>OX336379.1:32926320-34398911 GCA_946902895.1 Fragum fragum | reverse complement strand
CTTGGATCTTAATCGATATGTGTATGATATGCTTTATAGGTCTACTTCTATTCGACCTGTGCAGCCGGTTACTCTTGGAGAGCTTCGTACTTCACAAAAACAGTGGAACAGAATGCCAGTTGATTCGGAACATGCCCATACGATGTCAAGTTCTTTATGATCGTGAACATCGTACAAGGTATTGAAACTTAATGATATATGGTATTTTGAAAAAATAACCACTTTTAAGAAATACCGACATTTTACTAATATTCAAATTTCACCGCCAAGACCATTGTACGATTCAGTATTCCAAAAATGAATTTATTAAAAGCAAGTGGTCCTTATCAAATGTTGAGTAGTTTATCTATGAATGGCACATGTTACATTAAATGGTTTGGTTATATTGTCAACAACTGCTAGTAAGTATGCTCTTTAACCGTAAGATTTCGGTCTCAAATGGATGGATCGCCGCTCTGAATTAAAATATAAATAGACCAATTATATTTTGGATTGACGGACTTAAAGGTAATAACTTCAGCTTGTTCAAAGCTGTAGTCATGATATTTAGGTCTCAAACAAACAATATGCTTTTTGCCTTATGTCCTCAGTAATATGCGAACCAATGAAATCTAAGTCGAACCGTCTCGTTCGAGGAAGACGTCGTTGCAAAATGAAACCAAATGAAGTGCAATATCAGCAAAATCGACAGTTGTTAACACAGAATGCTTTCCAATTACTACGATGAAATCTACGATGAAATCTGGAATCGATCGTCACGAAATCGTAGAAATTTGTTATTAAAGAGTATCTTGAATGAAACACCGTCATACGTATAATACTCTAATTTCACATATTTCACCTCAGCCACAAACATTTGCATATATATCCCATCGAACGGTAACATTATCGTTTAACATCATATGGCCTATCAAGCAGACTAAAGCCATTCAGAAATATTAAACATAAACGTTGGATCTGACATGCACTGGAACCCGATTTTTGTTTCAATTATTTCTGTCCGTTTTCGTGGAAGACTTCGAATTGTTATCGCAAAGCTTTAGTCGATAAAGGCTGAACAAAAGTTGTTTTCACTTGAAAAGCACTAATCAGGTGGTAAAACCTCGTTAGTAAAATGTAGTGCTTACATCTTATTTTACCATACACCTCGCACGTTCTACTTAACTATATAACACCTATATATTGGATTAATTTATGATAATCTTGTCATTCAAAGTGTTTTAGCTTTCATATGGTTTGACTTAAGGCACTTTAACGATTTCACGATTAAAGTCGAAAGTTTTGAATTAGTTTTAAAAGGTGAAAAACATCGAATTTTTAAGGTGTTCTTTTGTACTCCTTTGCATAGATAGCGTACAAATACAGACCGGAACTACCGAGAGTTCAAGGGAAGTAACTAGTCAAGCTGAGTAACACCGTATATCGGTAGGGCCCATTAACGCAGGGGAAGTGTGGAGATGTATTTTAACCCATTACCGGACGACAAAATTTAAGACTGTTCCAAATTGAAAACAGTTACAGACAACAATCTCAAGTTTATGGAGTTTTGAAATCTTTGCCTTTTAGGATAGAAAACATTGTGGACAATGAAGAACTTACTTGTTACTACATTCATTTTCTACAAAGTTTTCTAAAGCCTTTTTGATGAAAGGCGTCAAAATAATCATTGTTGGGAATGAATTAAATATAATTTACGTGTTTTATATGGTAATTTGATAACGTCATTACTTTGGTCGCGCTGACATGACGTTTAGTAGAACTTAATGAACAAAAACAGGGATAAATTTAAAAAATCAATTATTTGTGGATGTCTCGGTAACGTAGAGGTTAAAGACGTTGGACATTGCAGCGCTAGGCGGTGTTACCCTATCTGCGTAGGTTCGAAACCCGTAAGAGTTAAGTATAATATTGGTTGTCTGATGGGATTGAAAAAGACAAGAGTCACTGTCGTAACTGAGAGGATTCAAAGAACATTGTCACAACTTAATTGGTTAATAAACACCTGAGGTAAAGTCATACCTAAAGCACTGCGGTATTACATATTTCCGCAAGAAGCCTCGTCGGTGATATTAACACAATTTAAAATTGCGGCCAGTCCACTCTCGCTGCGTCAGTTTTCACACAATAAGGCTAGTAATCGTTACTATGTCCATTGAATTTAGAATAAAAAGTTTTTTTTTTTTATATTTTCTAAATTGAAGTTTTACATGAAAGTGGTATACGTATGATCATTACAGAAGATCGCCGTCACAATTCCGTCAAACTTTTTTTTTTTTAATCTAAATGATCTTTTCAATGTACTTCAAGTTGATCGTCACACTTAAAAGACCCTCTCTGCTAGGATTTGAACCTACCCCCACCCTCCCAAGTGCATTGAGTGTTCGCCCATGAACTACAGGGAGTGATAATCTCAAGTGTGACTCCACAGCTCCGTTAATCTCCTAAATACACAAATGATTGAGCCAACATAATTTAAATAATTTGAATTACACTCAACTTTTCAAATGCAAATGAATACCATTCATGATACCCTTTCTCCATTCTCGAAACTGTCAACCTATTTCGTGGAATACATGACGTCACAAACTTTAGTAAGAGGCTCCTTAGGCTGAATGGATATCTATGTACCCCTTTATCGATAACGCGATGAAAATTTTGTTTCAAACTTTGTTGAATAATAAATTCGTTATATGGTTTCTGCGGCTCGGGTGACACCATTTTCACCAGCCGGGAATAAATCGTGATAAACGCCGACAAGAAACCGTATTACTATTAATAGTCCATGAATAGAATTCAATTTGATTATATCACGTTTTTTTCGGTGAAATCATAAAGTGACAATCCACCGAAACATCTGTATGATCCACCGGAAAGCATTCAAGAATGTTCTCTCTTTTGTTGCCCACTGACCTTATGTAATCATGTAGAATATTAGGAGATCAGGTGATTTTTAGAAAGCATCGCTTTATGTTCATGTCATACATCCGATCAACTCAGTGCCATCGCTTTATTATCATGTTAAGGTTCAGGCCCCTCGTTGACATAACTTTATGTCCATGTAAAATGTTTTTTCCGCTCAGTGTCATCGCTAAATATGATCATGTTAAATGTCAAGCCCAATCAGTTTCATCGCTTTATGTTCATGTCAAACGTCCGGGCCACTCCTCGTCATCGCTTTATGATCATGTAAATGTTCAGGCCGTTAATTGCCACATTTTTAAGCTCTTGTTAAATGTCAAGCCCACTCCGTGTCATCACTTTATGTTCATGTCATACATCCGGGGCACTCGTTTCATCGCTTCATGTTTATGTCATACATCCGGGCCACTCGTGTCATCACTTCATGTGTATGTCATACATCCGGGCCACTCGTGTCATCGCTTCATGTTCATGTCATACATCCGGGCCACTCCGTGTCATCACTTTATGTTCATGTCATACATCCGGGCCACTCCGTGTCATCACTTTATGTTCATGTCATACATCCGGGCCACTCCGTGTCATCGCTTCATGTTCATGTCATACATCCGGGCCCATCCGTGTCATCAAATTATGTTCATGTCATACATCCGGGCCACTCAGTGTCATCGCTTTATGTTCATGTCATACATCCGCTTTATTCGGGGTGTATCAACAGTTTTGCCGCCCACTGGGAAGACTGGTCGTATTCTTGGTTCACTCTTTTGGAATGTTAGTTGCAGGCTCAAATGTGAACTGAATCTGGAAAAGGCTATTCCTACGGCTGCTTAAAGTATAAACTTGTGTAAAATTGCATGATTTACGCAGTCTTGCAAGAGATGAAACTCAGAAGTATTGTGGCCTGTCTCAAGAAAAGGAATAATATTTGAGGTGCGATAAGTATAGACTCCGCTCGGACTGCGAGCATTGAACGTAATTCTTAGCTCTTCGAAAAAAAATGATGCGAGAATAGTTATTCTATGTTACCGTATTCATACGAAAATGTTGTATCTATTTTACCTCCTTTTTACCCTACTTAATAGTCTTTCCCGATTTGTTTCTCAATATTCTTTATATCGTAACTGGCCTCATTGACTTTATCAGGCATCTCCCTTTCACCTTGTGATAAAGCCTTTTACTAGGTTGCCATACAGTATAGTCATCCATCCCTCATTAGAGTGTGTCCCTTGAGTCGAAAAGCAAGGTATACGAAACTCTACGAAGTTAAACCGATGTCTAACTGTTCTTCCTGTACTGACTAGGATCAAACATTTTGGCAGATTTTCGGGAAGGGTAATGATCAAAAAGCGTTGCTTTTAATACCATTCCTATTGATCTGTGCTAGTTCTAATTTTCTTATCAGTTAATTTGCTGTGTGGAATTATCCGAATGTCACCATTGGTGTGATTGGTCTTTGAGTGGATGTGTAGAGTCCGATAGTATTACAACCAATTGTAAGTTTACGTTTTACCGTTTCAGGTTGAATTAGTTCTACATTCGCCATGATGTCAGGAAGTTTGTCAGCAGCAAGCTCTTTAACATCATTGAATGCTGACGCTAACCCCCGATGTTCAACACACAGGAAGGGTTTGAAGTTTTTCTGTTGTAAACACGAACTATTGTTGTGTTCCGTGTGTGCCGTCAAAAAACACCGAACGTGTGACGAAGTATTGACGATCAGTGAGGCCAGCGAGGATAAGAAGACTGAAGGAAAGAAAATCTTGGAGATTTATAATCAGCGGATTACTCTGATAGAAAATGCAATTGTTGAAAGGAAGGCGGCAAAAAAGCTATTAGATACAAATGCACAAGAGATCCTAAATGAAATACATCAGGTGACACAACGTTTAGTGGACCTGGTAAAACATGAGGAGCGCGGGCTGATACTAACTCTGCAAGATATGCAAGCGAAGGAATCAGAATCTCTAGAAAGTGATATTCATAACCTCGAAATCACGTGTAATAATGTCCGAAGTCTACATGGGACTCTGGCACAGAATCTCAAACTATTAGACATCGATCTCATTTACTCTGTTATCAAAGAGAAACAACAGTCTGAAGAACGAGCAGGTATAGACAATGTTGTCAAAAAGCGTTTCCGTGAGGTTGATTTCAAGTTCGTACCATCCCCTCACGTGACTTCATTCCTTCGTCATTTTAAAACTTTAGGTCAGGTGACGATGTCTGAAGATATGGGTGGTGGTCAGAGAAGTGCTTCCAGCATGTCAAGCTCGGTGACAGATCTCCCACCATCACCGCTGTCTAGGAGATCAACTGAACATGCTCAAAAGCAAACAAATATGAAACAACAGAATACACATAGGGATGAAGGAGACGGATCCCATCTGTCTGCACGTGAACGATGGGCACGTGATCGACAAAAACAATATCAACCAAGGGCACTTTACTTTAAAACGAACAACAATCAATATACCTCTGTAATGCAGTCCACCCTGAATCAAGCACGCCAGATAAGAACATTACCACGACCTAACACACCAGAGGTATTTAACCAAAAAACAAGGAACTCTGTACCAAAAAGGGAGTTTATTGAGAGACCTATGTCCACTCCACCTATGGACTTATCAACGAGTGTTTTCAACCAAAAAATTTCTGATACAGCAGAGAGCTATCGCTCTCAATCGACAACTCCAAGCTCTGAAATAACATATCCAGTTTCAGAAAGGGACCCTTCACACAGGCAACATGATATGAGTTTAGAAACACATCATATACACCCCGTTCATGTTTTCCAAAAGAAAGATCCGACTGAATATGGCCTAGCTGTTGAAAATACCCATGTTCGTTCTCCGGATCTCACAAATCAACCAAAACAACCTGTCCTAGCAATTAAAGAAGAGGATGAGTCGTATGGTCGTTCGTTTGCAGCTGTTCAAATAACCAACACAAAAAATGATACAGATCGTAATCAACTTCGAGTACGATCAGCAAACGACCAGTATTCCCAACAAGGCGATTTGAATTATGCTGATAACGTGTCCAACGGTCAGCCTCCACCATATTTTCGCGCCTTGGCCAAAATGAGGGGAAATACACCCGGTCAAGAACGCTCAGCATCAAACAATGTAGGTCTTCATGCATCTGACGAGGAGAAGGAAAGGCGATGGATCCATCGCACAGCATTCACATCGAATGGTATCGGTAATAAACGGCTTTTGTGTGGTATCGGTGTGCTGAGTGACGGTCGTCTGATCCTTGTCGATCAGGAACATTACACTATTCAGCTGTATGACAAGGCACAGCGGTTCCTGACGGAGGTAAAGCTAGACTCCCGCCCCTATGATGTTGCGATACTCGGTGAGGACAAGATAGCCATAAGCCTACAAACAGACAGAACAATCAAATTCTTTGTCGTCGGTAAAGATACTCTTATCCCGATCGCCGATTTGGGTATTCCATGTGAGATGGTTTGTTATGGAATATGTCGTGGTAATGGTTGTTATTGTATTTGTTGCGGAGATGAAATTTGGATCATGTCGGATGAAGGCAGGGTCATAAATCAAATCAAACAGGATAAATCCGGGCACTCTCTATTTGTCCAATCTGAATACATCACAATGGATCTCAGCAAAAGCACTATGTACGTGTCCGATGCAGGAAACAATAAAGTGCTCGCTATACAGATTGATGGACGAAGGCTTTGGGAGTTTACATATCAAGGGTTTAAACCTTCTGGTATAAAGTTCCAGAATGGATATCTCTATATATGTGATCGCGACCAACACCGCATACTTATGATCAGTACGGACGGTCAAGTTGTCAAACAATCTGTGATTGGTCGAATTGAAAACCCGCGTGCTCTAGCCTTCAATCCCGCTGGTAGCGTCTTATACGTCACACAGATGCGTTATGACGCAATCGTTTGTCCGCCTAGGCCAATTCAAGTGTTCACTCTGAAATAAAGTTATTGCGTTTAGGTATATGGTCTGCACAACGGCTATAAAGTTCGAGAGTATGATTGGTAAATAGAACAAAATATATGCACGAGTAAATGTAAACGCGTAAGCATAAATAATTCAAGAGCATATTTTGAATACACGGGTACACCTGTAAGAATGCGTTTACATTTTACAAGCACTTGTATAGATGAACAAATTGTAGTGAGTGATCTTTCGATATGCGATAACGTATGCGACTTATTTTTATGGGGCTAATAGTATCAAAGTAGCACTGGTTTTGTGTTTGTGTGTGCACTTAATTTGATCTATTTGCACGTTTCCTGAAAACTTTAGTCAAGTCATTTACACCAAACTAAAGTGGTTGTTTTGGATGTTTGTGTTTAGATTTGCAATCTTGGGTGCTAGATTTTATTATTTTATCACTTTGTATTGGTTGTTTGGTTTATGGAACAGCAAGCGAGCGAAAGAGAGACAGAGAAACTAAAAAAGACGGAGAAGAAGAACGGAAAAGTTAGAGCATTAGAAGTGGCAGAGTCGAAATGGGAAGAAAGAAAGAAAAAAGAAAGAAAGACGGGTATGTTAATCATCAGACTAATGGATAGACAAAAGGAGAAAGAGAGAATGCAGACGGACATATAGAGGCTGTGAAGAGAGAAATTGTGAATTACTGTTTGCTGTGATATTTTTATTCAAATTAGACATTTGAAAAGTGAATTTCCAATTGTGCCAAAATAAGTTTGTAAAAGTGTGATATTTGTTAATGGTTACAGCTGTGATATAGTCCATCAAGTTTCATTTAGGAGGATTGAGTGCTCTTCGGACGTCTTTGTTGGCTGAGCGTCTTATGAAAACCTCGCCTCAGTAGTATAGCTGTATATGGAGATGCTGTTTGACGATTTGAAAATGTTAGACTCTTAAAAATCAAATCCAGTAATGACTCAATTAGCTATCGGTAACTTAAAAATCAGAATCAGCGTTTCGTTTTCAAAATTGTGTTGTCGGATAATAGGTTTATAAAAAATAAAATAGTTGTAACTTAGTCAGATTTTAATACATTGGCATTTTTGTCATTTTTGTGAATCAGAAAGACAGCTCATCCTAAAACTGATTTTTTTCATTCATACAGGTTTATATACATATTTCCATTGATTTAATTATAGTTCTATAAGACCTTTTATCAGGTATTTTGACAGCCATTTGATCAGTAGCAGAAATAAGCTAGAAAGTGCCGCCATGAAAAAAAACTTAGGGTGTAGTCATCATTGAAAAAGAAGAAAAAAGATCTCAATAGCAATTCGGCGAACATGTAACAACTTTCTTTAGTCTTTTTCAGATGATGAGAATAATTGTGGCGTTGCTTTTGTTTTAAGAATTCTCAACACCATTAGAATTGTATCAATATGTTTAATATGGTGACGGCTTTTCATATCACGTGTATGGAGTTATTGAAAATTGGATGTGTTAATATTTGTATTAATATTGAATAAAATATCAATTGATAATCGCCGATGTCCATCAACAAATCAGTAGACTAATTGAAACATTAATTCCAACAGGAGCCGTCACGGTCATCTCCGAATATTACGATAACTACTTTCGTTGTTAGATGGCTGAACGTCTTTCCTACAGTTAATTGAAGATACACTTCTACATTTACGACCGCCATTACTATGTATGTTGTCCCCAGTCACACACACACAAAAAAAGAAATAGAAATAGAGTACCCTGTTAATGTGCCGTTTTGATGAAGGACATAGTCCATCAGCATTTCAACTGAAACATTTTACCGTAATTTAAATTGAAATTCAGTATATGTAAAACGAGACCAAAACCTCGACAGACAGTTGTGTCCGTTTGCCTTACAAGTCGACAGATCTGCCGACAATTATAGTAGGAATTGGCAGAGAGTGACATCTCCGATAATTCCAACGCCAAACATGGTTATGAGTGTATATGTTATGCCCAATCTGGAGAATATGTCCATTCTTAAGAACGGGCAGACACATTTTGCCCATTCTTAAGAATGGTTGCCCATTCTTAAGAATGGTCAATGTCGTTTGAATCTGTTATCGAACGCGGTTTTTCGATCAATATCGATCAATAAATTAATGAATCGACCAACCAGTCGTCAATCAATTGATGGATTAACCAATCAATAAATAAATGGTATATTTAACCGTGCTGGTTGACAACACAAAGCGAAGAGCTTTCACTTCTTCCGAACACAATTTTGTCGCACTTCTCTACCACATTCGGAGCAGCTCGCACCCCGAGATAAATAAACAGTTTTTTTTTAACTTTTACACGTTTCTGTTCCAAACTGGACTCTCTGAATACTTTAAGTAGTCAAGATTCATCACCTTGTGATAGATAACGCAATGTATGTACTCGTGATCCACTTCGTACCGTTTGTTTTGGGTGGACGTAATGTATCTTTCTCTAGATTTGTACTCGTTGTTTTAATCTTTAACCCTTTCCTTTAGTGTACAACCCCAGGTTTTTACGTTCCTGCGATTTTATACCTGACAAAACATTGGAGAACAGAAGAAATTGTAACAAGCCATTGCTCCTTTTTCTACAACATTTTCTTCCTTGTAGGATGATTGTTGTTTTAGATTGCAATCACTTTTAGTTGTCATCTGCAACTTCTTAGGATTTGGACAAGTCTAAAACTTCGAAAAAACAGGAAAGTGTTGAGGGCTTTTATGCAAGGAATGGTTATAGGCATAATCCTAGAACTGTTGCCTTTTACTTTTTAATGTAGTGACATTATCCAATTGCACCATATAGGGATTTAAAATAGCATTTGATTAAGCCATAGCCCGGCTTGTAGGGTCTAATGTCTATATGGGTCCACCCTGGTCCAAATAAAGACCCAGGTTCTGCAGTTAAGGAAATTATGGAATTATCAATTAATGCCTGGGAGGTAGAGTATAATGTATGTGTAGGTCCACCCGAGTCAAATTATGGACCCGGGTTCTGCAGTTAAGGCAAATTATGATATTAAATGAAGATGAATGAATTTGAATAGTCTTTTGAATCGTATAGATCAGAACGGAAATGGTTTGATTGTGTGTTCTCAAAAATTTGAGCAGTTTGTATTAAATTCGAAATGCTCTGCTTATCTTTTAATCAAATTGCTATGAAAAAAAATGATTTAAGAAAATGGTATAAACCATCAAAACATCATGTTTCATTCACCAAATCAATTGAAATCAGTTGTTTTATTTCAATATCAGGTATCACAGCTGCACCCTCCTCCCTCCTTTAGGACCCGACTGAGATGATCGCTTCCACCAAAAGGTCGTTATGTTAAAAAAAACTTTCAGATGTTAAAAACATGAATTAAAACTGCATTTCAATAAGTCACACCGTAACTTAAGTTTTGTCTTGGCCGAAGATTGATTGATTGATTGATTGAATTGGGTTAAACGCCACTTGTAACAGTATTTCAGTCATATCGCAGCGGCTGGAGCACCTAACAATAGATTCCAGTTATTTCTCACATCAGTACTACCACTAAAACCTTACCTGGCTTCCAACTGCTATCCCACTTAGGTTTACTTTGAAGAAACTTTTTCTCAGAAACCAGTTGATTGATTTTATCCTCATTTCACAGGGATTAGCTTTTGGTGACTTTAATCAGATTATTTAAAAGAATACTGATCGGATGAAAAATGTTGGTTAAATGGGCGGGTTTAATTGCCATATATGGTAGATAGTGAAAACTTTTATTTCTCAGATACAAGTCGACTAATTTCAACCAAATTTCACAGGAATTATCCTTTGGAGACCCTTCATCAGATTTCTTCAATGAATTTGATAGTATTAAAAGGCATGGCTTTTTTGCTGGTTGGGGACTAATTTCCATATATGAAAACTTTAAAGTCTTCACAGAATCCTGTGGATGGGGATTTTTAACCAAATTTCTCAGGAAAGACCCTCAGAATGACGCTTTGTCAGATACCTTCATATAACCTTGATCAGTTGAGAAACATGGCTTTTATGACCATGGTATAGAATGGATATTTTGACAAATACCTTTTCATTTGAATTAATTTTACATACCTTAACTTGACTATTGTAAAAAATTGAAGTTTTTAAATGCTTCTATAGAACTATTTCAAAGAATTCAGTGCCTAGATTTATTTGCCAGATATGGCAAAGATAATTCAGTTTATATTGAATTATGTGGCCCCGGCAATATTGCTTTCAGTAGCATGTCAGACTCCTAATCAGCTAGGGTGTTCCGGGTTCGGTCCTGTGTTTGCAGCAAATATGTTTTCCGACATTTTTGGAGGCTCGGAAAGGATGTAGTTATTGTGTGCTTATGAAAAATACTAGGAATCCATGGTTAGATATATATGAAGTAATGTGCTGTCTTAAAGGCAATGTAATTTTTACTACTCATCTAATCACTCTTTTTGTGAAACATGCTTAAATGTTTGTGTAGTCACCAAAATGGCCCCTTTAGAAAGGGATGGTTACTTTAGTAGAATAGATGACACTAGATTTTAAGTGATTTAGCATCACATTGTTACTCTTGCTTGTAACCGATTATCACATAATTTCACTTATCGCCCTGAAGAAATACGATTAAGGAAAATTTGAAGCAAAAGGAGCAAATGGCTTGTAACAACAAGTATTTTTTTCCTTATTTGGCGCTTATTTCCAATTTGAGTAGACTTTACAAATTTTTCTGCAGCTTAATTTTTTCAGTTTTTACATTATCTAACATTTGTCTGGTAATTGTCACACAAGAAAATTTTACAATGGTCCAAAATTGAAAAGAAGTTGCAGATGATAATCTAAACTCAGTGAAATCTTAGATATTTCATATTCCTGGTTATAAACATTGTGGAAAATGAAGAAATTGCTTGTTACAAGCAATTTTTTATTTTACACAATGTTTACCAATTGTTTTTTTTTTTTTAGTAGTGTCAAAAAGCGACATTGTGTGGGATTGGGTTAAAAGGTGTTTTCCTTTACGATGCCGTCCGGTGATCTTGCGCATCTAAAATAACTTCCATAGTGCGCAAGATCACCGGACGCGCAAAATCACAGGACACGACTGTATCAAGGTGCTACCGTTTTCACTGAGGCGTAAAACCTCTAATTGTCACGGTTTCAATTCGTTGAATAACTTCACACATTTAATAATGTCACATATGCCTTATTTTAAATCAAAAGACGGGTTTACACGCTGACAGAATACGGTAGAAACAGTCATAGTGACATCGTCATTTCTTAAGGATTGCCTGCGTTCCGTCACCGTGTTTTCTAAGATTGACGATTGATGTAGCTTCCAGAATAAGATTACGTAATATTAGGTCTTATTGATCTTACAAAAACAATATGATCATGATATTTTCTTTTGCCATGGGACGACCTTTTAAAAAGATTATTGGTTCACCGGAAGTTATGTCGAACGACTGTAGTGAAGCCGTATCGTATGTTTTTTTTTTATAATAACATTTTATTATGGTATATATCACGGTTCACATACAAATTAAATGTTCTTAAATTGATATTGCTTACAGTATTACCAACGAATAGGACTGTCTTCGTATTAATATCGACGTTTTGCCCATTCTTAAGAATGGGCACGACATATATACCGATAATACAAGTTATCAATGTAGAATTGATTCGGGTCGAAACACTGGTCAAAAGGACTGGGTATTGATCACCCTTTTTTATTGAAATTCAAAGATACTGTATTTCTAGAATTCAAGATACGTAAAGAGTCATCTGTATATGGCGGCAGTTAACGAAATGTAACAACATTTATTAAATCCAGTGATGATTCAATTTGCTATCAATTTGGTAAAATCTTCGTGTTCAAAAACAATATTTCTTAAGTATACAGCTCAAAAAATCGCAGTTGAAAATCGCACTATTAAACTGTTTTACGTCATATTGATTCTCTTGGTCTTGACTACTTGTATGAATGCATGCTGCAGTTTCCCGTGTGGGCTTGTTGTTGAAATAAATTAACGTCTCAATTTAAGCAATGTTTCTATCAAATCATAGGTGATTTGATGTCATCTATGTCATCATAGCCTTATAGCAATTTGATCGTTTATCTTCGTTTATCTTCTTGTAAATTAATTTCAGCTCCATTATTACAGATTAAGTTTCCATATAGAACTGATATCAGGTGTTCACTCAGTCATCTTTGCCCTTCTTGAGTGTATCCAATCAACTATTTCAAAGTCTTTTCAAATGTCACGGAAATTTTCAAACCCACGTCGATACGATCATGTCCTCTAGCATAGCAATAGCTGACGTACTTACTGATCCGACACCGCAATATCCCATTTTTTTAGGTTGTTCTTTATTTCTTTATCAATTCTGGAATCCCGAAACATCGGACAGTTTTTCTTCTTATTTCAAACATATTGGTAGATATTTGAAAGCTCCAAGCATTTCTTTTTATCTAATATATCAAAAACAAAACTTAAGTTTGCATTTCAATAGAGAGGTTTCATTGTCCATCTTGAAATCTAAGACTTTGAGTTGGTAGAAATAGGCTTTAAGAATGTGTTGTTTTGAAAAAAAATGACCAAAGAAAATATGATCCAATTTCATGACATTTAAGCTAGGAAAACGCTCCAATTTCTCCAAACATTTCCAGCACATGTACAAATTCCACCAAATATGACCGGATAAGATTTTTTGTCGAAGTATTTATCATCATAGGAGGGTGTAACTCTAGCTTTGACTAAAACAATCTCTCTTTTACCAATTTAAACTGGTGAAATATCAACGTTTTCTAACGACGTCTCCCGGACAAGGAACCGTTCTATTTTCTACCTTGAAATTAAACACTGATTAAGTAAATATATCAAAAAATATTTTGTGAGGAAATTCGAGAAACATTTTACTCATCTCTGGAATCGTATAGCTCATTGTCTAAGGTATTTGGTAAATATTATAAAACGCAATCATTAAAGCCTCTAGTTTTAGGATTTTGGAGATAAACGACTACTAAATGGCAAGCAGAGTTATTCATGGATTTCAGTTCTTTTAACCATTTATGAGAGCGTCCCTCAATGATAAAATCTTTAAATTCTAATGAAAATCGTGGGTGGATTTGGAGGTGTAATAATGTAAGACCCGTTAAAAAACAAAATAATTTCAGTGAATTGATAATTTCAGTGAATTGGGTAGGCTGTCCATTATTGATAATTACTGTAAAACAACATTAATTGGGCGAATTGAGAGAAATAATTTTTAACGATATACCACCCAGCCCTTATTGAAAATCTGTATTTTCCACGGATCAACTGCTCTTAACAATAATTAGAAGGCCTTCGTCTTAGAAGCACAATGAAATCCCTTATGCTGTTTGAGAATCAAGCATCAAATGGTTTTACAGTCAAATTTGTTACCCTTGCATTATTATTCTTGCAAAAACACAATTCTTTGTGATTTTATTCAAGGCCATATAGGAAATGTCCCTGTTAAATATGACTGAAGTCCTTTTAGAAGTTTTTTAGTAGAATGTCTCCTTAGAAAAAAAATATAGATCCGTGCACTGGCGCACGCACTAAGGACCAAATGCTATGACAATAGCCCCGCTCGCATTTTGCTTGTGAAGGTAATAGATTTAAACATATATATATGTGCTACAACCACCATCACTAGTTTCCATTTAATCTATTGTAACTGTAAAATGTACCAAATATGGACACAATCTGTGGCTGCGAAAAAATATAATGGTCAGATAGCTTGGCAAGTGATCAGACCTAGAAGCTGTATCTTGACACGCACCTTAAATATGTGTAAAAAAGAAGGTGATGTAAAACGACTATTTCAACCGTTTCCTTGTTAACTCAGCGTTTAATAATGCTCATTACCAAAATGAGAATATCGTTATATGATATCAGAGTCGTTTTTGAATACTAAGAAAATCGTTTTGGTAATGCGCAACCTAAAAGTCATTATTCCAGCTTGAACTTGATAAACTATTTGCATTAATGAAAAGCCGCCGTAATAGCGCAGTCGGTAGCGCGTCAGTATCCAATCTTCAATCGTGGGATGTCATTGGTTCGATCCCCGGCGGCGGCACATATCCTTTCCGACATTTGTCTGTCATCAATGGGTGGATAACCGTAAACCTAAGTGGGATAGCAGCTAGAGGCTAGGAAAGGATGTAGTCGTTGTGCTGGTGTGAAAAATACCAGGAATCCATTTATAGGTGCTCCAGCCCCCGCGATATGACCGAAATACTGTTAAAAACGGCGCTAAACCTCATCCAATCAATCAATCATTAATGAGAAGATAATAGGTCCTTGAAGTAGTTTAGAGTTTTATGTGACCCTAAATCGAATTTGGGTAAGGTAAGGTGAAGAAAAACATTCTGACAAAGTGTCAAGAAATTTTATCCAAAATGTAGCCCCAGGAGTGCACACAAGTTTTTTTTCAAGATTTTACAAGTAGCATTTTTGGAGGACAATTAATTTTATTTGTCTTTCAATGCTAAGATTACATGTACGATGTGAGATTCTTGTATCATCCTTACCATGGTCTGTAACAAAGTGGTTGGTCAATTAAGCTCTACTCACCAACTCGAAGTGATTATCTCTATCGACCAGTTATGTTCATTAAAAGAACAATTAACAAAAAATCAAAACATCTATATGTAGAACAAAATTACTCCTTGAGTTAATGTTTTTGACCGATAGCCTTCAGTTGTAATCTGAGGAGAAACAACTCTTAATATTTGTCCGACTAGAGACATAGGTTATTTCTCTTACAAGAGTTTAAAAAGTCCATTGTCTTAAAGATTCTGCTACCAGAGAGAATTGGATTATTTTGAGAATAAAATCACCAGAAATGGGAATAAGAATGACGTAATATGAAGATTGTTCCAAAATGTAGTGTTATCTTGGTAATAAGAGTGTTGTCATCACCTTTAACACTGTAACATGGTTACAGTTTAACTATATCTATAGACATTACAATAACAAACAAATCAAACAGGAATTGCAGTCACAAGAACTTTTCCATTCAGTCCTGCTTATGCCTAATAAAAAATATCATAAAAAATGAGAATTTATGAGCAGTAATAATCAATAAAAATAAAAGAGATGTTGAGTTCAATAATTCACAGGTAGCCACTTTCTGCTTGTTTACTCACTTTAAAGGCAATAAAACCTCAGAATGCATGCAAACAAAAGGATGGTAATTCATTCAAATTTTTGTTTCATATCCTTTCAAAGGCATAAATAAACGCTTTATGTCTCCTACAAGATCCTTAAAAAGAATTAAGTGATGAAATACAAGCGAAAAGTCTCGTGATGGAGATCATACTGTGAATATTTTATCCTAATCTGTCCATATGATATATCCTCCTTCAGCACTTTCAGCGTTTTGATAACCTAACCTGATTCATTGTCCAACTTTTCCGAGTTATTTAAGACGCAAAATTTCCGGCCTCTTTCATCATACTTAACAGTCTACTTCCCAGCTTATGGCCTGGTTTATTACCCAAGTTGACCCAATACTTAACTTGCCTAAGACAAACATTCAAACCAATTTCCAAAGGCATTCAAGTTCGAGATGTGACCTAAAGAATGCACACAGGGTATTTTAAAAATGATAATGAAACCAAACGTGTAACATATAGACTGCACATAAGGTTCTTCTATAATGTGACACAATGTCCTTGTGTTTTGGCTTGATAAAACCAGATTTAAAATTGTTCTAGATATAAAAATCAACAATAAAGATTTGTGCGCCGCGTAGATTACAGAAAACACAGAAGATTTCTCTAGGATTGTTTCCAACGGACCAGTATTTAGCCAAGTCGGATCCAGTACTGAACGTGTCGACTCTAATGTTCTGACCATTTTGAGACAATAGGTTTAAAAATGGGGGCTTAAGAGTACAAGCAAGCTTTTCGTAAAAACTAGCTTTTGATACCGCATAATCCAGTATCGAAATGAATCGAGATATCTTCGATTATAATTTGTGGCCAAGTTTCAAGACAACAAACTAAAAACGTAGAGATGATAAAAGGCCGACGCAATATCACAAAAAGGTGACATAGAGAAATGTATGCGTTATAGAGCTAGAAAGAAGGTGTTTTGACATCCTTACTTTTAGAGACTTGAAAACGAAAACCGCCCGCTGGAAAGAAAAAGGTAATATAAACTGTATTTTTAATCTCGATATAATAGTTTTCTTCTCTAAAGAAAACGCCATAAAAACAGAATTCTAGTTAAATAAAAGTTGTGACGTGTATTCATGTTTTAAAAAAATGCCATCTATGGATAGTACACGGTTCTATGATATGAAATCCTATGAGATAAGATGGTAATCGTATCACACTTCCACAGGTAAACGCTTTGAGGCTTTATGCATTAGGGTCGGGTTTTTCTTTCATATATGTAACTCTATGAAAATAAATTCAATTCTTTATTCGTAGAGCGTAGTTTTATGCAGAGATCATGTTTTTTCTTGTTGGGGTATCTCTTCTAAAAAAATTGAAAAATGTTACCAAAAATACATGTATGTGGCTAATTAGAGATTACAAAAACTGTGAACCGTAATCAGACCTTGCGATTCAATTCATTATTTGGGTATTTAATATGTTTTCCCTCTACTGGATCTGACCCCCTTTAAAATACCAAGTTTACGGGATTAAAGTATGGCCCCCATTGCCATTTATGGCTTACAAAAACATGTTTGACCAAAAGCGTGTCAATATTAGGGGGTCTATTTAACAAATCGATGTAGTATGTTGATTAAGAGTATATCATAAGGTAGAATGACCATTAACCTACATTCCATAAAAACAAACACAAGCGAAAAAGTACCTACACTGTAAAGCGTGTGCAATGTGCACATTTTAACCATTTTTTGATAGTTTTCGTAATGGTCTATTTTCGTTTACCGATTTACAAATGGGCATTTAAATTATTGATTGATTGAATGGGGTTTAATGCCGCTTTTAACAGTATTTCAGTCATATCGCGGCGGCTGGAGCACCTAACAATGGATTCCTGGTATTTCTCACACAAGCACCACCACTACATTCTTTCCTAGCCAGCAGCTGCTACCCCACTTAGGTTTACGATTATCCACCCATTGGTGAGAGACAAATGTCGGAAAGAATATGTGACGCCGACGGGGATCAAACCCATGACATCCCATAACTAAAGATTAGGAGATTGACGCGCTACCGACTGCGCTATGACGGCGGCTGCATTTAAATTATAGCAACGTGATAGAAAAATGAACAATAGTTCAAAAATTACATTTTCGGGTATTTCCTAGATAAAATACCGTTAAGAGTAATGATCTAAGATTTAATGTTTTATAACTAGTGTCAATCGTGCACAAACTTTCAACAAACTTCCGAGACTAAAACAGTGCTATATAGATGTGTAGGTGACAAATAGACATATATTGTAGTACGGTTATTAATAACAATACAGTTTGCTCTTATCTCTCTAAATTGACGGATCGCTAACTTCGCTCTTTCTGCCCTGACAGGATGTTGAGCTTACATCTTAAATGGTGTTATTTTTCAAAGTTTACAGCCACTAACATGTGACAAAGAAGTAAAATGGTTTGTTGGCGACCAAAATGGCGTATCTTCAACTTGAATAAGCTGTAGTTACGACATTCAAGTGGCTAACTAAAATGCTCCACGTAAATGCTGGCCAATGTCGGAGGTTAAAGTTATCTTACGGTCTCAATGAATTTCATAGGTCGATTGATTATTCGATTGACAACCAGGACCGGTCAATTTCAATCCAAATCGCTTCTTCATCAGTCTATACCTTCTATTAAATAGATCACTTCAATAATTGGAATTGATCAATTTAAAGATGAAAACATTTGAATACGTTTTCTGTGTATCTAGATTGGAAAGATATTTGTCGGTCCGAAGTGATATCTCGGCTACTGTTTATCATCACTTGGCTATTGAAATCGTTTTATCACGCATTTCAGTAAAAAACATTAGTTTCATTCAAAACTCTCGCTCCGTCCACTACATTTCATAATAAATTATTTCAAAGTTCACCTCGATTGTGTTATGTTTAAACCATGCTATATATATACAGTTCAATTCCACGAAAAGGCAGTGTTGATGGTCTAGCTAACATAGGCTTCATCTAATACACGTACAGTGTTGAAGTTACATATAACACATTAGAAAATCCGGGCCTCCAAAAAATAACCGGATAGGAACAGATCCTGGTCCACAACTTTGGCCACTTCTGCTTCACGAACTCCTTTCATTTCTGTTGTAGTCATTATCGTGCACCATTCATTGTAGGTCGCCCTGTTTCACCAAACAAAGTCCAAATACTCATCATCATAAATCTACCTACATGATATGAATATAGCTAGATGCAAACAACTCCAAAAATCCAAGCATTTTTCTTTACCAGCCTGTTGATATTTATCCTTAAAACTAGGAATCTCAACGAGACTAAACCCTTTCAGATGGCCGTCAAACGTGTCGGCGTCCCTTAAGCTATTATTCTAAAAGGCTCAACCGGTTCAGTTGACTTCGATTTGACCTTCAAACATGTCGGCGTCCACTTGTCTCACTCTATACTCTGCTAGCACGTAAAACATGATTGCCACTACTAGAAGGATCATTAAGATATACAGTTTGAAGGAGACACACATAAAAGTACCACTCAGGAAACCCACAGTCAAACCAAAACTCTGCAGCATTCGATAGTTGGCGAAAGCAACGTCAGTGTCTTCAGGGCATGTGATACAAATCAGGGCTGAAAATATGATATATATAGAATTTGAATGAGTTGATATAAAACGGCGTAATTCATAAAAAGTGGCATCTGTAAACAGACAAAAATCGGCAGAAGCGATCATGGCATATTGAAGGTATTGAAGTTGTCGTATGCAGATAGATAAAATCAGGAACGTATTCAAGAAGTGGTCGAGACTTTCTCGAGTTTTCAAGTTATAAGAACACGATTTATATGAATTCAGAATTATAATTAACTTTGGTCGCTAGGCGACCAAAAATTCGCAAATACAGTTTAACCAAGGCCGCATTTACAATATTTTGATCGTCAGCTGATGAAGTTCTGTTTATCTTATTGCCTAGGATTACAATTATAACGATGAAACAAATCGCGGGAACAAATCACACAGAATATCTCGATACACCGTATGAAATAACAGGTCAATACATGAATATATTATGAAATCATTTTTGGATGATCGAAGTCGTTACTCTAGGCTTTTACTCATTTGCTTTATAATGAAGAGCGTAGCAATGTATGAGTTCATCCCACTTCTGCGCGCCTAGGGTTACATTATTAACAAGGGTACCGTATGGTTTATTCTAGACGGTTTGGATTTGCAGTTTGGTGTAAGAAAACATTAAATACTCTTGTATGTTTATGTGACAAGGGAATCATCCCATTGTTATTCACAGAATTATAAGATCCCTTTGACATATCTAAGAAATCCCCTTAGTTAAATAAGAAATCATTTGATTCAATCAATATTTTACCCTAAAAGTTACTTTCTTCTGATTAAACACTATTCATGAAAAATTTGCAGAGGGGAACACTTTCACAGTATACAAAAAAAAAAAAAACAAATTGAAGGGTAACGCTTTAAAATCAGAAGAAAAAAATGTCTGAGAAAAACACTTTGAAAACAGGGCCCGTATTCACCAACGCATTCTAAATTGATTTAGCCGACTAAATCCAAAGAATAGACTAAATTGAATTTAGTACGTATTCACCAACCTATTCTAAACTTTAGAATGAACTAAATTTAGGGAAAATTCTTCATTTTTCCAAGTCTAATACCTACCGTACTAAATACGCATTATTAATGTAAAAAATGGCCCCCGTTCGCTGCATTATAGTCCTAAAACACTTTTGTAGACAAAATAATGTAAAATAACACGAAAAGAGGAAAATTATTTCCCTTTGGGTAAAATAAAAGTTGTCGGTCGCATCTGACATGTATGACGTCACTGATATTTCTGACGTAATATAAGATAGTGTTTACTTTGGTGACAGAAAGTTCACTCTTGCAGCTCATAGTAATATTTACCGATGATTTCAAATGGAATTAAATTTTAAGTGAAAAGGATGCTTAACGAGGAAAGTCTTCGCTGCGTTTTCAGATTTTCAGGTGTTCTTCAATGAACTCGGAACCGAAAATGACAGGATGGGAGTTCGAAGAAAAAGGCAGATTGTCATTTCATCTCAAGCAGTGGAAAACTTGGTGCATTTTCAATCAAGATTCTTTTGCTTGGGTGCTGATACTTTCTGCAATGCAACACGGATTTTATTCAAGTTACAATCAACATCCTCAAAAATATCTATATTTTCTGGAATATTTGGAAAGAGTTCGACAGAAGATTGAGGTGGGCCATGTTGAATTTTAGTTAAACTTAAAGTTTTGTTCTTATTGTTTTTGGTCATTTTTTCGACTCAAAATAATACAATTGTCGGAATTAGTGCTAGTATTGCACAGCCGCTGCTTGTTTTTCCATCGCCGTCTTCAATTCGAACCGCTGGACCGCGGCAGGTTTATGATTGATGATAACGATAAAAATAATTAAAAGCCACAAAAGTGTTTCTACGCAGTCATAGACAAATATAAATAATCGACAAACTAACAGATGCTTTTTCGTTTTTTCATTTTATTTTTAATCACTGTAGTGCAACCCTTTCGTGTTGCCGATTGACTAATCTCCCCCCCCCCCCTCCCCCGGTCACAGCGATCCATATAGGATCGAGGATAATAATCCGACCTAATTATTCGATTTCGATCCATTTTTGTGTTAAAGACTAAAGATTTTACAATGTATATTTTTTAATTTGGCTATATGATAGGTTTAAGGGTTAAAAGCTGGCTACTATTTTGAAATGCGCTTTTTAGAAGTCTGGAAACCAGTGCAGGTGCGCGGTCGCTTATGCAATATACAAACCGTTCTAATTGAAGTCTGTTCTAAATTGTGTTGGTGAATACAAACTTTAGTCTATTCTTGGAATAGTATGAACCTTACTATTTAGCCTAGACCCAATTCTAAAATTTAGAAAAGTTTGGTGAATACGGGCCCTGATCCCCAGAATAACTATAATACTCACTATTACACTGGGTTTGCCAAACCGCATCACAAAACCCCCAGGAGGCGGCAAGCACGAAAAATATGGTCAGACTTTTACTTGGGATCCATATTAACAATCCAATCATCAGTCCCATATGGATTATACCACCGACTGCAAACACAAACTCTCGTGGGATCACGTTGGCGCAAACCGCTACGAGAATAGCACTAAATACGTTAGCCAAGCCAAGTATGATCATAGAGTAGCCGATATATTCTTCTCCCATTTTACAGGTCACGTATGCCTGAAATATAGAATTAACGTCCCGTGATCCCCGAATATACCAGAGTAAAATATACTGTAAATTGTGTATTTAGTGACAATTCCAGAGAACGGCAAAAAAGCAATCGCGAAATAAATCGATCGCTGCTGTCAATCAAACTATCCATTGATCAATCAGTACACTGCCTTTTTCTGGATCTACCATGTTATTCTTAAATTTCTTTCATCACAACTAACTTAGACTTGAATTTTAGAAGGAAATATTTATTATATATATGTATATTGGTTTTGCATAGTGCCGATGAAATTACTTCTCGCTAGCCACGCCCATAATGCTGCGATAGTAAGTTCCACTTCGATTTTCAACGGCGTTATTTTTCAAAATGTACGGCAAAAATGTAACAAATAAGTAAAGTAGATGATTATTTAATTGACAACACGATCGGACATTTCTTCTTGATGAAATCACTTTGTTACATGTTTAATTTTTAATATCATGCATTCGTTCTTCTAGCGCATTGTTTTAAATAAGCAAAATGATACTTCTTAAGGTTGTCGACAATATTTCAGGCCATTCGGGCCCCGGTTTGACAAACATTATTCATTACAATTGAGAAATAACGGGGAGCCACAGTTACATGCAACAGCCCCTGCAATATTACCGAAATGTTGTTTGAGTGTCGTTTAAATATCTACCTACATGATTAAAGTCGGAGAATACAAAAGCTTGTTGAAGTCCGCTGAATATCAAGAGTGGAATCAACAATCGAAATGTTTTATGTGTCAACATCATAGTCACGTGGTCTACTACGATCTGAAATAAACAATTTGAAAGATTAAAAAGGGTGAATGCTTTGTATATCATAGTGTCAACCCCAATTGGAAGGGGCATCCATTCTGTGTCAACATTACGTTAGTTCAGACCCTTCAGCCGAGTTCCACCGTTTTCAAAGCGCACACACTCGTAACTCAGGATGGAATGAATACACCAACATTATTGTCTTAGCTATTCTACTCATTGGAAGCTAATTAATGCTATCAGATAGATTAGCATGACTGACTGTAAGACTGAATTCAACTGGTTTAGTACCCTAGTAAACCAGTCTAACGTTAGACAGCGTTTTTTCTTGGCTCAGCCGCAAGATGCATTTTAAACATGAAAAAATGGTGAGACAGAATGACAATTCTACACTGTTCAGTACGCGATGTCTCCTGAACAATACACCAAGTCCGACCAGGGTCAATACTTTTCGCACTTCCTAGATAATCCCTTTTGCCTTGTCGGATCACTATAACCAAGTTGAGACATAGTTCTTGTTTTTAGGCACTATTTTATTTAAATAGAAATGTCCGTCTTCATAACTTGCTAACAGAAATCTATTTTGGACTGCTGTTCAATTTTATTCCAAATCGGTAGTTCTACATTCAACTGATTCAATTCAATTAACTCCCTCAATTCATTCTAACTGTAACATAACTTTTTTACATTTATAGGGGTCAAAACATCCAGCTATTATTTTTTTTATCTCTAATATATCTAGTGCTAGGGGGCTCATATTTCACAAATGCAATCAGGTGAAAGCTCTTCATCTATAACCAACAACTATGACCTTGAGGCTTTGTGTCATTGACCTTGGTCATATAAAAATCTTTAAACCAAATATTTTAACCAAAAAACTTTAACCAAACCTTGCCTATATTATTATAAATTATTGCAAGCAATTTCTTCATTATCCACAATGTTCTCTGTCCAAGAAGACCAGTATTTTACAAATGTCGTCGAATTTGGACTGGTCTAAAAAAATTTCGTATTGGAATGGGTTATAAGCTCGTGTTACGCACAGCAAAATTAGAATTTTCAAGCATAACATTCTATTTTTGATCAACTAAAATACGTGAACTCCTTTTAAAATCTTGAAAACAGAGAATAATAGCTTCCACAGTAAGAAATCAATGACCTCGATGATTATTTGACTCTTAACTCGGCCAATCCTGTAACGATCATACTAAACTCACGTAGATTTTCACTTCAAGTTTATGAGTATACGTGGAAATTTGCGGAAATGCGCGGAAACTTGTTTCAGGGTGATCGATTTGAAATACCGGTTTAGACTTATGAAAAAAGAATATTTAAAACTCAAAAGAATTAAAAAGAAAAAAAGTCGTTTACTTTATTGTAACGTTATTGTTTGCACATGGTAGTTTTGCCCTTTTCCTAAAAAAATTGCTATTACATGATGAAGATAGTATCAAATTATCTTCGGCGCCCTGTAATCGCGCGATTTCCTTATTCGTTATTCGACTTTAGAATCGTAAAAATTCTTATGTAAAAACGACCAAGCTGAAGGCTTGATGACACTTGTTAAAGGTTTGATGTGTTATTATTGATTTAAACTTGTAAATAACGACATGTAAAAGCGCAATTATTAAGTAAATAAGTAGAAACCGGAAGTTGATATGTTTATATTCTAATTTTCAAAATCTTCTACTTTCGTTTTGCATCTATTTGATTTTTATTGAGTAAAAGCTGTAAATCCCTCAATAATCGCATTTGCTTGATACCTACGATCCCCCTTAATAGCTCTGGAATGTTTTAAAGCACTGGGCGGCGTGATTATTGTAAAAATGCAATTTGCGACCTGAGCCATCTTTGTAAACTTTACCTATCTATGGTCACATGACTACCACACGTCACTTGAGATCATGTGATTACCAAACACGGGACGGCGAATCACAAAAAACAAACTACTGCGGTGATTATTACATTATTTTTCAATAATTTTAAGCAAACTAAAGCATTTTTAGAAGTTTCTAAACGAATTTTTTTATATCATCCTTTACATGTGCCATATTATTGTCTTCGGCTACAACTGACTGATTGTCCGTGGCAAGGAACCCGATGTGTATTCATATCTAAGAGATCACGTGAAATGTGTTATAAAAAACCCGAAATGAAATTGTCTTGTGTTCATTTTTCGGTTTTGCTAAATTTAATTTTCGCCAATTGCTCCGCATTCCAACTTAACCATTATACTATACGACAATTGTTGCCAAATAACTAACATACAAATACCGTGTGGAACTTATTAAGGGTATTAGGACTGAACTGTTGGTTCTAAACCATCGTAACAATGGTGACATGTCTCAATGATATTATAGTGCTCAAATAATGTGACTCGTAAAATGTAAAGGGACCAAGTTAAAAACAAAGAATTGACTTTACTAAGACTGCACATACTGGTTAGGCTGGCTAAGATTTTCCGGTTTCAGCAGTTTTGTTTGACTGACATAGGGTCATTCTGCTTATCTAAACAATAACCCTGATCTGCAACATCTTTTTCAAATGTTTGATAAAATACTCGGATGGTCCCCTTTCTGTCTATAAGATATATGATACAATGATCGTTGTTGTTTCGTTTGTTGAATATTTTGGATGCGTTCAGCGATCGGCTATTTCAACCATAGACTTCATGTATAGAGGTAGATGGTCCCCATTATCTAGTCTGTGAATTATTTACTTCTTTTACTGAATAGTTTTCTCGCCCAGTAATAAGACATATTAGAAGGCGAGGGGTTTAACACTCACTTGTCATTGCTCATTAATCCAAAACCCAGACAACATCGATTCCCAGACCATGAACTGTATTACTGCAGAAAATTACCTTTGTATTTTAGTTCAACATTGAAGTCAATTGTGTCGTCAAATAGATATCTGGGCAAGGTGATTCTAAAATTTTACGACTTATTTAAGAAATCTACATACGACTTATATAAGAAATCTACCTATTTTAGGACTAGATATACCGAAAAAGATATGGTAAAACAAAGCAGTAAAGTCTGACTGTTACTGAAATAGACTACGTCTTTCCCTCTGAATATATTCAGAAGATTAAAAAAAGGCAAAACAGCCGAACATGTGTATATCAATAGATTTATTGAACTAAGATAACAAAAGAACCTAAACGCCTTTGGCGTTTTAGTTCGCTTTTAACCCATATTTGAATGATTATGAACTGTCGCTCAAAAAAGGTACCATCAGGAAATTCCCTTAAACAAAACTTTACTAAAGGAACCGATATAGCATATGAAAACGATAAAATGACATTTTTTCTCTTCAGAATTGCTATAGTATCGATCCTGGTCGGGCCGCGCAGTTCGAACATTTGACCATGGTCAATACTTTTCTGAGTTTCGAGGAGACTAATTTTCGCGCAGTGGGTTTGGTGTAAAACAGAACAATGAGAATTTAGCTCATTAATTTTTTTCGCGTTGTGAAACAGATATAGTTGTCTATGGCGGATTTGTGCATCTTGTTGACAATATTTTGTCAATATCATAGTTAAAGGAGAATTGACCTGCTATATTACCAAACTGTTTGCCCTCTGTTGATATGAGTAATTATTATTTTATCTGTCTTTGAGAAAGTAATGTTTGGTAAACAACGTGGCAAGAGAGTAAGTTACTCCTGGCCATCGTTTATTCAATATCAAAACTTTCTTTACGTTTAAATTCCTATTTCAAACTGTCTTTTACTCCAAATTGTATTTCAAAAGTTTGGAATTCCAGCCGGTCAAAGAGATTAGAAAACTGTACCGACGCTCGCCTGGCGTCTTACGCTTGATTGTAGAGTGCTGGATAAAATTTTCTAGTTAGAATTAGGCGTGATTCGTACGAAAACTGCATTGAGACTTTTGCTCTCTTGACATTTCATTAGTTTTTCTCCAGCAAATCCCTTTTAAAGGCGAAAAATATTGGTCACTGAGTCTTCCATAAGTGCTAAGTCCGCGGAAAGGAGTTGTTCTCGAATATAATCAGTCGAATCAAAAACTTAAATTCTAGTATTAATGATCATATTGTCTGAGCATTCAGTACTGAAAACAGAGAAGAAAAAATTTATTAAAAATCTACATATTACCAGACGAATTTCAATATTTAGTTGATTGCAATGTATAAATTCCCAGTTCAAATTTTAAAATATTAGATATCTTTAAAGTTTGTTGAGTTGACAGGAAGTCAGTAAGGCATTTTTATTGGAAATGATGAGTTCATGTACAATACTATGTGTCGAAAAGAACTGTACACATACAAATGATCATCAATTGTTTGTTTTCTACGGTGGCATTAGGGTGACACGTGCGGTTTCTTTACGTAGAAAAAAAAAAAAAAAAAAACTCCCAAATTATTTCATGTTTTATACATTTTTCTTGTATAATGAATTTTTTTTAAATAACGGTTATTGCGTTTCGTCTTGCTATGGCTTGCTAAGACCTAAAAAAAACAAATTCTAAAAACACTTACGTTTTCTTGTTTTTTGTTAATAAAAACAGAAGAAAGAAATCGAATTGCTATCTCGTGGGAACGAGATACACAACCAATCAGAGTCGGTCTTTATTTATTTGAGCTATATATAACTATAAAATGGATGCCGCGCTAGAGAAGTAGCCTAGTTGGATGATTATCTCGTGGGACTGACTAACTATCTCGTGTGCACGACAAAGAAATCGATTTTGATTGGCTGTGTATCTCGTTCCCACGAGATAGAATTTCGTTTCCTTTCTTCTTTTATATTTATTTAAAAAACGTGTTATAACCGGTCCTTTAAATATATATATAGATATCGGTACCTTGATTTTGATAGTCAACATATATACGAAAAGAATATTTCATTTGATAAGAGAGGTACCATAAAATATCACAATTTTGCAAAATGATTCAAATGAGAACCGACCACATCTCAATCTTGATTGCAGTCATAATTGACAGCTGTATTGAGATAGCAGATAGGGGAGGTAACACACTCGAACGCATTTCTATCTTATCAGAAGTAAATACAGAATACCCTAACTCATGAACCATGTGACAACAACGTATATGAACCATGTCTTCTTATTAAGTGAAAGGGTTTTATCGTCCAGGCAGTATCAATTTTCCACTAAAAGGAAACATTAGTCTATATATCCGCCATATACCAATATTGTGTATAAATGATAGCTTTTACGTTTATGGTAGCTTTTGGGGTAAATTTGCTGTTGGCGAAAACAGATCATAATGGTTTTCTTTTATGACAGTAATGGATCGAGCAGACTATAATAATGTGGTACCTCACCCTTACACAAGCGATTTTGCTCTACCAAAACTGTCGACCAACAATGGGATTGCATAGTCATTTCGGGGTTGAAATGTAGAACATTTTGTGATTATTTACATGAATTATAATATAATATATGATCGATCCCGGTTAATGTCTCGTGATATTAATCTTTTTTTTTCAATCGGTTACCCCCATTTTTAAAGTAGGTAGTATGAGGGAATATATATATAGATAGATAGATAGATAGATAGATAGATAGATAGATAGATAGATAGATAGATAGATAGATAGATAGATACATAGAGACATAGATAGAGACATAGATAGATAGATAGATGGATGGATGGATGGATGGATGGATGGATGGATGTATTGATGGATGGATATATATAATGTGTTTGTGTGTAAAACTATCCCATGAACATTTAATATCGGAGTAAATTGTTTTATGTAGAATACATAGTGAGGTTATTGACCTGGCAAACTATGTTAGACAGTATTTTACCTCAAACTGCTTAATATACACTCTTAAGTAAAACCATTCATGAGGTAATACCTCTGGTAAAACAATGTGTTTTGTTCTGTTCCTTGCCAGATGTCCAGATATATCGCGAAGCCATTACTCAAATATTCATTGAGCTGAATGCTAGAAAACATCTGTAAACGAATGTAATTAAGCGTTTTTCTAAGTCACAGACGGACTGTAAAGTGGCGCTAATCGATAACGAAGACTTTCCCAAATATGTAGCGTTCTCTCTGTCAAAGTGGTGCATTTATATCGTAATTTAATCGAATAAAATAGGAAGACTTGGGGTTGATTGACTGAATGGCGGTCTTTTCTTTTTTTAGAAGTAAATCTGAAAGCATTGCACATTTTGGTATCGCATTTAATTTTATTTGCTACTGGATATGTTTGCGCTTTAATCATAAGACATTAAAAACATCGAGATTTAATCAAGATTTACGGATTACAAATTTGTCAATCAGTTATTCGTTTTTTTTTTCCCTTAACCACAAATTGAAATGTTTGTTGTTGTTTTCAAAAAAAGCACTCTATTTGTTAAGTATACGAATCAACCAAATATATATGTGTATTGATAGCTCCATAAATCTGGGAATCGGTTCGTCCTGAAGCTTTCCTGGTGAATCGAAGTGTGCAGATGAACGCGCCGCGATTGTAGTTAAAAATCTGTTTATCTTAAATTTTAGGGACAAGTATTTCCAAAAGTTCTCCAAAAAGTTATTAATAAACGCATAAACGATTTGTTATCATAGTGAAAATATAGTTCAATTAATGTAGTTCTTTGAAGAATTGGATTTAAGATAACGAAATCTCTAGCTACATAAACCTCCGCTCTTTCAATTAGTATAGAATCCCTACTTTATAATCAATATCCCAGCAAACTCTCCCTTTTGTTGAAATAGTCAGTTATAAGATGTATTTTGACCTATTTCTGGTCATCAAGCGAAAAAACAAAAGTTGATCCGAAATCGAGGAGAAAGGAATTATTGGTAGAAAATATAAATGATCAAAGTACTGAAAGAACTGCAAGCTAGCAAAGCATGGTTTTGTTAAGTAATCTTATTTGTCTTTTGTAGGATAGAAAACATTGTGGACACTGAAGAAATTGCTTGATACAAGCAATTTCTTCATTGTCCACAATGTTTTCCACGGGTTTTTCTTGGGATTCTTTAAAGAGCGGGATTGAGTGGAAATGGGTTTCATAGCACGCTATTGATGAACTACTTTTTATTGCGTAGACATTCAATGAATTTAGTTAAGCCTCAAGTGGCGGTTTGCACTCATTGACCTGTGAGAAGACCTCAAAATTTTGTCTGTTAACTTAAGCTATCAAAGCTGACGCTTTGCTAGCTAAAAATGTAAAAATAACCAAACGACAACACTTTAAACGGGTCATAATTGAAAAAGGGCGCAGCCGACAGTTCAAACTTTGAAATAAGTGTAAATAGTAGTGATAAAAGGAGAAATGACAAAAAAAAAATCAATTTCAGAGAATGTTGTTTTGGGCTGATTCCTTCAGACCGTCAAAATGTGGGGGTTGTGTGAGTGGTTTAAATATAAGCTTAGAAAAAAGGGGGAAAATATATTTAGATGTCTACTTGCTGTTAGGAGATCACCAAGTAATATCACTTTCAGAAACTTTACCCTCATGTTTGACCTTTCTTCTTGTTTGGTGACCTTGACACTATCATAAACAAATGGCATTTACACATGCACAACATTTGTGACCATCGACAGTTACATTTGCAACTATCCTTAATATGGTAATTATTATTCTTTGGTCGATTTGGTGTATAAAAGAGTAAAAGGGGGGGGGGAGAGATGCGGACTTAAGAAAAAGGCATACATCATGGGAGTAACAGAAAGAGAGAGTAAAAGAAAATGAGACGGGGGGGGAGAAAGTGGAACAAAGAGAGGGTGTGTTAGAGAAATAGGGGAATGACAGACAGACAGACAGTCAGATATACAGAGAAAGAGAGAGAGAGAGAGAGAGAGAGAGAGAGAGAGAGAGAGAGAGAGAGAGAGAGAGAGAGAGAGAGAAAGATGTTGTCATTTAACGAGCCCACGTGAGCGTCATGCAAAACACTTTATAATCTAGACAAAACCACAGTGCAATAAGAATATTTGCTGTTCGTCTTTTTTGAGTCAGTTCATCTGTGCATAGCCTATATTGAAGACTCTGGTCAGATTTTACAGATGCGCAGGGCTTTTCTTAGCGTACATGTCATTGTTGGAAATGAAAAGCAAAGGTTATTTCTGAAATGTAGACAGGCTTAAACCGAACGTTTTCTTCTCTAAGGTTTGAAAACAAAAGTATAAATTTGCAGCAGCTAGCCGTGATTCGGCATACAGAATCAATAAAGGAGCCAGACGAAAAGCTGCGTCTTATAAATTGAAGTCGTGGGCGGAGAGGGGAGAGAAACATATACAACATTCTATTAGATTTCTCTATAGCCGTAACTATCGACTGCTTCTTTCGTCATTCGGTCTGCTAAATCACGCATTTTGTTTGGACTAAGAGGATTTGTTCCCAAAAAGTATTACCATTCACAAATACTGTATATTGTGTCACTCTTTTCCAATAGTTGGCAGTAGAAGCGCATATTGCTAGTGACTTGGAAATGATAATACATATTGCCAGTAAATTAGCAATTGCAGTGTATATTGCCAGTACGTTAGCAAAAGTAGTGTATATTGCCAGTAAGTTAGCAGTAAGAAAAGCTAATATGCATATGATAAATAACGTTTAAACAGACAATTCGCAATCACTTATAAAATGTAAGTCAGGCAAAAAGATCGTCTGGGATTTTAAGAACACAAACGATATAGAAATAGACCAGAGCCAAGACAGATCAACTACAGCTAGTATATAAAACTAGAATTAAAGTGAGAAAGAATCACCATATCTGTCAAACAAAATGTCTTGGTAAGAATGTGCAATTTAATCAGAGTTGATATGTCTTTTACTTCTTAGTCATTTACTGTTTCATGACGGATCACAAATTTTAGAGTGCGAGAGTTATCGGTCCTTAAAGAGTTAACCTTGACATGTACATTCCAGAATAGTTCTCTATAGGAAGACAATGTAGACACAGATCTGATGTTTGCATACTAATCATTTTTCTATAGAATAAAGGTAACGTGATTCAATATCTTTCAGGCTTTAAATAATGAAAAAAAACATGTATGGATACAGGGCGTATTACTTTTTAGCGCTAGATGAATAACTTGGTAAATACGGGACATATTAAAAAAACACGAATGAAAAATTACTTCCCTTTAAGGTATAGACTGTTCTAATAAGAGAGAAATCACTAATGGCCATATCTCTGCTGACGACACTAAGGCTATGGCCATACCTCTACTGACGACACTAAGGCTATGGCAATACCTCTACTGATGACACTAAGGCTATGGCAATACCTCTACTGACGACACTAAGGCTATGGCAATACCTCTACTGATGACACTGAGCTATGGCCACACCTCTACTGATGACACTAAGGCTATGGCCATACCTCTACTGACGACACTAAGGCTATGGCAATACCTCTACTGACGACACTAAGGCTATGGCCATACCTCTACTGATGACACTAAGGCTATGGCCATCCCTCTACTGATGACACTAAGGCTATGGCCATCCCTCTACTGATGACACTAAGGCTATGGCCATATCTCTGCTGACGACACTAAGGCTATGGCCATCCCTCTACTGATGACACTAAGGCTATGGCCATATCTCTGCTGACGACACTAAGGCTATGGCCATACCTCTACTGATGACACTAAGGCTATGGCCATCCCTCTACTGATGACACTAAGGCTATGGCCAACCCCATACTGATGACACTAAGGCTATGGCAATACCTCTACTGATGACACTAAGGGTATGGCCATACCTCTACTGATGACACTGAGGCTATGGCCATCCCTCTACTGATGACACTAAGGCTATGGCCATCCCTCTACTGATGACACTAAGGCTATGGCCATACCTCTACTGATGACACTGAGGCTATGGCCATCCCTCTACTGATGACACTAAGGCTATGGCCATCCCTCTACTGATGACACTAAGGCTATGGCAATACCTCTACTGATGACACTAAGGGTATGGCCATACCTCTACTGATGACACTAAGGCTATGGCCATCCCTCTACTGATGACACTAAGGCTATGGCCATCCCTCTACTGATGACACTGAGCTATGGCCACATCTCTACTGATGACACTAAGGCTAAAGCCATAGCTCCTCTGATGACTCTGAGGCTATGGCAATACCTCTTCTGACTGAGCCAAGAATATGGCCATACATCTACTGACGACAATAAGGCTTTGGTGACACCTCTATTGATGACTCTAAGCCTAAGGCCATACCCAAACTGATGACACTAAGGCTATGGCAATACCCACACTAATTACACTAAGGCTATTGCCACACCACTACTGACGACACTCAGGCTGTTGTTATACCTGTGCTGACGCCACTAAGGCTATTGTCATACCTCTACTTACGACAGTAAGGCTATGTCAAACCTCAACTGACGACATTAAGGCTAAGGCCATACCTCTAATGATGACACTAAGGCTATGATCATACCTTTACTGACGACACTGAGGCTAAGGTCATACCTCTTATGATGACACTAAGGCTATGACCATACCTCTTATGATGACACTAAGGCTATGACCATACCTCTACTAATGACCATAAGGCTATGGCAATACCTCTTCTGATGACACTAAGGTTATCGTCAACCTATACTGATGACAATTAGGCTATGGCCAAACCTCTATTGATGGCACTAATGTTATGGCCATACCTCTACTGGCGACACTAAGGCTATGACCATACATCTCCTGACGACATAAAGGCTATGGCCATACCTCCTCTGGCGGAGCCAAGGATATGGTCATACCTCTTCTGATGACGCCAATGCAATGGTCATTATTCTCCTGTCGACACTTAGGCTACGGCCTTACCTCTTACTGACGACGCCAAGGCTATGATTATACCTCTGGTCTAATTCGAAAACAGCTGACCTAGTACAGTGTGAAAACTTACCAAATATCCCGACTTTTCCGGACTAACTCGAGCCCCGATTTTATCGAGGCATAGCATGACAAGGAAAAAAGCCACGAACCCTAATGCTATATAGGCACTCATTAACTTGTATAGCGTGCTGGGAACGTCTTTAGTAATATCTGAAACGGTACAAGAGATAAAAGAGTAATGTAGAAAAAAAACGCCTTCATTTTCGTCCGTGTTGTTTAATGAAAATGGTCGTTATATAAAGGTGGTCGCTCAAGCAAGAATGGCAGGACTCTCGTTATATTTTGGATTTTTTTCATCAATTTAAATCAAATTGGTGAATCCAACGTTTATATATAAGGCCCTCGAATTCGGGATATATCTCATAAAATAGGCGGTTGTGTAAATTAAATAACAAATTATAAGGTCTAGGCAAACGTGCAAAAAAGGCAGGACAGCTTGTGAATAGTACAGGTATCTCTACTGAAAAGATAATGAACCCGAACTAAATGGGCCCATTTGGCGGCTTGTATCAAACCCAAGTATGCTTATTATAGGGTAATTCTTTCCTTGACTTATTTGTTTATTAAAAGTGTTATCGTAATTAAATTTCTTGCGGGTATAATCAAACGGTGATAATGTATCAGTTAATTAAGACCAATTTCCATCTACAATCAGATAATGTATCGGTTAATAAAGACCAATTTCCATCTACAATCAGATGATGCAGGTCAAAAACGTAAAGGTTAAAGCCTGTAGAGTGAAACTCTTAATAAGTCACCGAAAGATGCTCGTCGATTAGAACAGCATAGCCGCCAATGTTGTGTTTTTTACGTAAAGAAGTGGCAATACATCGTCTATGAGGTATAACTCGAAATGTATGTTATAATTGTACAGGTTTTTAAAAAAGGAATTGATGTCTAGGTGTACGAATATACTCAATCTAAACGAAGATTGTTTAAAGTGTCGGTCAACATCTAACATCATTAGCATTATCATTTTTGACCCGTCCAGCTAAAGTTATCCAGCTTAGAAGACCGAAAAGTATCGACATTCACAGAATGAGAAGGGTCGAAACTTTTCATTTTCTCATCTTTTGTGTTTAATTCAGAAAGTTTGTTCCGTTTTGTTTTCAAGGATATATTCAAAATAAGAAACCTTTCATTTTTTCACCTTGCAATAACGAGTAATAGATTTAGTTATTAAACACGAACGTTTGGGTCAAAATGGGTGGCATTTGATCTTCACACATGACTTTTGATTTGATACAATGAAATTGCTACTCATACATAATTGAAATATAATGAAGGCAATTCATTCAAAAGTTTAAGCGTTTTTTTTGTGTGTGTGTGTGTGTGTGTTTTTTTTTTTTTTTTCAGTTTGACTTCATCAAAAGATTTTGAACCTGGAGTAACTTAAATGCCTACTCACACGAAATACGAAGTTTGGGTATGAAGGCTGTGTCATAAATTATTCAGAAGTAATGAAGAGTAATAATGGTATTAAATAAACATTCTATTTTCGGTAGATTTGGCCTTTAAAAACACCTTGACCTTATCATAGGTCTTGTACTTAGTGCTTTCAGACAGGTCTTCCGACAAAGAATGTGCATGTGACATATAAACGCCCCCATCTCTTGCCATACGAAAGGGATAGTCAATAATACAGACTTAAATGTTCATAAAGCTGGACATAGGAGAGTAACCTTACTGGAGGGCTGATAGAACTTCCAACCAGAAATGTACATGGGACCTATCAACTGTCATTTAATAGTTATAAACTCTAATTTGATTTCGGACAGAATTGACCTTCGAAAATAGGCAACGACCTTCGCACATGACCTTGAACTACCAACAGGAACCATCATGTGAAATATGTAGTTCCTATCACATGCCATTCAAATTAAATGTATTTATAATGAAACTTTCATTTCACACAAAGTTTTGACTTGAAAGATATCAAACCTAACAGATGACCTTTGAAAAAGAAACAAGAGAAAGTTTTTACGGCAAAACAACAAAAACAAAAACAGACGTGGAACACGAAAGCCCTATCACTTAACTCTTGAAGATAAACCTAATATTTGTTTTATTTTGGATGAATTTGATCTAGAGAATGACCTTGACTGATGACCTTGATATCAATAGAGAGGTCTTACTATAAGGAATACAGTAATGAAATACTGAAGTTTTAATGGCTATTTTTACACAAATAACCATAGTAGACAAACGATGAGTGGTGGGTCTCTTAAAGTTCTGAATTCAGTTTTATCAACTTTCCAATTTAGAGTTTGTCCTGAAAACATATGTATATTTGTCATCCCGGGATAGATCACAATATTTTTTAATTCTCATATTTTTAAATTACAATAGAAAACTTTGTGATAATGTTGGCCAATTTTAGCGGGTAAGACTTAGAGCCTGACATTTTTCAATTTACAAAATAAAGTGTTACTGGGATATATTTAACCTGAAAATTCACTGATAGTGTCATATGACACTGACTTTTGTATTAACAACGAATACGCAAGAGAGAAAATCATAACCCTATGGAACTTACAATTCAAAAGTTATTGCCAAATAAGGGAATAGTCGCTTTAAAAACATATTAAGGATTGATTCGATTGCATACATAAATTATCACAGAATTTTCTTTAAATTCTATGTTTTTGGAACTCAGCAGAATCGGCGTACTCAGGTGATTCGAAAGAGTTAAAACATCATTGGATTTAGGTACGATATGTTTTTTACTTCTATATTTGAGCTTTTGATTTTGAAAAGTGATTTCGATTGTGGTCGCTTAATTGAAGTTGTTGCGTGATAGAGGTGGTTGCTTGGGAAAGATCGACTGTGAGTCAAGATTGTTTCATTTTGAGAAGATTTGTTATTGAATCACTTTAAGCAAGAATACAAAATAGTACCATTAGCCTTTATATTCCTTTTTTATTCTATTATATATTTTTCAGGCAGAGCAAAAGACCAAGCAAATTAAAATCATACACAAGCTAATTATCAATAGAGCCTCCTACCTGTACTTGACGTGGTCCTACATGGATAAAGAACCCCACACGGGGCCGGCATCTCTGGCGTGGTCTCACCGTACTGAGGCTGAAGGGACATGTTTTTAGATGAGTAGAGTGCAGCCTTCGCGCTATGCAACACTAATGATGATATAAGATTGCCCCAAATATGCGTTGTCTGATAACATGCTAAAAATATTCCATGAAATCTGAATACTTCTTTTTCAATGCCGTCTTTCGTGATTCGGGAAGAATCAAATGCTAATTTCAGAATATATGACGACTCTGCTGTCCATAATATGCCTTGTCCTACACCTGCGAGGATTCCAAATGGAATGAGAGTATAAAACCGAGGGAAATAATTCGCGGCAATCCACACAATAAAACTAAACATTCCAATAACAAGGGTCCATTTAGCGGTGACGTTGTTAATAATGACTGGTGCCCAAAGACAAGTCAAACACATGGTACCGTGAACACATGCCATAGCTATGATGCCGAGCGAATCTTTGGCATTAAGGGAAGATTGCAGATTCTGTATGGCCCGAAACGCGGAAAATATTAAGATGAAACTTAAACACAAAAATAGCAAATTCTTTTTGAATTTAAACCGTTTAAATGGACCCGTTGGAAAAGGCAGTTCTTCGCCACTGCAAGGTGTTCCAACTTCCGGTTCCTGTTCAGGGTTATCAGACGCAAACACTGAAGAGTCTTCTTGATATTCGTCGATTTCATTGGCTCGTATCGCGGCTGCCATACTTTTCTTTCTGATACGTTTGTTAGCTGGGCTATGATTGGCCACAGGACTGGAGTTGTTACTGGGTGGAAAGCGTTTCTTTGACACAGCCGCTTTGAGCTCTTGTATGTGATTTTCGGAGGAAGCTTTTGATAAATGAATCTTTGGTCTCGCCTGTGTTCCATTCAGCCTGGAGAAGTGAGCATCCTGATCAGGTTTGTTATTTTGATTACCTGTGTTCGATGCTCCTCCGAGATTGTTTGTATTATCACCGTCAGACAGGTTTGGGGATGAGGCACTAAAATGTTGTGGATTGGGAGCTGGGAGTTCCATTGATTGCATTTCAAGAATACGGGGTTCCTCTTCTCTCCTGGTCGCTTTAATATAACTCTCCTTTCTGTTTTTACTGATAATTCCTTCAATAAAGTCTGGAGCCTCACCTAGATCAGATGTACTTTTCCGCACTGCATATCTGTAGCTCTCACTTCGAGCTCTTTGTACCTGGGTTGCGTATGTGTAGCTTGGGCGTCTGGGACGATAGAGCCCAAACCCATACCCGAGCCCACTGAGATCCCAAGGAGAGAGATGGCTATGACCACTCATTCTGGGGTTTAATTCCACTTTTCGTTCACGTCTTATCATAGGTAATACTTTACAGACATCCTATCTAAGATGATAATCCCATGTGAATCCAAAACAAACCCTCTACTGTTCTAAATTAGAAATGAATTATCGACGTGACTGTTTCTTCATTCCCCTATGGCGTCCTGACCCTGAAAATACAAAATAAAATTTTGACTCGTCTTTTGAAAAGGGACTATCTTGGAAATTCTAAGAACAAATATCTTAAAAAAGAGAGATGTGTATCTGCAAAGGTCAACAACGTTTCCAAAAATTAGTACAAGTGATGAAGAATGTTACATCTTTATATTATATATTATAAATTGCAGTCTGGTATCTTGTAAAATACCGAATTGATCATTTCGTATCAATGCGGAATAAGAAAGAGGAATCCCCAAGCATTATTATTTAACTGGTATTAATTATGTAGTTAGTACGATCACCGTAAATCGTTTTAAACGATCACCAAGGCATAACAACAATTTATTCATGCTAAAGTACAACATTTTATACATGACTACTTCCTGGAGAATAAAATAGAATAAAAATATATATGAATATATAATTCATCTCGTGTGCGATATTGTGCCGAGAAAATATGATAAAATACATGTCTGGCATTTTGCTAAATAGAAGCATATCAGAGACGAATCCGCTTCATTAACAATAATGTGAGTTTGTCAGTTGACAGAACCAGGCCTACAAAGGGTGGAATAAATCCCTTCCAGCTAAACTTCCGGTCTCTCATCCAACACAATTATTCACGATAGCTAAATGAGATCACATGATATGCAGGTTTCTTGTATCTCTTAATTGAATCTAGAAAACTTTACAATACAACCGATTGTGTATTAGCAACCGATCTATTAAGCAACAATTTTCATCGAGTAACTTCGCTAAAATCTACTTAACATCGCAAAAGCAGAGACATTTTCACAAGAGGTCGTATTTTACAGTTTCTCAGTTGAACTACGAGAGCTCGTTCACCTAGCAATGGCTAACTGTGTTTTATCTCTCATGTAGGCCTACAACCACAACATTTAATCTGAGCTAAAAACTAGCCATCCTTCTTAGGCGCGCACAGGCTCATTGCGTCGGTGAAAATACGTATGTTGTTATAATTGTTGCTAAATGTTAGAGGGTGGCCAATGAATACCTATTCGGGGTTAGAATTCATGACCACAGAAAAGGGTGAACATCGCAAAGCTAGCCGAAGTTGGTCACAGAAAAACGGGTCATTGTACTTAAAACCCATATGTTCTAGTTTGGCCTTGATTCGGAAATTACAGAAAACAGAGGACCATTAAGTCTAATATGAAACTAAATATTTGCTAGAAATCTCTCTTCTCTGAACGCTCGCATCAAATAACACTTACAGACATAAAAAATGTAGAAGCAATTCTCGCCTCCTACGCCAGGCTGTTATATGTCCTTTAGATGTGCGATCTTTCCTTTTTAGATTTTTTCTTTTTTAGTCGAAAAAGTAATAACTTTTAGGTTTTCAGCACAAAAGAAAGCATACACCTAGCATTTGTGACAATAAATTAAAAGCAGAATTTTGCGGGAAAAGGAACTCGAAAATGTGAAATAAATATATATATTGCTCTGTTGAAATTGTGTACATTCATTAAAAAAGAAAAATTGCGGCCGCCCAAAACGACTTAAACTTATCAATTTATGTGTGCTATCGGTAGAAAAATACCGTGTTATAGAGGACTTTTCATGTTACAAAAAATGTCTCTCTTTATCATCAGCTTTTTTGATATTTTATTACAAATATCACCGTGATATCAAAGAGAAAAGAAAAGAAAAGAGTCCTATTGGTTCTCACCCCCCCCCCCCCCGATTCAGTGTATACATATTACATACACGCGTTATTCTTACACTGACTTTTATCCCCAACAACAAAAATGTTCACCGGCGTAAAAAACTGGTGGGCCAAGATGGCTCGAGATCGCTCATCTAGGTTGTTTATGGAAAATAAAGGAAACGGAAAAATCAAAACAAGCCTTTTTGTGAAGACCCAGGCAGTACACATAACTCATCAAACTAAAATTGATCCAAGATTCGGCAATCTGTTTTCGTTTTGCATCTATCTCTTTAAAAACGGTTCATCCTTATGACGTGACAAATAATTTGACCAAGTTTCATGAAGGTTGAACCATTATTATTCTTACTTTGCTATGTCAGATTTCAGAAAAGTATGCCGATTACAACTACGACCTATTTATTAACTCTGAATTTAAGATGTCATGAAATTTTGAAGAAAAGGAAAAATTAATTCTAAACATTCCATTACTATTTTGAACCGGACCAGGACTTCACTTCGACAAAACTTTTAGCGGAGTTGATATTTATCCGATATAAAAAAAGAAGAAAGAAAACAAAGAAAGAAAGCCGAGTGTAAAGACTTAATTAAACAGCTCCTGCCAAGGGGGTCCGTTTTTGATGAGAGGGCCTTATATTACTTTTCCCCAAACAAATGAATGATGAATGGTCGTGTGCTTCTAAACCTACAGTATTCGTTCTTGGATCGATTCACGCAGGAAAATTCATTAATTTCGGGTCTTTTTGTGCTGAAAAGAAATAGCTTTAGACACAGACCATAACCATATCTTCAAGATGTCTGGGGAAATTTGAAAGATAAATATTGCTCGAATGTCCTGTTTCAAGCCTAAAATCAAGCTGTAGTTTTGACATTGTGGTCGCGCTACAATGGTATTATTTCAGACTAGAACCCCACATGCAACTTTACTTCAACAACAATATATTTCATATTCATTCAACTATCTAAGACCAATCGAGGAAGACGTCATTCGAATCAAGAATTATGTTACACCATCAGTGAAGTACTTAAAGAATCGACTCTGGTTTAGCTGTACAGAGTCACCAGGGGCGAATAATTTCGCTTTTGACATAATTGCTGCTTTTAAATTGGTAAACTTACTTCTGGTTGTGAGGATGTGAGCCCGATATTCCAATCTAGTATCGAGTTCCCGGAAAGTACATGGTTGAGACATGAGCAGCAAAGGTTCTAACTTTATGCTGTTTTCATTTCATTATTCTAATACAGACTAATATTCATAATTCAAGTACATTATAGTACATTTATATCTTAAAAGGATATATACTTACCATATTTAAGTAATTTAAATGAAAAAAAAATTAGTAGACGCTGGCAATGGGTATGTGTCAAAGTTTCAGCATGACGACATTTATATCTTAAAAGGATGTATACTTACCATTTTTAGTAATTAAAACGGAAAAAGAATATCAAAGAAAATCACCAAGGCAAATTAGTAAACGCCGGCAATGGGTATATGTCAAAGTTTCAGCATGACGACAACAAAGAAGCAGACGGTAACAAAGCTGTAGTAATTGTTTGGGTTAGTTTCGAAACAGTCGAGATAAAAACTAAATAACTCGGTGGTTTGAATTACATATGAAACAGAGGTTATTGCCCTCTCAAATTTCCATCCTCCGGGTCAATGCAAACAAATCAATAAAAGCAATAGAAGAGCCCCTTAGGACCACCAAATACTGTTTGTTGTCAGTAGCCAGTTTTTGTGGTTCAGAGAAAATTGTCTGGGAATTTAATCTTTATTTGATGATAGAATACTGACAATGGGTGCAAGCTAATAGTTCCGATACACCGCAAAGCGATTTAAAGACAGGCAATTTTACAGATAAAATTTTTATTTTAGAGAGGGCTGTTGATGTCGATATATTTCACAAAATCATCGCAATCCTCTGCTTAAGATGCTTCAAAGTAAAAAGGAAAATAAATCTGAAGGAAAAAATGAGTTATCTCCCTTTGTAGTATGGTTTAGTAGTGCAACTGTTAAGAAAAAATGCAAATTCTTCAATAAAACATAGATGTATATGAACTATGATAACTTGGTAACGCTAACTTCACAAAACTAACAGCTATATGTACGCCTATATCGACAATAGCATAGGTTGATACTACCTCAACCTTTTGGTTTCAAAATAGTCGAGCAAAAAAATAATCTAGGCTGTAACTAAAAATAAATTTATGAAACTACTCAAAATAAGAAATGTTTCGCCTTTGTTTTCAACTATATTTAAACTGTGTTGTACAATTCGATTTTGCATTAATCATGCAAATCTTAGCACTTATATCTCGAAATAGTTTAGACAGTCTATTTATTTTTTCGACTTAACGTGTATAGAACGGCGCTCCCTACCAGGGCATCATTCATTATCCAGCCAATTTACAATATCAGTCTTGCCAATAGTGACTATTTTTATGAATAAAGGGTGTCCAGTCTACAATACGTTTTCCGGATCAACCTCTTGCTCATGACGAGTCATAGGTATAAATGCACTTTATTCATTTCACTGATATAAATTTTGATCACTACTCTTTTTAACCAAGTCTAATATTCCGTCTAATCAAGTCTCGGCATTGATATTTTCCTCTTATAGAAAGAAAACTAGGAGGTATCTTCTAAAACTTTGGGATATAAATCAAGATATTTATCATCGGCCCAGACATTTTAATCTTATAATTGTTACTAGTCATGCAAATAGGGAACGGAAAACTTTACACAAACCTCGACGGGTATTGAAATGGAAACACTAGTTTGTAACGATTTGTATAAATCCACGAACAAAATCTCAAATTTTGCAAGTTAAACCCCCGCCACCCATCTGAAATAATTTATCGCCTCTTCCCCACCAACCCGTCTTGAAATGCTTCCAATTAAGCACCTCAACCCCGCATATAGCGTACAGTGTATAAATAATCACTGTGTGAGCACGAGGCCACCGTAAGTTTTTATACATTGTACTGATACTTACTTTGAGAGAGCTAGACGACCACTAGTGTTTATACAATGACCAGATACTAATTTTGTATGCGCTAGGCCACCAAAAGTGTATATACGTTGTACAAATACTGTCTGACTGAACAATAGACCGCAAAAAGAATTAAAATTGTACAAATACTTACTGACTGAAAGCTAAGCCACCTATAGTGTTATCACATTGTACAAATACTATAAGGGAGACCGCTAGACCGCTAATATTGTTTATAAATACATTGTATAGATACTTACTGCGTGTGTGCTATACCGCCAATTGTGTTGATACTAACTGGGTGAATGCTAGACTGTTCGAAGAGATTATACATTGTGCAGATACTAACTGAGTGAGCGCTAGACTGTCATTAGTATTTAAACATTGTACAGATACTTACTGAGTGAGTGCTAGACTGTCAGTAGTGTTTTTATATTGTAGAGATACTTACAGGGTGAGTGTTAGACAGTCAATAGAGTGTATACATTGTACAGATACTTACTGAGTGAGTGCTAAACTGCCAAAAGTGTTTATACATTGTACAGATACTTTCTGAGTCATTGCTTAACTGTCAGTAGTGTTAATTCATTGTACAAATACTTACTGAGTGAGTGCTAGACTTCAATAGAGTGTATACATTGTACAGATACTTACTGAGTGCTAAACTGTCAGTAGTGTTTAAGAATTGTATAGATACTTACTGAGTGAGTGCTAGACTGCCAATGGTGTTTATATATTGTACAGATACTTACTGAGTAAGAACTAGACTATCAGAAGTGTTTATTCATTGTACAGATTCTTAGTGAGTGAGTGCCAGATTGTCAGTAGTGTAGCATGCTGCACAGCTAATAACGCTGATTGTGTGAGCTCTTGACAGCTATTAGTTCTTTTAAATGTTACAAATACTTACTGAGTAAGCGCTTGATCGTTATTGTACAAATATAAACTGGGTTAGTAGGGATCGATAGACCGCCATTAGTGTTTTTCCAATGTATAGTGTATATGTAGCACACATTTTACTAGGTGGGCTCTAGACAGCGAATCGTGTTAATACCTTTGATAGATACTGACATGGTGAGCTCTTGACCACCGTTAGTGTCTATACGTTGCACAGATACTTACCACGTTCTTGCGACCATTCATCGAATTGAATAACATACTTTGATTACATTAAATTGTTTAATTGTATGTGATAAGTTGAGGATGAAAGCTTCGAAAAAGAAAATTACTTTATTGCGATATTTATCATTAATTTACGTACCAAAAATATATTCTTATCCTACTGTTGACACTGGAGTAGGGTTTTCAATAATGTCTGAGAAAAGAGAAGATTTATTTAAAATCAGCAGCGTAAAAATCAGAAACTGAATCGGACTTGTTCATTCAAATCAAATAAAGCTTTTTAACCGTTTGATGCTTTAACGCCAAACGAGAGTCAAATTTAATAAACTTCAATCATGATTTCTGAATGTTTCTTTACACTGTGTATAGGGCTGTTTTTTGTTGGTTTTTTTTTTTTTTTTTTTTTTTTTTTTTTTCTTTGTTGTTGTTGTTGTTTTTATTTTTGTTGTTGTTTATTGTTTTTCTTGTTGTTGTTTTTGTTCTGTTTTGTTTGTTGTTTTATGAGTGGGAAGAAAGGCTAAGAAATGATTTAACGGAGGTACACTGGTGCGAGATATACCAGAAGTATATCGTTAGGTGCTCCAGCCGCCGCGGTATGACTGAAAAGTTGTTAAAAGCGGCGTTAAAACCATTCTTACAAACCAATCCTAGGGTAGACAATAAAACTGCACGTTGAAAGAATTTACTCCTTTCGCCAGATTATTCTGTAATATTACGTGGAAGTTTTGTTATTGAGAGCTAGTGGTGGTTAAGCGCCGGTATAGGTTCACTTGACAGAAAGATTTGACCCACAAAATGATTTTTAAGACTCCCTTGTAATATTCATGTTAAGATCAGTAAAAGTAGGTTTAAATAATTAATAACTGTACATTGTAAATAAAATAGCCCGAATCGTAAATCAAAAGGCGCGTCTTTCATCAGATGAAATATTAGTTAAGAATCGTTTTCAGTGAATAAAATGTTAATGTAAAGAATTACACAAGAACGGACGGGCATATGACGGACGTAAATTTGTTTGTTTGAATGGAATTTTACGCCGCTTTCAACAATCTTTCAGTTATATCGCGCTGGCTGGAGCACCTAACAATGGAATCCTGGCATTATTCACACCAGTATACTACTATTACGCCCTTTCCTAGCCTCCAGCTGCTACCCCACATAGGTCTACGATTATCGACCCATTGGTGAGAGACAAATAGTTGGAAAGGATGAGTGCCGCCGTCGGGGATCGAACCCGGGACCTCTAGATTGACAGTCCGACGCGCTACCAACTGCGCTATGACGGCGGCTGACGGACGTAAAGCCATGCTTACAGCCTGTCACTTATACTAAGTGGCTGCGCTTAGTTCGATGTTAAAATTTACATATAAAAAAGAATAAAAGTTAAGTGTTTTATCAATCGAGTCTTATTTGTTCCAATAGCTTAAATGTCTCGGTATTCATTTTCAATAATTGTTACGAGCTAGTCACGTCTAAATTAAAGAATTGATAGATTAAATGGGGTTTAACAACGCTTTTAACAGTATTTCAGTCATATCGCGGCGGCTGGAGCACCTAACAATGGATTCCTGGTATTTCTCACACCAGTAGTACCACTACATCCTTTCCTAGCCTCCAACTGCTATCCCACCTAGGTTTTCGATTATCCACCCATTTGTGAGAGACAAATGTCGGGAAAAAAAATTGCCACCGCCTGGGATCGAACCCATGAATCCCATGATTAATGATTAGAAAGAGATCAAGTAGTCTCGTTTAACTTTCATGCACCGGTTAAATGAGAGCGCTAGGTTGTCGGCAGCCATCTTGAAGGATGGCAGTCAATATTAACTAACGGTAGTTGGAATCTTTTTCATAAACAATGACGTAGACAGTGCTTATAGCAAATTTCGTTCTAGCCCTAAAATAGTGTTAATGGCTACCAAAGTGTAACCCTTTTTACAAAAACAAATGGCGTAAAATTCGGTCGATTCTGAGTTATGAAAAGCCTTGATTCTCTGAACGAAGAATGTGCGCACTTCCCTGCTGTATATAATAAACCGGATAGAAGCCAATCTCTATTTCCCGGTTTGTCCGATTTCGCTTAACATGGCACAATTAAACAAGACGATGGCTTCATGGTGCACATGTTTTCTCAATCTTAGTGGTAGACATGTGCTCGTATTTCTGAGAAGTTTTCGTGAACATCGGTGAGAAGAATGGTGTGAAAAGCAATTTCATTACAGACTGTGTAATCTCAAACTGACACTTGTCTATAGGGTTCGTCTAAGAATTAGACTAGAGAGGTTAAAATCGAATTCAAAATTTATCTACCAAACTCTTAAATACTGTTCCGACCCGTCACGCAAAAAAGGGATCAGACTTGATGTAGAGACAATATGGCCCCTGATCAGACTGATGGCGATTGTGTAGACGGTCCAGATGCATGTAAGTCTCATTTTGATTTTTCAACGCAAGTAAAGAAAAGAGTGACCAGGTATAACTAACTACCGACAATTTTGTTTAGTATATCTATTTCGGTTCTTCGATGCGACGAAATATATCCTCGATAAATAATTCTAGACGTTTTACGTTCCTATGAAAACACCGCAGTAACGTAGAAACTCGAATAACCGGTCTATCTTCACTAGACAAGCCACTCGGCAACCGACACATCGTCGTCTTGTAGGGTCGTGTCGGAAAGATACTCCTTCCCTTAGCAAATGAGCTTTTATGAGCTTTAGATGTTAACAGAGGTTATCATTTTCAAACATGAGCTTTAGATGTTAACAGAGGTTATCATTTTCAAACATTTTCAAAATATGTTTCCGAAATACTTTCCTCTGAGGAGCTTTCAAGCAAACCTGTTTCAAATTAATCTGGAGAGAATATTTCAAGTTAAATAAGCATTACCAGATCGTTGGCGTATATCTCTACAACTAAAGGGCTCGAGCCAAACATAAATATCACTACAGAAAGGCGTTAAATGAAATGCAAAAAGACAAGGCCACATTAGCAGAAAAAGTATGGAAAGCAAAATATTCAAGTGAAACATGAGTTATCTATTTGGTAACCAATTATAATTATAACAGGACGATAGAATCCTTGACACTATAGTTAAATATGAATAGCTTGAATAAGCTATTGTTGCGACGTTTACAGTCGCCACCACCAAAAAAATGCAGCCAAACTTCACTCCCGATCTAAATGAATAATTTGATTGGTCGAGTTTTTTTATTGACGGCGGTGATTGGTCAAATTCTTGTCTCACTGGATAATATAATAAGCGATAGACTACTAGTAGGTAAAGATAAGCCTGTAGTTTTATGTACTCTGATATGACGTAAATATTCGGCAAGAGATCTAAGATATTAATATAAATCACCTTTAATATGGTAAAGTTGTCGTCTATGCATCATAAACAGTGCGAGAATAATCCCAGTTGAGCATGACAAGGGTTATATCTAGGCAAAATCTCGAATCAAAGTAATTAAATATCCATCGATTTTCACCACTTGACTCAGAACAAGGGCGCGAAAAAACATCGGATCAATGATACAACAATTTGATGTTAGTTAATCTCTAAATCACTTTAATTTAGTTAAAATCCTTTCCGTTTGTTACCATACTTTCCTACAATTTTTCTCATCGCGGTAACTTTTTCGATGGAAAGATAGTCGTTGGAGGGCCACCAAACCATCATAACTTTTTTCACCTAAGATTTGACATTTGTATCCAGAGAGGTCTTAATGATAAAGCGCACGACAGATCTTCCTTTAGATACTAGAAAGGCTATGCTCGCGAAAAAGCTTGCAGAGAAATTACTGTCAGTTAGAAAAACGAGATATATCCCGTAACGCTACATTTTACGAAATAATATATCGCGAAATATACTCAATTGAAGGAAGGATACATTCATACAATTGTAGTTGTACTAAAATTCCCATAAATTGCTGAATCCTTAAATTTTTTACCATTTGGTAAAAGGCATGTAATTAATCAGCAGATGTGATTTTTTACCATAAAGCATCTTTTGTAAGATTCTCGCTCAACTTGTGCCTGTAATTTTAGTCTTTCGTCCTACGAAACAAGCTCATCATTTCATCGAAATTTTCACCGTTTAATCGTGAGGACGAGACAACAGATATTCCAGCCACTGACATCCACAACTGGATCTGTGTGAGTATTTCCGTGTGTTTATAGTCGCTACCGTAGCACATGCCCATATAAGCGACGCCCCCAGAAGACGGTTAGTTGTTACGGAAATAGTGAAAGGATACAGGACGACTCTGCTTAGAGTTCTGTCTAGTTCTTTAATGTGCTCGATGGATAGCACCGTCACACGGGGCCTCGGTTAACGTCTCACCCGAAAGACAATTAGTTTGTTAGTTGATATGGTCAGCCTAAGGCTCGAAAACGTGATCTTGAGGTTTTAAGTCGAGTGCTCTACTAACTGAGATAATGGGACTGACTACAACTGGATGAAATTGGATTCTGTCTATGAAATAAAGCTTTTACCTAGCTACACAACCTGTCGAACAGTGAGATTCAAACACGTAACCGATAGAGCTGTAGCCTGGAGCCCTGATCACTGAGGGGCTTGGCAAGAAAGATTGATTCATGTTCCTCATGTTTTTGTTTTTGTTGGAGATTTACTTGTTTAATAGTTTGTTTGGGGTTGGGTGTGTGGATGTTTGTTTCTTGTTGTTGTAACTGTTGTTTCATTCGGTTTGATTTTGGAATGACAGCCAAATAACTGTGAATAGCTCACAGTATTGACGCTGGTTTGACCGTGTCACTTGCACACACTAAATATGGTCGGATATTATCGCATTTGTCAGCTTTTCTATATACTAAGTGACCATTCTACCTTAAATATATATTTAATTTTTAACAAAACTGTGGCTGACTATTGTTGGTTCGATCTCATTTTCAAGCATTATTAAATGCCCCTCTTGAGACCAGCGTGTTGGTTGCAGTGAAATATAAAGTCGTTTTGTCGGCTTTATACATAACACATAATTCAGCCCAAAAGATAAATAAATGAAAAAAGAGAGACGTTGATTTTCGCAAGGACATTTTACTTTTTCCACCACACAGGATGTTTATGTTTCATTTTATCCATATCTTCAAGACCGAAACTTTTTTCGTATTACATCTGCCGGAAAAAAATATTTTTGCGAAGTATATCCGATTATATCAATGGTTGATTTAATAATTCTATGAAAACTGCATTCACCGATCACCCACCTGATAATTGAATCTCATTATTTCTACCTTGTTTATAAACTGGCCTACAGGAAGAAGGTAATCAAGTAAACAGAATCATTCCATGTCGATTTGAATGAACCAATTAAAGTATCGGCCGTCTGACGTAGGGAGGACAAATATAAAGATTAATCACATTTAGCCCGGTTCTTTAATAGATATTGGCCCGGACTAAAGAAAGGGCGGACGGATGGACAGAAAGTACTATTACAACATCCCTCAATGAAAATCTTGAACGGGGGATAACAAAACAATGAAATAAATGTCTTCTTTCAATCATGGTAGGAAGGATATTGATAAGAACCGTCTAATGGTAGTCTCTAAAGTATTGAATGTGTTTGTATGGATATTACTGGGATTGATTCCATGTACGGTAATGGACATCAAATCCAGGTTTTACTTTATTTTGCATATAATATCTATTCTGTTTAATAAAACTTTATACCTTTATGGAATAAACATCAGGAATTATCTAAACCAAGTACATGTATTTCAGAACTCAGTTTTTGTTATTTAGTAGGTTTGTCTGTCTATCTATCTGCCTGTCTGTATGTCTATTCATTCATTTATTTGCTTTTCCTGCTTAAAGAAGCAATCTGCAGTAACTACTTTTTTGGAAGACCTTATAGCATTATGATTAGGTCATATCTTCCCTGACCATGTTTATCTTCTCTACTTTCTGCATTTTATGGAAGATGATTGATCATTATGAAAAGGTTACAGCTTTTGTGGAATAAGAGTTAGGATTTACATAGTGAAATCTTTCCCTTTGGTTTACTTTAGCAGAATTAGTGTAAAGTATATTTAAAAAAGAATATGTAAAATTTAGTCAGCTAGATATCCTCACAATTTATCATTAACCCTTTCATGAATTTTAACCAATTCGATGAAAACAACTTCCTTTAAAAAAAACAACAACATTAACGTCGTCAAAATATGCCGTTTTTCCCATCGTAATAAATTCACGTGATCTAGGTAGTTTATGGCTTTCTTCACTTCACACAGTGTGGCGATATGTTGTTTGTTTGCACATATAAAATATAAAACACAAAAAATAACGACGTACATGAAACGTTCGGTTCAATGAATAATGATGCATGTTAGAAAAAACAAAACAAAACAACAACAACAACAACAACAAACATTCCATAGCGAACAAACCTGTTCTAAAACTATTACTTGCTACCAAAGGTTATCGTAACAGCTCGTACTTACCCGCTCTGAAAACCGCAATTGAGGGTTTTAACCGAACATTACCACATCTTATGTTTAAGAGAAGATTAAGACCATGTAACTTCTAAGTCTAAATTGACTTTGGAATAGCTACGCGTTTTCATGGCATGTACATTTACATTACGTGTACTTTTTATTTATGTGTTTGGTGATCTATCTGACTATGATGTCCGTCAATTACGTGGACTGGAGTTGTTTCATTTTGGTTCTGTACCTTGTAACATGATCCTAGTGTTTGTATCTGTATAATCACGGTCAAGTCAAGTCGTATTGAGTTATAGAAGGTAGATGGCTATGCTAATGAAAAATGTAATGCACCCTAGAAAAGTCATTGTTAATTTTTAACTTAGTTACAATACAAGTATCTGTGATACCATGAACCTAACATGTATATCAGACGATTCTCGTAACCTAATGTGTATACCGGGCATTTCTGCTTTCTTTTAATCAAAAATAAACACACGGGAACTACGGTGGAATAGGGGTGACATATTGGATTTTCTTTCTTTTTTTTTTTTCTTCTTTTTTTTATCTTGTTCCCCCCCCCCCCCCGAGATAAAAATTCGTTTTCTTTTCTTTGTTTTAGTTTTTTTTTGTGTGTGTGTTATTTTGTTTTTTTCCCCAATGGAAAAATGCCTTAAAAAGGTCCTTTTTAAAATTATTCAATATAAAGGAGAAGAGAAAACGTTTTCTTTTATCTCGTGAAAACAAGATAAATAAAAAAAAACACGCATGTCACCTCTATGCTTCCGTTATTCTGCGAACATAAATATCGTCAACAGAAAAAGTCACGGAAATGAATTCACAAAAAATTCGCAAGGTAGAGCTTACATTATTCCCGAACACAAGTCTTAACTTGAAGACGTGGAATCGATCGAGAATCTCTCCGCAAAACAGATAGAGAGTTCCTTGCCATGATCACATTTACGTCATCCATCAGGAGAAAAGCATCTTTTCGGGAAGTAATTACTGCCTACACTTTATTATATCTCTATGACAGTTTATTTGTTTAGATCCTTCTCAGATTTGGGTTTGACATTTAGGATCCGTCACATGAAAACAGTCCCTCTGTCAGAAGTGAAATGGTCTCGACTATACTGGTTGATTGAACCCGAGGTTCTGGGTATTTATAGCCATATTACCTCCCAATGTTTCATTATGAAGATTCCAATACTGACCTCTTTTCCATCATTTATTCTGCATAAATGTTGAGATAGTACCAGTTTGAGTAAGGGTCACGTAATTATATGATGTCTATGTTTGCATATATACATATTTATTTCAAATGAACATCGTAGTGCTAACAAAAAAGACGGACATAAAGGTAGTGAATTTAGTTTTGTTTGAATGGGGTTTTACGCCGCTTTCAACAATCTTTCAGTTATATCGCGACGGCTGGAGCACCTAACAATGGAATCCTGGTATTTCACACACCAGTACTACCATTACATCCTTTCCTAGCCTCCAGCTGCTATCCCACATAGGGATACGATTATCGACCCATTGGTGAGAGACAAATAGTCGGAAAGGATGAGTGCCGCCGTCGGGGATCGAACCCGGGACCTCTAGATTGACAGTCCGACGCGCTACCAACTGCGCTATGACGGCGGCTAGTGAATTGAGTTTAAATATGTATATATAATGTTTATTAAGGGCTTTACAAATAACAAATGATTTCAGACCTGTTTCAAAACAGTTCAGAATTGAATGAATTTAGAAAAGTGTTAAAACTGCATATTCATGGTATATGATATGAAGTTTCCGTTAGAATCACATACAATCTAGATATAATATAGAGGTAATCTCTTTAAATCTTCAAATGCACGATCTTGACCTTGTACGATTAAAAACTGGAAAATTAGTAAAAGAATATAGAGACCTAGTCAAATATGACAACCAATGAGGAAGTTTTCTATTTAATTAGAGATAATCCTGAGTTTTGTCGTAACATTCAAATGATTTTCAGCTGAGGAAATGTATCAACGGAAAGGTCTCGTCAAAAGGAAAGACTATCAAACTTAGGATTCATATTCCTTACTATTCCTTAATAAAAGCTATTCCCATATGTTACAGTTTTGCATTTTAAGGCCTTGAAATGTTCTTGAAATATGACCTAACCTTAACTGATAATTCGGAGAAAGTTCTTGTCACAAGACATGTACAAGTGAAATAAGACGATCCTTTCCAACAGCATGAGACGTGTAATTTGATTTAAGAAAATAAGCCTGAGTTGTGAGACATGTATTTTAACCCTTGTCATGCTGAACCCGAATTTTCCTGTTTTGCAAGGAGGTATAGACAAAGATAAGACTGCACATATGTGCGGTCTGATCCGTGTCCATACCACCTGTAAGATACTTTCAAGCGGGATATGTTTATAGAATCAATTTTCAAAAGAAATATTGGATACAAATACAGCATTGCAGTCCTTTGATATGCTACATTTCTCAAAAAAGATTTTATTCAGCATGACAAGGGTTAACCATTTGATCAAACACAAAATATGGTTTTTGGAATAGTTTCCGATTTTTCAAGAATCAATTATTTCATCTAAAATTTAAAAAATGTACTGCTCACACAAGTATCTGATAAGTCAAGACTAGCTGGCCCATCAAATAGGGATGACACTGCAATAAATTGTTTGAATGGGGTTAAACGCAATTTTCAACAGTATTTCAGTATATCGCGACGGCTGGAGCAACTAAGCTGATATTTCTGATATTTCTCACAACGGTACTTTAAACATAAACGGTGACTTAACATAATCAAAATGTAAATCTCTTTAGCTAAACATTCATTACATAATATAAGCAAACTTGATAATCAGATGCCTTTCTTTTTTATGGCTGTTTTATATTGAATAGTTTGTTATAATAATAATTATCCTCGGTTGGCTGTTAATTCGTCGTATTTTCAGATTTCTCTGAAGTTAGAAAATTTCAAAATCAACCTGAAATGATCTTAATATGCTCTTAAATTCCATTTACTAGAAGACGGCTATCTCGAATAAAGCACAAGCGATCAGCTCTAATCAGATTTATTTATTGCTGTGTCTTATATTTACAGATTTTCTGAATGTTGTAAGAAATCTATCAATAGTTGGTAAATAACGATATTAAAATCACTTATGCCTGTAACACTAGTTCCTCTTGCACTGTACGAGAAACGAAAGCATTTTTTCTTGTTTTTTTTCGGGGGTGGAAGGTAATCTAACAAAAGTCTCGTTTAGAGTAAAAAAGAGTTAGATCAACTACATAAAATTGTATATCTCTACTACTTGAAGAGGTATAAATCAACTACATTCAGGGGTACAAAATTGGGTAGATATGCACTACATAATAGGGTAGTGATGTACTAAATAATCGGTTAGAGGACTACTTGAAAATGAGGTAAAGATGTATTACTTAATGAGGTGGAGATGTACTTCATAATAGGGTATAGATCCATCACATATTGAGGTATAGATCTACTACATCAGGGGTATGGATCTACTACATAAATTTGTAAGGCTCTACTTCACAAAGATATACGGATCTACTACATAATGCGATATGGACCTACTAAATCAAACAGATTTATATCTTTTACATAAATATGTATAGATCTACTACAGTAAGTGGTATAAATCTTCTATAACAAGTGGTAGAGATCATCGAAGAATGGGGTATGAATCTTCTAAGTAAATTGTTTAAAGTATACAATATAAATTGGTGGAGATCAACTATTGTAAGTTGTATACCTGTACTACATGAATGGGTGTAGGTCTTCTACATGAGGTAGTACAGATCTACCACATAAAGTTGTATACATCTACTTTAGAAAGAGGTACAGATCTACTAAAAAGGAAGTTAAGATCTACTACACACAGATAATACAGATGTACTATGTAATGAGGTATAGATCTATTATAAAGCAACATATAACTTCTTCATATAAAGGATAGATATTCTACATAAAATTGATGGATATACTATTTAAAAAGGGTATAGATCCACTGCATAAAGAGCTATAGATCAGTATATAAATTACATAAAGTTGAGTAGGTCTTCTATATAAAGATGAATACATCAACTACATAACGTGGTATAGATCTACTACCCAAAGTAGTAATAATCTTATACAATTTATGATATAAAAATACTAGATAAAGAGGTATAGATCTACGGCATAAAAAGATATAGACCAGTATAAATATATTACATGGAGTGGTTTAAATCTTCTACATAAAATAAGATACATCAACTACATAACCTAGAGTAGATCTACTACCTTAAATGGTACAAACCTAATACTTTTGTTTTGTTTGAATGGGGTTTTACGCCGCTTTTAACAATCTTTCAGTTATATCGCGGCGGCTGGAGCACCTAACAACGGAATCCTGGTATTTCTCACACCAGTACTACCATTACATCCTTTCCTAGCCTCCAGCTGCTATCCCACATAGGTCTACGATTATCGACCCATTGGTGAGAGACAAATAGTCGGGAAGGATGAGTGCCGCCGTCGGGAATCGAACCCGGGACCTCTAGATTGAGAGTCCGACGCGCTACCAACTGCGCTATGACGGCGGCTTACCTAATACTTTAAATGATATAAATCTACTAGATAAAGAGGTATAGATCTGCTAAAGAATAAGGTATAGATCTACTACATAAAGAAGTATAGAACTACTACATAATTAACTGATTGATTGTTTTTCGGTGCACCGACAACTGTGGCCATTTAGCGCGCAAGAAATTTAAGGATAGTATAACATAAAACATACGCAGCAATACAAAGACAACCATAAAACATAAAATGATAGATGGGAAATGAAACCAAAAAGATAAACAAAGACTCTGAAGTTGCCTCTAAAGACATGCGAGTTGTCACGTTTGTTCCACCAGATGAAATGGCTGATGTGAAAGAGATAGGCTTGCATTCTGATACCTCGTTCAACTACACAGTGTTTAACACGCAGGCTATTGCTTTTCATTTCAAAGCTTTCTTACAACGAGATGAAATATTAAACTTTTCAATGAAAAAAGCTAAAGATCGCTATAGATTTATTATATAATTAGATATATGTCATAAAGTGATGCCGCCGTCATAGCGCAGTTGGTAGCGCGTCGGACTGTCAATCTAGAGGTCCCGGGTTCGATCTCCGACGGCGGAACTCATCCTTTCCGACTATTTGTCTCCCACCAATGGGTCGATAATCGTAGACCTATGTGGGATAGCAGCTGGAGGCTAGGAAAGGATGTGATGGTGGTACTGGTGTGAGAAATACCAGGAATCCATTGTTAGGTGCTCCAACCGCAGCGATATAACTGAAAGATTTTTGAAAGCGGCGTAAAACCCCATTCAAACAAACAAACAAACATAAAGTGATATAGATCTAATACATACAGAGGTAAGAATCAACTACATAACTAGGCAAAGATCTACCACCTAAGGTTGTACTACTAACCCTATACATAAACTGTTATAAATAGACTATATAATGAGGTACAGTTTTAATACTTTAGTAAATACTGGCTTTCTACATAGAGTGGTAAATATCTAAATAAATATCGAAGAATGAGGTATAGATCTACTATATAAAGAGGTATAGATCTACTATATAAATAACCAAAGATCTACCTTATAAGGAGGTATACATCTACTACTAAAAGATGTCAAGGTCTACAACATAAAGAAGTATAGAACTACTACATAAAGAGCTACAAATCGGCGTAGATATAATATATTTAGTGGTTTATATCTACTTCAAAAAGAACTACAGATCTAGTACATAAAGAAGTATATGAATACTAAATATAGACGTATAGATTTGCATGAACTACATGAAGATGTATAGATCTACTGCATACCGTGACAAAGATCAACTACAAAAGTAGTGCTATAACAACAGAGATACAGATCTACTACATACAGAGATGTATATCTACTACATGAATTGTTAAGGATCTGCAGCGAAAAGTGATATAAAACTACCACATAAAAATGTATATCAAGAGATCCAGATCGATACATTTAGAGATATAGATCTGCTACATAAAGATATATAGATCTACTGAATAAAGAAGTATATAAATTCCACATAAAATGATATAGATCTAGTATATAAAGAGGTTAAGATATTCTACATGAAGTGGTTGAGAACTACCTCGTGAATTAGTATAGTTCAACGGTATAGACCTACTGCATTAATGTATATACATCTTTGACATAAGGTAGCATAGATCCACTTCATAAAGTTGTATAGATCTACTTCATAAAGTGATATAGATCTACTACATAAAGAAATTTATATCATCTATATAAAGTGGTATAGAGATACTGCATGAACAGGTATAAGTCTCTTACATACAGTGGTAAAGATCTACTACATAAAGTAGTAAGGTCAATTACATAGAGTGGTATATATCTACTACATAACGCGGTATAAATCTATTTCATAACATGCAATATATCTACTACCCAAAGGGGTACTAGAACTCCACAAAATTAAAATTTGAGAAAGTGACCGAATTAAGCGAAGGTCTATCGGAAACAATTATAGAGCATCGTTACATGACAATAAAAAATTCTCCAAACATTCCACACCGGAAAGTTTTCAAACCTTGTCAGCATGCTCAGTTCGCACAGAGTAACCAGGATCGATACTTTTCTTTTAATTTACCAGATTATACCTTTTCGTATGGTCACACATGTGGTAGTTATACCTTGGCCAGACATGTCACATGGGTACGACAAACAACGTCAATTTATCATTGATATGGTGTGACATCGTGTCCGGAAAAACCTTCCCAAGAGACGATTTGTCTATGAAATAATCAGAGATTTCTAATCAATTGTCAGACAAACACGGTGTAAACCTACAGATTTGACAAAAATACAAACAAAATAACCGAACCTAGGTAGCTCAGTCGGTACTCTCAATCCTCGGTCTTGAGTTCGAACCCCGGCTCGGCTCGGGATACAACTAAGAATTCCTCAGATCCCACCCTGCATGTTTTAAATGCCTCTAAAAAGTACACTTATCTGCTTACATATTTTACAAATGTGCATATTCGTCACACATATATTCATTGAGTACAGACACATTTGTTACAGATACACACCCCAATGGTTGACTTTTTTACTTTTAGAAAGGGTGTAACACTTCATAAGCTTAGCTCTGGAATCAACTACGTAAAAATGATAAAAATGTATTTAATGTATAATTTACCACTGCTCTATGCATAATAAAATGAGTCGCTTATCTGAAATGTGTTATTTACTGATGAAAAGTGAAGGCGCTATTTCTCGACAAACGAGCAGAGTTTGGGTGATTATTTTTAAGAAATGTATTTCTCACACCAGTACTACCATCATATCCTTTCCCGGCCTCTAGCTTCGCATCCTACTTAGGTTTACGATTATCTACCCATTAGGAGACAAATGTCAGAAAGAATGTTTGCTGCGACCGGGGATCGAACCCGGCACCCCATGCTTGGGAGTCCGACGCGCTACCAACTGCGCTTTTGTGGTGCCTCCCAAAATAATTGTGCGTGGTCTTTTTTAATACTTGTCTTACCAAAGTTAATATTTGACGTGGTGAAATTATACTTGAAATTGATACAGTTTGAGCTACAATAGTACTATTCACTTGACTCTGGCCTTTATTTGTTGTGCACAGAAAAGCAAGATTTCATGTTGATGTACTTTACCAGCTGGGCGAATGGTATTTATTGTTGTTGTTGAGATCACATTTCAATATCCCCAGTTGTTTCTATTATAATCGCTTACTGGTACAACTTTATCTAATACGCCAAAGACATTTTAGGACTATATTGCATTCTTTCATAACATGTTTAATTACAAAATGAAAAAAAAAATGGTATATTTCCCCTTTCTATGTTTATGGATATGTGTAAAAGATATGAACAATGCATGGTTGATTAAATTGGGTTTAAGGCCACATTTAACAGTATATCAGTCATATTGCGGCTGGAGCACCTAACTATGGATTTCTGGTATTTCTCACATCAATGCTACCATTACATCCTTTCCGAGCCTCAAGTTGCTCATCCGAATTAGGTTTACGGTTATCCACCCATAGGTAGAAGACAAATGTCGGAAAGAATATTTGCAACAAGTTGGAATCGAACCCTGGACCTCGTGATTGAGAGTCCGACGCACTACCAACTACGCTATGGCCAGGGCCCCATGAATGATGGAAACTGTTTTGTTGATGTAACTCTTAATGGTGTATTCATCCAATACTTAGCAATCTTCTGTTTTACTCCACTTCGACGGTTTATATAATGTGGTTTATTTTTGTTTCTTTCTTATGATAATTCATTAAACCAAAAAACGAATTCCTCCAACTCTTAAATAACTTTGAGCTGCATCTTCGAGGTATCAGGATAGTACCTCGTTACTATGGTGACACCCTGGTTTAAATCGTCTAGAGACACTAACATTGAAACAAATATGACCCATTCTTGGGGAAAATGCACGGGTTTTTCATAGTCACTAATTTCCATACTATCATATAACATAGAAATTCTACTCGGAACTATAGACTATGGTAATTATATAATTACAATTAAAAGCAGGATAAAATTTCAACAATATAGATATCAATATGTACTAATAACTGTCTACGGCTACAAGTACCATTATCCACTACTCAAGAACACTGTTTAAATAGCTTAAAAATCGATTTCGTAGGACGATCGAGGTAATGAACTATCATGTAACAAAGTGATTTCACGAGGCACATAAACGGACCAACCTATTAGCTGACCACATCATTTCAGACCTGTCCAAAATCAAAAATAATAGAGACGACAATATTTTAATGGCAAAATTCTAAATTCTTCGGTCCTTTGAAACCATTGCTGATAATGAAGAAATTGCTTGTAACATTCAATTTCCCCATTTTCCACGGTGTTTTTCAAAGTGTTTTTCTCGGGTGGCATATAAAAGCGTTATACTTTGGGAATGGATTAAAAGTTTCTTTTTTACAGACGTCAAACGCTGCGCACTATGTTAGAGCACGACAGACCTCAATTGTTTTACTTTTAAAACAAGACGAACGTTTTATGATCTAGCAAACTCAAATTTTGACGACTTTACTACGAAAACGCGCGTACTTTAAAGTTTCTAGTCATTATTTTATACCATTTACTTTTGACCTTTAAAGATGACCTTAAACTTTGAACCATCAGAAATGTTTCACCTAGTTGTACCACTCACCGTTTGATGTTACATCAAATGATAACAAACGGGCAGATACGGACAGAGAGACATGACGAAATCATATGGTCTGCATCTTCCCATGCGGATTAGCTTAAAAATGAACGACAAACGGTAACCAGAGATAGTATTTATAGTAATGTAAAATGACCAGATACACAAAATATGAGGTAATAATGTCGATCCCGTGTAGACCTTAGTTTCACCATAGCAGATAGATTTTACGCCCCCCCCCCAATATCTCCATTTCGCGATATAAGTCATGTTTAAAGATTAATACAAACAACTAGAATTAGGGTATGTGCCGTAGCATAAAGATGGTTTTAAGTTCGACCTCTGTTGTGTCGAAAAAACTGCTTATGTCGACTGGAAACTCTGGTCCACTATAAAAAATGGGCTTGGATAATATCGAGAAAGAAAGACTGAAAGTATTATAGACGAACAGGAGTCTACAAAACAATGTTATGTTACATCTATGACTCGCAGTTATTTTACAGCAAAAGCGAACAATTAATGATATAAACACAACCTCTTTCTTAGAGTTCATGGCCGGTGAAATTTTTCTTATCTCCGTAAAAACTAAATTTATCAAATCAGTAAGCTATCCTGACTTCGACATAGCGAAAATTGGCTACATAAATGGAATATAAGAGTAGTTCATGTGTTAATGTTGTTGTCCAACCCCCTTTCTATGTTACCCCGCAGCCTTTACCCCCCAAAAGATCGAAAAAAAAAACCAGCATTGGACAGTCAGTGATAGTCAATACAAAACAAATTTCAACGACAAATCCAGAATAGGAAATGCAATTCGGCGACAAAATGGCGAAAGGATTTCTACAAAACCTACTTGAATCATCGTATTTTCTCAAAAATCGGATTTCCAATATTTGTCATCTATGCAGACAAGATTTTGATAGTGTGAGAAGTCTAAGTAGACGACATTCACGAATGTGTAATTCTCCTCAGTTCTGTTTCGTTAAGAACTAAATCGATTTTCAGATTTAAGACAGTTGTGTGTTTAATGGTCTAACGGATGGTTTGATATCGTATAAACACTTATTTGTGTGTAAGAAGTATTGCGGGTATGGGGGGGATGTGTTATCAAAACTCTAATATACAAACATTATAATCGGGTGTTAATGTTTCAATGGTTTAGAATCGTCAAACAAAAATATCAGATTGGTTTGAAAATTCGTATAAGAGGGTATTTCTCCTTTAACCATGTAGTTTGTTCAATATTTTACGCTAGAATCCTTTAAAGCTGCAATAATCGTATCGTCATATTCTGCAATAAGCAAATAATTCATACGCATTTTTATTATTAATATTAATATTAATTTCAGTTGCTACTTAGCAAAACAAAACGTTCAAGCAATTCATCTTAAGTATCTTAAGTAGAAGTCCCATGTACCCGCCATTAACCATCACGTTAAAATAAACGAGAAAGACATCCAAGCAAAAATGACCTCCCGCAGAATATTTGACCTTGAGCTGTGACCTAAACGTTTGAGCTATCTGAAAATTTGTTTCACAGTGCAAATCTACTCATGGTGGAGAACAACTGTCCCAAATTAATTTGAAATCCATGATCAAAATTAGGTGATAAGCTCTTGATCATCTGTTAGTTTGACGTTGACCTGTGACCTTGGAACTATTTTAAAATGTGTTTCAAGTGGTATAATTAATTGAGATGGAGAACAATTGCTCTTGGTTATTTTGAAACCCATCAATAAATGTAGGAGATTTGCTCTGAGTAGATTAGGGCGCATTTTCACCGACTTGTCATATTGGCAACTATACCCCTCTCACTGCAAGCGGGCATGGCAAAATTATTTGATCGTATCAGAATAAGTCACAAAATGTTTACTACATATTTGTTTACCACTGCAATAACAAAATGAAAACTATTGATAAAACTGAATTGTCTTTATTAATAAAACTGAATCGTCTTTGGTCAATCTTCTCTGTGAATATTTACTCTTTGACGTAACGGTTATATGCTTTATGCTGGCAGTATATTGTTACATGTTATTGGTAAAAGCAGAGTATCGATTAAAATCAAATGAAATTGTATAAATAAAAAGAAGAAGAAAAACAAAATGGAAATGTCTTGGTAGCGCATAGGTGGACATTGCAGCGGTAGGCGGTGTTGTCGTATCAGCATAGGTTCGAATCCCGTAAGAGGGGAAAAAATTTGAATTCTCCACTACAGGATTGAAAAGACAAGAGTCACTGCCGTAGTACAGATCATTCTATATTCTATAAACAGTATTAATAAAAACTTAACGTTTAATAACTATATACCCAGAACAGTTAATAAGTAACCGTTAGACGGTAATTCGATTTGATAATACAGACGTGTTTTTATTTGTAAACAAATGACAATATATCACCGGCGAAGTATACGAAAATAATGCAAATACTTCGTTTACATTTTAAATACCATTTTAATGAGAACTCACCCAATACATTTTCATCTAAATCTGTCGCTAAACTGTCATGCTTATCATTTTAACGAAATAATTATTTCAAATCGTTTGTCTTTATGTGTGTTTTGGTTAATGTATCGTTGCTATCCATGTATTGCCCATGTAGGTGATTTACGTCCCCCCAAAAACAAGGATAGTACAAGGCTAAAAGACGAAACTGATGAGATCTACTCACAGAAACATTAATCGGATCAGACCGTTGAAGAACGACGAAACGTTGTATTTATGTCTATTTAAAGGTGCAGTTACGATGTTTAACTGCATATTGATGGCTTAACCTACAAGCTAGACGGAGTTTATACTTTACAGATATTTTGGTCGGGGGTATGTTGTCGTTGTTGCTGTTGCCATAGTTATTTTATTCATGTTTCTCAATTTTTTGTAATGCCGTTTAAACACAAAGACGTCCAAGAATAGATGTGTTGTCAATAAAAGCCACAAAATTTCGTCTGTAACCCCTTGATGATACAGTTCGCTGTCACATTCCGGGAAAATCGAGATACAACCCTTCAACGATTTCTGCAGACGACTTTTTAAACTTTAGCAATATAAGTTGGAAAGCAAAGACCAGAACATCGGAGGGGGGGGGGTGTCCACGCTCGAATGTTGGTGCCGGATGGTGAAGATCATTTCATTTCAATCTAAACATTACGCGTGCTCATTTCTTTACTTGGTTTTGAAACTGTTTGGTTGTTCCTTAATATTAACGCATGTATCTAAATTATAAAGTAGGGTCAGTTGTCATTCTATAGTCTGTAATCTATGACACCATGTAACTACAACTAATTCGAGCTGTATTTATGTGGTACGTATAGCCAATAGACGCCTTCGTTTATTTCATTCAAAGCGCTAATTTCATTAAAATCTAGTTCAACCCGTTCATTTCATTTCATTTCATTAAATAATCACTTCAAAACCATTTACGAAGGCAATTAATATTCTATAATTACTGAGAATTTCAAATCTAAACTTTCTGATGCCTATAGTCATCCAAATCGTTATCAAAGTAATCAGAATATCAATGTACTTGTCCACTTATCATTTACCCAAATTTAACTTAAATCCAACACTGTAGTCAACATTAATAATTATTTAATAAAACAATGCCTACAATTGTATACTAAAACAATTCACCGAAGTTCCTAGCCGTCTAACATACTTTGTATTTTGTACAAATGTACATATTGTACTTGGATGAAATGGTAGATTCAGTTATGACTCAGTTGTGTCGGGCAAATAATAAGTAGCCCACTTAAAGACATGCATATCAATTAGCTTAAATGAAATGATGGGGCTGTAATTGGAGGAAACTGAGAATACACACACTGAGCCCATTTAAAAAGAAAGAAATCATGGGTTATAACCTGGTTTCTTGGTAGGCCATCGTTTTCATGCATGTATATATAAATCTATTCTTATGGGCTAATACATGTCAAAGATATACAGATCGTACCTCGACATGCCTAGTCTGTATATTTGATACAAAATCTTATCTCTTTAGGACCCTGTTCGACTCTCTAGGCCAGAGATGTCATAAATATAAATACGATAAGGAGAGATTGCTCATTCTATAGTTTGTTTACTAAATGTAGTCCGTCCAGAGAATAAAGACCTCGCGGGTGTTTCGTAAAACAAATAATTGAAAAAGAAATTAAATCTAGCATAGGTCAATTGAGAATGGTATTGTTCGTCTACAGTAAGTTGTCAGAGAGAGAGAGGAGGAGAGAGAAAGAGAGAGAGAGACACACACACACACAGAGAGAGAGAGAGAGAGAGGGAGATGGGACTACATATTCTCTGCTACACAATTAGTTCTTCGAGATAAGTGCGGTCTAGATAAGTAGAATCAACTATATCAACCTACTCACCATTTTATTTCCATTCATAATTCTTTTTTGTAAAAAAGTCCTCGCAATAATCCAACAATAAGTATTTTCTCCGAAAAGGTTCGCATAGTCGGTGTAAAACAGTGCGCTCCCCTAGCTCTGTGTAAAAAAGACTAGAGGTTTTCGTCTAAAGTCGATGTTACCACCGAACTAATTCAATTGCTGTATCGATCCGGAGACCAGCCTGCCGAGAACACATTTAAACCAGTCCAGGGGAAAATATCGTCTAGTGAGCTCAATATGGATTGGATTAAAATACATTTTATCGTGCATTTGTCGAGAACTAACTACCGCCTGCCTATTCGGGAATGAGAGGGGAAGAGAAAATGGCTGTTTTGTCAAGCTAATTCTTGGCCATTTATTGTTTATTATATATATACATGAATACATTTATAACAATAAAATAAATCTTAACTACATTGTTGAACTTAGAATAGGAGAAAAGTAAACGAGTATGGTATACATTTTTGAATGTTATTGTATAAATAATTACAAAATAGGGTTACAGCATATTTATCTACTTCAGATTTATTTTCTAAAAAAGTCAAGTAAGTCGATTGTAAGTTCTAACACAGCGTGTAGCCATGTTTTTGTTGTTGTTTTATCTAACCAAACATGGAGTACAATAAAATTGATAAAAATTGCATTTATGAAAAAAATATCTTCCCAATTCTTATGTAAGGTATACGTGTGTATTTTTGTGTACATATTTGCTTGAGTTAGAAACTCTATTAAAATACAACCATTGTTTTTATGACGTAACGCTCGAGTTACTTCGCACATTTTATTTCTTTTTTCCAAAGCACGATATCATTTAATTAAGACCATCATTCAAAATGCAATAATGTGGTAAAATTAAGAGAGTATGAATTTCACACATCAATCAGTATAAAAAAGGCTGACTTTATCAGAGTTTGGATGCTCACATAACGTTTGCCATACATGTTTGTTTTACCGCCTATGTATTATAATTATGCTATGATAGCGACAAAACTCTGTGTTATGTTGAACTGTGGCTAAAAGTCTTATTAATTTAACAGTCTGGAGGTCAACTTCTTTTCTAGAAGCAAATTCGAGAAGTATTCGTCTTCACTTTTTATAACCATGATCCTTTAAATCTCAATATGAAGTCATGCTTACGGTGTATCACAGCCGTATTTTTGACCGTGTATTAACTTGACATTGACGTATCTTTTACAGCAAAAAACAGTTAGTCTATGTAATTGTAATAATCGTACTAGCTTGAATCTATCAGAACAAGACGGTCTTAGACATTAATGCTGCGATAATGACGTCACAATACGAACCACGTTTTATTGAGCTTTCGTTTCAATGTTTTACATCTATCTGAGTAAAAAGTAAAAAAAAAATGTATGATCCACCATTCGATATCTGAGTCTGCTTTCGACAATAATGATCAGGAGGAAGATAATTAAAATTGGGGGATAAAAAACAGGCCTAAAAACTTACGGATCACCAGCCACCGCCAACTTATTGACGGATTGCTTACCATGCTAACTTATTGAAGGATCTTTGACCCCGCCTACTTATTTATCACTGACTACGCAGAATTGAAGGATCGCTTACCAAACCAGTTATTTACGAATCACCAACATCTTGACGGACTGCTTACCAAATCCGCTGATTGACTGACCAAGCCTACTTGTTAATGGATCGCTGAGATCTTCATCTTCAAAAGGGAATCGCCAAACAATCCTAAAGGGCTATTTTGACTATACGTTCGTTTACAGTATGCTGTCAGAATTGTTTGTTTCTAAAGAAATAACTAGAATTAAATTTTAGTTTCGTCAACCTGAATGGGGAATTATGGATGTTTGATTTGTTATTTTTCATACCTCGACGTAATATATGTATGAAACTAATTGTAATTGTGTGCGAATAGTTCCACAGAAATATCTCGAACTTGTTAAATTATTACTTTTCGACACCATTTATAGTATACATTTATGCCCTAACGACATTGAATTGAGAAATGAGAAGAAGATTTGTTTAGTTAAGTTTTCATAGAGGCATGAAAAAAAGACCTAATCGCAAATATATATATAATCCCTCCTCTTCAGCAATTTAATGGTTTTATAAAAGTATCGGAGACGAACCTATCTGTTCCGGATTGAATAAATCGATATTTGATTAACAGCGGCCGTTCGACGATTGCTTTGTACTCTTAAGGCTTAATGTTATACAGACATATCTGCCCAAAAAGGCTTGTAAATTTCCGCAAATATTTTCGTTGATGAACGGAATATCCGTTAGACGGAAGGTTCACGTTTGATATCAAAGGTTTTTCCATAGCACGAATGTTCCCAAACCACAACGGGTGCTATCTAAGCATAGTGTATTTTAGTAAAACACAGTACAAATAGACCATTGGGAATTAAGGGGATGCAACAGTACACAAAACACACAGCATAAGCACGATCGAAACGTTGTATTTAAGATAATTTGAACGGTGTTACCTAAAAGCCCTGTCACACTACACGGCGATTGCTCGGCGTTCTAGAATTTTCAGAGCGCCATGGGATCGCCGGAAAACATCAATAATTTTCGGGAAAATAGAGAAACACGGCGATGCTACGGCGTTCCTTCAAAGATTCGACGGCGATGTATCGCCCTACGGCGATAGACTGCACTTCTAAAGCGCTTCTAACGCGCTCATGGAGACGTAACGGCGCGTGCACTAGGCTCTAACGACGATTGCACTGCGCTGCCGGTACGCTTGAGATAGTGTAGGAGCTCAGTAGAGACGCATAGAACGTGGTATAGTCGCCGTGCAAGAGCCATTGCCTGCCACGGCGCTCTGATTGCGCTCACTTCGCGGTATCGCGGCGCTCTTATGGCGTTGTAGGAGACCTCGTGGTGCTGCTTAGGCAACAGCACGCCGTTCCTACTGCGCACTTATCACACCACGCTTCCATGGCGATTGTTTTGTGCATGTTCAAAGTGAGCGCCGTCCCTCGCCCCTCTACGCGACTCCACAGCGCTCCCACTGCTCTCCCGTAGCGATCATGGCGATGTCACGACGTCTTCACAGCGCTCTGTAAATTTTTGGATCGCCGTGGGAGCGGATTGGGATCGCCACCCTAGTGTGACAGGGGTTTTACGAAACAGTCATTTTCATAGTTTCGAGGCTATTTGAACTATAATTAGTCCGAAATCGCTTTGACAGCGTTTGCGACAATTCATTTCGAACCGATGTATATGTCACGAGTACCGGATTCCCTCTCTCCCCCGGCAAATCGAATCCAATCGCCTCAATCTGTTCTCATGAAACTTGTCAAATGAATTGCTTTTTCTTTTGTGTGTGTGTGTGTATTGATTCGAAATGCAGTACAAAAGAATCACAATTCTATCTTGCTTAGTTTTTGAGATATTACTTGTTATTTGTTTTCAGATATTATTTTTCCGGGCATTAACTCGCCACAACTATACTGGCTGTGAATCTGAATCTTCATCTATGTATCAATGTTGTTATAGCGAAGACCAATTCATTGGCACTTATTTGCTTTGTGAGGTTATCGGTCAATGTGCTCGTGGCTACGCTTAAAAGACTTATATGCCAGGAATGAAAATCGTAATGCTGGTGTATAAAGCTTAATCAAGGTCAAGGTCAAAATAATGCCTATTAAATGAATTTTCTATAATTTGAACGGTCTAATCTTATTAGATAGCGTTTAAATGACGATAAGATTGATTGATTGAATGGGTTTTAACGCCGCTTTTAACAGTATTTCAGTCATATCACGGCGGCTGGAGTACCTAGCAATGGATTTCTGGTATTTCTCACACCAGTACTACCCCTACATCCTTTCCTAGCCTCCAGCTGCTATCCCACTTAGGTTTACGGTTATCCCTTCATTGGTAAGAGACAACTGTCGGAAAGGATATGTGTCGCCGCCGGGGATCGAACCCATGAAATCCCTTAATTGAAGATTAGGAGTCTGATGCGCTACCGACTGCGCTATGTCGGCCGCTAAATGACGATAAGAACAAGACCGTCTAGGAAAATAATTCTGCGATCATACCGTAAATACAAATAAGTGAGAGTTAAAAGTCAATATGCTATTGGTTGCACTCCAACCTAGTGTATGTATGACTATACATGTGGGGGTTAAAAGTCAGTATGCTAGTGACTGCACACCATCCCGGTGTATAATTGACTCGAAACAAGGGATAAAAGGCAACGTGCTATTAGTTGCACGCCACCCTAATGTATAAATGACAACATATTGGGTTGGAAGTCAATCTGCTAGAGACTTCATTCAACCCAAGTGTTTAAATGACAAACATGTACATGTGAGGGTAAAACAATCAGTGGGCTAATGGATGATCTGACATACTATTGTATACAAAATTATATGTGAGGGTATTAAGTAAATGTGCTAGTGGCTACATTTCATTCTTCTGTAAAAATGACTAAATGTCAATGTGCTCGGGGCTTCAACTCACCTTGGTGTGTAAATAAGTATATGCGTGGGTTAAAACCATAATATTAATGGCTGTACGCCACCATGGTGTATAAATGACTATGTGTGTTGGTATAAAACAATTGTGCTAGTGGCTGCACTCCACCCTGTTGTATAAATGTGAGGGTTCAAAGGTCAATGTGTAAGTGGAAGCACCCTATCCTGGTGAACAAATAACTTAATGTAAGGTTGAAAGGAAATTATCTAGTTGATACACTCAAACCTGTTGTATAAAATACTTTATGTTTGGGGTTACAATTCAACTTGCTAGTGACTGCACTCCATCCTGGTGTACAAATTACTGCATTTGTGGGTTAAAAACTCAGTATGCTCCAAGCTGGTGACTATATGTGAGGTTGTAAGTCAGTCCGGTAGTGGCTGCTCTCCACCCTGATGTTTGAAGGTCTACATGTAATAGTTTAAAAGTCAATAGTCTAGTGGCTGCATTCCATGCTGATGTATAAATGTCAATATCAAAGTCAATGTGCTCGTAGTTAGGTTGGTTTAAACCTTTTTTATTTTACATCGATCCGGAAACAAGTTCTTTCAACTTAGATTAATCCCTCTCGATTCTGCTCCCTAGAAAATGCACCAGTACTCGCGTCGAAAGTGTAGCTAATGACAGAACCAAGATCGATAGCCGCTCTTCGGAGTCGAACCCAGGACCTCCTGATCGAGAAGCCGACCCAGTACCTCTCGACCACTGACACCACTGTGCTAGTAGTTGAACTCCACCCTAGTATATGAATAACTGCAAGTGAGGGTTAAAAGCCATTTCTCTATTGGATGGACACGAACCTGGTGCATAAATGACTACATGCTTATTAGCCATTGTGTTAGTAGCTTGACAATACTCTGGAATAGTGCTTGCGGTTAAACTCCCACCTGGTGTAAAAATGACTACATTTGAGGGCAATCAGCAATTGTGCTTGTGACTGCATACCATCCTGGCGTATAAATGAAAATATGTAAGGGTCATTAGCCATTGTGCTAGTGACTGCATACCAAACTGGAGTATAAATGACTAAATGTGAGGGTAATTAGCCAGTGTGTTAGTGACTGAATAGCAACCTGGTGTATAAATGACAATATGTAAGGGTAATTAGTCATTGTGCTAGTGACTGCATACCAACCTAGTGTATAAATTACTAAATGTGAGGGCTATTAGTCATTGTGCTAGTGACTACATAGCATCCTGGTGTATAAATGACTGCATGTGAGGTCATTGTGCTAGTGACTACATAGCATCCTGGTGTATAAATAACTGCATGTGAGGGTTATTAGCCATTGTGCTAGTGGCTGCATATCATCCTGGTGTAAAATGACTATATGTGAGGGCTATCTGCCATTGTGCTAGTGGATGCATACCATTCTTGTTTATTAATTACAATATGTAAGGGCTATCAGCAATCGTTCTAGTGGCCGCATACCTTCCTGGTGTATAAATGACTATATTTAAGGGTTATTTGCCATTGTGCTCTTGGCCGCATACCATCCTAGTGTATAAATGATTCCATGTTAGGGCCATTAGCATTTTTGCTGGTGGCTGCATACCATCCTGGAATATAAATGACTAAATGATGGGCTATCAGTAATAGTGCTAGTGGCTCCATATCATCCTGGTTTATAATTGACAATATGTAAGGGCTATCAGCAATTGTGCTAGTGGCTGCATACCATCCTGGTGTTTAAATGAATACATTTAAGGGTTATTAACCATTGTGCTCTTGGCTGCATACCATCCTGGTGTATGAATGACTATAGTTAAGGGTTATTAGCCAATGTGCTCTTTTCTCTATACCATCCTGGTGTATAATTGTCTCCATGTAAGGGCCATCAGCCATTGTGATATTTGCTGCGTAACCCCTGGTGTATAAAGACTATATTTGAGGGCTTTCAGCCATTGTGATAGTGGCTGTATTCCACCCTGATGTATGAAAGACTATATTTAAGTGTTAATAGCCATTGTACTAGTACCTCCATACCACCCTTGTGTATAAATGATTATATTTAAGGGTTATTAGCAATTGTGCTAGTGCCTGCATACCACTTTTGTGTATACATGACAATATGTAAGGGTAATAAGCCATTGTGCAAGTGACTTCATCCCAACCCGGTGTATAAATGACCAAATGTGAGGGCTATTAACAATTTTACTAGTTACTGCATATCCTCCTGGTGTATAATGACTAAACGTGAGGGCTATCAGCCATTGTGTTAGTGGCTGCAAACCACCCTGTCGTATAAATGACTGCATGTGAGGGTTGCTAGCCATTATGCTAGTGGCTACATATCATCCTGGTTTATAAATGACTATATGTTAGGGCTACCAGCCATTATGTTAGAGGCTGCATACTACCCTGGCGTATAAATGACTGCATGTAAGGGCTATCAGCATTTTGCTAGTGGCTGCATATCATCCTGGTGTATAAATGACTCTATGTGAGGGCTGTCAGCCGTTGTCTAATAGGTTGCAGCCCACCTTGGCGTATTAATGACTTATTGTGAGGGCTATCAGCCATTGTGCTAGTGGCTGCATAACATCCTGGTGTAGAATGACTATATGTGAGGGCTGCCATTGTGCTAGTGGCTGCATATCATCCTTGTTTATAAATGACTATATGTAAGGGCTATCAGAAATTGTTCTAGTGGCCGCATGCCATCATGGTGTATAAATGACTATATTTAAGGATTATTAGCCATTGTGTCCTGTCTGCATACCATCCTAGTGTATAAATGATTCCATGTAAGGGCCATTAGCATTTATGCTAGTGGATGCATACCATCCTGGTGAATAAATGACAATATGTAAGGGCTATCAGCAATTGTGCTGGTGGCTGCATACCATCCTGGTGTTTAAATGACTATTTTTAAGGGTTATTAGCCATTGTGCTCTTGGCTGCATACCATCCTGGTGTATAAATGACTCAATGTAAGGGCTATCAGCCATTATGATAGTGGCTGTATTCCATCCTGATGTATGAATGACTTTAGTTAAGGGTTAAGGGCCATTGTTCTGTTGCCTGCATACTACCCTGGTGTATAAATGACTCAATGTAAAGACTCAGCAATTGTGCTAGTGACTGCAAACCACCCTGGTGTATAAATGACTGCATGTGAGGGTTATTAGCCATTGTACTAGTGCCTGCGTACCACCCTGGTGCATAAATGACTGCCATTTAGCAAATCGCTGCACTTCCATCAACAATAAACATTCGATTTGAAACTCGATGATCCTGTTTTAAGTAATGCATATTGAACGATATTTGATTTTTGACCATAAGATATAATCTACCTTTCAACGGTCAGTATGCTATGAAAAAGGTGAAAATTTTGCGATCGTCTTTACAGTTTGCAACGTAAGCTCCCTTTTCGCGTCACGAGTCCTATTTTTAATGTTCAAGAAAATATTGGCGCCATAATGTCCTAGGATTTTCCAAATAATACTTGGTGTATAAATTTGTATAAATTCATCGGATAGGGATTAGGGATATTGTATTTTGATATTGAAATGATGCAAAGTCATTTCTGATACTGGTGGAAAAGGCCTTATGCCATTATACTAACAAGGACTCGTCGCAATATTATAATAGAAATGGTCTAACTTCGTACGCGGATCTTTTACTGTAATTTCAAATTCGAACTTTGATTTGATAACTCAGTTGTAGGACTTTAGCTATTAGATTTTATAACGTAGGTATTTGAATATAAAACAACAGGCGATTAAAAAGTATCTCGTTGAAAATACATTTAGTCTTCTTTGTGAACTTAAAGATTATACTTGTAACTATTCTTAGAAAACCAGGAGGTTACGTTAAATATGAAATATGAATGCAATACACATTATGCCTTGAGAGTAGCAGATATTTGAACATGCGGTACATTGTGACTTGGCATTTTTCCAAACTTTGGACCGCTAAGGCAGGGCTGTTTTTTGGCATAACTTTACCAAACACCGTCAATAACTATTGGGTTATGCTACATACCAAACATGAATGCTCGGGTCTTATTTTTATGAAGACTTATTTTAATCGCTCATATTGAGCGAAATTCCAAATTTCCGACCCCTTGGGCAGTGCTGTTTTTGTCACCAATGGCATAATTTCTAATAGCATATTACGAAACATCTATTTAAGTCATATTCCAAAAAGGAATGCCCTAGGCAAAACAGTTAAGGGGAGTAGACTTTTAAACTAGCTCTAACTGAGCATTTTCCCTACTTTGGACCTCTTGATTGCGCCCCAGGAGTAAAGCTTTTAAGAACTTTGTAGAAAACCATGTGATTATGCTATATATGTTACAAATTAAGTGTAACTAGAAAGAAGTAAGGAGTAACAAACTGTACAAGTAATAAGATTTATTAAAAATAATATCCAACAATATTTTACAATGGTTACAATAGACGAAACATACATTAAATGTATATTCTTTTATTAGAAAATAATACCATTAATTTTAGTTCCTTGTCCAAAAAATTCCAATTAAGAGTAAAGCACTAACAGGATAATCCCCTTTTAGTCTGACGCACGAATTAAAAGTAGTGAACTAAACTAAAGTACTTTTAACTAGTGAACCAAGGTGCTGTAAGATTCCCTTTATGTAAGGACATGGAATGTTTTTGGCCTTTCTCTAACATAAAACATGCAAATGACTACTAACTTTCTAATGACCAAGACTCTAGCAATTTCCATATTATTCTTCAGTTCCAGCAGGCCAGTGAGGTCTAAAAGTCGACTCAAGGAGAAATCAATGTACAAGTGCATTATACATATCATATATAGGAAATATCAATGTATAATAGCTTATACATTGGAAAGAGAAGCTATTTGAACAAGCTATTATTGGGACCCATATGGCAAGGCTACTTTTGACCTCAATGGCATAATTCAATACATATGGTAGGTTCCTATTGGTTTATGCTACAATCCAAATATTAATGCTTCAGGCCTTGTAGTTAAGAAGATTTTTTTTAACTGGCTCATTTTGAGCGAAGTCACCAATTTCGGACCCTTGGGACAGGGCTTTTTTTAACCACATGGGTAACATTTTTAGCACACAAAAAACTAATCTAGTCATGTCAGATATTTAATATAAATGCCCTAAGTAATATAGTTTAGTAGGAGAAAGCTTTTGAACTTTGTGCCCCCCCCCCCCAACGGGGTAAAATCTTCGAAAACATGTGGTTATACTATATATGAAAAATACAAGTGTCATTGGCCTTGTATTTATGAAAAAAGTTTTACAAGATTTACTAAAATAACCCATTTTTAATTGCATCGGCTACCACAGCTTTTCACGAAATGATTTTTAATAACTTTTATTAAGCTAAGCTTCACACGCGGAACATTCTTGCAAGTTTTAGCTTGATTGGCCTACTGGTTTTGGAGAAGATTTTTAAGATTGTGGACGGACGGACAATGATCGATCACAATTGCTCACCTTGTACAACGTGTTCAGGTGAGCTAAAAAAGCTAAAAATACAATGATTTATACTTAATCATCGACTTATCAAGTGGGTCCATTTAAGGCACCTCTATAGCAAATCAGTATACATAATGAACCTATAAAACATCTAAATATTCCTTAACTGCATATAGCCTAGCCGTTAGCACCCCCTCCTTTCCTAAACAAAGGAGTCAAGGTCTCTATTAACAATCCTGTGCGTTACTCCATCCTTGACAAAGATGGGTGTATCGGATAGATCTTATTGTCTATATATACAAAATGATCTATCTTAGATGTGATCCGTGATAAGATAGCCGCCTCTGGAAAAGAAGTGCTTGGGAGAAATCCCGGACGTGGCTTTCTTAGACATCATTTAACTAGTAAGCCAGTTTAAATACGTTTTCCGATTAAAATGACGTATTTTCAGCTTCATTCAAAGCTGTAGTAACGAGATTAGTTTGAACCGCGGCCCATATTATAACAAGACAATGATTTCAAAGGATACTGTTATGAATCCTACTACACTTCATGTTAGCTGCTCTTATTCTAAACTCACTAGTTGAAGATATAAAGACCTCAGTAACAAGGTTTCGATATTACTTGTTTTATTGGCGGATGGATATATATTTGGGGTTCTGTTAAAAATACATTTTGCAGATTGTAAAGCGGCAATGTGTTATTCAAGAAATTTGATACTTAGATATAACATACTAATATCATCCTGGACCCAATGACGAAGTCCCCAACAGTGCTTACTTTTCAATTGAAAATCCTTCTTTGGCGAAAACATATTATGATGTTTACACATAAAACAATGTCGCAGAAATGTCTAGTTATGCGGTAATATGGACTTTTCTCGTGAACTTTACACTACATTTAGAACCCCCGACAAATTACCATTTGGAATTAACTCGTGCAGTTCTATCAACAAATTACAAATCGCATATTATCGACAAAAAAAAGTTTTTGAGACATGTTTCTGGCGGTTTGGTGCGAAATAAATTGGCCGAAATTATCCGATGTAGCTTTCAACTACATTTGGAAATCCTCGGTGGTGCAGATAGTTTTCGATTTTGGTCGAGAGTTACTCCAGTAACCTCGAACAGTCGAGCGATATTCTGAATACAATGTCTACTACCTAGCTTTCAGCCGTTCCTCATGAACTAAAATATTATAAAACAAAACAAACAAACAAACGTTCAATTCAAACCGAAACATGCTTCCAGTTTCAGTCAATCTAGTTGAAAACGTTGGAAAGAAGAGGAAAAACACACCCACACACCCACACACCCACACACTCACACAGTGTACTAATAATGTTATCATTTCAAAGTCTAGAGAAGTAAACATTTACAAATTGTACTTTTGCTATTTTCTCAATACCAGAATGTAAGCGCTTCCATGTGAAATTTAGATTTTTTCAGGATTTACCAGTGTTTACCAATAAACAAGATCTTTTTCAGCCCTCTTCTCGTGTTCAAGTGTATACGATATGTTTTGACATTCTGTATGTTTCCTGGGTCCATAATTATTCTAATAACCATTTAAGCAGTCTAGAAACATTATATCTAAGACAAGCTAATTGTTATAAGTGGCTGTAAAAGCCAGTAGTTCGACATCTGTGATTGGAGCGTTTGACATGGCTGACAGTTTTACGCATAAGAATACCATGAAATTGACGGTCATATCGTTCAATTTCCTTTCAAACCACTCAATCATAATTCTATTCATTCCACACTTAAATTGATAATTCTCTTTGATCATCAAAATAGATTCAATAATCGCACCTACCAAAACATTTTGCGATGTCGGACTATTTGGATCTGGAAATCTTTGATTGTCCAAAATTGGCATACGAAACTTCTTACAGAATAATACAGGATGAATAAACTTACACAATCTATGTTATGAGATTTTTGTATCCAACTGACAATATCATTAATTTCAGTTCTATTGCCTTCCACTGCAGTTGGCGATAGAAAAGCACTATAGATTAACGGAGACAATTGTGCCGAAATCATTACTACGTTTGCACAGTGCAACATAATCATTCAATTTGATGACCAAACAACACATTTTAAAGAAAGCATTGATGGAATATAGTACAAACTAGATTTGTGTCAAAGACTCGGATGCTCCGCTTAAATGCTAGACATATGACCTTGAATTTGGAACTTTACGTGTATTCATCAAGATCGAAAGTTTGTTTATGATTCGCCGCCGTCATAGCGCAGTTGGTAGCGCGTCGGACTGTCAATCTAGAGGTCCCGGGTTCGATCCCCGATGGCGGCACTCATCCTTTCCGACTATTTGTCTCTCACCAATGGGTCGATAATCGTAGACCTATGTGGGATAGCAGCTGGAGGCTTGGAAAGGATGTAATGGTAGTACTGGTGTGAGAAAAACCAGGATTCCATTGTTAGGTGCTCCAGCCGCCGCGATATAACTGAAAGATTGTTGAAAGCGGCGTAAAACCCCATTCAAACAAACAAACAATTGTTTATGATTCATTTATTTTCAGTTTGTAGCTATTTATCTCACCGTTCATCAAAATTGACCAATCGTGGCTGTCAATCAAATAAACAATCGACAAGGGTGCCAAGTTCATTTGAAGATAAGCTACGATCAAGAAAAGGACACATACACAATAATCCACCCACCCACGCACAAACAGACAGAGATGACTCTATATGTCCGTCGTCATTACATGTCGGGGACATAAATATATTGGGACCCATATGGGAGCCGTTCGTATGTCGTTCTTACGGTATGTACAATCTGGTTTTCTATGAAATCCATATAGCCGATCAATATGTCTTCTATATAGGGCCTGTATGGGCAACATGTGGGTCATGCATACATTTCTAGAAAACAGCAACTTAATGAGATATGTTTAGATAATTTGGTTGCAAATCTTTAATTGACTCATTCAGTAGCACAGACTGACACCAAAACAAATACATGAAAAATGTAAGCATGCAAACAAATATTATTACTTGTACCAACAGAATTAAAATATGCGGCACAAAAACTCATTAGCATCCCATTCTGTCCCAACACATACATAACTAGAAAAGTTTAAGCGCCTTGTTCGCTTCACCGACCCGAATAAATTGTTATTGAGTTTTCTTAGACATGAGGCAAATATCCCGCATTTTTCCCCAAAAAGGAAGCATGCTTGTAAAAGTATTGTGGAAAATGAAGATATTGTTGTCGCAAGCAATTCAGCCTAGAAAAGACATAGGTATTTAAAATATCACCAAATTGCTATCATGATCTTCTTTCAATTTGTATAAATCTTGTCTCTGGTAATAGGTAAAGAAAGAATTGCCTTTTAAAAAAATCCTTTGTGGCAACTTTCTTTTAAGCAATGATATTCTTAGTCAATCGCTTACAATTATTTCCATTCATGAGATCCCTAACTGAAATTTGGCTGATCCTCCAAAGAAATATTATTAAACCTATTGAACTTTCTTTAGACAGTCTGATTGAAGATCACCAAAAGATCATTCCTGTAAAATTAAGTTGAAGTCCATCATTCGAGAAGAATGTTTTCAAAGTTTTCACCATATACCATGTATGGAAATAAGCCCCGAGCATTGAAGAGAGTTTCTTGAATTATAGATTTCTTTGAAGGATAAATGGTCACCAAGGATTCCTGTGAAATGTTGTTGAAATCAATCAGCCGGTTTCTAAGAAGAAAGAATTCGAACTTTTCTATGTACATGTACACCATATATATTGGAATTGGTCCGACCATCACAGCTATATTTTCATTTGGTTATTTTTGACAGAGATAAGATAAAGAGTCATCCGAGGTTAACTCTTGTAAGATTTCAATGAAAACCATCACTATTGGTTTCTAAGAAGAAGACTTCCAAATCGTTCACAATATCCCATTTAAATTAAAAATACCCCCGCCAATAGGAGCCGTGTTTTCAACAAAAGAAAATTCTTTGAAGGACTATGACAAATGGTCACCATAGGATCATTTCTGTAAAATCCATCAACTGGTTTTGAGAAGAAAGTTTTCAAAGTTTCCCCATAAAAGCCTTGAAGGAATCTGATAAAGGATCGCCAAAGGACTATTCCCGAGACATTTGTGCAGTACTATCTGAGGAGGACACAACGTCATGACAATAACCCGCTTGCTTTCAGCCAGTGTTTCTAAAAATTATCAATTATAGCACTATACCACAGTTGACATTTAGTTCATATGTTAGATTGAAACTACATCTAGATAACTTGAAAACTCGCACAAATTAAATGCACTTTTTCAAATTTGCTATAAATATATAATGTTCTGTGAGCTGACTTTTTGTCGATTTCGGCTTGCTTTGTGATAACAATATTTGGCTCATGTGGGCCAACACTGACGATTAATGAAAACTTTTCACACTCTATTGATCAAAACCATCATTCAATTGAAGGACAACATTTTCGACAGTGGTTTAAATTCCAGTGTTAGTCCTTTTCTTTCCTTTCCTTTCTAGCATTTTTATCAATACATGTTTTAGGGGTCCAACATAGGTCCAACATAGGATAAATTTCCGATCTAGAACTCATATCATCATACTTAAAGAAATTGATTGTAACAAGCTGTTTTTCATTTTTCAATAATGTTTTACAACCTAAGAAAATAAAAAAAAAGGCCCTTTAAAAATTTCACAATAAGATCCGCATTAACACAATAAATTCAACAGATTACAGAGATTGATTGTACCACCATTACAATTGTTGATTTTGACAGTGGATCTGAATCTGCAAATATCACATGAGAAGGGCCTTATTAAAAACTTCTTCTCTAAGCAATTGACTTCCTTAAATATCAGATTATTTTAACGGAAAACTTGATACCCAGTAGAGCGTCTCGGGCCTTCATGGGCTTCTTGTTTAATAGTCTTCTGACCTGTGAAATGGGAAGGGATCATTTGGTCTGTCGTATTGAACCGTTTGTCATCCAAAATAGCTTATCTATTCCATTCTGGCAGCTCTAGAAACGATCCGGTTATAAGTACAAACTATTATTGTATATAAACTTTTAAAGAATTCTCTAACGTATACATACAGTTTTTGCGGGACCGGAAGTTGTCGGTTAGGAAAAATTATACAATGCGCACCACAGTTTAAAGAAAATGGTCGATCAAATTCATCTTGAAGGACAACATCAACTTTTACCCTGTCTATATCCCCCTTCATGTGGATTACGGACTAGGGTGATACTATTCCTTTGATATTCATTGAATAAATTGATCCCTTTTCATCACCTCGAGGTCTACCAATGGAAATAACTGGGAGTGGTAATGCATCCTCTCGTTTGCATGACCAATCTACATCAAAGATGCAAACCAAAACTAAATGTCAGAAGGGTAAAAATAATTGTGTGAAGGAGGCTATAAAGTGTTATATACGCGTCTCATATACTCCCATCAACTTTCTCTCTTTCGGGAGCTAGACAAATTAAATCAAAGTGCTGAAAGCGCTGAGAGCCTGAGATATGTATACAGAAGATATATAATCTGGGCAGAAAAGGTTTGATGGTCGGATTATCGGAGGTGCCACTTTCTACCCAAATCTACTGTCGATTATGCGCAGATCTGCCAATTTGTGCGCTAGGGGACACAACCTGCCCGCAATAATTTTCATCCCGTTGAGGTATATATTGTTACATATTTTTCACCCGAACAAAATGCTTTGTAGGGATCTGATAAAGGTCACCCAAGGATCCTTCCTGTGAATTTTGGTTGAGTTTGGTTGAATTTATGTTCAGTACTTTCTGAGAAAAGATTTTTAAAGTAAAAGTTGACGGACGGACGACGGACACCACATCATGACAAAAGCTCGTTGGCTTTCGGCCAGTGGAGCTAGCGACAGAGAGCTAGAGAGTGAGAGAGATGGGGGAAAGGAGCGTGTAGCCAGGTTCGAACTAGGAGGCTCTTGCCTGCGATGTGAGTATTCTACCACACAGACCAATTTTATTATGTAAATATGCGCTTTATAATCTCCAGATAAAGAGAGCGAGAGAGGGCGGGAGGTCGTTTACCAGGTTAACATGATTATGTGCACCTCTCAAATGCGGTATGTAGACGTTGCATCCTTTGGGTAGAATTCTGAGGTAAAAATATATAGACACAAAGTCCGAGCACGACCAAACTGTTTTCAGACAGTGCGAATATGATCCTATGAATGACCAATTAATTTGTTAAACAAAACATTCCAATCGTGCGTAAAACCGACCGCTTCGTTTATCAGCTTTATACAGCAACTTCGTCTAACCGGACCGTTTTAACATTGTTACTGTAGAATAAGTAATATTATTTTTATGAAACAAACACCTAATTTTTCTTAACAATATGATATGATTACATATGTTTAATAATTTCCAGTATATTATATATCTCCTTTCTTTCTTTCCATTTACTCGTCAAGTTTTGATAATTTTGCCAAATTCAGAACACTCACACGAAAGTACTGTACATCAAGCCGACAGCTTTCAATGAGTCATATCTCGCCTTCGTCCTTCTCGCCTCAATCGGGAGTATTAAGTTATGGTAAGAACCGATCTACTTTTCAAGCGACAGAAGATCACATTGATTGCGGTAGATGTTTTTACATTATGCTTTCACATTAAACTCTGCATCGGTTTGAATTTTTAGCATAGTGACTTTAGCCTCAGATTGCTTATACAATCTCAGGCTTAAAACCCATATGAACTTTCATTGGTTAAGTGGAACTCGTAGAACGGTTGATGTAATCAATATTATAAAATATAATCCAGAGTAAAGTTGATTCCCTTGAAAAGAAACTACTCTTTTGAAACAGAGTATTCATGTGACTAATTGCAATTCAGATTCAGTGAAAAATGATAAAGTGCAAAACCAGGTATTATCGGATGTAGTTAGTGAAGCACTGTGTTTTGACTGGTATGCTTATCTGATGAGATACCTGACATTGACCTCATTAAGTTTCTTCTTGAGGATCCAGTTCTGCGTGTAATCGGTTGTTTCCATAAGTCAAAAATAAAGGGCGTATGATAACTACATTTGAAAGTATTGACTGTATAAGATCAGTTCTAAAGAATGCCTTTCGTAATGTGTATATTGCTTCTGATTTGACAAGGAAACAAAGAGTAACTGAATACGATCTTCGAGTGGAGCTCAAATCCAGGAAATCAAATGGAGAAACTGATCTCAGAATTTCAAAAGGTAAAATTGTGAATTGTATTCCAAGTAACAATAAACCAACTTTAAATCAAGCTACTGAAAATTCAGCTTGTCCGCTAATTTCACAGTAGTTGAAATTATTAAGGTGCCTAAATCCATGATAGGCACAGACGGTACCATTGCCCAGTCGAGACATCGTCTGGCAGGTCTCTGGGAAAAAACGTATTCAATATGAACAAACAAATGTAAATATGTTAAAGTTCAACGTTTCTTGTTCGCGTTTACGTTCACAGGCAAGATCCAAGCCAGCAGAGTTTGATAATTTTTTTGAATCAACATTCTGTGAAGTTTCTGATTCTCATGTCAGCTTGATTAACAATGGTGACGAACAACCTATCAATGAATCTAGGAAGTTGGGAGGTACCTTCATTTACTCTTATAATCCCACACACAATAATGACTCACTAAATGAGACAACTACTTTAACCATTGAAAATGATGATTCTTTCTCTTCGGATAATACTTTTATATACTCGTTTGATATGACGCAAAGTAATGATTCAAACGCTTTTAACTCTTCTTTAAGCCGCCGTCATAGCGCAGTCGCTAGCGCGCTAGACTCCTAATCTTCAAACATGGGATGTCATTGGTTTGATCAACGGCTGCAGCACATATCCTTTCCGACATTTGTCTCTCACCAATGGGTGGATTATCGTAAAACCTTAGGTGGAGGCTAGGAAAGAATGTAGTGGTAGTACTGGTGTGAGAAATACCAGGAATCCATTGTTAGGTGCTCCAGCCGCCGCGATATGACTGAAATACTGTGAAAAGTGGAGTTAACCCCCATTCATTCATTCGTTAGTTCTTCTTTATGTAGTAGTTGCACTGAATTGCATTGTAACAATGACTCTTTGAGATGTATATTTACTAATAATCAAAGTCTTGTTAGTAAACGCCTTGCGTTGGAACCCCTCGTCAATATCTACAAACCTGACGTTATTGAAATAGCATATTATATAGATTTAATGGTGAAATTAGCGAGAAAGAGTAATACTATGGGATACCATAAACCTATCCGTCAAGACAGATTGGACACTAAGGACGGTTGAGGAGGGTGTCTAATGTTTTTTAAAGTAGTATAGATTTGTCCAAATTCAGCCAAATTACAGTAAGGACTTTACCAACTCTCTTTGGATTGGAGTTAGTATTGATTGGAAAAGCATTGTATTTTGTGTAACGTACAGATCACCAAATTCATGTAGTGTAAACAATGATAGACTAATTGCTTGAATACAAGAGTTATGTAACAAAAGTCTTATAATTATTGGTGACTTTAACTATCCTGATATGGACTGGGACAATCTAACCACTCATAACGATAGCTTAGTGTTCTTAAATGTTGTTATGGATAGCTTTCTAAATCAACATATTAACTTTCCAACCTGTGAAAACAATATATTGGACCTCTTCTTAACCCCAGACCCGAATATAGTTAACAGAGTTGATGATATTGGAAAACTTGGTAATAGTGATCAAAATGTTATACTATTTGACTTGAATATTAAAACAAGTGCAACTGAAAATTCTAAAGCGGTCCCAGATTGGAAAAGGGCAAATATTGAAGGAATTCGAAAAAATCCCGACCTTGACTTTAAAGGTATATTCAAAGATAAGAATGCAGAAGAATGTTAGATGATATTGAAAGATAAGCTACATGAAAGCATTCAGAACAATGTTCAACTAAGAAGACGTCGGACAAGGAAAGACAAAAAATGTGGTTAACTAGACAAATAATTAAGGAAATGACGAAGAAAAAGCGTGTGTACAAAAGATAAAGACTTACAAAAGAATCCCATATATACAATAAATACTTGGATACTGTATATAATGTTAAAGAATTAATCAAAAACTCAGTTCGCAAATTTGACTCTAGTAAAGCAATCGGCAAAGTGCCTCATCAAAGACTTATCTGTAAAACAAAAGCTCGTGGAATATCTGGCAGCATATTATCTTTGATCGCAGAGTGGCTGATTGGTCGACAGTAGCGAGTTGCTTTAAATGGCGAACTTTCTTGTCTTCAAGCAGTCCTATCCGGTGTTCCGCAGGGGTTACTACTCGACATTATTTTTGATTTTCGTGAATGATATTGACAATGTTATAAGAAGATACAGAAGTTTGCTGATGACTTTAAAGTCTATCGCTCAGTACAGTCTAATAGTGACATTGAAATCCTACAAAATGATGTGTATAATCTGTACAAATGGTCAAAAGACTGGCAAATGGTGATTAATGTAAACAAGTATAAAACCTTACACACTGGCCAAAATAATACAAATCATACTTATACCATGAATGCTGAACAACTGCAGAATGTCGCTGGGAGAAACTGACCTTGGTATCATCATTTCAAAAGATCTGAGATCATCTAAACAATGTGCTATTGCTGAAAAAAGCTAACTTGACACTCGAATCATTAAAAGGCACATTTTATCTCGGGATAAAAATACTATAGTTAAACTATATAAAGGTCTTGTAAGACCAAAACTTGAGTACTGCATACAGTGATGGAATCCATCGTTAATGAAGGATATTCATCTAGTAGAACAATTAAGTAGAGCATAGTGCCACTAAAATAGTTCCAGAAATTTCACACTTACCGTACGTATCATGACAGACTTGAACAACTAAATTTAACCACACTCGAACTTAGAAGACACAGAGGAGATTTGATTGAAACATGCAAAATTATAAAGGGTAAGGTAGGAATTTCTGGTGAAACTCTTTTTACTCCATGTACATCAATTACTAGAGAAAACTCATTAAAACTTAATAAGCCACGTTCAACACCAAACATCAGAAGAACTACTTCACTCAAAGAATTATCAACGCTTTGAATAGACTACCAGACAGTGTAATAGCCACAAAAACTTTAAATGGGTTCAAGAATGCCCTGGATTTATATATTCAATTATTTTTGGGGTTTTAATATGAACCCCTAGACCGCACTCATATGGTGTGGCTGCAGGTATAATAGGATTGAAAGAAACAATAAAGTATGGATTCGACAGCATAGTTACAGATGAGTCTTCAAGTCTACAGTCAAGGTTTGACTGGCGACTCTGTTCTAATTTGACGATACAAAGAGCAGCTTAGATGTGACCAATTTACCAGTCTACTGTCAAGTTAGGACAAGTCTTCAGTCTACTTACTTGTTCCCGGCTTACTAAGGGAGGTAACCCCGACAAACCTGCCAAAAAAAAAACCAGTGTAGGATGACAATCTACAACTTGTATATTTTTGACAGGAACGGTGTATGCTTGTATTATTCAGAATGGAACAGAAAGAAGCATTCCGGTATGCCGAAAGAAGAGGTAAGACAAATTAAGTTAAGAGCTTACTACGATAAAACAACAAAATGACATTGAATTCCACACAATTTTCAGAAGAATGTATGAAGAAAACATTAAATTCCGACATATCTCTTCTGGCATGGTTTTGAAGAAGATACAACTGTTAAAGTTCCATAAAGCCTGCGGACCAGACAATTTACATGTTAATGTTTTAAAGAGAGTCCCATCAGTTTCAGTCCCTTTAAGTCTGATATTCAATAGATCAGTTTATACAGGTGTGGTGCCTCAAGACTGGAGAGATGGTAACATAAACCCATTACATAAAAAAGGTTCTAGGAAATTGTGCAACAATTATCGTCCGGTGACATTGACTTCTCAAGTTGTAAAGCTTCTAGAACGTATACTGCTGGATCAAATTTCGGAACATTTACTTCATAATAATATCATTTCTTGTGACCAACATGGTTTTCAAAGTCATTGCTCTTGCGTTACACAACTGTTGGAATCCCTTAATGATTGGACACAGTCTTTTGACGAAAAGACAAAGACTGATGTCATATACCTAGATTTCTCTAAGGCATTTGATTCAGTTGCTCATCAACGCCTATTATTTAAACTCTCCCATTATGGTATACAGGGTTTTCGTTTGACCCGAGACCTCGGGTTTTGACGCACAGAAATTTAAAAAAATGCACTTTTGACGCTTGAAAATTTGTCACTGTGCGTCATTTTGACTCTCGAAAATTATCAGCCATGCGTCAAGGGTCATCATAAGTGTGCCAAAATTATTGGAAAATGGTTAATTGATTATAAAAATTTACACCCCATCAAGTTTAACACCAAGCTTGATAGGCAATTAGCACTTCCCAGTGATGAACATGCATCGGCGATCTTCATTGACAGGTACTTGACACCTGTGAAATTAATGATGAAACCCATTTTCAGAGTTCTAATCCTACTGAAATTTACTTATTTGCTATTTCTTTAATAAAAAGCTCACAGTCAAGAAGTAAAGTGAAACCAAAGAAAATATTGCCCAAGAAATGTCATTAGTTTTCGTGCATAAAATCTGCACTTCTTTTTATAAGAAATTAAAATAATTTGATCCTCTTAGTGCTCTTAAGATTTTCTAAAACTGATTCAAACTAATAATATGTATAAATACTAAACTTTCCCTAAAATTTAATTTATATTGAAAATAGAGTACTGTCAGATTTGAGAAATGTTTCAATCTGAGACAGATTTTATTCTAAGGCACCATTGCTGAAAAAAAAACACCATACAATCACTTTTAAGGCACCATTGCTAACAAGGTTTTAAGCTTTTTTTTCTAAATTCCTCGGGGGGGGGAATATTGCATTTTGACTCTTGGGATTTCAATTTTGACTCTTGGAAATTTTGGCCCAAGGGTCAATGACTCTTGACTTTTGGGTACTAATGAAAACCCTGGTATAAATGGTTATATTAAAAATTGGATCGAAGTTTTTTTGAAAGATAGAAGACAAAGGGTAGTTCTAAGGAACGGCATCTCGGACTGGACAAGTGTTATAAGTGGAGTTCCTCAAGGCTCTATTTTAGGACCTATTTTATTTGTCCTATTTGTTAATGACTTACCATCCTCTGTGGCTGCAACAGCTAAGCTGTTTGCAGATGATACTAAACTCTATCGTCAAATAACTTCTCGTTCTGACTGCCAACTTTTGCAAGATGATTTAAACACATTATCAGCATGGTCAAAGTTATGGCTACTGAATTTTAATGCATCCAAGTGTGTTGTTTTGAAAATTCGATCTGCTATAGAGTTCATATACACCCTGAATGGATTTGATTTGGAAACAGTTACGGAGCAAAAAGATCTTGGCGTCCTTATCTCCAATGATCTACAGCCAAGACAACATATATTAGATATCACCAAGAAAGCCAATCAGAGAATTGGGATGATTAAAAGATGTTTCACCAATATTACTGAAAGAAAAATTTCAACACTATTCATTACAACAATTAGGCCACTATTGGAGTACGCCTCGGTAGTTTGGCAACCTCATTTAAAGAAAGATGTTTAACCTTATGCCCTAACCCACCTATATTAGAAAGTCTAGAGTACAGAAGGCATCAGACTGACCTCATTGAAACCTACAAGATTCTTCATCATAAATACAAGTGTGATCCTGAAAATTTTTTCGCTGTGCCGAATAGAGATCTTCGCGGTCACTCATTTAAATTGCATAAGGTTAATACCAATAGTGATGTGAGGAAGTTCTTTTTCACAAATCGCGTAATTACTCCATGGAATTCCTTGGACGATAATACAGTCTGCGCACCATGTGGAAAGTCATTTAAGAGAAGATTGAGAGTCACACCTCAAGGAAAGAGTGACTCATGTCCCAAGTAACCCAAGTAACCCAAGTAAGTAAGAATGGATTCATCTTTTGGTCGTATTCTGGTGTACTTTGAATCTGATTTAATAATATTATCCTGATTTAGTACAGTAAAATCAATGCCAACAAAGACTGTTACTCCTTGCATTGTAGATTAGCCTGTAGTCTCCACAGGGACATGTCACGATTTATGATCTTTTAATACTATATATGTGTGTGTTTGTAGTTTTATAAGGTCCCTTCGTGCTCGAGGCATATATGGTATGGACCCCAGGCTGCAACCCACCAGCCTGTTTAAAAGATGTTTTCACATACCGATCGAAAAGGGTTGAGATTTGATGAGAAATGAGTTTCAATTTTTTTACTCAGCAAAAGGATAAATTTTGATGCCAAATTTTAAGGATACAAGATGCTAATTTCGCAAAATTTTGTACCCATGATGCCCGTAGGCCTATAATGTTACAAAAGATGAACATCCTTTATTATGCACTTGATCAACTCTGATCTTAGAGCCTCACTTTTATTCTCTCTTTTTCTTATAATCTTTGCTATTAGAATGCTATATTCGATTTTGCATTGCCTTACCACTATTTCCCCCCTTTTTAATCATACTTCTTTCATCAATGTAGGTATAGGTACTTCGCTATGTGTGTGTGTGTGTGTGTGTGATTTCTTTCTTTCTTTTTTATCGGTCATACTAAAACAAGACCTACAGAGATTTATAGCCCTACAGACGCCCTATGGAAATTGTACACGCCCTTCGAGTATAGGAGTTATAATAGTGAATAATTGTTAGTTGATTGGATTGAAAATAACCTTTTTCTTCATACTTCAAAAAGAGTTCTTTGAATTTTGCTTATTTCTGATGATATTGATATTTATAATATCACATAATTTGACTGGAAGTACTTGACGAAACGCCCCAATCGTTTAATTGATCGCCCAACAAATTCATAAGCAAATACCTGTCTACATATTAGTAATTTTGAGATACAAAGTATTCATATTTTGATTTTTATCTTTATTTAGGTATAATTTCACGTTAGAAATGACTTTTTAGATACAAATGGATCTCAATGCAACGCAAGGGAAGCAACTCTTTATTTACAATCAAAATAAACTGGAAAGTCCTTTTTATGAAATACGTACGGTATTGGACATTAAGCTTTTGTTACAAGCATTTTTTCGCAATGTTTTCCAACATTCTTCAGTGTTGCAAAAATAAGAGATTGTATGGTTGAAATGAAATCAAATAAATAAATAAATAATTGATATTGTGGAATTCAACAATTGAATCTGGATGGTAAACATTAAGGGAAAAGAAGAAAAATCTAGATACAAGCTTTTCCTTAATTTACCACAATCTTTTCTAAAGCCTATTCCTTTCGGGGTCGTAATTAGATGAATTGGTTAAAGGTTTCACCAGAACATCAAACAAGGACTTTTAAGGCAACTAGTTAATTTCCGACACTAAACACAATAGAAGAAGGATAAATTTGTTTTAAGTTGCGACAAACTTAATAGGAACATGTATACTTTCATTTTTCGGCTCGTCATTTTGCCCGTCTCATTGGTAATAAATAATTTCTACTTTTCTCACATTATCTACATTAACAGGCACTTGAAATTTGAGCAAGCTTTGAATTATCTTCAGCAAGGCAACATCTTTCCAATTTTATCGTTTGGTAACTAAATCTCCCATCTTATAGGCTTCTAGCCTATGCTAAATTGAGTTGCCTCCCTTGTCTTAACAATTTCGACTCGAAAAATCGTTTTAAACTTGAAGATAAATCTGAAAATTTTTTATACATTAAACTGATTCCTTTTCTAACTATGGGGATAAGTATTATAATAGAAATTTCACTGTAGATTTGAGGGGTATCTCATTAAGCGGTCAGAGGTTTCCACAAGTTACTTCCAGTCATGTTTAGGCAATTGTAAACATCAAAATCATCATAATAAATAAATTCTCAGAAAATATTATGAAATATTAAGAAAAAAGTTAATTTCAATCATATTAACTAAAAATTATACACCATTTTCGCTCAAATACTCGTAGGGCGTGTACAGATTCCATAGGGCGTCTGTAGGGCTATAAATCTCTGTAGGGCTTGTTTTAGTATGACCCCTTTTTTTTTCTTTTTCTCTTCTCTTTTTCTTTTCTCTTTTCTTCTTTTTTTTTCTTTTCTTTTCTTCTTTTTTTTTTTCAATACTATATATATAAGATTAGTATGCTTATATAGCCCTTTCCGAAAACGTGGTTTACTTCCCTTTGGCCCAAAGTCGTTAGAATGACTTCCCTTAGTATTGGTAGCAAATTTTGATAGAACTCCGTGAACCACGGAGGATGACGGCTGCTACCAGACGGAATCATCGACTTTTCAACTTTTAAATTTGCTATTTGAAGAAATATTCGCTTTCCAGTAATTCAAAAAGAAAACTGAAAACTAAGGTTTTTTATAGACCGACAGCTTAATTTCAAATTATATGTTTCAACCAATACTGTATCAAAAGTAACCTTGACAGATGCATATTATGTCAAATTTATTAGAATGAAGTCTTATGTGGAAAGATTATTTATTTTTTTACCAGCCATTTTCCTCAAGATCTTTTCCTTAACATAAGTAATATTTATCTATAACATAGAAAAAGGAATGGATAAAGAATTATACTGCAGAAAAAAAACCCTCTCCTACCTGAAACAGGGTTATTAACATCATAGCCTATTAACATGTAAAAATATGTCCAGCATCATCAAATACATGTACTTGAAATAGGTTAACCTATAAATATGTTACTGTTTTGCCAAATTTTAGACCCGTCTAAAAATCAAAGGTTTTGCAGAAGATAATTTAAAGTTAATTTTATCTTGAAAATAATCATTCAGTAGGATAGAAAATATTGTGGAAAAGAAAGAAAGGAAGAACGTAAAAACACAGAAACGTAAAAACCAGGGATTGAACAGGAAATTGTTAAGGGGTTGCAAATTAAAACCAATATATATCATTGTGAAGCATGGTCGTGTGTCCTATCAGTATGTCATGTGTGTACTTTACTTTGATCATAAGAAGTCATCTATTTGTCACATCTGCTGTATTTAAGTTTTCTTGGTAACAAATCCTTGCACACCCTTTAACATTTTCTTGTTTCAGTTTCGTTTACTTATTTTTGAAACTTGAATGAGAAGTTCATTCTTTTCAAAGATATATCCATCACATGTTTTCTCTTATATCGAAGATAACTTATTTTGACAAAGGTCTAAATTTTATCTCCCATTTGTTTTTGTTTACTTTGATGGATTATGTCATAAATCTAAGACTGGTCTTAAATGAAAGTTGCAGAAGGCCATTAATTTTTGGGATGAAAAGGAATTCCTTGCTACAAGCAACTTCTCCTTTTCTCATTATGTTTTCCACAGTTTATGTTCTCTAGTGTGTAGAAAAAAGAGATAAGGAGGTAATGGGTAAACCAATTCCCACACAATTGCTGCCTTTTGACACCCATCAAGAAAAGCGATTTGGAGACATTTTGGATAATGAAGAAATTGTTACAAGGTTGAAGCAATTTCTTCATTGTACATAATGTTTTCTGCCATAAATGAAGAATTATTTAATTTTATCAGCTTAAACTTGTCATCTGCATCCCCTTTGAAATTGGACCAGTATATTAATATTTTGTTGTCTGAGAATGGGTTAACCCATTCCCTCACCACCCTGCTTTTGTTATGTGGGAATGTGTTAACTAGCTTCCACTTATTTACGCCACTAAAGGAAACAACTTTGGAAAACATTGTAGAAAATGGAGAAATTGCTTGAAACAAGCAATTTCTTCATTTTCAACAATGTTTCCTACCCCTTACATGAGATTTTTAAATTTTATCAACTTAAAGTTGTTATTTGTAACTTCTTCCAATTTGGACCAGTTATATTGTTTTGTAAAGGGAAAGCAAGGATTTATTACCCAGGCAATCATTGGAGTTGAATCTAGTGTTGCTGTTTACTGACAGCTCTTATTTGGTATCTCACAAAGGTTCGTTCACCTCTGAGTGTGATTGCATCATACCTGTAATAAAATGTGTTTGATCTGAGGAAACATTTTGACTTTTTTACTAACATGCACATTTCAAAGCATTTCAACACATTAATTACTAAGTTTCTTTATTTTTTGAAAGAAGCAAAAGATTTGTTATTCAAAACAGATATGATGTACACAAATGAAATTTGAACTTCAAACGCAGATTTATATGCAATATAAAGGAAAGTTTTTCCTAGGACCATTTTTGAAGTTCACCTATATTACATCTGAAAATGTTGTCTTTAACATTAATTTTGACCAGTCTAAAATTGCGTTATTCGGTAATAGGTTAAAGACATGGGACCAATCATTACTAGGGCCTTATTTACTTTAAATTCCTTTTCAGGGACAAGTCACTCTAAGAGGAGATCTTTTTGTACATATTTTATTCATTATATATACTCTTTATCCCTATAAACAAGGGTTACTCTCATCCGAACTAGAGTTTGAAACTCACCTTTGTTTTAGCGGCGAGCTATAGTGATGATGCTGTGTCCATCATCTGTCATCATAGATTGGCCATCAACTGTTTTCCGTCAATAATTAGACTATACGGAATGATAAACTCGTTTTTTTCTGAGTCGATTCAATTACTGCCTTATTATCTGCCATTTCTTTTATCTAAATTTGCTACCCGAAAGTAGAATTGGGACCGTTTTGTAGTTTCACCACATGGGTTAGTATTCAAGCGCAATAACTCTTTCAACGTATTTTCAGAATGGGCTATAGACAAGGGGGTGAACACGACCATTCCTTGTACAAGTGAAGTCGCCACTCTGATGTCAAATTTAGAGATTTATTGCTAAACAAAACTCAAATGTAAACGTAATTGAAAAATCTACACGGAAATCAACGATTTTGAGGAAAAGTGATATCAAACAGAAATTTCAGACAGGATTGTCGAGCAAATCAACGTCACTTTCCCAAAAATGTTCTCATTGACCTCTTGACCTTTGTCTTACAGCCAGTTTCATTGAACATTTACATTAGTACTGTTTTGTGGTTTATGTCAAACTGATTTTCCACAAATCAAATGTCGGGTAGGCTCAGATCAGGGTAGGAATGACTACCTGCTCTGGGTTATATGACTGGGTTAAAAATACTGTTAGGTTTATCAAACGGGTTTTGGTAGTTTTAGATTCGTGACATTTTTTCCTTTCTGGGGGTATATAATAACCCATAGTCTGTAGAATCTTGTGTTTGCATTTTTTCATAGGTTTCAAAATAAAGGCATTTTTCATAAATTTTTATGTTGAATTACCACTATTTTTTAAATCTAAATTTCTCTGTTTCTAATATAAGAACTGAATGTATATTTGAATAATAATACCAGTTATTCATGAAAAAATGATACTTTTTACCCAATCAAAATCGGAGAAAAAATGTTAACCTGATGCTTACATTATAAATGCTTGTGGTTGTTATATTTCATTAATTCTGACCATTTTGAAAACAAATAACATTATATCTACAATGTACATGTTTACATTCTTGTTTTGTTAATTTTTAATGTTATGATACATTACTTAACCAAGTAATACTATACAGTAAGTTAGAATACGTAATATTTTGGAGGAATGCAACTTTGAAAGAACTTCTTTTTTTGTACAGTCCTTAGACCTTTGTTTAACAGTAATTATTTTGAAATAGACTAGCTTATAATTTCATGTCTATGTGATTTTCTTACTTGTAACAGAAAAGCCTTCTTGGACTACTTCATGCACTATTTAGACAAGATGTTAGATTTTTGTGACTCATCCAAGTAATAAATAAAGCATATTTGGGGGTTAATTTCATTTTTTTTTTCAACAAATAAAGCAAAAATAGCTTTGAAACTGCAAATAGTTGGTAGAACAGTGGAGTTATGTCACCATGATACATTAAATAATGTTTCTGCTATTTGCTAATTAAATACAAATTAAATACGTATGTTGTCCAAGCCTCTATGGAATTTTACAGTGATTGAACCACTGAAAATATTGTTTGTGAAAAAATCTACGGACTGTACCATTATATCTTGACATTATTATCACATACAAGTTTTAACAGATATTCTTCTCTACTAACAGTAAGTAAATATGAAAACAAGAGGTAAAGATAAAAATTCTAGGAGTAAATCAAATGGAAGTGAAAAGGGCAAACACTAAACTGACTAGAATAGAAATAATGAAGAGGTACAGGGCTAAACATGGGGAAACAAGAGACAGATTAGCCTTCTCAATAAGTACTTTTCATAAAAAATATGATTTAAATTGACTCAGGAAGTAAGTATGAACTTGGTTAAATAAGGACAAAGGAGATTATACTTCTTTTTTTTTTAAAATTTGTAGAACGCTTCTCCTCACTTAGCTCACTTAAACCATAACCCATTACTGTTTTTCAAACTTTCAGACCGGTCCAAATTCAAAGGTTTTGCAGACCAAAATTTAAAGTGAATTTGATTGGAAAAATAACAATTCAACAGGTTAGAAAATTTTGTGGAAAAAGAAGAAATTATTTGTTACAAGCGATTTCTTCTTTTTCTACAATGTTTTCTCAACTATAAGATCATAGGCTGAGGGACGTAAAACCCAGGGATTAAACAGGAAAGGGCTAAACAAAAAATATCATAGCTAACAAAGTGTAAAACTTGTATCAAAAAGTAATGAAAATGTCTGACTTTGGTGTGGAGATACACAAGAGTTAAATTTATCATAGCTTCATCTATTTAGAATATGAAAATAGTATTGTGTATGGCTTTAACTATTCCAACACGATCCTGCTTTTTGACGCACTTGAAAAAAAGGAAAACATTATGGAAAAAATAGAAAATGCTTCTTAAAAGCAATTTCTTCATCATCCACAATGTTTCCTAACCTCAAATACAATTATTTTTAAAAAATCACCACTTAAAAATTGTTTTCTGCATCCTCTTTCAATTTAGTCCAGTCTCAAGTTTTGTTTTCAGGTAATTGATTAAATAAACAATATCATTTAAAACTTTCAATAAATTTTGAGAACAGATGAAGGAGTCATTTGGAAAAAAAATCATAGGATTATGAGTCCACTGCATAGCTTACTATCAAGGCACTTGGTAAAAGATGATTATATAACCTTAAGAGTTATAAGTTACACAATTTTCATAGGTTAGGATGTACTATAAAGTTAACTTATCCCTAAATATAGTAGATTTTCAAGTTACAAAAGCATGACCACTTTTTTCTGCTATTCTTAATTATTAATATTTCTTAGCTATGGCATGCTAATTTGATAAAAACACTAAAAGACAAAAGTATATTATGAACATCAATTAAGATTTATATCCTTTTTATACGCCAGTCGAAGACAGGACGTATTATAGGATCACCCTTGGTGTCCGGATGTCCGGGCGTCCTGTTGTCCGGAAGTGTCCACTTCTTTGTCCAGAGCAAAACTCTGTCACCTTAAGTCCTATTGACTTTAAACGTGGCAGTTATATTCTTCTCATCAATACGGAGTGCAGTGCTCAATAACCATAACTCTATCTGGCCTATTTTTTGAGTTATTGCCCTTTGTTGTTTTTCATACTTGAATCTTGTCCGGAGTATATCTCTAAAAGAATTATAGCTAGGATCATGAAATTTCATGAGTGAATAGATCTCACCAAGGGGGAGTGCAGTGCTCAATAACCATAACTCTACCTGGCCTATTTTTTGAGTTATTGCCCTTTGTTGTTTTTCATACTTGAATCTTGTCCGGAGTATATCTCTAAAAGTATAATAGCTAGAATCATGAAATTTCATGGATGGATAGAGGTCACCAAGTAGGAGTGCAGTGTACAAGAACCATAAATCTATCTGGCCTATTTTTTGAGTTATTGCCCTTTGCTTTTTTTCATACTTGAATCTTGTCCGGAGTATATCTCTAAAAGTATAATAGCTGGGATCATGAAACTTCATGGGTGTATAGATCTCTCAAAGGGGGAGTGCAGTGCACAAGAACCATAACTTTTCCTGGCTTATTTTTTGAGTTATTGCCCTTTCGTTTTTTTTTTCATACTTGAATCTTGTCCGGAGTATATCTCTAAAAGTATAATAGCTAGAATCATGAAACTTCATGGATGGATAGAGCTCACCAAGTTGGAATGCAGTGTACAAGAACCATAACTCTACCTAGCCTATTTTTTGAGTTATTGCCCATTGTTGTTTTTCATACTTGAATCTTGTCCAGAGAATATCTCTAAAAGTATAATAGCTAGAATCATGAAATTTCATGGATAAATAGAGCTCACCAAGTGGGAGTGCAGTGTACAAGAACCACAACTCTACCTAGCCTATTTTTTGAGTAATTGTCCTTTGTTGTTTTTCATACTTGAATCTTGTCCGGAGTATATCTCTAAAAGTATTATAGCTAGGATCATGAAACTTCAGGGGTGTATAGATATCACCAAGGGGGAGTGCAGTGCACAAGAACCATAACTCTATCTGGCCTATTTTTTGAGTTATTGTCCTTTGTTGATTTTCATACTTGAATCTTGTCCGGAGTATATCTCTAAAAGTATTATAGTTAGGATCATGAAATTTCATGGATGGATGGAGCTCACCAAGTGGAAGTGCATTGTACAAGAACCATAACTCTACCTAGCCTATTTTTTGAGTTATTGCCCTTTGTTGTTTTTCATACTTGAATCTTGTCCGGAGTATATCTCTAAAAGTAAAATAGCTAGAATCATGAAATTTCATGGATGGATAGAGCTCACAAAGGGGGAGTGCAGTGTACAAGAACCATAACTCTACCTAGCCTATTTTTTGAGTTATTGCCCTTTGTTGTTTTTCATACTTGAATCTTGTCTGGAGTATATCTCTAAAAGTATAATAGCTAGAATCATGAAACTTCATGGATGGATAGATCTCACCAAGTGGGAGTGCAGTGTACAAGAACCATAACTCTACCTAGCGTATATTTTGACTTATTGTCCTTTGTTTTTCATACTTTGTTTGACAAAAAATATTCATTCAAAATAACCTCAGTTCTATTCAAACCCCCAGTTAATATTCAGCAGTGTGACGGGCGTATATTGTGACAATTTGGCACCTTGTTAAAAGTATTTTTTCCCTTTAAAATTAAACTATATAAGACACATCTCACTAGAAGTTAAAAAGCAGCAGAATGTACCCATTCCTGTACAGTCCGTATACCAAACAAATGTGATTTTTAGCCTATTTATATCTCTTTACCAAGTCACTGAGAACACAACTAGGATTGTATGTTATTTACCTGATTTTTGTGATGCATTTGAGTCTTTATTATGCAAGTCTTCATTTGGTTTGATATTTTTATTGTTAAATAGATTGGACATAACTTATTATTTTTTTTAAAAAAATTATTCCATGATCATCTGTAACATGAAAATAGAAGCATGTTTTTAAGAATTTAAACCCTGACAATACATGTATTAAAAGTAATGATAAACTCATCATAAACTCTTTAAGTTTGCTGTTTTATCATGTTAAATGTAAGTATGATATTTGTACAGTCTGTAGACTTTTGAGAACTTGAGTTGTTGGATTAATTATAAGGTTCAATATACAAAAGAAGCCATATTGTTTCTTCTGCATGGACACTTGCTAATTGACTAAAGTACTAGTTGTTAATCTGTTGATGTAGTTTCATCTATAAATGTATTTGATATGGTGGGGATTTTTTTTTAAATTATAGTAAATGGAATATTAGTCCCCTACCAACGAAGCTGAAGGAGACTATAGTTTTGCACTCCGTCCATCTGTCAGTCCGTCTGTCTGTCAGTCTATGTATATCAGTTTTCCAGACATTTTTATACGCCACCGGAGGCGGTCGTATATTGGCGTCATCTTCTTCGTCCGTCCGTCTGTCTGTACATCCGTACGTCTACTTTTCTCGTGAGCGCAACTCCTCCTGGTGCCTATTGAAATTGCAGCCTTGTGAATACAACTCCTCCTTAGTTTCTGGCTGGATCTTATTGAAACTTGGTGGAATTCATCACCTTAATTGTTAGATGTGCATGAAGAAAGGATTTTATGGTTCCTTGGTTTTTGCCTCAGTAATGCCCCCTTAAAACTTAGTATCTAGGTCATATTGAAATTGCAGCCTTGTGAATGCAAGTCATCCTATGTTACTGGCTGGATCTAAATTAAACTTAGTGGATGTTATCACCTTTATTGAAAGATGTGCATGAAGTAAGGATTTTATTGTTCATTGGTTTTTGCCTCAGCTATGCCCTCTTAAAACTTAGTCTCTGGGGCTTATTGAGAATGCATCCTTGTGAATGCAACTTCTCCTTAGTTTCTGGCTGGATCTTATTGAAACTTGGTGGATTTCATCACCTTAATTGTTAGATGTGCATGAAGAAAGAATTTTATGGTTCATTGATTTTTGCCTCAGTTATGCCCCCTTTAAACTTAGTCTCTGGGGCTTATTGAAATTGCAGCATTGTGAAAGCAACTTCTCCTAAGTTTCTGGCTTGATCTAAATGAAACTTGGTGGATGTTATCACCTTAATTGTAGATGTGCATGAAGAAGGGATTTTATGGTTCATTGATTTTTGCCTCAGCTATGCCCCCTTAAAACTTTGTCTCTAGGGTTATTGAAATTGCAGCCTTGTGAATGCAACTTCTCCTTAGTTTCTGGCTGGATCTAAATGAAACTTGGTGGATGTTATCACCTTGATTGGTAGATGTGCATGAAGAAAGGATTTAATGGTTCATTGATTTTTGCCTCAGCTATGCCCCCTTTAAACTTTGTCTCTAGGGATTATTGAAATTGCAGCCTTGTGAATGCAACTCAGCCTAACTTTTTGTCTTGATGTCATCACCTTAATTGGTAGATGTGCATGAAGTAAGGATTTTATGGTTCATTAATTTTTCTCTGACTTAAGCCCCCTTAAAACTTTGTCTCTAGGGTTATTGAAATTGCAGCCTTGTGAATGCAACTTCTCCTAAGTTTCTGGCTTGATCTAAATGAAACTTGGTGCATGTCATCACCTTAATTGGTAGATGTGCATGAAGTAAGGATTTTATGGTTCATTAATTTTTCTCTGACTTAAGCCCCCTTAAAACTTAGTATCTGGGGCTTATTGAAATTGCAGCATTGTGAAAGCACCTTCCCCTAAGTTTCTGGCTTGATCTAAATGAAACTTGGTGGATGTTATTACCTTGATTGGTAGATGTGCATGAAGAAAGGATTTTATGGTTCATTGATTTTTGCCTCAGCTATGCCCCCTTAAAACTTTGTCTCTAGGGATTATTGAAATTGCAGCCTTGTGAATGCAACTCAGCCTAACTTTTTGTCTTGATTTAAATGAAATTTGGTCAATGTCATCACCATAATTTGTAGATGTACATGAAGAAAGGATTTTATGGTTCATTGATTTTTGCCTCAGCTATGCCCCCTCAAAACTTTGTCTCGAGGGATTATTGAGATTGCAGCCTTGTGAATGCAACTTCTCCTAAGTTTCTGGCTTGATCTAAATGAAACTTGGTGCATGTCATCACCTTAATTGGTAGATGTACATGAAGTAAGGATTTTATGGTTCATTGATTTTTCTCTGACTGAAGCCCCCTTAAAACTTAGTATCTGGTGCTTATTGAAATTGCAGCCTTGTGAAAGCAACTTCTCCTAAGTTTCGGGCTTGATCTAAATGAAACTTGGTGGATGTTATCACCTTAATTGGTAGATGTGTATGAAGTAAGGATTTTATGGTTCATTGATTTTTGCCTCAGCTATGCCCTCTTAAAACTTTGTCTCTAGGGATGATTAAATTGCAGCCTTGAGAATGCAACTTCTCCTAAGTTTCTGGCTGGATCTAAATGAAACTTGGTGGATGTCATCACCTTAATTGGTAGATGTGCATGAAGTAAGGATTTTATGGTTCATTAATTTTTCTCTGACTTATGCCCCCTTTAAACTTAGTATCTGGGGCTTATTGAATTGCAGCCTTGTGAATGCAACTCAGCCTAACTTTTTGTCTTGATTTAAATGAAATTTGGTCAATGTCATCACCATAATTTGTAGGTGAACATGGACCAGGGATTTTATGGTTCATTGATTTTTGGAAGAGTTATGCCCCTTGACACTTAGTCTCTGGGCCCAATCAATCAATTATAACAAACAGTTTGAACTTGACAATTTAAAAAGGTAGTCTGCAAATGTTTTGAATTTGGTTCTGTCAAAATAAGTTGTGTATACAATTATTTTCGTGAAACAGCAGCAAAGTAGCGGCATATATTGTGACTATGGCACTCTTGTTTCCTAACCTGGGAGAGTGAACTGATTTTTAGCTCTACTGGCCGATGGCCACTAGAGCTAAAGCGATGGCTTTTTCCCGTCCGGCGCCCGTCCGTCCGTTAAACTTTTCCTTGTTTACGCAATAAAGTCCACAGTTTTCATCGGATTCTCTTTAAACTTTCACGGAATGATTGTACCATCATAAGGATCTTTCCTTTCGAAATTGGGTCAGATCCGTCAAGAAACACGGGAAAAGGGGCCTAATTAAAACTTAATTAAAAAATCTTCGTTTACGCGATAAAGTCCACAGTTTTCATCAGATTCTCTTCAAACTTTCACAGAATGATTGTACCATCATAAGGATCGTTCCTTTCGAAAATGGGTATGATCCGTCAAGAAACACGGGAAAAGGGGCCTTATGAAAAGTTAATTAAAAATTCAATTAAAAATCATCGTTTACGCGATAAAGTCCACAGTTCTCATCGGATTCTCTTCAAACTTTCTCAGAATGATTGTACCATCATAAGGATCGTTCCTTTTGAAAATGGGTCTGATCCGTCAAGAAATATGGGAAAAGGGGCCTTATGAAAATTTAATAAAAAATTCTTGTTAACACTCTGGAGTCAATAGTTTTCATCGGATTCCCTTCAAACTTTCACAGAATGATTGTACCAACATAAGGATCGTTCCTTTCGAAAATGGGTATGATCCGTCAAGAAGCACGGGAAAAGGGGCCTTATGAAAATTTAATTAAAAATTCAATTAAAAATCCTCGTTTACGCGATAAAGTCCACATTTCTCATCGGATTCTCTTCAAACTTTCTCAGAATGATTGTACCATCATAAGGATTGTTCCTTTCAAAAATGGGTATGATCTGTCAAGAAACATGGGAAAAGGGGCCTTATGAAAATTTAATTAAAAATCCTCGTTTACGTGATAGAGTCCACAGTTCTCATCAGATTCTCTTCAAACTTACACAGAATGATTGTACCAACATAAGGATCGTTCCTTTCGAAAATGGGTATGATCTGTCAAAAAACATGGGAAAAGGGGCCTTATGAATATTCATTAAAAATTCAATTAAAAATCTTCGTTTACGCAATAGAGTCCACAGTTTCCATTGGATTCTCTTCAAACTTTCTCAGAATGACTGTACCAACATAAGGATCGTTCCTTTCGAAAATGGGTATGATCCGTCAAGAAACACGGGAAAAGGGGCCTTATGAAAATTTAATTAAAAAATCCTCGTTTACATGATAGAGTCCACAGTTTTCTTCGGATTCTCTTCAAACTTTCTCAGAATGATTGTACAATCATAAGGATAGTTCCTTTCGAAAATGGGTCTGATCTGTTATGAAACAGGGGAAAAGGGGCCTTATGAAAATTTAATTAAAAAATTCTTGTTAACACTCTGGAGTTAATAGTTTTCATCGGATTCCCTTCAAACTTTCACAGAATGATTGTACCATCATAAGGATCGTTCCTTTCGAAAATGGGTATGATCCGTCAAGAAACACAGGAAAAGGGGCCTTATGAAAATTAAATTAAAAATTCAATTAAAAATCATCGTTTATGTGATAAAGTCCACAGTTCTCATCGGATTCTCTTCAAACATTCTCAGAATGATTGTACCATCATAAGGATCGTTCCTTTCGAAAATGGGTATGATCTGTCAAGAAACATGGGAAAAGGGGCCTTATGAAAATTCATTAAAAAATTCTTGTTAACACTCTGGAGTCAATAGTTTTCATCGGATTTCCTTCAAACTTTCACAGAATGATTGTACCAACATAAGGATCGTTCCTTTCGAAAATGGGTATGATCCGTCAATAAACATAGGAAAAGGGGCCTTATGAAAATTCATTAAAAATTCAATTAAAAATCTTCGTTTACGTGATAGAGTCCACAGTTTCCATTGGATTCTTTTCAAAATTTCTCAGAATGATTTTACCAACATAAGGATCGTTCCTTTCGAAAATGGGTATGATCTGTCCAGAAACACGGGAAAAGGGGCCTTATGAAAATTTAATTAAAAAATCCTCGTTTACAAGATAGAGTCCACAGTTTTCTTCGGATTCTCTTCAAACTTTCTCAGAATGATTGTACAATCATAAGGATCGTTCCTTTCGAAAATGGGTCTGATCTGTTATGAAATGGGAAAAGGGGCCTTATGAAAATTTAATTAAAAAATTCTTGTTAACACTCTGGAGTCAATAGTTTTCATAGGATTCCCTTCAAACTTTCACAGAATGATTGTACTATCATAAGGATTATTCCTTTTGAAATTTGGTATGATCCTTCAAGAAACAGAGGAAAAAGGGGCCTTATGAAATGTTTGATAAAAAATTCTCATTAGTAATCTAGAGCCAACAATTTACAACGGATTCTCTTCAAACTTTCACAGAATGATTGTACCATCATAAGGATTGTACCTTTTGGAATCGGATATGATTCCTAAAGAAACATAGGAAAAGGGGCCTTATTAAAATTTAATTCAAAGACCTTTGTTAACACTCTAGAGTCCACAGTTCTCATCTGATTGACTTTAAACTTTCACAGAATGATTGTACCATCATAAGAATTGTTCCTTTCAAAATTTGGTATGATCAGTCAAGGACCACGGGAAAAGGGGGCCCGATTAAAACTGGATTGAAAAAGTCCTCGAAAACACAATAGAGTCCATAGTTTTCAACAACTTCTCTTCAAACATTCCCCGAATGATTATTACATTAAATGGATTGTTCCATTTGGAAGTAGGTTTGATCCATCAAGTTTCATGGGAAAAGGGGCCCTATGAAAATTTAATAAAAAAAATCTTAGTTAACATGTAATGGCCCTAGATTTCACCTGATTGACTTAAAACTTTCACATAATGATTGTACCATCATAAGGATTGTTCCTTTCAAATTGGGTCTGATCCATTGAGAAACATAGGAAAAGGGGACTTAGGAAAATTCAATTAAAAAAATCTTAATTAATGCTTGTAAGTCCACAGATGAGATGGGGTTGTCTTTATACTCAAACAGAATAATTATACTTTTGTAAGAAGAGTTCCCTTTGGAATTGGTTCAGATCCATCAAGTAACATGGGAAAAGGGGCTATATGAAAATTCAATTAATAAAACCCTGTTAACACAATAAAGCCCACAGCTTTGATCAGATTTTGTTGAAACTTTCACAGAATGATTGGAAGGTCATAACTATCATTCTTTTCATAACAGGGTTTGAACTGTCAAGAAGCACAGGAAAAGGGGCCTTATGAAAATTTCATTTATAAATCCTTGTTACCAAGTCCAGAGCTTTCATCGGATTTTCTTCAAACATTCACAGAATAATTGTACAATAATAATGATTGTTGATGTTTGCATTAGACCTGATCCGTCAAGTATCACAGGAAAAGGAGCATTATGAAATTTAATTTTAAAATCATTGTACCACAATAAAGTCAACAGTTTTCATCAGATTCTGTTAAAACTTTCACAGAATGATTATTCCATCATAAGGATTCTTTCTTTTCAAATTAGGCGTGATCTGGCTAGTATCATTGGAAAAGGGGCCTTTAGAGAATTTTATCTATAATCCTTGTAACTAAGTCCAGAGCTTTCATTGGATTTTATTCAAACCTTCACAGAATCATTGTACAATAATCACGATTGTTGATGCTGACATGAGACCTGATCCTTCAAGTATCACAGGAAAAGGGGCCTTAAGAAAATTTTATTTTAAAAATTTGACACCAAGATAAAGTCTGCAGTTTTCATCAGATTCTGTTCAAACTTTCACAGAATGTTTGTACCATCATAAGGATTGTTTCTTTCCAAATTGGGCCTGATCTGTCTAGTATCATAGGAAAAGGGGCTGTATGAAAAAGTATTACCAAATCCTCATTAACACAACAATGCCCTCAGTCTTTATCAGAATCTCTTCAAACTTTAATAGAATGATTGTACCATCATTTGGATTGTTCCTTTGTAAATTAGGTCTGATTGGTTAAGTGACACAAGAAAAGGGACCTTATAAAAATTTTATTACAAAACATCAATTATTCAATATAACAATAAAGTCCTCAGTCTTAATCATTTTCTTCAAACTATCATTAGGATTGTTCCTTTGTACATTGGGTCTGATTTGTTAAGTTTCACAGAAAAAGGGGCCTTATGAAAATTTAGTTACAAAAATTCTTGACACAATTTAGTCCACTGTTTTCATTGATTCTCTTTAACTTTTAAAGAATGTTTCTACCTTCATTAGAATTGTTCCTTTTGAAATTTGGTTTGTTCTGTAAAGTATCATGAGAAAAGGGGCCCTATGAATATTTCATATATATATAATTAAACTCATTAACACAATAAATTCCACAGATTAAACAGATTGATTGTACCATCATTCCAATTGTTGATTTTGACAGTGGATCTGACTATAGCAAGGGTCACATAAAAAGGGGCCTTATGAAAAACTCTCTTAAATATTCTGGTTAACACAATGATGTCCCTTGATTTCACCGGATTCACTTCAAAATTTCACAGAATGATTGTACAAATACTTAGATGGTTCTTTTCAGAACTGGGTACAATCCATCAAGTATCATGTAAAAAGGGGACATATGATTTTTTTTTTTTTAATATTCTAGTAAACATAATGAATTTCCAATATTTCATCGGATTCACTTTTAACTTTGATAGAATGATAAAACCAACAGTAAAATATCACGGGAAAAGGGGCCCTATGAGAACTTGAATTAATATCTTTGTTAACACAATAAAGTCAACAGTTTTATTGGATTCTCTTCAAAGATGCATGGAATAATTGTGGCATTTGAAACACAGGAAAAGGGGCCTTACAGATTATCATTCAAAACATTTTTGTGTATGTGATGAAGATCACAATCATTATCAAATTGTCTTTTAAATTTCACAGGACAATTGTAGGAGTGTGAGGAAAGTTCCTTTAGAAATGAAATTGATCCATCAGAAAACACAGGAAAAGGAGCCTTATTGATTTTCATTCCAAACAATCCTGTTTATGTGATTAAGTCCACAATTATTGTTTGATTCTGATGAAAATTTCACAGGATGATTGTAGGGTCATAGGGTAACTTTCTTTTGGAAATGGAGTGGATCCGTCATGAAACACAGGAAAAGGGACCTTGAGGATTGTTGCTCAAAATAATAAAGGGGATAAAGTCCTCATGGCCCTCATGGGCCTCTTGTTTGTTAGGGGAGAGAGGGGAAACTTCCTTGTATTTGTTTAAAACTTCCTGAAATTTATACATGAAATGTACTTTAGAATGTGCAAAGTGTTATCTATTAGCCCTAATTTCAAAAGACTTTTGTGTGATATCAGTCTTGACAGGAACATACTACAACATAACCCCAAAATACTGAAAAAATAGTTGTATTTGATAATACTAGGATTATCAGAGACATCTCTCCTTGTTGCTCAAATGTTTTTGTGTACATAGTTTAAATAACGTAAGATATACCTGTGCATGTGTAAAATCAAAGCTATCAACAATGGGAGCCGGCTGGAATACTCAATACTCAAGGCAACATGTGTCCACAAAGAACCCTTATTCACACAGTTTGTATATCGGGTCTAGGAGTTTGTACTCTCTCCGTCTTATCAGACTACCAATCTTCAATCATGAGATGTCATGGGTTTGATCCCCGGTGACCGCACATATCCTTTCTGACATTTGTCTCTCACCAATGGGTGGATAATCGTAAAACTAAGTGGGATAGCAGCTGGAGGCTGTAGTGGTAATACTGGTGTGAAAAATACCAGGAATCCATTGTTAGGTGTTCGAGCCGCCACGATATGACTGAAATACTGTTAAAAGTGGCGTTCAACCCCATTCAATCAATCAACTATCTGTCAGTACTGTCAATCTGTTTTACCGATTTTTTTTTCTAAATTCTTGTGAAACATGATTTGGTTGTGCAATTAATCAATATGTCAAATAGTACACAATATGGTTAGATGGACTATGTAGTTTCTGGTTGATCAATTGGCAATCATCAACAACAAGTACATGCATGAACAATTCTGTAAAAAAAAAAAAGTAATTAAACTATAGACAGAATGTCCATAGCGTTTCCAATTTTTAGCTAGCAACTTACTCAGCTTGACTAAGAGAGGAACGACCCTAATGTTACTACATGAACTATGTAAAGTTCAAAGGACCAGACAAGTCACCATTGCTCATCTACTGATTATCAACAGAGCTTAACAATACTTTCAAAAGAGATTTTATAAGAGAAAATTATTTTTGGCAGAAATACTGGTGTCGGACTTAAAAATTCTACTGACATAAGTTTTCATGTTTCTTTTCTAAATGCTTGGAGATATTTTGCAAATTCTTGGTATGTGAGTCTAGCAGGTACAAATCATTAGTAGGTTTGTTTCAGGTCAATCTAGTGTTAGATTTAAATTATTTAACTGAAATCTCAGTTTTCTGGATATTCCTCAAATATTTTGTAGATATTGTAGAAATACTAAGATACAGGTGATTTTTGAGTTGGACTCCTTAACCTTTTAGCAAAATTATGAATATTAGACAGATTCACAGTAAAAATATCTTTATAACTGGTAGGGGACTTTATATTGCCATAAAAACTACAGAAAACCTCACTTACTGAAAAAACGTATTTAACCCATTCCCACGCAATCCTGCCTTTTTACGCCCCAGTAAGAAAAAGGCTTCAGAATAAATTGTGGAAACTGAAGGAATTGCTTGTTGTAAGCATTTCTTTATCGTACACAAAGTTTTCTACTTTAACCCATTCCCACTCATTGATGCTTTTAGACGCCGCCAAGAAAAAAAGCATTGGGAAACATTGTGGAAAATGAAGAAATTGCTTGTTACAATCAATTTCTTCTTTATTCACAATGTTTTCTACCCCAAAAATGAAAAAAATGTAAAATTTTATAGGCCTGGAATTGTCATCTGCAAATTTTTGTCAATTTGGATTGGCCAAAAATTATGCCGTCTGGTAATGGGTTAAAATGCAAAGGTCTTACAAATTTCACCAACCCGGAGAGCTGACTGCTACATCTTTCAAATTGGACTATTCCAAGATTTTGTCAGATTTTGTAATGAGAAACTTTATAAAAATAATCATATAAAAGCTAACTGTGATCAATTTTATGTGCAGACAGCATAATGATACTGGATTTTGTTGTGTTGATAATAAAGATGGAAATTTTTTATATAATTGAATTTTTATTTCAGGAGTATAAACTGATGTATGGAATGTTGTTCTCCATTAAATCATTTGTCAACAGAATTAGTCCAACAGATATGTATCCTTTTAATGAAGTTAGCCATATACTTCAGCTCTCATTTGCTTAGGACAAACTACAAAATTGAGTTATTTCTATAATAAAAATTTCAGGATCTTTTTGTATCAAAGATGTATAAAAATTGTTCACTCTCAAAAACTTAACATTTTGCTCTCATTTAAACACCGTACTGTAAACGTGGCTCATATTTGAGACAAAGGTTCCTTGTACTGATTGGCATAAATTAGTTTTAAGGTCAAGATCATTCATCAGGGTCAAGTTCACTAATCAAGGTCAACTTAAATTACAAACTTAAAACATTTTGCCATTTTTCCAACACCTTTCAAGATACATGGATTATAATTATGTGGGATATAGGTTCCTTGCATTGATAGGTAAAAGTTGATTCTAAGCTCAAGGTCATCCATCAAGGGCAAGATCACCTTTAAAGTTCAACTTCAGGGCTCTGCAGACTCTCAGAATTTTGGGAGAAGTGATTCTCCCTAATCTGAAAATTGGGCGAAGTTTTTCAAAATAGGGAGAAGTGTTGAGAGTGCCAGGCTAAGTGGATTGCATTAATTAACAAGTTTTGCATGTATTTCTTATTTCTATAGGAAAATGAAAATAGCTTTGCAACCAAGTAGCTGCATATTTTGCTTATATAGTGTGCAATTAATATTAAAAATACTAATGAAATCTTCAAACATTTAATTCTGTTTCTTTTATAAAATCAGGGATCACACAAAAAGTGCTAATTAAGGGAATGGTAATTCTTCAAAGTATTTCGGTACAGGGTCTATAAATGATTATTTATACTAAATATCAAAGCTCTAGGCTGGATGGTTTGGTAGGAGAAATTTTTTTAAGATTTCCTTCTGTATTCACATGTAAAAGCAGAGATCACACAGAAAAGGACTAATTTTTGGCTCTACTGGATGAAGGCCAATAGAGCTATTGCGATGGCTTTATCCGTCTGGTGTTTTTCAGTCTGTCGTCCATCCATTAAATTTTCTTTGTTAACATTCTAGAGTCCACAGTTTTCATCACATTCCCTTCAAACTTTCTCAGAATGATTGTACCATCATAAGGATCTTTCCTTTCGACGTGTGGTCAGATCAGTCAAGAAACACTGGAAAGAGGCCAAATAAGAATTCAATAATAAGATCCTCGTAAACACTCATCACACTTTCACAGAATGATTGTATCATCATAAGGATTGTCCTTTGGAAAAAGGATATGATCTGTCAAGGAACACGTGAAAAGGGCCTTATTAAAATTTAATTGAAAATCCATAAAGAAAACCTTGTTAACTCTCTAGAGTCCACAATTTTCATCAGATTCTTTTCAAACTTTCACGGAATGATTGTACCATTATAAGAATCGTCCCTTTGGAAATTGGGTATGATCTGTCAAGAAATATGGGAAAACGGGCCTTATGAAAATTTGACGAAAAATTTCCTAGTTAACACACTAGAGTCCACAGTTTTAAACAAATTTTCTTCAAACATTCACAGAATGATTTTACCATTTCGGAAGTGGGTTTGATCCATTAGGTATCATGGGAAAAGGGGCCTAATGAAAATTTAATAAAAAAATCTTAGTTTACTCATCCTGGCCCAAGATTTCAACTCATTGACTTCAAACTATCACAGAATGATTGTACCATCATAAGGATTGTTCCGTTCAAATTGGGTCTGATCCATCAAGAAACATAGGAAAAGGGGCTCTATGAAAATTTGATTAAAAAATCTTAATTATTGCTTTAAAGTCCACAGATTTCATTGGGTTGTCTTCATACTCAAACAGAATAGACAGATGGACAGAGAGACCCTGATGATGACTGTTCACAATAGCTCACCAAGAGCAATTCATGCTCAGGTGAGCTAAAATAAGTTGCATACCACATTTCAAGTCAGAATATGCTAAAAACAGAAACTAAGTACAAGATGAGGTAAAAAGTATTGTAGGAAAAGGAGAAATTGCTTGCTACAAGCACTTCTTCCTTTTCTCGCAAGTTTTACATCAAAACATTTAAAATCTTCAAGGCATTAAAAAACGGGACAGTGTGGTAATGGGTTTAATTCTGTCAACTTCACCTGTTTATAACAAAAATTGGATAAAAAGCTTGAAATTAATAGATTAAACAAAAGGACCATTATGGTCCCAAATCGCTCACCTGAGGCATCTGCAATTTACAGTACTTTTTTGTATACAAAAGACACAGCTTGCGCCAAATAGATAAAACAAATATATTGTCAAAAGGATATAAACATGGTAGATAACAATAATATTATGCTATGTTTTTATTATGAATAATCTAGGCCCTGTATTTAAGAATTCTTTCAATTTAAGCAATTTACGCAATTTTTGACCCCTGGAGCAGTGACGTTTTTTTTATCTTAAATAAGGGCATATTTTCCTGTAATATAGTAAAATATTATGTAGTAGTGTTACATACCGAATATGGACATCTTTCAACTTAACTTCAGAAGGAGAAGACTTTTGAAGTTGCTCTAATTGAAATTGGGCGTTTTCCCAAATTTTGGACCTCTTGGGCAGGGCCATGTTTTATTCCAGAGCTATAATTTTAGCTAACGCGGTAGAGAACCATCTGGTTATGCTTTCTATCAAACATGAATGCCTTAGACTTTGTAGATTGGGAGGAGAACACTGTTGAACATGGTCTAATTGAGCATTTTTACAAACTTTGGACACCAAGGGAAGTGGTGCTTTTTTACCCTACATGCATAATTTGTAACAAGCAATTTGTTCATTTTCCACATTATTTTCAGAACTACTTTCTTAAGGGGCTCAAATATTGGTTGTGTGGAAATGAGTTAATACAGATGGCAAAGGGTTATTGGATATTTATCTGAAATAATCATATTACAAAACATTTATTTTTAAACTATAGACTAAAATAAATTCCTTAACTCAACATCAGCAAGGATGGATTTTTAAATTTTAAGACAAGCAAGTACAAACTACATTTCTATGAGACTGGGAGTGGGTTGAAATTTGTGTTAAATACAGATTTGTCAGTAGGGAATGTGAGAGATGTTTTACATGACATGTACAAAAATGTAAGTATGTTATTCATACTTGACTGTGTGACTCAGTGTATAAAAGGGACCATACAAGAATTCTTTTAAACCAATTATTATATCCTCACCTACGAAGTAGAGAGGGATATCCATTCTAAACTTTAGATCTAATTGATCAACAATTATAAAAAACTTCATGCAATTGTTGCCAATGATTCAAGGAAGTGTCCTTTTGTTTTGGGGTCATGTAGGTGAAGGTTCTAGATACACGTGAACTTTTATTGAAAATAGTTTTGCTCTCTTACTCATTAGCCATTTGACCTAAGATCTTGAATATTTGTATAAATATCATTCATGACCAGAGAAGGTGTCCTATTGTTTTTGGTAATAAAGTTCAAAGGTCAACAATACTTCTTGAGTGACAAAAAACTGGTAGAGGGTACAAGTCAGCTTTTGGACCATTCTAGCAAAAGGCTCTATTGCTCCCAAGTCAATCAATTTGGAGCTCCACTGGCTTTCAGCCAGTGACCTATTGTCATGTTGTTGTGTCCGTTGTGCTTCCATCTGTGCATTCATATGTAAACTTTTTCCTTAAAAATCTTCTCCTCAGAAAGTAAAGAACAGAATTCAACCAAATTTCACAGAAATGATCCTTGGCTGACCCTTTATTAGATTCCTTCAAAGAATTTTGATCAGGTGAAAAACATGGCTTTAATGGGTGGGGCTAATTTCGCTTATTATGGTGAAAGTTTTAAAAATCTTCTTCTCAGAAACCAGTAGATGGATTTCAACCAAATTGTACAGGAATGATGATAAGGAGTCCTTTTATCAGATTCCTTCAAATAATTCTAATCAGATGATAAACATGGCTTAAATGAGCGGGGCTACTGCCCTGTATAAAAGACTTCAACTCTTTCTTTAGATTTTAGACTAGTCAAAATTGAAAGAGGTTTCAGATGACTGTGTAAATTGAATGCAATTTGAAATAACCTTTAGCGATGTTGTAAAAAGTAACCAAAAGGGCTAGCTATGTTGTCTGTGGACAACTCTTGTTCTGTCCTACACATCCCCTCCTTATTCCTGTAATTGGTGAATTTACATGCCTAGACTTTTCAGAAGTCAGGATTACATCCCTGCAACCCATATGTTGTGATCTCAGTTAAAAATAAAAGAACCACATGATCTTGTTTATTTTTTCTCTTTCAGATATATGTAGAGTATGTAGTAAAGAACCCTGTCAGTACTCTAGGCCAACCAATAGACAGTGAGATATTCCAAGCCAAGTTAGATGAATATGTGCGCAGTCTGAACATTTTTGCTGCTAAAGTTTCATAATAAGAGGATTTGAAATACCATGCTCTTGTTAATTGATTAGTAATTTATTCTTATCATTCCATTGAAGACATTCATTGGTATTATAGTTTTGTGCTGTTGGGGCCAATACCTCAGACATCATTGACTCAAATTCTATAGAACTTTATATATGACTTGTCACAGTCCTCCAATAAGTTTATAAAGCCTGACTTGCCAAGGCCCGTCCCAGCTATTGTCAAGGTGTTTTGCCTGCCATACCTTCATGTATGTGTGCACATGTCTTTCTGTTAATTTTCACCCTAAACAATATCCCCAGAAACTACAGGATGAATTATAATCAAAATTCACAGGTATGATCCTTGGGTGACCCTAGACCAGGTTCTTCCATACTATTGACCATATGAGAACCATGGCTTGTATAGCTGGTTTATGATGAAAACATTGAAAAGATAATTCTCAGAAACTATTTTCTGGATTTCAAACAAGATATTTTTAGCTCAGCTGAGCACAAAGTGCTCAAGTGAGCTATTGTGATCACCTTTTGTCCGGCTTGTGTTGTACGTCGTCGGTCAGGGCCAATTTGAACCAAATTTAGCAGAAATTATCCTTAGGTGGTCCCCTCTAAAAATAGCTAAAAGAATTAAAATCTGTTGAAAACTCTGGTTGCCATGGCAACAAAAGTGAAATTTTAAAATGATCTTTAAAAATTTTCTCCTCCTGACCCAGAAGGCGTAGAGCCTTGATATTTTGCATGAAGCACCAGTATATAGACCTCTTTCAAAATAGCTAAAATCATGACCTTTTGGTCCCCAGGGGCTTAGGGTTATATAGAAATAAAGAACAATTTTTAAACGACATTTCTTCCCAAACCACCGGGCCAATTTGAGCCAAATTTGGCAGAAATGTTCCTTAGGTAGTCCCCTTTTAAAAAAGATAAAATAATTGAAATCTATGCAATTTTGAAAATTGCTCATCATGTTAGTAATTTTAGGCCTGTGGAGCAATACAGGCATTCAAGTACCTCTAGTTTATGGCAGTGTCATAGAAAAGGGGGCCCTTTACACTCTGTATTAATTAAAACTCATTCTCAATCAAAAAGCATATCAAACAAATCTTTGTTTCAATAATTAATCAATGACTGTTAAAAGCTTAATCTTGGAAAAAGGAACTTAACGAAAAATTGCTTATTTCTTTATTTCCTTTATAACCATTAGACAGAGTTGCATGTCATTGTACTTTCTCATTGTATATCAATGAAAACAACTCTTGTGATCAGAATAATTCATTTCTGTGTCAAGCAAAACAGGATAAATAGTAATTAAAGTAAGCATATTTGAAGTGAGCCAGACAGAGTTGTCACAATGACACTGGTGTAAATATGTGTGTTAGCACGTCTATTCAAACTTGTCTGAAACATAACTTGAATAATTGTCGATTGATTACAAGTGTTCTCTGTCATGAGTAGATGCGTCACCTTAAAGAATTTTTCAAACAGCTTCAAGCTCAAGGTCATTCATCAATGTCAAATGGATATTAGAATCATTTAGTACTGTAGATCTTTATCTAGACTAGATGAGCCATTTGAAAGAATAATTGGATATCTTCAGGGTCAAGGTTACTCATCAAGGTCAAATGTTAAAATTTTATTTTGTCCAAAGCATTACTCGATTTATTGATGTATTTCATTATAGGCACAATTGTTCTCCCCCACCCATGATTAGTAATTATGCAATTTGAAACATTGCTTATGTAGAGTCAATGTCACAGCTAAAGGTACAATGTTTCAGTCTTGCCACAAGTTGTCCTTGGATATCCTTTCTATACAAAATGAAAAAAGTATTGCATGACCCGATTTTCAGTATAATAGAAATTGATTGACTGATTGATTGAATGGGGTTTAATGCCACTTTTAACAGTATTTCAGTCATATCACAGCGAATGGAGCAAGTAACAATCGATTCCTGGTATTCTCACACCAGTACTACCACTACATCCTTTAATAGCCTCCAGTTGCAATCCCACTTAGGTTTACGATTATCCACCAATCGGTGAGAGACAAATGTCGGAAAGGAAATGTGCTGCCGCTGGGGATCAAACCCATGTTATCCCATTATTGAAGATTAGGAGTCTGATGTGCTACCTACTGCACTTTGACGACAGCAGAATATGATAGAAATAGGCAAATTGAACAGGTATTTATTTTGCAAGTGAAAGACAAAAGAAAATATTTTCAGTGAAGTCTATCATCATCAATGAAACCAAAAAACCAAGTATTATTTCCAATCTAGGCATTGAATGCATTTTATCTTGTGTTAAAACAGGGCTTTTTTTTCAACAATTTTGCCACACATTTAACTATGGCTGCGGCGAAAATGCTAGGTAGGAGTTTAAACTGAAATTTTGATTTATCCAAGAGTTGTCAGAGTACCCTTACAGTCAATATTTTGTGTCTTCATCTGCAACATCAATCACGGCACTCACCCTTCTCCTCAACCCTGATTCAGACATTAGATGTGGTAAACACTGCAATTCTTGGTGCAACGCTTGCTCCAGCTGCAAAATTTGAACAGAGGGTGCACATTAAGATACTCTATGTCCAAGAATGTCTCGCACGTTTGATGCCGTGTATATCTGGGCTATGAGTGGGCCAAGGAAGGGTATTGACAGTGAGATGAGTAGCTTGAGGCTTGGAAAGGATGTAGTTGTAGTACTGATGTGAGAAATACCAGGAATCCACAGTTAGGTGCTCCAGCTACCCTGATATGACTTAGTTACTGTTAAAAGTGGCGTTAAACCCAATTCAATCAATCAACCATTTGGATTCAAATTTTCGAGTTGTTTCACTGCTAGACAAAATTTATCCGCCTAAAAAATGTCCCACACATCAGTCTAAAATGTTTATTAGAATTTGAAGTTTTTCTTTAACTAATCAAGTGATAGTTTTTCACCTGTGAAGATGTTTGACTTGTGACCTTGACATTTGACCTACCTTCAAAACTAGAACCAAAATCTTTCATCTTGCCTATATTTTTTCAATGCTAATACCTAGGACAATCATATTTCATGTATTCGCTCATCATGTGATACACTTTCACCTAAAGCCAAGTGTCTTGTCCCTGTGACTTGACCTACTTTTCACAAACCTTAAAAACTCTCACTTTAGTTATATGTTCGAAATGCTTATACGTGTATAAACAACTATCATACTTCACATATGCTCTTATCAGGTCAAATACAGTAAAATGAAACCAAGAACCTTGACCCTGCTACTATAACCTTTGACCTACTTTTAACAAACTTTGTGCCTGCTAAAATGGTTCATCCCTTGTCATTGTCTCCATATTGCACATGCTGATTAGATCTATAATTTTCACCTTCTCAGATGTTCCTTTCCTTGTCATATTTCACAATTATATTTTCTACAGAAAACAACCTCGACATATTCAATCAGGAACTTCAATACAGACCTTCACATTACTTAAAAAAAATCTTCAATTATGATCTTCCTAACATTTACATACATTATTTATATTAGTCACATTAAAGGCTTTTGATAAATGATCTTAACTCTGTTAGCATAATCATAACTATTCTATATTATTTGTGACAAGCATCCATTAGTGCAAGTTATATTGTCTACTATTTTTAGCTCGGCTGTTTTCGTAGAAAACCCAGGGTATTGTCATCACCTGAGTGTCCTTCGCATCGGCGTTGGTGTTGGCATGACAAACTTTAACCTTGCCTATATCTCTGCAGTCAATGATCCAGTTCTTATATTTCACACACATACACATTTTGCAGGAGGATGTGATTTACCAAGGATTCAGACATCTGTCGTAAAGGTCAAGGTCACAGCAGAAGGTCAAAGGTCTAACTGACCTAGGCTGTATCTCTGCTGTCTATGATCCAATTTTCATAATATTTCACACACATACACATTTTGACAAGAGGAAGTGATATATCCAGGATTCAGACGTCTTTTTTGAAGGTCAAGGTCACAGCAGAAGGTAAAGGGTCAAATTTTGACCTTGCCTATATCTCTGCTATCTATGATCCAATTTTCATAATGTTTCACAAACATGCACATTTTGACAAGAGGAAGTGATTTATTCAGGATTCAGATGTCTATTTTGAAGGTCAAGGTCACAGCAGAAGGTCAAGGGTCTATTTTTGCCTTGCCTATATCTCTGCTGTCTATGATCCAATTTTTAGCTTACCTGAGCACAACGTGCTTAAGGTGTGCTATTATGATCTGGTAATTGTGTGGCGTACGTCTGTCCGGCTGTCCGTCCGTAAACAATTATTAAAAAATCTTCTCCTCCCATACCATAAGGCCTAGAGCTTTGATATTTGGTACATATCATCACCTATTGACCCTCTACCAAATTACTTCAAATAATTACTGTACTCTTAAAATTCACCCTTTTCTGTGCAATTCCTAATTTTACAAAGGAAATCTTTTAAAATCTTCTCCTAAAACATAAGGCAAAGAGCTTTGATATTTGGTACATATCATCACATATTGACCCTCTACCAAAATACTCCAAAGAATTATGGTACTCTGAAAATTAGCCCTTTTCTGTGCGATCCCTGATTTCACAATGAAATAAAGAAGGAAATCTTTAAAAATCTTCTTCTCCCAAACCATAAGGCATAGAGCTTTGATATTTGGTATGTATCATCACCTATTGATCCTCTACCAAAATACTTCAAAGAATTATTGTATTCTGGAAATTAGGCCTTTTCTGTGTGATCCCTGATTTTACAAAGGAATAAAGAAGGAAATCAATGAAAATCTTCTTCTCCCAAACCATAAGGCCTAGAGCTTTGATATTTGGTACAGATCATCATCTATTGACCTTCTACCAAAATACCAAAATACTTCAAAGAAAGATCATACTCTGAAAATTAGGCCTTTTTTGTGTGATCCTTGATTTTACAAAGGAATAAATAAGGAAATCTTTGAATTTTTTTCTCCCAAACTATAAGGCCTCCCAAACTATAAGGCCTAGAGCTTTTATACTTGGTATGTATCATTATTTATTGATCCTCTACCAATATACATGTACTTCAAAAAATGATCGTACTTTTTTGTGCGATTCCTGATTTTACAAAGGAATAAAGAAGGAAATCTTTGAATTTTTTTTCTCCCAAACTATAAGGCCTAGAGCTTTTATATTAAGTATTCATCATCACCTATTGACCCTCCACCGAAATATTTCAAAGAATTACTGTATTTTGAAAATTAGGCCTTTTCTGTGCAATCCCTAATTTTACAAAGGAATAAAGAAGGAAATCATTGAAAATCTTCTTCTCCCAAACCATAAGGCCTAGAGCTTTTATATTTGGTATATATCATCAGCCATTGGCCTTCTACCAAAATACTTCAAAGAATAACCTTATCCTGAAAATCAGCCCTTTTCTGTGTGATCCCTGATTTTACAAAGGAATACAGAAGGAAATCTTTTCAAGTCTTCTTCTCCCAAACGATTAGGCCCAGAGCTTTAGTATTTGGTACATATCATTAACTATTGACCCTCTACCAAAAAATACTCTGAAGAATTACCCTATTCTGAAAACTAGCCCTTTTCTGTTAGATCCCTAATATTAGTTTGAAATAAATAATGATATCTCTGAAAACTTTCTTCTCCTAAACCATTAGGCTAGAGCTTTTATACTTTGTATGTATTGATTTCTATACTTCAAAGTATTACCATATTCAGGAATTTAGTGCTATGTGGTGGGATCATCAATATACCTTGGATTAAAAGAGAAACCCTTAAACATCTTCCCCAAAATTATTAGACAGAGAGCTTTGCTATTTTGTTTATAGCATAAAGCCTCGAACCATCATACTCAGGGGAGCAGTTTAGGACCATAATGGTCCTCTTGTAATAATATTTCACACACAAACACATTTTGACAAGAGGAAGTGATTTATCCGGGATTCAGACATCTATTTTGAAGGTCAAAGTCACAGCAGAAGGCCAAGGGTCAAATTTTGACCTTGTCTATATCTATGCAGGCTAAGATCCAATTTTCATAATATTTAACACATACACATCTTTACAAGACAAAGTGATTTATATAGGAATCATTCTTTTATACTGAAGGTCAAGGTCACAGCAGAAGGTCAAAGGTCAAATTTTGACCTTGCCTATATCTCTGCAGTCTACGATCCAATTTTCATTATATTTAAAACACATACACATCTTCACAAGAGAAGTGTTTCTTCCAGGATTCACATATTTATCCTTTATGTTTAAGTCACAGCAAAAGGTCAAAGGTCAAATTTTGACCTTGACTTTATCTCTGAAGTTTATGCTTCAATTTTCAATATGATTCACACACTTACACATCTTCACAAGAGGAAGGGATTTAAGCTTGATTCAGACGTTTATTCTGAGGGTCAAGGTTACAGCAAAAGGTCAAAGGTCAAATTTTGACTTTCACTTTATCACTTATTTGTATATCATATTTGTATTTCATTCATTCTCTATTTTTAGCTCGGCTGTTTTTGGAGAAAACCCGAGGTATTGTCAACACCTGAGCAACGTGTGCGTCAGCGTTGGGGTTACAAACTTTAACCTTGGTCATATCTCTGTTGTTCTTGAAGATATCCTCATTAAACTTGACATGTGTATTGACCATCACAAGAGCTATCTACACTATCAAAAGTGATAACTCTCAAAGCGTTTTTGTAAGAGTTATGCCCCTTTTTCGACTTTTTTGCATTAACCAGCACCTTCAACTGAGTGTTGCACCATGTGCGGTGCTCTTATTAGATTTTAATGCCCCGCATCGATAGATAGGGGGCATATTGTTCATCCGCTGTCCATTTGTCCCTCTGTCTGTCCCTCTGTCTGTCTGTCTGCAAAGGTTAACCTGCCAATTTTCCTATAACTTCAGCCCTGATTAAGTTACAATGCTAATATTTGGTATGTAGATAGGTCTCAACAACGCCCAACTGGGGAAGGTCATTTCTTCAAAATCAAGGTCAAAATTTTAACTCTTTTCCATAAAATTTTACTCAAAAACATAACCTGCCAACTAAACATTTTCCTATAACTTCAACCCTAATTAAGTTACAATGCTCATATTTGGTATGTAGATAGGTCTCAGCAAGGTGCAACTGGGGAAGGTCATTTCATCAAGGTCAAGGTCAAATTTTTAACCCTTTTCCCTAAAACGTTTCTCAAAAACTTAAACTGCCAACTAAACATTTTCCTATAACTTCATCCCTAATTAAGTTACAATGCTAATATTCTGTATGTAGATAGGTCTCAACAAGGCGCAACTGGGGAAGGTCATTTCATCAAGGTGAAGGTCAAAATTTAACCCTTTTCCCTAAAACATTACTCAAAAACTTAACCTGCCAACTAAACATTTTCCTATAACTTCATACCTTATTTAGAAACAATGCTAATATTTGGTTTGTAGATAGGTTTCAACAAGGCGCAATTCGGGAAGGTTGTTTCATCAATGTCAAGGTCAAAATTTCAACCCTTTTCCTAAAACATTACTCAAAAACTTAACCTGCCAACTAAACATTTTCCTATAACTTCATCCCTTATTAAGTTACAATTCTAATATTTGGTATGTAGATAGGTCTCAACAAGGCGCAACTGGGGTAGGTCATTTCAACAAGGTAAAGGTCAAAATTTAACCCTTTTCCCTAAAATGTTACTCAAAACCTTAACCTGCCAACTAAACATTTTCCTATAACTTCATCCCTAATTAAGTTACAATGCTAATATTTGGTATGTAGATAGGTCTCAACAAGGCGCAACTAGGAAAGGTCATTTCATCAGGGTCAAGGTCAAAGTTTAACCCTTTTCCCTAAAACAAAGAAAAAAAACAATAAAAAATCACCCGTTTCTAAAAAATTTTAAGGGGGCATGGTGTTTCACAAACACATCTTGTTTTCCTAAATAGAAACTATTGATTGTCTAGCATTACTGTGACAATAAAACTTCTGATGTGTATCCATTAAAATGAATGTTACAGTAATCAATTAGATACATGTTCCTAGACTGTTCATTGGATAGATTTTTGCAAAGGGATTTGAGTACAAAATAAAAGCTCCTCATCAGTATTTTGCAAAGATGGCAGGAGCTTGTATTAGGATAGATATGGTAAATAAGATTTACAGCATGTACTTTGTAATTCTTGATATATATTATATGATGTATAATTTGACAACATGTGCAATATGATTAAAGGGCAAACATATATATTTGTTGCTGGTTTAATAGAATTCCCTTGTAGTCCAAAAAGGGATATAACTGTCATTTTGATTGTCCTATTTGAACCATTATTATGTTATCACATACTCCCCATCTGATATTGTTTGATCTATAGTCAGGCCTCTCACCGTATGGCGGTGCTCTAGGTGATAAATGTTCTTGATAAATGTTCACTTGCAAAATCATTTTGAAATGAATATTTTATCAACTTTTTAAATGGAATTAACAATTATGGGTGATAGAAACACTCCTGGATGAGTCTTTGAAGAAATACATGAAGTGCTATGTATTGTGACTAGCTCATCGTCTGACTACCTAAAAACAAACAACAAAATATCCTCTAAATCTCCTCCAAATGTAGAGGTCAGAATTTTACTAAATGTCACAGACATGATCCTTAGGTCAAAGTTTTAATTCAACAAATCTCTCCTCAGAAAAACAGAACAGATTTCAACCAAATTTCACAGGAATAATTTTTTCTTGGCCCTTTATCAATTTGCTTTCCGGATTTACAAAATTTTAGACTTGTCAGAAGTTTTGCGGTCAAAAATTTAAAGTGGTTTTATTTTGAAAAATAACCATTCAGTAGGGTATAAAATTTTGTAGAAAATGAAAGAATTGCTTGTTACAAGCAAATTCTTCTTTTTTCTACAATGTTTTCTCAATTATAAAATCACAGGGACGTAAAAACCAGGGATCTAACAGGAAAGATTTAAAATAATTTTGATCAGATAAAAACCATGGTTGTTCTGGGCAGGCTAATCTTCATAATTATATGATACCATGTATACTTAAAATCGCCTTTTCAAACATGTCAATGGATTTTAACAAATTTCATAGAAATCATCCTTTTGTTACTTTTTATCAAATTCTTTCAATGAATTAGAATGGATAAAAAACATAGTTTAATGGGAGGAGCTAAACTCAATATACATGTATATAGATAGTAAACATTTTGAAATCCTCTTTTCATGGACTTATCCAGATCTCGTAGATTCTTTTGTGCTTGTTTATCAGATTCCTTGATTTAATTTCATTGGACTTAAAACATAGCTTTTATGAGCTGGGCTGATGTCTATATATGGAATATAGTGAAAAATTTGAATTTTAGCTCATGGAGTACAAAATGCCATGTGAGATTATTGTGATCAATCATTGTAGGTTTGTCTACAATTTCTCAAAAAACCTTCTCCTCCTTAACCACAAATCAAATTAGCCTGAAATTTTGCAAGGATGTACTTTAGGGGAAGCTCTACCTAAGTAATTAAAAAAAATTAATTCTGTCAAAAATTCTGGTTGCCATAGCAACAGAAAGGTTGAAACTATTTTAGATAGGCACAAAGAAGGAAATCTCCTCCTGATCAACAATAAAGCCTTGAGGTTTTATATTTTGCATATTTGATATCTGAGCTCCCTATTTCACATAGAAAAAAAGAAGGAAATCTTCAAAAATCTTCTCTTGGCAAACCATAAAGCCTAGACATGAGATATTTTGCATGTGGCATCCTCTGATGGTCTTTTGACAAACTTATCAAAATGATGCCCCATTGGGTTTCATATACATGTATTCCATTTATGGTTCAAACTTCATTGATATAATCAGTATCAATCAGAGATGTGCATATTCTATTTTGGTTACGGTCCATTGATTTTTGACGGAGTTATGGCCCTTTGGTGAAAAACTCAATTTCTTGGCAACCATTGGGCAGATTTGATTCAAATTTCACACAAACACTCGGTATAATTCAGACATGTGCATATCCTGTTTTGTTTATTTTCCATTAATTTTTGATGGATTTATGGCCATTTAACTAAAAAGTCCATTTTTTGTTATGGCCCTTTGGTGGATAGCACTTGTATATGGACAAACGCTGTTAGAGGGTATTAGTCCTCTTTGCGACAATGTCTAGTTTTTAGCTCACCTGAGCACAAAGAGCTAGGTGAGCTATTGTGATCGGTTGTTGTCCGTCGTCCGTCCGTCCTTCCACAATTTCTTTAAAAATTTTCTCCTCCTAAACCACCAGGCCAATCACACTGAAACTTTGCAGGGATGTTCCTTAGGTGAAGTTCTACAAAAGTTGTTAAAAGAATTTCATTGCATCAAAAACTTAGCGCGTCGGACTGTCATTCTAGAGGTCCCGGGTTCGATCCCCGACGGTGGCACTCATCCTTTCCGACTATTTGTCTCCCACCAATGGGTTGATAATTGTAGACCTATGTGGGATAGCAGCTGGAGGCTAGGAAAGGATGTGATGGTGGTACTGGTGTGAGAAATACCAGGAATCCATGGTTAGCGGCGTAAAACCCCATTCAAACAAATCCATCAAAAACTCTGGTTGCCACGGCATTTGAAAATGGGAATCTTAAGTAAATCTTTAAAAATCTTCTCCTCCTAAACCAGTTGGCTAATCAAGCTGAAACTTTGCAGGGATGTTCCTTTGGTGAAGTTCTACAAAAGTTGTTAAAAGAATTTAATTCCATCAAAAACTCTGGTTGCCGCGGCATTTGAAAATGGGAATCTTAAGTAAATATAAAAATCTTTAAAAATCTTCTCCTCCTAAACCAGTAGGCCAATCAAGCTAAAACTCTGCAGGGATGTTCCTTGGGTGAAGTTCTACAAAAGTTGTTAAAAGAATTTCATTCCATCAAAAACTCTGGTTGCTGCATTATTTAAAAATGGGAATCTTTAGTAAATCTTTAAAAAATCTTTAAAAATTTTCTCCTCCTTAACCAGTAGGCCAATCAAGCTGAAATTTTGCAGGGATGTTCCTTTGGTGAAGCTATTCAAAAGTTGTTAGAAGAATTTCATTGTGTGAAAAACTCTTGTAACAGCGGCATATGAAAAAGGGAAATTTTAGAAAATCTTTGTTTTCTTTTTTTTCACAGACTACAAGGCCAAAGGTATTTATATTTTACATAGAACTTAATTATATGGTTCTCTACCAAGTTTTTAAATATTTAATCTCTGGGGTCAAAAATGGCCCTGCCCCTGAGGTCCAAAGCTTGGAAAAATGCTTAATTAGAGCAATTTCAAAAGACTTCTCCTCTTAAACTATAAGGTTTAGGATACTCCTTTTTGGTATGTAGCATAACTAGATGGTTTTGTACTATATCATCAAAAGTTGTCTTCCTCGGTTTAAAAACGGCCCTGCACTAGGGGTCCAAAATTGGGAAAAAAATAAAATTTGAGTAGGCTAAAAAAAAAAAAATCTTCATTTTAAGGAGGAGGTTATTTTTATTTAGAGTGTAGCATAGCCTTGCTGTTATCTATCGGTTTTGATTAATTTATGCCTGTAGGTTAATAAACACCCCTTCCCTGGGAGTCCAATGTTTGTAAAAATGCTCAATTTGACCATGTTCAATAGTCTTTTCCTCCCAATCTACAAAGTCTAAGGCATTCATATTTAAGAGCATGTTCAAATATCTTCCACACCTCATGTATAAGTTGTAATGCATTCATATTTTGATTTATAGTACATCCAGATTGTTCTCTACCAAGGTTGCTAAAATTAAATCTATTGAAGTTGCAGACAGTTATTAGAGTTTTATTGAAATCTAAATACAAAGAATTTCAGGTAGAAAACACTGTGAGAAATGGATAAATTGCTTGTCACTCCCTTTCTCACTATGTTTTTTTCAAACCTGAGGGTGACAAATTCCTGGATAGTTTGGTAATGGATTAATCTATAAAGCCAAAGGAATTCATTCTTATCGTAAAGCATTACTGGATTGTTTTGCACAAAGCCCGAAATCTTATATTTGTTTTATTTATTTTGCTCAAGCTGTGTCTTTTTTATACTAAAAAGTACTGTAATTTGCAGATGCCTCAGGTGAGCGATTTAGGACCATCATGGTCCTCTTGTTTAGAGTTATAGCAATGGCTTTTTCCTGTCCGGCCGGCCGGCTGTCTGTCCAGCCGGCAGTCGTTCGTCCATTAAACTTTTCCTTGTTTACGCAATAGAGTCCACATTTTTCATCGGATTCCCTTCAAACTTTCACAGAATGATTGTACCATCATAAGGAACGTTCCTTTCGAACTTGGGTCAGATCCGTCAAGAAACATGGGAAAAGTTTTAGTCTTAGTTTTGCCTAAGACCTTTGAAATTATAATCGCTCCTGTCATTCTTGAGTTATCTTGAATTATCTGCACTTGTATTGAACTAAAATCACTATGTTTTGTGTGCGCAACTCCTCCTAAACTATCCATGGGAACGAGCTGAAACTTGGCATAATTACTCTCTATGATGTCATATGTCTGTCTGTCCGTCCATTAGCAATTGTGTGCGCAACTCCTCCTAAACTATCAATGGGAATGAGCTGAAACCTGGCATAATAATTTCCTATGATGTGTATTTTTGCATACGACCTTTGAAATTCAAATCACTCCAGTCATTCTTGAGTTATCTTGAATTATCAGCCCTTGAATTGAACAAAAATCAGTATGTTTATTGTGTGCACATCTTATCCTACATTATTTATGGCAATGATCTGAAATTCCCCACAATTACTCTCTATGATGTCTAGTTGTGCATAAGACCTTTGAAATTCAAATTGCTCCAGTTTTTCTTGAGTTATCTTGAATTATCTGCCCTTGAATTGAACGAAAAACCACTTTATTTCTTGTGAGTACACTTTCTCCTACATTTTGAATGGGAATGAACTGAAACTATCCACAATGACTCTGTATGATGTCTAGTTGTGCTTAGGACTAAAATTTGTTTAATATGTCAAGTTGTTCCTGAATCATCTGCCCTTTACTCAGCAATTAAACTTAAAATTAGTTTGTTTTTTTTTGTGTGTCCTACAAATTCTATTGGATTGAACTAGATCTTGCCACAATATATCTCTGATATTTAGTTGAGCATAAGACTTCAGAAATTCAAAAAGCTTGAGTCTTTCTTGAATTATCTGCCCTTGAATTGATTGAATTCAAATGTCAAGGTCATTTTGAGCTCTGAAAAACCTAAACTGAACCATTGTAATTGCTTATTTGTCAAGATCAGTTTTTCAAGGTCATATTTTTATTGCTTGTGGTGAGTACTTTCTGTTGAAACTTGTTTCAAGGTCATTTTTAAAGTCAATTGTATTCAAAGTATACATTTTAACCCTTTCCTGGTTAATCCCTGGATTTTACGGCCCTGGGTTTTTATACTTGAGAAAATAATGTGGGAAAAGAAGAAATTGCGTGTAACAAGCAATTTCTTCTTTTCCCACAATATTTTCTACCCTATAGGTTGGTTATTTTTCAATTTGCACTCACTTTTAATTGTCGTCTGCAACTTCTTTGGATTTTGACAAGTCTAAAATTTTGAAAAAAAGGAAAGGGTTAAACTTTGTACATTATGTTGAATGACAAGTTATAATAAAGCTGTCTTATTTCTCAAGTGTAAATAATATTAATCAGGTGACAAGATCTTTCTATTGACAAAAATCATTAGTTATCATTCAAGCTCAGGTCACTGACAAGCCAAGGTTACTGACAAGCCCCTTCGGGCGTATATCTGCGCCTCTCTGCAAAGCTCTTGTTAAGTTCTGGAAACCAAGCACCTGTGGGCCAGCACAAGGATCAAATCAGCAAACTGAAGTCAAAAGAGCGCTAAAAGGACTAACTGATGGGGATGTATGAAAAACTACTTTTAATGTTTGCTAGGTTTAAAATTTGGTTTGCAATTTACTATTACTTGCCTTGACCAATTTACACCAAAGAACCTCTCTTAGGCTATCTATCCTTATCTCTTTTTTTATCCTTTTTAGTTGTTCAAAAGCTCTTCTTAGCTTATGTTTGATTGTTATACATTATCTTGCCTACTTAAGATAAATCTCATCTCTATCAGAAGAAGCAAGTTTACAAGACTTGAATTCTACTAAATTAATCCTGATACACACTACAGGTTTACTGCTGTAGTCTTTTTAATATCAAAAGCAATTCCACTCTCATTTGAACACTTAACACGTGTGACAAATTTGGCAAGTAAAATGATTTTTAAATCGCCATTCTTGAATGGCAGATTTTTTTACATTCTTGTAAGTAGAGTGGAGTATGGTAAGGGATAATAAGTTGATAGTTAGCCTCTGAGCCTTCAAGCTTTTTGTGTATGTATACAAGTATGGACCGATTAACACCCAATTTCCAAGGAATACTGTTGTAACTCAGAATACACCATTTACTTATTTAAGGTAAACTGGAATTGCATATTTTATCTCTTCGCATACACTTAGAAGAATATTCCTCTTTGCAGTTCTAAAAATAGATCAAGGTGTGGCAAGGATGTTAAAAAACGGTAGAAAGTAAGGTTTAGTCGTATTGGTTACTGCTTTTAGATATGGAAAATAATAGCTTATTAACAAGGGGAAAGGTGGATTATATATTTCAAACCATTACCAGACATCACAATTTTAGACTGGTTGAAACTGAAAGTAGTTGCAGGTAACAATCTCAAGTTGGTGAAATTTAGAAAATCTTTGACTTTTAGGATACAGAACATTGTGGACAATGTAAGAAATTGCTTGTTAAAACTGACGCTTCAATCCATTACAACACAACAGAATCTTAGAGACTAGTTCAAAGTAGTTGTAGATGACAATTTCAATTTGCCGGAGTTTAGAAAGCAATAGTTTAGCCCATTCCCACACAATGAAGCCTTTGACACCCCTTCGGAAAAACACCATTGGAAACAAATGTGTAAAATAAAGCAATTTCTTCATTTTCCACTATGTTTTTTACCGAGAAAATTGGAAAAATAAGCTGTAAATTGCCTTCTGTATCTCCTTTCAATTAAGACCAGTCTAATATTTGGCCGTCTGTTAATAGATATATCAAAGTGCTGTCAGCACTGTTAATGGTAGTCACTGAAAAATTGGAGACAATTGTATTTCTACTTCAAAATAAGGGTGAAAAACAAATGATTATGTCAATGAACTAAAAAAACAAATAATGCGGTATGAAAGTACTACAGATTCTAATAGCTCCCAAAATAAATAAATGGTAGGGTAAAAAAATGCTAGAGGCGCTAGAGCGCCTGATTCGCTCCACCAGCCTGAATTTACTTATCATTCCTGAGAAATTTGGTTGCAAACCATCCTGCAGTTTGCAAGAATAAGATTTTCAAATTTTCATTATATACCATATATGGACACAAGCCCCCTATAAATGCCATAATTTTCATCTGAGCCATATTTTATGCAGGTCTCTGATACAGAGTCACCAAAGGTTCATTGTGTGAAATTTTGTTGAGAACTTAAAATCATTTGTAATCTGAAAAGATTGTAGGTTTTCACTGTTTATCATTTTTGGAAATTACCCAAATCCATTAAAGCAATGGTTACAGCCAATCATCTCAAAAATCTAATAAAGGATCACCAAAGTATCATTCCAGTAAAATTTGGTTGAAATCCATCGAATAGTTTCTGAGAAGATTTTCAGAGCTTTCACAATATGTAGAAATTAGCCACGCCCATTAAAGCCATGTTTTCTGCCCTATTAAAACTCTTTGAAGGAATCTGATAAAGGGTCACCAAAGGATCATTCCTGTAAATTTGACTGAAATCCAGCCATTGGTTTCTGTGAAGAAGATTTTTAAAGGTTTCACCTTGTTTTTCATCCGATCAAAATTCTTTAAAGGAATCTGAGAAAGGGTCACCCAAGGATCATTTCTGTGAAATTTGGTTGAATTCTATTCAGCACTTTCTGAGGAGAAGTTTTTACAAGTAAAAGTTGACTGACAGACAGACGGACCCAACGCCATGACAATAGCTCGCTGGCTTTCAGCCAGTGGTGTTAATAAGGAATGTCATTACTCTAGACTTGATTACCTATCCAAATTAACCCATTACCAAATGGCAAAATTTTAGATTGGCCCAAATTGAAAGATGTTGCAGACGACAATTTAAAGTTTGTGAATTTTTTTTTTTTCAATTTTCTGAGTAGAAAACATTGTAAAATATTGAGAAATTGCTTGTTACAAGCAATTTCTTAATTTTTTGTCATTGTTTTCCAAAGCTTTTTTCCTTGGGGTGTCCAAAAGCTTCACTGAGTGGGAATGAGTTAAGCTACCTGTCGATATATCGTGAGATTAGGACAGGCTGGCATATTTTTCAATAATCGTTTTCCAAGTATTTCCAACTTGAAATTATTTGTGTGGCAGTATCATCTATATGAAGATTTGTTCATTAATTGCTCTTTTACATCATCTGATTCATTCGGCCAATGACTCGTCAAAGAGAGGAAAAGTTTGATTGGTTCCTTGTAGCCTGATTAAATCATGCAACAGTCCTATTTTTCCTTTTGATACTTCTTAACTTGTAAAATGTTACAAGTAATACCAGATTTTTTTTGTGTGTGTCTCAAGAGAGGTGGACTAGCATTGAGGGGTATAGAGTGTGAAATGCAAAATACTTATTCATTTCATGTGGGTTATCATGTGATTATCTGAACGTTTTTACCAAAATGCTAAAAATGGAAAATAATGTAAATGCTATAAATAGCACCTTTTGCCTCTCAATACTTCAGAAAAAGGCTCCAATGATTCAATTATGCACCAATCCATCATTGATGCCTTTATCTGAAGTATCGGGGAGGCAAAAGGTGCTATTTATAGCATTTGATCTTTGTTTAATGTTGCTGACCATAATCTATGCAAACTTATGTTGTATCATATTTCCTTCAAACTGCCAAGTCGGAGGTCAGTGGGTGTGGCCATTGATTGGTCATTTGAACAGGAGCTGGGTGTGGCCACTGATTGGTCAGTTGTACAGGAGCTGGATATGGCCAGTAATAGGTAATTTTGATTGGTACTTTGTAAAGGAACTGGATGTGATCAGTGATTGGTCAATTTGTACGGGAGATGGGTGTGGCCATTGATTAATCATTTGGACAGGAGCGAGGTTACAGTGGCCATTGATTGGTCATTTGGACAGGAGCTAGGTGTGGCCATTGATTTGTCATTTGTATAGGAGCTAGGTGTGGTCTTTGATTGGTCATTTGTACAGGAACTGGGTTACAGTGGCCATTGATTGGTCATTTGTAAAGGAGCTAGGTGTGGCAAATGATTGGTCATTTGTACAGGAGCTGGGTGTGGCCATTGATTGGTCATTTGTAAAGGAGCTAGGTGTGGCCATTGATTGGTCATTTGTAAAGGAGCTAGGTGTTGCCATTGATTGGTCATTTGTACAGGAGCTAGGTGTGGTCTTTGATTGGTCATTTGTACAGGAGCTGTGTGTGGCCATTGATTGGTCATTTGTACAGGAGCCTGTTTGTTGCCATTGATTGGTCATTTGTACAGGAGCTGTGTGTGGTCATTTGTACAGGAGCTATGTGTGGCCATTGATTGGTAATTTGTATAGGAGCTAGGTGTGGCCATTGATTGGTCATTTGTACAGGAGCTTTGTGTGGCTATTGATTGGTCATTTGTAAAGCAGCTATGTTAGGCCATTGATTGGTCATTTGTACAGGAGCTAGGTGTGCCAGAATTAATTGTCAGCCTGATAAGCTCGATTAGCACTAGACTTCAAACCTCAAGATCACAGCCTTGGCTGACCATATCAACTAACAAACTAATTGTCTTTCAAATGAGATGTTGAAACTGGGGCCCCATGTAATGTTGCTATCCATCGAGTAGGTTTAAGAACCAGGCGGAGCTCTCTGCAGTTTCATCCTGTATCCTTGCACTATCCCCTAACCGTCTTCGGGGGGCGTCGCTCATATGGGCATGTGCTACAGTAGCAGCGATAAATAAATGGAAATACATAGAATTACCTAATAACCAGAGGGCCATTGGCCCTGGGGCACTCACTTGAGATAAAGGCTATTTTTCTTTCAATCATCTTATTTCTTGTTTCGGTTAGGATTATGATACAAGTGGGCTATACTTCATACATAGACTATGTAACTTGGGATCAAAAAGTCTAAATTACAAATTACAAGGCTTTAGGGCAAATTTGAAAAAGGAGAAAACTTTTTCCTCCCTCTGGATCCATGGGTTATTATTTCAGAAAGAAAGAAGACTGTGACCTGATGCCTATAACCCCCTACCCCCCAGAACATTTCTCCCCAATTTGGTTCAAATTGGCCCAATTGTTTGGGAGGTGATGTTGTTTAAAAATGGTTCTATATTTCTATATAAACCCCATCCCCCTAGGGCTCCGCCCCTGGGGACCCGAGGATCATGATTTAAGCCATTTTGAAAGAGGTCGATATATTAATGCTTCATGCAAAAGTTCAAGCTTCTACGCCTTCTGGGTCAGGAGGAGAAGATTTTAAAGATTATTTTAAAATTTCACTTTTGCTGCCATGGTAACTAGAGTTTTTAACGGATAACAATTCTATTAGCTATTTTCGAAGGGGTCTACCTTAGGAACATTTCTGCCAAATTTGGTTCAAATTGGCCCAATAGTTTTGGAGGAGATGTCGTTTAAAGAAATTGTTGACGGACAATGCACGCTAGACAAAAGGTGATCACTCAAGCACTTCGATCTCAGGTGAGCTAAAAACACCAATTATCATATAACTAGAGTTTTTTCTTTTGTAGAATTAATTTATTTCCAAAATTGTAGGTAACATAGAGATGGCTATTTTGCAGATCAAAAATTATTCTGTATTTATTAAAACGATTTGTGAAATAATCATAATCAAGAAATTACAGAAAGCTGATCAAAATAAGAGTAAACATTCTTGAAAAAAGATGAAATACCTTTACCATAATGTTTTCTGAGATCTGATTCCACAGAAAGAACAAAACTGCAATATCTGTGGAGAGGATTTCCTCAAGATCACATCATCACATTGACAATAAGCACTTCTTTAGTTGTAGTGTTTTTTGTCACTACCAGAATTTGCAACAATAAAACAGCTTTAAATCTCTAATCTAAAGTGTGAATCAAAGAATCTGAGATTGCATCTTTTAGCATTCAGGAACATAAATATGTAGTCTGTAATGAATGTAGAACACTGGTGAGTTCTACAATGTCTTATATCTCTGGACCTTCCCCTCCTGGTACCAACTGAAATAATGCAACAAACTATGGGAGATAGGTAATAGACATTTTTTGAAACTAAAGGAAATAAACATGAGACAAGAAATCAACCTAGGTTTTAATCAGAGTGCTGTAATGCTATTCTAATAGGCATACTAAGGAGACTTTGGCCTTTCTTATCACGAGGTCGTTTTGCTGGGAAAGCCATAAACTACTCTTGTAGAATCATGCAGTGTTTCTTAATACAATATATATCAACAAGAGGACCATGATGGTCCTATATCGCTCACTGAATATGATGGCTCATGGCTTTATGATATAAACAAAATATCAAAGGCCTACTTATAACTGTTTTGGAGAAGATTTTTATGCTCCCACATGGAAAGATCAGGGGCATATAGTTTTTCCGTTGTCCGTCTGTCTGTCTGTCTATCTGTTGGTCTGTCTGCAAAACTTAACAAAAAAACTTAACATTGCCAATTACTACCAGCCTATTCAAGATACAATGCTCATATTTGGAATGATGATAAATCTCCATAATACGCTTCTCCTCATGTCAAGATCATGTGATAAGGTCAAGGTCACATATTTCAAATATTTCTTGTAGAAATGAATTTCATAAACAACTCTAGCAGGAAAAGTACAAGCAGGAGGTGTAGACCAAGATCAGACTGTACTTATGTGCAAAACCAGAATATTCCGGCTCAGCATGACAAGGGTTAAAAGATTTTCTTCTTTAATCCTATACAAATCATAGATCGCACAATATAGAACTTTCTTTAAGAGTTGAGTCATACTTTGAAGTACAGTAAAACCCCTCCTTATGACCACCCCGGAAATATGTGCACCCTGGTATTACGACCGAATTTTTACAGAACGGAAATTTTGTTCTTTATTTTAATGGTCACGAACCTCTCTTAAATGGGCACCCCACTATTCCGACCAGTAACTTCACACATTGAGACCAACCACCCGAATTTCACACTTGATAAGAGCGACACTAATTCGGTATGAATGCATTGTCAATACAATATCGGATTTTTGATTATGTGTTATCAAACCCTTGTTATGATAGGCGTTATTTCTATAAAAAAAGATTAATGTGGACAATCACGTTAAGAAATTATAGCTTTTATTATTTTTAATTGTTATTTGAATATGTCACGGGTTTTGACTCGAGTAATAAAGTCGAAAGTGAAAAAATATCCGAGAAGTTACGAATAGTTTGTTTACGGCACTACGAACAGATAATTAGCAATTAACTTTTGATTTCAACTTAATTGATGTACTTGCATCAGAAGACGTGATATCAACAGTCTGACACTGTGAGCCTGTACTTACGTATTAATAATATGAGGTCGGACTGCTGAATCAGATCAAAATGGAAAAGAGAGAAAGTAGAATTTATCAAAGATTTTATATTTGAAAATGACATAAGATTCCGTGGTAATACATGTTTTATAGTTTTAAATTTGTATGTATAGTGTTAATATATTCAAATAACGAAGATGAAATAAACATGAATTACTTGACAACAAACGACCAAACCTCAGTATTACGACCACCCGGCTATTACGACCACTTTTAGTAAGTACCGCAAGTGGTCGTATTAGAGGGGTTTAACTGTATTTTGGTAGAGGGTTAATGAGCAATGATATATTTCCAATTATCAAAGCTCTAGGACTTATGATTTCATAGAAGAATTTCTAAAATTTCCTTAAAAGTCATTCTTTATTTCCAGCAGAATTCAGGGATCTCAAATATGAGGGCTAATTATCATATATAATAGCTATTATACTTTCAGAGATAAGCTCTGGACAAAATCTTAGTCTTAAAACAACAAAGGGCAATAACGTCAAAATCATGCAAACAAGAGTTGTGGGTCTGGCACTGCACTTCTCCTCAACAAGATCTATCCACCTATGAAGTTTCAAGTTAATAGGTAATATACTTTCAGATATGCTCCGGACAAAATCTTAGTCTTAAAAACAACAAAGGGCAATAACTCCAAAATTATGCAAGCAAGAGTTGTGGGTCTTGTGCACTGCACTTCTCCTCAATGAGATCTATCAACCTATAAAGTTTCAAATTGATAGCATTTATACTTTAGGAGATATGCACCAGACGAAATCTAAGTCTTTGAAACAACAAAGGGCAATAACTCCAAAATTGTTCAAGCAAGAGTTGTGATTCTTGTACACTGCTCTCCCCTCAATGAGATCTATCCACCTATGAAGTTTCAAGTTGATTGCTATTATGCTTTCAGAGATATGCCCTGGACAAGATCTAAGTCTTTTAAACAACAAAGGACAATAACTCCATAACTATGCAAGCAAGAGTTGTGGTTCTTGTGCACTGAACTTCTCCTCAATTAGATCTATCAACCTATGAAGTTTCAGGTTGATAGCATTTATACTTTAGGAGATATGCCTTGGACAAGCTTAGTGACAAAATGATGGACAGAGACCATTACTATATCCCCTTCCCCAAACGGCGAGGGATAATAAGGGATCACACAAATACGGGCTAATTTTCAGGGTATGGTTATTCTTTTGAAATATTTTGGTAGAGGGTCAATAGACATTGATTCATACCAAATACAAAAGCTCTAGGCCTGATTATTTCAGAGAGGAAGATTTTCAAAGATTTCCTTCCTATCCCTTTGTAAAATTAGGGATTGCACAGACAAGGGCTTATTTTCAGGGTATGGTTATTCTTTGAAGTATTTTGGTAGAAGGTCAATAGACATTGATTCATACCAAATACCAAAGCTCTAGGCCTTATGATTTTGGAGCAAAAGATTTCCTTCTTGATCCCTATGTAAAATTAGGGATCGCACAGAAAAGGGCCAATTTTTAGGGTTTTGGTAATTCATTTAAGTGCTTTAGCAGAAGGTCAAAAGACATTTACTCATATCAAATATCAAGGCCCTAGGCCTTATGGATTAGGAGGAGAAGATTTTCAAAGATTTCATTCATTCCTATGTAAAATCAGGGATCGCACAGAAAAGAGTTTACTTTCAGAATACAGTAATTCTTTGAATCATTTTGGTAGAGGGTCATTAGGGGATAATACATACCAAATATCAGGGCTCTAGGCCTTATGGTTTAGGTGGAGAAGACTTTCAAAGATTTCCTTCTTTATGCTTTGGTAAAATCAGGGATTGCACAGAAAAGGACTAATTTTCAGGGTGTGATAATTCTTTGAAGTATTTTGCTATCAAAGCTCTAGTCCCTATGATTTAGGAGGAGAAGACTATTGATTGTTTTCTGACAGACAGATGGACATTTACCGATCACAATAGCTCACCTTTACACTATGAACTTCAATCTTTAGATCGTAAGTTTATTCTCTTTTTTTTACAACAAAGTACATCAAAATGACCCAGTACTTTGTGTGCAGGTGAACTAAAGTGGAGGTGCTTGAGTGCATGTATCGCTCCACAGGCTGAATTTACTGATTAACCCTTTCCTGGTTAATTCCTGGTTTTTACATCCTTGTGATGTAGTAATTGAGAAAACATTGTGGAAAAAGAAGAAATTGCTTGTAACAAGCAATTTTTTCTTTTTCCACAATATTTTCTACCCTACTAAATGGTTATTTTCCAAATAAAACCCACTTTAAATTTTCGTCTGCAAAACCTTTGAATTTGGACAGGTCTAAAATTTTGCAAAACAGGAAAGAGTTAACCATTTCCAAATCAATCATGTTTCTATAGACCATGACAATAAGACAATGAATTCTAAAAATCAATCAACATGCAGCTTATTTTTTATCGATTTTGGACCAGTCTGAAATTCTTGAAATGGGTTTGAAGTAAGTGCAATGTCACCTGCCCTAAAAGACAAATTAATTTTTAACTGTCACAAGTTTGAAATTGTCAAATGCATTTTCTTTTAATTTCGATCAATCTTAAATTTTGTCATCTGGTAGAGGGTACAGGATGATGATAAATCTTGCTTTATAATTAAAGGAAGAAATTCATGTGCAAAATCTTTCAGTCTAGAAAAAGTACAAAGGAAGAAGCTGAAATTCAATGTACTTTCATTTCATTAGCCTTACAAACTTATGCCTATTGAGTCCAACATTTTCAACTTATCAAATTCTCTTCAAAAATCTAATTAAAGGTTATCCAAAAATATCCATGATCACACATGTAAAATTCAAATGATATCTAATTGATATAGATAATGGATAAAAACTTTACTGGTTTGATTTATTCAATTTCTGGTAAAAGCTCTACCTCAGAGCTATGTTATTAATCTGACAAATAGTTTTTACCTTTCACAAGCTTAACCAATTACTTGAAGACAAAATTTGACACTGGTCCAAGTTGAAATTTCAAACTGAGCTAAATTTGGAAACAAATGCCAAATAAGATAGAGATCATTGTGAGAAAAGAAGAAAACGCTTGTAACGAGCAATTTCTATTTTTCTTCAAGGTTTCAATAAACGTTTTTCTTATAGCATCATAAAGCAGCATACTGCTCTAATGGGTTAAAATTGTCAAATGCAAAAATTTTCTATCAATTTGGACGAATTCAAAATATTCTCATCTAGTAAAGGTCTAAAGGATATTATAAATCTTTCTTTCAAACCATATAAGGAAACTCATTATACAAAAAATCTTCACTCTAGAAAAGGTACAAAGGAAGAGGATGATATATTGCAACATATTTAACTAAATCAGCTTCCCTTTAATAAGCCTTAGAAAATGAGGCTCATTACATCCAAAATCTTCAACTGATAAAAATCTCATTAAAACAATCTAAAAGTAATCCAAAAAAGATCCATAAACATCCAAGTTAAATTTAAAGATATCCATTTCATACTGTCTAAGGAGACAACCTTTAACCCATTCCCGCAAAAGCCCTCCTTTTTCCACCCCTTGGGGTAAAAGCTTAGGAATACATTGTGGAAAATGAAGAAATTGCTTGTATCAAGCAATTTCTTCATTAACCACATTTTCTATCCAAAAAGACAAATTAGTGTAAAATTCCAAAAAAAATTGTCGTCAGTAGCTTCTATATGGACTCTTCTAAAATTTTGTTGTGTTAGAATGGTTTAATCAATTTGCTATCTTCCATATGTGGAAAAAAATCCTTAACCCATTACCAGATAACGAAATTTTTGGCTGCTCCAAATTCAAAGAATTCGCAGACAACAATTTAAAGTGTGTGAAACTTAAGATTTTTTCAACTTTCTGAGTAGAAAAAAAATTGTGTGAAATGAAGAACTTGTTTATGGCAATTGTTTTTCTTGGGGGGGGTGGGGGGGTGGGCGTCAAAAAGCGTCATTGTGTTGGCATGGATTAAAGCTAGGTTTTCGCATCCACCAAAATTCTTTGAAGGAATCAGATAAAGGGTCTCCCAAGTATCATTTCTGTGAAATTTTGTTGAATTCCAACCATTAGTTTCTGAGGAGAAGATTTTTAAAGAAAAGTTTACGGACAGACGGATGCAAGCATAACGGATGCAAACATGACAAGCACAATGCTATGATAATAGCCTGCTTGCCTTTGGCAAGTGGATCTAAAAATTTACATGAGATTCCATACCATTGTGATATTGTTTCCATTTAGTAATATTTGATCCAACTTTGTGACACGCCTTCCTTCAGGTGTACTTTCACTGGAATATAGGTAAAGTTATTTGAACTCTTGAACTTAAGAAACAACTAGGCTACAGAAACAAATCAAAACACTTCAACTTAAAAATGTCCATGGACAAAAAAAAACTAGAGGCGCTTGAGCGCCTGTATCTCTCCACAGGCATGAATGTACTGATTAAGCAAATTTTTGCATGAATTCAAAATAAACTGAACATAAGGAATATAAATCTAAGTCATTGAAATCTTTGAAATAGCTCTAGAGAACCATTTCAAATTTTTCATTGTTTTTTACAAAAGTTATGTACATATATGTATATTCATTATGTAAAATTTTCACTGTATACCATATATGGACATAACCCACCACCGTAATAGGCATGTTTTTCAACCGATCAAAATTATGTGAAGGAATCTAAAAAACAGTTGTCTGAGAATCATTCCTGTGAAATTTGGTTGAAATCAATCAACAGGTTTGTGAGAAATTTACAAAGTTTTCAGAAATATGGAAATTAGACCCAACCATTCAAGACATATTTTTCATCCAATTAAAATTCTTTTATATAATCTGATAAAAGGTCACCAAAGGATTGATCTGGTCAAATTTGGTTGAAATCTATCCATTGCTTTCTGAGAAGAAGGATATCAAAGCTTTTACCATATATGGAAATTAGCCCCTCCCATTAAAGCCATGTTTTTCAACCGCTCAAAATTCTTTGAAGGAATCTGATAGAGGGTCACCCAAAGATCATTTCTGTGAAATTTAATTGAAATCCTTCATCTGGTTAATGAGAAGAAGATTTTCAAAGCTTTTACCTTATATGGAAATTAGCTCTGCCCATTAAAGCCACATTTTACAACCAATCAAAATTGTTTGAAGGAATCTGATAGAGGGTCACCCAAAGATCATTTCTGAGAAATTTGGTTGAAATCCATCAACTGGTTTATGAGATGAAGATTTTCAAAGCTTTTATAATACATGGAAATTAGCCCCGCCTATTTAAGCCATATTTTTCAACCGATCAAAATTCTTTGAAGGAATCTGATAGAGGGTCACCAAAGATCATTTCTGAGAAATTTGGTTTAAATCCATCAACTGGTTTTTAAGAAGAATATTTTCAAAGCTTTTACCATATATGGAAATTAGTCCTGCCCATTAAAGCCATGTTCTACATCCGATCAAAATTCTTTGAAGGAATCTGATAGACGAGAAGATTTTCAAAGGAAAAGTTTACGGACAGACGACCAGACGGATGCACGACTGACAGACACAAGGCCATGACAATACCTCTCTGGCTTTCAGCCAGTGGGGCTAAAAAAATTAAAAAGAGTTTGCTCAAATTTATATTAAGCCAGTTCATAGTGGCAAAATTTAGTTCATCCCCGTCGAAAACATAGGAGGTAGTGAGAACACAAACAAGAGGGCCCTCACCTGAGATAAAGGCTCTTTTACTTTCAACTGTCTAATTTAATGTTAGGGTTAGGATTATGATACAAGTGGTCATACTTACATATATATACTATGTACCTGGGGATCCAAAAGTCTAAATACAAGTTCCAAGGCTTAAGGGCAAAATTGAAAGAAGTGATTAACTTTTTCCTCCGTCTTGAGCCATGGGTTATAATTTCAGAAATAAGAAAAAAGTCTGTGAACTGACGCTTCATGCCTATAACATCCCCTCCCAGGACTTCATGCAAAATATCAAGGCTCTACACCTTCTGGATCAGGGAGGAGAAGATTTTTACAGATTATTTTAACATTTCACTTTTGTTGCCATGGCAACAAGAGTTTTTAATAGATTTCTTTTAGCTATTTTCAAAGGTGACCACCTAAGGAACATTTCTTCAAATTTGGTTCAAATCTTCATTTCTATATAATCCCCATCCCCTGGAGCAAAGGATCATGACTTTAGCTATTTTAAAAGAAGTCAGTGTACCGATGCTTCATGCAAAATATCAAGGCTCTATGCCTTCTGGGTCAGGAGGAGAAGATTTTTTAAGGTTATTTTAAAATTTCACTTTTGTTGCCATGGCAACAAGAGTTTTTAACGGATTTCAATTCTTTTAGATATTTTTGAAGGGGGCCATCTATGGAACATTTCTGGCAAATTTAGTTCAAATTGGCTCGGTGGTTTTGGAGGGGATATCATTTAAAAATCGTTCTTTATTTCTATTTAAACCCCATCCCCCCTGGGGGGACCCCAAGGGGACCCGAGGATCATGATTTTAACAATTTTGAAAGAGATCAATATACTGATACTTCATGTAAAATATCAAGGTTCTACGCTGGACAAAAGGTGTTGATTAAGAAAATTGAAACTAATTTCACATCAAATCTCAAACCTGATTGATTTGTATGTGAAAAAGTCTTTTAAACAGGCTGGTGGGTTGCAGCCTAGGGTCCATACCATATATGCCTGGAGCACAGAGGGACCTTATAAAACTACAAACACATACACACAGGGCTGAGGATCCTTTTCACTGAATGGATAGGATTGGCCTACGAGCTCTGCACGTTGCTCCTTATCAATATTTTTCAACTTGAGATGGTTCATAAATTTGCAAAAATGAAGAAACAAGAGCTGTCTACAGTCATGTGACAAATGCCCCCAAAGGACAGGGATCAAGCATGTGGCTATTTGATTTGCTTTGTAAACACAACCACATGCATTTGTGATCTATACGTCTGGGTTCTTAATAAATGAAATTTCAATACATATAATATTTCTATAAAATCAAATCGAGAAATGCATTATGGACGGATTTTTCTGAGGTCAAAAGTAGGTCAAAGGTGAAGGTCACTGGGTCAAGGTGAAGGTCATGTAATGTGGTCCACCTAATTAAGCATCTGTCCAGATATGGAAGCAATCCATTGAAGAATAAGAGAGTAAATACAATTTAACCATTCCGGACACAATTTAACCATTCTAGACGCCCCTTTGACCCCAGATTGTGACCTTGACCGTTGAAATAGGAACCTGGGTCTTTTTCGTGACATGCCGTCTGAAGGTGGTGATTTTTTGTATGAAAGAAATTTGTACCTGTGTGCATGATTATAGAAGTTACAGAGCGGACACGGCAAAAAGTCCCCATTTTTGACCTTTGTCCCCAGATTGTGACCTTGATCTTTGAGATAGGAACCTGGGACTTTTTTGCGACACGTCGTCTTATAGCATTGAACATTTGTGTAAAGCTGTATTGAAATCCACCATTGCATGTAGAAGTTATAGAGCGGACACAAAAGCGGGATGGATGGACGGACTGACTGAAGGACGGACAGACGGATGGTTCGATTACTATATGCCTCCCTTTGGGGGCATAAAAACCTGAAACTTGTAAATAACAAAGAGAATTTTTTTACATTTATTCCTTGCATAATCATTTAAATTATTACAACACACTCACACATTTTTACATGTCAAAAAATGTAGCTTTTGAAAACACCGAGAGAAAAGAAGAAATTGCTTGTGACCAACGGCAATATGTCAAACTCTAGTTTGCTTTTGAAGAACAACGGCAGAGAACAGACACATGGTGATCCTCTGGAATATATTGTGCCAAGAAGGGATAATTACAGAACAAAAACTTTGTTGTAAATGACAAAGGGTATAATACTTACAATTCTATAACATCTTCTAAAACCATATCTTGTGAAGTTGTCAAGGAAAGTCAAATTAAGAAGAAATGCGAATATCTTTTAGCTCTTTTTGAACTTTCTGTATGAATTCTGTCAAAACAAAAAACAGTCTCATCAACTATCAAATGAACACATCTGTCACTCCCATCAGCCTAAATTTGCTGGCTATTTATAGATAAAGGTCATTATAAACAAGGTGCCAAATTGTCACAAGATACGCCCATCACACTGCTTAATATTAGCTGGGGGTTTGAATAGAACTGAGATTATTTTGAATGAATATTTTTTGTCAAACAAAGTTTGAAAACAACAAAGGACAATAACTCAAAATATACGCTAGGTAGAGTTATGGTTCTTGTACACTGCACTCCCACTTGGTGAGCTCTATCCATCCATAAAATTTAATGATTCTAGCTATTATACTTTTAGAGATATACTCCGGACAAGATTCAAGTATGAAAAAACAACAAAGGGCAATAACTCAAAAAATAGGCCAGGTAGAGTTATGGTTCTTGTACACTGCACTCCCACTTGGTGAGCTCTATCCATCCATAAAATTTCATGATTCTAGCTATTATACTTTTAGAGGTATACTCCGGACAAGATTCAAGTATGAAAAACAACAAAGGACAATAACTCAAAAAAAAGGGCTAGGTAGAGTGATGGTTCTTGTACACTGCACTCCCAGTTTGTGAGCTCTATCCATCCATGAAATTTCATGATTCTAGCTATTATACTTTTAGAGATATACTCCGGACAAGATTCAAGTATGAAAAACAACAAAGGGCAATAACTCAAAAAAAAAGGCCAGGTAGAGTTATGGTTCTTGTGCACTGCACTCCCCCTTGGTGAGATGTATACACCCAAGAAGTTTCTTGTTCCTAGCTATAATACTTTTAGAGATATACTCCGGACAAGATTCAAGTATGAAAAAACAACAAAGGGCAATAACTCAAAAAATAGGCCAGGTAGAGTTATGGTTCTTGTGCACTGCACTCCCACTTGGTGAGCTCTATCCATCCATAAAATTTCATGATCCTAGCTATAATACTTTTAGAGATATACTCCGGACAAGATTCAAGTATGAAAAACAACAAAGGGCAATAACTCAAAAAATAGGCCAGGTAAAGTTATGGTTCTTGTACACTGCACTCCCACTTGGTGAGCTCTATCCATCCATAAAATTTCATGATTCTAGCTATCATACTTTTAGAGGTATACTCCGGACAAGATTCAAGTATGAAAAACAACAAAGGGCAATAACTCAAACAAGAGGGCCGTTGGCCCTGGGGCGCTCACCTGAGATAAAGGCTCTTTTTCTTTCAACAGTCAAATTTCATGTTAAGGTTAGGATTATGAAACAAGTGGGCCACAATTACATATAAAGACTATGAACCTGGGAATCCAAAAGTCCAAATTACAAATTCCAAGGCTTTAGTGCTGATTTGAAAGAAGGAAAAAACTTTTTCCATGGGTTATAATTTCAGAAATAAGAAAGAAGTCTGTGAACTTTTGCTTCATGCCTATACCCCCCCCCTCTCCCCCCTGGGTCTGCCCCTGGAGACCCGAGTATCATGATTTTAGCTTTTTTGTAAGAGGTCAATAAACTGATGCTTCATGCAAAATATCAAGGCTGTACGCCTTCTGGGTCAGGAGGAGAAGATTCTTAAAGATTATTTTGAAATTTCACTTTTGTTGCCATGGCAACCAGAGTTTTTAACGGATTTCAATTCTTTTAGCTATTTTTGAAGGGGACCACCTAAGCAACATTTCTGCCAAATTTGGTTCAAATCAGCCCAGTGGTTTGAGAGGAGATGTCATTTAAAAAATCGTTCTTTATTTCTATATAAACCCCACCCCCCTGGGGCTCCGCCCCTGGGGACCCGAGGATCATGATTTTAGCTATTTTGAAAGAGGTCAATATACTGATGCTTCATGCAAAATATCAAGGCTCTATGCCTTCTGGGTCAGGAGGAGAAGATTTTTAAAGATTATTCTAAAAATTCACTTTTGTTGCCATGGCAACCAGAGTTTTTAACGGATTTCAATTCTTTTAGCTATTTTTGAAGGGGACCACCTAAGCAACATCTCTGCCAAATTTGGTTCAAATCGGCCCGGTGGTTTGAGAGGAGATGTCATTTAAAAAATCGTTCTTTATTTCTATATAAACCCCACCCCCCTGGGGCTCCGCCCCTGGGGACCCGAGGATCATGATTTTAGCTATTTTGAAAGAGGTCAATATACTGATGCTTCATGCAAAATATCAAGGCTCTACGCCTTCTGGGTCAGGAGGAGAAGATTTTTAAAGATTATTTTAAAATTTCACTTTTGTTGCCATGGCAACCAGAGTTTTTAACGGATTTCAATTCTTTTAGCTAATTTTGAAGGGGACCACCTAAGGAACATTTCTGCCAAATTTGGTTCAAATTGGCCCAGTGGTTTAGGAGGAGATGTCATTTAAAGAAATTGTTGACGGACGACGCACGACGGACGACGGACGACGCACGACGGACAAAAGACGATCACAATAGCTCACTTGAGCACTACGTGCTCAGGTGAGCTAAAAAAGGGCTAGGTAGAGTGATGGTTCTTGTACACTGCACTCCCAGTTTGTGAGCTCTATCCATCCATGAAATTTCATGATTCTAGCTATTATACTTCAAGAGATATACTCCGAACAAGATTTAAGTATTAAAAACAACAAAGGACAATAACTCAAAAAATAGGCTAGGTAGAGTTATGGTTCTTGTGCACTGCACTCCATCTTGGTGAGATCTATACACCAATGAAGTTTCATGATTCTAGCTATAATACTTTAAGAGATATACTCCAGACAAGATTCAAGAATGAAAAACAACAAAGGGCAATAACTCAAAAAATAGGCCAGGTAGAGTTATGGTTCTTGTGCACTGCACTCCCCCTTGGTGAGATCTATACACCCATGAAATTTCATGATCCTAGCAATTACACTTTTAGAGATATACTCCGGACAAGATTCAAGTATGAAAAACAACAAAGGGCAATAACTCAAAAAATAGGCCAGGTAGAGTTATGGTTCTTGTGCACTGCACTCCCCCTTTGTGAGATGTATACACCCATGAAGTTTCATGATCCTAGCTATAATACTTTTAGAGATATACTCCGGACAAGATTCAAGTATGAAAAACAACAAAGGGCAATAACTCAAAAAATAGGCCGATAGAGTTATGGTTATTGCGCACTGCACTCCGTATTGATAAGAAGAATATAACTACCAAGTTTAAAGTCAATCGGACTTAGGATGACAGAGTTATGCTCCGGACAAAGAAGTGGACACCGCCCGGACGCCCGGACGCCCGGACAACCGGACGCCCGGACACCACGGGTGATCCCATAATACGTCCTGTCTTCGACGGGCGTATAACAAGGGAAGCAACTCATGTAAGAAATTTACTTTGTTTGAGGGAAGCAGGGATTTATATATTTTCTAAGAAATTTTACCTCCCTTGCAATTCTTATAAATCGATAGACTTTATTCACCTTCTAGGACTGGACGGAGCTCTTCAATGGCACCACAAGAGGGTGCAGACAGTGTGACAAACTTATATGACAAATCAACAGGAGTCACACGTATTTAGTACTGCAGCCATTTCAACAAAAACTTGTGAATTTAACCATTCCCACACAACAAAATTTTGGACTGGTCTAAATTCAAAGATGTTGCAAACCACAAAGTTTGATATTTGAATTTTTTCTTCCTTTTGGGAACAATGAAGAAATTGCATGTATTGGTTTTCCAAAATGTTTTCTAAAGCCTTTTTCTTTGAGAGCATCAAGAGGCATCGTCTGAGAATGAGTACGGTATTCACAGCTTCTGAAACTGAGGATTTGTCTTCCTGGAAACCCTTCCTTTGGATATCAAGACTTGACACAGACCATGATGGTCCTAAATGTTGCTCATGAGAAATCTACCTAAACTAGATGGTTGTCCCAGGACAACTGCTGTCGAGCCTGCAAAGTTTTGACCATCAACTTGACCTTCACCATCAATTTTAGTGTTTGACCTTGAGCTTTGACCCTTAACTTGAAACTATCCAAAAAATTATTTCAAATGGCACATCTACTCAAGTTATTTTGAAATCCATCCATAAATGTAGGAGTAATTGTCCGGCCAGACGGACGGACAGACTAACACACTAACATACATACACCGACTTGTCATAGTGACAACTATGTCTTGCTCACCGCAAGCGGGCTCGACAAAAAGTAATTTTTTACTATCAAACAAGAGGACAGTGATGGTTCTTTAACGCTTGCCTGGGCGTGATAGGTCTAGGCTTTACTGTGATTGCTTGCAGAATTTTAGTAGAATACATTAAGGCAATACTTTTCAAAATTTGAAAGCTGTCAGCTAATTTATGGCTTTGTAGAATTTCAAGAACATTACAGATTACCTTCTTTACCTGTAATGTAATATCACAGAACCAACAACATAAGGCTTATATTCATCCAAATTTAACTAGAAATGTCACAAAGCGGACTTATACCTCCAAACAAGCATTTTGTCACTCAAGTAGCACAGTTGAACTTTGACCTATGTGACTAATATACAATACAGACACTTCCATGGGTAATTCGCAACAATCATTTGAAGATTTATGGTTGTAGGCCCATTGGTTTTGAATCAAATCACAGAAACAAAACAAAATATGGCCCTGCATCGCTTAGTTTCATACACTTTCATCAGCTAAAGAAATAACTCAAATTTGAAAACAATGACATATTTTACAAAGTCAAATGGATATAAAAACAAACAGTTTTGATTGGATAGGAACAAAAAAATTCATATTGCCATGTATGTCATATTCTGCAATATACAATGCAGGCTCTTCTTTTATGACAATACAAACATTTACAGTTAGTTCGAGAAAGATTGAGCGAAATTTGTGACCTCTAGAGTGGTAACAAGGAAATTGTCAATAAGGCCCCTTTTTCCTTGATATGATCCAGATTGTCTCTATATTCAATAACAATGGGATCTTCCTTATGACTATAAAAAATATAAGGCCTCTTCCCCTTTATATTGGTCAGAATATCACCATAATCAATAGGGATCTTCCTCATGACTTTAAAAAAATTAAGGCCTCTTTCCCCTTTATATTGGTCAGAATATCACCATAATCAATAGGGATCTTCCTCATGACTTTAAAAAAATTAAGGCCTCTTCCCCTTTATATTGGTCAGAATATCACCATAATCAATAGGGATCTTCCTCATGACTATAAAAAACATAAGGCCTCTTTCCCCTTTATATTGGTCAGAATATCACCATAATCAATAGGGATCTTCCTCATAACTTTAAAAAAATTAAGGCCTCTTTCCCCTTTATATTGGTTAGAATATCACCATAATCAATAGGGATCTTCCTCAAGACTTTAAAAAAATTAAGGCCTCTTTCCCCTTTATATTGGTCAGAATATCACCATAATCAATAGGGATCTTCCTCATGACTTTAAAAAACACAAGAGGCCCATGAGGGCCTGAGACGCTCTACTGGTTATCAAGTTTTCCGTTAAAGAAATCTGATATTTTAGGAAGTTAATTGCTCAAAGAAGAATGCATAAAGAAAAAAAAGGGCTTTATCACCTTTATCATTTTAAGCAACAATCCTCAAGGCCCCTTTTCCCGTGTTTCATGACGGATCCACTCCATTTCCAAAAGAAAGTTACATTATGACCCTACAATCATTCTGTGAATATTTCATCAGAATCTGACAATAATTGTGGACTTTATCACATAAACAGGATTGTTTTGAATGAAAATCAATAAGGCCCCTTTTCCTGTGTTTTCTGATGGATCAATTTCATTCCAAAAGGAACTTTCCTTACAACCCGACAATTGTCCTGTGAAATTTAAAAGACAATTTGATAATGATTGTGATTTTCATCACATACACAATAATGTTTTGAATGATAATCTGTAAGGCCCCTTTTCCTGTGTTTCGAATGCCACAATTTTTCCATGCATCTTTGAAGAGAATCTAATAAAACTGTTGACTTTATTGTGTTAACAAAGATATTAAATTCAAGTTCTCATAAGGCCTCTTTTCCCGTGATATTTTACTGTTGGTTTTATCATTCTGTGAAAGTTAAAAGTGAATCCAATGAAATATTGGGAATTCATTATGTTTACTAGAATATTTAAAAAAAAATCATATGTCCCCTTTTTACATGATACTTCATGGATTGTACCCAGTTCTGAAAAGAACCATTTAAGTATTTGTACAATCATTCTGTGAAATTTTGAAGTGAATCCAGTGAAATCAAGGGACATCATTGTGTTAACCAGAATATTTAAGAGAGTTTTTCATAAGGCCCCTTTTTATGTGACACTTGCCATAGTCAGATCCACTGTCAAAATCAACAATTGGAATGATGGTACAATCAATCTGTTTAATCTGTGGAATTTATTGTGTTAATGAGTTTATAATTAAATCTTCAGAGGGCCCCTTTTCTCATGATACTTTACAAAACAAACCAAATTTCAAAAGGAACAATTCTAATGAAGGTACAATCATTCTTTAAAAGTTAAAGAGAATCAATGAAAACAGTGGACTGAATTGTGTCAAGAATTTTTGTAACAAAATTTTCATAAGGCCCCTTTTTCCGTGAAACTTATCAAATCAGACCCAATGTACAAAGGAACAATCCTAATGATAGTTTGAAGAAAATGATAAAGACTGAGGACTTTATTGTAATAATGATGTTTTGTAATAAAATTTTTATAAGGCCCCTTTTCTTGTGTCACTTAACCAATCAGACCTAATTTACAAAGGAACAATCAAAATGATGGTACAATCATTCTATTAAAGTTTGAAGAGATTCTGATAAAGACTAAGGGCATTGTTGTGTTTATGAGGATTTGGTAATAATTTTTCATACAGCCCCTTTTCCTATGATACTAGACAGATCAGGCCCAATTTGGAAAGAAACAATCCTAATGATGGTACAAACATTCTGTGAAAGTTTGAACAGAATCTGATGAAAACTGCAGACTTTATCTTGGTGTAAAATTTTAAAATAAAATTTTCATAAGGCTCCTTTTCCTGTGATACTTGAAGGATCAGGTCTCATGTCAGCATCAACAATCGTGATTATTGTACAATGATTCTGTGAAGGTTTGAATAAAATCCAATGAAAGCTCTGGACTTGGTTACAAGGATTATAGATAAAATTGTCAAAAGGCCCCTTTTCCCATGATACTAGACAGATCACGCCTAATTTGAAAAGAAAGAATCCTCATGATGGAATAATCATTCTGTGAAAGTTTTAACAGAATCTGATGAAAACTGTTGACTTTATTGTGGTACAATGATTTTAAAATTAAATTTCATAATGCTCCTTTTCGTGTGATACTTGACGGATCAGGTCTAATGCAAACATCAACAATCATTATTATTGTACAATCATTCTGTGAATGTTTGAAGAAAATCCGATGAAAGCTCTGGACTTGGTAACAAGGATTTATAAATGAAATTTTCATAAGGCCCCTTTTCCTGTGTTTCTTGACAGTTCAAACCCTGTTTTGAAAAGAATGATAGTTATGACCTTCCAATCATTCTGTGAAAGTTTCAACAAAATCTGATCAAAGCTGTGGGCTTCATTGTCTTAACAGGGTTTTATTAATTGAATTTTCATATAGCCCCTTTTCCCATGTTACTTGGTGGATCTGAACCAATTCCAAAGGGAACTCTTCTTACAAAAGTATAATTATTCTGTTTGAGTATAAAGACAACCCCATCTCATCTGTGGACATACAAGCATTAATTAAGATTTTTTAAATTGAATTTTCCTAAGGCCCCTTTTCCTATGTTTCTCAATGGATCAGGCCCAATTTGAAAGGAACAATCCTTATGATGGTACAATCATTATGTGAAAGTTTGAAGTCAATCAGGTGAAATCTAGGGCCATTACGTGTTAACTAAGATTTTTTTTATTAAATTTTCATAGGGCCCCTTTTCCCATGAAACTTGATGGATCAAACCTACTTCCGAAAGGAACAATCCATTTAATGTAATAATCTTTCTGGGTATGTTTGAAGAGAATTTGTTGAAAACTATGGACTCTATTGTGTTTACGAGGACTTTTTCAATCCAGTTTTTATCGGGCCCCTTTTTCCCGTGGTCCTTCACTGATCATACCAAATTTTGAAGGAACAATTCTTATGATGGTACAATCATTCTGTGAAAGTTTGTAGTCAATCAGATGAAAACTGTGGACTCTAGAGTGTTAACAAAGATCTTTGAATTAAATTTTAATAAGGCCCCTTTTCCTATGTTTCTTGAGGAATCATATCCAATTATGAAAGGAACAATCCTTATGATGGTACAGTCATTCTGTGAAAGTTTGAAGAGAATCCGTTGAAAATTGTTGGCTCTAGATTATTAATGAGAATTTTTTATTAAAATTTTCATAAGGCCCCTTTTTCCTGTGTTTCTTGACGGATCATATCAAATTTCGTTATAATAGTACAATCATTCTGTGAAAGTTTGAAGAGAATCCAATGAAAACTGTGGACTTTATCGCGTAAAAAAGGATTTTTTAATTAAATTTTAATAAGGCCCCTTTTCCCGTGTTTCTTGACGGATCATACGTATTTTCAAAAGGAACGATCCTTATGATGGTACAGTCATTCTGTGAAATTTTGAAGAGAATCCGATGAAAACTGTGGACTTTATTGCGTAAACCAGGATTTAAACATTAAATTTTCATAAGGCCCCTTTTCCCGTGTTTCTAGATGGATCATACCAAATTTAGAAAGGAAAGATCCTTACGATGGTACAATCATTCAGTGAAAGTTTGAAGAGAATCAAATGAAAACTGTGGACTCTTGTCGCGTAAAAAAGGATTTTTTAATTAAATTTTCATAAGGCCCCTTTTTGCGTGTTTCTTGACAGATCATACATATTTTCGAAAGGAACGATCCTTATGATGGTACAGTCATTCTGTGAAAGTTTGAAGAGAATCCGATGAAAACTGTGGACTTTATTGCAAAAACGAGGATTTAATAATTAAATTTTCATAAGGCCCCTTTTCCCGTGTTTCTAGATGGATCATACCCATTTTCGAAAGGAACGATCCTTATGATTGTACAATCATTCTGAGAAAGTTTGAAGAGAATCTGATGATAACTGTGGACTCTATTGTGTAAACGAGGATTTAAAATGGAATTTTAATTAAATTTTCATAAGGCCCCTTTTCCCGTGTTTCTTGACGGATCATACCCATTTTCGAAAGGAAGGATCCTTATGTTGGTTCAATCATTCTGTTAAAGTTTGAAGAGAATCTGATGAGAACTGTGGACTCTATCGCATAAACTAGGATTTTTTAATTTAATTTTCATATGGCCCCTTTTCCTGTGTTTCTTGACGGATCATACTCATTTTCAAATGGAATGATCCTTATGATGGTACAATCATTCTGAGAAAGTTTGAAGAGAATCCAATGAAAACTGTGGACTCTATCGCGTAAACAAGGATTTTTAATTGAATTTTTAATTAAATTTTCATAAGGCCCCTTTTCCTGTGTTTCTTGACAGATCATACCCATTTTCGAAAGGAACGATCCTTATGATGGTACAATCATTCTGTGAAAGTTTGAAGAGAATCCAATGAAAAATGTGGACTTTATTGCGTAAACCAGGATTTTTTTATTAAGTTTTCATTAGGCCCCTTTTCTCGTGTTTCTTGACGACTGACCCAATTTTGAAAGGAACGATCCTTATGATGGTACAATCATTCTGTGAAAGTTTGAAGAGAATCCGATGAAAACTGTGGACTCTTGTCGCGTAAACAAGGAAAAGTTTAACAGATGGACCCTGGTCGGAAGGACGGACGGTCGCCGGACGGGAAAAAGCCATCGCTATAGCTCTAGTGGCCTTCGGCCAGTATAGCTAATAAGGCCTCTTTTCCCTTTATATTGGTCAGAATATCACCATAATCAATAGGGATCTTCCTCATGACTATACATACATTTTTAGCAAGTTTGAGAAAGATGGAGCAAAAATTGTAACATGTAGGGTGGTAACACTGAATTGTTGACAACTGATGACGGACAAACAAGTATCTTAACAAGAGGTCCATGATGGTCCTAAAGGCTAAATCGCTCCCCTGAGTATGATGGTTCATGGCTTTATGATATAAACAAAATAGCAAAGCCCTCTGTCTAATAATTTTGAAGAAATAGTCTCGCCCATTAAAGTCATGTTTTTCATCCAATCAAAATTCTTTGAAGGAATCTGATAGAGGTTCACCATAGGATCATTTCTGTGAAATCTGATTGAAATCTATCCACTGTTGTTTTTTTCATGCGATCAAAATTCTTTGAAGGAATCTGATAAAGGTTCAACCAAGAACCATATCTGTGAAATTTGGTTTAAATCCATCCAACGGTTTCTGAGAAGAAGATTTTCAAAGCTTTCACCAAATATGGAAATTAGCCATGCCCATGTTTTTCATCAGATCAAAATTCTTTGAAGGAATCTGATAAAGTTTCACCCAAGGATCATTTCTGTGAAATTTGGTTGAAATCTGTTCAATACTTTCTGAGGAGATTTTCAAAGTAAAAGTTTACGGACGGACGGAAGACTGGACAGATGCATGCACAATGGACACGACGCCATGACAACAGCTCTATGGCTTTCAGCCAGTTGAGCTTAAATTGACTATCCCAGGCTATACATTTAGAATGAGAAGACTTTTAAACATTTAAAATTAAATTAAAACACTTTTAAACATGCCCCAATTGAGTATCCCCCCCCCCATCCCCTAAACGTTTGACCTGTGGGACTGGGACCATTTTGACCCCATGAGTATAACTTTAGCAAACTTACCAGAGGTCCATATTGCTATGCTATATATGAAATATGAATGCCCTTGGCCATATACATTCTGATCAAAAAGATTTTGAAATATTTAATAATTTTACCATTTTCAGTTGCCATGGCAACAAGAGTTTTTCATGGAATTAAATTTTTTGACAATTTTTTTAGAACTAGTGGATAGACAGAAAGACAAACAGATAGACAACCCAATGACCATCACAACAGCTCTCCCCGCACTTCGTGCTCAGGTGAGCTAAAAATTAGCAGTATTTTATTATCTGCAAAAATCCACAAATAATATATTGTAAAGTGATTTTTAGTTGTACAATATTCGTAAATAACTTTACAGATACAGTAACAATATATCTAGACAAAAATACAAACAGATGTTAATTAAAGACACATTATACATTTATAAAGGATACTGACATAATCATCAAACCCAAGGAGAACACCAACTATTTCTTTGTCATTTTTCATAATAATGTGTATTCTGGAACCAATACATTTATCCACCAATTCTACAAAATAAAGAATGCATTTTAAAAGAGAAGCTGCCTAATACTTTCCCATACAATCCCTGCTTTTGACATCCACATGATTTTATACTTGAGAAAGCATTGTGGGAAAAAAGAAATTGCTTCTTACAAGTAAGTTTTTTCTTTCCCACAATAATTTCTACCGAAAAGGATAGTAAATTTTCAATAAAGTTCACTTAAATTTGTCGTCTGCAAAGTCTTTTAAATTGGAGAAGTCTAAAATTTCGTAAAACAGGAAAGGGTTAACCCATTCCCACACAATAACACCCCACAAGAAAAAATAAATGGGAAACATGAGAAATGCAGAAATTTCTTGAAACATACAATTTACACAATGTTTTCTACCCAGACAGTTGAAAAAATCTAAAATTTCATAAACTTTTGATTGTCATCTAAAACTCCTTTCAATTTGGACCACTCTAAAATTTTGTCATCCTGTAATGGGTTGAAAATAACTTGAAAGTGCTATTCATAAATAAAACATTTTATCTTAAAACGCATGTATTACTAGTACACAATTCTAAAAGCCCCAATCTATATTAAACATAATATACCAATTAAAGTTAATGGATTTTTTTTTTTACTTTTTAGATAGAAAAAAAAGCATTCTGAAGTATTGCATGGCAATACCAAGTCCCCTACCCGCTTAATATATCCCTAGAGCGGTATATTTTTTGGGTGGTAAAGGGATTACTACCCCTCCAAAATAATACAGTTGTATAAGATTTTATGAGCAATTCTTAAACACACACAAATACACACAAACATAAAAAAAAGGCGTCTCTTTTTGTTGTAAGCTAAATTATACTTCATAAAGCACTAATTTCCTGAATATGGCAATGCTTTGAAGTATAGACATCAATACATACCAAGTACAAAAAGCTCTAGGCCTAATGGTTTAGGAGATGAAGTTTACAAAGATATCACTATTTATTCCTAACTAAAATAAGGGATAACACAGAAAAGGGCTAATTTTAAGAATACAGTAATTCTTTGAAGTAATTTGGTCAAAAGTTGATGATATGTACCAAATATCAAGGCTCTAGGTCTAATCGTTTATGAGAGAAAGACTTTAAAAGCTTTCCTTCTTTATTCCATTGTAAAATTAGGGCTCGCACAGAAAAGGGCTAATTTTCAGAATACAGTTATTCTTTGAAGTATTTTGGAAGAAGGTCAATAGATGATGATACATACAAAATATCAAAGCTCTAGGCCTTATGGTTTGGGAGAAGAAGAAGATATAAAGATATCATTATTTATTCCTAGCTTAATTAGGGATTGCACAGAAAAGGGCTTATTTTCAGAGTACGATAATTCTTTGAAGTATATTGGTAGAGCGTCAATAGGTGATGATACATACAAAAGATAAAAGATCTAGGCCTTATAGTTTATGAGGAGAAATTTTTCAAAGATTTCCTTCTTTATTCCTTTGTAAAATCAGAGATTGCACAGAAAAGGGCTAAATTTCAGAACACAGTAAATCTTTGAAGTATTTTGGTAGAGGGTCAATAGATGATAATTTGTACCAAACATCTAAGCTCTAGACCTTACGGTTTGGGAGAAGAAGATATTTAAAGTTTTCCTTCTTTATTCCTTTGTAAAATCAGGAATCCCCCAGAAAAGGGCTAATTTTAAGAATAGGGTAATTCTTTGAAGTATTTTGGTAGAAGGTCAATAGATGATGATTTGTACCAAATATCAAAGCTTTAGGCCTTATAGTTTTGGAGAAGAAGAAGATTTTTAAAGTTTTACTTCTTTATTCCCTTGTCAAATCAGAGATCGCACAGAAAAGGGCTAATTCTCAGCGTATGATAATTCTTTTAAGTATTTTGGTAGAGGGTCAATAGGTGATGATACATACAAAAGATAAAAGATCTAGGCCTTATAGTTTATGAGCAGAAATTTTTCAAAGATTTCCTTCTTTATTCCTTTGTAAAATCAGAGATTGCACAGAAAAGGGCTAAATTTCAGAACACAGTAAATCTTTGAAGTATTTTGGTAGAGGGTCAATAGATGATAATTTGTACCAAACATCAAAGCTCTAGGCCTTATGGTTTAGGAGGAGAAGATATTTTAAGTTTTCCTTCTTTATTCCTTTGTAAAATCAGGAATCCCCCAGAAAAGGGCTAATTTTAAGAATAGGGTAATTCTTTGAAGTATTTTGGTAGAAGGTCAATAGATGATGATTTGTACCAAGTATCAAAGCTTTAGGCCTTATAGTTTTGGAGAAGAAGAAGATTTTTAAAGTTTTACTTCTTTATTCCCTTGTCAAATCAGAGATCGCACAGAAAATGGCTAATTTTCAGAATACAGTAGTTCTTTAAAGAATTTTGGTAGAGGGTCAATAGATGATGATTTGTAAAAAATATCAAAGCTCTAGGCCTGATGGTTTTGGAGAAGAAGATTTTCAAAGATTTCCTTCTTTACTCCTTCGTGAAATCAGGGATCGCACAGAAAAGGGCTAACTTTTAGAGTACAATAATTCTTTGAAGTATTTTGGTAGAGGGTCAATAGGTGATGATATGTACCAAATATCAAAGCTTTCGGCCTTATGATTTAGGAGGAGAAGATTTTTAAAGATTTCCTTTGTAAAATCAGGGATCGCCCAGAAAAGAGTTAATTTTCAGAGTATGATAATTCTTTAAAGTATTTTGGTAGAGGGTTGATTGGTGATGATATGTACCAAATATCAAAGCTCTAGGCATTATGGTTTAGGAGAAGAAGAAAAAGTCTGGTAAACTGAAATTTCCTGGTAATTATTTAAGTCCAGCATCTGTATCTTCCTCAAAAATCAATGGACCGGAACAAAACTCTAAGTTGTTCTGTAACTCATTAAAGCAGACTCACATACCAAAAATCAGCTCAATATCTCTGAGGGTTTGGAAAACAAGAGGACCATGATGGTCCTAAATCGCTCCCCTTAGTATGATGGTTCATGGCTGTATGATATAAACAAAATAGCAAAGCCCTCTGTCTAATTATTTTGGAGAAGATGTTTAAGGATTTCTCTTTTAATCCTAGGTGTATTGATGATCCCACCATATAGCAATAATTTTCTGAATATGGTAATGCTTTGAAGTATAGACATCAATACATACCAAGTATAAAATCTCTAGGCCTAATGGTTTAGGAGAAGAAGGTTTTCAAAGATATCATTATTTATTCCTAACTAAAATTAGGGATTGCACAGAAAAGGGCTAATTTTTTTAAGTAATTTGGTAGAGGGTCACAATGGCTGATGATATGTACCAAATATCAAAGCTCTCGGCTTTATGGTTTGGGAGAAGAAGATTTTTTAAGATTTCCTTATTTATTCCTTTGTAAAATCAGGGATCGCACAGAAAAGGGCTAATTCTCAGCGTATGATAATTCTTTTAAGTATTTTGGTAGAGGGTCAATATATGATGATATGTACCAAATATCAAAGCTCTAGGCCTTATGATTTGGGAGAAGAAGATTTTTTAAGATTTCATTCTTTATTTCAATGTAAAATCAGGGATCGCATAGAAAAGGGGTTATTTTCAGAACACGGTTATTTTTGGAAGTCTTTTGGTAGAGGGTCAATAGATGATGATGTATATCAAGTATAAAAGCTCTAAGCCTTATGGTTTTGGAGAAGAAGATTTTTAAAGTTTTACTTCTTTTATTCTATGTAAAATCAGGGATCGCCCAGAAAAGGGCTAATTTTCAGAACACCGTTTTTCTTTGAAGTAATTTGGTAGAGGGTTAATAGATGATAATTTGTACAAAATATCAAAGGTCTAGGCCTTATGGTTTGGGAGAAGAAGATTTTTAAAGATTTCCTTCTTTATTTCTATATAAAATCAGGGATTGCCCAGAATAGGGCTAATTTTCATTCTATAGTAAATCTTTGAAGTATTTTGGTAGATGGTCAATCGATGATGATTTGTAATAAATATCAAAGCTCTAGGCCTTACTGTTTGGGAGTAGAAGATTTTTTAAGTTTTTTCACTCCGTTGCCATGGCAACCAGAGTTCTTCATGGATTTCAATTCTTTGAAGTATTTTGAAAGAGCATGACCTAAGGATCATTTCTGTGAAGTTTTGTTGAAATTCCATGGTTAGTTTAAGAGGAGAAGATTTTTTTGTAATTGTGAACAGACGGGGGGACGGACGGACAGACGGAGGGACGATGACCGATCACAATAGCTCCCCCAGAGCACTTCGTGCTCAGGTGAGCTAAAAAGTCTGGAAAACTGAAATTTCTTGGTAATTTCTAAGTCCAGCATCCGTATCTTTCACAAAAAACACTGGACCGGAACCAAACTCGAACTTGTTTTGTAACTCATTGACGCGGACTCACATACCAAAAATCAGCTCAATCTCTCCCAGGGTTAAGAAAAAAAGTCCGGAAAACTGGTATGTCCGGACTGACAGACTGACAGACAGACAGACAGATGAAGCGCAAACCTATATAGTCCCCTTCGGTTTCACTGTTAGGGGACTAACAAGCAATTTCTTCATTTTCTACAATGTTTTCCGAAGCTGTTTTCTTAGGGGTGAAAAAGGTGGGATTGTTTGGGAATAGCTTAAGGTCTGTGGGCATTTCTTGACATTCCTCTTTTTCGTTTGCACTTGTCGATGACCCTTAGTGCCGTATGTGAAGTTATATTATTATCCATCAAATATAATCAATACCAATAGCACTGGTGAAGATGCAACCTACACCTCTAAGAGCTAGTTGGTTTACAGAGCATAATACATAAGTTACGAGTTTCCATATGTAAAAGTTTACACCAATATTTTATTACTATAGTTTTGTATGTAACACATAATGGCAACCTTCCGCATTCAGATAATACAATTGAGTTATTAACAGTCTGATTTACACCGAAAAAATCTCGACAATATTTGAGATGAACATTTTCTGTCACTTCAGAGTATTCATTGTTACCCCCAAATTTCAGAAGCAAATACAAGGATTGGTAACACCATACTATCGAAAAGTTTGAAATATTCATTAAGATAAAAATAGCCGAATTTGTGCTGATAAGATTTGATTGCGTGTATCGCTCGTTTCGCTTGACATGCAAGTTTATACTTAGAAGCAGACCATGTCAACTTTGGTGTCATCAACAGACCCATATACTTAGTTTGTTTTACTCGAACGTCACCAAAAACCATTTTTCATTTAATCTAAGCGGGCCGCCATTCCTAAATACAACTATCTCAGTCTTACTTAGATTTATTGATAAACCCGATTCATTGCAGAAATTAGAAATTTTGTTAAGTTGAAGCTGTAAGTTGTTTACAGTATCAGCACAATGAGCGACATCATCTGCATACAAAAGGCATGAAATTGGCGAAATGTGTTCAGAAATATAAATACCAGGACAATTATCTTGTATAAGGGTCGACAACTCTTGAATGAATAAATTGAAAATTATGGGACTTGTTACATCACCTTGTCTTGTACCGATATTACACATGAACTGGGCAGTGATTTTATTAGAAACACATAAATATGACTTTAAACTTGAATACATGGATAGCAGAACATGAATAAATTTCCTTTTATACCTCTTTTCAATAATTTACTGAACATTTTTAGCTAGCAAAGCGTCAGCTTTGATAGCTTAAGTAAACATACACAATTTTGAGGTCGTCTCAAAGTTCAACGAGTGCAAACTGCCACTGGAGGCTTAACCACTACATCCGTTAAATGCCTACACCATAAAAAGTAGTTCTTATGTATTTCAGGAATATTGCAAACTCTGCAATTGCAAGTTCATCTCCTATGTATTTATGCTAACTTGAGCTCATCGTGTTAAAAATTACTCTGTTCAGAATCTTCAAAGCAGTTGCAGACGACAATTTCAAACTATTGAAAATTCTAAAATATTTATCTATTTAGGTAGAAAACATTGTTGAAAATGAAGAAATTGCTTGTTACAAGCAATTTCTTTATTTTCCACATTGTTTTCCACAACTTTTTCTTGAGAGGCGTAAAAAGGAAGGATCGTGTGGGAATGGGTAAACCCCTTGGCTACTTTAACCTCATTTCACAAAGAAGATGACTGAACAAAACAATGCTTTGATAGCTTACAGTTCTTTTCAGTACTTTGATTTCATGAACTAAAGAATCAAAGGCTTTTTTAAAATCGACATATAGGACATGAAATTGGCATGCTTGTATAAACTGAAATTGAAATAAACAATACATTAGAATGAGTGGGTAAAACATTTAATTTATCAATATCAAGTTTTGGATTGAAAACTACGAAAGTAAGATTTTTATCTTGTTGAATGGAAATCCCACGGAGTGTCCAAATTTGTCAACAAAATTAGCTGTGCATGCCTAATCCTAGCATTTTTGAATTTAGTTTGGCAAAATTTCTAAGGGGTCAGATTTCCCATGTATGTACCGCAAATGTACTGCAAATAGACCTTTTCACGCTCTAACAGCGCATGGGTCAAATGAAATCTTATTTAATGTGATATTTATCCGAGACCAAGTCACGTGATCGATTGTGGGGAGTCGATAAATTATCACTTTATAATCCTATATAAATTGGCTATTTTGAACGAGCTAAAACAAAGGTTAAAAATCAAAATTTGAGTGAAAAAAAAAATTGGACCTGTGAGCAGATATATGCAGACTAGTAGTAGCGAGTAATGTTGGTGATATATCGTGTTTTAGAAACAAAATTGAGTTTGAAAAGGCCTGGTATCTAGGGCATATGAAATTGATGATAAAAATAATATTTCCAGTGAAATCAGATTTTTTGAAAATAATTTCAACCCCCCCTCACGTGCGCACTTACAAGAAAGGAAATGATATAGAGTAACATTAAACTCTGGGTACAAACACCAAATGATCACTTTGATTAATTATTATATGCAACAAATTACAATAAGTCATTGTGCCAGAAATCAATGTTTTTTTTAATATTTACAACTATCGACACTACACAATAGACATAAGCCATCCGAAATTTTCTTGCACACTGATTGGTGAAATTTGCGAATATGCATCAATCATAGCAATCATAGGCATGTCATTTCCTTCCCATTCCAGCCCTTCACATGGCTAAGGCCTGATCACAAGTGACAATAATCCTTTTAGACATGATTGACTCAATTTATTGTTTAATTATAAATACTATTGACCACATTTCGGATGATACAGATAAAATGTTGCCTTAGATATGCCAGGTTGATACCAATCTCCTAAAGTCTTCGCAAAAATGCAAATGTTTCTTTTCTTTAAAAATTTTCTTGTTACAAAGTTTAAGTGTATAAACTTCAACATTATGAAAATAAAGAAGGCATGCTGTTTTTGAAATATTTGTGTCAATGTGGATCTCTCCCCGTCTCTCTCTCTCTCACTCCCTCTCTCACCTTAGTATCAAACATGCCCACACTAAAGCATGCCAGGCTTTTTTTAAACATTCGCTTCATTGTAAAAATAGAAATGTGGAAGAAAAGGAGGAAACATTTTCTTGTTATAAATAATCAATTTTTCGGAATTAAGAGCCATACAATGAATTAAAAAGAACACATTATATTAAAAAACAGGGAGCATTTTTCGACAACAAATGAATGACATAAATTGCATTGATGATGACGATATTAATAGTGCGAAGAAAAGTATGAAAAATAAAAAATTAAATGTAAAGATAATGATAAAAGAGAGCCGACCAGAAGAATGATCTGTTGACAGCCTTGATGTAAAGGGTTCCCTTCAGTAGATCACGACACATATGGGGTTATTATGTAACCGGCAACATGTCACATAGAATCCGATAAAAACTCTTACATTTAATTGGTCAAGTTTATGATTTGATGAAACAAATTTTGTCTTCTCATGTTTCAACCGATATGCCGCCAAATACTAATTCCTTGTATTATCTTTAAAGCATATTTTTCCACAATCAATTAAAGTGAATACTCATTTTTTCATTGAATGGATTTAATTTTTTTTGCTGGTGGATATATTTCGAGGTAGGCTTTCATTTTAAAATATCGATCTTTGATATTTGAAAATCTAGCCTTTCTAGTAGATCAAAGGACCAATATGTATATACATTATAACCAAAATATTATGAATAGGCTACCAAAAGGTCGTAAATACAATTTGAGATAATGTGTACAACATTTTGGTCACCCAATGACGATACAATGTCTGAAATATTGATCTTTAATTTCATCTTTCCTCGCACGAACTTTAATAACTTCAATATTTCTGGAGGCGAAGAACATGAGTTTTGGGGATTCTGGTGGTTGCTGGATACAAAAATAGTAAATGACCTTTCCATGGGGAATTCACTTTCACACATTATGGGCATTTGTTCAGCTTATACAATATACCAGGTTATCATACATTTTTTGTAAAGGGTGAAAATAGATCATGAAACAAAACACCCGTCATTTATTCCTTAAGGCCGATAAAATAGGGTACTTTTAATGCTTCCGGAGAATATTTCTGGGACAACAGAGGAAAAATATTGTAACACATAGATGCTACATTTCCCACAAAATTATCTACATCAATTAGCCTAATGTTTTTCGTTGTAAAAAACTTGAAAAAGAAGTTAAAATGACTGAGCGCAATTATACGGTTTTCCAAAAATAAAACCGGAAGTAAATCCTCCCCACAGTGGAAAATTGTTGTTGTTGTTTTCTTTGAAAGTGTCTAACGGATACATACTTTTTAGTCATCTGACGCTTTGCGTGAAAAGGTCTATTGGCGTATGCCTGTCGGCTTTGTTAAAGTCGACAGTGGTACCAGTCTATTAAACATACTGTTGTTGAAATATTACATGTCATTCAATAACAACACCTACAGTCATGCAAGGCATTAAAAGTTGTTAAAGTGAAAGGACTTTTCATAATCACAATTCTGGTTCTCTTTCGAAATAATTTAGGGCCTCGCGGCACTCAGTAACATGAAGAAAATTTGGACTCAGGAGTAGAGAAAAATTAATTAAAAATTTGACAAAACTCTCAGGGCTTTAAAAGGTTTTGAGAGTCTGATACTAACAACTACATTCACACAATGGGCTACAATCAAACGACTGATTCACAATCGAACATGTCAATAGATATCCAATGAGCGTCTTTTAACATTGATTATTACATTTTTTTCCCTTAAATGTTTCTTAGAACCCAAATTCTTTAGACAAATCATGATAAAAGCACAATAAAACAAAAGTGCATCAAAACCAATGAAAGTTCGTTAATGCCCAAGGATCCACAATCTTACCTAGCGGCAAAAGTTGTGAAGGATTTGAAAACGTGGTCATGACCGTGTTGGACGCTTTCTAGTTATTGTTGTTGTTTTTATGCAGGTTACCAGCCATTATCAAATAACAAAATCTCATTCGTATTTCATCAGATAGACGTGGTATAAGACAGAATATTTCGTCTTTATCCATTATTTATTACACTTGTAAACACACAGCTTAAATTTCAGTAGAAACAAAAGCTCCTCGGAATGGTAAGGACCCAAATTTCTAGGGATCCATTCGCCCTCAACACACTTTCGACCATTGGGTCTGTTCGAATTAAGGTCAAAAAGACCCAGTGTACAAAAAGGCCCACTTTCAAAACTGACCAGAAAGGCCAAGTCCAAAAAGGCCCACATTTACATGTAAGAGAATAGCAAGTCAGTCTGATTAAACATGTATTTAACTTTACTGTTAGAAGAAATATATAAATTAAGAAGTATTTTTATTTTATCATCTTACCCTTCCACTCATTATGAGCATGATATTTTATGGACTTGCTCAAATGATCCATCATTAGACAACAATGATATACTGTACAGCATAGAAAAGAATTAGCAATAATTTTAACAACACCTTGGTTTCCAGAAACATTGCTTTGATGACAAAAAAACATTTGGACAATGAAGAAACTGAATTTCAGAAGCAACCATACTTTATCGATATACTTATTATAATTGGTTCTTTATGCCAACACCTTTCAACACAGGTAATAAACATAAAAGTGTCATTCTCTAATTGATACTGAAAAGTGTTTTATTTTACACTGATCAATTTTTAGTAAGTTAAAATAAAACAAAAGAAATTCATATTTTCATAGTCAAAATAATGTCAAATGTTTAAGATAGGTTACTTCTTCTTCCACAATGTTTTTCTCAAGTATAAAAACACAGACATAAAAACCAGGGATTGAATTGAAATGGTTAACAAAGCTGACATGTAGATCCCATACAACTGCAATATGAGATTGGTTGATCTGGGTTTAACAGGACGCAGATTTTTTGCGTCATTATACACATAAAATTCAGTCTGTATGCATGTTTATTAGCAATCTGCGTCCTTAGGACGTACAACAATAATTACAGAAAAATGGTTGGAAATGCTTTTTAAGCAGTTTAAAATTCGTATATGAATCTTTGCCAGGGGAAAAAGATGTTTTCAACATGTAGAATTTAATCGAAGAGTTATAGATAGTGACACAGGTGCACTTATTTAGTTTATTCTTAGACTTAATTTAGAATGTGTAAATATATAATGGCCAAATCGGCCTAAATTCTTACTTTTTACTAAGACAAATTGAGACTGAAATTTGTTAATATAATGTTTTTATGTCACCTGACCAAAGATCATGGTGACCTATTGCAATTGTGTTTTGTCCACTGTCGTGCGTTAACTTTTTACATTTTCGACTTCTTCTAAAGAACCCTTGGATGGATTTCAACTAAACTTGGCAGGAAGCATCCTTATGGGAAGATGCTTCAGATTTGTACATGTCATGGAGTTGTTCCCCCTTGGGGCCCAAAAAGGGGCATAAAAGGGTACATCTTTAAAAATCTTCTTGTCATGAACCGGCTATTTCTTCATTTCCGTCCTTAACTTTAATCATTTCACGCCGATGGTCTATCAAACGGAAATCTGATTGGATTCACAATTGGTATTTAGATTCTTTAGTGCAAGGACTTTCAAGTTTGTACAAGAAAAAAATTCTGTTGAAAAATGGCATTGCTAGGGGGTGGGGGTGCATAAGCTTACATATTGAAAACTTTGAGAATCTTTTCCTATCAAACCAAAAGTTCTACAGCTCTGAATTTTGGTATGTGGCATCGTCTAGTGGACCTCTATGAATATTTCATGAATTATGACCCATGGGTCAAAATTAGCCTGTTCCCGGATGTCACAAGTTTAACATATAGTGAAAATGTCAAAAGTCTTCTCCAAAACTAGAGGGCCTAGAGCTTTTATATTTGGTATGTAGCATCATCTAGTGGATTTCTATCAAGATTGTATAAATTATGTCCCTAGGATCATAATTAGCCCATTCCCAGACATCACAAGTTTTACAAAGGGCTTATATAGTGAAAATTAAAAAAATCTTCTTCTCCAAAAGAAGAGGGCCTAGAGCCTTGGTTTTTTGTATGTAGCATCATCTGGTAGACCTCCATCAAGGCTGTACAAATTATGGCACCAGGGTTATAATTAGCCTATTCCTGGATGTCACAAGTTTTACAAAGGGCTTATATAGTTAACATTTTAAAAATCTTCTTCTGTCAAACAGATAGGCCTAGAACTTAGATGTTTGGTATACAGCATCATCATGTGGAACTCAATCAAAATTGTACAAATTATTGCCCCAGGGTCATAATTAGCCTATTTCTGGATCTCTCAAGTTTAACATGGGCTTGATTTATATGGTGAAAACTTTAGAAATCTTCTTCTCTCAAACAGATAGGCCTAGAGCTTTGATATTTGGTATGTGGCATCATCTGGTGGACATCTATCAATACTGTATATATTATGGCCCCAGGGTCAAAATTAGCCAATTACCGGAGGTCATAAATTTTACATAGGGCTTATTTAGTGAAATTTATAAAACACTTCTTCTCCGAAACAGTAGGGCCTAGAGCTTTGATATTTGATATACAGCATCATCTGGTGGACCTCTATCAAGATTGTATAAATTATGGCACCAGGGACAGAATTAGCCTGTTCCAAGATGTCACAAGTTTAACATAGGCTTGTTTAGTGAAAACTTTTAAAAGATCTTCTTCTCCATAACTAAAAGGCCTAAAGCTTTGATATTTGGTATGTAGCATAATCTGGTGGACTTTCATCTGTTTTGTGCTCTTCTGACTCAGGTGACCTATAAGGCCCTATGGGCCTTTTTGTTTCATATCAAATTCTTTTGTCTAACGATACAACATTGAAAGAAAAACGGTGATTGTGGGTTATTAGGCTTAAATTTACAAACTTATCCAAAATGATTTTATCAATTTAATTACTCGACTATTAATCAAATTGGGCGTTTTTATTTCATTCAGATTGTTTGTAATTCAACCTGATACACAAAGTTGTAACGTCCATTAGTAGACGAAAACGAAAATGTCAGGTAGACAACATAATCTGCTAATTTTGTGGGGAAATAGAAAGGATGCCCCAGACCAGGATTCAGGACCCACTTCCTCAAATGAACTCTGTCCCTCTTTGAGTGGACAAAGTTCCACATTTGCCAAAATTGATGATAGATATACCTTCCTATCATCGTGGCTTCAAAAGTACTGCTGGCTATGAAATGAAAACAATTTCATGATTTGCGATAATTGTATAACGAAGAAACTCAAACTATCATCACAAAATTTTAGAAAAAATCAAATAAAACTGAAGAAATAAAAGAGAAGTCATTTAAAAGCTAATAAAGTTCAAGACCAAATTGGTAAACTGATATACATGCATGATATATTATAGAAAATAAACATTGTTTGTTGTATTAGGCAGTTTATTATTTTCCTTCAATGATTATATATATATATTAGCAATCTAAATATTAGACAGGTTATCATTTTCCCTCAATTATTATCCCCCTGTTTTGGCGAAGGGGATATAGTAATGGTCTCAGTCTGCCATTCTGTCCTTCCGTCATTCCATCCTTCTGTCACTAAACTTGTCCAGAGCATATCTCTGAAAGTATAATTGCTATCAACTTGATACTTCATAGGTCGATAGATCTTATTGAGGAGAAGTGCACTACACAAGAACCACAACTCTTGCTTGCATAATTTTAGAGTTATTGCCCTTTGTTGTTTTAATGACTTGGATTTTGTCCTGAGCATGTTATCCAACTCATTGAGAAGAAATGCAGTGCACAAGAAGCCTAAATCTAACTGGCTTCAGTTTAGTATCAAGCTTTTACGGCGGGGATGGCCATGTCCGACATGGCTCTTGTTCTATTTATGATAGCAATCTAAGAAAAAGCAGTGATTGTTTTAAAAGTAATTTATTAGGCTAGCAAAATTGGAACCCCTAAGATAAGGCCTGGGATCCCTGATTTTTCTAAGGTGAGTCCCTGGGACCCCTAATTTCGAATAGCATGGTAAAACCCTGGGCTGATTGATTGTTTGTAAACAATATGGTGGAAGCGCCGAAGCGGGGTGCAGAGTTCCTCATTTGTTTTAAATGAGAAGGATGACATTCCAAGGTTTTTCTCGCATGCAATTTCAATTGTTGATGTAAGAAATGTTTTGAAATCAAAACTGAATAGGGTATTAAAAACTACAAAAGTAAGATTTTAATCGTATTGAATAGAAATCCTGCTGTGTGTCACCTGTCCAGATTTGTTAACAAAATTAGCTAATTAGCTAAGCCTTGTTTTCCATTTTAGTAAGGCAAAATTCCTAAGATGCCATGTTTCCTGTGTATGTACCGAAAAACTGATGTATACCTGTGTGTTTGGTTAATAGCCTGCAACCTCTTTACATTTGGAACTTTTCAAAATTTTCCTTTCTGTTAATTTGTTGATTCAACTCATTTTGACATATTGTAAACAATGTGCTGATGGCCTTCCTATTCTGCTCTATATTTCCTTTAAATAGGGTTACTCTGGTTAATTAACTAAAAGATTTTGAAGAAGGACATTTCAGCTTCATAATGAGGATGATGTTTTATTTCTATAAGTAATTTAAACTCCTATTACATAGTAATAAAGACATATGACATGGGTGAATCTGATACTAAAACTCCAGTCTGCAAGAATTTACCCCTATATATAAGCTTTTGATCACCATGGTGACAACCTTACAAACCAATCAGAGGCCTTGGAAGGTCTCACCTAGCCAATCAAAGCATTCCAGGATTCCTGGCAGGTAAAAGAACAATTCCTGGCAACTACAGCCATATTGCCAGGAGCAAATCCTTTCATGTGCAATTACTAAAAATATGAGAACAATACCAATCAATGATGATTATAGATGGGTAGAATACAACAAGACCTAAACATTGATACCCTACATATTCATCAAATTACTCTTAGTAGTTAAAAATTGATCTTTGAAAATATGAGGTGACCAGGAATTCAAATATTCCCTCCTTCCAAACTTGAAGGTCAGAGCCAGGAAATCAATAACTTGATAAACACAAATAAGTCTCAAAACCTAGTACTGTAAAGTTTGGCAGATGACAAAATACAGCACTAGTGACCATATAATGATCTCTATAGATAACTAGAATAGATAATACAGGAATTAGTAGTTTGTAGTCAAGGGAGATAACCACTTCAGCTTTGTAAACAATAAATTTACAAATAGGAAAATGAGTAAATTCCTTGTGCTAAATACTTTTAACAGACTATTCACTACAAATAAATAGTACTTTAACACTTGATTAAGCATTACAAACACATAATTTGGTAAAATGGGTGGCAGTCAATATGGTAACTAAGGGCAGGAATGAATACTATTCCTGGCAATTGTAAAGTAAGTGGGTGGGGTAACCATTTCCTCACACTATGTTTTACTTAACCCATTCCCACTCAGTGAGGCTTTTAGATGCCACCAAGGAAAAAAGCATCGGAAACATTGTGAAAAATAAAGAAATAGCTTGTTACAAGCAATTTCTTCATTTTCCTCAACATTTTCTACCCAGAAAGTTGATAAAATCCAGAATTTTGTAAACTTTGAATTATCATCTGCAACTTCCTTCAATTAGGGCCAGTCTAAAATTCGGGGATTGGTATTCGGTTAAAGCGACTCTATAACAGATTTTCAAGAGAATTTGATATGTAGGAAAACTATCTGATTATCCATTAGTAAATAATGTCATTTTCATGATAAATATTCATTCTTCGTGGTAAAGCTATCAAATTCTCCAGAAATTTAACTCAATGTGGTATATATGCCCTACTTTGAAACACTGTTAGTCTTTGTGTGATGTCGATAACAACTGACTTGCTAACGGAAGCCAGAGACTTAATTGATATGTCTTGCAAAATTACAAATAAGGTAAGTTTTAATTTTCGCTCAGTTCAAAGTGTCGTCTTCTACTTGATCTGTCTAAAATTTTGTTTTCTGGTGAAGGGTTAAACAGTGAGGAAAGATCAAATCCTCCACTTTATTAACCTGAAAATATCTAAAAATGATTAGGAAATACATAATATATGCATATTTTTTTGTGTATATATAATCTACTATATAAATAAATCATATGTCAAATGAACATTGGGCTAACAGGAAGTAGTGTGAAAAGTAATTAGGACGAACATGTTTTAGCGTGAACAGACCCTAATTCCAATCTCAAAGTTGCTGCTCTTATACTCGAACCTAAACTTGCTCTTTATTAACATAATGTATTTCACTCATGGCACGCTCAAGAGTGATCCATCAATTTTGTAAATTATCCCCACCATTTTAACACCATAGGGACATTGTTCCCTTCATTCCAAAAACTGCAGATCATTGCATGTTTAAGTTGCACCAAAATTAGAATTCAGCCTAGGATGAATGGCATAGAAAATTTGACAGTTATATGTTTTTCTCTTTTTTATATTCAAATGAAAATATAAAGTACAGTGGAATCCTCAATGGCAACACTGATAATAGCAATTCATTGCTTAATTGTAACTCACATTTTGAACAAACATAACTCTTATAGATCAAATAGCTCCTTTAAATAGCAACTTCTGGTTAATTGCCACAAAAACTTTGACAAACTGGTATAGACATAAACAGGATTTCACTGTACCACAATACTAAAAATCACAATTGAATAGAATGTTAATTGGAGGTGTTGATGTTTCTGAAACCTAGATAAGAAAACATTGCCAATTGCCAAAAGTACGCTCAAATGAACATTTAATACTTAAATATGAGTGGGATATTTTCATGGTAATCTGATAGGCCAAAAGTGGCTGTTTGTGGCTAACTGCTTTATAGGAAAATGCGGGATTCAAACAGTCGAACACAACACATGAATGACTGGAAATTCATTGCAACCATCTTGGCATGATCTAAAAACAGATTAACAGTGAGCCTACATAGGCTATTAGGGAAAAGCCCCCCTGGTAATTTTTGATAAGTGGCCTCTGATTTTCGCAATACCACTTTTCAGAATATTGTATTCAAATAGTATATAAGAGGGAATAAAAACAATTAAAATGTTTGAGATGAAAAAACATCAATACCTCCCTTTAACAGAAAGATACAGATCTTATGTTATAGCATTTAATATTATATCTACAGTCTGAAAAAGGAGGTATAATTTTATGCTTTATCTTCAGTAATTATATTGGAAGATGACAGGTTACAAAAATTGTTTTAACCCTTTCCTGTTTTGCAAAATTTTAGACCTGCCCAAATTCAAAGGATTCGCAGCCGACAATATGAAATTGATTTTATTTGAAAAATAATCATACAGTAGGGTAGAAAAAATTGTGGAAAATGAAGAAATTGCTTGTTACAAGCAATTTCTTCTTTTTCCACAATGTTATCTAAAGTATCAAAATGCAGGGACGTAAAAACCAGGGATTGAACTGGAAAGGGTTAATCAAGAATTCCTAAACCTTTAACAAGGGCCTGACTCTGACTTTTTAGTTTCTGGGATCCCAATTTGTTGATGTTGACCTAAGAACCACAGACAGAATATCAAATGTTTGTTTCTTTATATTTCAGAGTAGCACACTCATTCTTGCAGGCCTTGGCATGGCTGCAGTAGGATTTGGAGGTATGTGGTATTATGATGGTTTCAGGGGAAGTAATTTGTAGTTGGATATGAAAATAAGGAAACTTCCAGAGAGATATATGAGTTCAAAGTCAAAGTCGACTTATTTAGAGTTGAGGATCCTTTTCTTTGAATGGATTAGCTCTGTGTACCAGCTCTGCATAATACATTTTTTCAAGACTGCTGGCGCCAAGAAATAGGGAATAACTTAAGCTCCACTGGCTGGATGGTAGACAGATTCCAACCAAAATTCACAGGAATGATCCCTTTGGTATCCTTTCAAGAATTTTGACTGATTTAAAGAATGGCTACTATGGGTGGGGTTTATATCCATTTACAGTTTATAGTGAGCCCAAGGTGAGGGGGTTATATAGAAATGAAGAAGGATATTTTAAACCTAAACAGTTCCTCCGAAACTTTTGGACCAATTTCAACCAAAATTGATTGGAACGATCTTAAGATGCCCCCCTTCAAAATTGCTTAAATAATGGAAATCGGTTAAAAACTCTGGTTTCCACTGCAATGATAGTAAAATTAAAAAAAAAAGAAGAAAAATTACTCCTCCTGAACCAGAGAATATAGAGCCCTGGTATTTTGCAAGAAACATCAGTACATTGACCTCTTTCAAAATTGCTGAAACTATTACCCATGGGTCTCCAGGGGCGGAGCCCATATCAAAGCAGGTATAATTGTTTGATTTTAATTGATTTATTTCCCATGGTCTGCTTTCTATTTGTTGAAAGGTTCTAAGAGAGTCAGTTACAACTTTTTAGCTCTTTGTTGTCTAATTGTCGTTGCCTATAATTGTATCACCTTATCTGCCTTCAATTGTTTTGTATGTATCTGGGCTTAGGATTGGTTCTCTTTTACGCAGAGAATGTGATAATCCCCATTATGGGTGTATGAATGAATATATGTGGGATGATGCCAAAATTTGTAAATATTTTGTCTTTAATCTTTGTTGGTCCCTGGTTTACTCCCATGTTTTTCTGTACAAAATTGTCCAATTTAAGCGAGATTCTTGAATTCATGAGCTTGCTGTCGCACGAATATTAGTAAAAATAAAACCCTTGCTAATATAACCCATTTTACAGTAAGTTCAAGGACATAGATCAAGGTCAAAAGTTAAAATTTGCATAAATTGATCTTGTCTAGAGCATATCCCCTACAATTAGCGATAAATTTGCAATTTTTTTTCCATCATAACTAGAATTGCTAGTTGCATGCCAAAGGTTGTAACCATGTGTACCAAAGGACATACATGGATATTGCCACTTTGGTTTAAAATCACCCTCTCTCTCTGGAGCCTTGATCTGTTTTTGTTAGCCAAATATAAAATATGTCAAAAGAATGTTGCACAGTACAGAACTCAAGACATGGGTATTTTTGAGCACAGATTATTAGTTTTAACCCCCCCCCACACCTTAAAGAAGAGTTGTGTTAAATGGCTTACCTCTGTCTGTCCTTGTCTGTCCTTGCATAATCAAGATATGTTTTGATGTTAAGATGGAGTAATACAGTATTTTTGTTTGTGTGTTTCAGGGAGGTTTTTATTACGACATGGTAAAAAAGCACAACAAGTTTTCAAAGAATTGGAAAAGAAAGCGTTGCCAACGGGGGTAAATCTTTTTTTTTTTATTTGTAAAAAAGTAAAGCTCATGTTACAAAATAAGAGACCCATTACCAGACAATTCATGTTGACAAAATTTAGCATTTTTTTGTCTTTTCGAGTAGAAAACATGTACAATGACAAAAATTGCTTGTTTGAAAAAATTTCTTCATTTCCACAGTGTTTTCTCAATCATAGATTTAAAAGAGGGGGATTGTGTGGGAATGGGTAAAATGAAAATTTGAAAGAGAATCGGTAAAGATCAATCAGGGATATTATTTCAAATATTTATTAATATTAAGCAAAAGTTTAGACTGGACCAAATTCAAAAGAAATTTTTCAGTTGATAAAATATTAAAAATCTATGTCTTTTTGAGAAGAAAACATTGTGGATAATGAAGAAATTGCTTGTAGCACCAATTTCCTCTTTTTCCACAATATTTTCTAAAGCTTTTTTCTAGAGGGACATGAAAAAACAGGATTGTGTGGGATTTGGTTAAGTTTTGGCCCCACTAGCTGAAAGTCAGAGAGCTATTGTCATGGCGTGGTGCCCGTTGTGGGTGTTTCCGTCTGGTTGTCTGTCCGTGCATAAACATTTCCTTTTAAAATCTTCTCATCAGAAAGTACTGAACAGATTTCAACCAAATTTCACAGAAATGATTCTTGGGTGACCCTCTATCAGATTTCTTTTTAGAATTTTGATCGGATTTAATTTCCATATATGGTGAAAGCTTTGAACATCTTCTCAGAAACCATAGGATGGATTTCAACCAAATTTCACAGAAATGATCCTTGAGTGACCCTGTATCAGATTCCTTCAAAGAATTTTGATCTGATGAAAAACATAGCTTTAATGGGCGGGGCTAATTTCCGTGTATGGTTTGAAAATCTTCCGATGAGAACCTAGTGGATAGATTTCAATCAAATTTCACAGAAATGGTCTTTTGGTGACCCTGTGTCAGATTCCTTCAAAGAATTTTGATCGGATGAAAAACATGGATTTAATGGGCAGGGCTAATTTCTATACATAGTAAAAGCTTTTGAACATTTTTCCCCAGAAACCAATGAATGGATTTCAACCAGATTTCACAGAAATGATTCTTGGGTGAACATATATCAAATTGCTTGAAATTATTTTGATTGGATGAAAAATGTGGCTCTAATGAGCGGGGTTGATTTCCATGTATGGTAAAAGTTTTGAAATTCTTCTTCTCAGAATCCAGTCAATGGATTTCAACCAAATTTGACCAGATCAATCCTTGGGTGACCTTTTATCAGATTATAAAAAAGAATTCTGATTGGATGAAAAATATGGCGTTGATGTTCAGGGCTAATTTGCCTATATTGTATATACTGAAAACTTTGTAAATTTCTCAGAAACCTGTCGATGAATTTCAACCAACTTTCACTGGAATGATTCTAAGATGACTGTCAGATTTCTTCATACAATTTTAATTGGTTGAAAAACATTGCTATTAAGGTGGTGGGTTATGTCCATATATAGTATACAATGAAAGTTTTACATCATGAATTTTACATAATTTGATTTTTGTAAAAAACAATGAAAAGTTGGAAATGGTTCTCTTGAACTACATGTATTTCAAAGATTTCAATGATTTAGATTTATTTTCCTTATTTGCATTTTTATTGAGTTCATGCAAAAATGTGTTTAATCAGTACATTCATGCCTGTGGGGTGATACAGGCGCTCAAATGCCTCTTGTTTGGTCTTGCTGTAAAATCATTTGTAAAATCGATGATTCTTCAAGATTTAGCTTTACAAAAATGATGTTAAAACATCAAAATTGTGTCTTTTTTATGACTTGAAAAGTGACTTTCCTGGCTGGCCCTTTATCAGATTTTTGGAAAAAAATTGTTACATTGTGGAAAACTGAGACAGTTTACTTCTAAGAAACTATCAAGTTTATTATACCTCCAAAGACTCTAGATAGGGGGTGTATAGGGAATCAGCTTGTCAGATGGTCTGTGGCCTTTTGTTCCCTCTATTTCTCATAAGCTACAACACATTTTATTCAAACTTTAAAGACAGGCTCAGTATCAAGCAGAAATGTGGATATCTTTTTTTGTTATGGTCCATTCAATTATTTGCTCAGCTGAGTACATAGTGCTCCAGGTGAGGTATTGTGATGGGGCAATTGTCCAGAATCCATCTTTCTGTCTTTCCAACTAATGGCCCTCTATCAAACACTCCAAATTATTGCTCATACCTGAAAATTAGCACTATATTGTGCAATCCCTTATTTTACATAAATACAGAAATAAAGAAGAAACGAAAGATCTTCTGCTACCAAACTGTAAGGCCTAGACCTTCAATATTGTGCATGTGATATTGCCTAATGGTCCTCTACCAACATGCTTGAAAATTAGCCCTGTATTGTGCAATCCCTGATGTTTTTTATTGCAGTCAGGATACTGACTGTAATCAAGGAATTGTCCGAATTTGCTCTTTGCTTCTAGGAACCTGACAACGACCTTAAAAATTTTCCTTGCTCTTTAAATGATTCATAATTTCTTGTAGTATACGATCTGAAAATGTAAGCCCATTCATAAAGAATGACAGTGAAAAGCCGAATCACTGAATGTGCGCAGTGATTAAGGTCACGACCTCTACAGGTACTTCTATTTATACCATCTTAAACAGTGTTGCATCCAGGCCACTTGATAGTGGGAATCCTCCAGGATTGTCGTCATGTCAAAAGTTAACATTATCATAGACAGTTGTTATCTTTCGAAATATCGGAAGGTGATGCTCCTTAAACTATCCTATGTATTTTTTGTCCGAATTAGACAATTACGCTGTTGATCAAGTCAGTTATTGTCAAGAAAACATGGTTGGGATTCTGTCAGGGGGGGAGTTTAAAAGTCTTCAAATGTGATTTCATGATGAGGAAAACTTAACAGACAAATCAGAGAATGACTTCAACTATCATACAAACTGTTAATATACAGTCCTGACTGCATTTGAGGCCATTCAGGCCTTTGATTATAGAAATAAAGAATGAAAGCTTGAAAATCTTATCCTCCGAACCCAAAAGGCCCAAGGCTTTGATATTTTATTTGTTACATCACTTAAATATCCGCTACCAAAACACTCCAAAGTATTGCTTTAACTTGAAAATAAGCCCTATATTGTGCGCTTCCTGATGTTAGATAGAAATGAAGAAGATCTTAAGAAATTGTCGTCTTCCAATGGCCCAGAGCTTTTATATTGGGCACGTGATACCACTAAATGGCCCATAATACTTCAAAAAATGTTCCAATGGTTGCTCTGTCTTGAAAACTAGCCCTTTATTGTTAGATTCTGAATTTTACTCAGAAATAGGTAAGGAATTTTGGTCAAAAACTGAAAGTGCATTTTTCATAGTTCATGTGCAGCCCAAAAAATTTCATGGGAGCATGTAGTTGCCAAGGTCCGCATCTGTCCATCCCCCGTCCGTCGAAAGCTGTTTCTCGACAACACTTGAACTAAATTAAATGAAACTTCATATAAAGAGTTTTCTGAGATGGTATTTATCTGTGTCACAGGTGAAATTTACCTGTAAGTTTCTGTCCATGTTTCTGTATTACATTCTTACACCTACAGTACAAGCTTCTTTCGTTAATCTGACTAGTATCTGATGGAAACAGTCACCATTAATTGTGAAAGACACGTCACAATTTTCATTTTCTTTGTGATACTTGGCTGTCATTGGCTAGTATTGGACAAAAATATGATAGGCTGGAATTGGAAAATAATAACGGCAATTTTTTTGACTTGTCGAAAATTGATAAGAGTTGCAGATGGCAATTTAATGTTCATGGAATTTTTTACTTTTTCAAGTTTGTTGTTATAACACATTGTGTAAAATGAAGAAATTACTTGTTACAAGCAATTTCATTTCACACAAAGTTTTTTCAATTGCTTTTCTTGAAGGGCATCCAAAAGCTTCACAGTGTGGGAATCGGTTTAGTTATTTACAATCGCAAAGATTGACAAAAAGAAAATATGTTATCTTTATTTCATGTTTATCTCTGCGTGCTTATTTATTTCTATTCTATGTTTATCTCTATCTACCAGTATTCTGTCTTTATCTCTTCCAGTTTTTGCAAACACTGTAATATTTCTTTTTCAGCCATTCAGTAACTCATATAAGGGTGGTTTTGAAGCCAAAATGACAAAGAAAGAAGCATCTCAAATTTTAGGAGTTAGGTAAAGTGACTACTCATCTATATACTGATAAGATTTTCAAAAAATGTCTTTCATTTACCATTTCATATTATGAATTTGGCAAAGAATTCAGAATGATTGTTAGTGATAACTAGAATCAAAGATGACTTAAGGTTTTCACTCTGTCTGTCTGTCGGTTCATGATTTATTCTGATAAATCAGTTTTCTGGACTTCTTTAGCTCACCTGAGCACAATGTGCTCAAGTGAATTGTTGAGATCATCTGGCGTCCGTCAGTTGTCCATAACAACCTCTTTTAATGATGTCTCCCAAACTACTGTTTTGGTCAAATTTGGAAGAAATGTTCCTTGGGTGCACCCCTTTAAAAGTTGGTATAAGAATTGAAATCAATTACCTGTAGTTGCCATGGCAACTAAAGTGAAATCTTTGACAATCTTCTCTTCCTGATCCAGAAAGCCTAGAGCCTTGATATTTTGCATGAAACATCAGTATACTGACCTCTTTCAAACTAGCTAGAAACATTACCCTTAGGCACCAAAGAGCGGAGGCCTGGGGGAGGGGGCGCTTCTATATAGCAATAAAGAACGATTTTTAAAGGACATCTCCTCCCAAACGACTTGGCTAACTTCAATCAAATATGCCAGAAATGTTCCTTAGATGGTCCTCTTTCAAAGTAGCTTAAATTGAAAAAAATATGTTAAAAACTCTGCTTGCCATGGTGACAAAAGTGAAATTTCAAAAAAAAATCTTTAGTTATCTTCTTATATTTAGCATGAAAAATCAGTACATTGAACTCTTTATAGATTGTTAAAATCATTACCGTCAGGTCCCCAGAGGTGGAACCAGAGAGATGAGGTTTATATAGAAATAAAGAACGATTTTTAAACGACATCTGCTCCAAAACCTTAAAGCCAATTTCAACCAAATTTGGCAGGAATGTTCCTTATGTGGTCCTCTTTTACAAGAGCTAAATGAACATTGCTAAAATCTTGACTTTGGATCCTCAGGTGGTACAAACCCTATGTATATACATGTATGTTTTAAGTATGGTTAGGCCCACATGTATCACGGTCCTAGTCTTGACATTAAATTTCAAAATAAAAAGAGCCTTTATCTGAGGTAAACACACCAGGGCCCACTGACCTCTTGTATTAGCTGACCTGAGCACAACATGCTCAAGGTGAGCTGTTGTGATGGGTAAATGTCCAGCTTCTGTCTGTCTATCCATAAACAATTTCAAAAATCTTCTCCTCCTAAACTTACCAGGAGATTTCAACCAAACTTTGTAGAAATGATTATTATGTCATTCTCTTGCAAGATACTTGAAAGAATTGGAATCAATGAAGATCTCTGGAATCAATGGATGGGAAAAACTTTCAAGACTTCTCCCAAACTAAAAGGCCTATAACTTTCAAATTTTGCATTTAACATCACCTAGTGAAACTATATAAAAATACTTTGAATAATTGATTTGAGATCAATGTAAGCCCTATGCTGAGGGTTTCTGGATTTTACTAGAGATAAAGGAAGAATTGTTTAAATATCTTCTAATTCCAAATGGTAAGGCTTAGAGTATTGGAATTTTAGGAGGAGATGTCATTTAAAGTAATCAAAGCTGAAAACAGCTCGCGCATATTTATGGGCCAATGAAAATTTCTTGAACAATTTTTCGTAAAGGTGATCCGGGGAACATGCCTGTTAAATTTGACAAAAATTGGCCAAATAGTAAACGAGGTGTCATTTAAAGAAATCAAAGCTGAAAACTACTGGCCCTGCCACGCTCATAATTTATGGGCAAATCAATTCAAATTCAAATTGTAAAGATTGGCATGCAATGTAGCCTTATGACACCCTACTATAATACCATAAATTGTTACTCTTTGATCAATATAAGCTGTTAGTTGTTGGTTCCTGGATATAGTATATAGAAAAAGAAGAATATTTGTAAAAATCTTGAACTTCTCCAAAGCCATGAATGCGCCTAGAGCTTTCAAATGTATAAGGCATTGCCTTATGTAATTCTACAAACTTTCTGCAGTCTATCACAGTACAATCTAGAGCTATCATTATCATGTAAGCCATATAGGACCATCAAGGTTCTCTCGTTCTAATACTGGAAGCTATTCAGCTGATTTTTGAGTTTCATTCCAGTCCATTGTGTATTTTCTGATCTATTTTCAGTCCACAAGCCTCGGCTGCCAGAGTAAAAGAAGCACACAAGCAAATTATGCTATTAAACCATCCAGATAGAGGTTAGAGACTTTATATGGTTTGGATATTCTACATACCCTTCTCTTTATAACTTTCTTAACCTGAGATATTGCCATAGCCTTGATGACACCCGCTCTTTTTCCCAAACCAAGTGATTACTTGTGAGTTGTCACAAACTTACAGTAATACATGTGTATATTGTTTCATCATATTACAAGGTTAACGGTCTCTTGTTAAGGTGAGATCAATCTATCAATCTATTCTTTCACAATTAGAAAAATGAAAAAAATCTTCTGCTCCTACACTTACCATGTAGTTCATCCAAATTTCAAAGAAACGATCCTTAGGTCATACTTTTTCAAAATACTTCAAAGAATTGAAATCTTTGTAGAACTTTAAAAAAAATTCTTCCCCCAAACCATTTCTTTAAAAATCTTCTCAAGCTGAAACTTTCTGGGATGTTTCTTGGGTGAAGTTCTACAAAAGTTGTTGAAAGAATTTGATTCTGTGAAAAACTCTGGTTGCCGCCGCTTTTGAAAATGGGCCATTTGAGTAAATCTTTAAAAATCTTCTCCTCGTAAACCAGTTGGCCATTCAAGCTGAAACTTTGCAGGGATGTTTCTTGGGTGAAGCTCTACAAAAGTTGTTAAAAGAATTTAATTTCTTGAAAAACTCTGGTTGCAGTGGCATTTGAAAATGGGAAATTTTAGTAAATCTTTGGGGTGGTTTTTTTTCAGAAACTGCAAGGCCAAAGGCATTTATATTTCATATGTATCTTAATCACATGGTTCTCTACCATTATTTCAAAAATTTAATCTCTGGAGTTAAATATTGCCCTGCCCCTGAGGTCCGCGGTTGGGAAAAATGCTTGATTAGAGCAAGTTCAAATGACTTCTCCTCGTAAACTATAAGGTCTATGACATTTCTATTTGGTATGTAGCATTACTGGATGGTTTTGTGCTTTTTCACCTAAAATTATTCCCCTAGGGTCAAAAAAGGCACTAGGAGTCCAAAATAGGGAAAATGCAAAAATTGATTAAGTTGGAAAAAAAATCTTCACTTTAAGGCCCAGGGCATTTATATTTTGGGTGTAGCATAGCCTGGCTGAAATCTAATAGTTTTGATTAAAGTATGCCTCTAGGGTAAAAACACCACTTCCCTGGGTGTTCAAAGTTAGTAAAAATGCTCAATTGGACCATGTTGAACAGTCTGTTCCTCCCAATCTACGAAGTCTAAGGCATTCATGTTTGGTATGAAACATAACCAGATGGTTCTCTACCACTTTATCTAAAACCATAGCTCTGGAATAAAACATGGCCCTACCCCAGAGGTCCCAAATTTGGGAAATCGCCAAATTAGAGCATCTTCAAGTCTTCTCCTTATGAAATATAAGGTGAAGGACATTCATATTTGGTATGTAGCATTACTGCATAATTTTTACTTTGTAAGAGGAAAATATGCCCTTAGGATAAAAATATGTCTCTGCTCCAGGGGTTGAATTGCGTAAATGGGTTAATTTGCAAGAATTCTTCTTCTGAAATATACCGGTAGGGCCTAGAGTTTATATATTTAAAACAAAGCACAACTTTAACGTTATCTCTGTCTACTAAGTTTATATCCTTTGGACAAAAATAGCCCTTAACAAGGCACCCTAAGTTATGAAAAACGCTCAATGAGCATTTTCAAATATCTTCCTCTCCCAAAGTATAAGTTGTAATGCATTCATATTTGGTTAATAGTATATAGGAAGTTCACCCTTTCGCACTATGTATTATTAAACCCATTTTCCTTGAGGGCATCAAAATGTGGGATAGTTTGGTAATTGATTAAACTATAAAGTCATAGGCATTCATATTTATTGTATAGCATTACTCAATATTTTTGTACTTTACCTAAAGTTTTATATTTGTTTTATTCAATTGGCTCAAGCTGCGTCTTTTTTGTACAAAAAAGTACTGTAATTTGCAGATGCCTCAGGTGGGCGATTTAGGACCATCATGGTCCTCTTGTATTTATGTATACATGTATGGACTGATACATATACATGTATGGACCGATTAACTCCCAATTTCCAAGGAATACTGTTGTACTCAGAATTCACCATTTACTTATTTACAGTAAACTGGAATTACATATTTTATATCTTCTTACGCTTAGAAGAAGTATTCCTCTTTGCAGTTCTGAAAATAGATCAAGGAGATGCCTTTTACCCATTACAACACCAAAAAATCTTAGACTGGTTCAAATTGAAAGAAGTTGCAGACAACATTTTCAAGTTGTTGGAATCTAGAAAATCTTTGTCTTGCATGGTAGAAAATATTATGGACATTAAAGACATTGCTTGTTACTAGCAATTTCTTCATTGTCCACAATGTTTTCCAAAGCTTTATTCTTTTGATGCTTAAAAAGCGGGATCGAGTGGGAATGGGTTAAATGATAAGCAATGTTCATATTTAATTTGACATGCTTACTTTCAAGTACCTTAACCCGTCAATCAAACCTGACATCTTAACAAATGGGATTTTTCCACACATTGACGCCCCTTCAAAACAGTATGGGAAACAAATGTGTAAAATAAAGCAATTTTCCACAATGTTTTCACCCAGACAGTTGAAAAAAATAAACTTAATGATATCATCTGCAACTCCTTTCAATTTGGACCAGTCTAAAATCTGGCTGTCTGGTAATAACTTAAAAATGGAAGTATAAACTCTTAAATTAAGGATGATAACTCTAAAGTCATTTTCATTGGAATTGTATGACTTTTTAATTTGAGGTTAAGGCATCAGCCTTATAACTCATGCTGCAAAATAAGTTATTATCAAAAGCCAAAGATAGTTATTACAGCTATACTACTCTTGTATTTAAATTTCAAAGAACTGAAATGACTCAATTCTTACCTTTTCCCACAAAATCCCGCTGTGTTATGCCTTACAGAAAAATACTTTTGGAAAACATCTACACTTGGCTATTGGGTACTGGATAGTGGACAAAATGCATCTAGAGTTAACCCCCTTGATATTGTAGGTTGCTCTTTTGATAGTGAATAAGTGTGCCAAGTTTAAAGTGAATGCCTTTAGTAGAACCAGAGATACCATAAAATTTCATTTTTTTTGCACGACGACAACAACGGCGACACCAAGTCTATCGCAATACCTCGAAAACAGTTAAAATGTTAGAAAAGGAGAAATAAGCAATTCATTTCTCTCAGTGTTTTCTACCATATATGACACATATTTTCCCATTAAAAAAATTAATGGCACTAAACTTTGTCATTATTTCAACAGTATTAAGTTTTGTACATGTAAAATTTGCAGTCCAACATTATCAAGAAATAATACCTTACTGCAAAAAAAAAATGGTTATATGATAACTAGCTGTACATTACTACAGCAGTTGTAATAAGGAATGACTTTTATTTTTTCAGGTGGATCCCCATACATTGCTACAAAGATTAATGAGGCCAAAGACTATTTAGAATCAAAAAAACACTGACAGAAGTGTGAGATGTTATCATTGATGTCATACAAGTTTCAATGGACTTTTCCTCATTTAGTGTGTGACTGAACAAAACTGTGATACAGTGCTATGGAGTTACATATGTTTATAGAAGCGCTATCTAGACCCTAATTTTCCAAATGTAAAAGTACACCCTAATGCAGGGCTCTGAAAATTTTGAAATGTAAATCGATCCAGGACAATACCAACCCCTTCCCCCATTCAACTGGCAAAATGATTTTTTACACACACACCTTTTTTAGCTCACCTGAGCACAATGTGCTCATCGTGAGCTTTTGTGATCGTTGATTGTCCGTCGTCCGTCGTGCTGCATCAAAAACTGAAGTGTTTACACTCTAGAGGCCACAGTTTTGACCCAATCTTCATGAAACTTGGTCAGAATAATTGTTAGATCATGAGGATGAACCTTTTGATTATGGGAGGGTTCTTTTTGAAAACACAGGAAAAGGGGCCTAAATGACAATTTCTTTGTTTACACTCTAGAAGCCAAAAATATGGCTCTTTCTTCATGAAACTTTGCCAGAATAATTATTAGGTCATAGAAATGAACCCTTTTGATTATTAGAAGGATCTTTCCGAAAACACAGGAAAAGGGGCCTTAATGACACTTTCTTTGTTTACACTCTAGAGGCCACAATTTTGGCCCAATCTTCATGAAACTTGGTCAGAATAATTGTTTGATCATGAGGATGAACCCTATTGATTATTGGAGGATTCTATTGGAAAACAGGAAAAGGGGCATTAATGACAATTTCTTTGTTAACACTCTAGAGGCCACAATTTTGGCTCAATCTTCATGAAACTTGGTCAGAATAATTGTTAGGTCATAAGGATTTACCCTATTGATTATTGAAAGATTCTATTAGAAAACACAGGAAAAGGGGCCTTAATGACAATTTCTTTGTTAACACTCTAGAATAATTGTTAGGTCATAAGGATTTACCCTATTGATTATTGAAAGATTCTATTAGAAAACACAGGAAAAGGGGCCTTAATGACAATTTCTTTGTTAACACTCTAGAGGCCACAATTTTGGCTCAATTGTCATGAAACTTAGTCAGAATATTTGTTAGGTCATAAGGATTAACCCTATTGATTATGGATTGGTTCTATCGGAAAACACAGGAAAAGGGGCCTTAATGATAATTTCTTTGTTTACACTCTAGAAGCCACAAATATGGCTCTTTCTTCATGAAACTTTGCCAGAATAATTATTAGGTCATAGAGATGAACCCTTTTGATTTTTAGAAGGATCTTTCCGAAAACATAGGAAAAGGGGCCTTAATGACAATTTCTTCGTTTACACTCTAGAGACCACAATTTTGGCTCAATTTTCATGAAAATTGGCCAGAATAATTGTTTGTCACAAGGATGAACCCTATTTATTATGGGAAGGTACTTTTGGAAAACACAGGAAAAGGGGCCTTAATGACAATTTCTTTGTTATTGCTCTAGAGGTCATCATTTTGGCTCAATTGTCATGTTACTTGGTCAGGATACTTGTTAGGTCATAAAGATGAACCTTATAGATTATGGGAAGGTTCTATAGGATAACACAGGAAAAGGGGCCATTATGACAATTTCTTTGTTTACAATATAGAAGTCACACTTCATGAAACTGATTATAGTTATTTGTCTCTAATTGCATTTTTCTAACAGCAGACAGTTCAGGTGAGCGATCTAGGACCATCATGGTCCTCTTGTTTTTTTTCACCTTTCCTGTTTGTACCAGGGTTCATTATTCATTCATTGTTTACCTTCTTCTACAGATTTTCTGATAATAGTTCTAATCTTTAAATGAGTGTTAAGATAGAAGAAAATGACAGATCCTACTTTTATTTTATTCTTTCTGGACGTAAATAACTTGCACTTGCGGCAATATAGGTCTGTCCACGAAATTTCAGTATCTTGTAAAAATAAATTACACACATTTCTTTGTTTTTTTCTCATTTTTTCCCATATTATATAAATATGCCAAAAAGCGTTTTGTTTCAGTTAGCAGCTGTTAGATCAAAATTAAATCAAACTAGATAAATAGAATCTGTCATCTGAATTGCTATATACAACTCCAAGAGACATGTCTCCAGTTAGACAATTTGAGCCATTGTTATCCAGTTCCCTAAGCTGGATTTCTTATCAAGATAACCAGGGTTTTCACGCATGTTGATTGATTTTATACAAAAGGCAAATGAAGCCTGTTTGTTTCTCAATTTATATTATCCTGTTTGTTTCTCAATTTATATTAGAGTAAAACAAATTTGTTTTATGAGTAATGACAGTATTTTTTTTCCATTCTTTTAACACTTGAATATGAAAAGATTGTTCAAATAGTTGATATCCTATGCTTGGTTAAGCAAGAAACATTTTTGGTTAACTGCAAATGCAATTACACAAATGCCAAGTCCATGTGTGGATGGCCACCTGGCTAAAGCCCGGCAGGCACAGTAATTATCGATTTTTGTCACCTTGTTAATCTGAGGTCCCTTAATCTGTAGGTAATGTGTCAAACCCTTGTATTCTTTTGGATTTTGATAGATGATTGGTGAGTTTATCTATATTTCAACTTCGAATGAATATTTCAGACCGGTTTCTTTTGCAGTCAGGATACTGACTGTAATCTAGGAATCACCCAAATTCGCTCTTTGCTTCTAGGAACCTGACAACGACCTGAAAATTATTTCCTTGCTTGTGAATTGATTCATAATTTCCTGTAGTTTACTATCTGAAAATGTAAGCCCATTCATAAAGAAAGACCTCGAAAAGCCGAATCACTGAATGTGTGCATTGATTAATGTCACAACCTCTACAGGTACTTCTATTTATACCATCTTAAACAGTGTTGCATCCAGGCAACTTGATAGAGGGAATCCTCCGGGTTTGTTGTTATGTCAAAAGTTAACATCATCAGATACATAGAATGATGTATAATTATGTCTCTGACATCATTTAATTGATTGCCTGAACTTACCATCATTACGGATTTCATTTAACAAACAAGAGGACCATGATTGTCCTAAATCGCTCCCCTGAGTATGATGTTTCATGGATTTATGATATATATGAAATAGCAAAGCCCTCAATCTAATTATTTTGGAGAAGATGTTTAAGGATTTCTCATTTAATCCTAGGTATATTGATGATCCCACAATATAGCACTAATTTCCTGAATATGGTAATGCTTTGAAGTATAGACATCAATACATACCAAGTATAAAAGCTCTAGTCCTAATGGTTAAGGAGAAGAAGGTTTTCAAAGATATCATTATTTATTCCTAACTAAAATTAGAGATTGCACAGAAAAGGGCTTTTTCTTTTATAGTAATTTGGTAGAGGGTCAATGGCTGATGATATGTACCAAGTATCAAAGCTTTAGGCTTTATGGTTCGAGAGAAGAAGATTTTCAAAGATTTCCTTCTTTATTTCTATGTAAAATCAGGGTTCAAAAAGAAAAATGCTTATTTTCAGAATACGGTAATTCTTTGAAGTATTTTGGTAGAGGGTCAATAGATGACGATGTATACAAAATATCAAAGCTCTAGTCCTCATGGTTTGGGAGAAGAAGATTGTTAATTAAAGATTTCCTTCATCTTTTCTATGTAAAATCAGGGATCACAAAGAAAAGGGCTTATTTCAGAATATGGTAATTCTTTGAAGTATTTTGGTAGAGGGTTAATAGATGATGATTTGTACCAAATATCAAAGCTCTAGGCCTTATGGTTTGGGAGAATGAGATTTTTAAAGATTACCTTCTTTATTTCAATGTAAAATCAGGGATCAAAAAGAAAAGGGCTAATTTTCAGAATACAGTAATTCTTTGAAGTATTTTGGTAGAGGGTCAATAGATGATGATGTATACCAAATATTAAAGCTCTTGGCCTTATGGTTTGGGAGAAGAAGATTTTTAAAGATTTCCTTCTTTATTTCAATGTAAAATCAGGGATCACAAAGAAAAGGGCTAATTTTAAGAATACAATAATTCTTTGAAGTATTTTGGTAGAGGGTCAATAGATGATGAAGTATACCAAATATCAAAGCTCTAGGCCTTATAGTTTGGGACAAGAAATTTTTTAAAGATTTCCTTCTTTTATTCTATGTAAAATCACGAATTGCCCAGAAGAGGGCTAATTTTCAGAATACGGTAAATCTTTGAAGTATTTCAATAGAGGGTCAATAGATGATGATTTGTACCAAATATCAAAGCTCTAGCCCTTATACTTTTGGAGAAGAGGATTTTTAAAGATTTCCTTCTTTATTTCAATGTAAAATCAAGGATCACAAAGAAAAGGGCTAATTTTCAGAATACAGTAATTCTTTGAAGTATTTTGGTAGAGGGTCAATAGATGATAATGTATATCAAAGCTCTAGGCCTTATGGTTTAAGAGAAGCAGATTTTTAAAGATTTCCTTCTTTATTTCTATGTAAAATCAGGGATCGCCCAGAAAAGGACTAACTTTCAGAATACAGTTATTCTTTGAAGTTTTTTCGGTAGAGGGTCAATAGATGATGATTTGTACCAAATACCTAAGCTCTAGGCCTTACCGCTTGGGAGGAGAAGATTTTTTAAGTTTTGAGCTCACCTGAGCACGTAGTGCTCAAGTTTTTTGGTAGAGGGTCAATAGATGATGATGTATACCAAATATCAAAGCTCTAGGCCTTATAGTTTGGGACAAGCAGATTTTTAAAGATTTCCTTCTTTTATTCTGTGTAAAATCACAAATTGCCCAGAAGAGGGCTAATTTTCAGGATACGGTAATTCTTTGAAGTTTTTCGGTAGAGGGTCAATAGATGATGATTTGTACCAAATATCAAAGCTCTAGGCCTTATGGTTTCGGAGAACAAGAGTTTTAAAGATTTCCTTCTTTATTTCTATGTAAAATCAGGGATCACAAAGAAAAGGGCTTATTTCAGAATATGGTAATTCTTTGAAGTATTTTGGTAGAGGGTTAATAGATGATGATGTATACCAAATATCAAAGCTCTAGGCCTTATGGTTTGGGACAAGAACATTTTTTAAAGATTTCCTTCTTTTATTCTCTGTAAAATCACAAATTGCCCAGAAGAGGGTCAATAGATGATGATGTATACCAAATATTAAAGCTCTAGGCCTTATGGTTTGGGAGAAGAAGATTTTTAAACATTTCCTTCTTTATTTCAATGTAAAATCAGGGATCACAAAGAAAAGGGCTAATTTTCAGAATACAGTAATTCTTTGAAGTATTTTGGTAGAGGGTCAATAGATGATGATGTATATCAAAGCTCTAGGCCTTATGGTTTAAGAGAAGCAGATTTTTAAAGATTTCCTTCTTTATTTCTATGTAAAATCAGGGATCGCCCAGAAAAAGACTAACTTTCAGAATACAGTTATTCTTTGAAGTTTTTTCGGTAGAGGGTCAATAGATGATGATTTGTACCAAATACCTAAGCTCTAGGCCTTACCGCTTGGGAGGAGAAGATTTTTTAAGTTTTTAGCTCACCTGAGCACGTAGTGCTCAAGTGAGCTATTGTGATTGCCTTTTGTCCGGCGTCCGTCCGGCGTGCGTCGTCCGTCAACAATTTCTTTGAACGACATCTCCTCCCAAACCACTGGGCCAATTTGAACCAAATTTGGCAGAAATGTTCCTTAGGTGGTCCCCTTCAAAAATAGCTAAAGAATTGAAATCCCTTAAAAACTCTGGTTCCCATGGCAACAAAAGTGAAATTTTAAATAATCTTTAAAAATCTTCTCCTCCTGACCCAGAAGGCGTAGAGCCTTGATATTTTGCATGGAGCATCAGTATATTGACCTCTTTCAAAATAGCTAAAATCATGATCCTCGGGTCCCCAGGGGCGGAGCCCTAGGGGGGTTGGGTTTATATAGATGTAAAGAATGATTTTTTAAATAACAAATCCTCCCAAACCACTGGGCCAATTTGAACCAAATTTGGCAGAAATATTGCTTAGGTGGTCCCCTTCAAAAAAAGCTAAAAGAATTGAAATCCGTTTAAAACTCTGGTTGCCATGGCAACAAAAGTGAAATTTTAAGATAATCTTTAAAAATCTTCTCCTCCTGACCCAGAAGGCGTAGAGCCTTGATATTTTGCATGGAGCATCAGTATATTGACCTCTTTCAAAATAGCTAAAATCATGATCCTCGGGTCCCCAGGGGTGGAGCCCCAGGGGGGTGGGGTTTATATAGAAATAAAGAACAATTTTTAAATGACATATCCTCCTAAACCACTGGGCCAATTTGAACCAAATTTGGCAGAAATGTTGCTTAGGTGGTCCCCTTCAAAAATAGCTAAAAGAATTGAAATCCATTAAAAACTCTGGTTGCCATGGCAACAAAAGTAAAATTTAAAATAATCTTTAAAAATCTTCTCCTCCTGATCCAGAAGACGTAGAGCCTTGATATTTTGCATGGAGCATCAGTATATTGACCTCTTTCAAAATAGCTAAAATCATGATCCTCGGCCCCCAGCGGCGAAGCCCCAGGGGGGTGGGGTTTATATAGATGTAAAGAATGATTTTTTTAAATGACATCTTCTCCCAAACCACTGGGCCAATTTGAGCCTATATATTTTGCATGAAGCATCAGTATACTTATCTCTTACAAAATAGCTAAAATCATGATCCTCGGGTCTCCAGGGGCCGACCCGGGGGGGGGGGGGGGGTATAGGCGGTATAGGCATGAAGCATCAGTTCACAGACTTCTTTCTTATTTCTGAAATTATAACCCATGGAAAAAGTTTTTTCCTTCTTTCAAATCAGCACCAAAGCCTTGGATTTTGTAATTTAGACTTGGATCCCCAAGTTCATAGTGTTTATATGTAATTGTGGCCCACTCGTTTCATAATCCTAACCTTAACATGAAATTAGATTGTTGAAAGAAAAAGAGCCTTTATCTCAGGTGAGCGCCCCAGGGCCAACGGCCCTCTTGTTTCACTGTTGCCATGGCAACCAGAATTCTCCATGGATTTTAATTCTTTGAAGTATTTTGAAAGAGCATGACCTAAGGATCATTTCTGTAAAGTTTTGTTAAAATTCCATGGTTAGTTTGGGAGGAGAAGATTTTTTTGTAATTGTGAAGGACGGACGGATGATGACCGATCACAATAGCTCCCCCAGAGCACTTCGTGCTCAGGTGAACTAAAAATGGGTATAATAGGCCCCGGTGTTCAACGATTTGTGGACCTAGGACATAGTCAAAAGTGAAACTAGACATTCCGCCATCTCGGATGTTTTTGATTATTATAACCTTCATTCTTACGATTTTAAAAGTTACCAGCTACAAAGCGTTATCCAGTTTTGTACACATGCATCTGTTCGGTGTAAATTCCCAAATCGTAAAATAGAGTTCTTTGTTGATTTATTGTTACCATATTTTTAACAAGAAGAAATTAGACCAAGTCCATTACCGCGAAAGAGGTTCGAACCACAATTTGTAGACCTGTAGAAATTTACGGATTAGTCAATTCCGATAGACCGGGAAGGTAAGGGTAGAATTTAATAATTCTCCGCACGCTATTTCAAAGGTTTCTGCCAAAATCTCGTAACCACAGTTGTTATCTTTCAAAATATTGGAGGGTGACACTCCTTAAACTATCCTTCGTATATTTTGACCATTTCGAAAATTACACTGTTGATCAAGTCAGTTATGGGCGAGAATTTGTTTGGATGGGGTTTTACGCCGCTTTCAACAATCTTTCAGTTATATTGCGGCGGCTGGAGTACCTAACAATGGAATCCTGGTATTTCTCACACCAGTACTACCATTACATCCCTTCCTAGTCTCCAGCTGCTATCTCACATAGGTCTACGATTAACCACCCATTGGTGAGAGACAAATAGTCGGAAGGGATGAGTGCCGCCGTCGGGGATCGAACCCGGGACCTCTAGATTGACAGTCCGATGCGCTACCAACTGCGCTATGACGGCGGCTCAGGTTATGGGCGAGAAAACATGGTTGAGATTCTGTTGTAGGTGGGTAGAAGATCGAAGTCTTCAAAAGTGATTTCATAATAAGGAAAACTTAACAGACGAATCAGTGAATGACTTGAACTATCATAAAAATTGTTATTACACAGTCCTGACTTAATTAAAGGCCGTTCAGGCCTTTGATTGTTTTTATTTTTGGGATTCCAATCAGTGTGCCAATTCAAAAATAGGCCTAGACAGGCAATTTATTGATTTTCCTGCCTAAATGGTATACACATGAATATAGAATAACAAATTAAACTCAATAGGGAAGACACAACCGTAATCATTTTTAAACTCATTTTTTTTTTTAAACGAAATATAGGAGTCAGTTTGTCGGTCGGTCCGTCTGTGAGTCTTAAGCTTTTTCGTGTCCACTCAATTTCTCAGCAACTATTGGTCGGATTTTATTCAAATTTCACTGATATAATCATTATCAAGCAAAGATGTGCATATTTTATTTTTGTAATGGTCCATTGATTTTGAGGGAGTTATTGCCCTTTGGGTGAAAAATTGTGTCTGCTCAATTTCTCAGTAGCTATTGGACGGATATGATTCAAATTTCACAGAAACACTAGGTATAAGTCAGACATCTGCATATCCTATTTTGGTTATGGTCCAATGATCTTTTAAGGAGTTATGGCCCTTTAATTAAAAAGTCTGTTTTTTTTTACTTGGCCCTTTAATTAAAAAGTCTGTGTTTTTTTTACATTTCTGTAGCTTTTTCGTGTCTGCTAAATTTCTAGGCAACTATTGGACGGATTTCATTCAATCTTCACAGATATAATCATTATCAAGCAAAGATGTGCATATTTTATTTTTGTTATGGTCCATTGATTTTTGAGAGAGCTATGGCCCTTTGTGTCTGCTCAATTTCTCAGTAACTATTGGATGGATATGATTCAAATTTCACAGAAACACTAAGTATAAGTCAGACATGTGCATATCCCATTTTGGTTATGGTCCATTAATTTTTGACGGAGTTTTGCACCTTTAATTAAAAAGTCCATTTTTTGTTACATTTCTGTAGCCTTTCGTGTTTCCTTTATTTCTCGGCAGCTATTGCACAGATTTTATTCATTCTGCACTGATATGATCAGTATCAAGCAGAGATGTTCATATTCTATTTTTGTTACAGTCCATTGATTTTTGATAGAGTTATGGCCCTTTGGTGAAAAATTGTGTCTGCTCAATTTTTTAAGCAACCATTGGACGGATTTGATTCAAATTTCACAGAAACACTTGGTATAAGTCAGACATGTGCATATCCTTTTTTGGTCATGGTCCATTGATTTTTGACGTTAAGGCCCTTTAATAAAAAGTCCATTTTTTGTCACGGCCCTTTGGCGGATAGGACTTGTATATTGACAAGCGCTGTTGGGGGGGGGGGTATTAGTCCGCTTTGCGACAATTTCTAGTTTTTATTGTGACTCCATCAAACCATTAAATTATATGTTAACCTTAAGTTTTGGACACAATGAGAAAATAACTTCATGTTTACTACTAATATGAAAGTGACTTTAGAAGTGGCTGTTAGTTGATTGATTGTTTGAATGGGGTTTAATGCCACTTTTAACAGTATTTCAGTCATATCGCAGTGGCTGGATAACAATGGATTCCTGGTTCCCACACCAGTTCTACTACTACATCCTTTCCTAGCCTCCAGCTGCTATCCCACCTAGGTTTACGATTCTCCACCCAATGGTGAGAGACAAATGTAGGAAAGGATATTTGCCGCCACCGGGGATTAAACCTATGACATCCTATGGTTGAAGATTAGGCGTCTGGCGTGCTACCAACTGCACTATGACAGCGGCTCCAGAATTGGCTGTTGGATTCATACAATAAAATCAAATCAAATATAGATCTACAAACTTTTCACTAATCACTCATCACTAATATTATGTTTGCAGTAAAGTTTAAACTTTGAGGTTTGCAGTAAAGTTTAAACTTTGAGGTTTGCAGTAAAGTTTAAACTTTGAGGTAAAAATAAACTAGCCTAAGATCCTACAAAAAGTAGACACATACTTTATCTTATTTATCATTACGACACCATTTACCAGCATTATACAATTTTCTATGGTTTTGTAAAAACCATGTACCATGTCAGACTGAAATTCAAGGGCAGATTGTTAAGCCATTTTCACACAATTCTGCTTTTTTTTACACACCTCAAGAAAGAGGCTTTAGAAAAAAATATGGAAAATGATGATATTGCTTGTTACAGGTAATTTCTTCATTGTCCACTATAGTTTCTTCATTGTCCACTATAGTTTCTACCCTAGAAGGTAGAGATTTTTAGAATTTCATCAATTGTTGTCTACAAACAAAAATTGGTCAATGAAGTAAAAGCTACTTCAGCCTATTTCTCACTTAAGACTATAAAGAGTAATTATAAACTAAATCTTATTTCTCTTCCAAACTCTTATAATTCATTAATCACTCCCTCCATCTTAAGTTCTGCTCAATGACAGAATTATAGACTGGTCCAACCCAGGAGTTGCAAGTAAGGAAAAACATTTATTGATAGCAACTTCATAAATCAGTTGAAACTAAAAGGGCTAGGGCATTCATATCTGATATAAATCAAAAGTTGATGTTCAAGAAAAATGCTTTAGAAAAAATTGTGGAAAATGAAACAAGAGGCCAATGAGGGCCTGAGACTCTCTACTGGTTATCAAGTTTTCCGTTAAAGAAATCTGATATTTAAGGAAGTTAATTACTCAAAGAAGAATGAATAAGAAAAAAAAGGGCTTTATCCCCTTTATCATTTTAAGTAATCCTCAAGGCCCCTTTTCCCATGTTTCATGACATATCCACTCAATTACCAAAAGAAAGTTACCTTATGACCCTACAATCATTCTGTGAATATTTCATCAGAATCTGACAATAATTGTGGACTCCATCACATAAACAGGATTGTTTTAAATGAAAATCAATAAGGCCCTTTTCCTGTGTTTTCTGATGGATCAATTTCATTCCAAAAGGAACTTTCCTTACAACCCAAAATTGTCCTGTGAAATTAAAAGACAATTTGATAAAGATTGTGATCTTCATCACATACACAAGAATGTTTTGAACGATAATCTGTAAGGCCCCTTTTCCTGTGTGTCGAATGCCACAATTATTCCATGCATCTTTGAAGAGAATCCAATAAAACTGTTGACTTTATTGTGTTAACAAAGATATTAAATTCAAGTTCTCATGAGGCCTCTTTTCCTGTGATATTTTACTGTTGGTTTTATCATTCTGTGAAAGTTAAAAGTGAATCTGATGAAATATTGGGACTTCATTGTGTTAACTAGAATATCAAAAAAAAAAAAAAATCATATGGCCCCTTTTTACATGATACTTGATGGATTGTACCCAGTTCTGAAAAGAACCATTTAAGTGATTGTACAATCATTCTGTGAAATTTTGAAGTGAATCTGGTGAAATCAAGGGACATCATTGTGTCAACAAGAATATTTAAGAAAATTTTTCATAAGGCCCTTTTTTATGTGACACTTGCCATAATCAGATCCACTGTGAAATCGACAATTGGAATGATGGTACAATCAATCTGTGGAATCTGTGGAATTTATTGTGTTAATGAGTTTGTAGTGAAATCTTCATAGGGCCTCTTTTCTCATGATACTTTACAGAACAAACCAAATTTCAAAAGGAACAATTCTAATGAAGGTAAAATCATTCTTTAAAAGTAAAAGAGAATCAATGAAAACAGTGGACTGAATTATGTCAAGAATTTTTGTAACAAAATTTTCATAAGGCCCCTTTTTCTGTGACACTTAACAAATCAGACCCAATGTACAAAGGAACAATCCTAATGATAGTTTGAAGAAAATGATAAAGACTGAGGACTTTATTGTAATAATGATGTTTTGTAATAAATTTTTATAAGGTCCCTTTTCTTGTGTCACTTAACCAATCAGACCTAATTTACACAGGAACAATCCAAATGATGGTACAATCATTCTATTTAAGTTTGAAGAGATTCTGATAAAGACTTAGGACATTGTTTTTTTTATGAGGATTTGATTTTTCATACAGCCCCTTTTCCTATGATACTAGACAGATCAGGCCCAATTTGGAAAGAAACAATCCTAATGATGGTACAAACATTCTGTGAAAGTTTGAACAGAATCTGATGAAAACTGCAAACTTTATCTTGGTTTAAAATTTTTAAAATAAATTTTCATAAGGCTCCTTTTCCTGTGATACTTGAAGGACCAGGTCTCATGTCAGCGTCAACAATCGTGATTATTGTACAATGATTCCGTGAAGGTTTGAAGAAAATCCAATGAAAGCTCTGGACTTGGTTTCAAGGATTATGAATAAAATTCTCAAAAGGGCCCTTTTCCCATGATATTAGACAGATCACGCCTAATTTGAAAAGAAAGAATCCTCATGAGTCATGATAGAATAATCATTCTGTGAAAGTTTAAACAGAATCTGATGAAAACTGTTGACTTTATTGTGGTACAAGGATTTTGAAATTAAATTTCATAATGCTCCTTATCCTGTGACACTTGACGGATCAGGTCTAATGCAAACATCAACATTCATTATTATTGTACAATTATTCTGTGAATGTTTGAAGAAAATCCGTTGAAAGCTCTGGACTTGGTAACAAGGATTTATAAATGAAATTTTCATAAGACCCCTTTTCCTGTGTTTCTTGACAGTTCAAACCCTGTTATGAAAAGAATGATAGTTATGACCTTCCAATCAACCTGTGAAAGTTTTAATAAAATCTGATCAAAACTGTGGGCTTCATTGTGTAAACAGGGTTTTATTCATTGAATTTTCATATAGCCCCTTTTCCCATGTTACTTGATGGATCTGAACCAATTCAAAAGGGAACTCTACTTACAAAAGTATAATTATTCTGTTTGAGTAAAAAGACAACTCTCATCTGTGGACTTACAAGCATTAATTAAGATTTTTTTAATTGAATTTTCCTAAGGCCCCTTTTCCTATGTTTCTCAATGGATCAGAACCAATTTGAAAGGAACAGTCCTCATGATGGTACAATCATTATGTGAAAGTTTGAAGTCTATCAGGTGAAATCTAGGGCAATGATGTGTTAACTAAGATCTTTTTATTAAGTTTTCATAGGGCCCCTTTTCCCATGAAACTTGATGGATCAAACCTACTTCCGAAAGGAACAATCCATTTAATGTAATAATCATTCTGTGAATGTTTGAAGAGAATTTGTTGAAAACTATGGACTCTATTGTGTTTACAAAGACTTTTTCAATCCAATTTTTATCTGGCCCCTTTTTCCCATGGTCCTTGACTGATCATACCAAATTTTGAAAGGAACAATTCTTATGATGGTACAATCATTCTGTGAAAGTTTGAAGTCAATCAGATGAAAACTGTGGACTCTAGAGTGTTAACAAAGATCTTTGAATTAAATTTTAATAAGGCCCCTTTTCCTATGTTTCTTGAGGAATCATATCCGATTCGGAAAGGAACAATCCTTATGATGGTACAATCATTCTGTGAAAGTTTGAAGAGAATCCGTTGAAATTTGTTGGCTCTAAATTATTAATGAGGATTTTTTATCTGAATTTTCATAAGGCTCCTTTTTCCTATGTTTCTTGACGGATCATACCCATTTTCAAAAGGAACAATCCTTATGATAGTACAATCATTCTGTGAAAGTTTGAAGGGAATCCGATGAAAACTGTTGACTCCAGAGTGTTAAGAGGATTTCTTAAAAGATTTTAAATTAAATTTTCATAAGGCCCCTTTTCTTCTGTTTCCTGATGGATCTGACCTTATCCCAAAGGAATAATCCTTATGATGGTACAATCATTCTTTGAAAGTTTAAATACAATCTGATGAAAACTGTGGACTCTAGTGTATTAACAAGGATTTTTTAATTGATTTTTCATAAGGCCCCTTTTCCTGTGTTTCTTGACGGATCATACCAAATTTCGAAAGGAACAATCCTTATGATAGTACAATTATTTTGTAAAAGTTTGAAGAGAATCTGATGAAAACTGTGGCTCTATCGTGTAAACAAGGAAAAGTTTAATGGACGGACGCCGGACGGGAAAAAGCCATCGCAATAGCTCTAGTAGCCTTCGGCCAGTTGAGCTAAAAATGAATGGCTATGGCTTTAAAGTATAATCCATTACTAAACTCTCCCACATTTTGACGCCCTCAAAGAAAATTGGTTTAAAAAAGCATTTTGAGAAAGGGGGAACGTAGTAGTTACAAGCCATTTCTCAATTTCTCACAATTCTTTCTACCCTGACATTCTTTGTATTTAGATTTCAATCAAACTTTTGTCGAGCTTCACCCAAGAAATATCCCTGCAAAGTTTCAGCTTGATTGGCCTACTGGTTTTGGCGAAGATTTTTAAAGGTTTACTAAAATTCCCCATTTTAAAATGCCATGGCAACCAGAGTTTTTCACGGGATGAAATTCTTTAACAACTTTTATAGAACATTTCCAAAGGAACATCACTGCAAAGTTTCAGCTTGATTGGCCAACTGGTTTTGGAGGAGAAGATTTTTAAAGAAATTGTGGACAGACGGAGGACAGACAACCACCAATCACAATAGCTCACCTCCCACTTTGTGCTTACATAAGCTAATAAACCCAACCTCCCTTGGGGCTCCTAGTGTCATGACTTTAGCTATTTGAAGGAGGTCAATATACTAATGCTTCATGCAAAATATCAAGGCTCTACGCCTTCTGGGTTGGGAGGAGAAGAATTTTGAAGATCATTTTTAAATTTTCCCTTTTGTAGCCAGAGTTTTTAACAGATTTCAATTCTTTTAGCTGTTTTACAGAGGACCACCTAAGGAACATTTCTGCCAAATTTGGTTCAAATTGGCAAAGTGGTTTTGGAGGAGATGTTGTTTCTTTATTTCTGTATAACCCCATCCCCTCTGGCTCTGCCCCTGTGGACCCGAGGGTCATGATTTTAGCTATTTTGAAAGAGGTCAATATACTGATGCTTCATGCAAAATATCAAGGCCCAACGCCTTCTGGGTCAGGAGGAGAAGATTTTTTTAAGATTATTTTAGAATTTCACTTTCAGGTGAGCTAAAAACTGCAGTCTGCAACTTTGAAATTGGACTCACCAAAAATTTTGACATAAAGGGTTTAACAAATGACCGATCGCAATTTCAAGTATGAGCAAAGAAGTAAATGTGAAAACTTAGATGATATAGCCAAATGAAGCAATATATAGTTTCTTATAAATAGGGTCATTATTAGTGAAATATTCAGGTTGAAAAGAGGTTACAATCAATTTTAGATTATATTGATCAGTTAAGTTAACAGTTTAGTTTGTTGAAGAAGAATGATGCATGGCAAAGTACATTATATTCATTGGTATCACAAATACAAGGGCTGTGTATATCTTACCCAAGAACATGCATGTTAATGCTTGAACCCTTGACCTTGTGATCACTAGTCAAGGAACTTTACCACTTGTCTCAAGTTCTCTTTCTGGAGAAAAACACCTGCAAATTTGCTGCATGTTTAGTGTATTGTTTGAATGATGTGATTAAGTTTGTTTGATTGGAATTCATAACCACTTTTAACTGGAGCACTTAACCCTGGATACCTGGTATTTCTAAAACTAGAGTTCTGCATTAAACCGACAAAGCTTGGTTAAGAGCTGACCAGTTGTTTCTGAGAAGATTTTTATCTCACCCGAGCATGATGTGCTCATGCTCATCCAGAGTCAAAGGGGGATGGGGTGGATGTAAATAAATAAAAAAGGATTTTTAAAACAACAATATCTTCCAAACTACTAGGGCAATTTCAACAAAATTTGGAAGGAAAATTCCTATGGTGGCCAAATTGTTTTGAGCAAGAATCCTTAAGGCCCCTTTTCCTGTGTTTCATGGCAGATCCACCCCATTTCCAAAAGGAAGTTTCCTTATGACTCTGATATCATCCTGTGAATCTTTCAAAAGAGCTTGCTAATAATTGTTGACTTGATTGCGTAAAGGAGAATGTTTTAAGTGAAAATCCATAAGGCCTTTTTCCGGGTTTCCTGATGGATCCACTTCATTTCTAAAAGGAACTTTCCTTACAACTCTACAATCATCCTTTGAAATTTTAAAGACAATCTGATAACAATAATTGTGGACTAATCATGAACAAGAATTTTTGGAGTAATAATCTACTTTCTAATGATGGTTTAATAATTTTGTGAAGGGGTTGAAAAATGGGGATTTCATTGTGTTAAGTAATATATTTATATACAATTTTCATAGGGCCCCTTTTTTGCATGATACTTGATGGATTGTACCCAATCCTGAAAAGAACAATCCTTATGATTGTACAATCATTCTGTGAAAGTTTGGAGGGAATCCAGTGAAATCTAGAGACATCATAGAGACAACCCTAGAAAAGAGATAGATAATTTGAAGAAAATGATAAAGACTGAGGACTTAATTGTGATAATGACGTTTTTGTAATAAAATTTTCATAAGGCCCCTTTTCTTGTGTCACTTGCCAAATCAGACCCAAGGAACAATCCAGATGATGGTACAATCATTCTATTGCAGTTTGAAGAGATTCTGATAAAGAGAAGAAAGGACGTTCTTGTGTAAATGAGGATTTGGTAATAATTTTTCATACAGCCCCTTTTCCTGTGATATTTGACAGATCAGTCCCAATTTGGAAAGAAACAATCTAAATGATGGTACAAACATTCTCTGAACGTTTGAACAGAATCTGATGAAAACTGTAGACTTAATTATGTTAAACGAGGATTCTTTTAATGGAATTATTGTAATGCCCCTTTTACATGATACTTGACAGATCAGACAGAATATGTAGTGGAAAAGATGGTACAATCATTCTGTGAACAATTGAAAAGAATCTGATGAAAACTTTTGATATTGTGGAACAAGTATTCTAAAAAGGAATTTTCATAAGGCACCTTTTTCTGTGATGCTTGATAGATCAGGTTCTAATGTTAACATCAAAGATCGGTATTATTGTGCAATCATTGTGATGAAAGCTCTGGACTTGGTAACAAGGATTTTTAAATGAAATTTTCATTAGGCCCCTTTTCCTGTGGGTTGAAAAGAGTGATCCTTTTAACCTTTAAATCATTCATGTGAAAGTGTCAACAAAATCTCATCAAAGCTGTGGGATTTATTACATAAATGAGGATTTTTTTCATTAAATTTTCATTCAGCCCCTTTTCCAATGTTACTTGATGGATCAGACCCAATTACAAGGGGCTATACTTGCAATAGTATAAGGATTCTGTCAGTATGAAGACAATCAGTTGAAATCAGTGGTTTTTATTCCATTAGCTAAAATTCTTTTTAATGAAATTTTCATAAAGTCCCTTTTCCTGTGTTTGACCGATCAGACCAAATTTCGAAAGGAACAATCCTTACCATGGTACAACCATTCTATGAAAGTTTGAAGAGAACCCAATGAAAACTATAGACTCTAGAGTGTTAACAAGGTTTTTTTAGTAGATTTTTTAATCAAATTTCCATAAGGCCCCTTTTCCCATATTTCTTGATGTATCTTACCCTATTTGGAAAGGAATAATCTTTATGATGGTACAGAAAGTTTGAAGAGAATCCTATGAAAGCTGTGGGCACTATAGCGTAAACAAGGATAAGTTAATGGATGACAGACGCAAAAACATAGGGACAGATGCCGGATGGGTAAAAAGCAATCACTATAGCTCTTCTGACCTTTGGCCATAGAGCAAATAATTGTATGGCAAGGGGGTTAAAGGAAAAATAATAAGTGGGGTTTTTTTATAAACAAGGGAAGCAACTCATCAGTATATTCTTTAGACAAAAAAGTAACAAAGGAAGCAACTGATTTACAATATTTACCAGTGCCTCAGCATTTATTTTATCACTTTAATAGTTCTTACAAAATTATTACCGTTCAGTCAAAAATCTTAAAATTATCTTTTCTTTCAAACACCATTGAGAAGAAATAGTACGGAGAAAATTTTTGTATAAAGCCTCTTTTTTCCATGATACAGCCTGTAATGGCAAAACTGTGACAATATGTGCAAGGTGAGCATTGTGCGAAAATTTCATTCTTTTTTTTTACAAGAAGTTTTACATTAAAGCCCTTTTTCCATAATTGCAGCCTAAACTGGAAAAATCCTGAAAATATGAGCAACGTCAGCTGACTAGGAGCATTTCGTGAAAAATTTCGTCCTTGTGTTGACAAGAAATTCTGCATCAAACCCCTTTTTCTGTGAAAAAGCCTAAAATGGCAAAACCCAGACGAAATGGACAAGGTTGGGAATATTCTGAGAAAATTTTTATCATAATTGTAGGCGGGGTTGTTTTAACCCTTGACATGCTGAAACTGGAATATTCCTATTTTTGCAGGAGCTATAGACAAAGATCAGCCTGCACGTAAGTGCGGTCTGATCTTGGTCTACACCTCCTGCTTGTCCCTGTCAGCCAGAGTTGTTTAAATAATCAATTTTAAAAAGCAATATTGACCCTCTTAAAGACCTTCCAGTGCTGCCAATCCTTTGATTTCAAAGCAACTCTGCATAGGATTTTTATTCAGCATGAAAAGGGTTGATAAGATGTGGATGTACTGAAAGACATTTTGATGGACAAAATAAGAGACAGAGAAGATGATACCAATATAAGATCACCTTCAGCGATGCATAAAAAATGGTGGATATGAACTTGATGCTTTCTTAGGAGACATCATCTTAATATAAAACATGGAATTTAGTGTGCCATAAAAGTTTTGTTTTTATCCAATCAAATTTTCTTGCAGTAATCCCATAGAGGGTTATCCTAGGATCATATTGGCTAAATTTGGCTGAATCCTGGATGTAGTTTCTGAAAAAAATTTTAATGAAAAAGTTTACAGACCAATAGCACTATGCCATGACAGTAGGCAGCTGGCCTTCTGCCAATGGCGCTTAAAATGACTGCATATTTAAGCCAATTTGCCTTAAATACAAAGATACGTGTCCTATCAGGAACACTTATAACTAAGGAGTCACTTCCATTCCCACTTGTCACTCACTAACAAATCAACAACAGTCCCATTTGACATTCAGGGGAGAGCCTCAGGTTCTGTCTGCTAATAATCCATTACACATAAAGTAGCCACAATCATCCTAACTTCAGCTCTTCTAGTTGTTTCTTTAGGACATCTTCTGTTTTTATTTTTTCAAGCTGTAACAAATCAAAATAAACCAATAAGCAAAAAAAAGTCTTAAGTTCAAGTTGACTAAATACTCATTCAAAGCACAAATGCAGAGATATGGCAAAATGATAGTTTTTGCATATCCACAACTTTGCCATGTTCTCCAAAAATAGCATAACATAAAAAGGTTTTCATTAATTATAAATACAGACATCAATACAAGAAGCTTCACAATCTTTAGTACTTATAAGTAAGAAAGTATCAGCTATCAAATACCGGTATTCATTCTTTACTTCGACACCACTATAAAACCAGCAGCAACATGCGTACCATTTTTAACCAACATGTATATCTGAACTGTATAGTAATAACCTCAACAATTTCAAGTTATTAATTAATTTCAGTTTATCTCCTTAACACGCAGTTTTCTTTTAATATCAGCCCTTGTTTGAGAACATGAGTTGTCCCCAGACAAAACAGCTCACCCTAGTGGGTGCTTTTTGAAATGGGGTAAAATGTTCGGGGCACGAGTTCATAGAGTCCTTGTCATCCCCTTACGAATGCATGTGTGAAATAAGGGCACCCTAGGACGAAAATGAACCAGATATATACAGTTAAACTTACGGGTTACAAGTCTTTAAAAAGAGTAAAGGGTTTACATTATAAAGTCAAGATCATTGTCTCAAATGAAAGCTCATCTCCTCATGAATACATGTGTGAAATATGAGCCCTCTTCGATGAAAAATGACCAAGATTGAAAAAGTTACAGATTTCGGTTAATTTTTTTTTTCATCAATAGTCAAGGTCAAATGAAAGCCCATCTTCTGATTAAAGCATGTGTAAAATATGAGCCCCCTAGGTTGAATACTAACAAAGACCGAAAGATGAAGTTTTCTAGGTCACAAGGTCACAGGGTCAAGGACATTTATGATTATCTCAAATGAAAAAAAATCTTGTGCTTGTATGAAATATAAGCCCCCCTGCACTAGTTATAATAGAGATATAAAAACTTAAACTGAGCAAGACACTGACATCAAGGGTTCAATTATAGCTCATCTGAGAAATAGACGGTTGTCCCAAGACAACAACTGTCGAACCTGCAAAGTACTGTGGGGATCATGCTCTGGACCAGCACAATTTTAGTGTTTAAACTTGAGCTTTGACCTTGAACTTGAAGCTACCAAAAAAGATCTTTAAAATGGCACATCTACTCATGATGGAGAATAATTGTGCCAATTTATTTTGAAATCCATCCATAATTGACAATCACAATTTAAGTGTTTGACCTTTAGCTGTGATCTTGACATTAGAACTATCCCAAAAATTCTTTCAAATGGTACATCAACTCATGATGGTATACTCATGAGTATAATTGTGCCAAGTTATTCTGAAATCCATCCAAAAATGTACGAGTAATTGTCAAGACAAATTCGGACAGACAGACGTCCTAACGCACTAACGCACATACACCGACTTGTCATAGTGACAATTATGTCTCACTCACCGCAATCTGGCTCGACAAAACAAAAACCAGTGGAAAATAAAGAGATAGCTTGATACAAGCAATACAAGTAATTTCTTCATTATCCATGTTTTCTACTTCAATAGACCAAGAAGTTAAAATTTCAGAAACTAAGAATGATTATCTTCAACATCTTTGAATTCGTACCAGTCTAAAATTGTGTTTTCTGGTAGTGAGTCAGGGCTACATGGTCTTATTGAATTTCCAAGAGTTATTGGTATGGTTTTTAAAACAGGTTTGTATTTCACCCATTCCCACACAAAATGCTTCCTGACACAATCACCACCCCTAACCCCCACCCACTGCTGAAAAAAAGCTTTAGAAAACATAGTGGACAATGAAGATATTGCAACTCAAGAATCAATCAATACACCTTCTGCACAGAATTTCTCCTTCATGAGCTTTATCAACCCTTAACTCTTTAACCCTTGTCATGCTGAACCCTGAATATTCCTGTTTTGGCAGGAGGTATAGACAAAGATCAGCCCGTACAAAGGTGCAGTCTGACCTTAGTCTATATCCCTTTGAAGCCCAAATAGTTTTTGGGATAAATTTCAAAACAAATATCAACCCACACTAAGTGTTCAAGGGCTTTTGGCCCTTTGATTTCAATGCAATTTTGTAGCAAATTTTATTCAGCATGACAAGGGTCGAGTTAATAGCTTTTAAACTTTCAGACCTTTAAACATGTATGCATTATGCTCTAAATATTCAGATGTACATTCTAAACATTCATTTGAAACAGTCCAAAGTAGGACCAGAGTTAAACAATCTTGAAGTAAGGGTATTATTAAGGTCTCTAGTGTTTTTACAAAGTTTTTCTAACATTTGAGCTAGTGAGTTAGTTTGGACCCCAAGAGATCCAGCCTGGTTGAATCCATATCAAGATTTTTACACTAAAGGCAACATATGGAATTCAGCCCATAATTTAAAGTCATTTTCATATCCAATCAAAACTATTTGAAAGGATCTGATAAAGAGTCATCTAAGGTTCACTCCTGTGAAATTTTCATAGAAGTCTAACTGGTTTCTGAGAAAAAGGTTTTCAAAGTTTTTTACCATATAAACCATATTTAGTTATAAGTTCAGTCCATAAAAGTGGGGAGCTTTATCCATTCATTTTTCTTCAGGAATCTTATAAAAGGTCAACCAAGTTTTGTTCCTGTTGAATTCAGTTTAAATCAATCAATTGGTTTCTGAGAAAATTTTCAAACCATTTATGAAAATAAGCCCCTCCATGAAAGTCATGCATTTTATCCAACAAGAGCACCACCCTCGGGTGCAAATGATCGGCTGCAGGTGCTGGATAATGCAAAAATTATACGTTGAAAAAGGGGCATAACTCTTACAAAAACGCTTTTAGAGTTATCCCCCCTTGATAGCTCTTGTGATGGTCAATACTCATGTCAAGTTTCATGAGGATATCTTCATTAGCAACAGAGATATGACCAAGGTAAAGTTTGTCACGACAACGCCGACGCAAACGACACCAAGGTGATGACAATACCTCAGGTTTTCTCCGAAAACAGCCGAGCTAATAAAAATCATTGAAGGAATCTGTTTAAGATCAATGAATATCATCATAGATGAAGGGAAGGACCCACACCGGACACAATACTATGACAAAAGCCCTCTGTAAATATGGTGATCTCTAGAGCATGAATTAGGGTTTTTTAAATTCTCCTGCTGACCTTCTTTTTCACCCTAGTTTTCATGTGTTATCAAATCTTTGGAGTATTTTGAATAAAGGTAATCTGAGGATCATACTTGTGAAAGTTTAACATATCTTGCCTTCTAATTTAAAAGGATATTTTAGAGTAGTTTTAAGACACACAAAATTTACAAGTCACAGTAGTCCCTAGATATGTCTGAATGTTACCATATTCAATAGGGTTCTTCCTCATGATCTAACAAACATTTCTGATCAAAATTCTTTGAAGGAATCTGATAAAGGGTCACCAAATGATCATTTCTGCAAAATTTGGTTTTAATCTGTACATTGCTTTCTTAGGAAAAGATTTTTTAATTATACATGTACAGATGGATATATACACTCACAGAGGGAAGTATAACAGATGTAACCCCATGATAATAGCTTGCTGGTTTTAGGCAGTGGGGCTAATATCAGATACTGAGGCCTACAGGGAAGACTGGTTCAAACCAACTGTGTTGTCTCGTTAAATAAAGACTTTATTATTATTATTATCATACTCTAAAATTGTTAATGCTCTGATGTCCTAGAAATACAACTTTTGATTCATCTTACTTGATTCTTTTCCAATTGTTTACCAGCTTTCTGTTGGTCTTTTAACTTTTCAATGTCCTTCAGTTTCTACAAATATAAGATAATAAGAGCATGATAGTAGATTTTAAATTCGTAACCAGAAGAAATTATTTTAGACCGGTCCTAAGGTTTGATGAAGTTGCTGACAAAAATTTCTTGTTGGTGAAATCCTATTTTTTTTAGTGTTTTGAGGTTAAAAACATTGTGGATTATGAAGAAATTGATGTAACAAGCAATTTCTTCAATGCCCACAAAGTTTTCCAGGGCTTTTTCTCTCAGGGACACCAAAAAGTGTTATGGTTTGGGAATGGATTAAAACATTATCACACAATCCTGAATTTCAAAGCGCTCAATAATAAAGGCACTGGAATGCCAGTAATGCTCCACAGACCTGAATGTACTGATTTAGAGAAAAACAACTTCAGGAATTCAATATAATCTGACTGTTCTTTGCCATATCAGACAAATATATCTAGTCACTGAAATTTTTGACAGAGTTCCATAGAAGAATTTCAAACTTTTCATTATTTTACAAAATCAAGCAAGGTCATGTAAAATTCATTTACTAATGCAAGTGTTTCCATCTATGTTTAAATTATGCCAACTTCTTCAGTCAAATTTTAAGCAAGATTTGTGTAATTTATGTAAATTTCTAAATGAATCTTTTCTTCTTAATAGTTAAGGTAGAACAACAAAGCAACTTAACATAAAAAGCTGATAAATCTTCATTTCCCATTAACACATTCTCTAATAAATATTCGTCTCCAATAATAAATCATATAATGTAACGCTATATTGATTTACGTATTTATTTTTGTATTGTATATGCTAGGATGATGTAACGTGTGTATAAGTCATTAATAAGCTTTTGTTCTGTTCTGTTCTTAATTTTCATGTTTGACCTAGAGCTTTGACCTTAAGCTTGAAGCTATTTGAAAATTTGTTTAAGACGGCACATCTACTCTTCAATAGAACAGTTGTGCAAAGTAATTTCAAAATGCATCCATTATTTTAGGAGCAATACTCCTGACAGGCTTAATTTTAACATTTGACCTTGTGGTATGACCTTGACCTTGAAGATTTCAGCAAATGTTATTCATATGGCATATCTCTCCATTGTAGACAAAAATCATGCAAAGTTATTTTGAAACCCATCAAACTCCGGACATTCTCAACTTTAATATTTTACCTTGAGCTGTGACCTTAGCCTAGGAGCTATCAGAAAATTTCTTTCAAATGGTAAATCTAATCATGATAGAGAACAGTTATGCATAGTTTCATTGAAATCCATAACTGAAGGAGCTATGCACTGGACAAGTTCAGTTTTAATGTTTGACCTTGAACTGTGATCTTGAACTGTGATCTTGACCTTGTAGCTATCCAAAAACTGTGGGAAAGCCATCAGTACAATATCATAAGGTATTCACATATGAAGCTTCATCCAATTTTACCCAAAGGTTGTTGAGATATTGAGGCAAGCAGACAGATAGATGGAAGGACAGACAGATGGACAGACAGAGGAAGCAGCGGCTATATGCTCCCCTTTCATAAAAATGACTAACAGTATCATGCTCTATATTATAGAATACCAGTAATATCTGCAGATGACTTCTGGGATGAAGACAATATACCATGTTAAACTTCCTACTAAGCAGTATATGATCAGAAGAAAATGTTTCTTTTCTATGAGAACAACAACCCATATAAAGCCCTACCCTGTATAATGCAAGTATCTTAGTGGGTGCATTGAACAGCACTTTGTTTTTGCTTACTTTTTCATTTTTTTCTTTAAAGGGTGTATTCTTAAATATTTTCTCATTTCTTCCACATTGCCTTGTTGGCAGACTTGGTCATTTATGCTGAAACCTTTAAAATAATTTCACTTAAGAAAATTTCTACTTCAGAAATCTTTTTAGTTTTAATTCTATATTTAGTTTTTAAGGGTAGAAAACATTGAGGAAAACAGAGAAGATGCTGGAAACCGGTGCTTTCTTCTTTCTCTTAAATGCTTTCCAATGCATTATCCAGTGTTCTGTATATATAGACTATATCACATTTTAGTATCTGGCAATGAAAAAGTATTTTCTTGAATGAATTTATTCTGCAAAAGTAATTTTTAACTAAGCAGCCATGCATCAAAGTGACAATTTAGTGTTTTGTTCAACCCATTCCCACACATTGACTCTTTTAAACGACCCTCAATATGAAAGCTTTGGAAAAACATTGTGGCGATTGAAGAAATTGCTTGTTACAAGCAATTTCTTCATTATCCACGTTTTCTACCCTAAAATTTTTATGTGTGGGAAAGTGTTAAATGATTCAGCAGACGATGTATACCCAGGAGCAGGGCTCCGGAAATCCGATAAATTGCCGGTCTGGACCGAATTTCGATTTGCCAGACCGATTGGAATCCCAAAAGTTACACCAAAATCAGTCCGAGATTTTCATTAAATTTCACATTGAAATGTTGATAAACTCGCCCACCATCTATCTTAATCCACTTGAAACCGAAAGAATTCAGTTGTTTCACACGTTCCCTGCAGATTAAGGGATTAACAAAAGTGCCAAAATTCGATAATTGCTTTACCCATCGGCCAGTGCCCATCCGCTTATGGACCTCATTTGCAGTTATCCACAGTTTCATGCTTGACCTAACTTCGGGTATCGCGTTTGTAAGTTATTTGCAATAGAGAATCGGTTCGACTTACACACGTTTGAAGTCTTATCAAAATTGACATCTAATACTGCGTCAATTTAAAATTGCAGTTACTTGTGAAACAAATTCCTTTTACTATTATATGGGATGCGTATATATATCAAGACATGAACAGGCTTCAGTCGCCGTTCGTATAAAGTCGGAATAGCTCAACACAAAACTTTTATGAAATTAATTTATCACAAGTAAGTGCGTGAGACCGGGTTTGAGATTTGTATAAAAAAATTACATCGTTAATGTTTTTCATTCACAATAAGAAACATAGCCGATACAATTCAAACACTAAGTGGAAATCTGCAGAATGCAGATAATTTGAATAAGAGAACTTTGGATAACTAGCTTTTCAAAAAGTATATGGCGGGGGGATGTATGTCACGGAAATATTCTGTAAACCTTGAAATTTTAATAATGTGATTCATTTGTCTTTCTATTTTTACAAATTATATTGAAATTTCATGGACTGCCGTACACTGCCGGAATTGCTATTTATACATGGCCGAATTTTCAAAAAGAAAATGAAAGTAGGATCTGTCAGTTGTTTTCATCCATCTTCCACTCATTGAAGATTATAATCATCTTTGGAAGATTTGAAAAAAAAGGCAACTACTGAATGAATGATGAAAAGGTGAAAATGGCGGGGGTATTCGTTTTTGTCAGGGGGGGGGGGCAAATGTCTTGGACCGATTTAAATGTCCAAATTTCCGGAGCCCTGCCCAGGAGTAATATCAAAGTGTATGTTTTAATATAACTTCATTTTACCTTTGTGACTTTCTTAATCTCCTTGTCCTTCTCTGGATCCCCGGTTACACTCAAAGGGGCCCTGGGGCCAGGGGTAGAGGTAGCTTCAGGGGTTGGTCTGGGCTCTGATGGTTGGCTTGGCTTTGGATCATTCATTGCCTGTCATAGTTCAATAAAGATTATCCCATTCCACACAAATCCACATTTTATATGTATAAACACTATACGGCCAAAAGAAAGTGAGGCTATAAAGGTTCTTCAGACTATCTGCTAATATTCCACATACAATGACTGGATATTCAGACAACTTACTGACTTCAATGAAATTGTTGGAAATGTCCCATGCACACTCAGTAATTACATTGTTAGCCTTAAAATACACTGCTCTAAACCTTTCCAAATGTAAAAAGACACCAGGGCTCATATTCATCAACATGTCAAAATGAAGTTTGTCTTTAAAATTCATAAAAAGACATCTGATTGGCTCAGACATATGTTTCATCTGATTATGAGTTTTGATATGAAATTTACATTGAACACCATTTAACAGCATCATGAAGTTGACGCTCTCTTCACTCCATTTCATTAAAATCACTCATTCAACATTCCATTTCATTCAAATCACTCATTTAACATTCCATTCCATTCAAATAGCTCGCTGAAATCATTCAGAACATTCCATGACTTGATTCACATTGCTCTAAACATCCATCTATTTCAATGGCTGACCTTGATTTGATAGTGTCTGATTGGTCAATTAACAAATCTATTCATAGAACAATACATATATCCTTATATAGGGAGGTAATTAAAACTTGCTCGTTCAGCTCATTGCAAAATCATTCACTTTGGCAATTTCTTGATGTTCTTAACCCTTTCCTTTTATACATTTTTTATAGACCTGTCCAAATTCTAAGGTTTTGCAGGCGACAAATTATAGTGGATTTAATTTGAAAAATAACTATTCAGTAAGGTAGAAAATATTGAGGAAAAAGAAGAAATTGCTTGTTAGTAGCAAATTCTTCTTTTTTCACAATGTTTTCTCAAGTATAAAATCACAAGGACGTAAAAACCAGTGATTGTACAGTAAAGGGTTTACCGTATCTGTTGCTTTGCAACACTTTTACAGTACCTACACTCCCCTTTGCATATGCAAAGACAGTTTCAAAACCATATTTTTCTCATATTTGACAAACAGACTCAGGGTTATGTACTCAGTGAAAGACGAGTCGAAATACCTTTTCTTTCTTCGCATCTCTTCTCTTCTTGTTTTTACTAACTGGTCTGTTCTGTTCTGTGAAAAAAATAATTGGTAACAAGTAGAACTTGTCACAGTATGTGACTTAATACCCCCTCAAGTGCTTTCAGTGTAATGAGAGCTTTAACAATACAAGGACATAGCTACTGACTTTGCTTTTCTAGAAAGAGGAGTTCACGACACAAAATTGTTAGTATAATTAGCTGTATATGTCTACAAAGCATAAATAATGTCTAGTTTAAGGGGAGATAATTCTTGAACCAGGGGGGAACTTCAAAATTGCGTCTTGCAAAACTACAACATGTGGTTAATCTTTGAATAAAGTTTCAATGGTATTGAAGCAAAACTGAAGGAGGAGTTCACAATGCAAAATTGGTAGTATAATTAGCTGTATATGTCTACAAAGGATAAATAATGTCCAAGTTCAAGGGGAGATTATTCTTGAACCAGTGGGAATTAAGACATCAAAATTGCGTCTTGCTAAACTTCAACATGAGGTTAATCTTTGAATAAAGTTTCATTGGTATTGAAGCAAAACTGAAGGAGGAGTTCATGACACAATTGCTAGTAGTTTGTACACAGACAGACAACACACGGACAGACAGGCTAATTCCAATATACCCCGAAAACATTGGTTTTGTGGGGGTATAAATAATTGGTAAAACTACAGTCATATCTTATTACTTCTTTGATTTTGATTTATTGGGGACAAAAAGTACAATAGTTTGCATATTGAATCTTGATTGATTTACAATTAGCAAATGTGATGGGCTGAAATACTGGAAAACAATTTCTTCAGACAGTGCAAAACTAGTGACTAAATCTTTACATGCAAATGTAACAGCAACTACTGTGCAATACTATTTAAAGTTACCCCTTCATATATTTCTTTGACATAACATATCAAAAACAAGAGGCCCATGAGTGCCTGAGACGCTCTACTGGTTATCAAGTTTTCCGTTAAAGAAATCTGATATTTAAGGAAGTTAACTGCTCAAAAAAGAATGCATAAAGAAAAAAAAGGGCCTTTATCCCCTTTATCATTTAAGCAACAATCCTCAAGGCCCCTTTTCCCATGTTTCATGACGGATCCACTCCATTTCCAAAAGAAACTTACCTGATGACCCTACAATCATTCTGTGAATATTTCATCAGAATCTGACAATAATTGTGGACTTAATCACATAAACAGGATTGTTTTGAATGAAAATCAATAAGGCCCCTTTTCCTGTGTTTTCTGATGGATCAATTGCATTCCAAAAGGAACTTTCCTTACAACCCGACAATTGTCCTGTGAAATTTAAAAGACAACTTGATAATGATTGTGATCTTCATCACATACACAAGAACGTTTTGAATGATAATCTGTAAGGCCCTTTTTCATATGTTTCGAATGCCACAATCATTCCATGCATCTTTGAAGAGAATCCAATAAAACTGTTGACTTTATTGTGTTAACAAAGATATTAAATTCAAGTTCTCATAAGGCCCCTTTTCCTGTGATATTTTACTGTTGGTTTTATCATTCTATGAAAGTTAAAAGTGAATCCGATGAAATATTGGGAATTCATTATGTTTACTAGAATATTTAAAAAAAAAATCATATGTCCCCTTTTTACATGATACTTGATGGATTGTACCCAGTTCTGAAAAGAACCATCTAAGTATTTGTACGATCATTCTGTGAAATTTTGAAGTGAATCCGGTGAAATCAAGGGACATCATTGTGTTAACCAGAATATTCAAGAGAGTTTTTCATAAGGCCCCTTTTTATGTGACCCTTGCTATAGTCAGATCCACTGTCAAAATCAACAATTGGAATGATGGTACAATCAATCTGTTTAATCTGTGGAATTCATTGTGTTAATGAGTTTATAGTGAAATCTTCAGAGGGCCCCTTTTCTCATGATACTTTACAGAACAAACCAAATTTCAAAAGGAACAATTCTAATGAAGGTACAATCATTCTTTAAAAGTTAAAGAGAATCAATGAAAACAGTGGACTGAAGTGTGTCAAGAATTTTTGTAACAAAATTTTCATAAGTCCCCTTTTTCCATGAAACTTAACAAATCAGACCCAATGTACAAAGGAACAATCCTAATGATAGTTTGAAGAAAATGATAAAGACTGAGGACTTTATTGTAATAATGATGTTTTGTAATAAAATTTTTATAAGGTCCCTTTTCTTGTGTCACTTAACCAATCAGACCTAATTTACAAAGGAACAATCAAAATGGTGGTACAATCATTCTATTAAAGTTTGAAGAGATTCTGATAAAGACTGAGGGCATTGTTGTGTTTATGAGGATTTGGTAATAATTTTTCATACAGCCCCTTTTCCTATAATACTAGACAGATCAGGCGCAATTTGGAAAGAAACAATCTTTATGATGGTACAAACATTCTGTGAAAATTTGAACAGAATCTGATGAAAACTGCAGACTTTATCTTGGTGTCAAATTTTTAAAATAAAATTTTCATAAGGCTCCTCTTCCTGTGATACTTGAAGGATCAGGTCTCATGTCAGCATCAACAATCGTTATTATTGTACAATGATTCTGTGAAGGTTTGAATAAAATTCAATGAAAGCTCTGGACTTGGTTACAAAGATTATAGATAAAATTCTCTAAAGGCCCCTTTTCCCATGATACTAGACAGATCATGCCTAATTTGAAAAGAAAGAATTCTCATGATGGAATAATCATTCTGTGAAAGTTTTAACCCATTCCAACTCAAGCCCTCCTTTTTACGCCCCACAAGAAAAAAGCTTTGGAAAACATTGTGGACAATGAAAAAATTGCTTGTAACAAGTAATTTCTTCATTATCCACAATGTTTTCTATCCCAAAAGACGAGAAAAAAAATAAGATTCCATCAACTTGAAATTGTAGTCTGCAGCTTCTTTCAATTTGGACCAGTCTAAAATTTTATTGTGTTGGAATGGGTTAACAGAATCTGATGAAAACTGTTGACTTTATTGTGGTACAATGATTTTAAAATTAAATTTCACAATGCTCCTTTTCCTATGATACTTGACTGATCAGGTCTAATGCAAACATCAACAATCATTATTATTGTACAATTATTCTGTGAATGTTTGAAGAAAATCCGATGAAAATTCTGGACTTTGTAACAAGGATTTATAAATGAAATTTTCATAAGGCCCCTTTTCCTGTGCCTCTTGACAGTTCAAACCCTGTTATGAAAAGAATGATAGTTATGACCTTCCAATCATTCTGTGAAAGTTTCAACAAAATCTGATCAAACCTGTGGGCTTTATTGTGTTAACAGGGTTTTATTAATTGAATTTTCATATAGCCCCTTTTCCCATGTTACTTGATGGTTCTGAACCAATTCTAAAGGGAACTCTTCTTACAAAAGTATAATTATTCTGTTTGAGTATAAAGACAACCCCATCTCATCTGTGGACTTACAAGCATTAATTAACATTTTTTTAATTGAATTTTTCTAAGGCCCCTTTTCCTATGTTTCTCAATGGATCAGACCCAATTTGAAAGGAACAATCCTTATGATGGTACAATCATTATGTGAGAGTTTGAAGTCAATCAGGTGAAATCTAGGGCCATTACGTGTTAACTAAGATTTTTTTTATTAAATTTTCATAGGGCCCCTTTTCCCATGAAACTTGATGGATCAAACCTGCTTCCGAAAGGAACAATCATTCTGGGAATGTTTGAAGAGAATTTGTTGAAAACTATGGACTCTATTGTGTTTACAGGGACTTTTTCAATCCAGTTTTAATCGGGCCCCTTTTTCCCGTGGTCCTTGACTGATCATACCAAATTTTGAAAGGAACAATTCTTATGATGGTACAATCATTCTGTGAAAGTTTGAAGTCAATCAGATGAAAACTGTGGACTCTAGAGTGTTAACAAAGATCTTTGAATTAAATTTTAATAAGGCCCCTTTTCCTATGTTTCTTGAGGAATCATATCCGATTCCAAAAGGTACAATCCTTATGATGGTACAATCATTCTGTGAAAGTTTGAATAGAATCCGTTGAAAATTGTTGGCTCTAGATTATTAATGAGAATTTTTTATTAAACATTTCATAAGGGCCCTTTTTCCTGTGTTTCTTGAAGGATAATACCAAATTTCAGAAGGAATAATCCTTATGATAGTACAATCATTCTGTGAAAGTTTGAAGGGAATCCCATGAAAACTATTGACTCAAGAGTGTTAAAGAGTATTTCTTAAAAGATTTTTCAATTAAATTTTCATAAGGCCCCTTGTCCCATGTTTCCTGATGGATCTGACCAAATTCCAAAAGGAACAATCCTTATGATGGTACAATCATTCTGTGACAGTTTTAATACAATCTGATGAAAACTGTGGACTCTATAGTGTTAACGAGAATTTTTAATAAAATTTTCATAAGGCCCCTTTTCCCCTGTTTCATGACAGATCAGACCCATTTTCGAAAAGGACCAATCCTTATGATGGTACAATCATTCTGAGAAAGATTGAAGAGAATCCCATGAAAACTGTGGACTCTATCGTGTAAACAAGGATTTTTAATGGAGTTTTTAATTGAATTTTCATAAGGCCCCTTTTCCAATGTTTCTTGACGGATCATACCCAATTCAAAAGGAACGATCCTTATGATGGTACAATCATTCTGTGAAAGTTTGAAGAGAATCCAATGAAAACTGTGGACTCTATCGCATAAACAAGGTTTTTTAATGGAATTATAAATAAATTTTCTTAAGGCCCCTTTTCCCATGTTTCTTGACGGATCATACCAAATTTCGAAAGGAAAGATCCTTATGTTGGTACAATCATTCTGTGAAAGTTTGAAGACAATCTGATGAAAACTGTGGACTCTATCTCGTAAACGAGGATTTTTTAATTAAATTTTCATACGGCCCCTTTTCCTGTGTTTCTTGATGGATCATACCCATTTTCGAAAGGAACGATCCTTATGATGGTACAATCATTCTGAGAAAGATTGAAGAGAATCCAATGAAATCTTTGGACTCTATCGTGTAAACAAGGATTTTTAATTGAATTTTAAATCAATTTTCATAAGGCCCCTTTTCCCGTGTTTCTAGACGGATCATACCCATTTTCGAAAAGGATTGATCCTTATGTTGGTACAATCATTCTGTGAAAGTTTGAAGAGAATCTGATGAGAACTGTGGACTCTATCGAGTAAACGAGGAATTTTTAATGAATTTTCATAAGGCCCCTTTTCTCGTGTTTCTTGACGGATCATACCCATTTTCAAAAAAGTACGATCCTTATGATGGTACAAACATTCTGAGAAAGTTTGAAGAGAATCAGATGAAAACTGTGGACTCTATCATGAAAACGAGGATTTTTAATTGTATTTTTAATTAAATTTTCATAAGGCCCCTTTTCCCATGTTTCTTGACGGATCATACCCATTTTCGAAAGGAACGATCCTTAGGTTGGTACAATCATTCTGTGAAAGTTTGAAGAGAATCCGATGAAAACTGTGGACTTTATCGCGTAAACGAAGATTTTTTAATTAACTTTTAATTAGGCCCCTTTTCCTGTATTTCTTGACAGATCTGACCCATTTTCGAAAGGAACGATCCTTATGATGGTACAATCATTCTGTGAAAGTTTGAAGAGAATCCGATGAAAACTGTGGACTTAATTGCGTAAACAAGGAAAAGTTTAAATGGACGGATGCTGGACGGACGGACGGATGCCGGACGGGAAAAAGCCATCGCTATAGCTCTAGTGGCCTTCGGCCAGTAGAGCTAAAAATTGTAGCAAAGGTAGATATTACTAGTATCATCTACAGGCAATTCTAATTTTCCAAGGATTTTTATTGTGATTCTGTGTATTCAATTCGGTATTCAACTATGACACAGTTTCAACAGATGAATATTACATCCCGCGTAAAAATCTGTCAAATTACCAGACAATATGATGAAAAAAGTATTGCAACAAACATTTCTATCAATGTATATCAGTGTCTGTTCAAGCCTATCTACTTTCATATTCATATTCTTCCATAATATTTTTGATATTGGTGGTCATTCTAGTATATCTTTCATATTGGATGTTATTACATATTTGTGTATTGGTGGACAATCTAGCCTATCTTGTTTCATATCTGATATAACTACATATTTGTGTATATCACTTATTGTTCTAGCCTACCTTGTTTCATATTGGATGTTACTACTTATTTATGTATATTTGGGATTGTTCTAGCCTACCTTGTTTCATATTGGATGTTACTACTTATTTATGTATATTTGGGATTATTCTAGCCTACCTTGATTTGTATTGGATGTTACTACTTATTTATGTATATTTGGGATTGTTCTAGCCTACCTTGTTTTGTATTGGATGTGACTTCATATTTGTGTATATTGGTGGTTGTTCTAGCCTACCTTGTTTTGTATTGGATGTGACTTCATATTTGTGTATATTGGTGGTTGTTCTAGCCTACCTTGTTTTGACTTGGATGTGACTTCATATTTGTGTACAGCGGTGGTTTTCTATCTAACCTTCTTTCATAATAAATGAAACTTCATATTTGTGTATGTTGGTGGCTTTTCCAGCCTACTATATATAAATTTCTGTTCTAGCTAATATTACCTTGTTTCATATTGGACGGAAGTTCGTATTGGTGTATATCGGTGGATGCTCTCGTCTGACCTCGTAAAGATGGTGGCACATAAGCAGCCTGTTTCTCTGAAATAAAACCAAAATTTATCAATTTAAAAATTCTATTATATCACCAGTATATTTATGATCCTCAACTTTATTTTCTCCACTGAATTGGTATTAAATGACTAGAGAAATTATATGTATGGTAAAAAGTGTTGTTTTAGGTAGACAATAAAGTCATCTGTAATTCCAAAATGAATTAATTCACAAATTACGCTTTATCTTTGCATTACATTGATCTCATTTTGCATTAAAACGATAATGCCATTATTTTTTTCATGTGTCATTTAAATACCTCTTTGATTGTTTGAATATAAAAAGCTGTAGCATTATCACATGTAACAAGATGTGTTGAATTTGTTAAATACTTATCACTGATTCTCAGACAAATTCATATTTTCAATATTTTTGGGTTGCCTAGCATTTAACCCAACCCCACACAATGACGCTTTTAAACGCCCCTCAAGAAAAAAGCTTTGGAAAACATTGTGGAAAATGAAGAAATCGCTTGTCACAAGCAATTTCTTCATTATCCAAAATGTTTTCTTCTCCAAAAGACAAAAAATTTAGAGATTTCATCAACTTAAAATTGTCATTTGCAACTTCTTTGAATTTTAAATGGTGTAAAAAATTTATTGTGTGGGAATGGGTTAAAGAATAATTTGAAATTAAGGTCAAATCTGTTACTGTAACTCAATTCAGGACATGATAGAATGGTGATAGGTGTGCCATACTTTCTACTTTTAATAGTTCAAGTACCTTTGGAACAGCTAACTAGAGGTGCTTGAGCACCTATATAGCTCTACAGGCCTGAATGTACACACAACAAAATTTTAAACTGGTCCAAATTGAAACAATTAGCAGACAACAAAAATGAATTGGGGAATTGAGGAAATCTTCATCTTTTCTGGTAGAAAACATTGTGGACATTGAAGAATTACTTATTAAAAGCAATTTCTTCAATGTTCACAATGTTTACCAATGCCCTTTCTCTTAGGGGGCGTCAAAAAGTGTGTGGAAATGGTGTTTTCAGGAATACAATATAAAATGAATCATCTTGGCTATATCTGGCAAAGATAATAGAAATAGTCAAAGATAAGCGTCTCAAAGTTTTCACTGTTTTACAAGTGTCAAGTTAAGTTATGTAAAATCCCAACATGTACCAAGTCAGATGAAAAGGTATTTAGAAAATTTTCGAAATTGTTACTGTATACCATATATGGACATAAGCCATGACAATAAAAGCCATGATTTTCAACCAATCAAAATTATATGAAGGAATCTGACAAAGAGTCATTTGAGGATTTGGTTGAAATCTACTGATAGGATTCTGAGAAGATTTTCAAAGTTCTCAGAACATTATCCATATATTAACCCCTCCCCCCTCCAAAAAAAAGCCATGCTTTTCATCCAATTAAGTTGATTAAAGAAGTCCAATAAATGGACTCCATAGGATCGTTCAAGTAGTTCAAGGATTTTTACAAGAAAAGTTGACCGACAGACATTTGCACAACAGTCACAATGCCATAACAAAATCATGCTGGCCTCATCTTTGTATGATTCAGTTACAAGTGAAGATATCAAAATTTGTTGAACTTAAAAGTCCCTAGATTTTACTGCTGGGAATATAAAACCAGTTTTTCTTACTCAGCCCATGTTAGACAATGGATTCATTGTATTGGGTTTAAGTTCCCACTCAACCACTAACCTCATACGGAGACAGCCATGTAAGACAAACATAACTATTCTCAATAGAAAACTGAAGCATAAAGCACACAAACCTTTTATACATTAGTGTGCAGTTCTTTTACAATTCAGTTTACAATTAAACGGAAAGCATAATTTTATTTCATATAAATTGAATTAGCCCATTACAATTCAGCAAAATTTTAGACCTGTCCAAATTGAAAGGAGTTGTAGACGATAATTAAAAGCTTATGAGTTTTTCGTGTATTTTTACTTTTGGGGTAGATTGATTGATTGAATGGAGTTTTATGCCGCTTTCAACAATCTTTCAGTTATATTTCGGCGGCTGGAGCACCTAACAATGGAATCCTGGTATTCCTCACACCAGTACTACCATTACATCCCTTCCTAGCCTCCAGCTGCTATCCCACATAGGTCTACGATTATCAACCCATTGGTGAGAGACAAATAGTCGGAAAGGTTGAGTGCCGCCGTTGGGGATCGAACCTGGGTCCTCTAGATTGACAGTCCGACACGCTAACAACTGCACTATGACGGTGGCCACTTTGGGGGTAGAAAACACTGTGGATAATGAAGAAATTGCTTGAAACAAACTATTTCTTCGTTTTCCGAAATGTTTTCAAAATCTTTTTTTCTGTGGGGCTCCTAAAAGCATTATTAAGTGGGAATGGGTTCACAGAAATATGTAACTAATTCCTTACTTTCTTGTATAGGCGCTTGTACTGAAGACTCTACAACCTTATAATTAACAGGTTTTTCTGGGAATAGTTCTACGGGAGCTGGCTGCCAGAATGCTTCCCATAATTCCTGGCCTTTCTCCATCACAACCTGCTCTAGAATAGCTCCTGAATAATGCCAGATCCGATATCTAGAAAAAAAGCAAAAGGCAATTATAGAAGAATGTTTTAACTTTTAAACTTGTCAGAGAATGAGGAGTAGTCAGTGACTTCCCTTAACACTTTAACAAGAAAACCACGTACCAATGTTTATTCTGTACTGGATAGTGGTTCCATAGAAAATGTGCATTGTTGTACAAATATGATTTTAGAATTACCTCCCTTGGTGACTCTTAGTGCTGATGGCCAACTGTCCTTTCGAATCGTCACAGTATCATGATACTGTAAATGTTTGGACAGTCAGTTTATATATGAATCAATCCCCTATTGGACTCAGAAATTCATTTTTCCTTTTACGTCTATGAGAAGGTTATGATCAATCTCCTGATTGGATTCTTGAGCAAAGAAATGCTTTAAAGTCAAACAAGCATTCTTTAAGTATTGTCAGCAATATCAAGTCCCCCTCTGAAAATTATCTTTTTCTTTGAATCTGTTTAAGTCCAAATTTTCGCAACTTTTTAAGTGGTATAATTTTTGAAAACCATGTGATTATGCTAGATATGATATATAAATGCCCTTGGCCTTGTAGTTTCTGGAAAAAGAATTTGAAAGTTTACTAAAATTTCCCATTTTCAAACCAGAGTTTTTCAGAGAATGAAATTCTTTTGACACTTATGTAGAGCTTCACCAAAGGAACATTCCTGAAAAGTTTCAGCCTGTTTTGCCAACTTGCTTTGAAGGAGTAGATTTTTAAAGATAGTAGACTGACAGGCAGAAGGACGATTGAAAATGACAAGTCACAATAGCTCATCTTGCACTTTGTGCTTAGATGAGCTAACAAAGGGCCATAACTCTTAAAAGAAGAGGGCTGTTGTCCCTGGGGCGCTCACCTGAGATAAAGGCTCTTTTTCTTTCAACAGTCTAATTTCATGTTAAGGTTAGGATTATGAAACAAGTGGGCCACAATTACATATAAAGACTATGAACCTGGGGATCCAAAAGTCTAAATAGCAAATTCCAAGGCTATAGTGCTGATTTGAAAGAAGGATAAAACTTTTTCCATCGATTATAATTTCAGAAATAAGAAAGAAGTCTGTGAACTGATGCTTCATGCCTATAACACCCCCCCCCCTGGGTACCCCCCTGGAAACCCTAGGATCATGATTTTAGCTATTTTGTAGAAGATCAATATACTGATGCTTCATGCAAAATATCATGGCTCTACGCCTTCTGGGTCAGGAGGAGAATTTTTAAAGATTATTTTGAAATTTCACTTTTGTTGCCATGGCAACCAGAGTTTTTGATGGATTTCAATTCTCTTAGCTATTTTTGAAGGGGACCACCTAAGGAACATTTCTGCAAAATTTGGTTCAAATTGGCCCTGTGAATTTTGAGGAGATGTCATTTAAAAAATCGTTCTTTATTTCTATATAAACCCCACCCCCCTGGGGCTCCGCCCCTGGGGGCATGAGGATCATGATTTTACCTATTTTGAAAGAGGTCAATATACTGATACTTCATGCAAAATATCAAGGCTCTACGCCTTCTGGGTCAAGGGGAGAAATTTTTTAAAGATTATTTTAAAATTTCATTTTTGTTGCCATGGCAACCAGAGTTTTTAATGGATTTCAATTCTTTTAGCTACTTTTGAAGGGGACCACCTAAGCAACATTCTGCCAAATTTGGTTCAAATCGGCCCAGTGGTTTGAGAGGAGATGTCATTTAAAAAATCGTTCTTTATTTCTATATAAACCCCACCCCCCCTGGGGCTACGCCCCTGGGGACCTGAGGATCATGATTTTAGCTATTTTGAAAGAGGTCAATATACTGATGCTTCATGCAAAATATCAAGGCTCTATGCCTTTTGGGTCAGGAGGAGAAAATTTTTAAAGATTATTTTAAAATTTCACTATTGTTGCCATGGCAACCAGAGTTTTTAACAGATTTCAATTCTTTTAGCTACTTTTGAAGGGGACCACCTAAGGAACATTTCTGCAAAATTTGGTTCAAATTGGCCCAGTGGTTTAGGAGGATATGTCGTTTAAAGAAATTGTTGACGGACTACGGACGCCGGACGGACGCCGGACAAAAGGGGATCACAAAAGCTCACTTGAGCACTTTGGCTCAGGTGAGCTAAAAATGAATTGAGCCTAATCCAAATTGCATGTGCACATCTCTGCTTATTACGGAGTCAAAGTGCTAAAAGATCCTAATTACCCATGGGGTATATATCTATTTTCTCCCCTGTTAGTGCTGGACAGTTCATATGCCCAGAAACATTTCAACATAACCAAACAATGCTACCTGATGACCAAACAATTTCATGTTGACCAGCTCAAGTTTTAACTTCTATACAATATATTCCTTGATGCTATTCTTAAAAAGAAGAGACTATATGATCCATTACAAACACATATCCAGCTTTTGACACAAAACAGAAATGTAACTATTAAGACATGGCAGGGCAACAAGCATTTCATCCTTTCCCACAATGTTTTCTACTAAATGTTAAGAAATTTTACAGAATTGGCCCCACTTAATATCATCTGCAATTTCTTACATTTTAGACACCTTGAAACAGGTAAATCTTTTGCAGAATATGACACAACCAATATTTACCCGTTCCCAACCCTCAGTCTGGGTGCCGTCGTTGCTGTTAAAACATGCTCCCCATCTGCTGCCCATTGAAAACTGGTGGTGTCCGGGGACTGGGGATTAGAAATCAACTTTTTCCTTGTCAGATCCCAGAATTCCATGTTACCTCGTAGATTACCAAAACCACACAGACAGAGAAGTATTGAATGTTAATGAAAATAATAATTGTAAGGTACATCTACAAAACTGAGGGTTTGTGAAAACAAGAGGACCATGATGGATCTATATCCCTCCCCTGAGAATGATGGCTCAAGGCTTTATGATATATACAAAATAGCAAGCCCTAAGTCAATTCATTTTCTCCTTTAATTGTAGGTATATTGAAGATCCCACCATATAGCACTATTTTCCAGAGTACGGTAATTCTTTGAAGTATTTTGGTAGAGAGTCAATAGGCATTAGTACATACCAAATATCAAAGCTCTATGCAAAATGGTTTATGTGGAGAAGATTTTAGAAGATTTCCTTCTTTAGTCATTTCTAAAATCAGGAATTGAACAGAAAAGGGCTTATATAAGGTAAATTCTATAAAGTATTTTGGTAAAGGTTCAACATTCAATGATACATACAAAATATTAAAGCTCTAGCCTATATTACTTGGGAGGAGAAAATTTTCAAAGATTTCTTTATTTCTATGTAGATCACTGACCATAAAGAAAAGGGCTAATTTTCAGAGTACTTTAATTCTTTGAATTATTTTGGTAAAGGGTCAACAGGTGAAGGTATAAACAAAATATTGAAGCTATAGGCTTTATTGTTTGGTTGAAGAAGATTTTCAAAGATTTCCTTCTTTTATTCTATGTAAAATCAGGGATTGCACAGAAAAGGGATACTTTTCAGAATACGGTAATTCTTTAAAATATTTTAGTAAAGGGTCAATAGATACTAATTTATACCAAACTTCAAGGCTCTGGGCCTTATGGTTTGGGAGGAGATTTTAAAAAATTTCCTTCTTTATTTCTATCAGGGATTCCACGGAAAAGGACTAATTTTCAGTGTACGGTAATTCTTTGAAGTATTTCAGTAGAGGGTCATTAGATCATGGTTATACCAAATATCAAAGCTCTAGGCCTTATGGTTTGGGAGAAGAAGATTATCAAAGATTTCCTTCTTTATTTCTTGTAAAATCAGGGATTGTACAGAAAAGGGATAATTTTCAGAGTATGGTAATTCTTTGAATTATTTTGATAGAAGGTCAATGGATGATGATTTATACCAAATATCAAACCCTAGGCTTTATGTTTTGGGAACATGGCAACCAAAATTCTTCATGGATTCAATTCTTTGAAGTTTTTGAAAGAGCATGATGTTAGGATCATTTCTGTGAATTTGATTGAAATATCATGGTTAGTTTAGGAGGAGAAGATTTTTTTGTAATTGTGAAAGGACGGACACCAGACCATCACAATAGGTCAACCAGAGCACTTCGTGCTCAGGTGAGCTAAACACAGACATTATACTGAGTTAAAGTCAAACTTGCCTGAGCAACCATTAGCCGACCTCTTTTGTTGTATAACCAACTGCATTAAATTATAATTCTAAAAGCACAAAACTTTATAGAAGTGAAAATCTTTTCCTCTCAACTAAATACAATGTAATTGGTGCCCATCAGAATCAAGTGTTGTTTTTTTTTTTCAAATTATTCATGAACACAGAAAAAATCCAGTCTTTGGAAAATAAGCCATATTTATCTAAGAGTTGAGCTGAAAAAATTCAAAAGCCATGTCAAAAGGATATTATTTCCTTGAGGATTGAAGAACCCAAAATTTCTTGGTCCAGTACCAAAATCAAACACCGGCTCTGTTTTACTGTTGTACAGGGTGGCTTTGGCTGGCATAACTGAGTGAAGTTAAGGAAAATAAAAAGTTGGATATTTCAAGATTCTATTTGCAACATTACTTAAAATGATCTGAACTTGTAAATTATATTGCAGACATTCAGTAAGTAAACAAATACTCATATTTGAAATATGGAAGCCCTAGCATTTTACATTAAAAAGTCAAATCAAAGTTCTTTGTGGTCAAATTGTAAGACAGGACAAAAACTATATGACCCCCTATATATCAATGCAGCAAAACCTTTTTTTCACCAAATTTATAATCAAATTTAAATTGATGAAAAGTTTTAAAATCAGTGCAGAAAGCACTACATGGGTTAATTGTGATATACTGTTCTAAGTGCTTATACAATGTACAGCTTTGCAATTAACCCTTGACTACTCTAATTTCTTTTAAATCTTTCTTTAAAATACACTGTTTATTGATGATTTGGGAGTGAAATACACCCAATGTATTTTTTTCATTTAACATGGTTCAGTATTACAACTATAAGTAGACAATCTAAGATTTGTGTTTAAACTTATTTATTTCACTTTGATTGGGAAACAAGTTCTTCAAACTTTTATTTATCCCTTTCGATTCAGCCTTCTGGAGAATACACCAGTACTCACACCGATTATCAAGGCAAATGACAGAACCAAGATTAATAGCCTCTCCACAAAATCACATAGGGGACATCTTGACTGGTACACTCTACCTCTCAACCAACTAAAAAAAGTTATTCACAAATGGGACAATGATGTCATGATGAATACAACTAACTCAATTCACAAAGAAGTTTCTATGGTAACCCATTACCACTTAGAAACATTTTAAACTGGTCCAAATTTAAACAAGTGCACCGCCTACAAAATCCAAGTCAAAAGAGGGGCATAATTCACACAAAATGCATCTAGAGTTATCCCCTTATAGTATTGGTTCCTCTTTTCATAGTGAAGATGTGTGCGAAGTTTCAAGTGAATGCCTTCAGTAGAACCAGAGATATCACAAGATGTCAAAGTTTTTGCACAACAGCAACGACAATAACAACAACACTATTGCAATACTTCGGGTTTTCTCTGAAAACAGCCGAGCTAAAAATTTCTAGACGATAATTTCAGTTGAGAGAAATTTTGAATATCTGTCTATTTGAGTAGAAAACAATGTTGAAATGGATAAAATTGATTGTAATAAGCAATTTCTTCATCCAACCTAGTTCTTCAAATCTTTTCTTTGGGAACAACAAAAAGCGGTGTTAGGTGGGTTAAGTTGAAATTAATCACAAAAAATTATGTCTCATGAAATATACAGAACCTGAGTTATCATATTTATTAAACTTGTCTCCGAAAACATAACTAGAGGAGCAAGAGCTCCAGAATGGCTCTTAAGGTCTGAATTTACTGATTGACCAAGTCAAAATCCTTCTTTTTCAGATTCCTAAAAATTAAGCTCTTAAAGTTTAAATGATCAAAATCTATTCAAAAATCTAATATAAGTTCATCCACAAAACATCCATGAAAAATTTAGATAATTTAGATAATATCCATTTGATACAGATTAAGGAGAAAACCTTTTGTTATTTTGCTTTATTCTAAACATGAAAAATCCCCAAAGCCATGTTTGTCATTTGATCATTTTTTTTCGGGGATTCTGTTCAATAGTCATTCAAGTATCATTTCTGTGAAATCTGGTAATAATCCATTCAGTTTCTGTAAAAAAAAATATTTTTAAGTTATCACTACACATCATAAAAGGAAAAATGCATTGCTCATTCAAAGCTATGTTTTAATCAAATCTATTTTCTTTGAAGTAACCTAAATAAGGGTGACCGAAGGATCATTCCTGTGAGATCTGGTTAACTTTCAGCCAGTAGTTTCTGAGGGAAGATTTTTCAAGAGGACCATGATGGTCCTATATCGCTTCCATGAGTATGATGGCTCAAGGCTTTATAATATATACAAAATATCAAAACCCTACACCTAATCAATTTGGAGAAGAAGGTTTTTTAAAGATTTTCTCCTTTAATCCAAGGTATAGTGAAGATCCAACCTTATTGAGCTAATTTCAAGAGTATGGTAATTCTTTGAAGTACTTAAGTAGATGGTCATTAGGCATTAATACATACCAAATATCAAAGCTCTAGGCCTAATGGTTTAGTTGGAGAACATTTTCTATGATATCCATCTTTATTCCTTTCTGGGATTCCAAAAAGGCTTATTTTTAGAATATGTTAATTCTATGAAATATTTTAGTACAGGGTCATTAGGTTTTATTACACACCAAATATAAAAACCCTAGGCCTAATGGTTTGGGAGAAGCTTATTTTCAGAATACGGTAATTCTATAAAGTATTTTAGTACAGGGTCAATAGGTATTATTTAACACCAAATATTAAAGCCCTTGGCCTAATGGATTGGGAGAAGAAGATTTTAAAAGATTTACTTCTTTATTTCTTTGAAAAATCACAGATCACACAGAAAAGGGCTAATTTTCAAAATACGGTAATTCTTTGAAGTAATTTGGTAAAGGGTCACTAGATGATAATTCATACCAAATATCAAAGATCTAGGCCTTATGGTAATTCTTAGAAGTATTTTGGTAGAGGGTCAATAGGTGATGATATGTAACAAATATCACAGCTCTTAGCCTAATTGTTTTGGAGAAGAAGATTTTCAACGATTTCCTTCTTAATTCCTTTGTAATTTTCAGAGAATGATAATTATTTGAAGTATTTTGGTAGAGGGTCAATAGGTGATGATATGTACCAAATATCAGAGCTCTTGGCCTTATGGTTAGGAGGAGAGATTTTCAAAGATTTCATTTGTAAAATCAGGGATTGCACAGAAAAGGGCTAATTTTAAGAGTACAGTAATTCTTTAAAGTATTTTGATTGGGGGTCAAAAGGTGATGATATGTACCAAATATCAAAGCTCTAGGCCTAGTGGTTAGGAGGAGAATTTTTTCTAATAATTGTAAATGGACGGACAGACAGACAGATGGACAGACAGATGCCGGACAATTACTGATCATAATAGCTCACCTCTCAGGGGAGATAAACAAAAGGACCATGATGGTCCTAAATCGCTCCCCTGAGTATGAGGGTTCATGGTTTTATGATATAAACAAAATAGCAAAGCCCTCTGTCTAATTATTTTGGAGAAGATGTTTAAGGAATTCTCTTTTAATCCTAGGTATATTGATGATCTCACCATATAGCACTAATTTCCTGAATATGGTAATGCTTTGAAGTATAGACATAAATACATACCAAGTATAAAAGCTCTATGTCTAATGGTTTAGGAGAAGAAGGTTTCAAAGATATCATTATTTATTCCTAACTAAAATTAGGGATTGCACAGAAAAGGGCTAATTTTTTTAAGTAATTTGGTAGAGGGTCAATGGCTGATGATATGTAACAAATATCAAAGCTCTAGGCTTTATGGTAAGGGAGAAAAAGATTTTCAAAGATTTCCTTCTTTATTCCTTTGTAAAATCAGAGATCGCACAGAAAAGGGCTAATTTTCAGAGTACGGTAATTCTTTGAAGTATTTTGGTAGAGGGTCAATATATGATGATATGTACCAAATATCAAAGCTCTAAGCCATATGATTTGGGGGGAGAAGATTTTTAAAGTTTTTCCTTCTTTTATTCTATGTAAAATCAGGGATCGTCCAGTAAAGGGCTTATTTTCAGAATAGGGTAATTCTTTGAAGTAGTTTGGTAGAGGGTCTATATATGATGATATGTACCAAATATCAAAGTTTTAGTCCTTATGATTTGGGAGAAGATTTTTTAAGATTTCCTTCTTTATTCTATGTAAAATCAGGGATGGCCCAGAAAAGGGCTATTTTTCAGAATAGGGTAATTCTTTGAAGTATTTCCGTAGAGGGTCAATAGATGATGATTTGTACCAAATGTCAAAGCTTTAGGCCTTAATGGTTTGGGAGAACAAGATTTTAAAAGATTTCCTTCTTTATTTCTATGTAAAATCAGGGATCACAAAGAAAAGGGCTAATTTCCAGTATTTTGGTAGAAGGTCAATAGATGATGATGTATACCAAATATCAAAGCTCTATGCCTTATGGTTTGGGACAAGAAGATTTTTAAAGTTTTCCTTCTTTATTTCTATGTAAATTCAGGGATCACCCAGAAAAGGGCCAATTTTCATAATACGGTAAATCTTTGAAGTATTTTGGTAGAGGGTCAATAGATGATGATTTGTACCAAATATCAAAGGGATAGGCCTTACCACTTAGGAGGAGAAGATTTTTTTAAGTTTTTTCACTCTGTTGCCATGGCAACCAGAGTTCTTCATGGATTTCAATTCTTTGAAGTTTTTTGAAAGAGCATGACCTAAGGATCATTTCTGTGAAGTTTTGTTGAGATTTCATGGTTAGTTTAGGAGGTGAAGATTTTTTTGTAATTGTGAACGAACGGACAGACAGATGGACGGATGATGACCGATCACAATAGCTCGCCCAGAGCACCTTGTGCTCAGGTGAGCTAAAAAGCATATGGATGGACAGATAGACGTATGCACAATAGACTCAATGCCATGACAATACCTAACAAGAGGACCATGATGGTCCTAAATCGCTCACCTGAGGCATCTGCAAATTACAGTACTTTTAAGTATAAAAAAGACACAACTTGAGCAAAATAAATAAAACAAATATAAGATTTTGGGCTTTGTACAAAACAATCCAGTATTGCTTTACAATAAGAATGAATTCCTTTGGCTTTATAGTTTAATCCATTACCAAACTATCCAAGAATTTGTCACCCTCAGGTTTGAAAAAAAAACATAGTGAGAAAGGGAGTGACAAGCAATTTATCCATTTCTCACAAAGTTTTCTACCTGAAATTCTTTGTATTTTGATTTCAATCAAACTCTAATTACTGTCTGCAACTTCAATGGGTGTAATTTTAGCAGCCTTGGTAGAGAACAATCTGAATGTACTATATATCAAAGTATGAATGCATTACAGCTTATACATGATGAGTGGAAGATATTTGAACATGATCTTATTGGGCGTTTTTCATATCTTTGGATGCCTTGGGAAGGGCCATGTTTGTCCAAAGGATATAAACATGGTAGATAACAATAATGTTATCCTATGTTTTTAATGTAAATGCTCTAGAACCTATATTTAAGAAGAAGAATTCTTTCAATGCGATTTACGCAATTTTCGACCTCAGGAGCAGAGACATTTTTTATCCTAAGAGCATATTTTCCTGTTACATAGTACAAATTTATTTAGTCATGCTACATACCAAATATGTATGCCCATCACCTTATATTTCAGAAGAAGAACACTTTTGAAGTTGCTCTGATTGGGCATTTTCCCAAATTTTGGACCTCTGAGGCAGTGCCATGTTTTATCCCAGGGCTAATATTTTAGCTAACATGGTAGAGAACCATCTGGATATGCTATATACAAAACATGAATGCCTTAGACTTTGAAGATTGGGAGAACATGGTCTAATTGAGCATTTTTACAACCTTTGGACACCCAGGGAAGGGGTGTTTATTAGTCCCTTACCAGCGAAAGCCAAAGGGGACTATAGGTTTACACTCTGTCCATCTGTCCCTCTGTCCGTCCGTCCATCTGTCAGTCCGGACATATAAGTTTTCCGAGGAGATATTGAGCTGATTTTTTGTATGCGAGTCCACATTAATGAGTTACAGAACAAGTTCGAGTTTGGTTCCGGTCCATTGAATTTTGTGGAAGATACGGATAATGGACTTAGAAATTACCAAGAAATTTCAGTATTCCGGACTTTTTTCCTAAACCTTCAGAGATATTGAGCTTATTTTTGGTATGAGAGTCTGCGTCAGCGATTTACAGAACAAGTTTGAGTTTGGTTCCGGTCCATTGATTTTTGAGGAAGATATGGATGCTTGACTTAGAAATAGCCAGGAAATTTTAGTTTTCTGGACTTTTTTTCTTAACCCTCAGAGATATTGAGCTGATTTTTGGTATGTGAGTCAGTATCAATTAGTTTCGAAACAAGTTCGAGTTTGGTTCCGGTCCATTGATTTTTGTGGAAGATACATATGCTGGACTTAGAAAATTACCAGGAAATTTTCCGGACTTTTTTTCTTAACCCTCAAAGATATTGAGCTAATTTTTGGTATGTAAGTCCACATCAATGAGTTACAGAACGAGTTTAAGTTTGGTTTAGGTCCATTGATTTTTGAGGAAGATACGGAAGCTGAACTTAAAAAATTACCAGGAAATTTCATTTTTTCGGATTTTTTCTAAACCCTTTGTGATGTGAAGGTGGTTTTTGTTATGTGAATCAATATTGATAACCGAAAAGCATTCACACCCCTAGACAGATTTTTGAAAGCTTTTGTTCAAAGTTTAATTGGGCTTAAGGGTTTTAATTCTCTTGGAACAGATGACTTTATGAAGTATAATTTAGCTAACAACAAAAAGAGACGCCTATTTTGTGTGTGTTTAAGAATTGCTCATAAAATCTGATACAACTGTAATAATTTGGCTGGGTAGTAATCCTGTTACCACCCAAAAAACATACCGCTCTAGGGATATGTATAAAACCGGTAGGGGACTTGGTATTGCCATGCAATACTTCAGAATGCTTGTTAACCTACAAGCATAATTTAATCAAAACTGATAGATAACAGCCAGGCTTTGCTACACACAAAATATAAATGCCCTCCTCCTTAAAATGAAGAATTTTTTTTTTTTTTTAGCATACTCAAATTTTGCGTTTTTCCCAATTTTGGACCCCTAGTGCAGAGCCTTTTTTGACTCAAGGAAGACAACTTTTGGTGATATAGTACAAAACCATCTAGTTATGCTACATACCAAATATGAATATCCTAGACCTTATAGTTTAAGAGGAGAAGTCTTTTAAAATTGCTCTAATAAAGCATTTTCCAAACTTCTGACCTCAGGGGTGGGGCCATTTTTGACCCCAGAGATTAATATTTAAAAACTTGGTAGAGAACCATATGATTACGTTCTATGTAAAATATATAAATGCCTTTGGCCTTGTAGTCTGTGAAAAAAAAAGGCAACAAAGATTTTCTAACATTTCCCATTTTCATATGTTTTTCACGGAATGAAATTCTTTTGACAACTTTTGAAGAGCTTCACCCAAGGAACATTCCTGCAAAGTATCAGCTTGATTGGCCTACTGGTTTAGGAGGAAAAGATTTTTAAAGATTAACTTAAGATTCCAATTTTCAAATGCTGGGGCAACCAGAGTTTTTGACGGAATTAAATTCTTTTAAAAACTTTTGTAGAACTTCACCAAAAGAACATCCCTGCAAAGTTTCAGCTTGATTGGCCTACTCGTTTTAGAGAAGATTTTTTTAAGAATTTTAAAGATTTACTTAAGATTCCAATTTTCAAATGCTGCGGCAACCAGAGTTTTTGACGGAATTAAATTCTTTTAACAAATTTTGTAGAACTGCACCCAAGGAACATCCCTACAAAGTTTCAGCTTGATTGGCCATTTGACTGGTTTAAAAGGAGAAGTTTTTTTTAAAGATTTTTAAAGATTTACTTAAGATTCCCATTTTCAATTATGTGGCAACCAGAGTTTTTGACAGAATTAAATTCTTTTAACAACTTTTGTAGAACTTCACCCAAGAATTATCCCTGCAAAATTTCAGCGTGATTGGCCTGGTGGTTTAGGAGGAGAAGACTTTTAAAGAAATTGTTGACGGACGGACAGACAGACGACGGACAACAACCGATCACAATAGCTCACCTCGCACTTTGTGCTCAGGTGAGCTAAAATCTCCTCATAATTGAATTAACTCTAAATAGGCATTGGCATGTTTCTCAAACATTCTACCTTTGAAATAAGAAAACAGTAAATTAATAAAAAGGATACATCCATACACCACACAAAACTCTGTGCCTTTAGGACTCCATTCTACATGATAGACTGGCCCATTCTTCCCCAAATGTACCAAGCTAGCCTCTCCATTCGCCCCGAGGTAGTGAAGACCCTGGTCTCCATAATATGAGGATTCTGACGTCTCTGTGGTAGTCAAAACCAGTACTGCAGTCCCAGTCTTATTCCACATCATTTTAACTTCATCAGCTTTGAAAAACGTTCTATTTGCCAGGGCAGCGTTCGGACCACCAAAGTTTGGATATCTGTAAACTCTGACGAAGGATGGCTGACCCTATACAGAATACAGTATTGTTCAGTTAAAAAGGCAATGTGACCCTATAAAGAATACAGTATTGTTCAGTTAAAAAGGTGATGTAGAGACAACAGAGAAGTATGATCCCAGAAGAACAACACTTTGTTAAAGTTTAATAATTCTATTTTGAATAGCTGTTGAGAGCTAGGAAAACAGAGTAAATATGGAACCTATATAATCAAAATGTTCAAATGAAAACTTCATACTTCTCACATTTAACAATTAACATGTGTGTGTAAAGCTTTATGGTCCTTGTGTGAAGTTTCATAGGCCTTCATCAAAAAGTTTCATTCTGTGTTATAACAATGATTACAAAAAGAAAATAGTTCTGGAACCAATCACTTGAAATTCGATATGAAAAGCTTTATAGACATAGACTTTTTGTGTAAACATCAAACATTTTTAAAATATTTTCCAAGTTATAGTAATTCAAAAATAAATAATTAAACCATGAGAAAGTTCAAGGTTATAAAACTCTTACACCAATTAGAGTAGTATTATGAAAATATATCATTTCTTTTTTAATACAATATTTTCTACATATTTCTGTTCATTACTAGCAAAACAAAAGGTGAAAAAGCTCCCAACAAATTTGGACAGAATTTGGATAGAAATTAAGGGCAATTACCATCATCTAATATCTATGCAAGTATGCAGTGTCATTTTATGTTGAACAAGAGCATAACTTGCGAATTTAACGCTCAGGTGTACGAGTTTTATGACTGGAGTAGAGATATGGGGAAAAGTTAAAGTTCTTGGACAAGATATCCTTGGAATATGACCTTGACAAATGACTGTGAACTTTTTCTTGTCATGTGAAATATGAGGTCCCTAAGTACAGTAATAGTAGACAGCCGATCTAATAAAATGCCATGCTAAGTAATTACTGTATTCCCCCCGCCCAAGGTGAGTAAAAAAAGTGTGCTGATACCCAAGATAGGACAAAATGAGATTTGATTTATATTTGCTGTTTGAACAATCTGTAAGGTATATTATGGCAAAGTCCACTTATTCACTTGCTTCCTGGGTTTCACTAGTACTGGGATTGAGTTCTACATTTTAAAGATGTCCTTCTTAGTTTCAATGTAAAATGGGGTATGCCCAAATAAGACCCAACAACTTTAGTACAGGGATACCAGACAGTATCACATGCTTGGAACCTCTAAGCTTTGTAGATACTCAGATTTTTTTTAAATATCTTTATTTGATTGAAGGTAAAATATGGTGAAGCCCAAATGAGTCCCCAGAGGTGTTATCTCTAAAACTTTAGTAAAAGGTCACCAAACAATGTCACATGCAAAATTTGTATCCACTAGACCTTATGATTTCTCAACAGAAGACTTAAAAGAATTCCTTCTTTTTCTCTTTTTTTTTTTTAATATAAAAGGGTGTGCCTGGGTGGAGCCAAAATGATACCTCAGGGACCTTATAACAACTTTATTACAGGGTTACCAGACAATACTACATCCAAAATTTGGAACCTCCTTGCCGTATGTTTTCTATCAAGAAGATTTCTAAATATGTCCTTCTTTGTTTCTATGTAAAATGTGGTGCCGCTGGGCAGAGCCCAAATGAGACCACAGTGGCATTATTTTAAAAACTTTAATAGAGGGATGCCAGATAATGTCATTTGAAAAATTTAGAACTTCATAGGCCTAATGGTTTCTCAGAAGATTTTTTCTAAATTTCTTTCTTTGCTCTATGTATGTAAAATGGGGTGTGCAGAGTTTTTCATGGAATTATATGACCCACTTTGGTACAGCATGATCCAAGGAATACCTCTTCATATTTTCAGCCTGATGGGCCCATTGATTTAGGAGAAGAAATTCATAAACTTGAAGTTGTCATGTGCAACTTCTTTAAATTTGGCACAGTCTAATATTTTGCCCACCACTGTCAACATTAAATCAGTTACTAAGCATAACTGATATTTCATTTGAGCAACCGGCTGCTCACCCTACTTAGACCTTATCATTTGCCGATTGGTTAGAAATTAATGATATATCTTACTTGCCATTGGTAAGAAACGAATCACATATCTTGGGAGGACCTACAGAGGCAACAATCATTTCCACAAGCCCTCAGACACTTTTCAAAGCTTGTTGAGGATCATGCAGTGAAATTCTAGTTTAATTTATTTCATATTCATCAATGAAAAGGATATTTGGTAAATTCCCATGGTAATGAAATGAAGACATATGGAGAGCTTCTTTGTAATAGTTCCCATTTGTAAAATGACAGATATTTTATAAATTCAAAGCCCCGCTTGACATGTGAAACCATTTTCTAAGAAAGGAAATAACGGAATGTATTTCTGTGAGTATCATTTTATTAATTTTGATCAAAAAAGCTCTTTTTATGGCGATTCATACATATATCCGGAATTAGGGTATATCCGAAAAATACACTTTCATATCGGCTCATTATGATTATATGCCCGTAAAACATCTTTAAACTTTAAAAATTAAGCTCAGCTGTTAAAATAAAGTAGTCTCTAAATCATCTAGGGTTTCAACATTGATGACACGTAGTAAGAGCTGGCAACAACCAGTTAATTTTTTCGATACCGATATCATCGATTTTTTCACCAGAACTACCCAAAGATTTAAGGGAGGTCACTCTAATACTAAAACTAAGTGGAGTAACTCTGGATATCGGTAGGGGCCCAATCATATGGCCCCTTTTTACATGATACTTGATGGATTGTACTCAGTTCTGAAAATAACCATTTAAGTGATTGTACAATCATTCTGTGAAATTTTGAAGTGAATCCTGTGAAATCAAGGAACATTATTATGGTAACTAGAAAATTTAAGAAAGTTTTTCATAAGGCCCCTTTTTAAGTGACACTTGCCATAATCAGATCCACTGTCAAAATCAACAATTGTAGTGATGGTACAACCAATCTGTGTAATCTGTGGAATTACTTTTGTTAATGAGTTTAAATTGAAATCTTCATAGGGCCCCTTTTTCCATGATACTTTCAGAACAAACCAAATTCCAAAAGGAACAATTTTAATGAAGGTACAATCATTCTGTAAAAGTTAAAGAGAATCAATGAAAACAGTGGACTGAAATGTGTCAAGATTTTTTTATAATAAAATTGTCATAAGGCCCCTTTTCCCATGAAACTTAACAAATCTGACCCAATGTACAAAGGAACAATCCTGATGAAAGATAGTTTGAAGAAAATGATAAAGACTGAGGACTTTATTGTGATAATGATGTTTTGTAATAAAATTTCTATAAGGTCCCTTTTCTTGTGTCACTTAACCAATCAGACCTAATTTACAAAGGAACAATTCAAATGATATTACAATCATTCTATTAAAGTTTGAAGAGATTCTAATAAAGACTGAGGACACTCTTGTGTTAATGAGGATTTGAAAATAATTTTTCATAAAACCCCTTTTCCTATGAAACAATCCTAATGCTGGTACAAACATTCTGTAAAAGTTTGAACAGAATCTGATCTAAACTGCGGACTTTATCATGGTGTAAAGATTTTAAAATTTTCATATGGCTCCTTTTCCTGTGATACTTGAAGGATCAGATCTCATGGCAGCATCAGCAATCGTAATTATTGTACAATGATTCTGTGAAGGTTTGAAGAAAATCCAATGAAAGCTCTAGACTTGGTTACAAGGATTATAGATAACATTCAGAAAAGGCCCCTTTTCCAATGATACTAGACAGATCAGGCCTAACTTGAAAAGAAACAATCCTCATGATGGTACAATCATTCTGAGAAAGTTTAAAAAGAATGCAATGAAAACTGTAGACTTAATTATGGAACAAGATTTTAAAATTATATTCATAAGGCTCCTTTTTCTGTGATACTTTATGGATCAGGTATAGTGTCAACATCAACAATCATTATTATTGTACAATTATTCTGTGAATGTTTGAAGAAAATCAGATGAAAGCTCTGGACTTTGTAACATGGATTTCTAATGAAATTTTCATAAGGCCCCTTCTATGACCTTACAATCATTCTGTTAAAGTTTCAACAAAATCTGATCAAAGTTGTGGGCTTCATTGAGTTTACAGGAAATTTTTCCATGTTTCTTGACAGATCATACCCAATTTCAAAAGGAACAATCTTTAGGATGGTGCAATCATTCTGTGAAAGTTTGAAGAGAATCTGATGAAAACTGTTGACTATAGAGTATTAATGAGGATTTTCTAATATGTTTTCAAAAGGCCCCTTTTCCTGTGTTTCTTGACGGATCATACCAATTTTTGAAAGGAACAATCCTTATAATAGTACAATTATTCTGTGAAAGAGTATTTGAACAAGGATTTCTTAATAGATTCTTCCATTAAATTTTCATAAGGCCACTTTTCCCGTATTCTTGACGGATCATGCCCAATTCAAGAGGAACAAGTCTTATGATGGCACAATCATTCTATGAAAGTTTGAAGAGAATACAATGAAATCTGTAGACACTAGAGTGTTATCAGGGATCTTTTAATTAAATTTTCATAAGGCCCCTTTTCCTGTGTTTCTTGACGAATCATACCCAATTTCGAAAGGAAAGATCCTTATGATGGTACAATCATTCTGTGAAAGTTTGAAGAGAATCCGATTAAAACTGTGGACTCTAGAGTTTAAATGAGAATTTTTTATTAAATTTTAATTACCGTAATTTGTCCATATATTCGGACACAATTAAATAATTAATTTTTTTCGTGTCCAAATACATGGATAATTACTCAAGCCAGTGTCCGAATTCATGGATAAATCGTCGTCCGGCCGGGAACAACCATTGCCGATTTTTCATGAGTTACAAACTGTTTTGCTTAGACACTGAAGTCATTTCAACAGTAAATAAACTTGATATGTGTTACGCATTACGTTCGCAAATTTATTTATTATTATATTTTTTCTTTTTCAGATTGTTTAACGATACAGGCGAAGACAACATGAAATTAATGATTAATCACTGAAAAAAACCTTAATAAACGATTTCCTTCTCTAAAATGTTGTTTTTCTTCGTTTTAACGATTGATAGAATCCCGGACATCACCGTAAGAATACAATATGATCGTAACTGCAGCATGTTCAGACAAAATTGTTACAACATTTGGGTAGTCAAAGTCCGATTTTGATAGGATGGTAATTCTTTTCAGTCATTATGTACAATCATCATCAGTTGAATTGAAAAAACAGGGACATAAATTTGGAGAGCTAAACAAAATATTCGCATTTTAATTGTTCGAGTATTAAAGTCACCAAGAAATAAGAAGTAATTTGTCAGAGTAAAACTTCGCAATTTAAATCACGGCATCGGTCATTTACGAATTTTTCTCTGGTCTGCTTGACATAAATTATCTCACAATATTGCCTGCAAATTAAAAGTAAATGCGGTGGCCTACCTGTGGGGAAAAAAAATCCTTTTTTAAAATTACATCCGTAATGTTGTGAGAGTATTCAGACAGTCGATTAAACCATGTAAACTTTCGGCATAATGACAAGGGTAAAAATTCGGTCACCAAGAATTCTCACGAGGTACGTGTCTGGCACGTGTCAACTCCGGAAACTCTCCCAAATATAGCTGAACATCTGGCGGCGGTGCCTTGATCACCTTTCCTTTCTCGTAGTAAAATAAACTGTACCCGAAAAACCTTGACTTTATATTTGTGGAACGGGACTTGGTTTGTGTGTTTGATTGAACAACATGGGATTAAATTTTCGTGTTATTAAAAGAAGCGTGGAACAAAAACGGTACCTTATTTTAATTTACCAGTATTATCTCTCCGGTTTCGTTTGAGAAGTTAATAATTTTGTAACAAATTACAATTAAAATTTTTGTATTTTCCGTATTTAGAGAAAGCGTCGTGACTCTTTTCAAAGCATATCATTGTATTTTTTTCTTGATTTGTTACGACCGATGACAATACCCTCGATGAGCTCCGGATACGAGGGAAGTGTAGTAAAATCGAAAGTAGGCTTAGGTCAATTTGACTAATTTCATAGGGTCACACATGTTAATCGTAGCCATCCTTTCAGAGCAGGTCCTGCCGGGGAAAGAAAATTAAGAGATCAGTGATAGAAACCAAGCGTGATATTTTAATTTCATCACCTTCACAGTACGTTGCTGAAGGGTACCGAGGAGCGTGCTTATTCTCGTTTTTAAACAATATACACCTGTTGACACTCAACCCAGACAGTTTGGAGATGCTGATCGCCAAGCTTCCAAACTGCCGGTAATGGACGTGGCATTTGTTAACCTGATATTTAATGTTCGTAAATTCAAGACACCATTTGTCCAAAATTAGAGGCACAAAATTAATTATTTCATGAAATAATTGACTGTGTCCGAATATATGGAGTGTTCGAATATGTGGACAAATCACGGTAATCTCCTTTTCCCATGTTTTTTTCCGATCTGACCTAATTTCGAAAGGAACTCTAGAGTGTTAACAAAGATAAGTTAACGGACAGACGGATGGATGCATGGGCGGGAAAGAGCCATCGCAATAGCTCTAGTGGCCTTCGGCCAGTAGAGCCAAAAATCATGAGAATTTGACCAAAGGTTTCAAAGACATCAAAAGCGTCAAAGTATTTGCACCCTGACAAAACAACAACTTTAACAGGCTCCTCTAGAATAGAAATACAATTACTCTTATAAGCCTCATTTTATGACTTGATTCTAGACTCTGTTAAGATAAACAAGAATGCCATAGTTACAATTAATAATGCCACAGTTAGGTCCCTTTCTCTGTGGTGAAATCCTGGTAATATGCACAAGGTCAGGTAACTAGGAACATTCTGTAAATGTTTCTAGCAAATCTGTCCAGAAAGGGAGAAGGAGTTGCATTAAGCCTCCTTTTTCTGTGATAAAGCCTTCAATGGCAAAACCCCAACAATATGTGCAAGGTCAGGTGACTAGGAACATTCTGTGAATATTTCATTTAAATTTGTCCATATGTGTAGGAGGTGATGTGTATACAAGATTTGGATGTAAGGACGAAGGGACAACTGGACAGATGGCCCGAAGGATAGCCCAACAGACATATAGATGGAGAAGATAACACCAATTTTGGCAGTGTATACACTGTATAAATAAGTACTACTATACCTTAGTACCTGGTACATAACCAGCTACAGTATATGGGGGTCCTGCACCAGAAAGAGTGTACCCAGCTATCTTCTGGATTTGTAGCTTGTTCTGGATTTTATCTACAAACAAGATACAGTGAAACCAATTTTGACATAGTTTTGACAATTGCCCTTGTCTTAAGAGCTCAAGTTTCTACTTAAAAGTTCAAATATGTATTGTATTACATATAATTGAGTTTGATCCTGAACATTTTTTTCAAAAGAGTGATAAATTGTTATGGGGTAAAGAGTTTAAAGTTTTATTTTGCTTTCAGCATATATACAATTAAGATTCAAACGGAAAGTTAGCATTTTATCATGAATAGGCTTGAATAAACAGGGTCATGTTTATTGATCAAAGTCAATAAAACACATAACAATAAGAAGAAAACATTAAGCCCCTCTTTTTAAGTAGCATACCTTAGAGAGCAAGGCTTTTGACAAACAAGAGGGCCATTGGCCCTGGGGCGCTCACCTGAGATAAAGGCTCTTTTTCTTTCAACAGTCTAATTTCATGTTAAGGTTAGGATTATGAAACAAGTGGGCCACAATTACATATAAAGACTATGAACCTGGGGATCCAAAAGTCTAAATAATAAATTCTAAGGCCTTAGTGCTGATTTGAAAGAAGGAAAAAAACTTTTTCCATCGGTTATAATTTCAGAAATAAGAAAGACGTCTGTGAACTGATGCTTCATGTCTATACCCCCCCCCCCGGGTCTGCCCCTGGAAACCCTAGGATCATGATTTTAGCTCTTTTTTTAAGAGATCAATATACTGATGTTTCATGCAAAATATCAAGGTTCTACGCCTTCTGGGTCAGGAGGAGAAGATTTTTAAAGATTATTTTGAAATTTCACTTTTGTTGCCATGGCAACCAGAGTTTTTAACGGATTTCAATTCTTTTAGCTATTTTTGAAGGGGACCACCTAAGCAACATTTCTGCCAAATTTGGTTCAAATCGACCCAGTAGTTTTTGAGGGGAGATGTCATTTAGAAAATCGTTCTTTATTTCTATATAAACCCCACCCCCCTGGGGCTCCGCCCCTGGGGACCCGAGGATCATGATTTTAGCTATTTTGAAAAAGGTCAATATACTGATGCTTCATGCAAAATATCAAGGCTCTATGCCTTCTGGGTCAGGAGGAGAAGATTTTTAAAGATTATTTTAAAATTTCACTTTTGTTGCCATGGCAACCAGAGTTTTTAAGGGATTTCAATTCTTTTAGCTATTTTTGAAGGGGACCACCTAAGCAACATTTCTGCCAAATTTGGTTTAGATTGGCCCAGTGGTTAAGTAGGAGATGTCATTTAAAAAATCGTTCTTTATTTCTATATAAACCCCACCCCCCTGGGGCTCCGCCCCTGGGGATCCGAGGATCATGATTTTAGCTATTTTGGAAGAGGTCAATATACTGATGCTTCATGCAAAATATCAAGGCTCTACGCCTTCTGGGTCAGGAGAAGAAGATTTTTAAAGATTTTTTTAAAATTTCACTTTTGTTGCCATGGCAACCAGAGTTCTTAACAGATTTCAATTCGTTTAGCTATTTTTGAAGGGGACTACCTAAGGAACATTTCTGCCAAATTTGGTTCAGATTGGCCCAGTGGTTTAGGAGGAGATGTCGTTTAAAGAAATTGTTGACGGACGACGCACGACGCACGACACACGACGGACGACGGACGGACGCCGGACAAAAGGCGATCACAATAGCTCACTTGAGCACTACGTGCTCAGGTGAGCTAATAAAATTAAAGTTAAGTTCAGGATATTCTGGCCATTATGGGGTGGAATATTATTTCCCATGAGTGAGATTTGAACCCCTAGTGTTGATAAATTTCTTGTCAATCTCTTGCTTTTTCACAAAAATTTAGACTTGTCCAAGTTCTAAGGTTTTTAATTGAAAATTTAATCTGGATTTAATTTGAAAAATAACCATTCAGTATGGTAGAAATTATTGTGGAAAAAGAAGAAATCACTTGTTACAAGCAATTTCTTCTTTTTGTACATTTTTTTCTGATTATAAATTCTCAGGGACATAAAAACCAGGAATTGAACAGGAAAGGGTTAATATATAAGTCATTGGTTGCAAAGAAAGTCACTGGTTGCTACAGAAGTTATTGTTTGCTAAGATAGCCATCAGTTTATATAGATGTCCTTGTTTGTTAATGAAGAAAATACCAGGGTAAATCTTGAAATGGTATAAATTAGTTCTCAAACATGACTCAGTACACATTACAAAATTATCATGTTTATATTGAAGGGGAGGAAATGTTGTTAATGAAGAACAAGATGTGTTTCTGAAACAGGAATTCTTTAGAAACGGTGACTTTTATTGTTTTTTTTCTTTGTTTTAGGGAAAAGGATTAAAATTTTGACCATGACCTTGATGAAATGACCTTCCCCAGTTACGCCTTGTTGAGACCTATCTACATACCAAATATTAGCAGTGTAACATAATCAGCGTTGAAGTTATAGGAAAATGTTTAGTTGGCAGGTTAAGTTTTGTAGACAGACGGACGGACAGACAGACGCACAGACAGACGGGCAGACAGACGGACACTGGTAAAACAATATGCCCCCATTCTATTGATGCGGGGGCATAAAAATGCTGGGTCCGAACATTCTCACTATTCTCTTCTTCATTAACAATGCTTTTTCAAAATTACTCTTTTCACTCTTTCATGGACATGTTAATTTTAATTCTTGGCCAGAAGAGTGGAGAAAATATGTACTTCCACACCACTGTGTATCACTCCATTTGATTTTTTTTTCATTTCACTTGAGTTTGACCCTTTTTCAGTGGTTTAGGCAACTATTAAGTTCCCTATTATACCAACATAACTTGGAATCCATTCAAACATGATTTTACTTCTCTTTCTTAAAACATTTGAATGTGTGGCAAGTATGACGCTCCCCCAAAAAAATTTCAGGGAGAATGAAAACATGACATACAAGCACATGAAAAACATTTCTTATAATAAAACAAGCGATGATTATTTGTCAAATATATCAATAGAACAAATATGTAACAAAACCGTATCTCAATTTTGGTTTTACTCAAATTAGTGCACAAGAATTTCTCTGTGAAGAGTACCCCTATAGGTCAAAAAATGTCTTCTGCTTCTATCCATGGATGAATTGAATCCAGAGATGGATGAAGCTTAGTTAGTTTGTTTTGTTTTTATTGTTATTGTTGTTGTTGTTTTTTGTTGTTGGGTTTTTTTTTGGGGGGGGGGTCATTTTTATTTTTGTGCGAAAGGGAAACTAATTAAATCCTTTTAATTTTGTCCTAGAACATTGACTTTACATACCAAAGTTTCCTTTTTCATAGAAATGTAGCTCATTATTGACATTCCTGGCACACAGATGTTCATCATCAGTCCATTGTGGAATCCTGAATAAAGAGAGTAAATTTTGAACACAGTACCTTTACCACTATAATGTTTTTCAAAGGACAACTGCTGCCGAGTTGGCAAAAATTAGTTCTAATTAAATGTAAGAGCTTTCAGTACAGAGATCGACAGATAGGGATACAGACATAAGTTGTAAAACAACATTTCATGTTTTGGTATAAAAATTATTACTTCATGTAACTGAATACATGAAATGCTCCTTTTTGAAATGGGAAAATGATGATCCTAAATCACTCAAAAATAGGTACAGTTATTGGAATAATACCCTAGTGGGACCTAAGGACTTTTATGTAAATGGATTTTGTAGATGGTCATTGCTACATGCATTTTAGCATATCTTCAACCTAAAGGTTTGTTTGATAAGTTATTATTAAACATTAAATCACTATACATAATATGCACATATTTTAAAACAGTGAAAACAAATGTAGAGCACAAATAATTAACTCCAAAATTTATAAGATCCTTGCACAAATTTTGTATTTGTATTTGTTCAATGATGTAAGGAGGGATAGACAGAATTAAACTAGGGCATCCTCCAGGAAAATCCCACTTCTATAGTCTTTCTCTATAGGCAACTGGACCAACAGGGTGTCATAACTAGAGTTTACAGAAGCCGTAGTTGCAATGTACTATTGGCCCACTGCTAAAATGTGGCAATAAGACTGTTTTCATGATTTAGACCTTGGCAGTAACTTAACCTTACAACATGGGTATACTTTCTAGTATATTCCTCCCCAAGCACTGATGTTAGATTGTTGAACAGAATAAACAATCTATTTTCCCATCCTCAGTACTATGTCATGATTTTAATTGTTACTACTGTTATATACACCTACCTGTTTACCCTGTTAGAGGTCTGACAGATAATACAGTATATTGAATTGAATCTAGATAAGATTTTTAAGGGTTTCTTCACTTGTTTTTCTTTAAAACTTGGGACCAGGATTGAGTCTAAATGGGACCCTGAGTGCATTCTTTGACAATAGGTAAAGCCACAGGCAAAATATCAAACCTCTAAGCCTTATGGTTTGTCAGACAAAGAATTTTAGATTTCCTTCTTTGTTTCTATATCAAATACTTTGAACCTTTAAGTTATAGTGGCAACAACAGTCTTTTTACAGAAGTCAATTCTTAACAACATTATATGAACTTCACCAAAGAAAAATCCCAGCAAACTTTCATCATAATTAGCTAATTGGCTAAGTGGTTCTGAAGGAAAAGATTTTTAAAAAAAAATGTGAATGGATGGACAACAGACAGTAAGAGACCACAACAGCCTATCTGTAGTACTTAATTCTGAGGAGGACCAAACAAGAGGAAAATTTGTGAATTGAAGAATCTTAGAATACACATACAGGTGTGAGCTAACAATTTACACACTGAGTGTAACAAGGAACTATCACTGAAAAATACACTCAAAGGCTGTAAGTCACAGAAAAACTGAAGGCGCTTGAGTGCCTGATTCGCCACACCAGCCTGAATTTACTTATCATTTCTGAGAAATTTGGTCGAAATCAATCCTGCAGATTGTAGGTTTTCACTGTTTACCATATATGGAAATGAACCCAATCCATTTAAACAATGTTTACAGCCAATCAATTCTTTTTCAGTAATCTTATAAGGGGTCACCAAAGGATCATTCCAGTGAAATTTGCTTGAAATCCATCTAATGGTTTCTGAGAAGAAGATTTTCACCATATAATGAAATAAGCCCTCGCCCATTAAAGCCATGTTTTCTGTCCTCTCAAATTCTTCAAAGGAATCTGATAAAGGATTACCCAAGGATCAATCCTGTGAAGTTTGGTTGAAATCCATTCATTGGTTTCTGAGAAGATGTTAAAAGTTTTCACCATATAAGGAAATAAGCCCCCGCCTATTAACCCAATACCAGACAGCAAAATTTTAGATTAGTCCAAATTGAAAGGAGTTGCAGAAGACAATTTAAAGTTTATGAAATTTTAGAAATTTTTCAACTTCGTCGGTAGAAAACATTGTGTAAAATCAAGAAATTGCTTGTCACAAGCAATTTCTTCATTTTACACAATGTTTTCCCAATTGTTTTTCTTGAGGGGTGTCCAAAAGTGTCCTTGTGTGGGACTTGGTTAAAGCCATATTTTTAATCCAATCTAAATTCTTTGAAGAAATCTGATAAAGGGTCACTCTATGATCATTCCTGTAAAATTTGATTGAAATCAATCAATTAGTTTCTGAGAATAAGATTTTTAAAGCTTTCACCATATATGGAAATTAGCCCCGCCCATTAAAGTCATTCTTTTATTCGATCTTAGTTCTTTGAAGGAATCTGATAAAGGGTCACCCAATGATCATTCCCGGAAATTAGCCATGTTTTTAATCCGATCAAAATTCTGATATAAGGTCACCAAAGGATCATTCCTGTGAAATTTTGTTGAATTCTGTTCAGTACTTTCAGAGGAGAAGATTTTTAAAGTAAAAGTGCGCGGACAGATGCAGGGACGCATGGATGGATGCAGGACGGACACAAGCCATGACAATAGCTTGCTGACTTTCAGCCAGTGGAGCTCAAAATATCACTGGATCAAAGCTTTTTTTCAGATTTTTCCAAAAAGGGCCACAACTCCCACGAAAGTAAACGAATCATGAATATCTATAGTTGATACCAAATGCAAATATAAAAATTTGATCATATCCATAAACTAGTTAAAGAGAAAATAAGCACTTAAGATTTTTAAATAAAAGACCATTACTCCCAGAGAATTTAATGGAACTAACCGAAAATCAATGTGTACACATTTGCATGATATTGAGTGCCCCTTTGAAATTTGCATCTAGTCCATTAACTAGTTTAGGAGAAAAGGGGCTAACTAGAAAGAATAACAAGAGGCCCATGAGGGCCTGAGACGCTCTACTGGTTATCAAGTTTTCCGTTAAAGAAATCTGATAATTAAGGAAGTTAATTGCTCAAAGAAGACTGCATAAAGAAAAAAAAGGAGCTTTATCCCCTTTATCATTTTAAGCAACAATCCTCAAGGCCCCTTTTCCCGTGTTTCATGATGGATCCACTCCATTTCCAAAAGAAAGTTACCTTATGACCCTACAATCATTCTGTGAATATTTCATCAGAATCTGACAATAATTGTGGACTTTATCACATAAACAGGATTGTTTTGAAAGAAAATCAATAAGGCCCCTTTTCCTGTGTTTTCTGATGGATCAATTTCATTCCAAAAGGAACTTTTCTTACAACCCGACAATTGTCCTGTGAAATTTAAAAGACAACTTGATAATGATTGTGATCTTCATCACATACACAAGAATGTTTTTAATGATAATCTGTAAGGCCCCTTTTCCTGTGTTTCGAATGCCACAATTATTCCATGCATCTTTGAAGAGAATCCAACAAAACTGTTGACTTTATTTTGTTAACAAAGATATTAAATTCAAGTTCTCATAAGGCCCCTTTTCCCGTGATATTTTACTGTTGGTTTTATCATTCTATGAAAGTTAAAAGTGAATCTGATGAAATATTGAGAATTCATTATGTTTACTAGAATATTTAAAAAAAATCATATGTCCCCTTTTTACATGATACTTGATGGATTGTACCCAGTTCTGAAAAGAACCATCTAAGTATTTGTACAATCATTCTGTGAAATTTTGAAGTGAATCTGGTGACATCATTGTGTTAACCAGAATATTTAAGAGAGTTTTTCATAAGGCCCCTTTTTATGTGACCCTTGCTATAGTCAGATCCACTGTCAAAGTCAACAATTGGAATGATGGTACAATCAATCTGTTAATTTATTGTGTTATTGAGTTTATAGTGAAATCTTCATAGGGCCCCTTTTCTCATGATACTTTACAGAACAAACCAAATTTCAAAAGGAACAATTCTAATGAAGGTAGAATCATTCTTTAAAACTTAAAGAGAATCAATGAAAACAGTGGACTGAATTGAGTCAAGAATTTTTGTAACAAAATTTTCATAAGGCCCCTTTTTCTTAACAAATCAGACCCAATGTACAAAGGAACAATCCTAATGATAGTTTGAAGAAAATGATAAAGACTGAGGCCTTTATTGTAATAATGATGTAATCAAATTTGTAATAAAATTCTTATAAGGTCCCTTTTCTTGTGTCACTTAACCAATCAGACCTAATTTACAAAGGAACAATCCAAATGATGGTACAATCATTCTATTAAAGTTTGAAGAGATTCTGATAAAGACTGAGGGCATTGTTGTGTTTATGAGGATTTGGTAATAATTTTTCATACAGCCCCTTTTCCTATGATACTAGACAGATCAGGCCCAATTTGGAAATAAACATTCCTAATGATGGTACAAACATTCTGTGAAAGTTTGAACAGAATCTGATGAAAACTGCAGACTTTATCTTGGTGTCAAATTTTTAAAATAAAATTTTCATAAGGCTCCTTTTCCTGTGATACTTGAAGGATCAGGTCTCATGTCAGCATCAACAATCGTGATTATTGTACAATGATTCTGTGAAGGTATGAATAAAATCCAATGGAAGCTCTGGACTTGGTTACAAGGGTTATAGATAAAATTCTCTAAAGGCCCCTTTTCCCATGATACTAGACAGATCACGCCTAATTTGAAAAGAAAGAATCCTCATGATGGAATAATCATTCTGTGAAAGTTTTAACAGAATATGATAAAAACTGTTGACTTTATTGTGGTACAATGATTTTAAAATTAAATTTCATAATGCTCCTTTTCCTGTAATACTTGACAGATCAGGTCTAATGCAAACATCAACAATCATTATTATTGTACAATTATTCTGTGAATGTTTGAAGAAAATCCGATGAAAGCTCTGGACTTAGTAACAAGGATTTATAAATGAAATTTTCATAAGGCCCCTTTTCCTGTGCTTCTTGACAGTTCAAACCCTGTTATGAAAAGAATGATAGTTATGACCTTCCAATCATTCTGTGAAAGTTTCACAAAATCTGATCAAAGCTGTGGGCTTTATTGTGTTAACAGGGTTTTATTAATGAATTTTCATATAGCCCCTTTTCCAATGTCACTTGATGGATCTGAACCAATTCCAAAGGGAACTCTTCTTAGAAAAGTATAATTATTCTGTTTTAGTATAAAGACAACCCCATCTCATGTGCGGACTTACAAGCATTAATTAAGATTTTTTAAATTGAATTTTCCTAAGGCCCCTTTTCCTATGTTTCTCAATGGATCAGACCCAATTTGAAAGGAACAATCCTTATGATGGTAAAATCATTATGTGAAAGTTTGAAGTCAATCAGGTGAAATCTAGGGCCATTATGTGTTAACTAAGATTTTTTTTATCAAATTTTCATAGGGCCCCTTTTCCCATGAAACTTGATGGATCAAACCTACTTCCGAAAGGAAAAATCAATTTAATGTAATAATCATTCTGGGAATGTTTGAAGAGAATTTGTTGAAAACTATGGACTCTATTGTGTTTATGAGGACTTTTTCAATCCAGTTTTTATCAGGCCCCTTTTTCTCGTGGTCCTTGACTGATCATACCAAATTTTGAAAGGAACAATTCTTATGATGGTACAATCACTCTGTGAAAGTTTGAAGTCAATCAGATGAAAACTGTGGACTCTAGAGTGTTAAATTTTAATAAGGCCCCTTTTCCTATGTTTCTTGAGGAATCATATCCGATTCCAAAAGGTACAATCCTTATGATGGTACAATCATTCTGTGAAAGTTTGAAGAGAATCCGTTGAAAATTGTTGGCTCTAGATTATTAATGAGAATTTTTTATTAAACATTTCATAAGGCCCCTTTTTCCTGTGTTTCTTGAAGGATCATACCAAATTTCGTAAGGAATAATCCTTATGATGGTACAATCATTCTGTGAAAGTTTGAACCGAATCTGATGAAAACTGTGGACTCTATCGCGTAAATGAGGATTTTTAATTGAATTTTTAATGAATTTTCATAAGGCCCCTTTTTCCGTGTTTCTTGACGGATCATACCCATTTTCGAAAGGAACGATCCTTATGTTGATACAATTATTCTGTGAAAGTTTGAAGAGAATCTGATGAGAACTGTGGACTATCGCGTAAACAAGGATTTTTTAATTAAATTTTCATAAGGCCCCTTTTCCCATGTTTCTTGACAGATCATACCCATTTTCGTAAGGAATAATCCTTATGTTGTTACAATCATTCTGTGAATTTTGAAGGGAATCCGATGAAAACTGTGGACTCTATTGCGTAAACGAGGATTTTTAATGGAATTTTTAATTAAATTTTCAAAAGGCCCCTTTTCCCGTGTTTCTTGACAGATCATACCCATTTTAGAAAGGAATGATCCTTATGATGGTACAATCATTCTGTGAAATTTGAAAAGAATCCAATGAAAATTGTGGACTTTATCGCGTAAACGAGGATTTTTAATTGAATTTTTAATGAATTTTCATGAGGCCCCTTTTTCCAGGTTTCTTGACGGATCATACCCATTTTCGAAAGGAACAATCCTTATGTTGGTACAATCATTCTGTGAAAGTTTAAAGAGAATCCGTTGAAAACTGTGGACCCTATCGCATAAACGAGCGTTTTAATTGAATTTTAAATTAAATTTTCATAAGGCCCCTTTTCCCGTGTTTCTTGACGGATCATACCCATTTTAGAAAGGAATGATCCTTATGATGGTACAATCATTCTGTGAAAGTTTGAAGAGAATCGGATTAAAATTGTGGACTTTATCGCGTAAACGAAGATTTTTTAATTAAGTTTTAATTAGGCCCCTTTTCCTGTGTTTCTTGACAGATCTGACCCAATTTCGAAAGGAACGATCCTTATGATGGTACAATCATTCTGTGAAAGTTTGAAGAGAATCCGATGAAAACTGTGGACTTTATCGCGTAAACAAGGAAAAGTTTAACGGACGGACGACTGATGGACGCACGCACGCACAGATGCACGGATGCTGGACGGGAAAAAGTCATCGCTATAGCTCTAGTGGCCTTCGGTCAGTAGAGCTAAAAAACGGCCAGCTGACAACAAGCTGACTTAAGTACATTGTATAGATATTCAATAATGTCTCCCAGAACTCTACATGTCCATCCAACTCACCAGAACTGAGGTTTCTTCTGTATAAAGTCTTTAACACAATTACCAGATGCGACATCAAATATGTGTAGGTTTGAAATACCTGCATTAGTCTCCTTATCAACTAGAAAAGTAAACAAGAGTGCCATAGTCACAATATACGCCGCCACTTTGCTGCTGTTTCATGAAAATAATTGTACACACTACTTATTTTGACAGAGCCAAATTCAAAACATTTGCAGACTACCTTTTTAAATTGTCAAGTTCAAACTGTTTGTTATGATTGATTGATTGAATGGGCCCAGAGACTAAGTGTCAAGGGGCATAACTATTGCAAAAATTAATAAACCATAAAATCCTTGATCCATGTACACCTACAAATTATGGTGATGCCATTGACCAAGTTTCATTTAAATCAAGACAAAAACTTGGGAGGAGTTGCATTCAGAAGGCTGCAAATTTTATAAGCCCCAGAGAGTAAGTTTTAAGGGGGCATAACTGAGGCAAAAATCAATGAACCATAAAATCCATCCTTCATGCACATCTACATATTAAGGTGATAACATTGACCAAGTGCACATCTACCAATTAAGGTGATATCATTGACAAAGTTTCATTTAGATCAAGCCAGAAACTTAGGAGGAGTTGTATGTATCCTTCATTACTCCTTTCTTGGATTGCACAGAATACAGTAATTCTATGAAGTATTTTAGTACAGGGTCAATAGGTATTATCACACACTAGATATTAAAGCCCTTGGTCTTATGGTTTGGGAGAAGAAGACTTTTAAAGATTTCCTTCTTTATTTCTATGTAAAATCAGGGATCACAAAGAAAAGGGCTAATTTTCAGAAAACAGTTTTATTCTATGAAGTATTTTGGTAGAGGGTCAATAAATGACGATTTATACAAAATATCAAAACTCTGGGTCTAATGGTATCAGAGGAGAAGATTTTCAAAGATTTTCTTCTTATTTCCATGTAAAATCAGGGATCGCACAGACAGGGCTAATTTTCAGAATACGGTAATTCTTTGAAGAATTTTGGTAGAGGGTCAATAGATGATGATTTGTACTAAATATCAAAGCTCTAGGCCATATGGTTAGGTAGAAACATATTTTTAAAGTTTTCCTTCTTTATTTCTAGGTAAAATTAGGGATCGCACATAAAAGGGCTAATTCTCAGATTACAGTAATTCTTTGAAGTATTTTGGTAGAGGGTCAATAAATGATGATTTGTACCAAATATCAAAGCTCTTTGGGAGGAGAAGATTTTTAAGTTTTTTCACTCTGTTGCCATGGCAACCACAGTTCTTCATGGATTTCAAATCTTTGAAGTATTTTGAAAGAGCATGACCTAAGGATCATTTGTGTGAAGTTTGTCGAAATTCCATGGTTAGTTTAGGGGGAGAAGATTTTTTTGTAATTGTGGACGGACGACGGACAATGACCGATCACAATAGCTCACCCAGTGCACTTTGTGCTCAAGTGAGCTTAAAATTCTGTATCCTTTAATCAATTATCATCACTCAAATAGATCAAATAAATATTAATGGCTAATTACATGTCAATTAATCAACTACACAACATTAAATAATTGGCTGTTTACATCTTGTATGTTACGTTAAGGCGACTTTGGCAGTTACCATAGTAGTATTCATCGATTTTTTCAAACATGACTAATTAAGTCACGTGTTTTATAAGATGACCGTTGTATAGGTGTGATATACTGTTGGCACTAGAGCAATTAAGGTGACCTCTGGCTGTATTTCAGAATATCCTGCTATTCTCAGTGCATTTAAAGAAGGAATTTGCACGAGGGAACTAGAGTGGTGGCTGTCGGCAGATTGGCCGCTGTGCATATTTGGCTGCTAACACAGATAGGACTATAATTATGTACATGTGAGTTCTATTAGTTCTCATCCCTAATACTATATTATATATATTATTTTCCATGGTCTTCTCAAACTGCAAATAATCATACCACCCTAATGTATCCTCTCCTTTAAGCCATTACCGGCAAAAAACATTAAAAAAAGTTGCCAGACCAAATCAAAAGAAGCTGCAGATATTTTAGGCTTGCGAAATCCAAAACAAGAGAATCTATAATGGTCCTGAATTGCTCATCTGAATCATATGCTAATCAAAGTCCTTTTTTGTATAAGAAAAATAGAGGCAACTGGAGTCAACAAAATATAATAAATACATGTATAAGATCTTGGGCATATTACAAAACCATTGAGCAACGCTAAATTACATACCAGTTACCAAGTATGAATGCCTGTATGGCTTTTTAGTTTAACTCATTCCCAAACAATACTGCAGTTTGATGCTCTTAAGGTTTGGAAATCTTGCTTGGTACAACGAGTTTCTCAATATGATTTCTACCCTAAAGGTAATAGTTTTTTTTTAATATCAATAATTTCTTTCCAATTTGGGCCAGTCTAAAACTTTTGCCTCTGGTGATTGGTTAAGAGGTGAAGACCTTAAAATTGCTCTAATTGAGCCTTTTGCTAAACTTCGGACCTTTGAGGCAGGGCAATTTTGACCAAATGGGTATAATTTTAGCAATCTTGGTAGAGAACAATCTGGATTAACTATATGCCAAATATAAATGCATTACAGTTACACATTTGGATGGGAAGATATTTGAACATACTTCTGAATGAGCATTTTTCATAACTTTGGTTGCCTTGGGAGAGACATTTTTGGCCCAGGGACATAACTGCAAGAAACATGGTAGATAACTATAAGGTTCTACTATATTCCAAATATCAATGCTCTAGGAACTATATTTCACCCTTTCCTGGTTTTTGAAATTTTAGACTAGTCGAAATTGAAAGAGGATGCAGACAACAATGAAAATTGGAGGCAATTCAAAATAAAACCATCCTATGTGGTTGAAAACACTGTGAGAAAAGGAGAAATTGCTTATTATAAGCAGTTTCTCCTATTTCCACAATGTTTTCCCAGGTATAAAATCACAGTGACGTAAAATCCTGGGTTTATCCAGGAAAGGGTAAAGGGGAAGATTTTTTCTATTCTCAAATTGAGGGACTCCTGGGGCAGGGATGTGTTTGACTCTAGGGACATAATAATATCCTATAATGTACTACAAAAGCATCTAGTAATGCTACATACTAAATATAAATGCCCCAGGCCTTATATTTTAAGCAGAGAGACTTTAGAACATTCTCTAATTGTGAATAATTTTTTAGATTTTTAAAGATTATTTTAAAATTTCACTTTTGTTGCCATGGCAACCAGAATTTTCAATGGATTTCAATTCTTTTAGCTTTTTTTAAAGGGGATCACCTAAGGAACATTTCTTCCAAATTTGGTTCAAATTGGCCGAGTAGTTAGGGAGAAGATGTTGTTAAAAGGAATTGTTGACAGATGAAGCACTACGGCCAGACGCCAGACAAAATGTGATCACAATAGCTCAGTTGAGCAATTGTGATCAAGGTGAGCTAAAAGGTTCCGTTTCTAGGTTTTGCACAGCAAAGAAGGCTTAATTAGGGCACTACAGTACCTGTGTAGGGTTCCCATACAGCTACTAAGGTTCCCTTTGGAGAAAATCCCAGCATGGATGTCTTTGGTCTTTCAATAGTTTGTATCTCTTTAAATGTCTTTGTTTCAACAATCTTAACACTGCAAAAATTAACATAAATATTGACACATTTGAGTGAGCTTTGATAGAGGGACAATGATCAAAACACTCCATAATGTCCGTTCTCATTAGAATTGTTTTGACTGTTCTAACGAGTACACACAACAGGGGATCTAACAAGAAATAAAAGTTTACATTTTGATTGTTTTGGTTATGTCCCACAGCACATCTGAGGCTAGTGTATTACCCCTCGACAAAACTGCTCATTCTACCTTTGAGACTGAAGTTTCAAATGTGTCCATAACAACTGCACAGTAGTATATGTTATTGTTAATTTACCTGATTTTGTTTGTCTCAGAGATGAGATTTTTTCAGACAAAAAAAAGAGGATCAAAAAAGTTAAGTCAGAGCTACAATCATAATTTACAATAACAATGGGAGCATAAAAATAATGTAACAAATATGAGGGCCATTGGTCCTAAAACTCTCACCTGAGCCAAAGGCAACAATTGCTTAAAAAGTACGGTTGACCCAGTTTTTCTAGTTAGAGTTAAATAAAACCAAAATTCTATCTGGATATATGAGGGAGAATGGTAAGTTTTAAAAGTATTTGAGTTAGAAATGTAGCCTCTTCACAAAGTTATTTAAAGGTTTAACCTAGTTCCCTAGGTTTAATCCAAAGTTACCAAATATCCAATGTCACTTGAATATTGATTGATTGAATGGGGTTTAACACCACTTTAAACAGTATTTCAGTCATATGGCAGAGCACCTAACCATGGATATCTGGTATTTCTCACACCATTTACTAACACATCCTTTCCAAGCCTCAAGCTGCTCATCCCACAAAGGTTTACTATTGTCCACCCATTGGTGGGACCTATATGTCAGAAAGGATATTTGCCGCTACTGAGGATCAAACCCTGGACCTCATGATTGAGAGTCCAATGCCCTGTGCTATGACTGCAATAAAAATCTTGACCAAATATCAAGACATCTGGGCCTGAAAGATAGCTTCGAGGATACTCTTAAAGTATTTCTAAGATTTGACCAAGTGACATATTATTGACCTATAGGTCCAAATATCTATTTTGTCTACAATATCATTTAGACAAACAGTCTATTTATATATAGATCTTTTCTTGTTGGCAAAAAAAACATTTAAATGTGACCTCAAGAGTACACACAATGTATTGTTTAGGATTTGACATGGTGACCTACCTTGAGACCTCACATATATCTTTTCTTTTAGGCAAAAAAAAACACATTCAAACATGACCTCATGAGTACATGCAATGTATTGTCTAGGATTTGACACATTGACCTACCTTGAGACCCCAAATGACCCAGAATAAAACTTTTCCCTACTGCTACATAATTCAGATAAACATTCTGACCAAATCACAAATCATTTGAGCCAAATATGTGGCTGTAAGGTATTTCTGTGATTATACCTGCTGACCTACCTTAAGACCAAATATTGAAATTTTCTCTGACATGCAAATATATGTTCTGTAGCCTCTACTGTACACACAAAGTATTTGTTAGATTTGACCAGATGACCTGCTTTTGAACTACATGGCCCAATGTCAAACTTGGTCAAGATATCATATAGACAAACATTCAGACCAACAATCCAGACATTGGAGGAAAAACTGAACCTACTAAAGTGCACACAAAGTATTTCTAAGATAAAACATAAAGACCTTTTTTAAGCCTACATGAACAAATATTTGTATTTGACCTAAATACATGTATTATCATGATAAAGATTCTTACAAAATAATACATTTTAGGCCAAAATGTGCCTTCTTTTATATTTGACCTACTTACCAAGTTTTTGATCCCCATTTAACTGAATATCAAACTTGTCCAAGATATCATGCAAACAAACAATATATTAGTGACCTATAAAACGCACACAAGATGTTGACATATATGGATGATGGACGCCAGACACAGCTGGATCAAACTATCAAGCCAGTGATCCTAGCGCACACCTGAGATAAGGCTCTTTTCCTTCAAGGCTCAAGGCAAACTGGGTCTCAAGAAGACATTTTTTCAAATTTTACTCATGCTGCAATTAAAACCAAAGTTGTCAAAGAAATTCAATTATTTTAATAATTCTAAAGGAGAAAACCGAAGAATTATTTCTGCCAGTTTTGGAGGAGTACTGCATCATGCAAGTTATTAACACTCTAGGCCCTCTGGATCAGGAGATGAATTTTATTTATTTTATTTTTTGGTTATAGTTTTTGCTATGACAACCAGATTTTTAATGGATTTCAATTTTCTTAGTAACATCTAAATGGGGCTACCTAAGGATTATTTTGGTAAAATTTAATTCATATTTGCCCACTAGTTTGCAAGTAGTTGTCATTTCAAAAAATCCTTATTTATTTCTATATAGGCCCCACCAACCCTAACTACCTGGGGTTCTTCCCCCTTGGTACCATAAGGTAATGATTTTAGCAATTTTGAAAGAGGTCATGCAAAATGTGAAGGCTCTACGCCTTCTGGTTCAGGAGGAGACAATATTCAAAGATTTTCTTTGAATTTTTTAGTTTGGTTGCCATATAACCCATAGTTTTGCATCAAATTCAGTTCTTTTAGCTATTTTGAAAGGGGACACCTAAAGTACATTCATGCCAAATTTGTCAGTCACGCTGTTTATTTTGAAATTCTTGTGCTCTGACATGAATTTGAAGAACTTTAACAATCTACATATCAAACTATCTTTAATAAAAACTTTTCTCTACTTTGATTCAAACACTCGTTCAGACAACTAACTTTTATGTGAAGTTGACATGGTTTAATAATAATTGTAGTCTTTTTATATTGGATAAATCAAAGAGAAAACATGTTATCTGCCTCAAACTATTGTCTATAAGTTCCAGAATTCAAGGACATTTCCACCAATCATTTGTACACCCTGATCCAAATATTACAGCAACAGACAGTAATCAGTAACAGTTTCTTCACGGAATGAACAGTAAAGAAACACTTCTTGCCGTAATGTAACTCTCAGAAAGTGACACTGTGTGGACTTACCTCTTTCCATTACACCATCCAAAAACACTGCCATCTTTACTAAATACCATAGACTTGCAAGTTGAGCTGGGCTCCCTGAATTGTATATTGATATATACACATATGGCTTTAGATAGACAGAGTGACTCAATTCTAAACTGTAAATGTTTCATTATGGGTAGATCAAACCCTATTTTGTAAGTACTTATTGGACTTAATTCTTTAAGATGATTCTATTGAGTACAATTCATGAAAGAAGTTACGATATTTCAAAATCTGACCCACCACAATTTAAGGTTTTGAAAAAGGTCATCAAAGGAACATTCCTGCCAAGTTTAGTCCAATCTCTCCAAATGGTTTAAGAGAAGATTTTTAAAATAGATTTGAGATGCTCTACTGGTTATCAAGTTTTCTGTTAAAGAAATCTGATATTTATGGTAACGCTTTTCACGTGTTTCCCTAAGACCATACCCAATTTCGAAAGGAATGATCCTTATGATAGTACAATCATTCTGTGAAAGTTTGAAGAGAATCCGATGAAAACTGTGGACTCTAGAGTGTTAATGAGGATTCTTTATAGATTTTTCAATTAAATCTTAATGTTTCGTTATGGATCATAGGATCATACCCAATTTCAAAAGGAACAATCCTATGATGATACAATCATTCTGTGAAAGTTTGAAGGGAATCAAATGAAAACTGTGGACTGTAGAGTGTAAACAAGGAAAAGTTAACGGACATATGACGGTTTGACGCACGGAGGGACGCACTGACAGAAAAAAGTCATTGCTAAAGGTCTATTGGCCTTCGACCAGTAGAGCTAATTAAAGGATGTGACATAAGTAATGCCACAACTTACCTTTGGAAAGGAGGTTCTGTCTTCAAGGAAGGGGGGCCATTAATCATGTGTATGCCATCTGAGCCACAAACTGAACAACAGACAAAATAAATGGTAAAAATTTCTAAACCTAGAAACCCTACTGAAATAGTTAGGTGACCTTAAAGTTTTCACTACCCATGCGAAAAATATCCAGCTAAAAGCCGGCTTTTACGCTGCGTAAAAGCCGGCTTTTAGCCGGCTAAAAGCCGGCGGTATTGGCACCTGCGTAATAGCTAGCTTTTACCCAGAGCTGCGTAAACGCAGCTTACATGGAATTTTATCTCAAATAATAACAAAAGCTGCGCATTTTCTGCGTTAAATCTGGGTAAACGCAGCTTTAACACAGCTTTAACGCAGAAAATTCAGACTTTACAAAAAATTGCCTTTATTTTTCCAAAACCTGCGTATAAGCTGCGTAAACGCAGCTTTAACGCGGGTGCCAATACCGCCGGCTTTTAGCCGGCTATTAGCCGGCTTTTACGCAGCTTTTACCCAGCTTGATGGATGAAAAACGCAGAGCTGCGTAAATATATGGTAGCTGCGTTTTTTATACGCAGAGCTGCGCTTTTTATACACAGAGCTGCGCATCAAAATGCAGGGCTGTCAGTTTTAAAATCGCAGAGCTGCGTTTTATGATAACAGGGAGCTGGGTTTTGAGGAAGCTGCAGTTAAGCTGCCAATAAGCTGCAAATTTCTAGAATGCAAAAAGATTATTTTAACTCTTGTCATGTTGATCCTGGAATATTGCTGCTTTAATGCGGGCTGTGGCAAGTGTGTTGACTAAGATCAGACTGCACAAATGAATCTGATCTTAGCTTACACTACCTGCTTGCTGTCATAGTGTTGAGAAAATCTTTAAACCCAACATTGATCAAATTATGTCAAAGTTTTAAAATATAATGGAGAAAAGATAAATATACAGTAGGACTAGGGTTAAAATCTTATTACCACAGCTGTGTTGATACAGCAATTAAACAGCATAAAACAATTGGAAAAGCAATCATTTAATTAACAGGAGCTACAATATATGGTGAATACATGATGATGAATCAAAATTTTTGACAGGTCCAAATTCAAAGGAGTTGCAGATTTTTTAAACTTTCTGTGTAGAAAACATTGTGAAAAATGAAGAAATTGCTTGTTGCAAGCAAATCCTTGATTTTCCACAATGTTTTCCAAATTGTTTTTCATTGGGTGCTTCTAAAAGCATCATTGTGTGGGAATGGGTTAAGAAGCACTTATTGAAATCACAATTTTAGTTAAAAAAAACACACACAAAATATTTAAGAAACAGCAATAAGCCTGTAAAGTTTTTAGTGGATTTTATCAGTTTGATCATTCTGTAACACCCTGTGCTCTCTATCCTTGGGTTGTTATTTCCAATCCAGGCTCAACAAACCCTCTCTCCTACATTTGATAAATATCAATGTGGCTGGCTTCATTTGTCTCACACTAAGCTGCCAGTTTAATAGAGATGAGCTGCTGATGGCTTTGAAGTAATGTTTTGATTGTTCTAGCGGGAGAATCCACAAGGAGCTGTGATTAGGTCACCGGTCACTACAATATAACAAAAACATTTCTCTGAAACTCCAAATATTAATGCAATTGATACTTTCAACTATCAATTATTGGATTTATATTCAATATTGATTTTGTCAGTATATCTACTTATTGATTTCAGCAAAAGCCTCATGTGTGGGTGCCAGGCTCATCTGATAATATTCCTAATTGAAAAGGGGACATATTTTTACAAAATTTTTTAGTGTTACTTCCATTAATGGCATGAACTTCTCAGATAAAAGTAAACATATATACCAAGTTTCACAAAGTATCTTAAAAAATAATGGATAGCAACTTCTGCAGATATTCTGATCAGACTTTACCTTATGGAGGCCCTGTCTTCATGTGATCTCATTTGTTCAGGGGATGTAAAACCCTAAATAATTAATCAATAAATCAAAATAGATATTATGCATTTAGAGTTGCCTCTCTTGATAGTATAGATTGCTCTTTTGAGATTGAAAGTATTATGCATCTTTTTACTCAAGATTTCTAAACTGTTATTGCCCAGCATCACAACTAAAAAAATAGCAGAGCTAAACATGAGTTCAGAATTATCCTACTTAGAGCCATATCTGCTCTCCAAGGAAGAAAAAAATAGTTGAAATAATCTATTGCTTATTTGATCACTAAAGCAAACACAAGCTTTCTTAATATCAATATGCAAAAGCAGGTTTTAAGTGATGTTCTCTAGAAAGAGTATTTTGTGTTTTTCTTGTCGATTTCAATTAGTGTTTGTTCACTTTTTGAAATCGAGACGAATGCACCAGACACTTCACCAGAAATCTTCACTAATCTTCGGCATTGACTGTTATATGCGCAGGCGCTGATGAATGAACTTTATAGATGATTTCGTTAATCTTCATGACCCAGCTAGTCGTTTGAATGACTAGCAAAAGATAAAACCTCATCACTGACGTCATATTTTATTGTAAACAAACCTTAAATTTTTGTGGGTCACATTTTAAAATAACTTCTTTCATGAATTGTAGGCTTACTGCGTAGAATTTTGTTGATCTTATAATTTCAATTGTCATATTTATTTATGCTTTTAAGCCTGGTGTATATTTTTTTTAATTAATTTAACCCTTGTCATGCTGAACCCGGAATATTCCGTTTTTGACAGGAGGTGTAGACCAAGATCAGCCTGCATGTAAGTGCAGTCTTATCTTGGTGTACACCTCCTGCTCATTTTTTTTCTGCCAGATTTGTTTTTGAAATTGATTTCTAAAAGAAATATTGATTTTTCACCAACAAGTTCTATCAGTGATTTCAGCCCTTTGATTTTACAGCAATTCAGTAAGGTAGTTTATACAGCATGACAAGGGTTAAGAGTGTTGTGAGGGAAGATATGGCTTTAATGGTATAAATTGATATTTTAACAAAACATATACTCTAAGTTTCATATCATTACCTAAAATTATGAAACAAATATCACTGTCTATTTTTTGCATCTGACAAGGCCACAGCTATAGCACAGTTGATAGCCCATAAGACTCAATCATGAGGTCCTGGGTTAAATTGCGGGTTGCCGCAAATATGTGTCACCTGCAAAAGGATGGATAATCGTAAACCTAAACTGGTGCTCAGAAAGGATGTAGTGGTAGTACTGGTGTGAGAAATACCAGGAATCCTTGGTTACATGATCAAGCCGCCACACTATGACTGAAATACAATAAACAATAAAAATATACTGCTATCCTAATAAATTTCCGAAAAATAAACTGAATCTTTCAACATGTGATATTGTGCAGACCTATAATTGGTAAGCACCATCTGAACATTCACATCAAGTTTCAAGTTGATGCTTTCAACAGTTGCTGAGAAAAATGTGATGAAAATATACCATTATACCACCTTATGACTAAAAATGTGACAAAATCTATTGGACACAGGCAGACGGATGGAAGGATGAACAAAGGTAAACCAGTATAACCCCCCTCTTCTTTGAAGCAGGGGTATAATTGATGTTTGATATTAATTAATTACCAACACAGACATGATAGGAGTTTATCTGGATAGACTTGAAAAATGGCTTTAATGAACCCATTCTGACACAGTGACGCTTTTGGAAGCTCCTCAGGACAAAACAACTGAGAAAACATTGTGTTAAATGAAGAAATTGCTTATTACAAGTAATTTCTCTCTTTTACACAATGTTTTCTACCAGAAATTTGAAAAAATCTAAAATTTCACAAACATTAAAATGTCCTCTGCATTTCCTTTCAATTTGGACCAGTCTAAATTTTCTTGTGGGGTTAATGGTTAAAGCCTTAACCTCTTGACCCAAACCAAACACCAAAATTTTAAACTGGTCCAAATTGGAAGATGTTATAGATTACATTCATGTTTAGTGAAAGTTTGAAATTTTTTTTTGTTTTTGAGATAAAGCATTGTGGTTCATAAAGATGGCTAGTTGGCCGGGAGGTTAGCGTGGTCGACTCGTAATCTGGTGGTTGCGGGTTCGAGCCCCACCGGAGGCGGGTAGTGTATTTGGGCAGGACACTTTACAGACAGAGCCCCAGTCCACCTAACTGTAAAAGTGGGTAGCATTGGTTAGAATCCATTGCCTCTCTCTATATGTGCATGATAAGATCTTGTATGCGTTAGGACCACGATGGAAATAAAAGTCTTTCGACCCTTTATCGTGTTATCCTCTTGAGGGGGGGGGGGGACAAAAAGAATTGGTTAATGTCAATTGTTTCTGAAAATATGATCTAAACAAAATCAAAAAGAAATTTCAAAAACGTTCTTTTTATAAACATAATTCTAGGACAGTTTGTCTCTCTCTTATATCGTTTGCTGTCTTAGCGCAGTCAATAGCCCATGTCATGGGTTCGATCCCCGGCGGCTGCACATATTCTTTCCGACATTTGTCTCTCATCAATGGGTGGATAATCATAAACCTAAGTGGGATAGCAGCTGGAGGCTAGGAAAGAATGTAGTGGCAGTACTGGTATGAGAAATACCAGGAATCCATTGTTAGGTGCTCCACTGGCTGCGATATGACTGAAATACTGTTTAAAGTGGCATTAAACCCCATTTAATCAATAAATTTCTCTCTTATGTCATATTTTTCCTATTAAATTTTTCATGTATTTTTGCATTGTACCAATTGCACACACATTCAAAAATGTTCATCATAGCTAGCAAATTTTTATTTGTATACTTTTTAGTTGAACATAAGCATACAACTTTTATTCTAAAAAAATCAACAAAGCAACTTACTGTTTAAGTTCTATCATTTCAGAAGTTTTAGTTCAGATTATTCCTTTAGTGAGTGAAGGGTGGAGTAACTCTTCAGCTTTAACCACATTCCATCAGCTGGCAATATACAATCACACTTCTACTTAGCATTTAGCACCTGAAATCAAGACATCATTTACCTTAAATTGAAATTATTTACTTTTTTGATATTAACAAATCCCCCTTGAGAAAATAATTATATAATAATATGCCAAAGTGAGGCTTTACACCAGTTTCCCTTGCAACAGAAAAGTAAATAATAATAAAAAAACACAATTAAATAAAAAACTACTAAGAAATAAAACACCTTTTACAGTATAACTGGTTACCAAGTTGTTCACACCAATTAAAACCAGTGTTTGTGTATTGGACCAGACAATCACTTACACAACTTAATTGACTTGCATAACTTAATTGAAATCTCCCCCAATTACATAATACATATCTTTTATTGCAATACAGTGATAAAATGAACTTACTTGTAATGTTTGATAAAGAAAAGAAACAAGAATTACCTTTGAGATTTCTTTATTGTCAACATTTTCATGTTGTGCTAAAAGTTCAAAATGGCTGCCATACACCAATTATGCAAACATCCAGCCTCTTTTAACAACAACAACAATAGAAATCTTAATATTATTTCTGTCTATTTTTTTACATAATTCAATTTACTGATGATTTTCTTTCATTTGATATCCATTTGAAAAGTTTTGTCAATTTCAATCATTTTTTTAAAATAATTTTTTGGGGCTTGTGGGAAGTTAAAAGCCTGATAGGTTAATTAAACCAAGTCCCCATTTTGTAATATACCCCTAGAGGGATGTTAGAATTGCCAACTAGGTATACCCTTCACTATAACCCTTTCTTAATCAAAAGTAAACTTTTGATAATTAGTAATAGATAGTTTTTTATTGTCCAAATTTTCTCTTAAATTTGTGATTTGTAAATTTGTGGAAGAAATAATATTTCAGATTATCTAGTAATCTCTTTATAACTAGAATCAAAAATTAATTTCAATTTTAGTTCAAAATGCCATTCATATCTACTCAGAAAGGTTTTAGAGACATAGAGATACACATATCAGATTGATAGATGATGGATAGACTGATGAATAGATTGATGGATAGCTAGAGAGATAGAATGATAGATAGATAGAGAATAGATAGATAGAAAGATAGATGGATAGATAGATAGATAGATATTTGTGAAAAGTTGGATGGATGGATGGATTGATGGATAGATAGAAAGATATATATTGGTGAAAAGTTGGATGGATGGATGGATGGATGGATGGATGGATGGATGGATGGATGGATTGACAGACAGACAGACAGATAGATAGAAAGATAGATAGATAGATATATATTGGTGGAAAGATAGATATTGGTGGAAAGATAAGAGATATAGATAGATGAATGGATAGATAGATAGATAGATAGATAGATAGATAGATAGATAGATAGATAGATAGATAGATAGATAGATGGATGGATGGATGGATAGATGGATAGATAGATAGATAGATAGATAGATAGATAGATAGATAGATAGATAGATGGATGGATGGATGGATAGATGGATAGATAGATAGAAAGATATATAGATAGACAGATAGATAGATAGATAGATGGATTGATGGATGGATGGATGGATGGATGGATGGATGGATGGATGGGTGGATGGGTGGATGCATGCATAGATGCATGGATGGATGGATGGATTAATGGATGGATTAATGGATGGATGGATGAATGACTAGATAGATAGATAGAGAGAGAGTAGATACTTGTGGAAATTTGGATAGATAGATGGATGAATGAATGGATTGATTGATGGATGGATAGATAGATCAATTGATGGATGGAAAGATTCTAAGATAGATGAATTGATTGACTGATTAATGGATAGATTGATTAATTGTAGGTTTTGAGAATGATTTGATTGATGGATTGGTTGATTAATGGAATTATTCATGGGATGATAGAGAGACAGATAAATATATTGAGACATATATTGTTAATACCCATATGACAAATTAAAGGATTGATGAGTTGATAAATAGGTTAATTGATTGGTAGATGGTTTGAAAGACTGATATGTTGATTGAATGGATGGATGGATGAATTGCTTAACTTATTACCAGATGACAAAATTTTAGACTGTTCTAAGAAGTTATAGATGACAATTTTAAGTAAATGAAATTAGAGAAAACTTTGATGACAATTTTAAGTTAATGAAATTAGAGAAAACTTTGATGATGATGAAGAAAGTGCTTCCTATAAGCAATTTCTTCATTTTCCACAATATTTTCAAAGTTTTTTTCTTGAGGAGTGTTAATCAAAGGTTAAGTTTTATTGAATAGAAATTTACCTTTGATCCCAATTTAACCCATTCCCACTCAGTGACAACTTTTGACGCCCTGTAAGAAAAACAATTTGGAAAACATTGTGAAAAATGGAGAAATTGCTTGTGACAAGCAATTTCTTCTTCATTTCCCACTATGTTTTCTACCCAGAAAGATAAAAAAATCTGTAATAATTCAAACTTTAAATTGTCGTCTGCAATTTCTTTCAATTTGGACTAGTCTAAAATTTTGCCGTCTGGTAATGGGCTAAGATATAATGTATAATGCAATGTTTGATAAAAACAAATACCCAGCTTTGAGAAAGCTGTGTTTTAGCTGCGTATTTAATTTTCATCATGTCAGAATTTACTTTAAACAAATACGCAGCTTGGTGGAAGCTGCGTATTTCATTATTGAGAGTCGATGAGGATCTACAAAGGGAATACGCAGCTTGAAAAGAAAAAAACGCAGGTTTTCTGCAGCTCTTTCATTAAAGACGCAGCTTTTGTACAGCTCCAGACCTAAATACGCAGCATTAATGCAGTTTTTTAAAAATACGCAGCTTTTCTGCAAATTTTCAGAAAATACGCAGCTTTTCTGCTGATTTTCTATATAAACGCAGAAAAGCTGGGTAATAGCCGGCTTTTATCCAGCTTTCACCAAGAGCTGCGTAATATTTTCGCATGGGTAATTTCTACTCGGATTTAACCTGTATGCAGTGTTTTTTTTCTTATGGCCAAACAGTACATGTGTCTTTACAAATGATAATTTTTTGTGTAATTTCATCAGAAAGTGTAGTTTGCTCTGCACATACATTTTCAGATATAACAATATTTAGGTATCAAAAAAGATGGATACAAGCTTTCTTTTTTTTAAAAGACACTTTTCCACTTGGGAAATGGAGGTTAATAAGCCACTTGATAATGGAGGTTGACATACCTAGTATGTTCACAAAAATGACCCTAAGAACATTTGCAATAGGAAACACTCAACCTGACATGGCTGTAAAACCTAGCTGGGAGATCTTCAATTTTGAAGTGACTAAAAAAACATAAATTTGAGCATGTTTTCTTTAAAAGATAACAGTTCCGTTTTTCACAACTCCTTTAAAACTTAGCCAAACTGATAGCTCAACCTGGTAAGCTTGTCATCATTTAAATTCATAGTAATGTTTAATGATATTAGGGAACAGCCTGGTTCCTGGGCATGTTCAAAAATGTACTGAATATTCATAATTTTAGTTTCCAACAAGAGGCCCACGAGAGCCTGAATGGCTCTACTGGTTTTCAAGTTTTCTGTTAAAAAAATATGACATTTAATGAAGTTAATTGCATAAAGAAGAATACATAAAATAGAAATAACAAATTGAACTTATCCTCTTCATTATTTTAAGCAATAATCCTTAAGGCCCCTTGTCCCTTGTTTCATTACGGATCCACTCCATTTCCTAAAGGAAGTTTCCTTATGACCTTACAATCATCCAGTGAAATTTTTTAAGAGAATCTGATAACAATTGTGGACTTTATCACATAAACAGGATTGTTTTGAATGAAAACGCATAAGGCCCCTTTTCCTGTATTTTCCAGATGGATCAACTTCATTTCCGAAAGGAACTTTCCTTAAGATCCTACAATCATCCTGTGAACTTGAACCTTAAAGACAAACTGATAATAATAATGAACTTCATCACATGAATAACAAGAGGCCAATAGGGCCTTATCAGTCATCTGAGTCCAAAGAGCACAAAAACAAAAGTCCACCAGATTACGCTACTTACTACATATTAAAGCTCTAAGCCTATTAATTTGGGAGAAGAAGATTTTTAAAAGTTATCACTAAACAAGCCTATGTTAAACTTTGGACATCTTGAAACAGGCTAATGCTGGCCCTTGGGTCATAATTTATACAATCTTGATGGAGGTCCACCAGGTGATGCTACATAAAAAATATCAAAGCTCTAGGATCAACAGTTTGGAAGAAGAAGAGTTTAAAATTTTCACTAAATAAGCCCTATGTAAAATTCATGACATCCAGGAATAGGCTAATTATGACCCTAGTGCCATCATTCATACAATGTTGATAGAGATTTACCAGATGATCCTACATACCAAATATCAAAGCTCTAGGCCTATCTGTTTGAGAGAAGAAGATTTTTAAAGTTTACACTATATAAGCCTTTGTTAAATTTGTGACATCTAGGCTAATTTTAATCCTGAGGCAATCATTTGCACAATAGAGGTCCACAAGAGGATGCTGTATACCAAATATCAAAGTCCTAGGCCCTCCTGTTTGGAAGAAGAAGATTTTTTACAAATTTCACTATATAAGCCTATGTCAAATTTGTGACATCCGGGAATGGGCTTATTTTAATCCTGAGGCAATATATCTTACAATCTTGAAAAGATCCACCAGATGATGCTGCATACCAAATATCAAAGTTCTAGGCCCTCCTGTTTGTGAAAAGAAGATTTTTAAAAATTTCACTGTATAAGCCCTTTATAAAATTTGTGACGTCTGGGAATGGGCTAATTCTGTCTATGGGGCCATGATTTATACAATCTTGATAGAAATTCACCAGATGATGCTACATACCAAATATAAAAGCTCTAGGCCCTCTAGTTTAAGAGAAGATTTTTAAATTTTCACTATATAAGCCTATGTTAAACACGTGACGTCCGGGAACGGGCTAATTTTGACCCTGGGGTTATAATTTATACAATATTGATAGAAGTCCACTAGATGATACCACATACCAAATATAAAAGCTCTAGGTCTTTTGGTTTGGTAGAAAAAGATTTTAAAAGTTGTCACTACGTAAGCTTATGTACCCTACCAACCTTTGTCTCCCCACCCCCAGCACGGCCATTTCTTGATAGAGGTCTACTAGACGATACCACATACCATATATCAGAGCTGTAGGTCTTTTGATTTGGTAGAAAAAGATTTTCAAAGTTGTCACTATGTAAGCTTATGTACCCCCCACACACACCTTTGCCCCCCAGGGCTGCCATTTCTTGACAGATATTTTTTTCTTGTACAAACTTGATAGTCCTTGCCCTAAAGACTCTAAATACCAAATGTGAATCTAATCTGACAGCCGGTTCATGACAAGAAGATTTTTAAAGATGTACCCTTTTTGGCCACTTATGGAGCCCCAAGTGGAGATAACTCCATGACATGTACGAATCTGAAGCGCCTTCCAATAAGAATGCTTCCAGCCAAGTTTGGTTGAAATCCATCCAAGGTTTCATAAGAAGTTGTAAATGTAAAAAGTTAACGCACAACGCCGAACAGGTGACCTAAAATGTTTTGAATGATGGTCTGTAAGGCCCCTTTTCCGTTGTTTTCATCTACAATTTTTCCATGCATCTTTGAAGAGAACCCGATAAACAAGAGACCCATGAGGGCCTGAGATGCTCTACTGGTTATCAGGTTTTCAGTTAAAGGAATCTGATATTCAAGGAAGTTAAATGCTTAACCCAATCCCACAGTGACACATTTGGACACCCCTCAAGAAAAATAATTGGAAAACATTGTGTACAATCATCCTGTGAAACTTTCAATAGAACCCGAAAATAATTTTGGACTTTAGGGTTGTTTTGAGTGAAAATCCATAAGGCCCTTTTTCCTGTGTTTTCTAATGGATCTATTTCATTTCTGAAGGGAACTTTTCTTACGACCATACAATAGTCCTGTGAAATTTTAAAGTCAATCTGATAATAATTGTTAACTTCATCACACAAACAAGAATGTTTTGGCTGATAATCTGTAAGGCTCCTTTTCCTGTGATTCCAATGCAATAATTATTCCTTGCATCTTTGAAGAGAATCCGATAAAAAAAACTGTGGACTATATTGTGTTAAGGAAGATATTTCCATAAAGTTCTCATAAAGCCCCTTTTCCCGTGATACTTTATGTTGGTTTAATTATTCTGTGAAAGTTAATCTGATGAAATATGGGCACTTCATTATGTTAACTAGAATATTTAAAAAAAAAATACATAAAGCCCCATTTACATGATACTTGATGGAACCCAGTTCTGAAAAGAACCATCCTTATGATTGTACAACCATTCTGTGAAATTTTGAAGTGAATCCGGTAAAATCAAGGGACATCATTGTGTTAACGAAAATAATTAAGAAAGTTTTTCATGAGGCCCCTTTTTATATGACACTTGCCATAATCAGATCCACTGTCAAAATAAAAAATTGTAATGATGATACAATCAATCTGTGTAATCTAAGGAATTTATTGTGTTATTGAGTTTATAGTGAAACCTTCATAGGGCCCCTTTTCCCATGATACTTTACAGAACAAACCAAATTTCAAATCGAACAATTCTAATGAAGGTACAATCATTCTTTAAAAGTTAAAGAGAATCAATGAAAACAGTGGACTGAATTATGTCAAGAATTTTTAGTAATAAAATTTTCATAAGGCCCCTTTTCTCGTGAAACTTAACAAATCAAACCCAATGTACAAAGGAACGATCCTAATGATAGATAGTTTGAAGAAAATGATAAAGACTGAGGACTTTATTGTAATAATGATGTTTTTGTAATAAAATTTTCATAAAGCCCCTTTTCTTGTGTCACTTAACCAATCTGACCCAATTTACAAAAGAACAATCAAAATGATGGTACAATCATTCTATTAAAGATTGGAGAGATTCTGATAAAGACTGAGGTCATTCTTGAGTTAATGAGGATTTGGTAATAATTTTTCATACAGCCCCTTTTCCTTTGATACTGGACAGATCAGGCCAAATTTGAAAAGAAACATTCCTAATGATGGTACAAACATTCTGTGAAAGTTTGAACAGAATCTGATGAATCCGATGAAAACTGCGGACTTTATTTTGGTGTAAAGACCCTAAAATAAAATTTTCATAAGGCTCCTTTTCCTGTGATACTTGACGGATCAGGTCTCATCATGTCAGCATCAACAATCGTAATTATTATACAATGATTCTATGAAGTTATGAAGAAAATCCAATGAAAGATCTGGACTTGTTTACAAGGATTATAGATCAAATTCTCAAAAGGCCCCTCTTCCGGACCCATGATACTAGACAGATCAGGCCTAATTTGAAAAGAAAGAATCCTCTAATGTCAACATCAACAATTATCATTTTTGTACAATTATTCTGTGAATGTTTGAAGATAATCCGATGAAAGCTCTGGACTTGGTAACAAGGATTTATAAATGAAATTTTCATAAGGCCCCCTTTCCCGTGTTTCTTGACAGTTCAAACCTGTTATGAAAAGAATGATCGTTATGACCTTCCAATCATTCTGTGAAAGTTTAAAAAAAATCTGATCAAAGCTGTGGGATTCATTGTGTTAACAGAGATTTTTTAATTAAATTTTCATATAGCCCCTTTTCCCATGTTACTTGATTGATCTGAACCGATTCAAAAGGGAACTATACTTACAAAAGTATAATTATTCTGTTTGAATATAAAGACAACCCCGTGAAATCTGTGGTACAATCAATCTTTGAAAGAGAATCTGATGAAAACTGTAGACTCTGGAGTGTTAACGAGGATTTTTTAATTAAATTTTAATTAGACCCCTTTTCCCATGTTTCTTGACGGATCTGACCCAATTTCCAAAGGAACAATTCTTATGATGGTCAAATCATTCTGCGAAAGTTTGAACAGAATCAAATGACAAGAGGACCATGATGGTCCTAAATCGCTCACCTGAGGCATCTGCAAATTACAGTACTTTTTTGTATAAAAAAAGATATAACTTGAGGAAAAGGAATAAAACAAATATAAGATTTTGGGGTTTATACAAAACAATCCAGTAATGCTTTACAACAAGAGGGCCAGTGGCCCTGGCGCTCACCTGAGATAAGGTTCTTTTTTTCTTCAAGGCCTTATACAAACTGGGTAGGGAGAAAACCTGCTTTAACACTTAACTAAAATCAACAAGCCCAATTTGGTTTGAATTAGCCATATAGTTTTGAAAGGGTTGCCTTCTTTATTTCTATTTCAGCCTAGTCACCCTGTGCCATGAAAATTTTATCAATTTTGAAAGAGGTCAATGTACTGATGCTTCATGCAAAATTCAAGATTCTTCATCTTCTTGGTCAGAAGAAGATGTTGTTTTTTTTTCAATTTTTTTTTTCAATTTTACTCTTGTTGCCATAGCAACCAGAGTTTTCAACTGTTTAATTCTTTGGTTGAAATCAGCCCAGTGGCTTTGGAGGAGATGATCCTTCTTTATTTCTATATACCCCCCCCCCCCCGGGGCTCCGCTGCTGGGGGCCTGAGGTTGGTGATTTGAGCAATTCTGAAAGAGGTCAATGTACTGATGCTTCATGCAAAATATCAAGACACAAGGCCATCTGGGTTAGGAGGAGATAATTTCTAATTTTTTCAATAAAATTCCAGTTTTGTTGCCATGGCAACCAATGTTTTAGAAGGATTTAAATTCTTTTAGCAATTTTCATATTGCATCTCCCAAGGAACATTCCTGCCAAATTTGTTTGAAATCCGCCCAGCGGTTTTGGAGGAGATGTTGTTTTAAAAATACTTCTTTATTTCTTTATAAGCCCACCCCCCCCCACCCGGGGCTCTGCCCCTTGGAACCCAATGGTGATGATTTTAGCAATTCTGAAAGAGGTCATTGTACTGATGCATCAAACGAAATATTAAGGCTCTACGCCGTTTGGGTCAGGAGGAGATAATTTTTAAAGTTTTCATTAAAATTTCAGATTTGTTGCCATGGCAACCCAAGCTTTTAACAGATTTCAATTCTTTTAGCAATTTTAAAGGGCACCACCCAAGGAACATTCCAGCCAAATTTGGTTGAAATCTGCCCAGCGGTTTGGGAGGAGATGTCATTTTAAGATAGTTGACACACAAAGGACAAAGGACGAGTCACGCCGGAGACGAGACACAGGACGATCAAAATAACTCAGGTGAGCTAATAAAAATGAATGCCTTTGGCTTTATAGTTTAATCCATTACCAAACCCAGAATTTGTCACCCTCAGGGAAAATAGGTTTAAAAAAGCATTGTGAGAAAGGGAGTGACAAGCAATTTCTCCGTTTCTCAGTGTTTTCTGCCTGAAATTATTTGTATTTAGTTTTCAATCAAACTCTGATTACAATCTGCAACTTCAACGGGTGTAATTTTACCATTCTTGGTAGAGAACAATCTGGATGTACTATAAATCAAATATGAATGCATTACAACTTATATTTTAGGAGAGTAAGATATTTGAACTTGCTCTTATTGAGCGTTTTTCATAACTTTGGTTGCCTTGGGAAGGACCATGGTAGATAACAATAAAGTTATCCTTTGTTTTTAATGTAAATGCAAAGGACCTATATTCAAAAAGAAGATTTCTTTCAATGCAATTTACGCAATTTTCAACCCCAGGAGCAGGGACGTTTTTTATCCTAAGGGCATCTATTCCTATAACAAAGAACAAAATTATTTAGTCATGCTACATACCAAATATGAATGCCCTTCACCTTACATTTCAGAAGGACAAGACTTTTGCAGTTGCTCTATGAATACCTTAGACTCTGTAGATTTGGAGGAAAAGACTCTTGAACATGGTCTAATTGAGCACATATTTTAGAACTTTGGACACCCAGGGAAGGGAAGTTTTTCAACTTACAGGCATAATGTAATCAAAATTGATAGATAACAGCCAGGCTATGCTACACCCAAAATATAAATATCCTCCACCTTAAAATGAAGATTATTTTTTTCTAACATACTCAATTTTGCGTTTTTCCCAATTTTGGACCCCCAGTGCAGGGCTGTTTTTGACCATAGAACAAATTTTAGTGATATGGTACAAAACCATCTAGTTATGCTACATACCAAATACAATTATCCTAGACCCTATAGTTTAAGAGGAGAAGTCTTTTGAAAATTGCTCTAGTTAAGCATTTTTCCAAACTTCGGACCTCGGGGCCATTTGTGAGCCCAGCAATTAAATATCTAAAAACTTTGTAGAGAACCATATGATTAAGCTCTATATAAAATATAAATGCCTTTGGCCTTGTAGTCTATGAAAAAACAACAACAAAGATTTACTAAAATTTCCCATTTTCATATGCCGTGGTTACAAGAGTTTTTCACAGAATGAAATTCTTTTAACAACTTTTAAAGAGCTTCACCAAAGGAACACTCCTGCTAAGTTTCAGCTTGATTGGCCTACCGGTTTAGGAGGAGAAGATTTTTAAAGATTTTTAAAAATTTACTAAAAATTCCCATTTTCAAATGCCGCAGAAACCAGAGTTTTTGATGGAATTGAATTCTTTTAACAACTTTTGTAGAACTTCACCCAAGGAACATCCCTGCAAAGTTTCAGCTTGATTGGCCTACTGGCTTGGGAGGAGAAGATTTTTTTAAAGATTTCCATTTTCAAATGCCGGGGCAACCAGATTTTTTAACAGAATTAAATTCTTTTAACAACTTTTGTAGAACTTCACCCAAGGAACATCCTTGCAAAGTTTCAGCTTGATTGGCCTACTTTAAAGAAATTGTGGATGGACGGACAGACAGACAGACGGACAATGGACAACGACCGATCACAACAGCTCACCTTGCACTTTGGACTCTAGAGTGTTAACAAGGAAAAGTTAATGGACGAACGCACGTATGCACGCCGGACGGGAAAAGCCATCGCAATAGCACTAGTGGCCTTTGAAATTATAATACCTAACTCTCCTGTAATACTCAAAAATTTCATTTTGATTTATATGGGTGCTGTCCGTAACTAAGAATTACAGGGAACCATCAAACCAGCCCATCGTGAAACCAGCCCCTGGTCAAACAGGCATAATAGGCCCAATAAAAAATCATGCCAGCCTCTTCACAACAGGACCATGATGGATAATTATCCCTTCCCCGAGTATGATGACTCAAGGCTTTATGATATTAACAAAATATCAAAGCCCTACACCTAATTATTCTGGAGAAGATTTTTTTAAAGATTTTCTGTTTAATCCTAGGTTTATTGAAGATCCTTCAATTTAGAGTTAATTTCTAGAATACGGTAAATCTTTGAATTATTTTGGTAGAGGGTCAATTGATGATTTATACATAATATATCTCTAGGCCTAATGGGCAAGAAGGAGAAGATTTTCAAAAGTATCCTTCTTAATCCTTTCTAGAATCTTAAATTGAACAGAAAATGGCTTATTTTCAGAATACAGTAATTCTACTTAGAATTTTGGTAAAGGGTCAATAGGTTTTAATACACACCAAATATAATGCCAATGCCTGATGGTTTGGGAGAAGAAGATTTTCAAAAAATACCTTCTATATTCATATGCAAAATCAGGGATCACAAAGAGACGGGCTAATTTTCAAGATATGTTAAAGGGTCAATAGACATTGATACATACAAAATATTAAAGCTCTAGGCCTGATGGTTTGGGAGAAGAAGATTTTTTTAAACATATCCTTCTTTAACTCTATGTAAAATCAGGGATCACACAGAAAATGGCTAATTTTCAGCGTACGGTAATTCTATCAAGAATTTTGGTAAATGGTCATTAGATGATGATTTATACCAAATATTACAGTTCTAGGCCTTATTATTTGGGAGAAGAAGCTTTTAACCCATTCCCACACAGTGAAAATTTAGACAGTTCCAAATTGAAATAAGTTGCAGACGACAATTTAAATTTGTCTTTTCGGGTAGAAAACATTGTGGATATGGGAGAAATTGCTTGTAACAAGCAATTTCTTCATTGACCACAATGTTTTCCAAAACTTTTATATTGAGGGGCGTTTAAAAGCGTAATTGTGTGGGAATAGGTTAAAGATTACCGTCTTTATTTCTATGTAAAATTAGGTATCACACACACAAAAAGGGGCTAATTTTCAGAGTACGGTAATTCATTTAAGTATTTTGGTAGAGGGTCTATAGACATTGATACATACAAAATATTAAAGCTCTAGGCCTTATGGTTTGGGAGAAGAAGATTCTCAAAGATTTCCTTCTTTTTTCTATGTAAAATCAGGCATTGCACAAAAAAAATGTATATTATCAAGATACATTATTTCTTTGAAGTATTTTGATACAGGTTGAAAGACTAAAGACTGCCTATATGTTAAATGTATATGTACAAGTCATATACCCATTAAACAAAAATCGGCCATTTTGTTTTTCTCTCCAAAAAAGCTCCTATGTCAGTCTGGTTCTTAACTACTTCCTCAAAAGAAAGATTATGCAGAAAACACAGTTAACTTTTCCAGTCTGGTTCTAAACAACTACTTTCTAAAAGTAGAAATTATGCAGAACAAGATGTGTTTGTGAAACACCATGCCCCTGATACAGGAATTCTTTAGAAACGGGTGATTTTTATTGTGTTTTTTTCTTTGTTTTAGGGAAAGGGTTAAATGTTGACCTTGATCTTGAAGAAATGACCTTCCCCAGTTGCACCTTGTTGAGACCTATCTACATACCAAACTTAATCAGTGATGAAGTTCGAGAAAAATATTTAGTTGGCAGGTTAAGTTTTTGAGTAACATTTAGGGAAAAGGGTTAAAATTTTGACCTTGACCTTGAAGAAATGGCCTTCCCAAGTTGCGCCTTGTTGAGACCTATCTACATACCAAATATTAGCATTATAACTTAATTAGGGATGAAGTTATAGAAAAATGTTAAGTTGACAGGTTAAGTTTTTGGGTAACGTTTAAGGGAAAAGGATTAAAATTTTGACCTTGACCTTGAAGAAATGAACTTCCCCAGTTGCACCTTGTTGAGACCTATCTACATACGAAATATTAGCATTGTAACTAAATTAGGGATGAAGTTATAGGAAAATGTTTAGTTGACAGGTTAAGTTTTTGAGTGATGTTTTAAGGAAAAGGGTTAAAATTTTGACCTTGACGAAATGACATTCCCCAGTTGCGCCTTGTTGAGACCTATCTACATACCAAATATTAGCATTGTAACTTAATCAGGGTTGAAGTTATAGGAAATGTTTAGTTGGCAGGTTAAGTTTTACAGACAGACAGACAGACACTGGTAAAACAATATGCCCCCGATCTCTTGATGCGGGGGCATACAAATGTGAGATTTTATTATTCTATCGCAAAAGATAAGAAGTTATCATGGTAGCAACCCAGTATTTTTGCTTTCTGAAATACTCTATCTTCATATATTTTACCCATTACCATATTCAAAACTCGGCCAAATTTCAAGTTGTGGTAGAAGACAAATTTTAAAAATGTTGTTTATTTCTTATTCATTAATTTGTCATTTTGTGGACAATGAAGAAATTGTTTGTAACAAGGATTTTTTATTTTTCCACAATGTTTTCAAAACCCTTTATCTTTAGGGGTACATGAAAATACCTGGCTGTGTGGGAATGGTTTAAGTTATGTTTCCTGGTGATAACTTAAGTGATATAAACATAATGTACACAAATTTATTTAGTATGTGTAGTTCTAACCAAATCAATAGGAGGAATAGACCAGAACAGCTGGATTAGCCCATTCCCACATGACAAAATTTTTGACTGGTCCAAATTCAAAGAAATTTCAGGTGAGAATTTTTGGTCAATGAAATGTTATAAATCTTTGTCTTTTGTGGTTGACAATATTGTGAATAATGAGGAAATTGCTTATAACATGCAACTTCTACATTTTCCCTGTTGTTTTCCAAAACATATTTCTTGAGAGGAAAACTTTTTAAATATAGATGGTTATTCTTTGCCCCTGTAGGCTATATGACATGCTTTTATAGAATAGACCTTTTCACGGTCTCACAGCGCATGCGTCAAATCGAATCTCGTTAAAGGCGATATTTACCCGAGACTTTGTCACGTGATCAATTGCGGGGAGTCGATAATTTATCACTCTATAATCCTATATAAATTGTCTATTTTGAACGAGCAAAAATAAAGGTTAAAAATCAAAATTTTGGTGCAAAAAGGGTTTCAATATGTGGGCAGATATATACAGACTAGTTGTAGCAAGTAATATTGATGATATTATCGTGTATTAGTAACAAAATTAAGTTTAAAACGACCTGGTGTCTAGGCCATGTGAAAAATTACGTACCTCGAGTTTTGTGAAAATTACCCTTTCATACAATAATATCTCCTACGAAATAAGATATTTTGGACATATTTTTAAACACCCCCCCCCCTCTCACACACATACAAGGAAGCAAAAAAGTAAATATTTATAGTTTGACACTAGACGCAAACACTGAATGATTACGTTGATGAATGGAAAATCCCGCCTTGCAGTATACGGACAAGTGTCAAACATCTTGACAGATATAATATTGACTAAAATAACATTCCAATATTAATCCATTCCCAATGAATGAATTTTTTGACTGGTCCAAAAGAAGCTGCAGACGACATTTTAGAGCTAATGGAATTTAATTCTTTATTTATTTTCTTTTTTTCCTTATGGGACAGGAAAAATATTGTGGTTACCGAAGAAATTACTTTATCCAAGCAATTTCTTCATTTTCCACAATGTTTTCATATGCTTCTTCTCAAATTGACATTCGCAGCGTTCTGGTAACAGAAGTGTTGGAGGAAAGGAGAAAATATATTCTTTTATTTATATAATCTGCTTTCGTCTAGATATGCCATATACCGATTACAAAGTGTATATGGAAATTCAAAATTGAGAGCACTATATATTAACGAAAAAAGGATTATTACAGAAATCATAATAGTATGATGACGATGTTAATAGTGTGAAGAAAAGAATGAAAAATAGAAATAATCAAATGTAAAGATTATAATGGATTGCTGTTCGGTAAACAGTCTTGATGTAAAGGGTTCCCTTTGGTATATCACATATCTATATGGTGTTATGTGTAGATGGCAACATGTCACCAAGCATCCAATAAACAACACCGCACACTCTTTATGTATATTAGTAAAATTTAGGAATTGATGAAACAAATTTGTCTTTTTATGTTTCAACCGATATGCCGCCAAGTACTGGGCCCTGATCGACGAATCAAAGAATCCGACCAGACGTCGTTTTCAATCGGCACGGGAATATTATTGCATGGTGTTTATTTATTTATCATTATCATTTCAATCTTTTACCAAAATAAAAATAAAATGAATACGCTTAACAACTTTGAGTGGATACTTTTTGCTGTGGGATATATATTATCCTAAAAAGATGGGTGGAAATGACAATTGTTGCGTGGCAGATTGTAGATCGACAAGGCATAGCTCTAATATATCCTTCCATAGAATTCCGAAGAAACCGGAGTCTAGAAGAAAATTATGGATAAAGGCAACTGGAGGAGTCCTCCATGGAAGATATAAATTTGCACCAACGAATAATTCTTTATTTTGTGGTCGACATTTTGTAAATGGGAAGAGAAGTGATGATCCAACGTCTGTGGACTTTATACCGACAATGAATCTTCCGGTGACTTTGCCAGTAACATTGAGGCAAAGGAGAGCTACTGCCTCCAGTATGAAATCGTCCAAATATGACAGAGCAGTAGAAACCCTTGTGAAAGAAAACTGTAGCGTGTGTTACACCAAGAAACGCGTTTTGTTGCCAGAAATTGATCTTAGAAATGTGCAGAACGAAGTTCAGATTTCACATGAGCGGTCAGATGAAATGACAGAATGCGAAATGCTGCATTGCCAAATCCCCTGCGAGGTACGATTTCAATTTAAATCTAACGCAAGTTTGGTAGGATTTTCCCTGGTATGAAGCAAGGACACGGGAACCGATTAAATACAAGCTGGTATTTTCCACAGTTTTTTCAATGTGACTGAGTCTCTGGACAAATCCCTCTTCAAAGTATTTAAACGCCTTCAACGACTTGTAGGCCCGGACGCTTTCTTTGTCAAACGATTTGTCCCGCGATTCCACTAAATTTTTTTTTTAATTTTGATATGTCAAAGGCCGGAACATTTTTCAAACCATTTTCCCATCTATTGTTCGGATTTGTAAACACTGACTTCACAAAAAGTAAGTTGTTTTCTGACATTTTAACACTGTTAAAGTTCGGGGTCGTATCGAGCCTTCTTATTTTCTATTGAGTTTTTCAAACCGGAAGTAAAAACTCCCTGCAACGGGAAAATATTGTTGTTGTTATTTTTTGAAAGCGTCTAACGGATGTAGACTTTTTAGTCATCTGGCGCTTTGCGTGAAAAGGTCTATTAACAAACACCATCTGCTTAGGCAAAAGAACATAGAATTACTCTTGTTACATGTAATATTCTCTCTGTATGCTGAAATTCACTCAAATGTATATTTGTGTTCATGTTTCTACACCAATTACAAGTTGAAAACAAAATATGCATTAACACTATGGTAGAATCACTGGAAATTAGAAATTGTTCTAACAAGTCAGAACTTAATAGATTTACACCCTGTATTTGGGCAAACAAATAATATTTGTTTCTTGCAGAGTTAAGATTGACAAGTATGTGAACTTTCATCAAAATCTGTAAAACTATATCAGATTTTGTTTGAAAATGAAAATTATATAAAACAACTCATGGAAAAATGGACCAAGATAGATAACACTGCCAACTTTTAATGAATAATTAATTATATATTAATATTAAATACATGTATAATGATCTGGAGTCTGTTGAACTTGTCATCTGTATAAATAATATTTATGAATATCTTCAACTCTGATGAATTAACCCTTTCCTGTTTTTTGCAATTTTAGACTTGTCAAAATTGAAAGGTTTTTCAGACTAGTATTTAAAGTCCAACTTATTTGAAATATAATCATTCAGGAGGGTAGAAAATATTGTGGAAAAAGAAAAAATTGCAGGGACATAAAAACAAGGAATTAACCAGGAAAGAGTTAATGACCAGTTTATTGTTTCTACAATATTGTAATTTTTCAATACAATTCAAATATTTATTAAAAAGGGGTTATTTGTGATTGAATGATTTCTGTTATCTTTATTATAAGTCTTTACACAGATACAGGGTGCAATTTTGAATTAAAATATTTCCAATAAAATGCTATAAACCCTATGTTGTAGAAGCTCATTTGAATTGTTTAATCAAGACTATTCAAATAAGTGCCCAAGGCATGGGATTTCTTTGCAAAATGAGAATTTTAGAATGCTACTACCCCCTATTATCTAGATCACGGTTTAAGTCAAGCAAAATGAAATTGTTAAAGGATTTGATAAGAAAAAGTATTAATGTGTTGTTTTACATCTCGGGATAACTTGCACCTATGGATTCCTACCCCTTTGGACCCTCTCAGGACCATCTGAATGATCATTGGAGCTTCGTGACTGTAGTTGGGAGAGACCCCTTCCATTGATCATATAATGATGCAGTAAGGGAGTCTCTTTTAATATAAATCCCTCAGCTTTACTGTCAAACCTGTCTCTTGCAAAATGTTGAAATCATGTTTATTGTTCTACTAAGATAACATTACCTCTACAATAAAGAGGATATCAATTAAGATGAAACTATAGGATAAAGAATCACCTGGAGTAGGATGTAAATTTTGTACAGTAAATTCACAAAATTAAAAGCCTAAAACTCAAATCCATATTGTGCGATTTCTTGTTGCTCTTTTGCCCACGACATAGGCTTTGCCTTATTTCATATTCAAGGTGAACAATAGATGATAAATCCCAAATATCAAAACTCTAGGCCTTATGGTTTGGGAGAAGAAGATTTTCAAAGATTTCCTTCCTTATTTCTATGTAAAATCAGGGATCGCACTGGAAAGGGCTAATTTTTAAGATACAGTAATTCTCTAAAGTATTTCGTTGAAAGGTAAATAGACTTTGATACATACAAAATATTAAAGCTTAAGGCAATACGTTTGGGAAAAGAAGATTTTTAAATATTTCCTTCTTTATTTCTATGTAAAATCAGGGAGCGCACAGAAAAGGGCTAATTTTCAATGATTTACTTCCCTTTGACCACTTTAACAAGTCTGAGCCACGAAAACTAATGCCAATCAATAATACATGTCAATGGATCGAGCCCAAGGCTGCGAACAAAACATAATTTCAATAGGTATATTGTGTGTTTATTCTTAAAAGATATCTGAAAGTGATTTCCTGAGGCTAGTACATAAATTGAGTAACTGTCAGAGCTGTCAAACTCACGTGCAATGGGAAGCGCCATATTTACAGTGGATTGTGGGAGATAAAGCTATCTTAAAATGAAATTAATTCGCGAGAAAATAGATAAAAAAAATAATTATTTTTTATGAAAATGTTAAAAAATGAATAAGAAATAATAGATCAACAGTTTTGTCATAGTTTTCTCAAAATCTTTTTTATTGGTGTTTTACAACGTGTTAATGCTTTATTTACTCGTGTCTATTTTCTAGGGCGCAATCTTTAGAACCAAATAACATCGTTTCCTCTACGTGGTTCAAGGAACTGTACTCTGACGTGAAAAGAACATCTGTAGTCAAATATTCAGGTTACACTTTGACGAAAACAGCTTTAAAAATATGGCACCAAAACAGAGAATGCGAGTGGCAAGTGATAAACACAGCAAAAATATCTTAACACGTGGAAATGTTCCCAAGTCTTTGGTAAGTATTCCTTGTTTACATGCTTATGTCAAATAAGTGCCATCTGTGTCAAGAATTCTTAGTGTCTCACAAATGGATGAATAATCGTAAACCTAAGTGGGATAGCAGCTGGAGGTTAGGAAAGGATGTAGTGGTAGTACTGGTGTGAGAAATACAAGGAATCCATGGTTAGGTGCTCCAGCCGCCGCGATATGACTGAATTACTGTTAAAAGCAGCCTTAAACATCAATCAAGATTTTTAGCAGAGCAGAAATCGACAAACTGTAGGTCTGAGTTTTCTAGATAAATTTCATAATTAACTGGATATCCGCTCTATGTTAGAAACTAGAAAAGATCTGAAAGGACCCCTCTCATGGAAATAGTTCTTTAAATCGGTTTCTCTCTACTAATCAACCCTTTCCTGTTCAAACCTGGGATTCTATGTTTCTGTGATTTTATACATAAACAAACATTGTGGAAAAAGAAGAAATTGCTTCTAGCAAGCGATTTCTTCTTTTCCTACATTATTTTCTCTCAAATAGGATAATTTTATTGAGTTGCGGCAAACCGAAGGTTCAAAGCTACTTATTGTCGTCACACGATTTTACTATCTCATGTATTCCTCTGATGGCCCAGGACAAATAACCACCCTGACATTGTCGTTTCTTAAATAGGCTCATTATGTGTTATGTGAAAACCTTCTCCCAAACCATTAGGCCTAGAGCTTTTATACTTGGTATGTATTGATGTCTTTACTTCAAAGCTTTACCATATTCAGCAAATTAGTGCTATATGTTGGGATCATCAATATACCTAGAATTAAAAGAGAAATCCTTAAACATCTTCTCCAAAATAATTAGTCAGAGGGCTTTGCTATTTTGTAACTTTTGTTTATATCATAAAGCCATGAACCATCATACTCAGGGGAGCGATTTAGGACCATAATGGTCCTCCACTAGTTTTAAATTTCAATTAAAGTCATTCTTGGCCAGAAAAAACCAGGAAACCTAAACAAAAATCAAAATCAATATAAGCACTGTACCCCAATTTAGATGAATACCTAGACCAAGGAATATGAAAAAAATGCACATTTTTGTTCTGACGTGTTAGTGACAAAAGATCAGTCATTATTGCTTATTTTTTATAGGCAAATTTGTTGTCAATACTTAATTGCTCTATCAAGTGCTGTTTACAGTGAAATCCACCAAAGTATTTACTGCAAAAATTTGACTTTATTTCTGTGCTTTCAATAACTTTACGTTGATATATATTAATTACATCCAGAAAGTCAGAAAAATTGTGTGGAAAATTGGACCCAGCAGTAAACTAACATACAAGATTATTGAAAATTTCCTTAATTCATCACTTAGACATTTTCTTTAAGTCACAAGATAAAGAGTTGGCCAATCAAGGGTATGATGTATGTATATTCTCCCTAAAACTCAATAAAATATCCACAGGTAAAATTGAACCAGGGATCATTTTGGGGTGAGATATTGAGAGATTCTCTCATTTTTCTGCCAGAAATCTCATTGAAACTGGCTTACTTAGAGTAAATCTCTAAGCAAAAAGTACCCTTATTTAGTGAAGGATTTGGCAAAATTTCTCACTAATAATTCTGAATTGCTCATTAGATTTGCCTATTTGAGAGCCACCGTCATAGTGCAGTTGATAGCCTCCTATTCTCCAATCATGGGATATCATGGGTTTCGATCCCCGGCGGTGGCACATATCCTTTCTGACTTTTGTCTCTAACAAATGGATGGATGATAGTAAACCTAAGTGGGATAGCAGCTGGAGGCTAGGAGAGGATGTAGTGGTAGTACTGGTATTAGAAATACCATGAATCCATTGTTGGCAGTTCAAGCCGCCATAATATGACTGAAATACTGTTAAAGTGGCGTCAAACCTCATTCAATCAATAGGCTATATGAGATACATGTATTTTTGCACATGATATTCTGAGCCAAAATTATCCCTTTTGAATCCTGTTTACTGAAATATCTCCATGACGACTGATGACGATGGACAATCTACATAGGGTGGACTCCTTTGCAGCCAGTACGCTTACCAAGCCATCCAATGATCTTAAACAATTTCTTTGGAAGTCATTCAATGAATCAGATTGATAATGTGTTGGGCTAAATCAAGTAGATGAGCAGACATTGGACTAGTCTTCGTTAAATATTGTTGTGTAATCGATTTTTGTAAACTACCATTTTGGCCAATATTCATCCCCTGAAAAATGAAGCCTCTTCGTGGTGCTGGGTATAGAATAGAGTGTCAAAAATGCAAATCTGTTTTGAACTTCAGTTTCAATTATTACTCCAAGAATTCTATTTCATCAACTGACATAATGTCTGTGATAGAAACGTGTGTCAAGGTTACCCGATTGATCTTGCAAGTCTTCAATGACATCACACATGTCTGTAAACAACTTATAAATGAAACAAGAAAATGTCTGTAAAATTAATACAACCCTGCCAACAGTTTCATTACTTTCAGTATCTATGTAAGTGATTACTCATACACCTTTGATTAGACCGCAGACAGTTTGAGAATAATCCAGACTAAAGTTAGTTGAAATGAATCATTTCCCAAATTCTGCAAATCAGGAAAATGTCTAAAGCGTAAAAGATTTGAAAAAAACATTTACCAAATGTCATTATGTGTCTACTCAAATTTGAAAAATGAAAATGCCAAAGGTAAGAATTCAAGAGGAAACGTTGAGGGAAATTTTTCAAAAAGAGAAATTAACACAAGAAACAAATCTTTTACCACAATGTTTTCTCATTCAAAGGGACATGAAATTTAGGGATTATAAATAAAGAGTGGAAAAGATTGTACTGCCTGCTTTGTCTATTTATTCCTTTTCAGTCTATTTACATGAAGGGGGGTTGGGTAGTATGGTCAGGAAAGGAGGTGTGAAAAAAAACTTAATTTTGTAAGAACTTCCTGAAATTGAAACTTAGAATTTTAATTTGTCCTCATAACGCATATGTTGACAGGCTCTATCTAAGTTTAACTAAATCCAGGTACATACCTCGATTCTGGCTTTTTCCATAACCTGTCATTACTCCTTTTTCACTTATTGTCTTTTTGAGGGGTCATCAAAACAAAGGATAATATGTATGGGTCAAGCAAGAAGCATTTACACGTAATCAGAAGAATTTGGAGAGGATCACCATAGCTTTGATTCAATCTATCTTTTTGGAAATTAAGTTCAGGTGATACTTTTTACTTTTTCTTTCAGAAACCAACAGAAGAGAAATATCCAGTAGGACCATGGTTGTTGGCATTATTCATCTTTGTTGTTTGTGGCTCAGGTAGGTGATATTGACTTTGGCTGGTTGTTAACCAGTCATCAACATATATAAATTCTGACCAATCCTATTCTGATAGTATTACATATAGTTTTTTATCTATAAACTTGTCTCGAAGACAAGATTCTAAGGAGTTTAAACAACATAGCAACTGGTAGAAATTTAAAGAAATTCTTTGAAAACTTAATAGCAACTTGTAGAAATTTAAAGAAATTCTTTGAAAACTTAATAAGTTTTGTGCATCTGTAGAGTGCTATTTGTCATGATCTCTTTAAACCAATTTCTGCTCAGTAAGGGGTGGTTGTGTGATCAAGCAAGATGGACTGAATATGAAACCTAATTGTACGTTCAGAATCCGTTTTTCTCGCAATCTTCCCTTTTATTTGCCTTGTAGCGATATTCCAGATTATACAGAGTATTCGAATGTTCTAACGTTGCCAGATATCACCACATGCCACAGACTTTTATTTGGGGAAGAGAAGATGAAATACAACAACAGTAAATTGTACAAATATAATTCATAATCATACATGTATTTTATGGAGTTGTAAATTTTAAAATGAGCAGAGTCATAGACAAATGGGCATTACAGTGGAGTTTTATCTTCGCATAGAAGTTCAGCATTATAATTCTTGTTTACAGTCTGGCCAGTTTCATTTGCCGTTATAAATAGTAGTGCTATTTCTAAATTGAAGAATTTGATAAGACTGTGCTACTCAATCTGATCTGAGTTTATACCACAAATGGATTTGAAGGAATATACTGGGATCAGCTGTATAAGTATTGAGTGTCAATGATTCTTTCTACGCAAGTTCTAAAAGTTTATAAGTATTCAATCTTCTTCTTTTTTCCCTTACCTGTAAAATCTCCCCTTTTTTACGAGTATGAGAAAAAGAATGAACATGAAGTAGCTCCTTGTTGCAAACAACTCCTTCATATTAACCCTTGCTGAACCCGGAATATTCTGGTTTTGGCAGGAGATGTAGACAAAGATCAGCCTGCACATAAGTGCAGTCTGATCTTGGTCTACACCTCCTGCTTGTACTTTTCCTGACATAGTTGATTTCTAAATTGATTTCTAAAAGAAATATTGATTTTTTAACAACATCTTCTATCAGTGCTTTCAGTCCTTTGATTTTACAGCAATTCAGTAAGGTAATTTATACAGCATGACAAGGGTTAAACTCTTGTTTTCTATCCTTAAAGACAGATGTTTCAAATTGTCCCAAAATCTTTCATTTTTGGCCAGTCCAAAATTTTGTCTGCTGCTAATGGACTAAAGATACATTTTGATAAATGTTTTTTCTATTAATTAAGATCTCCCTTTGAGATGATTGATGCTGACCTGCCTATTACATGTACCTATTTTGATTATAACCATTTTGTTGTGCCCATTTTGATGTGACCCTGCTCAAATAGAATCAGGACCAAAGATGAATAATGATGTTACATTTTATAGTAAATCTCGTCATTTATATTGCTCCAAAAGTATATAGTGGACTAGTGACTAATTATGTTGACTTGTGAAGTTTTCAGTGCAGAAACTAAAATGACTGTTAAAGAGAGTTAACTAAGATACCTTTTCATGTTCAGATTTCCATTAGGGACAATAATTCTTTCTTGTACAAACCAGGTATTTTACGTCATTGTGATGTTATACTTGAGAAAATATTGTAGAAAAAGAAGAAATTTCTTATGAAAAGCAATTTCTCCTTTTCCCAAATATTAACTACCACACAGGATGGTTTCATTTCAAAATGTGCTTAATTTTCATTGTTGTCTGCAACCTCTTTCAATTTGGGCAAGTTTGAAATTTCCATAAAAACAGGGAAGTAATAATATAATTCATATTACAGAAAAATGGCCTTTGCCCTTTAATACAAATTAGACAAGAATAGTTTGATGAAATGATAGACTCAATAACTAATATCTATAAATAGATCATGGTCTGTATTTACCACCCAGGCTTAATCGTGTATTGTCTTTGAATTTCACAAGAAGGACTTTGATTGGTCAAGTCACATCCAATCAGGGTTGTCAAAATGAAATTTTTAGTTTGACTTATAGATTAGATTGGTCCGTGAAAACAGACCTTGGTTACTGCAGTATGTGACTAAAGACTACATTGTTAGGGCAAGTCTTTCTTGTATTACAGTGTCTTTAAATACACCTTTGGTTACAGTTGGCAATTCTAGTGCCATATTATTTGTCTATTAATGGATGGCTTCCAAAATACTCCGAAGTTGTTTAACCCATTACAGCACAATCCCGCTTTTCAACCTTGGAATAAAAAATAGTTTTGGAAAACATTGCGAACATAGAAGAAATTGCTTGTTACAACTAGTACAGAATAAAAACTACTGATTATGTGTTTTATTCACTAAATAATTCTGAATAGCAAAACTATGCCACTAATTTGGCGACCATTTACAAGGTAAAGCATTAATTCTCAAGATTTCCAAATGACTTACCTAAGTTTGTGGAAATAAATACCTGTACCTACATTTAAAATTGGTATTATGTAAGTCACAAACTGTATGTGGCCTGTCGTGCAAAAATGGACCTTCTTTTATTCAGTGAGTTGATCCTTTCCAAACTTCTAAGATGGACATTTTTGTGAGATGAGTCACGTTTTATAGTGTGAAAGTTGTTTGTTGTAATGGTGTTCTAAAGTGCAGGATAATGTTATACACAGTTCTAAGTGTTTTCAGACTTTCTTGTCGCATTTTGTGATATTTTAAACATCATATTGTCCAGTCTTCACAACATTAGGGATTACTGCTAGTATGTTGTATCCCAGTAATTTGCCAAGCTATTATAAGTAAGGGAACAATGACCCGTTGCCTAAAAAAAAGTGGGGACATATTACAGAAGTTATAGGTCATGCTAACTATCTAGTTACTGAGATTTTGAAACCAAGAGGACTATGTCCCAATGGGCTACAAAAAAAACTGGACATTTATGAATTTGGAGCTAAATGTTGCAAAAACGCAGCTTTGGCAGACCACTGTGCTGTATGTTTTAAGGACACTTTATCTTTTTTCTTGCATTCGTCCCTCTAACAGGTCCCATTAACTCTTCTTGATAAATATAGATCAGTGAAACGTGATCTAGTCAACTTAACCCATTACAACACAATCCTGCTTTCTGCTAAGCTCAATGAACTAGCAACAGAGAAAATTGTAGAACAAGAAATTGATAGTAACAAACATCTTCTCTTTTTCTTACCATATTTTCGATTCTTATCATCTTTTTTTAGCTCACCTGTACACAATGTGCTCATGGTGTGCTTTTGTGATCTAGCAGTGTCCGGCATCAATCTTCTATCCTGCATCTTGTGCACACTCTAGATGCCACATTTAGGCTCAAATCGTATGCAATATTTTCAGAATGTTTAGCTCCATAAAGCCATGGTCATAGATATAGGGTCACATACGGTAAAAAAACTAGGTCGCTAGGTCAAGTTTTATGACCTCAAAAGAGGCCAACGGCAGCGGCACATATCCTTTCCGACATTTGTCTCTCACCAATGGGTGGATAATCGTTAACCTAAGTGGGATAGCAGCTGGAGGCTAGGAAAGGATGTAAAGGTAGTACTGGTGTGAGAAATAGCCGTCGCGATATGACTGAAATACTGTTAAAAGTGGGGTTAAACCCCATTCAATCAATCTAAAGAGGCGACACTGTGGGCTCAAATGTCCTGATATTTGGTCATTTGCAGGTCTGGTTGTGTCAAAATGAGGTCACTTGTGCTATTTTACTTCTATAATCATGACTTATGTGTGCGCTTTAAGTCCAATGGCCGTCTTGTTCAATTTTTTACACATCATAAATTGTCTTCAAAATATTTTAATTTGAACAAGTCTGAAATTTAGGGATTTGATAATGGGTCAAGGAAGGAATGAGTTGTTACAATAATTAGGGCATATATTTTCTGAATTTGTCTCCTCTCTATGTTTGTTTGTGAAAATTATTGTTTTCAATAAATAAGAGGTATCGACACTAACCTCAGCAACAGAATCTTAGAATAATACAAGTTGTGAATACACCACAATTCTTGAGGTGTTTATTCAATATTCTCATACTATAATACTTCGGTTTTGACCAACTTACTTTTTATACGCCTTTCGAAGACGGGACGTATTATGGGATCACCCATGGTGTCCGGTCGTCCGGGCGGTGTCCACTTCTTTGTCCGGAGCATAACTCTGTCACCGTAAGTCCGATTGACTTTAAACTTGGCAGTTATATTCTTCTCATCAATACGGAGTGCAGTGCGCAATAACCTTAACTACCTGGCCTATTTTTTGAGTTATTGCCCTTTGTTGTTTTTCATACTTGAATCTTGTCCGGAGTATATCTCTAAAAGTATTATAGCTACGATCATGAAACTTCATGGGTGTATAGATCTCACCAAGGGGGAGTGCAGTGCAAAAGAACCATAACTCTACCTGGCCTATTTTTTGAGTTATTGCCCTTTGTTGTTTTTCATACTTGAATCTTGTCCGGAGTATATCTCTAAAAGTATAATAGCTAGGATCATGAAACTTCCTGGGTGTATAGATCTCAACAAGGGGGAGTGCAGTGCACAAGAGCCATAACTCTACCTGGCCTATTTTTTGAGTTATTGCCCTTTGTTGTTTTTCATACTTGTATCTTTTCCGGAGTATATCTCTAAAAGTATAATAGCTAGAATTATAAAATTTCATGGATGGTTAGAGCTCACCAAGTAGGAGTGCAGTGTACAAGAACCATTATTCTACCTAGCCTATTTTTTTGAGTTATTGCCCTTTGTTGTTTTTCATACTTGAATCTTGTCCGGAGTATATCTCTTAAAGTATTATAGCTAGGATCATGAAACTTCGTGGATGTATAGATCTCACCAAGGGGGAGTGCAGTGCGCAAGAACCATAACTTTACCTGGCCTATTTTTTGAGTTATTGCCCTTTGTTGTTTTTCATACTTGAATCTTGTCCGGAGAATATTTCTAAAAGTATTATAGCTAGAATCATGAAATTTCATGGATGGATAGAGCTCACCAAGTGGGAGTGCAGTGTACGAGAACCATAACTCTACCTAGCCTATTTATTGAGTTATTGCCCTTTGTTGTTTTTTATACTTGAATCTTGTCCGGAGTATTTCTCTAAAAGTATTATAGCTAGGATCATGAAACTTCATGGGTGTATAGATCTCACCAAGCGGGAGTGCAGTGCACAAGAACCATAACTCTACCTGGCCTCTTTTTTGAGTTAACGCCCTTTGTTGTTTTTCATACTTGAATCTTTTCCGGAGTATATCTCTAAAAGTATAATAGCTAGAATTATGAAATTTCATGGATGGATAGAGCTCACCAAGTGGGAGTCCAGTTTACAAGAACCATAACTCTACGTAGCCTATTTTTTGAGTTATTGCCCTTTGTTGTTTTTCATACTTGAATCTTTTCCGGAGTATATCTCTAAAAGTATAATAGCTAGAATCATGAAACTTCATGGATGGATAGAGCTCACCAAGTGGGAGTGTAGTGTACAAGAACCGTTATTCTACCTAGCCTATTTTTTGAGTTATTGCCCTTTGTTGTTTTTCATACTTGAATCTTGTCCGGAGTATATCTCTAAAAGTATAATAGCTAGAATCATGAAACTTCATGGATGGATAAAGCTCACCAAGTGGGAGTGTAGTGTACAAGAACCATAACTCTACCTAGCCTATTTTTTTTAGTTATTGCCCTTTGTTGTTTTTCATACTTTGTTTGACAAAAAATATCAATTCAAAATAACCTCAGTTCTATTCAAACCCCTAGTTCATATTGAGCAGTGTGACGGGCGTATCTTGTGACAATTTGGCACCTTGTTGGCTTTTAAAAGCTACTATTTATAAACAAATAGAATTTTAGATTATTCCATATTTGCTAGTTTGGAAATATCCCTGCTTTGGCATGCACTATAGATAACGGTTTTATCCGAAGACATGCAGTTTGATCATATTCTTTCAATGACAATGCTTTCTTGTCAAATAGCGAATTTTTTAAATACTGTGCAAAAAGTAGAAAAAGGTGTTTTATCTGTTGATGTTCTACTCTAAAGCTTCTTCTAAAAGATACCCGTGAAATGTATACGTGAAAGGTTCAAGAATGGAGAAATCAAATTTGAATGTTGTTTCATTGCCAGATAAACTGTTAAGTGTGTATTTTAGTATGTCATGGTACTATGTTTGTATGCTGCGGTATAAGGATGTATAACAGTCAGGTTTAGGTATGCAATAAATATGTTGTCATAAATTATTTTTACATTTCATGTTTTAATGATTAAAACTTGTACATATTGAATATGTCATTGGTATTTGTTGGATGTCCTGGCTGATGATGTGGCGAGAACTTTTATATATTTATTGTGAATGATGAGCACTTTGTCCACCATTAGCCTTTGTTACTATATGGTGAGGACTAGCTTCGCTGACCTCTTACATATGTCATTAGACAAGGTAGTTCGGGATCCAAGCAGGGCAATAGTGATTCCCGTGATCCGTGTAAATAGATGAACTTTGACGTGATATGATTGTTCTATTAGTGATCGTGATGTTAAAACGCCTTACAAGCAAACCGAGTTCACGGCGGATTGACAAAGGGTAATCTCGACAGGAAAACATGTCTTAGATTCTAGAACCACAACAATTGCTCAGTAACTGGTACACCATGCTCGACTACAAACTATGGGGTTACTGATTTTCCCTCGACGTGGTCAACATTCTTTCCGACATTTGACGTCATTTGTCTCTCGTCGATGGGTTAATTGTCATGATAATTGACGAAGTGGGTTGAGTACAGTTGTGAACACCATCAATTTGACTCCTATCCCACTCAATTTCTTTTCAAATCTATCGTTCCGCATCCGACTCATGAATTCAAAACGCTTAGATCTTTCCAAACTCTCTCATCACGGCTGACAATTCTAACCTGTAGCAGGTTGCTCGGGTAAGATGTGTTGGTTCTTGTGAGACCAATACCAGGAACTAAAGGTTAAGACCCAACTATGAACTAATTTGACATATAAGGCAAAATTAGTTTAAAGTGTATGGTCGGAGAAGGCCATTAATCAAATTATTGAAAAAGCTGTAGATAAGTTATTGGAAACCCAAGGACAAACTGAATTTATAAAAGTGTCTGTGATAACTAATGCGAGTAAGGTTCGAAGGAAAGATCCTAATAGTAAACGATTTTCTTTGCTGGCCGGTAGCAGCTATTTACCTACTACTGAATATGCTCTTCTCTAATCTAGTGAAGCATCAAATTTATTTCTCAACCCTTTCCCGTTTTTAGCTCACCTAAGCACGCAGAGCTCAAGTGAGCTATTGTGATCCCCTTTTGTCCGGCGTCCGTCCGTCGTGCGTCGTCCGTCAACAATTTCTTTAAACGACATCTCCTCCCAAACCACTGGGCCAATTTGAACCAAATTTGGCAAAAATGTTCCTTAGGTGGTCCCCTTCAAAAATAGCTAAAAGAATTGAAATTCTTTAAAAACTCTGGTTGCCATGGCAACAAAATATAATTTTCAAAACAATCTTTAAGAACCTTCTCCTCCTGACCCAGAAGGCGTAGAGCCTTGATATTTTGCATGAAGCATCAGTTTATTGATCTCTTACAAAATAGCTAAAATCATGATCCTTGGGTCTCCAGGGGCGGACCCAGGATGGGGGGGGGGGGATATATGCATGAAGCATCAGTTCACAGACTTCTTTCTTATTTCTGAAATTATAACCCATGGAAAAAGTTTTTTCCTTCTTTCAAATCAGCACTTAAGCCTTGGAATTTGTAATTTAGACTTTCTGATCCCCAGGTTCATAGTCTTTATATGTAATTGTGGCCCACTTGTTTCATAATCCTAACCTTAACATGAAATTAGACTGTTGAAAGAAAAGAGCCTTTATCTCAGGTGAGCGCCCCAGGGCCACCGGTCCTCTTGTTCAAAATTTCAGACCAGTCCAATTCGAAAGAAGTTGCAGACAACGATCAAATGTGGGTGCAATTTTAAAAGTAACGACAATACAGATTAGAAAATATTGTCGCAAGCAATTTCTTCTTTTCCCACGATGTTTTCTCAAGTATAAATTCACAGGGACGTGAAAACAAGGGATTGTACAGGAAAAGGTTTAACTGGCTGACACCATGGATTGCACCATTGTTTGGTCCTAGGGCCTGATGCAAAAATCTATGTTATTGTGGCTATCAAAACTACTTGTATGGAGTCAACAGTTTTCAACGGATTCTCTTCAAAATTTCACGGAATGATTGTACTATCATAAGGATTGTTCCTTTCGAAATTGGGTATGATCCGTCAAGAAACACAGGAAAAGGGGGCCTTATGAAAATTTAAATAGAAAATCCCTATTAATAATCTAGAGCCAGCAATTTTCAACGGATTCTCTTCAAACTTTCACAGAATGAATGTACCATCATGAGGATCGTTCCTTTCGGAATCGGATATGATCCCTCAAGAAACATGGGAAAGGGGGCCGTATTAAATTTAAATCAAAGATCTTTGTTAACACTCTAGAGTCCACAGTTTTCATCTGATTGACTTTAAACTTTCACAGAATGATTGTACCATCATAAGAATTGTTCCTTTCAAAATTTTGTATGATCAGTCAAGGGCCATGGGAAAAAGGGGCCCGATAAAAATTGGATTAAATAAGTCCTCGTAAACACAATAGAGTCCACATTTTCAACAAATTCTGTTCAAACATTCACAGAATGATTATTACATTAAATGGATTTTTCCTTTCGGAAGTAGGTTTGATCCATCTAGTTTCATGGGAAAAGGGGTCCTATGAAAATTTAATAAAAAAAATCTTAGTTAACACGTAATGGCCCTAGATTTCACCTGATTTGCTTCAAACTTTCACATAATGATTGTACAATCATAAGGATTGTTCCTTTCAAATTAGGTTTGATCCATTTAGAAACATAGGAAAAGGGACCTAAGGAAAATTCAATTAAAAAAATCTTAATTAATGCTTGTAAGTCCACAGATGAGATGGGGTTGTCTTTATACTCAAACAGAATGATTATACTTTTGTAAGTAGAGTTCCCTTTGGAATTGGTTCAGATCCATCAAGTAACATGGGAAAAGGGGCTATATGAGAATCCAATTAATAAAACCCTGCTTACACAATGAAGCCCACAGCTTTGATTTTGTTGAAACTTTCACAGAATGATAGGAAGGTCATAACGATCATTCTTTTCAAAACAGGGTTTGAACTGTCAAGAAACACTTGAAACGGGGCCTTACTAAAATTTCATTTATAAAACCTTGTTACTAAGTCCAGAGCTTTCATCGGATTTTCTTCAAATATTCACAGAATAATTGTACAATAATAATGATTGTTGATGTTCGCATTAGACCTGATCCGTCAAGTATCACAGGAAAAGGAGCATTATGAAATTTAATTTTAAAATCCTTGTACCACAATAAAGTCAACAGTTTTCGTCAGATTCTGTTTAAACTTTCACAGAATCATTGTTCCATTTTGAGGATTCTTTCTTTTCAACTTAGGCGTGATCAGTCTAGTATCATGGGAAAAGGGGATTTTGAGAATTTTATCTATAGTCCTTGTAACCAAGTCCAGAGCTTTCATTGGATTTTCTTCAAACCTTCACAGAATCATTGTACAATAATCACGATTGTTGATGCTGACATGAGACCTGATCCTTCAAGTTTCACAGGAAAAGGAGCCTTATGAAAATTTTATTTTAAAATCTTTAAACCAAGATAAAGTCTGCAGTTTTCATCGGATTCTGTTCAACTTCACAGAATGTACAATCATTAGGATTGTTTCTTTCCAAATTGGGCCTGATCTGTCTTGTATCATAGGAAAAGGGGCTGTATGAAAAATTATTACCAAATCCTCATAAACACAAGAATGTCCTCAGTCTTTATCAGAATCTCTTCAAACTTTAATAGAATGATTGTACCATCATTTGGATTGTTCCTTTGTAAATTAGGTCTGTTTGGTTAAGAGACACAAGAAAAGGGACCTTACAAAAATTTTATTACAAAACATCATTATTACAATAAAGTCCTCAGCCTTTATCATTTTCTTCAAACTATCATTAGGATTGTTCCTTTGTACATTGGGTCTGATTGTTAATTTTCACGGGAAAAGGGGCCTTATGAAAATTTTGTAACAAAAATTCTTGACACAATTCAGTCCACTGTTTTCATTGATTCTCTTTAACTTTTAAAGGATGATTGTACCTTCATTAGAATTGTTCCTTTTGAAATTTGGTTTGTTCTATAAAGTATCATGGGAAAAGGGGGCCTATGAAGATTTCACTATAAACTCATTAACACAATATATTACACAGATTACACAGATTGATTGTACCATCATTCCAATTGTTGATTTTGACAGTGGATCTGACTATGGCAAGTGTCACATAAAAAGGGGCCTTATGAAAAACTTTCTTAAATATTCTGGTTAACACAATGATGTCCCTTGATTTCACCAGATTCACTCAAAAAATTCACAGAATGATTGTACAATCACTTAAATGTTTCTTTTCAGAACTGGGTAAAATCGATTAAGTATCATGTAAAAAGGGGCCATATGATTTTTTTTTTTTTTTTTTTTTTTTTTTTTTTTTTTTTTTTTTAAATATTCTAGTAAACATAATGAAGTCCCAATATTTCATCGGATTCACTTTTAACTTTCACAGAATGATAAAACCAACAGTAAAATATCACGGGAAAAGGGGGCCTTTTGAGAACTTGGTTTTAATATCTTTGTTTACACAATAAAGTCAACAGTTTTATCGGATTCTCTTCAAAGATGCATGGAATGATTGTGGCATTCGAAACAGGGTTGTAAGGAAAGTTCCTTTTAGAATGAAATTGGTCCATCAGAAAACACAGGAAAAGGGGCCTTATTGATTTTCATTCAAAACAATCCTGTTTATGTGATAAAGTCCACAATTATTGTCAGATTCTGATGAAAATTCCACAGGATGATTGTGTGGTCATAAGGTACCTTTCTTTTGGGAATGGAGTGGATCCATCATGAAACACGGGAAAAGGGGCTTGAGGATTGTTGCTTAAAATAATAAAGGGGATAAAGTCCTTTCTTTTTTTTCTTTTCTTTTTCTTTTTTATGCATTCTTCTTTGAGTAATTAACTTCCTTAAATATCATATTTCTTTAAGGGAAAACTTCATAACCAGTAGAGCGTCTCAGGCCCTCATGGGCCTCTTGTTTCCGTCGTTCGCCCGTAAACTTTTACGATATAAATCAATGCCTCAGAAAGTACTACACAGATTTCTTCAAAAGTTCATATCAATGATCCGTTGGTGCACTTTATCAAACTCCTTCATATTTGGTGAGAACTTGAAAAGTATTCTTCTAGGAAACCAGTCGGCGGATGTCGCAGGAATAATCCTTTGGGTGACCCTTTATCAGATTTTCTTCAAAGAATATTAGTAAGTTTCTCAGAAACTACTCGCTGGAACATTTCCGAATTTCATAGAAAAGGATGACTCTTTGCCACATGCACTGAAAAAACGTGATCTGATGAAAACATGGTTGATGTGGGCGGGGTTAATTTCCGATATATAGTATAAAGTTGGAACCCTCTCCTCAAAAACCTCTGGCTAGAATTTAAGCAAGTATCACTGAAGTGATCCTTCGGTAACCCTTTACCAGATGCATTAAAAATTGTAATCAGATGAAAACATGGCTTTCAAGCGACTCTTGTGCAGATTATGAAAGAAAATAAGTGTTTTTTTTTTTTTTTTTTCAAATTTCATACTTAAATGATTTCAGACATTTGATTACGCTGATTTTGTAATGAAAATGGCTGCTCATAACTTTTGAATAGGAAAGAAAAAAATATTTGGCGTAACGAATGGAACCGGAATGCATCGGGTAAATGCGTTATCTGTCGATTGCATCGACAATTACCGTATTTGTGATGTATCAATTACGTCAATACCTTCAAAATCTACGCTAGTACAATGTAATATTTCGAGAATCATAGAAATAATCCTTGTGTAGCCCTTTATGAAATTCTATTGAAAAACATGATTGCCGTATTCCCTCAGGAAGAGGGGGGGGGGGTTAAGGGATGTAATTGCTCTAGGAATAGGTAAAAAATAATTGCAGGATTGTCTCCCTTTGATCTTCAAATTTCATTTTGTAAAATATGCATCAGAGCTGGTTTTAGAAGTAATACAAAATCTGTAGAACTGCGGAATTTTGTTTTTACTCCTTTTAATCTGACTCGGTAAATGAATTATATACGACTTTACTTTTGAAAAATAATGGAAACTTTGAAATTCTTCTCTGGAACTATTTCAATGACTAGATTGCGTATATGGTGAAGATGGTTCAGTTTATTCTAATTCATTAGCTAAATCACTGTATTCAGGTCCTTAATTGTATTTGGCTTGGCGAACTTCATTTAATGTACATCCCAATCCCATTTTGTACTCAATTTCTGTTTCTTTATAATAAGGCTGTTTCTCAATAAAGCTTTTATCTCGTAAGTTTGGGCAAGATTCTATAAGGATTTATCCCCTATTCAGCTTTTTTTAAAAGTTTGCGATAGCGAAGGAATTTACAAGTCTAAGACATGTAGAAACCTGAATGGATGCTGCATGCGTTTGTAATGCGACGTAACGTGTAACGTCAGTGAACCGTAGATCACACTGTCGTCGATTGAATATAGCGAAGGTACCTTGATATTGGCTTTGTCAACAACTGAGAAAAAAAATCGACAGACTTTCTGAAGCGATAAATTGTAAACTGGCTATAAGAATTCGGTTCGATTCTTAAAACTCTAGGAGAGCCCGTGTGCCAACGAATAACAAGGACAAGATCCCAAGACGAAAAGTTCGTGGATGATTGCCCACTCGCAACCGTTTAGTGCCCGATGAATTGAGGTTTAACCCTCCCGGCACTACATGACATCGCGAAGGTGGGATACATACTGTTCAAGTACGAACCGATAGCTTATGAAACTTGACCCTCAATACACTATTTGGAGACAAGGAAATTAAAGATTCAAACACTGTTCTGATGTGGAATGTGACCTTTATCAACGCTTGTTGGGAATGGTGTGCCTTTTCACGACTTCACAGTGTGTGTTTTGTCGGAAGTTTTCTTTCAATGGTCTGGTCTATATCACCCGGTCTACATTTTATTAGACATGCGCGAAACATCATTGAATGGCGCTCTTGTACCAGAACCGTCTAGCAAAAGATCCGGGAAGGATTCACGAGGAGGACATTTTTCTGTGCTATTCTAGGGCGCTTTTGCTTGAATTTTCTCTGAGAATTGTACTTGATAGTGACAGTTTGACCTTTTGGCATGAAATGAATAACTATCATTCCTCATGAATCCCAAACGGCAACAGGCATGACTTTGCCAGCCGAAGGAGACAACTTAAACATTTTAGGGGTGCTAAACAAGCTCATTTCCACTACTTTGACTGAGATTTTGTCTCTGGTTCGGAGTAATGAACCCCCATCCCTTCTCCAGTGATATATGCGGCTAAAAAAACATATCTCCTTCTCGATTCAAACGACTTAAATGTTCTTTTGCATTAGTTACTCTGGTTGTCTTTTGATCCGCGGACAGCTGTCTAGGTACCCTACTGGCGCTTACCGTGCTCATGCCTAGGTGTTCGTGTAAAAACTTTTGTGCCGATGCCTTAACGATGCTACCTCCTCCAAAGTTACTCGACGATTTGTGTTGACAAAAATTTTAACATTTGCTAGCATTGTTGGGGCACCGCCTCAGCTGGCCGCCCAGCCCTAGGCCCTTCACAAACACTTGTTTTGACTTTACGAAACTGAGAAACCCAGTTGTAGAAGGTTGAACGTGATACACATTTAACAGAAAATCGTTTTTAGGCCTCTGAAAAAGATATGGCAGGGCTTTTTCAACTCCTGCAACCAGAAACTTGATTACAGAGCGTTTTTTCCCCTAACAAAGAGTCCTTGACAGACGAAACACCTATCATTTATCAGTGTGCAAAATACTGTGTAAAACAACTATCATTGAAAATAAACTGACCACATTATTTGCGATCTAATGTACATGTAGTTACCTTTAACTGTGCGTGAGTTTACTTTTATTAATTAGTTTGAACAAATTAAAGGGGGGTGCTATAATGATACCCGAATTTTTCTAATACATTTAATCATTACTGGACAATTAAGAAATAATTTTATGCATACAAGGTTTGGTACAGAAGTGTCTATCGAGGAATTTCTGTCTAATTTTTTGTATCTTTTGGTAAGCTAATGAAAATGAAATTCATCTTCAGTTTCGCCATTTTGGCAAATTTGACAGTTTTTTTTCATTTCTTTGAGTACTGCAGCTAGAAAATCTTCCTGTTTGGATTTGCAGGGAGGGAGCTGAAAATCGTAGACAATTCATAGATATAAGGGCGGGCTAAAATATGTAATTTATCCAGTTAGGCCTCACATTCAAATTGGTCTTAACTTCTTTGATACCGATGATGAAATCAATCTACTGGTAACCAACGTACTGGCTTCTGATTTTTTTTTCTTTTTTCTTAAGTTTATATTGAAATAAGCCCCGCCTATTCACGCCATGTTTTACATCAGATTGAATTTCTTTGGATGAATGTGATAAAGTGTCATACAAAGATCTTTCCTGAAAAATTTGGTTGAAATCAATCCACTGGTTTCTGAGAAGAAGATTTTTAAAGCTTTCGCCATATATAGTAATTAGCACCGCACAATAAAGCCTTATTTTTCATCAGGATCAAAATTATTTGAAGGAATCTGATAAAGGGTCAACTAAGGATAATTTCTGTAAAATTTGTTTGAAATCAATCTACTGGTTTCTAAGAAGAACATTTTTAAAGCTTTCACCGTATATTGATATGACCCCGCCCATTAAAGCCATGTTTTTCATCCGACCAAAATTTTCGAAGAAATCTGATAAAGGGTCACCCAAGGATCCGTTCTGTGAAATTTGTTTGAAAACCATCAACTAGAAGTTTTTAGCTCACCTGAGCACATAGTGTGAGGTTAGACTAGTAAACCTGTCCCATCTACGCTGCTCTCCGATGTTTGACAGTCGAGCCTGTCCTAATCTGACGATACAAGCATATTGGAGAGCAGCGTAGATGGGACAGGTTCACCAGTCTATATATCGTCAGATTAGGACAGGCTCGCCAGTCAAGTGCGAGGTGAGCTGTTGTGATCGGTCGTTGTCCGTCGTCCGTCTGTCCGTTCACTATTTCTTCACCTCCTAAAGTAGGCAAGTCAAGCTGAAACTTCACAGGAATGTTCTTTGGGTGAAGTTCTACAAAAGTTGTTAAAAGGATTTAATTCCGTCAAAAACTCATTTTGCCGCGGCATTTGAAATCGGGAAATTATAGTAAATCTTTAAAAATCTTCTTCTCCTAAATCAGTGGACCAATCAAGCTAGAACTTTGCAGGGATATTTCTTGGGTGATGCTCTATTAAAGTTGTTAAAAGGATTTAATTCCGTCAAAAACTCTTTTTGTCGCGGCATTTGAAATTGGGAAATTATTGTAAATCTTTAAAAATGTTCTCCTCCTAAACCAGAAGGCCAGTCAAGCTGAAACTTTGCAGGGATGTTTCTTGGGTGAAGCTCTACAAAAGTTGTTAAAAGAATTAATTCCGTGAAAAATTCTGGTTGTTAAAAATTGGAAATTTTAGTAAATCTTTGAATTCTTTTTTTTTTTTTTTTTTTTTTTCTCTCAAAGCTGCATTGCCAAAGGTATTTATATTTCATATGTAGCTAAATCACATTGTTTTCTACCAAGTTTTCAAAAATTAATCTCTGGGGTCAAAAATGGCCCCGCCCCCTAAGGTCCGAAGTTTGGAAAGATGCTTAATCAGAGCAAGTTCAAAAGACATTTCCTTATAAACAATACGATCTAGCTTATTCATTTTTGAAATGTAGCATTACTAGATGGTTTTGTACTATATTACCGAAAATTGTTCTCTTAGGGGTCCAAAATTTGAGTAATTAAAAAAAATCTTCACTTTTAGACCGAGGGCATTTATATTTGGAATGTAGCATAGACTGGCTGTTATCTTTCAATTTTGATTGAATTATGCCTTTGTGTTAAAAATCACCCCCTCCCTAGGTGTCAAAATTTCGTATAAATGCTAAATTAGACCATAATCAACAGTCTTCTCCTCCCAATCTACAAAGTCTAAGGCATTCATATTTGGTATATAGTATAACCAGGTGGTTCTCTTTCATGTTAGCTAAAATCTTAGCATTTGGATAAAGCATGGCCCTGCCCCAGGCCAGAGGTCCAAAATTTGGGAAAATGCCCAATAAGAGCAACTTCAAAGGTCATCTCCTTCTGAAATATAAGGTAAAGGACATTCATATTTGGTATGTAGCATTTCTAAAGAATTTTGTATATTATGGTATTGAAAAATAATCCCTTGTGACAAAAAACGGCTCTGCTCCAGGGGTCAAAAATTGCATATATCGCTTGATTTGGACGAATTCTTCTTCTTCTTAAATATAGGGTCTAGAGCTATTATATTAAAAACATGCCATAATTTTATTTAAATCTATCAAGTTTTTATCATTTGGACAAAAATAGTCCTTCTCAAGGCATCCAAAGTTATGAATAAAAAACAATAACAGCATGTTCAAATATCTTCCTCTACCAATGTATAAGTTGTAATGCATTCATATTTAGTTTAAAGTACATCCAGATTGTTCTCTACCAAGATTGCTAAAATTATACCAATTAGGTCAATATGGCCCCGCGGATGCTCAATTAGAGCAACATCGAATTCTTCTCCTCTTTACACTTGTCCATATTAAAAAAAGTTTGATTGAAATCTAAATACAAAAAATTTCAGGGTAGAAAACATTGTCAGAAATGGAGAAATTGCTTGTTACATCTAAGTTCTCCCTTTCTCACAATGCTTTTTTAAACCTATTTTCCCCGAGGGCATCAACATGTGAAAATCTTATATATATATTTCTTTATTTTGCTCAAATAGTGTCTTTTTTTATACAAAAAGTACTGTAATTTGCAGATGCCTCAGGCGAGCGATTTATGACCATCCTGATTTCACCATATAAGGAAGTTAGCCACGTCAATAAAAGCCTTGTTTTCCATCCGATCAAAACTTTCGAAGGAATCTGATAAAGGGTCACCCAATAATCATCTCTTTGAAATTTGGTTGAATTCTGTTCAACACTTTCTGAGGACAAGATTTTTAAAGAAAACGTTTATGGACGGACGGACGCACGATAGACACCACGCCATGACAATAGCCCAATGCTTTCAGCCAGTGAAGCTAAAAAAGGGGTGGGGAGAAGAGGATCATAAAAGCCCTAAATCGCTCACCTGAGACAAACAATCAGACAAAATTCCAGGTTAATTGAACGGAAAATGTTATTTCATATAGAACATATGTTTCTAGGAATTTCTCTAGTGTCTTATTCACAAAACCATCCTTGTTTTTATCAAGACATCTATTTTGACGAATATTTAGACTGAATGAGCGAAAATTAACTGTCTCTAGACAATATTCTAAGATTTAATCTTGGCTATCACCTCTAAGACCGAATTTTGAACTAATTCAAAGCTTCTTTCAAACCGATTCCGGGTCCATTAGGCTAAAAATGCGGCCTATGGACCCTACACAAGCTTTGATAGCTTAAATTAACAGACAAAATTTTGAGGTCTTCTCAGAGTTCAACGAGTGCAAAATGCCACTGGAGGCTTAATCACTAAACCAATTTAATGCCTACGCCATAAAAAGTAGCTCTTATGTATTTCAGGAATATTGCAAACTTTTCAAAAAGCATGCCATTTAACCCATTCCCACTCAATCCAGCTTTTTAAACATCTCAAGATTATTTTTTTTTGGGGGGGGGGGGAAGGAACATTGTGGACATTGAACATTGTGTTACAAGCAATTTCTTCCGGTCACAATGTTTTCTATCCTGCAAGTGCAAGATCTTCCTAATTCCATCAACTTGAAATTATCGTACACAACGGCTTTCAATTTGAACCAGTCTAAGATTTTGTCATGTTACAATTGGTTAACTCCTGAAATACTTCGTTTATGTATAATGATAACATTTGACACCTTTGCTAGCTTACGGTACTTTCAGTACTTTGATTTCTAGGAATTGCCCTTTATTGCCTTTGGTGATCGTATTTCAAATCGCCAAAGATTTTATCAAGACAAACATTCACCATTTTCATATTTTCATATTGATTGAACACAAATTGTTGCCACTAGCGTGTCTATAATGTTTTTATAAGAATTAACCACGTGCCTTCCTTTTTAGCTAGCAAAGCGTCAGCTTTGATAGCTTAAGTTAACAGACAAAATTTTGAGGTCGTCTCAAAGTTCAACGAGTGCAAACTGCCACTGGAGGCTTTACCACTAAATCCGTTAAATGCCTACGCCATTAAAAGTAGTTCTTATGAATTTCAGGAATATTGCCAACTCTATTCAAATAGTAGAGAGCTATGTCAAAATCATGCTATTTAACCCATCTCCAATCAATTCCGCTTTTTAAGCGTCTGAAGAAAAAAGCTTCGGAAAACATTGTGGACAATGAAGAAATTGCTTGTAACAAGCAATTTCTTCAATGTCCACAATGTTTTCTACCCAACAAGGGATATATTGTCTAAATTCAACCATGCTTTGCTAGCTTACAGTACTTTTCAGTACTTTGATTATCCCTAGTGATCCAATTTTGAACAAGTCAAAACCAACATAAGGACAAATTATCTCACCATTCTCTAAGTTGACTGAGCTAAAAGAAAGGGGGAAAAAAACTCTAGAATGTCTAAATATTTTTCTAAGAATATATCTTGTTACCTAGTTTTTAACCCAAGTGACCCTATTTCTAACTTTTCATAGATTTATCAAGTCAAAAAATTTCAGTCAAATCAGCTGAAAATAAGGCCTGTGAAGTTTCTGCAAGGTTCGTCTATTACAGCAAAATATTAGACCAAATGGACCAGTGGTTGCAGACAAACAATACACAAAGTTAAAAGTAACTACTAGATAGTGCGAAAACATTGGAATAAAATGGAAAATTTCCTGTAACAAAAAATTTCTCCCTTTCCCGCGAAGCTTTCGTTAATAATGTTATTCTGTATCGTTATCCAAAGAGATTCTGTGGTTATTGTTTGATTGATTCTTTCGTCATGGAAAAGGGATTCATGCTAAAAAAACCGTTGTAAGACTTTGATTTTGTGCTCAGTAACGTGGAACAAAAAATGAAATGGTTGGTTGGCGACCTAAACGTCGTATCTACAGTTTTAGTTTAGTCGTTGTTACTAGAACTTATATCTTACCCGCCGATTGAAAAATAACCTGCATGTATGTGCTAAACGTATCGACCCTGGTCAGACTGCACTGGTTGACTAGGATCGAAGTAATTCGCTCTTTTATGATTTTAGTATTCCAAATTGACCATTCTATCCTACTACATATATAACCGAATCCTTATTCTCTTGATATGACCTCCGATTGACCTCTGCAGGGCGCGGTCTCGTTTACAAGTATTTATCTTTACTAAACACACGGGGTTCCCTTCTCACTAGAAATGTCACGTATAATTTAGAATCGTATAGTAGCCCCTGTAAGCTCCTAATATCTAGGTGTAGACATTATAAAGGACAGTAACAATGTTGAAATATGATCATTAAAAATGGATTAGGATTGACCTAATGTCAGTATCCGGGCACTTCAAGAATGGCTGGGGTACTGCCTAAAAGGGGGGAATTGTGCTCTTACGGACGACAGAGAAATACAATTAATGTTGAAAACTTGTCCGTATTTATTTGAAACGAGCGAGGGCTCGTGTTAAAAGCTTCTGATTGTGAATGCATCCGTTAACTCACTTTAAAGGTTTACAAGTCGTGTCAATAAACCGGGGTCTATACCGCTTTGGGCGATTTGATTTAAAATCTAGTGTTACATCATTTGATTAAATCATGAAGGATTTTTCACTAAGAATATCTGTATGATTCTCAGGCGAGTTACATATCTTTTCTAATATACATGTATCTGAGAATTGACTTAAATTTCCAAATTGAAATTAAAGGTGAAATTCTAAACAAACACTATTGCTAGTGAATACATTTAGAAGGTAATGTTTCTTAAACGGTAAATGCTAAATCTATAGTATTTTTCTAATCAAATTAAATTTTAAGTCTATCTAGATTTGAGTAAGTTCTCAATTGAGTTATAATCTCATTCCTAGAAGACATTTTCTCGAAACTAAGGGGCTTATAAATAGCGATTTCTTCAATATCCACAATGTTTGCTACCCTAAAATCCCAAAATATGCGATGTAAATAGGATGTATAGTTAAGGAAACAAATGTTAAAAGCAAATAGAAAAGTCGAAAAGTTGCTCATTTAAAGTTATTTCCCCTAATCCCGTCAAAATTATGGACAACATAATCCATTTCCTCGTGAGAACATTTTAGACTGATCCAAATTTAAAACACGTTTCGGGCGAAACTTCAAGTAGATCTAATGCTTGAATGAAAAATAAGAACCAAATTGGGAAGAAATTATAGTTAAATAGGCGAACTGTTAATTACAAGCGATTTCTCTTTTCTCACAATAAATCCCATGGCAGTATTTTTCCAATGTGAATAAATACGGGATTGCGTGATAATTGAATAAAGCAACATTTGAAAAAGTGAGTGTAAAGGATAATAATAATAATAAAAAAAAAAAGAAACCTCGATCGATACTTTATCTGTAGTGAAGGGTGTATGCCTACTCTAAAGTTTATTGATAATTTTCATACCGCATGCAGTCAGGATGGCCGAGCGGTCTAAGGCGCTGCGTTCAGTTCTCCCGGCGTGGGTTCGAATCCCACTTCTGACAGATAGTTTTTACCATGATTTGAACCATGAAAACGTTGTTTTTGAAATATTATTCCGAAGCTTGGATGGAAAAAGAAATCTGGTCGAAGGCTATAGGCCTAATTGATAATTTAACATTCAATATTCTTTTGCATCCTCCAAATCAAGATAAAAATTTTTTTTTGAAATTTGCATCGTCCGCAAATTATGATCAGGTTTTCGACTTCTTTTTAAAAAAATTACCAGAAGAACCACTATCATGATGTTACTTGGGGATTAGTTTACATGCGTGCACATTGATTTTTATGTATTATTTGAATATGAAGATATTGTATAAATGTGAACTGAAAAGGGACTTTATGAAGTTACATCTAAACTTTTTTGTTTGTTTGTTTGTTTGTTTTACACGATATTGCATTTTAGCTCACTTGAGCACAACGTGCTCATGGCGAGCTTTTACGATCTCTGAATGTCATGTCTGTGGTGCTTACACTCTATAGGCCCTAGTTTCAGTTCAGTGTTCATGAAACTTGCTTAGAATAATTCATAGGTCATAAGAATGAATCCTGTTGAAATTGTAAAGATTCTATAGGAAAACAACGTAAAGTGGGCCTAGATGATCATTTCTTTGTTCACACTCTAGTGGTCAAAATGTTGGCTCAATTTTAAGGAAACTTGACCAGAATGATTGTTAATTCATAAAGACGAACCTTATTGAGAATGAAGTGGTTCTTTAGGAAAGCACGGGAAAGGGGGCCTTAATGACATTGCATTTATTTACACTCTTGGTGAAACTTGGTCAGAGTAATTGGTAGGCCATAATCATGAATCCGATTGAAAATGGAAATGTTCCGGTGGACTCACTGGAATAGGGCCTTAAAGACAACATCTTTGTATGTACTATACAGCTTTGTTTCATTTGTTAAAATTTGTCAGAATAATTGTATGGCCAGAAAGGTCGATCCTGTCAAAAAAGGACGGTTTTATTCGAAAACACATGAACAAGGGCACGATTTCAATTTCTTTATGTACAATATAGTGGCCAAAGTTTTGACCCAGTTTTGGTGAAACTTCGTCAGAATGATTTTTAGGTCATAAGGAATGGAAAGGCTATATTGGAAATCGCAGGAAAAAAAGGCCTTATAGACAAATTATTTGTTTACACTCTATAGGCCGAAATGTTGGATGAATCTTGGTGAAATTTGATCACAATGATTGTTAGGTCTCAAGGATGAATCCGTATGAAAATGGGAAGGTTCTATCGGAAAACAAGAGAAAATGGGTCTTAGCGATAATTTCTTTGTTTACACTATAAGAGGCCACAATTATGGCTCAGTCTTGATCAAACTTGGTAATAATGATGTTAAGTCATAAGGATGAGTTCTATTAATTGTAAGGTTCTGTTAGAAAACACGGGAGAGGGGACCTTAATGATTTTGTTTAAAAACTAGAAATCGCCGGAAAAGGGGGACTGTTGACAACTTTCATTTGTACTTAATTGACCTCTGTTTGCTAAATCTTGATGAACCTTGATCGGATTGTTTGTCAGGTCATAGCCATAAATCGTAAAGAAAATGGTACCAGACTATTGGAACTTAATTGAGCGATCTAGGGCCATCTTGGTCCCCCTGTTATTAATCGGACGTGTGTTTTTTTTTAACTTGTCTTAGATTGTTTCAAAAACACATTTAGAACTACCTATTACAATCGAACTGTGATGATGTGTAAGCTGAAGAAGACCGATCTCTGTCTACACTCACATAATGCAGGTTCTATAGTTATAGCTTCTATACAAGTAATCGAAAGACGCTAATTGGTTAATACAGCACAGACAATGTTGTGGTTTTAAGGGGTTTTGTTTGTAATTAAGTGACATTTTATCCTCGATGAACTATACCATTGTTGGTAAGGAAGATCTAACCACGACCTTCTTGTTATTTCATCTTTTATTACGAAAGTCTTGAGGTTTCAATTTCGGAATGTCACAATGAGCGGGGTATTTTTTATCAAATCATTACGAACAAATCTGACACAAATTACAAGTTGGTTGTCGGTAATGATTTATAGCCAGCGGATATTTTGTTAAAAACGAGGTAACCTGATTCAATCCGTTGTTGGTTGTAGCTATATTTCTCACTGATAAAAAGAAGAATGGCAGATAGAATTTGTCATTTCTAAAATCAAAACGTCGTAACGAAAGTTTCATTTGTTTAGCCCATTCCCAAACAATCTCTCCGATTTTCACTTCTGAACAATTATATTGTAACTTAAACTTACCTTAAAACATTTTTTTTTTCTTTTTATCACAATGTTTTCTTCACTATTTGATACTTACATCTCTCATTGAAAGAAATATAAATTGTAGTCTGCTACTTCTTTCAATTCGAACGAGACACATTTTTTCGTCAGGTAATGTGTAAGACTGTGACCATTCCGTGTTCGGTTACTGGGAGAGATGATGATATAAGGTGACAATCAAAATGGAAATGGTCACTAGAAAAAACGATTTCGTAAAAAGTAACGCCAATTAAAAGATTTATGAATCAAAGGGATGACCCGCCACATGAAAATCGACGATAATGGAATAACTGTTTGGTTAAATGGGGTTTAACGTCACTTTTAACAGCATTTTAGTCACATCTCGGCGGCTGGAACACCTAACCATGGTTTCATGGTCTTTCTCACACCAGAACTACCACTTCATCCTTTCCGAGCCTCCAGTTGCCATTCTTCTTAGGTTTACGATTATCCACCCATTGGTGGGAGACAAATGTCGGAAAGGATATTCGCCATAGCCGGGGATCGAAATTGAGTATATAGCACGGTAAAATCTACGAAACGCATAAGTTTTCGACCTTAATGAGATTACACTGACTGACCATATGTGGTGCGTAAAGCAAAAAGGTGCAGATTTCGGTTAGTAACTGTCTGTAGGGTACATAGTGAAGGACACGAGCAGGCTGTACTTGGTATACACGTGTAATGGTTGGAATTGTCACACACACGCTCATATTGTAAAGTAGAATGTCCTTTCTACATTCAGAAAATCTTTTAAGAGTAACAAATATTGACTCTGGTTGTCTTGCTCAATGTGCGCAGTCTGGCCAGAATCGATAATCTCGAACTTCCAAACAGTTCCCTAAAAGCGTGACCGGTCATGTTATAACTTTTCGAAATCGGTTTATTTACCGTTATTTCAGGTTGCATTTTCATCTTAAAATATTGTCATTGTCTCTTGTCAAAGTTGAAACTAATTCATATTTAACTAGTAAGACTGTTTAGACTGGCTAAAATTGAAAGAGGTTGCAGACGACAATTTAAAGTTCATGAATTTTAACATTTTTCAACTTTCTGGATATATTGTGTAAAATGAAGAAATTGTTTGTCGCAAGCGATTTCCTTATTTTACACAATGTTTTCCCAAGTGTTTTCTTGAGGGGTGCCATAAAGTGTCATTGTGTGGTAATGGGGTAAAGACCAGAGTTTTCCTTGGGATATGTATGGAATAAGCAGCAAAACCAATTTGTCACCTAGACCCCAACTATAAACATCTCGAAATTGAAGGTTATAGATTTTCATGGCCCTAGGATATTTAATTTCGTCTTTTTGATGAGAATATGGGGAGGAGAGAAAGTGTGACATTGAATCTAATACTACGAGATCAAAATGGGTGTTAGTTATCTTAAAAGAAGAATGGAATTGCGAAATTACCAAATTTCCATTCAATCGACCTTTATACCACATTAAACAGAGCTCTGAAAGAAAATTTCTTTTTATCTTTCTTTCTATAGTTTTATTATTAATGTATTATATGTGGTCGAGTGAAAAACTACTTGAAAGTCTACCCCGGAAGCTAATTTGTAAGGTTAGAATCCCGTTAGAAGCCGGCTAACTGAATTATTACAGGTGGTGATCCGCAAGCTAGTTACTTTAGGCCAATATCTAGCAGGCCCCCTCCAACAGTGAGATTTAGGAGGTACTGCGGACACGTCAACTGGCTGGCCCTATAATTAGGGTTGACACTATAATAAACAAAACCATTACCTTTTTATGGGCAAAGTTGGCAGACGCGTAACTGATCTTAATCGAAAACATATCAGTGTGTGTTAGAGACCAAGAAAAAAAATACACGTTTAAATACTCAGATAAGTTTCTCGCAATGCTTTCGAATGTTTATGGCACTGAATTTTCTTCTTCTTTTTAATTCCAATTTTGACTCAATTCTAATTTCGCTCTCGGCCTCTTTCAATTTTTACCGTTCTAAATTTTCTAAAGATATTCTGGAATTGGCATTACGCTAAAGTTGTGAGAGGCAAGAATAGAAGTTTGTAGACATATAGCTATCAGTCCTATCGAATATTGTCTTCATTTACCGAATTTTGAAAATCTATTTTATATGCCTCGTTTTGCGCGATGTTTCTACTAGGATTTTAACAAAAAGTTAAAGAATTACCCTGCCTGGTTTTGATTCTACTCATGTATTAGATTTTGACTTCGCCTATGTTTGCTTCCCCATTCAATTGTTGGAGTATCCAATTTCAATAGAAAATCGAATGAAAATATTTATATTTCTAAGTGCCAGGTGTAAATACCTGACTTTATTATCCCATTCACCACGCTATCCCAAGGATTTTGAACCCAATATGGAAGGATAGTGGATCAGAAATCGACAAATAGAGAAAACAATGATTTTGGTCATTATAGGCATCGACAGTGGAAGTAACTTAGCACTTTAATTGAAAAATGTTATTCATTTCTTGATAAGAAGAAACTAGCGAAAACAAGTTGTTGTTTTTTTATTTCACCCCCAAACCAATGCATTTTCATTTGAATCAAACCATATATTGAATGAGGGGTCATGGGTAACCGAATTTACAGGAAGAGACATCTATAAAAGGTAAAAACAAGGATTTGTCGAGATTTTATCTATTTTAGATGACGAATTTTATTTTAAACAAAGTGGATGTTTACTGTACACGAAATTGATGTCATACTTATAATACAATTTCATTTCGATATATTGAGGGAACTGTTAAATTTATCGATTAATGATATTCTTTGAAATTACATTGTGACGTTATTTTCAAAGTTACGAAAAGCCTTAAGGTAACGTGAGTTGCACTAGTGTAATATTAAAACTATTTCATTCCTACGCCGAAGTTCATAGTGTTTTCCCCTTAGTATATAAGGTAATGATTGAATGGGGTTTAACGCCACTTTTTAACAGTATTTCAGTCATATCGCGGCGGCTGGAGCACCTAACAATGGATTCCTGGTATTTCTCACACCAGTACTACCACTACATCCTTACCTAGACCCCAGCTGCTATCCCACATAGGTTTACGATTATCCATAGGTGAGAGACAAATGTCGGAAAGAATATGTGCCGCCGCCGGGGATCGAACCAATGACCCCCCATGATTGAAGATTAGGAATCTGACGCACTACCGACTGCGCTTTGACGGCGGCTCCTAGTTGGTAAGGTAAGCACGCGGACAAGTCTCACAGTTGGGACATTTCAGTGATATAAGCACTATCTATGTGGTGCATTTAACCAATTCATACACCATCCCTCTTTTTATGCACAGACGAAAATATTTAAAATGTATAAAAGGAGACATTGCATGTAGCAAGCAATTTCTCCTTTTCTGTTAACGTTTTCTACCCTATATGGCCCTTATTTTCATATATTGAAAACTTTGAACCGATGTCTTTAGCTCGTGTCTATTTTAACTAGTCTAAACTTTGTTGATTAAGAATGGGTTAAATAATGAGTGATAAAGTGTTTTCTAAGTTAGGCTTAATTTGAAATTTGCTTTAATGCGCTACAGATATCTACTGAAACAGTTGTTGTCGAAAAGTGTAAAACTAGATTTTTCTTGGAAGGAAACACAGGAACCTGAAGATAGAAAGCAATTAATGGATGGTTCGTCTCTGCCAAAAAAAGCCCGGTTAGGCCAACCAAATCACTCATTTAGACCTGAATTCAACTTTGGATTTCGACATTTATGTTGAACATTTTCTTGGTTTGGCGACTTAAACGTTCTAACTACATCTTATTCAAGCTTCAGTTACGACGTTCCAGACTATAAATTTTGCAAAATAACGCCGTACAACATCTTGTCTAACTTCCTGTGGGAATCATTTTACGCGGCAAGATAGATCCTTCAATTAGTGATTAAAGAAACTATATAAAGAGACAATATAATGTCGCCATACTCCTACCGATGTCTGAAGATAAATTTTAAGAATAAAATAGATCAACTATTTAATTTAGATGAATAGTCGTATCTAAGTTCAAAAGAATCAAACCTTTGTTGGTCTCGAACTCGAATAAATTGGAGTCCTCATATAATTGTAGCAGACGGAATAATTAGTTCCAGTTTTCCCACTTATTCATAGGAATACAGATTTTTTTTCTTCCGAGTTGTATTAGATAGCCAGTTTTAATCCAAATCTTTTATAGGTATATAATAAAAAAACGACATATTAAAAAGGAGATTTTTCTTATTGACTTCATTCTTTCAGCCAGTGTCAACGCCTTTGGCTCCACAGGTCTACATTTGTCTCTCACAAATGGGTAGATAATCGTAAACCTAAGTGGGATAGCAGCTGGAGGCTAGGAAAGGATGTAACACGGTAGTGGTAGTACTGGTGTGAGAAATACCAGGAATCCATTGTTAGGTGGTCCAGCCGCCGCGATATGACTGAGATACTGTTAAAATGGGCGTTAAACCCCATTCAATCAATCAATTAAAAGGTCTGGCGGAAATTATATGCTGAAGGAAATATCATTTCGGTTCGATGGAATTAAGGTTCGTTAATCAAGCAGGCAAGTCAATATGTTTGATTGTACAGTCTGTAGATAAGGTTTACAGGTCCAGGAAGGGCACATGTATCTGTCTATAAGAATGAATTCCGTACTGATAGCACTAAAATAGGATCTAACAAACTGATCCAGAATTTTATTACATTATTTGATATCTTCGATTCCCCGTTTTCAAAACCATATAGGTTAGGGTTTCCGGTGAGGTTCTATCAAATTCACGTGGTGAAATCTCTTATTTTACATTCTGCACGCCGAGTTTCGTTTATTAGTGAAATCTTTGTAGTATCGTAGCAATTCGGAGAATAACACAAGAGTCCAACCACGACACGATTCCCGTCTATGAAATACCGCCACGTCAAAGGAGCGCGTATAATCGGTCTGCAAGTATTCATTTTGTTCTCCAGAAGTCTGCTTCTTACAGTTTGTTTTGAAATAGGAAATCCAGTCCCGCTTGTAAACTAAGTATTCTCTCAAAAAGCGTCTTTGAACTGTTAACGTCGATAATGAATTAAGGCAGTCAATCAAATAATTAATCAACCAATCAATAATTCATTTAAACGGGAAGTGAACTTTGAACTCCGTTGGTCTATATTTATGTGAAGCAATTTAGTTGGTTTTGCGATATAAACGTCACCAACCAATCATTTTATTTTTTGTTACATATTACTGGCCATATATTGTTCAAAATAACGAAGTGGAACTCTCTGTTAGAGTTTATGGGTGATGTCAGCGATCCGTCAATCAAAGAGAAATACTTCGGTCTATCCATTAATTCAAGCGAAGGATTCAAAAGAAAAATTATCACACTGAGTTCTGACATTTTACCCCAATTATTGCTATGCTTTAACGTTAAAAACGCGTGTAGAGTCCCTGACATCGAAAATACCTTAATTACAAACAAATAACGACTCTTATGACGTCAATAGCACATTATCACGTCATGATGTTATTAACCAGAAAGTTTCACCCATTGAATACTAGAAAAATAGATAACAAAAACAACAACAATATCCTTTTTTTCTTAAAATTTAAGGCCATCAAGAAATACGAAGCATACATTTCATGAGTTTCGAGTAAAATATTTATGGATCTACTTTGTGCGCAATCATACAGAATAGCTGCGTGCTCCATATCGAGGGCTTAGAGCAAAAACATAGTATGGCTCTATACAATGTATAGAGCCATACTATGCTTTTGCTTTAAGCCATCGATATATTGTTCATGGAAATATGGGGGAAAATGATAAAAATGAAAATAAGCCCGTCACAATCGTGAGAGAGGAAACTAAAGTTAAAGGATTCCTATATTTAATATGACAGCATTGCATCGGGTCTAAGTATAAAATCTAATAAGGAAAATACCCCAGTTTGGATAATGAGAGCCATCAGATTTACTATTTCCGGCAAAGCCAAGAGGTCTCTCGTCTGTCTTATAAAAAGCCGGACATGCAAGGGTAGTCAATTTTCGACATTCATCAATTCTATATGACTGACCTCCGTCGGTGAGATGGCAATTACATATATATGATTCTATAATCTGAGACGTATCGAGGATCCTGGTAGTACGACATTTAGCGAGGCCAAAATAAAACGTTATTACGCTATGATTAATTTCTTCGGCACCAAGACTCTTTTTCGTGTTATTTTAAAGTTTATTGAAACAAAACCATCAACTGCCTCGATGCCCGAGCATGACAGGTGTTCGAGACCCTCCGTATCGGGGAGTGTTCGTTGGTTAGATCCTTATAGCCAGCTGCAGCCTACCGGCCTACCGGCTGTAGAATTGGATTTAAGTCCTTGCCTCTCTTCCAGGTACGTGATAACATTTGGATTGTGAGTGCTTAAGAGCGACCTGTAAGTTTAAAGCTTTCGTCGCAATAAATTAGAATAAGCTAAACCCAATTCCTGTCCATTTCATATATATATAAAATTAATTGATTGATTTAAGTTTTCTCTTTTTTTTTTTCTTTTCTTTTTTTAGGGAGTGGGGGTTAAATGTGCTCATTTGTAAGATGTGGACAGTCTGCATTAATCCAGCGAATATTGTTGACATAACTTGAAAGACAATATGACATTACATGAAATTTAGAACCGGTTTCAATTTTAATGATTTTGAAACAAATTTTCATGTGTGAAGAAGAATCTCTATCAAATTTTGGGATTCTTATTTTTTTGTTGTTGTGGCCACATTTTCGATTGTGTTCTGTTACTTACGCGATTGGGAGTTCACTCAAACTTATTCATTTATTTATTTATTTTAGAAGAAAGAAATTTGAATGAAATATCAATCGCGTCCATGTTCATATTTTGACATTTATATCATTTCTTTATCATATTTTGTATCCAATAAATGTCCGACTGTAGCGACATAACTTCGAGCAATGTCTGCGGGATAGCCAATTATTACGGGAAAATTTTCAGGTACTTATCTGTATTTGTTATATACAATGTCCTGGCATTTGATTAGACTTTTATGATCAGTTCACACACTTTTCGGCTTTTTATTCATCCCAAAGAACATACTTTTGAAACAAATGAAAAAAGAAGAGATTGTTTTCTTTTTTCAAAATCTCATAATACATTCTTCCCAGAAAGACAGTTTCTTAAATCTGCATTAACTCGATTTTCTTCAGTATCTGTTCACACAGTTACACTGCATCTCTTCCTTTCATTGAGCCACCCAACTTATCCTGTGTGAGACATTTCCAGTCATTTCACATGAGCGTCGAGTAAAGATTAAGCCTTCACTATAAGCTCTGTAAATAAGTACTGACTCAAATAAACTAAAGACAATCATTGATTATTCTACACGAAAAATAATGCTGTCCAGTCAATAACATAACGCCAAATGACACATACATGATAAGATATTCCTTTATCCAACAACATAACGCAAAATGTCATACACATGCTAAGATATTCTTATAGCCAATTACATATCGCCAAATGTCATATACATGCTAAGATATTCTTACAACTAATAACATATGCCAAATGTCACACACATGCTAAGATATTCTTATGGCCAATTACATATAGCCAAATGTCACATACACGCTAAGATATTCTTACAGCCAATAACATTACGCCAGATGTCACATACATACTAAGATATTCTTATAGCCAATTACATATCACCAAATGTCACTTACATGCTTAGATATTCTTACAGCCAATAACATAACGCCAAATGTCATATACATACTAAGATATTTTGACAGCCAATTACATTTCGCCAAATGTCACGTACATGATTAGATATTCTTATAGCCAATTACATAAAGCCAAATGTCATATACATGCTAATATATTCTAATAGCAAACTAAATATCGCCAAATGTCACATACATGCAAGATATTCTCATAGCCAATAACACAACGCCAAACGTCACATACATGCTAAGATTTTCACACAGTCAATAACATAACGCCAAATGTCACATACATGCTTAGATATTCTTATAGCCAAAAACATAATGTCAAATGCCATAAAAACTTGTTAAGATATTCTTATAGCCAAAAACACAACTTCAAATGTCACGTACATGCTAAGATATTCTTATAGCTAATTACACAACTTCAAATGTCACGTACATGCTAAGATATTCTTTAGCCAATTACAAATCCTCAAATGTCACATACACGCTAAGATATTCTTATAGCCAATTAACATCGCCAACTGTCTTATAATTGCCCAAATATTTTTAAAGCCAAGCACATGTCGATAAATGTTACATACAAGCAAAGATATTCTATATCTATTTTTATACGGCCAAAGATCACGAGCAAGCTCAGATATTCTTCTAGCCAATACATATCGACATATTCGACGTGCAAGCTCAGATATTCTTTAGCCAATTACAAATCCCCAAAAGTCGCGTAAAAGCTACGATATTCGTATATCCGATTACATTTTGCTAAATGTCACCTTCATGCTCAGATATTCTAAAGCCAAGTACTTATTTCCAAAAGTGACGTTTATGCTAGGATATTACTATATCCGATTACATTTTGCCATATTTCACGCCCCAATCTTAAAAGACACAACATTAATTTGATTGATAAAGGAATGGTGAAATTCATTTTTTTTCTTATTAATTAATCTTTTCCAAAACAATTGCTTACATTGATAATAATAATAGCAGCTTTATTTCATGAAGGTAGAACATTAAGGCATTTTCAAATTAGAATACCGGAATAGTCATATTTATAATGTTGCCTTTACTATTATGAAAATGATTACTGTAAATGATGAAATGATACAAACAAGCGCATAGAGTTTGATTAATAACAAAAACAAGGTTGGGGGGATGCTCAATATGATATAAGGATAGTAAATCTACGGTGCCTCCATTAATTACGGAAGAAATATATGTAACTGATCGCTGGTTGTTATGATGGTTGTTATGAAGGAAGTATTGTCTCTAACTAAATGATGATGTCGCCGTCAATTTTGGCTGCATATTTTTTACGAGATAAAGAAAAAATCATAGTATACCTCTTCGATTTTTGTTATTATTTTCATTTCCGAAAACCCGTTTGCATGGACTGACGTAATTTCAAGAGTCGTTGAGGTGCATCCAATTGTTACGGGAGATAACCCAGATTTCGATATGTAATCACTGACCACGCCCACTGACCTTCGACAAGGTAGTTCCACTTAGATATTGAACGACGTTATTTACTATAAAATATACTATAAGGTACACAAAACAAAAATCACTGAGTACTGGTTTATTCTCCAGGAAGTAGAAAAGTTGGAAGAACTTGTTTCCCAAAAGAACAAAAACAATATACAGGTTTATACCATAAGTTATAAAGCGCCTTCAGCAAACCGTCGATACCCGCATGTGGTGCCGCTATCATTGACAGCAACAAGCCGCTAATAGACGGATCGCAATGTCAATCAAAGAATCAATCAACCAATTAAATCATTTATTTCGATCGGAAGTAAAAATTGAGCTCCAGAATTGGTCAACATTTGAGTGGATCATTTTTGTTGGTTTGGCGACTTAAACGTCGTAACGACAGCTTATTGGTCAACGGACAAACGGACAAATTTGTTACATATTACTTGTCAACGGACAAATTTGTTAGATATAACTAGTCATATAATTTTCGAAATAAAACCGTTTAATATTGAAATGGAACTTCCTGTAGGAGTTAATGAGCGTTTAGCGGAGTCAGACGACGGGGCTTGCAATACGCAAATTGTTTTACAGAATGTATTGCCTTTTTCTTAGAAAGTCAATTCGACCAACAGTATAATTTTCTTTTTTTTCTAAACAACTGTTCACGGTGTTCTTTTTTGTAATTTGACTTTTTCTATATGAGTATATGACTATATGTGCCACTTTTTTAACGCGGTTTTCCGAAGTTAAACTCTGGTTAATATATTGGTGAACATCGGAGGCGGGATGGTGGTTTGGCGGTTGGTCGGTTATCCGGCCGGACGTTAACTTGTGTACGCAACTACTCCTACAACTCTCAACGGATTTTGATGAAATTTACACCAAATGTTTGTATTTGTGTGACATCGCGAATATTATCAGATTTTTGTGATTCATTACTGCGTCATGGAAAAAGGAGTTTTAATGTTAAAACTCTTATGCGCCCAACTACTAAAATTCTTGGTTGATTTTGACGAAGCAATTAAAAACCTTGTTTGTGACAACTTTGTATCTAGTTTTTTGTTGGTGATGGTGTTTTTTGTTTTTTCTCTTACTGTTTTCTTTCCCCTACTACTGTCTGAATAAAGTGACATAATTCCGGAAATCACTGCGGGACGTCCTATAATTACGGGAAAAATGTCACAAACTGATCATTAATTGTTATCCAGAATATCTGGTCTTATAGACTTAGTAAGACATGAATCATTAATAATGCAAAATATGTTTTTTTCCTTCATTGCAAACTTTGGTGCAAATCTTGTCCATTTGGAGACAAAATTCTTTTGCTATCTTCATCTTACTGGGCATACCTACCGATTTGAAGAAATTTGCAGGACTATGTCAATGTGTTGTCATATGGTTCAAAATAGAAAAAAAGTTTTTTACGCTTAAAATTCAGACAATGAAATTAAATAATTTTTGCCAAAGTCGATTAATACTCCTTATACATAAATAAAAAAAATAGTTTGACACTTGCAAAAAATAACAGTCATAGATAATAAACGATTTGTAATATAAAGTATAAAGGTGCCTCGTCTTTGTTAGATCGTGGGAATCTTTCCTTAGAAAATTTATTTGCTTTTAATGGCGCAATTTAGGGTTATAAAAACTTCAGATTTTTGTCGTAAGAAGAGATATATTTTGATTTCCGAATTTATATTAATTTTGAAATGTGATATTTTTCACAGGAAAAGGGGCCATCTAGGACTTCCATGAAACAGATGTGACACGTCAGGCTAAAAGGGAACGCACAGTAGCTGTGTAAATAATGGTTTAAAATCAGGTAGGATCCAGCAGAGGTCAAACGAAGATAATGATTTGAAACAATAAAATAAATCCACACACACATAAAGATAGAAAGACTCTTCTAGATAGAAAAACCTACACCGAGCGAACAACTTCAACCCTTGTCACACTTTGCAGTACGCAATGTTTGACCTTGATAGGTAGCTTTCGCACTCATTAGGAGATCCCATTTTAGCTTTACAGGTTACAAATGATTTAAAAATAGATTGGTTCTGAAATGTAGTGTTTGTAAAATACTATTTCATATTCCGACTAGAACACCGATACCCCCGCTTAATTTCTTGTGACATGACCTTCAGTTTATAAGTCTTCAACAGAACTTTACACATTACACTAGTACTCGTCAAGGGAAACAACCGTCCTTAGTTATTTTGAAATCCATGTATTAATGTTGGAAATATACCTGACAAGAATCGGATACACAGGCAGATATAACTATATATGCCCGTCCTCATTACATGACAGAGCATAAATACCAGTCAAATGCATGAAGGTTCGGTTCTGGCTAGGTCGCACATTGTAAATCGGTCAATACCTTTAGCACTAAACGAAGCAAGGATCACAGACATCATTGCTGGTCTACAAAGTATAGTTCTCCATCTTGAATACGCTGTTTTTTCGATTTAATACTTTATTAGATCGTAAATCGAAAATGACCAGCTCATTTCCGATCGTCTTTTCAAACAATTAGATGACAAAACTTTAGACTGGTCCGAATTCAAATCTGTTGCAGACGAAAAACGTTAATAGATGAAATTTGAAAAAAGATTGCCTTTTGGAATATGATATATTGTAAATAATGAATATATTGCTTGTAACAAGTAATCTCTTTATTTCTCGCAATGTTTTAAAGAGCTGTTTTATGAGTGTGATTATGTAGTAATGTGTAAATCAATTTACCACCAATTGTCATCAGATAAAGGGTACATCACTCTTATCAATACAGTCAATCTGAATCAAGCCACCGCCTGTGTTAAGTGATCAGTTTTGTTCAGCGACCAGAATGGAATTTTTTTTCTAATAGCAAAAGCTCTTGAACAGTGGACATTCTAAAACTATCCTAAGTGAAGCCCATGTTTTTGAAACTAGACGATTCCAATAGGTTCGACCAACTTGGAAATAAGTGGGTGTTCTGCAATAATTAACAGACCACTACTGTCAATTAATCGACCAATCAAATCATTCATTTGGACCAGAAGGGAACTTTGAACGCCGATATTGGCCCACCTTTATCATTTATGTGAAGCATTTTTGTTGGGTTGGCAATTTAAAGGCCCACACTATAGCTTATTAAAGCTGTGATTGCTCCCAAACCGACTATTTCACTGTTTTCTTGAATGTTACTAGTGAAATAACTCCGTTAAGTATCGCAGACGAACTTTCTGTCGGGGCAAGTGATTCGTCAATATATGTATACAATAGAATCTATCCTTCATATAGGACACCAAGAGTGACCAGATTTTGGCCAGGCATTGAGTGGCCACTTATTACAAGTTTTACTGTCTCTTTTGTTATTATTATTATTATGTGTTGAGTCTAGTATATCGGTATCAAATCACTGTTGACTAAACCGTAAAATAAATATTGACATTTACAGTTTCTGGATATTCATATATTGGAATTATTATAGGTACCCGACTTAATAAGTTGTAATAATAATAAATAATACTAATAATAAAATGTTTATTTAAAGAAGGTAGCCCATTCAGCTATCATCATATTAAACAATACAATGAAGAACTTATTTACAATGAGGCCCTCTGCAACAAATAACTTATGATGAGCAATATTTTTTTCAAATCTTTAAGTAAGTCTTTTTTAAAGAAACTATTTGATATAATGTGTCTGTAAAGTGATGCAGGCTGTAATTTGTATAAAGCTTATGGTCATCCAATGGTTTGTAACGGAGAAATAGCAAATATAAACAATATTTCAATTATATCACAATAATGGTAATTTATTCATGTGCTTTCTGGCTTTGATTCTTAAATGTTTTACCGAAAGATATGTCCACATAACTCTTGGTGCGGTCGGAATTCTTGCCCATGGCTTTCCCGAGAACGTCGCCCTTACAACTGTGTCAAAGAGGACCATGACTATCTTTTTCATCGTATTTATGATTGCAAATTGCAATCTATTATATGCGAACGTGTAGATCCTGTTCAGACTCCAACGATTGGACAGATTTACAAGAAACGAAGTATTTTCACTTTTTAGCAAACAAAGCGTCAGCTTTGATACCTTAGGTTAACAGACGAATTGTGAGGTCATCTCAGAGTTCAACGAGTGCAAACTGCCACTGGAGGCTTAACCACTAAATCCATTGAAACGTAGTTCTCAAGTATTTCAGGAATATTGCACTCTGCCTGCAAGTTAGTATCCTAGATATTTAAGCCCACTTTAGCATATCGTGTTCAAAATGAGTCTGATCATAATCTTCACTTTGCGCATTGCTTCGTATGGCCACATAGATTAAGTTTATTCAAATTGTAGAAAGCTCCTTCAAATCACTTTATTTAAGCCATTCCAACTCAATTCAACTTTCTTACACATCGCAAGTTTTATCCTACGTCATGGCTATGTCATATGATGCTAGATAGACGAGGCGCCGATCTGTTAAACAAATTTAAACCCGGTCAGTCTAACAGACCTTTTTGGTTAGGTCAGGGTAGAATATGTGGGCTATTATATATATAGGACCCTTTTGTCCAGTCCACCTAATCTTAAAAGATATGTTTATTATCAATATCTTATCCTTAATAAACCTCAAATTACTATTGACCCACAAATTAGGAATTCCATTGATTTCAACACTTTGATTTTATGCCAAAAAAGATGGACTTTATTCAGCATCACAAAAGTTAATTTTAAAATCTACTGCATACGATCTGAGAAAGTTGGGCTCGCCGTGGGCAAATTTCACCAAGGTAGACTGTAAGGTGTTACACTTGTTATAAACACTATGTTCGTATGTTCTCGTTTGTGTCGTACAACAGATACTTTGACATGGTGTATTGAATATAAATATTGCCTATCTTAAGTGTTCGAGACATTTTATACATAATCTATTGTTCGTTTTCCGACTCAGATTTTGAAAACATAAACTCAATATTCATAAAAAAATGAATATACAGGCAATAAGTCACCTATTGGATCGTCTATAGGTAGTTTTTAAGCTTTTTGTTTGTTTGTTGATGAGCTGTCTGTTGAGAAACCCCCGATGTATTATTTTAGTTTTTCGTCTGTAACTTTCTGATATAACTGAATGCATTCATTTTAAAGAGGATCATATACTATAAAGGGAGGTAACTAGAAAGGTATTTCTATAGGTAATATACCCCTGTTTATCTTCTATCGCAAATAGCGGAAAATCAGGCAGCCGTTATGCAGTGCTCGTGTTTTTATTTGTGACCCTTCAGGCGAAAAAGGCGTAACAGGGAAATATGAGAATATCGACCCTATTTTGAGCGCGCAGGCTGAACCAGGTCGAAACTTTTCACTCCATACATTTCTGAACCCAGAACGATAATTCGACTTTACTGTATTCTCTCTGTCTGTCTGCCTGTCTGTCTCGCTAGCTCGCCTGCTCGCTCTGTCTCTCTGTCTCTGTCTCTCCCACTCTCTCTCTCTCTCTCTGTCCCTCTCTGTCTGTCTCTCTGCCCCCCTCTCTCTCTATCTCTGCTTCTCTCTCTCTCTCTCTCTCTCTCTCTCTCTCTCTCTCTCTCTCTCTCTCTCTCTCTCTCTCTCTCTCTCTCTCTCTCTCTCTCTCTCTCTCTCTCTCTCTCTCTCTCTCTCTCTCTGCCCCTCTACGAGGTGCGATCTCTGTGTCAAATAATAGGTAGATCGCTTGATGGGTCACAGATTTATTCGAAAAAATAATGCATATACTTGACTTTGTGGACAGTTTTTAAATGTTTTCTCTTTTTCTAAGAAAATAATATAAAAAATGTTGTTGTTTTTTTCATTCTGCCTTGTATACTGCACAGCCGATATTACACGAGCGACCATTGAAAGGTCACTGTTATTTCATGAGTTCAAAACGAGTATAACGCGAATATTCCCGTAAGCGACAACCTTTTATCCAGTGAGTGGCAGCTTTATACGAGTTTTACTGTATATCCATTTGTATTTTTTTCATGCATACTATTTCATCATTCTAGTAAAACTTATAACCAACCTATTTTAAACCGTAAAACTTCTGAAGCGAAGGGGTAAAATGTTGACAGACGTAAAACGCGTTGAAGCGAATCGCGCTATAATTTTGAGACTATTATTTATACAAGATTTTATTTTCTGATAACCTATTCATTTCAAACCATCTTTTCTTTTTCGTATGTATCTCTTTTTATGTCTTAGTTAAACCTTTTTCCACCTACAATATACTGTCCCATCTTTAAGATCCATTGTGCATGTTATTGTTTGTATATCCACGACTTATTTCTGTCTTGGCAAGGGCAATTGTGATCTACAGGTCACGGGCTCAAGCCCAACCGTCACCGAGGTATTTTTTTTGGACCTTCAATAAAATATATATCTGAATATTGTTTAACCCATTTCCAATTAATCCCGTTTTTTACAACTCACAAGGCAAATCGGTTAAATTAGTTGAATCTGAGATCGAGAATACCCCCGCCCTTTTTGTACATGTAGTTCTGATATAACTGGATGGTAGACCAAGTTCATTGTTATTCTTTTGTAAAAATGTGTTAAATGTACACTTGCAAGGGGTGTTTGTGTATTCTACAAAGTGTCTAGTCCTGTGACAGTGTATTACGGATATAAACGACCACGTAAAACATGTTTTACATTTAGTTTCAATTCAGTGAATATTGAAAAAATAAATATTGAAATAGTTTCAAATACACTATGGATTTAGCGCTGCACAATATTACTCCGTTATCACCTATTTTAGAAATCATATGGTGAAAAGAAGTCGCGTATTCTTTGCAATTCTGTGGTATCCTTTCGGTTTAATCTACCCGTTATTGAAATCTTTGGACTTGAACACAAAGTGTGTCGTCTAGTAGCGAACTTTAACGTAAAGGAAGCACATCTCCGATCGACTGGCCCACGCATTCAAAACCTCTTAACTACAGCTTGAATAATCTGTAGTTACAAGGTTAGGGTAGCTTATTGACTATCAAACGTTACAATACGTTAATGGTATATACGAATTTATTTAGATGTCGTATTTCGTATCTTAGATTCTTCGTATCTAAATTTCGTTTAGGAAACTATTGAAGTGTATTTTTTTTGCAGTTTAGTCCTGTTAATGGATCTAACGAACAATTCTATAGACGAAGACCAACAGTAAGTGTTTACATTATTCATTTGTTTACTTTTACATTTATAAATCTTATCGAACATAGAAATGTTTGACCCGTCAATCAGAAAGAGACCTCATGACTACAGGCTGACCAAGTTCGAAACTCTCCGCTTGTGTCTTTAGTGATCACCTTACAAATCATTCATTTGCGAAATGTGACCGTTTGGGATCCAATCCCTTTTTCACATATTTGGTTTACAAAGTTTCCACGAGCCCCCCTTTTGGGTTCACTGTCAACCATATTTGACCTTGACATTTCCCATTCAGAGGATAGGTTTAGGGTTGCAAAAAGCCGCTGCCCGATCCCAAGGACAAAAACATAGGCTTGACCAATCAAATTCTTAAAACAGTCACTGAGATTCGACACTATTTACCTCCGATATTCATGTAAATTCAGTTTGTCGGAAAACGACCAAAACATTGTAACTACAGCTAATTCAAGCCATATTTACACCCTTTAGATCATTTACTACAGGTAACGTATTTTTCTTCGCCAAAATTTTGCTAATTAATGTCGTTAATTTCCTCCGGGAGACTATGGTTAAAATCATGTGAGCGAGCAAAACATCGCAATTACAGCTACAATGTAATGTAAACTGTATCTACATCGTACAAGATATCCACTAAAGATTTGCCGTTTTGCATTTCCTCCCACCAAATACTTCCAGCTAATGGTGTGTGGACAAAAAGACTTGTCGGATTGATCTCTATTCGCGCGGCTAGAAGTCCGTCAATATATATTGTGAAAAAATGGTCTTGGACGTAAGCTGTAAGATAAATCATTGGTTGGTCGCCAAACCGAAAACGTTTAAGATAAAAGTCGGGGATCCAAGTTCACTTCCTGTCTAAATAAATGATCGGTTAATCGAATTTTTGATTGACAGCGGCGGTCCGTTCATCTATTATCTACTGGAGGGGGGGGGGTGTTGAGATCAACAGATTTTGTGACGGCCTAAGGTTACTAGCAAGCATTACGTAATCATTTATAAGTAAATGTTGACATCTTCATGTTATTTTATGACTCCTTTAATTATCTTATTATTTTTAATTATTGTTTGAATATTTATAATATTTATCTTTAGAATTTGAACGGGGCCTCTTGGCTAAATCTGGTGGTGTGAGATTTAATGGAATTTATATTATATTGCTGTGCAAGACAGCATTGGTGTATATATGATGACCTAGTATAAAAACCGATTTATAATTTAAAAAAACAACAACAATAGCACACAAGAATTTGTGGCTGGTTGTTGCTCTAACGCTATACTAAGTGTTTTATGAAATTGCAAAAATATATATTTATATATTACCCCCTGTCATGCTAATTCCGGAATATTCCTGTTTGGCGTTGAGGTTACAAAGACCAACCTGCACATAAATGGGATCAGACATTTTCCTCCTTAAATTGGTTGGCGACTTAAACTGCTTTTTTCAAGCTGTAGTTACGATGTCGGTCGAAATGGATAATTTGGTTGGTCAATCATTTATTTGATTGATAGCGACGATCCGTCATCAGAGAATAGTATCTAGCAAGACATATTGTAAACGACTCTACAGTATGTTTGTATTCATAATAATTGGATCCGAAAAATCTCTGACTATAGACAGTCTGCGAGATCCACGTACGTTAATGAGAGTCGACAATCAACACTTTAAGGACTTTCGATATGGTACCTTGTCACGTTAAAGACTCCAGAGTATGATACCCGAGATTACTTTTTTCATTGGCCCATGCATTCTGTGAGAGTACAGTTGTACAGAATCGAAAGGAATGAGTCTAATGTAGTAGGAATTGATTTCCATGTCAATCTAAAAATAATTAGGATTAAAACAATAGTTTGAAACACATAATCGATTCGACAACCCGAATCCTATGCAACATTACAAATTTCCTTAACAATGCTTTTTAAGATGAAGATAAATGTTCGTAGCATTGCTTGTAGTAATATCGCTACGTGTCTAAGAAATTGTAATTGGAATAATTGACGAATCGCGATGTTGATAAAACAATCGATAGACCTATGATTTCATGGACTTAGGCAGGAAGTGAACTTTAAACTCCGACATTTGTTCACATTTATTTAATGTATTTATGTTGGTTGGTAAAACGTCCAGCTGTAGATACGACGTTTACGTCACCATCCAATCATTTTACCTTTTTTTTGCCACTTGTAGCCGGCCATGAATTTCACAAAATAACGCAGTATAATATCTCGGATTTCGTCTTCATCATTTTCTTTATTTTATTTTCACCATCAAAATCATAATATAAATTTAGATATGAAGACAAGCAAATTTTCGATATTCCAATTTCCAATTCATAAGAAAATGTATCTGTCAAGCGAAACAAATATTAGTCAAAAAGTTCTGATCTAGCAAACAGCATTTATGTATAGCGTTTCGGTAATGAAAATTACGAAACTCTCCTAAATGCTAAATGTTTCGAACCTGATCAGTCCGCGCAGCCTATCCAGAGTCGATGCCGCTGGCTTGTCCTAAAAATCCTTTCCTCCTGACAGGTATCAATCTATTATTATTCCCTCCTCCCTTTCGAAGAACGGGGGTATGTTGCTTTGCATTTGTCGGTCCGTCGGTCTGTCACCAGACTACATTTTTGAACATATAGTGTATAAGATTAAAACCTTAAATTAAAATATATATGCTCATTATTTTCCAATTTTGATTTTGTTGTAATATTTTCTTCAAATCATTTCCGGCCGACAGCAAGTAGTGTGACGGGCATATCTTAGTGGGATAATACACCAGTATAATAAACATACTTCTGAAAAAGTTGCCATTTATTCATAGTTCATGACAAACTGACAACGTGATCATATCCTGTTAAAATATTCCATAAAAATGTTGGAAGATTCATTATTAATAGAAAACTATAACTAGCCAGGGGTGCAGCAAATTAAAAGAAACTTGTTTAGACCAAGTTTATTTCGGGATACCAACTTATGTTTCAAAGTAAGTATTCTGACAGAAGGTATAGACAAAAAAGTATAATCGTATAAATGTAAATACCCCCTTTAAAGAGTATTTGAGATCAATAATAACAATCGTAAGGGATTTAAGCCATTTTGGGAAAGTAAGAAATTGTCTATTAAAAGCCGTTTCTCTTTTTCCTCCGAGATTTTCCACGGTCACACTTCAGTGCGTAAAAGCGTGGGAATATGTTAAAACGTTTATAATGACATGCCTCGGGGAGGGTGTGTGTGTGTGTGTGTCATGTTCTACAAACACCTCTTATTCTTATTTTACTTCATTAATTCTTTTTAGGTAAGGTAGTACAGTAATTTTTTCGGACAGTACCAATATCCAGACGAAAAATGGGACATACCATACAAGAAAAGCACAGTCGATTTAATTCCCTATAAGGCAGTTATAGAGAAAAGAGAGAGGAAGAGATCGGTGACTTGTCAGTTAGCTCTCCGTGAATAGGGAGCCTCCGATAATTGAATCTTTCCCCGTATTTGCACAACAAATAGTGCCGCGAGCAACCCTAATTTGGTCCACGAACAATTTTACTCGTCTTTTAATAGCGAGACAAGAGCCCCGTGGTCAATTGGGCTGGACGCTAAAGGAGTTTTTATTGTGATAATAATTCTATTTAGCACTTTCTACTGGAAATTGGAGAAATGATGTGATTCTATTTTATCTCCTTTCCTGAGACATTCAGGACCTATATAATTGTGAAAAAGCAGGATTGTTTAACAATGGTAAGTGAATTAAATTTCTTTCTAACAATAACATAATATTTCTATGCGGTTTAATCCATTGCCAAACAACATAAGTTAAGACTCATCCAAACTGAAAAAGTTGCAAGCGACATTTCAGAGTGCAATTAAACTGAAAAATAAATGTCATTTGTGGTAGGAAATCTTGAGGGAAAGGAGAATTGCTTGTGAGATGCAATTTCTTTTCTTTTCTCTTAATGTTTTCCAAGCCTTTATTTCTTCAGCGCGTAAAAAGCGGTTTAAATGGAAACGAGTTAAACCTCGGTAAACTAGGTAAACCAACCAAAGATACAAAAAGCCCTTTTCTCAATACATCAGAAGTTTGTGATAACTTGATAAATTAGGTAAGACTATTAAAAATCCCGACTAGAGCTTGTATAAACTGTAGCTACAAGTTTTGGTGGTCCCTATCAATACAGTCTGCGATTTGGCTCATTCTTAACTCATAAACATTTTAAAGAAGCTGAGGTTATGATGTATTTGTAATTCCCCTGAACGTTGGTTCACTTTCAATACACAATATTAAACTTGTAGCTAAAACTTGTCAAAATGTTTTAAATGGACCCTGTCCTTTTAAAACATTTCCTGTTCAGTCCCTGTTTTTACGTTTCTGTGCATTTATAATTAAGAAAATATTGCAGAAAAAGAAGAAATTGCTTGTAATAAGCAATTTCTTCTTTTTCCACAATATTTTCTGCTATAATGACTGGTTATTTTTCCAGTTAAATCCGCTATCAATTCTCGTCTGTAAATCAGGAAAGGGTTAATCCAGTTTGTATAAACATAAGATTTATGTGATTTAGACAATTTTTTACATTTGCTATATTTATTTAAGTGGGTTATGTTTGTAGCAACGTTATATCATAAAGGCCAAAATATCGTTAATGGACGACCAAAAACGTGTCAACTACAGCTTTTTAAAGACGTAGTTAGGACATTTTGATCTTCCATCGACAGCATAAGATATAACTTCGTGATGGGTGTTTGGTTATAATTATTCAAATTCACCGATCATTTACTCGTTAACAATGACATTATCTCAAAGTTGCATACCAAATTTGGTATGGGCCACACCGGTTATGGTTTCTTGTCCCTTAACGATAAAACTATAGGATTCAATTCACAAACCGCCAGTCACGCCCACTGAAGTTCTACTTCGATATTAAACGGCGTGATTTTGTATATTTATAATGAGTAACAAGAAACAAATTGTAAAATAGTGGCTTGACGACCTAAACGTCGTAACTAATGATTGATTAAGCTGTTGTTACGACTTCAAGTCACCAAATCAACAAAAATACTTGACATATATAAAGGACGATGTCAGAGTTCAAAGTTCACTTCCGATATGAATGAATGATTTGATTGGGTGATTTTTTCTTTGATTGACAAACGCGATCGGTTAATTGTAAGTAACTTGACAAGAATAAAGATGTTAAAGACTCTCTCGATTACCGCTATGTCCGGTAAGCTTGCTGTGATCGCAATCCTTTTATCGAGAGTTTGAACCCCAGTTTGGAAAATATTTTTACGACACTTGTCTTAAGTCATCGCCACATGCATCATTTGTCCAATAATAATGATAAAAAGAAATTATTTATTTTAAGAAAGTTACCCATTGAGCTAACAACATACATTGAAGGGTACAAATAACGGTACTCTGTCCTATGTTCGAAGATAAGAATGTTGCCTAAGTTGGATTAGCAACTAGTGGCTCGGATCGAATGTGAAAAATGATAGGAAGTCATGGTGAGGTGCATCAGCCTCCCTGATATAACTGATACTGTTGAAAGTGCTGTACACCTCCATATAATCAATCAACCATCTCAATTCCCATACCTAAACTGAAATAAGCTGTAGTAACACCAAAAGTTTGGCTCACAGTCAATACGACAGTATTTCGAATCAAAATCATCATACTTGCGGCGATTTGCCCTGAAAATAAAGAGGTTCACGTCTGTTTCGGTGTCAAAGTAAAGTAAAACACATCTTCCCATTTCCATACGACAAAGTTTTAGACTGGTCCGTATTGGAAGAAGTTGCAAGCGACAATTGCAAGTTGGTGAATATCTAAATATTGTTTTTGCTGGTAGAAAACATTGTAAAGAAATTACTTTTTATAACCAAATCTTTTCACAACGTTTTATTATGCTGTTTTCTTGTTGAAGCGTCAAATAGCGCTATTGGTTGGGGATGGATTAAACTTATCGCCATCAATGCAAGTATCGTTATAGGTCGAACCCAAATAGTTATTATAGTATTCAATTGATATCGGTTATTGACGACCAAAATGTCGCAATCAATTTAAATTGTATTTACGATATTTTGATCGGATTACCACATAGTTTCCTTTTTAGACAAGAAATATGATCAAAGAGAATTAGAGGGAAAAGAGAAATTGATTGTAACAAGCAATTTCTCTTTTTCTAACAGTGTTTTCTTCCTTATTGTGCTCTTAATTTTCAATTTGAGTGCTATTTTAAATTTTGTCAGCAACTTCTTTGAGTTTGGACCAATCTGAAATATTGTCTCGGGTTAAGAAAATACAACATAATTACACCTAAGAATCACCCTTAAGAAAAAAAGTTTTGGAAAAAATCATGTCAAAAGGAGAAATAGCTTGTAACAAGCACTTTTTTCATTCTCCAGGATGTTTTCATCCCAGACAGACAATAACGAATTTAAAGTCAATGAACTTGAAATTTATAGTTGTCACTCTAGACCAGTCTTAAACTTTTTAGTCTCAGGTAATGGGTTAACATCGAGAAAGATTGCGATAACCATCATAGTGAAGTCTGTGGTCTAGTTGTTAGACACAGTACTCAGACTTAGAGCTTGATGATTGTGAGTTAAGTTGTAAAAACATTGGGCGAACTTCCTTTGTGCAATCGGATACCAAGGGCTCAATAGAGTTATTTAATTTACTTTGATAATCAAACCTTACAGATTTCCGAAGGCCAACGAATCGTAGGTAGACTTCAACGTTATCGTGTGTAGGGCTTTCTAAAACCTGAAGTTATAATATTTTGTAAATTCAAATTCAAATATATGCGTAAAGCAACTACTGTAATGTAACTCGTTGGAAAACCAATTGAGTTTATCATTATCATCATTATTGTATTATTGTTATCATCATTATTGTATTGTTATTGCCATCATCATTGTAATATTGTTATCATTAACTCAATAGTTATGATAATGAAATCATATGAAAAGAATGTCGACAAGGTAATCTAAATGTTTATATCTTTATTACTCAATAGATCGTCAATGGATTTATTCAAATATTAATGTATTACAGATTTCTTCAATCTATTTTCAATAAGCAAATACATTTTAGATGAGTCACCCTTCATGCATCGTAGGTTTTCACAGTTTGAAGTATTTTCTGCATCAATTCTTCTATTTTCTAGTCATTACATCTTCACACTGCATAGTATGTGTCGATAAAAACGTCGTAACTACACCTTAGAAAAAGCTGTTATAACATCATTTCGACCGTCATCAATCGGGTATGATAACATTATCATCGAACTAAGTTTTATTCGGCTGTTTTATAATTGAAGTCGCACTGTGTGGTTCAATGGTTATCCCTGTGCACTCGTAATCTTGGAGAAGCATGTCGAGATTTATAGGTACGAAACAAGGTTGCGCACAGGTCACGAGAGAATTTCCTAGGGGTTCCAGTACTGTTGATACACAGGGATGACATGAATATGTGAACTTAGCCCTGATATAACTGAATGATTGTTCGAAACGGTTTTGTAATTGTATAAGAATGGTGGACCTTCTTATCGCGCCTTTGGTATATCTAGATTCTATTACTGTAGGAATAGAGCAGAAACTTGGAACATATGGTTACTTTCAATCTATACCAAGTAGAGGGTAACTCTTCATGATCATTTGTTATTATAATACCATTTCTCCAAATTTGATTTCAAAACCGACAGCCCGGCGTCGTGCGTTTACAAGCGGTGTTCTAGTAAATCAAACCCACTATAAGAAAAGATGCCATATGGATAAAGATTGACTCCGGTTGGACTGAGTGGTTAAAACACTGAAAAGGTGTTTGTGACCTCGTCCTATTGTATTAGAACTGTTAAACTGTTAAATAGTTTTAACTCATAGGCTTCTTATTTAATTAGATGGATCGTTGACACACACACCCTCCCCTCTGATCTTCGACAAGGCAGCTGGTCAGAAATATCAAATATTTCTAGTTTGCAAGATATTGGGATCGTAAAATAAAAGCAAATGGTTGATTGGCAACTTAAACGTCGTAACTATAGTTTGAAAAGCTGTGTATTCAGTGTTTAAGTTGCTATACTTTCTAAATTTGTGTGAAATAAATGTCAGAGTTCAACATTCACTTCCGGTCAAAATAAATGGTTTAATTGAAATTAATTTTGAATTCCAGTAGAGGTCCGTCCATATATAAACGCGTCCCTTCTTTTAAATACGGAATGATCCATGAAATGAAAAAAAGTGATCCTAGATCAACTGACGGTATATGCTTATCAGGGTGGAAACCTTTCGCTTAGGACTAATCTTATGGATTTCATATGGCCATTCTATTGTATAAAGTTGTCGCTAATGGTTAATCTGATTTTGCCATTCCTATCTTATTTTGCAATTTCTATGTCGTCGGACGAAATCTCCGAATTCCGGTTACGGTTGTAATATTTGACCCGTCAGACAAAAAGTGTCCTGCAGAAGTTAATTAAAGATAGAAATTCCGAAATAAGCCTGAAGCAAAGGCTGAGAAAATGCACCAATAGCGAAAGGTACCGACCTTTTTCACGGGATTTTAGTCCGACATCAGCAACTTTTGGGTCCCAGGGGCTCGTCAGTCGGTGTAATACGGTGCCCTGCAAAGGGTTTATCAAAAACTGACTGTTTTAGGTGTATGGCAACTTGTAATAACATTGTTATATATAGGTATTTACAGACCTTCTACAGCTGAACTTCAGAAAAGAAAAAATAAAAGATAAAATAAAACAGTGTTGAATTATTTACTTCATTTGAGCTCTAAGGAGTCAAGCAGATATTTTTGCTTATCGAAAAACTGTAGCCGTTAAACCCCGTGATCAGTAGGATCAGTCTGACTGGGACCAATGAACGTCGCAGTCCCTTACACGGATACCCCTTTTTAGTTATCACTCGCATGATTAAAATTGCAAAGGTGTGTTAGGGAGGAATAGTTTTATCAAATAGAATTTCAAAGAATAGGCGTAATATTACACTTACTATTTTTTACCTAAAACATGGTTTTAAACATACCTTTTGAATGAGTTGACATATTTTTACCTTCGTAAGGTTAGGTAGACCGTGGGAAATAGATTCGTTAGTGAAACTGGATTATGTAAAATACATTTCAAATCGTGACGTTTTTCAATGCTTGAAAGATCTTAACTCCTTTAATCTAGTATTACATGTTTTGTACAGTAATTTGTTATTCTTTCAAGAATTGAATTCAGATGTCATCGAAATTAATGATCTTACACTTCGTGTTTGATACGTGGGAGATCGACATCTTTTAACTCATTCCCACACAATGACGCTTTTTGACACCCTCAAGAGAATGGGCTTTGGAAAGCATTGTGGAAAATGAAGAAAGTGCTTGTAACAAGCAATTTCTTCATTATCCATAATGTTTTCTAGCCATAAAGACGAAGGATCTTTGAATTCCACAAACTAAAAACTGTCATCTGCAACTTCTTTCAAGTTCGATCAGTCTAAAATTTTGTCGTGTGGTAATGGGTTAAAAACTAGTTGATTAGGACGTCAAGAGTCTTCCGAAGAATACCCGTTGATAGTACTTTTTTATCACCTCGATCCACTAATTCATTTATTATATTGGGCTAAACGCCAAGTACAACAGTACTCAAGTGATATTGTTGAAGGTTTTGTTCTGACCGCATTGATTAATTGAATAAATGATTGAATTATTGATTGATTGACTGATTGATTAATTGATTATTGAGGTGAAACGCCAGTTTCAACTGTATTTCCGATACATCGAGGCGGCCGGTAAATATTCTCAAACCAGAAACCATAACATTCCGAACCATGTATCAGCTGCGCATCACACTTAGTTAGACTACTTGTCATCAGCACATTGGTTGGAGACAAATGGCGCACACCGCTGTGACTTTTATTAAATATCGGTCTAAGATTATCTTAGGTGCCCTTCCGAAACTTTGTGAGCATGTTCAAAACTGTTGCTTTTTTCATACTCATTACCAAACGACAAAAGTTAAGACTGACCTAAATTCATCCAAGCTGCAGATGATGTTTGTAAGTGTAATTGAATTGAAAAGGCAATATCTCCTTTCATCACAGAAAAAACTAAAACACTCAACGAAAGAATAAATTTCTGATATTTCCATTTTTCTGAGCATTTCTTTAAAGTTACTTATTCTAAAATGATACCTACTTTCAATCGTAGTAGGGTTTTTTGTTTGTTTGTTTTTGTTTTGTTGTTGTTTCAATTTTTTCTGAATGTTTAGTTCTTCCGTCTAGAAATTAGATGATTACAACGTTTAAGAACACACATGATCAAGAAATTATGAGAAATGCAGATGCTGTGCCCAAGATATGCTCAAATTCTAACATTTAGCCTTGATGTTGTTACCTTGAGCTCAAACTTCTCCCGAATAGCAAATCTACTCAGAATTGCCAAATTATTTTCAAATTCTTATCTCAAAATCATTCATTTTTTTTCCCGATCATTTTTATTATTTTAGCTCTATGTATGCCATTGAAATGGAACTTATCACAAGATGTTGAAGTTGTACTCTGGACAAATTTAGAAGATCAGTAAACAACGCCAATTAAGAATCCCCTCGCCGATACGGGAATTTATACCGTGCAGACGTATTTTAAAAATGTCTTAGAAGGTACACTAAATGTTCTTTGTCACCTCTAAACAGAAACAAATACATCTACTAACCACAAATCTGTTGGGTTAACCATTTTAAAACCCCATATTTAAACATAATTATAGAGATTTTAACGTGTTCGTGGAAGCGTTGAGGCAAAATCAATACGAAACAAGGAAACTTGAAGAAAATGTCTTCGAAAAACGTAACTTTGTTTAAGCCTGATTTACTACATTCTTTGATAGATTTCCTAGACAGAGCCTTTCAAAAATACGTTTTAGTTCTGCCTTACGAAATCGCTGCTGAACAATAGGATTTGCGTTTAGAGTTTTATTTTTGTCCGTCAAAGTGTATGTCTGCTTGCTTTTAAGCCCTCATTATGTGGATACGTTTGGGGTCTTCCTGGCATAAATATCCCAAGGTGAGTATTTGTGATCGATCGTCGTCCGTATGTCCGTCAACCACTACACCCGCCCATTAAAGCCATTTTTTCAAACTGAATTATTAAAAGAATTCGATAATGTTATTAAATCCATCAGCTGTTTTCTGAGAAGAATGCATCATTTTTTTCATTATTTACCATATATTAAAATTGGCCCCGCCCAGAGGAGCCATGTCTTTTGACCTGTCAGGATTCTTTGAAAGAATTTGATAATGGGTTACGGAATGATCATTCCTGTGAAAGTTGGTTGAAATGCATCTGTCTATTCCTGAGAAAATGATTTTCAAAGTTTTCACCATAGAAGCAAATAAGCCCTGCCCGAGCTATTTTTTTATCTGATCAAATTCATTTGAAGGAATCTGATAAAGGGTTCAGACTTAAAATCCTCTTGCTAGAAGCCGTGAAGTAAAGTTGCTCCATGTTTTGTTAAAAGCCGCGAGATAAAGTTGCTCCATAATTTGTAAGAAGCCATGAGGTAAAGTGGTTCCATGTTTTGTTAGAAGCCGTGAGGTAAAGCGGCTCCATGTTTTGTTAGGAGCCATGAGGTAAAGTGGTTCCATGTTTTGTTAGAAGCCATGAGGTAAAGTGGCTCCATGTTTTGTTAGGAGCCATGAGGTAAAGTGGTTCCATGTTTTGTTAGGAGCCATGAGGTAAAGTGCCTCCATGTTTTGTTAGAAGCCGTGAGGTAAAGTGGTTCCATGTTTTGTTAGGAGCCATGAGGTAAAGTGGCTCCATGTTTTGTTAGAAGCCGTGAGGTAAAGTGGCTCCATGTTTTGTTAGGAGCCATGAGGTAAAGTGGCTCCATGTTTTGTTAGAAGTCGTGGGGTAAAGTGGTTCCATATTTTGTCAGGAGCCATGGGGTAAAGCGGTTCCATGTTTTGTTAGAAGCCGTAGGGTAAAGTGGTTCCATGTTTTGTTAGAAGCCATGAGGTAAAGTGGCTACATGTTTGTTAGGAGCCATGAGGTAAAGTGGCTCCATGTTTTTGTTAGAAGCCATGAGGTAAAGTGGTTCCATGTTTTGTTAGGAGCCATGGGGAAAAGTGGTTCCATGTTTTGTTAGAAGCCGTGGGGTAAAGTGGTTCCATGTTTTGTTAGAAGACGTGGGTAAAGTGGCTCCATATTTGTTAGAAGCCATGAGGTAAAGTGGCTCCATGTTTTTGTTAGAAGCCATGAGGTAAAGTGGCTCTTTGTTTTACATGCGTTAGTACCTGATGACATGCAGTAACAAGGAGACTCAGATAAGCGATTTAGGATCTATATGATCCCACTGTGGTAACACCACTGTCAAAAGTTTCTTGCAAACATGGAACCGAAGTTGGTATATTTATTTACGTATTAGTCAATAAATCCATACGCGTCCGTTTGAATTGAGTATTGTATGCTTAACTATCAATTACGTATCTATTACTTGTGTCCGGATCACCTACTTCATGTAACCGAGCTAATACTGAGGAAAATAAGGATTCATTTGGTAATATATATATTGCCTGGCGGAAAATTATGAAGATGCTTCTTTTCTTACCCCTTTTTTCAATTTAAATACCTTACTTTATATAAATTCGTTTATATATTGGCATGCTTCTCCATTATCTCTTTTTAACGTATATTACAGAGGAAACCTATGTAAATAGACAGTTAGGCGCGTTTACTCTTCAATCACAACACTTTTAAGTTTCTCTAACAGTTTCAACTCGCATACGATTCTATGGACCACGACTACATAACGTGTGGAATTCTACAACGAGATTATTGCTCGTTAATACACTCTTGGACCTTGTTCAAATATAAAAGCGATGTAATGTGATATATTGTCTAGTGTTTGGACGCCGGAGACACACTTTATCCTGTGATTACCAAGTCTCTATGCTTAGGGCATGATTACCAATTTTGCTAAAACCTTCATTATTTATCAAATTAACACTTTGTTAATGGATTGGTCGCAGTACAATGATGAATCGGTGAAGCGTGTAGGGTTTTCTAGATCCTTATAGCTACGAAAAATTCTAAAAGTTAAACTACAGTCAATTTACAAAAAATATTTTGTGCTAAAATACTTCATCTAATGTATTTATAATGCACTGTATTCCTCCTGTGAGTTGTCGGTAAATCGTGGGTGGAAAATAAGAGCTATATACGGTTAAAAAGATATGAAGAAAACGAGAGATAGTTTAGCACAAGCAATTTCACATTTTCTCACGTTTTTATACAGCTAAATTTGTTCAGTGCGTCAAAAGCAGGGTTGTTTAGTAATGGTGTCACAGTTGAACTCCGTCGGTCAACAATTTTTTTTAAAATGGTGTAACGGTTGGTCGTGTAAGAATGAAACAACAATCGCATGTGTAAATGATAAAGAGGTTGAGAGGTAGAGCGTCGGCTTAACGATCAAAAAGTCCCAAGTTCGTTTCCAGCGAGCGACATTGGTTCAATCATTGGCCCACATAATCATTGTGATTACTGCTGTATTCTCCAGGAAGCAGAGTCGAGAGGGATTAATCTAAGTTGATAGAATTTGTTTCTGGCTTAAAACTCCAAACAGGTGTATAGAATAAGATCAGACAAGTCTGTACATATGTGCAGGCTAATTATAGTGTATACCTTATACCATGTAGAAACATTCCGGAATACCAACCGATGACTCGACTGAAATGCTGCGTTAGCTGTGTTAGAGAAACTACGCCATTAGTTGCACCATATCCAAAGGGAGATAAAAAATCTATGAAAAAAACCTGTCCAATAGTAAATGTGTTAAGTATGTTAGTTTCTATAGATTTATAGAACTTTTGATAAAGAACCATTTAGAACACTATACTGTAGGGGTTCAAACGTCTCTAAGATTAATCCATTTCCCAACAAGGAAGAAGTATAGCGGGAGATACACTCAAAAGACCAGATAATTGAATTATAAACAGACGACCAGGTTAGTTCGTAATTATTGCGTAATTATTGCCTCTCAAAGGTTTCGCGGCGGAAACTTTACGAGATAATTTTCGTCAAATTTAATTCTGTTATTTGCTTAAAGGTGTTGTGTGCAGACATTTTCTACGTGTTATTTTCCGAGTGTATAACTCTTGTTCAACTGGGACCAAGTAGGTCTCCACTAGCGGACCAAGTTGAGATGAAGATGGGGGGGATGGGGGGGGGGGGGTTATACCTTGATGAGGAGAAGGGTTGTATCGGGTAGAGGTAGTCTGAATCTACGAACCCTTTGCCTATTGAGTCCTGATTGATAGACATTTAGAAATGAATATAAAAAACGACTATTTATAAACTATAATTTATATAATGACATATATCCTAGCTTGAAATCAAGAGAAGTGTTCGGACGTGTTTGGTTACAAATAAATAAATGCCGCCATCAAATCTGAGGCGGTTCTAATGATTTAAACAACATAGGATTAAGTGAGAAATTTATGATAATTTATCTTGGATCGAATCTGTTATATATGTAAAAAAGGTGTATACACTCATTACCAAACAATCCCGCGTTTTGACGCCCTGAAGACAAATGTGGGAAACTTTGTTGAACGGTCAATTATCACAAGTTTGACTGAAAGTCCGTTTGTACGTTTTTAAAATTAAAAAAGTCATTTTTCAAATGGACATGCAGCTACAACCTGAATTCAGGTAAAAAACCCAAAACATATTATATTTCGAGAAAAACATCAGAGACAGAAACGTTTGCATATTTTACACATCACTCTAAAAGGGATAATCAAGAATGAGCAAATAGTACTGACCCTGTGCAGAATGCGCGGACCGATTTTCTGATTCTTTAGTCATTCTACCAAATTATATGTTCATTTTGAAATTCTATCTCTGATTGACCTCTGCTGGATAGGATCTCTATTATAAATATTTGTTTCACTGATTTTCCGGGTGGTCCTTTTTCGCGTGACAGATCATTTACTGCTCTATGCCGACATCTGATCGAGTTTTCTTAGAGTGAACGATTTCAGAAAAAAATTAATTGAGAGCCAATTTTGTCAAAGAGAGATAGTGAAACATAGCCAGACAGACCGACAAACAGAAACCGGTACAGAAAATAAAATCAGATGCAGACAAGACGAAAGGTATAGACACTGACAAGAATGATAGACTGATCTGTGAGAGAAAGGAGACTATCGTCTGTCAGACTAACACAGATAAGCAGTAAACGGGAAAGATGTATTTGTCCCGATGAACGAGCGATGACCAAATCAAACGATAATTATCATTTTTATCAAGTAATGACATGCTATCAACTAGGAGCTTGGTCAATTTCGGTGCTACTGGTATTTAACCTTTGTCATGCTGTATAAAAATCCTTACGGAATTGAATTAAATCAAAGGGCTGAAAGCTTGGTTCAATCGTTGGCCAACATAATAAGTGTGATTGCTGCTGTATTCTCCATTTTCTCACGTTTTTATACAGCTTAATTTGTTCAGTACGTCAAAAGCAGGGTTGTTTAGTAATGGTGTCACAGTTGAACTCCGTCGGTCAACAAATTTTTTTAAAATGGTGTAACGGTTGGTCGTGTAAGAATGAAACAACAATCGCATGTGTAAATGATAAAGAGGTTGAGAGGTAGAGCGTCGGCTTAACGATCAAAAAGTCCCAAGTTCGATTCCAGCGAGCGACATTGGTTCAATCATTGGCCCACATAATCATTGTGATTACTGCTGTATTCTCCAGGAAGCAGAGTCGAGAGGGATTAATCTAAGTTGATAGAGCTTGTTGTTAAAAAAATCAAGATTTCTTTTACAAATCAATTATATAAACAACTCTTGCAGGAAAAATACAAACAGGAGGTGTAGACTAAGATCAGACTGCACTTATGTGCAGGCTAATCTTGGTCTGCACCTCCTGCCAAAACCGGAATATTTCGGGTTCAGCATGACAAGGGTTAACATCACTTTTATGTTATTTTTAAAATTTCAGATTGACAAGTAGACGGGATGTAGTCGTTTTGTTTATACCTTTACTGTATACATTTTATTAAATGTTTCGTAAATTCAATGTCATGATTCTTACCAGTGCTGATCATATTTTTATTGACAAGGAACTTAAATTGTCATCCCTGTCTAGCCTTGGACGAAGAATCTGGCAGCCAGACTAGGCGATTGTTGTTGACACCGACAAAATGTCTTTTAAGAAAAGTGGCACTAGTCGTAATAATCGAATCACTGGCCCCGCCCACCTACTACGCTGGCCCGGCCCACCTACTACGCTGGCCCCGCCAACTGACTCCGCTGGCCCGCCAACCGACTCCGCTGGCCCCGCCCGCCGACTCCGCTGGCCCCACCAACCGACTCCGCTGGCCCGCCACCGACTCCACTGCCCCCCATTGACTCCGCTGGCCCCGCCCACCTGCTACGCTGGCCCCGCCAACCGATTCCGCTGGCCCGCCCACCGACTCCGCTGGCCTGCCCACCGACTCAGCTGGCTCGCCATCGACTCCGCTGCCCCCCATTGACTCCGCTTGCCCCGCCCACCTGCTACGCTGGCCCTGCCAACCGATTCCGCTGGCCCCGCCAACCGACTCTGCTGGCCTGCCCACCGACTCTGCTGCCCCCCCCCCCCCCAACGGCCCAAACCGAAGTTCCGCTTCGATTTTAAAAGCCTTATTTTGAAAAAATATGGCTAGTAACATGTAACAAGAATTCAAAAATGTTGATTGACGATCTAAATGTCGCAATCTTATGAATAATTCGCTAACCCAACAACAATGCCTTACGTAAATATCGCCCCATGTTGGAGTTCAAAATCCACTTCCGGTGTGAATCAAATATTAGTTGGAAGAGGCGATGGATTCTGTCGAGATTACCGCAGTATCATCACTGTCTATTCTTTACCCTTTTCTGAAATGGTCACTTTATAACAAACATAACCTAAACAAATAAACAATCGACCCGTGGTCAAGCAAAACCTTAATAAAAGACGTTCTTCTATGAAAATTCCAATGTTTGGATTACGTTACAAGTGGTTTTAGAATAAATTGTCTCCATTCACTTGATACAGACGTTGCAGACGACAATTTTAGTTTGATAGAATGTTATATATTTGTCTTTCTAGGAGGAAAACTATGTGGATAATGTAAAGATTGATTTCATTTCTTAAAATTATTTTCTTCATTTTTTCTCCTTGTTTCAGAACCTGTTAAATAAGGGCTGTAGAAAAGTAGCATTGTGTTGAAAAGGGTTGAATACAAGTTGAGTTATCGCACGTTAGCTTTAACGTTTAACCAGGAGTAAGTCAAGACCAGACTGTACAAAAAGAACAGATTGGTTGATTGAATGGGGTTTAACGCCACTTTTAAAGTATTTCAGTTATATCTCGGCGGCTGGAGCACCTAAAAAGGATTCATGGTATTTCTCACACCAGTACTACCACTACATTCTTTCCTAGCCATCAGCTGCTATCCCGCTTAGCTATACGATTATCAGCCCGTTGGTGGGAGACAAATGTCGGAAAGAATATGTGCCGCCGCCGGGGATCGAGCCCATGACAGCTTCTTTAGGCCGTAATGTACTTTGTGTCCAGGATCCTGAGTACTTGCACTTTACATACATTGGAAATTTATTTGAAAAAATCGTAACCGAAAAGTTGTTATGAATTCACCTGCAGCGGAATGAATGAAAATAGAATCTTAGGAGGACATGGCTTTGGTTTCTTATTTTGTTTTACTATGGTAGCTTGTTATTCGCGAGATGACATGAAAATCGGAAGTTGTCTCTAAAATGTAAGATGCAGCCAAAATATGTAAGGATCTGCCAATTTCTATCTTCTTTCTGACAAAATTTGGAGACAGCAGTCACTCTTTGCAGCCAACATGTTATGTCCGGGAATTTAGAATGCCGCGAGATTGGCATCTAATGGGCAGATTTCACGATAGAATTTCTAAAAACACTCTCGTCAACTAAAAATGTCATGACAAGAATGGTTACATAACAATTGTTTCGCTAGTACTACATCTTGTTAAAGAACCTGCCAACTATTGTAATTAATGTAGTCAAAGATAATTGAATAGATTCAAGTCAAAGTATGGGATTTTTGGATTTTCCGAAATAGTACAGCTTCACCTTGTGGAACAAGTGTGACTCAGTGGTTTTTACTGCTGACTCTTGATTTGGTTAACCCATTACCAGATACCGTGCCGCTGATTGTACGAATACAATCTTTCGAGTCATTACATAGCCAGAGCTTAGCACTGGTGATAGGCAGAAAGAAGTCGAAGAAGACTTGGTCGAGTTTTGATTTCTAAGATTGATATAGAAGGTGCAAAAATCTTGCATAACAAATTGATACATGTCTGGGATAAGTCATTGTTTCATAGTATATGAACTTTTACCTATATGTGTGTGCTCTCTGGCTTTTTTTTTCAATGTTGCCTATTTGACTCGTTATTTGATTCTAAAATAATTAATTAATGCACTTGTTTTTTAATCTTAATAATTATTGTGAGAATTTCAACAAAGAATTAAAGAATTCATGCCAGTCGAAAGAGAGAGGGAGCATTTTAAACCGACAAAAACACCAACTTCAGTAGGGCAAACCTAAATACCAATAGACAAGACCATTGTCAAGATGCCACGATAATTCAAATTAGTATTTTTTTCCTTTTTATTGAAAATGATATTGGTTAAAAAAGTACTAACTACGGATTTTTCTTTTTTTTTGGGGGGGGGGGGGCTGTCATACTGCATTGTTACAGGGTGTTATGAAACGCATTCTATATTCGGTGTGAGTTCTAATTAAGAATACACTTGGGAAGGCAATATGTTCTGTGATGTATATCTGGATTCCAATGTTGCTTTGAGTATCTGTACAACATGCACGAGAAAAATAATGCTGACCTTGCCAATTCCATTCTATAGTTGAAGTCAATATGAGGTTTTTGTTGATAAAACAAGTATGTTACACTCATTACGCATTATAGGAACGTGCGTAACAAAAACCAATACCGTAGCATGTGCAAATTAAGAATGCATTTTAAGGTCCCTGTTTCAGTTATATGTTTTTACATAGGAAAACAAGTGTTTTCTTTTGATACCTTTTTCAGTTATAAACTTTTTTGCTCTAGCATTCTGTCCGAACACTCAATGTCTATACTCGTCACACGTATTTCGGTTGATTTTTTTTCTTTTTTCGCGTTTCTAAATTGAGCAATTACCAGACGACAGAATAACAGTCTGGTCTTAATTTACAGAAGTTGATGACGACAACATTAATTTGATCGAGTTTGAAATGTTTAAAAACAATAAATTTATATGATAGACCTTACATATTAGAATAACGAGACTGTTCTATATTTTCATCGTGGTATTCGATCGGTTAGTTGGTCAGTCGGTAGGTCTGTGTATGGTTCGACCGGTTGGTCGGTCACTCGGTAGGTCGGTCTGTATATGGTTCGACCGGTTGGTCGGTCACTCGGTAGGTCGGTCTGTATATGGTTCGACCGGTTGGTCGGTCACTCGGTAGGTCGGTCTGTATATGGTTCGACCGGTTGGTCGGTTACTCGGTAGGTCGGTCTGTATATGGTTCGACCGGTTGGTCGGTCGGTCGGTAGGTCTGTCTATATATGGTTCGACCGGTTGGTCGGTCAGTCGGTAGGTCGGTCTGTATATGGTTCGACCGGTTGGTCGGTCACTCGGTAGGTCTGTCTGTATATGGTTCGACCGGTTGGTCGGTCAGTCGGTAGGTCGGTCTGTATATGGTTCGACCGGTTGGTCGGTCAGTCGGTAGGTCGGTCTGTATATGGTTCGACCGGTTGGTCGGTTACTCGGTAGGTCGGTCTGTATATGGTTCGACCGGTTGGTCGGTCAGTCGGTAGGTCGGTCTGTATATGGTTCGACCGTTTGGTCGGTCAGTCGGTTGGTATGTTCATGTAGCTTGTTCTTGTCCATCCAACTTGGTTTATTCGATTCAAATCTAACACAATATCAAGCAAAGATGTGCATGCTACATTTTGGTTACGTTCCATTATTTGTTCTATGAAACGTGAAAGAGTTTCACTCAAACATACATTGTCGTTTGGTGACCAAAACTTCGTAACTTAAGATTGAATAAGATTGATTTACAAGGTTCTGGTCAACCAATTATGTCACGAACTTAGTATTTCATGTAGCATATGTAGCTTACCTACACATTTTGACAATTTTATAGTAAAAATAACTTAAAATCACGTTTCTACTTACTGTGCATTTTTTCTGAACAACAAAAATTCTCAATGTGACTTCATATTTGTCTGCCTTGTCCGTTATTTACAATGAAATTTCGTAGGTACATAATAAAGCAGTTTCTAGATAAAACCAGATCAGCTCATGCGTGACATTTCCAACGAGCAAACATATTATCTAGGTAAATACGCAGATCAGCCTTAATCCAGACAGTGTGATCAGTGTCTTTACTACACGATCGATTTATATAAATTTTCTCGATTTCCTTAAAAGATCAACCGAGGACGGTTAGCTCGGTCGTTAACGCAAATTTCTCTCAGTCCTTGGATCTTGGGGTCGAACCCGGGCAACCTCTTTTATAACGAAGCTAGCGTGTCTAACGTGTTTGTCTCTCACAAATTGATAGAATCCCGGCCATGCCCACTGAGCTACCACTTAGATCTTAAACGGCGTTATTTTACAAATTTATGTCAATGACTTGTAATAAAGAAGTCGAATGGTTGGTTGGCGACCTTATCGTCGTATCTACGGTTTGAATAGCCACGAAGTTTACGTCGATAAAGCAACAAAAATGCGTCAAAAATGTCGATCGTTGTCGGAATTCCAAGTCTTAATGTATGATTAGTGTATGAATTTTGTGTTGACAGCCGCAATTCGTCAATCAGTTAATGACAGAATTACGTCTAATTGGAGTGAGCAGTTGATTGCTCGGATAGAATGTGCAGGTACCATAAATGGAAGAAATGAAGTAACGAATCGCTAGCCAGCCTACTGAACTCCGACAAAAAATCCTCGTAGATATTAAACGGCGCTACGTGGAAAACTTCGTTATCAGTAACCTGTAGAAATTGTAGAATGGTTGATTGGTAGTGTTAATGTCGTGACTAAATCTTGAAAAATACAGTTACAACGTTTAATTCGCCAAACGAATAAAAATGTTGAACATAAATGTTGGAGTTCAAATTTTACTTTTTGTATAAATAAACAATTTGATTGTTCAATCCTTTTTTGACCGAAAGTTACGATTCGTCAGATGCCTCCGTTCAATACAACCAATCTATCTTTAGAGGATCAGGGAAATGTCAAACTGTCCAGACTGCTATATGTCTGCGCCATCGTCGCTTATCCACGGTACTTACCTCACTTATTCAAGAAGGAAGTAGTGTAAACGGCCTGATTACCTGTGAGTACCTAAGATATTAATACGCGTAAAAGTCAAGCCGGGACACAAATACTGAGAATCAAAACAAAATGCTGAATGCGGGGACAGTTTTTGTATAATCAGTATACCTAATACACAATTGGTCCTTGTTTAACGTGTCCAACCATTTCACATGTTTGTGAAGTGTAGACTCCGAGCAGCCTGGATAACAACAAAGGATATTCAAAACAGCAACAGGTCACAACTAAACGTTAAAGCAGTATCTATCTATAGAATAATTGTTGAAGTCTTTGATCAGACAGTATGGATACAGAGGCTTTTATGAATCTTTACTTTATGCACATATATATTGTTTAGAATTGTCACACTCAGGCTAAAAGAAATATACGGAAATTTGACATGGAAATACTTTAAAAGAAAAGAGTTTCCAGAAAATATCAAATGTTTTCAACGGTAAAATTCGACAAATACAGAACACATAAAACACATCGTTTGTTCTGAAGTTTATATCCCTAGAAATGCCTCTAATTCTAATTAATGGTTTCTTGTTTATAGTTCTTTGACACTTCCCGAGAAGTTCTGTTGGAATTATTTGTTCTAAAATCATCAATTTTACGAAACGCATCCGTGTGCCAACACAATATTTAAAACAAACATACTTATTATTACTTATTTATTTCCCACTTCAACAAAATGCTCACGTCGGTCGGTCTGTCAGTATGTCCGTCCGTCTGTACGTCGGTCGATCAGTAGACCAAACCTTGTCCGGGTGATAACCTGACACAGGGTTGACCTATGACAAATGTAAATAGACAATACTCTCGGAATGAAGATTATCCCTATTCATTTTCATGTCATCCACGGTAGGTTGAGGTCAAGGGGTGACCTTCAACTTTGTTATACATATAGAGGTAAAATCAACAAACCAATCTAGTCAGGACAATTACTTAACAAAGGACTCATCTAGGTTCGATAACTACGCCACAGCCTTTTATTATGAGGTGTATAATGACCACAATTGATTTTCAGATTAATTCTTCAATTATAAAGGTGCGATATATATAAAAAATCAATCAAATCTTGTCCGGATGATAACTTGACAAAGAACTGACCATCGTTCTCAAAGTTTGGCCAAGACAGTCATTTTGGGTCTATATGATTCTTATCCATTTTCAGACCAATTTGTTTAAGGTAACGTTCACAGGGTGGCTTCACAATATTCATCGCTCCCTTCGACTGAAGTGATGGTATATTTCTTTCTCATTCAGGGCAAGGTTAAGGTCAGTGTGACCTTTAAAATATACTTTTGTAATTACTCTAAGCTCGGCTATTATGAACTGTACCACTTCCTGTTTTAAAGTAAAAGAGTGGGGGCATGTCTATTTTACAAACAGAGGCCTTTCTACAGTTTGGTTGCGAGTCTAAAGCTTATTTCGACGTGAGATTTACCTAAAATTCTTGCTAGATTCACGACGTCATTACTTGAATAAAGATATCATGTTTCCGGCGGCCACGTGCCGATCACGGGTTTTTGTTTTGACTTCTCACGGTACTTTGTTGTACGAGGGACACTTTTCTAGTTCGTAGAGTTATTTTCTAGTCTTTTAACGTTGATATGAATTTGCAAGAATTGTTAAACAGAACTTGTGTATTCATTCTTTTCTCGAAAGGTGTCATGTATGCGGCGCGCGTGCGCTCTGCGCTGGGTATTTTCAGCACGTGGCTGTATACAATATAGAAAAATATGGATTAAACAATATCCGAACAGAGTGTATATTGTAAGATTCGATCACAACAGGAATTCATGCTGAATTGCGTAAGGTGTATGGAAATGTAGCTTTAAAATATGTTACAATTTGCTAGTTGGTACGTCTTCGAGTGGGTACGCCGGTTTCTGTTTTGACGGAAAAGAATGTTGCCACTGTGAAAACGTTAATTAAGGAATACGTAAGTTTTACCGTTCAAGATATATAAAAAAGTGACCTTCTTTCATCAAGTATTTTAAGATCTGCCGTGAACGACTTGGGCTACGTAACATGTGTGTAGCTGGTTACCTCATTTGCTCTTTGACGAACAGAATCAAAGTCGTGTTAAGACTTGACTCGCAATTTGGAGAAATGTGATAAATGTGACCCTCGTCGTTTGGATGAGATAGCTAAAGGTAAAGAAACTCGGCTCTGTCATCTTAGTCCTATACTGGACCAGAAATAAAGTTTGGGCTTTATATGATGGCGTCATTTTGCGCCGTTGCAAAATGTCAAATCACATATTGTATGCTATTTTATCTGAGTCGAAATGTCTTCAAATTCCAGTCCCGGAAGGTAGTTCTGTCACTGGTAAGTGTTCCTAACCCAACTTGTTGATTTCTATCAGAAACGTAGGACGCTCAGCGGTGTCCGTGCCATCAAATTACTCCTTCAAATTAAAACACCGGCCCATAAATCCGACACGGTACAGGAATATCTAAAAGAATCTGAATGGCAGGTGTCAACCAAAAATCGTTTGATCAGTCAAATCATTCAATAATACCGGAAGTGAACTTTGAACTCTTTTCTTGGTTTGCCGGCTTAAACGTCGTAACCATAGCTTATCCAGACTGTAAGTCTGACGTTTTAGTAGCCAACCAACGATTTGCCGTCAATAATATCCATGACCACAAAAGGTCGTGTTATTGTAAACTCAAAACCATAGTCAATCTACTAATTCATATTAAGGTAATCACTTGATATTTTAGAAGTTTAGAGGTTTTTATAGGCCACTGGATGCTAAAAATTTGTTGTCGTTTGATCGATCAATTATGTTTATTGATAAAGCTTCAAAATATATCTCAAAAATATGCTTTGCGGTGGAAATTAAGGAATCGTCTTTCGTGATTGTTTTTGTCTATCTTCGGAGGAAATCACTTCATAGAAAAGTACAATGGAAATGTCTCACATGGCTATTTCAGCTATGGTGTCCTTTGACGTGAAATTTTCTAACGATTTGAAAAATATTTCATCAAATATATTTATTTTTTCCCAGTACTAGGCTTGTTGAAATTCAAAAACAGGCTTTTCTTTTAAGCTTTCATTTCGCTTCCGAAGATTCATATAATGAAATTGGACTGGACTGGCCGCCCGTAAAGCATTCGGCTTGAAAACTAAGATTTGTTGGTGGAGAGAGAGAGAGAGAGAGATTTATTAAATATGACAAGTTTTTGTTCAGTCTGCCTATCTCATGTATGTTAACTCAGCGACAATGTCACATTTAAAGGTCAAAATAGGAATTTTCCTAACAACATTTTTTTTATCTTCGTTTGACGATGGGCTTCAGATTAATTGTGTTAGCGACCCGCCAATACGAGACAGTATTTATAAATACGAGGAAACCATGGGTCGGGTTGGTAGCTCCAAGGTCAAGGTCGCAATCAAATGTCAAACTTCAATGAGTTTAATGTTCCCGTCGATAACAAGGTCAAGATCGACTACCAAGGTCATGTTCTTGATAGATCATGCTCAAACCTTGCCTTAACCAATTCCAAGACAATTCCGCTTTTTACGCAGCTCTTGAAAATGTGGAAAGTGAAAAAATGCTTGTTTCAAGCAATTTTTTTTCATTCTCCACTATGCCAATTTATACAATATGACAAGGATTTTCAAAAATCCCTGAACTTACAAACTCTTTCAAAGTAGACCAGTCTAAACTGGTCGGCCTCAGGCCTAGCTCAGTTAGAAGCGCGTCGAATTGTCAATTATGAAGTCCCAGGTCGCGGTAAATATTCTTTACGTTATTTGTCTGCAATAAAAGATTGCTCTTATTAGTTGATTGATTGATTAACTTTGCGAAAAGTATAATTGGGAACTCTGAAAGATTTGAGCCTATGCGTTGGATTTTTAAATATTTTAGCAAACCTCGTAAAGAAATTTGTTTTGCTCCCTCCAAATGAATTTCTTTATTACCAGGTTTTCGATCTGTAACGAAATCTATAACGAGCACCTAGATTGCCTTGTTTGACAAGCGTACATGCTGACTAAATATCTAAAAATAGTTGTAGCTTTGCTTTCGATTACCGGATAGGCAAGTGCGAACTGCCTTGTGACGCACAACTTTCAAATACATGTACTTTCAAACAGACATGGATTACTTGTTTGAATTGGTCGCCAAAGAAAACTAATTACTGTAATGACAATTTCTAGCAGGGTGATAGAATAATAAAACACAGTAAATACAGCGAAACTATGACTAATTATTTAAGCATGTGCACAGTGATCTTTTGCTTAAAAAATCTTTATATAGTTCCAACCCAGTTGCGAGAGAATGAAAATCGATTGATAGATCCTATCTGCCTCAAAGAAGGTAAATTATTAGATCCTATATGCCTCAAATAGAATCGAGTGATAGATCCAATATGACACAAAGAAAATTAAATGATATATCCTTTATGGTGTCCTTAATGCCTCAAATAGAATCGAGTGATAGAAACTATATGACACATAGAAAATTAAGTGATATATCCTATATGCTTTAAAGATAAATCGAGTGATTGATCCTAAATACCTCAAAGAAAATCGAGTGATAGATCCTATATACCTCAAAGAAAACCGAGTGATAGATCCTATATACCTCAAAGAAAACCGAGTGATAGATCCTGAAAGACCCAAAGAAATACTGAGTGATAGAACCTATATGCCTTAAAAAAATCGAGAGATAGATCCTGTATGACTCAAAAAAAAAAAAACGGAGTGATAGACCATATATGACTCAAAGAAAAATCGAGTGATAGATCTTATAAGCCTCAAAGAAAAATCGAGTGATAGGTCTAATACGTCCCTTCCTTTAGGATTCTGATTAATTATGCGAAGGAAAACATTGTGAAGAAGGAAAACTGCTTGTAACAAACACATTCTCTTTTAATTACAATGAGTTCTACCCTGTTTGACCTTTAGTTGTCATTTTTAAAGGGCAAATCCATAGGGGTAACATAATTCAAATTTTCAAAATTCCATTAATAAACAAGTGCATTAATACTCATTGATTTTTCTTGAGATTGTTTCAAAAACACTTTATTGGGGTTTTTATTTTTACCTTTTCATTTTTTACGGCATCGCTTATGTCCCTTACCTATTGGATACATATGCTTAACTCCCCTGAATTGTGACGTCATAGTAGAAGTTTATTAAAAATGGACGTAGAGTATGACAGCGATTTGAGCGATATTCCCGAAGAAGAAATGGATGTTTCTGGTACTTTAAGGCCATGTGTGTACGAACCAGTTTGAAGGGCAATTGCTACGGAATCGGAGGATAGTGATGATTATATTCTTCGTCTTCTTTTTGCCCCGATTTTGACGATAATGTTCCTGAGGTGTCAACATGGTGAGTGATCAATATTTGCGGCGAATATTGCCCTTTATAAACATTAGAATCGTAAAAAATTTAACTTACTCCCTTTTTGAACGTTTGAATCTGACTTGAACAACGAATTTAAATGAAGATCCCAATGAAGTGACGTTTGCGAGTGAGACCCATTTTGAATTATCCCTGGACTATTAACACTGTAACAAAAACTCCTCTGAATTTTCTTCTACCAAAAATTTACGATCAAACATCTCGTTTGTAAATTTAATACGAGAATAAGAAATTATGTGCATGACATTCCCAGTCTTATTGTCCAAATAGTGCATTAGATGATTATCTGGCTGTCATAAGAAACTTTCAGTCTGTAGCTATCTACTAGGTGCAAAGTGAAGTCTGATCGGACAGGATTATATGCAAATGTCTAACACTGGCTCAAATGGTTTTGGTTGCTTGAATCAGTACTACATTGTCCAATGTTTGAAAACAGTTCTTGGTATATGGTTTACAATTGTGCCCCCATCGGAAAAGTTACAGTAACGTTTGTTTACTCTCTGCAAATATGGACAGTAAATCATTCTCAAATATGAAAATTATAATAAATAATTCAATTTCACAGGTGCCAGTGCAAGATTTGTGTGAATATGCCAACTGTGACAGAATCCAAGTGCTGCAAAACAACAAACAGTATAGATGGGAAGGATGAAGCAGGATTGACACGCATAACAGATCACATTGCATTCCGGGTGAATTGTCTGAACATTCATGTATTGGGAGTTACCTACTATGACCATTCGTTACAGACAGGCCCACTTGAGGAAAACCGAAGAATTCATGAGTAAGTGAAATATTGTTTTGTTATAGTGCTAAATTATTTTTCATAAATGACCTACATTGTTTATAACCCTTTCTTGTTTTCTAAAAATTTAGACCCGTCCAATTTCAAAGGACTTGCAGACGAAAATTCAAAGTGGATTCTAGTTGAAAGTAACCATTCAGTGGGATTTGAAATATTGTGGAAAAAGAAGAAATTGCTTGATATAAGCAATTTCTTCTTTTTCTACAATGTTTCTTATTCATAAATTTACAGGGATGTAAAATCAGGGATTGAACAGAAAAGGGTTAAGGCAAGGAAACTTACCCCATTACCACACAATCCAATGTTCTGACATACTGAAGCAATGTAGTTTGCAAAAAAATAGTGGGAAAAGGAGTAATTGCTTGTTACCTGCAATTTGTCCTTATACAAAGTTTACTACCCCATTCAACACTTAAACTCTTAAAATTCAGTGATTTACCAATTGTCAGCTGTCAAAGAATTTTTTTTTACGATCAATTCATTCATTTAGACCAAAAGTGAACTTTGGACTGCAATTTTGGACATCTTTTAGGCATTTTTCTTGGTTTGTGGACCTTGACATTGTAACTGCAGCTAATTCAGTCTGTAGTTACAATTCAGATCACCAACCAACCATCTTGGAAACACTGTAGAAAAAGAAGAAAATGCTTGTTACTTGATTCTGTCGTATGTAAGACAAAGCCTGTAAAGATCATCAACTTTATATTGTCATCTGCTACTTTTTGAATTTGGACCATTCCCAACTCTGTTGTCTATCATTAAGTTAAACATCACCAAAAAAAATATTGGTTTAAAAGCTAAGATCTCTTTACATTTTTTTATTCTAGGCTACACAGACACCTGGCCTCTAGACGATTGCGAAAGGAGCGAGGAAAGTGATTCCTTCACATGTGGTGACTGCTATCAGAGACATGATTCCCTCTGTGGACTATTGAAAGAAAGAAATTCTGGTTGTCAACCTTTCAATTCTTTAAATCCATTATAAACCATTTTATGATACACCTCAAGAAATGGCTTTGATTAAAATTGTTGAAAATTTGGAAATTTCTTGTTGCAACCAATTTCTTCATTTCCCACAATGTTTTCTGCCAAGGAAATGTTTTCTGTCATGTTATAAAAAAGTTAAGATTAATTCATACATGACATAAAATTATGACCTTTTCCAGTATCATCTTAGCTTATTTCCAAAGTCATAGTAAGTTGCAATAGAATATTAAGGACTTTAACAAGGAGTTATACAGTCCTTGGAATAAACATAGATCACGGGTGAAAATCAAGGGTGCCATATACATCACTAGTTTGTCTAACATGAAAGGATGGGGTATGCATATATTATGTAATCATTTCCTGTATTGTTTAAAACACTAATTAAGACATGACCATGGCCTAAGATTACCCTTTACCAAGCAATCAGTAGCTTGTCTTTCCGCTAGTGACTATTGTGATCTTTGAAAAAAATTGAACTTAATGATAGCCACTATTTTCTGTTCAATTATCTGTACCTCCTTTTAACTCATTACAACTAAATCCTCTATTTTTACTCACAGTAGGAGAAAGTTGTGACAAATATTGGGGGAAAAGGAGAAATTGCTTGTGACTAGCAATAGCAAATTTTCTCAAATTTTTGAAGCCTATTTACAATAATTATTCAATTTTGGCACAAATTAAGTTGTCATCTGCAACCTCTTTCAATAAAAAAAACAACACTTTTTTTTAATTTGATCTTAAAATTTTTTGCCCAGTAATAACTCATTCATACGCAATCCTGTCCGTCTAAGCCCAACTTAAAAAAAAATTCAAAAAAGATTGTGGAAAATGAAGAAATCGCTTGGTACAAGCAATTTCTTCATTATCCACAATGTTTTCTACAAAGACAAGCAAACGAAAAATCAGGAGCATTAGTTGATACCTTAAGATCCATTGTACTGGAGAAATATTGAAGGATCCTAATGGAATCTCTAGCCTGGAATTGCTGGGGTCCCTTTCAATTTTAAGGGATCCCGGAACACTGTTAGTGTCGACCCCTTAATGTGTCTAAATGGATTTTTTGGTAATAAAAAAAAAGGAAATACCTTCTAACAACCATGTAAAAGGAACATTTTGAAAATTTGTTGGAATTCTAGATAAACAGTATGTTTATGAGGGAAATATGTTCATATCAATAATAAACACAGGTCTAAGTAGTTGATAACAGCAATTAAATTCAAAGCACCTCTCAATTTGGACTAGTCTAAAATTATGTCATTTTGGAATGGGATCAATGAGAAATGAGAGTATGACTAGAGGAGAAAATGGTGAGAATATGGGGAAATGACTTATAATTATTAATTTCTCATTTTGCCACACAGTTTTCGTGAATATGTCAAAATTGACCAATGGCTGGCCCGCCCTTTACTTCATAGTCTCCGCTCATGAACTCCAACAGGAAGTTCCGCTTTGATTTTTAACAGCGTTCTTTTGCAAAATTCATGCCAAGTAGCATGTAACAAAAAAGTAAAATGGTTGGTTGATGACCTAAACGTGGTAACTACAGCTTTAAAAGGCTGTAGTTACAATGTTTAAGCCGCCAAATCAAAAATAATAAAAAATAAAGGTAAACAAAAATGGCAACCAATGTCGGAGTTGATAAGCTCAGGTCAGGGCTGAATGAATTATTTGATAGGTCGGTATACTCCTCTATTTAAAGTCTCGTTTGGTCAATATATTGGAAGGACAATATCCGAGATGAACAAAATGGGAACCCTTTCAGTTCTGCTGTCTCACGAAAAATCGGTCCATAATATGATTCGTTCATTGTTTTATATAATCCCAACCCCCACAATATATGGCCTAGATATCAATTTGTTCACCAAATTGATCTAACCGCTGTTGCAGCTTCTTCCTCGAAATTGCCCTAGCTGATGGTCGGCATGTCGGTTCTTCTTCCCGTCGGTTCTCCGAGATTAAGATTGTTGGCACGGCGTCAGGTTTCAATCGGAGTCGAAAGTTCTTAAAAACAACGTCATTTGCTAGTTTCGGGCTGATCAAAAACTTGAAATTAAAGTGTCTCACACAAAGCTTTGCATGACTCGGTGGCTCAAAATTTGTCACTGCTGTCCGCTATGAATTCACAACTTTTTTCTTTTAAAATCAATCGGAAACGTAAAAATGCTGATCCTCTGAGTCCCCGATTCAACATTACAACCGTAAGCGGCACAGATCGTCATTATTCTCCTTTAAAATCGATTTTTTACGTATTATCGCCTGTATTTCGTACAGCAACCATTGGACATGTAAAACAGATAGCTTCTACTATGACGTCACAAATGCAGGGGAGATAAGCGGTTTGGGGAATGTACAGGGGAAGTAAGCGATGCGCTGTTTTGGGGCAGTATTAAATCTTGACATTTCGAATTGGTTTTTGTACATGTGCACGGTCTGCAATCGCGAAAATATTGTTTGTGTGTTAAATTAACACCATATACTTGAAAAATAATGAATGAAAAGACAATATAAAAATTTCTTTGAATTTGACCTTTAAGCCGTTTGATGAATTCGGACCAGTTCCAAAATTGTGTCGTCCTGTGACGTGTTAGATAACAGGTCCTTATAACTGGTCTACTTGGTTATTTGCTCCATAATGTTATAAAGTTAATTGAAAGGAAAGAACACACTGAGCATTAAATATTTTGGGAAAGAAAACACAGCTGTTTGCTTTTTTTAATGAAAACTTTTACATGAAAATGATTTTCATATTGAAGTAAATTATAGGTAAAAAGAGACAGATCGAGACATATACATAAGAGGCAAAAGCAACAGAAATAATTCGAAAAAATCTTAGTATATAGAGAATATTAAGTGACGAGATAATGTATTTGCTTTGAGCTGCGGCAGAAAATTTTGGTATTTCATTAGACTGAAGGAGCAAATACAAGATGTTGTATCGTAATCGTTACATGATATTCCAATTATTATATACATCTAGACATTCTTGTTAAAAAAATCGATGAAATAATAAAGAAAACCTGTATTTCGGCAAATATTCCCCATCTCCTTTACCATTTAGATTACGTTTTTTTCGCATTATGGCGTCATCTACAGAATGGAAATGACGTCATCTTAGACAGCCTTAACCCATTCCAACACAAGAAAATTTTAGACTGGTCCAAATTGAAAGAAGCTGCAGATGACAATTTCAATTTGATGGAATTTAATTTTTTTTTTTTTTCTTCTTTTGGGATAGAAAACATTGTGAATAATGAAGAAATTACTTGATCCAAGCAATTTCTTCATTTTCCACAATGTTTTCCAAAGCCTTTTCTTTGAGGGGCGTAAAAAGGAGGGATTGGGTGGGAATGGGTTATATATATATTATAACTATATTTGACACTATCAGATACGGTTATGTTTTTCTGACGTGTCTGATTTTGTTTGTGTGGAATGTAGATATTTTACTAGAAATATTTATAGGTATATAATAAAATCTTGTCCATCTTTATTTTGTGAATATAAGACTATGTGAAGATTATAAACCTTTATCTTTCATTCAAAAGCAATGGTGGTATAACCAGCATAAGTTTATGGTTTTCATTTTTTCAAAAACTAACAGTGTCCCAATTGTTTGCACCATCGATTTTACGATGCTTGGATTGTTCTAATTTGTCAAATATCATGTCATTATTAGGGAAAATATACGAAAAGTTAACTTTTGTCTTTATATAGTCTCTATGTAACCGATAAAGTGAATGAACTTGGTTAACATGTGTAACTTCACAAAAGCTAAACAAAACAAAAGAAGTGACAATTATACTTTGGGGGGATTTTCATGATCTAATGAAAGTTACATGCGCATGAGTACATAATTTCGACATGTTGCAAGTTACATTCATCAGGCTAATTACTTTCGCGAGGTAAAAACCGTCCGCTGATAAAATCAAGAACGACATTGTGGACCAGTTTGATTACTCTAATTGCATTTAATGTCAAACGTAATTTATTTAACAAACCACGTGGAAACAAATTCCAGTAATTGGCATGCATTGTGTTGTTCTTACATTTTGTTTGTCATTTATTTGTTCTGTTTAGAGAGTTTTGTGTGTGCGTTTTTTTTTTTGTGTGTGTGTGTGTTTTTACTTATTGCGGGTTAGTTATAATTAGACCTGTATAATACAGTCACTCGAGGGTTAATCAAAATGTCCCTCGTTTACAGGCGACCATCTTATCAAGATCCAATTATTAGATGAACCATTTTGTCATATAAAAAAATTCAACCTTGAGAGTGATGGTCACCATGTGCCACAAAAGGCTAAATTGAATTTAAGATGATAACACATTATCGTGATTCACGTCAATTCAGTTAACAATCTTAATATTGTAATTCGTTACCTTGTTGGCTCTTATTCTCAGGTTTTTGTTCATTTTGGGATACCAAAATAGTGGCTTCTAGTCGGGATGAGGCAGTTTGAGCTCTTGTAGCGCTTTATTACACAGTAATTTACTACGGGGATGTCTCTATGTAGTTTATATGTATCGTGTCTTTTTGAAACATCGGACATATTCGGGCGAAGTCGTTTCGTTTTGAATTTCTAGCAGAAGATAATAACTGAGGTATTAAACTCTTCATTATAATATAAGATAAAATAAGACGGTAAGGCCGAAATGTGCCAAAGTCGACCGAGGAATTTCAATGTCTAACCGATTCCACAATCGACGGATTGTCAATAGCAATAAAAAAGTAAACTGGCTATGAAATCATTCATTTCGACGGAAATGAATGTTGAACGTTAGTTTAACGTATAGAACGTCACAACTACAGTTTAATCAAGCTACAGTTATGATGTTTCTTACGATTTGTTTAACGTCGTTTGATATCTCAGGCTTGTCAGAGGTCAGTTGTCGGGGTCAGCGATCCGTCAGTTACGCGTTACGGGTAGCCTATCTAAGGGTGGATCCCTTTCACAGACGGAGCTCTTATAAAGGTGGTTGGTCAAGATGGTTTTATCGCAGTAAGGTCAGTATTCTCTATGTATATTCGGGATGGAATCGTTTATATTGAGATAATTGAGATCAAATTGTATCGATACTCACAAGATTGTAGAATGTTTAGATGTTGACAATAATGTTAACCATAATGTAGTAACTGCAGCTTTCATAGAGCTATGGATACAACTTATTGACATCCTATCGCCACGAGAAAGGTTTTTTACTAAATGTTCTCTTAAACTTTGTACGTTTATTGCACGTTTATAAAAAGGCAATGTTCATATGTCGCATAAAATTCTTTGTTACAGTGACGTTGGGACTTATTTTTGTTCCCAGTTTTGGACATTGTAACAAAAAATGCAATAATAAATTAAAATGTAAATGTGTGTCATTAAAAAAATTGGAATTGGAAATAGTTGTGAAACAAGAAAATATGCGTGTTCTAAGATATTCCTCCTCTAACTCGTCGTTGAGAAAAGAAAAAAAAACAACAACAAAAAAAAAAACCGATTCAAATATGAATTTGGAAAAAAATACTTACAGGAATATCAATATATTTTGCGCTTGCTATATATGTATTTACATCCCTTGAATGTAATATTTCCAAATTCAAACATTTGAGCAGTACTATATAGGTTATCACTGTTTTTATATAAATTGTCAAAAAGCTATAGATTACACACAAGTCTATACGTTATTTTGCGATTTCCAGGGCTTTGTATGATCTGATCACAACTACTTCGCGATCTGACACGAGCCATCTCCCGTTTAGGTACGACCCAAATACTTTCTCTGAATTATTCCGACCGAATCAACGATGAGACCTCCATCTGACACGATCATTAAGATAGGGATATACAAGAGATAATCAAGAGTGTGTTTTCTATAGCGGACTTCCGCATTTCTTGGTCGGGGTAGTAATTATAACCATTGTGCAATAACAGTTGATAATTAAATGACTTCAGGATACCATCAAGTTTACGGTACTAGCAGTATTATGTCGATATATACTATGTCATCAAAAACTGTATGAAGAAACAATTAAAACCCCTCTCAGATAGTCGGAAAATCTGAGCAAATTAGGCAGTTTTAGTTATTTCTGTAACTCATACATGAATTGTCGAAAAAAAGTGATTCTTGAAAGATTTTCGGTTTAGTTCTCGTAGACTTGGAAAAATATCCAATGAATAGAACCAGAAGGTAGTAGAACTCTATCGAGTAAACTAGTTATACATTGGTTCTGTGAGACAAGAATTCTTATTTACCCTTTTCGAGTACATATATTACTCTAAAATATCAACCTTACATTGAACTTTATGTAGCGAGTATTTAGCCTATATCAATGTACTCCCGCTTTTGGCGTGACTCAAGAAAAAGCCCTTGAAAGCATCTTTTTTCTAAAAAAAAATAAAAAATAAAAAAATAAAAATTCTATCTACTAAAAATTATCATCTGCAGCTTCTTTCAATTTTGACCAGACTAAAATTTTCTCGTCTTGAAATGGTTTGACGAACCGATAGTTTAACAATCTTTTACTCGACTATAATGTAATCAGTTTCTCTTATAAAACATTCAACCTGACCATCACCCTTGTATTCCTAAAAAGAATTTAAACATGTTGATTCATTAATGAGTACATGTATTCTATCTTATCTTATTATATATTATTTCATGTAAAGAGTCGTATTCAAACTATGAGGTTATCATTAGGAGTCGTATTTTCTAATTGCCCAAGCTCAAAATGATCTGATCTTAACTGGCAGATTGTTGGCTATGTCTACTGACCTTCTTCAGGGTAGTATGAATATGATTTCTGAAAACTATATGGTCGGTAATGTAAAGCAAATCGACAGTGGACGACATAAATGTCGTAACTACAGCTTGAATAAACTGTAGTTGTAACATTTAATTCGCCCATCAATTATAATGTATTAGATACATGTCAGAGATCATCGTTTCACTTCCGGTCTAAATGATAATTTGATTGGTCAATCTGTTGCGGCGATCAGTGGCGATCCTTTAATTAACAAATCAAACACGTGCTTCAAAGAACAAGAAAAAGCGAGATGCCAAAATAAGGTAAAAAACAATAGATGACTTCTATTCCATCTGATTAATGCGACGGATTGCCAATTAGTGCAATATGTGTTTCTAAAACGAACTCTAATCCAATTGAATTCCAATAAAAATTTCTCTCTACGATTTAGTGCTATTTTTTCTTGTGTTTTTACGCGACGTGACACGTAATTTTCCCATTAAACTCCTTCCCGGTCGAGAAATCTCAGACTGGTCCAAATCTAAAGGAAGGCGAAGGCAACATTATAAAGTGACTCAGATCTTTTTAATGCATTTTTATTGGTAGAAATATATATGGTAATGAAAAACCCTTGTTACATGACATTCCTTCTTTTTCAACATTTTTCCTAAACACGGAATCCCTATAGGTTTCGAAAAAACACTTTTCGTTTGGGAAAAGGATAAAGTGTTTGTTTAACACGCAAAGAAAGAATCTGCTCTCTCAACATATTTTAGGGAAGTAGTTTGTTTATTGGCAAATTGACTGATTGGGAAGTTTATACGGTTTTGTTCTCTCTGTAAAAGTATTATTTCTACAGAAGACAATATAACTCGAATACGATATCTTCACCAGTGAATTCAATACATTTTTAACTCAGCTGTTTTCGGGAAAAAGAACGAGGTATTGCTATAGCCTTGGTGTCGTCGTCGTCGTTGTCGCCGTTATCGTCGTTGTTGTCGTCGTTCGAAAACTTTGGCATTTTGTGATATCTCTGGTTCTACTAAAGGCATTCACTTAGAACTTTCCCAAACCTACACTATCAAGGGGGATAACTCTAGATGCATTTTGTCCACTTTCCAGCACCCAAAAGCCGAGCGTTGGTACCCGTAGGCGGTGTTCTTGTTAATCATTAAACATTCTCCTATCAACATACAGAAATCTTTTTTCCCTACCATGTAATGGTGAATGATATCTAATAACCTCTGTCTGTTTGTGGTTCTGTGCGCGTGTGTGAATGAGTGTCCGTTTGTCTGTTTGCATGGATGTGTCCAATTTTGATACGGACTATTTCTCGGTTGTTCCCCTAGATGAGTACTATAGTTTCATGCGTACTTCTAAGTTCAAGGTCACAATTGAGGGTCATGTGACGTGTCGGTGACATATTTCTAGTCGTTTGCTGGTGTTTTTCTTCTTGCTGTAATTTTCAAATTAACAAATGTTGAATATATTTTTGATTACACTTCAGTCTATACTTGATGAGCCACGTTTATAAGAGCCCCAACTGCCTAGGTCAGCAACTTTTAAACAACCTCATGACGAAATGTCTATTAACACAGTCACTGCCTTTGAGCAAAGAAATGACCAGGACCAACTTTTAAGAGTTAGTTCAGAGAGTAATTAAACCATTGCATGACATGGCCAAGCATTTAAAATGTACATAAAGGGTATGCACTGAGCAGTCTTTACAGCTACTCACGGCATTTAGAATATTCACTGATCGTGTACAGAAGTTTTGTGGCAGTATCTATTCATAGAGTACATAGTAAAGATTCTGATTAGACTGGGCTCATATACAGGCTGATCTGAGTGTTCACTTGGCACACATATGTAATGGTTAGAAATGTCTCGCACAAACTCTATTATGAAGTATTTGTTAAAAGGATTGTTTAATAACGAAATAATTAATTATCATGTAGAAATGATCATAGGCTGTAAAGGCACATGTTGAATGTTGTCATATACCAAACAGATCAATTTTGTCTCAAAGACAGATACCCGTATTAGAGAGCAACTTTGGTTCCAAGGATGGCCGATATATGTAGGTTGGAACGTACTTTTTGCGTAAAATAGGCCCCTTTACGAAACAAAATTACTTTCAATAAATATTTTACAATACACGATTACTTTTTCGCATTTCATTAAAAAGAAATACGATTAACTCACCAAGCTATGATTTTTACCAAAACATCTCAATGAAACCAATGACCTCAAAATGCTTGTACCATTGGGTTTTTGAAGCCATACGTTTTGTGTTTTTATTGAAAGTATATCGACGGAATCTTCGCGTGTTGAAAGATTTATTTGGACAGAGAAATTTGTAGTATTGTAATGACCAATTTACCATGCACTTATCACGCTATAAAATCTGTACGGTACATTATTGAGTCCGTATATCATTGTTAATGTACATAGAATGTTGACCATAAGATGTGCTTAATTTTGTTTGTTGGCTTTTGAGTCAATTAAATTCTGTTTTGTATTTCTGAAATATAATAGTTTTTGCTCATATTTTTTTAAACTGTTATATGATATCATTCAGGTGGAAACTTAACGGACCGCGGCTGTCATCCAAATGATTAATAGACCAATCAAGTCATTCATTTCGACCGGATGTGAACCTACGAACTCTGACACTTGCCGACATTTATATTATCATTTTTGTTGATTTTGCGACTTAAGCGTCGTAACTACAGCTCATTCAAAGTGTAGTACGCATCTTTTTTCTTTCCTTGTTACATGTTATTGTAAGACGGGCGGCGAACGTTCTTCAAAAAAATTATCTCAATATCCCTTCACTCGTGAAGATGGATGGATTAGCATTCGATTTCTTCACACACATACAAAAAAATATCAAAAAAGTTAATCCCGTGTTTGTGTTTTTTAGCTCGTCTTAGCACAGCGTGCTATTGTGATCGGTAAATGTCCGGCGTCCGTCTGTCCATCTGTTGGTCTTTCCGTCCGTAAACAATTACCAGAAAAATCTTCTCCTCCTGAACCATAAGGCCTATAGATCTTTGACATTTGGTACATATCATCACCTATTGACCCTCTACCAAAATACTTCAAAGAATAACTATACTCTTAAAATTAGCCACTTTCTGCGCGATCCCTGATTTTACAAAGAAATAAAGAAGGAATATTTTGACAATCTTCTCCCAAACGATAAGGCCTAGAGCTTTGATATTTGGTATGTATCATCAGCTATTGACCCTCATCAAATAATTAACTTATTCTGAAAATAAGCCCTTTTCTGTGCGATCCTTGATTTTACAAAAAAATGTTTGAAAATATTCTTCTCTTAAACTATAATGCCAAGAGATTTGATATTTGGTACATATCACCACCTTTTGGCCCTCTACCAAAATAATTCAAAGAATTACTGTATTCTGAAAATCAGCCCTTTTCTGTGCAATCCCTGATTATAGATAGGAAGAAAGAAGGATATCTTTGAAAATCTTCTCCTCCTAAACCATTAGGCCTAGAGCTTTGATATTTGGTATGTATTGATGTCTATTGACTCTCTAACAAAATACTTCAAAGAATTACCGTATTTGGACAATTAGCGCTATATGGTGGGATCAACAATATACCTAGGATTAAAAGAGAAAATCCTTTTACATCTTCTCAAAAAAAAAAAAAAAAAAAAAATTCACAGAAGGCTTTTGTATTTTGTATATATCATAAAGCCACGAACCATCATAATCAGGGGAGCGATTTAGGACCATCATGGTCGTCTTGTTTAGAATTACCTCTGCAATTGGTAATTTAATGTTACTGAACGTTATTTCCGCGGGAATAAATGACACAAACGATGTCAACAGATGTAATTCACATTCAAACTGACGCGTTTAAGAAATTTCTCCGAAAGTCGTATTTTGTCCGTTTTTTGCATTACAGAAATAGAACAATTAATCGTGTAAGATCAATATATTTTTCATTTAAACAGCAACGAAGGCTATGTATTTACCTTTTGTTGTTCACTAACTGTAAGATAAATCGATTTTGCACTGATTTTTTATCAAACATTATGTGGACTTAAGTTGTAGGCGAGAGACCATGTGACTGTCGGAAAAAGTAAACCTATTATGTCAAATTCTAAAGGGGACAGGGATTTCATGACGTCATGACACGTTTTTGACGTCACAAATGACGTCATTTGTTTATGTTTGTATCTTTCGAGGTCAGGGACTCTATGCATCTTTTATTCACATTCTAAAGTTGAAGCATAGCAATGATTAGGGTAAATTGTTAGATAATTATCCAAATGTGAATTAATAATTGTACCTTTTAGCACAACATATTACATGCAGCCTGTTAACACTAGTTTGGCTAAAAAGTACAAGAATGTAACATATCTATCGCCAACCTAGAAAGTTTGTAAATAAACTGTCAGATGCATATCATGCACATCCTGAACACTTTCCCAAATACCTTATTATTATTAACGACGTTCGACTCGCTAAAAGCCCAGCTAGAGTATGACGTTTTCTTGGTTGTCAAGTATTAGACGCGGAAAGTACCGTGTTCACGTTTTAACCAATTATCAGAGGACAAAACTTTTCGACTTGTCCAAATTAAAAAAAGTTACAGACGACACTTTATTTGAAAAAGAAGTGCCAAATAAGGTGGTAAACATTGTTAAAAAAGGAAAAAATTGCTACATACAAGAAAATTCTCCTTCTCCCCGCAATGCATCTACAACCAAAACGGAATCTGTGGTAATGGGTAAAATCTAAAATTTTAGTTTATAGTTTTGTTTATTTAATTTTAAAAGCATTGATTTATACAAAGTAAACTTTTACAAAAATAAAGAATGTGTTAGCGGTATGCGTGGGAAAATTGTATTAGTACAGGATTCATGACCGGAGAATAGTCGAAGGCCACTGGTTTAAGTCCCCGACACGTGGGCTAGACATAACAGAGTTTCAGTCTGGCCCTTGTTCTAACCATGAATCACCTTTAAGGCATGGTACAACCACACACGAACTTACTCACGGAAGAAAGATGACAAATTATACAATTTTATTATTTTTAACCAAAATTATTCCAAAACGACAAATTGCATGTATAGTTGTCTTGATGCCGATGTCTACAACAAATGTATCACAAAACCGCGAGGCTTCTTTAACTGTAAATTAGATGAGGGAAATCGCCATATCGCTGCAAGAGTTAAAATATAAAAAAGAGAAGGGTTTGAAATCATTTCATTGTATTTTTAATACTAAATCTTTTCAAAGTCAGTATTTTTGAATTTGTAACAATCTCTAAAGATACACTGTAGTTGAAAGGATATTATGCAGGATTTCACATTAAATGCGTCAAAACAGTTTCTCATTTTCAGTCCTAATTCTACATTTACATACAAAGAACATACAAAAATGCCATAAAAAAATCCGTCATAAAAAGACCCTTTCAAGATAGGCTAATGATTACAATACTACGCATTTATATACTTTATCTAGAAGCTTCAAGGGGCCATCCTTGAATTCAATAAAACAATATAATAGAATCTTGTTAAACGCAACAACAATTCGTCAAAATAAGTTTACAGTAAGATAGGATTACCAAAGTAGACGTTCAGGAAGTATTTTCATAAAAGGTTTTCAAATAACAACTTCTCAGATATTCTCTTTTTCAATGAGGGACACATATTCTGAACTAAGAGTATTATTACAGGGATTATACTAGATAAATGCCATACGATTGTTAAAATAACGATGTTGTTTTATACAGAGCCCATCATTTTCGTCTTAAAATTGAAATGTCAATTACACGATACTACCTTTGATAAGCTTTCATACGCGATCTCTTCCTTTGGGAGAAATGGATTTCCACCATTTCAAGACAGCAAAAGTTGACAACAATTTCAAGTTGATAAAAGTTGAAATATGTTTGTTTTATTGAAAAAAAAAGTTCAAAATTAAGAACTTCCTTATTAAAAGCAATTTTTTCCTTTTCCACAATTTTTCCTAGGCTTAAATCTTTGAGGGGCGTCAAAAAGAGGGATTGGGAATGGATTTAAACAAGTTTGAAATACTCACATGTAAATTTACCTCTAGAAAATGGACGAAAAAAAAAAATATAGTATTGAAATGATGACGTCACATAAGGTAATTGCTAAACTCTGTACGATATATATGACAAAAAACGCAGGATTTACATGAAATTAATGTTTTACAAAACTGAGATTTTGAACTGAGGTGAACTGTTTTGCTTGGCGACAAAGGAACATTAAATTTGTTTATGTGGGTGTCAAACAAACACTTATCTATATCTAATCTAGAAAACGAAAAAAAAAAAAAAAACTTCGTTTTTCAGAGTATAATCATTTGTTACGCGTCTGGCGAAAAGGGGCCTCAAAACAAATACTTGAGAAAGTGATTGCATCCAGTAGAAGTCAGTAGGATGCCCCTTTCCGATGGCACATTAAATGCTATAGTAAGGCAGAATGAATATTCGTAAACCAACTCTGGTTACCATACGAATTAGATGCAATCTGAATAGGGTTGACACTTCTCGCACCATCGAGGAGACCATACTTTGCAAGGCGGTCACTTTTGTTTATGTGGGTGTTAAAAATGTATTTGTAGTATAATTTATCTATATAGTTTTACTCTATTAAGGAAACGGGGAAAACTGTGACTGTTATTCAAAAAAGTACGTAAACGTTTAGGTGTAGTACAAACTGTATAAGAAATAAAAACTCGAAAGTCAATATGGTCTTTATTTGGGTTTTGAATGGCAGCAAGAGATAGAGAGAGAAAAAAATGCAACGATACGTTATAACTTGTCAATGATCACTTAGGAAGCTGCAAAAATAACGTAGTTAATTAATTAGTTTATACTGGGCTTTTCGAAAAAACAAAGTTTCGTCTTAATGAAGGAGAAAATTCATTGATTGAATGGGGTATAACTCCACTTTTAACAGCATTTCAGTCATGGAGCACCTAGCCATGGATTCCTGATGTTTCTCACACCAGTACTACCACTTTTTCCTTCTGCTTCGGTTAACCCAGAGTTGGGAGACAAGGTCGTAAAGGATATTTGTCGCGACCGGGGATAGAATCCTGGACCTCATGATTGAGAATCAGACGTGCCACTAAATGCGCTATGGCCGCGGCAATTCAAGGAGAAGCACCTTACTTCGTTGGATTTATCCGTTTAGATCTAAAAAGTATTGTGAAATGTCATATCGATTTGACTAGAAACCCAAAAGCTACGGGTAAAAGTCATAGACAAAGTCATAGTAATACAATCATTGTATAACTACAAATTACAATAATTTAATTTTACTTTCGTATATGAGGATACAAGCGTTTTATTGGCTGAAATTTCTTTTCATACTTCCACGAACAAAAAATTGAGCACGCAACTATTTTTGTATGCCTGCGCACAAAAGTAGATCCATAAATTTTAACCAAAATTAATAGAATATTTACTTTATTCTGCTTGATGATATTAAATTATAAGAAATGAATAGAAATCAGTGTGATTAGGGCTTTAGGTTAATATCTCAATAAAAACAAAAATATGCTCTTTTTTATTATTATTGTTGATAAATAAGTACATAAACAAATTTAACGATCGATAATTGGCATTAAACCAGACATTATGGTACTAATAATAATGATCTAATCGCCTTGCTTTTAACTTTTGTTTTCTTTGGGGTATGAAACTTAAAACATACCACACTGCTGAATGAATCCACTTCGTGTCTTCATACAGAAGAGTGACTAATTTTTTAGTTTATATCTAAATGAAATCAAGAAAAAAAGTTCTCTTTACCTCTTAAACAACGTTGGGACATTTAAATATTCAAAGAAGATTACATTCGAATTCAACTTCTGCAGCATGCCTGCCCAGAAAAGAACATGCATAATTCTCATAGGGTACCTGTCCACAAATAAATGTAAACCATGATCCGTCCAAAATTAATTTCTTTTCTTATTTTTTCACTGTATAATTACTTACATTTTGTTGTCGCTAAATGAACCTGAACGAGAAGTGATCTATCATTGTCACAATGCTCGCGTGACTTTTTTCTTTATTTGATGGCAAAAAAGAAAGAATATTTGATAATTATTATCAATTATGAATTTAAAAGGTGTGTTCTGAAGAAGGTGTCGAATACAGGTCAAAAGTTGCATGTTTTATTTGGGCCCATGCGTGACATTCAAACAAATTCACATGTGTGTGAAGGATAGGAATTGAGCAGACCGGACATCGTCTACAGCACGTAGACTATTCTCGATTGAAAAACAAACTTTGAGTGAATAACTCTACAGAGCACGGATGTACAACCTGATCTGAATCTTTCTTGGCACATGTAGGAAATGTCAATAACAGACTGAAATCTCCCTGTTTTACTTTGCCTTTTAGTTTCGGTATTGGAGGAAATATTCGTACCTATAAAAGATATGTATTAAAACCTGGCTATCTTATACAACTTGACAGAAAAAATGCGTGAACCAAAAAAAACCGTATTGGTCGAGTACCGTTAAACACGGACTACTTTTTTGTGATTTGACGTTCAGTTTTTGTTTTGTTTTGTTTTGTTTTTTGTTTTTTGTTGTTGTTGTTTTTTTCGGAAAGTTGGTTATTTCTTAATCATTGAAGAGAATTTTTTTAATGCCATGTCCTAAAAGGTTTATAATAAAAGGAATATTACAACAGTGTGTTTTTTCTCGGATCTCACGAAGGTATTTTTTATTGGATTCGACCTTCGGTCTCATCCAATAAAAAATACCTACACACTATTCTCGAACACGATAACACCAAATAGAAAAAGACACAACTGTAATATCCCCTATTTATTCGTTCATTCGTCAGCAAAAACATAGAAATCTCTCAAATACAACAGTGTTCTTAGATTAACAAATCAATTTATGAAAAAAGAGATGTTTAATATGTTTTCCCGTGTATATATTGATTTAATTCATTTTTTTAAACCAATTTGTTGGTGGATGTCCTTTGTCAAATTATCAAAATGCTGATCCCTTTGTAACTGAAAAAACGAGTTTCATTTGCTCTTTAGAATTGGATTTCATATGCGTACATAACATTGTACCTCTTCGAGTAGCCATCGATATTAAATGTTGCTGTCTCTTTAAGGCCCGTAGGAAATTTTACCAGATTCTTGGAGCTCATTAATTAAATCTATCACCAGACGACGAATTTTAAAATGGCAAAATACAACTAAGAACCGGATGTCTTAGAAAATATTGAACTGATTTTAAACACGTAGTGATGAATGAACTATAAAGCGCGCTCTTCAAGTCAGTATTCCATAATTAAGTTTTTCCACGAAGAGTGTTCAGATAACCTAAAGGAATTGTGTCTTTTTTGTAAAAGTATTTAGTAACTCATTATTTTCCATTATTTACTGTATAATCACTTGTATCATCTAACCACACAGTGCCCATCTATAAGTTTTGTTTATTCCCTTAATAATAAACAAAAATGCATTTGCTTAATTAAAGAAATAGAGATCAACTCGTCCATAAATGATAGTCAACTTTGATATATATCTTCCTAGAATTCGAATATCTTCAGGCGATTGACGGATCGCTGGCTTCGCCCGTTGCCACAAACAGGAAATTCCACGTGTAAAAATAACATTTACTTATATACCCCTTGAAAACAGTAAAACACGAAACATCCTTGAGATTCGTCGAGAAATAATAAACGGGAATGAAAATACAAATTCAAGAACTTTATTCATTCCTTGATCAACACTGTTCTCTTATCTATACTATATCATAGACTGTCGAGATTGAAAGAAGTTTCATAAAAAAAGATAAGTTGATGGAATTCAAATGTATTAATCTGTATGGTAGAAAATATTATAGACAATAGATAAAATTGCTTTTTGTCAATGCTTTTTCCAGTTTTTATCTTGAGGGTCACAAGAAGGGACGGGATCATGTGCAAATTGGTAAGCTATGCTTTATCTAAATTGTTGATGTGACCTCATCATCCAATATATTCTTTGTTGAAATTTCAGAGCATAAATCGTAACTTCAATTTTACCATCGTCTTTATCTTTGTCCAGCCAAGGCGTTAAATTCAAAATCAAATTACAATATCGAATTTCGACCTCGTTTAATTTCAGAATCTTTGCTATACATATTATTTACCCACCCACTAATCAAATTCTTTTAAAATTAGTTACCACAATTTTTCAACGTCTTGTAGGCGAGCTTTTCAAAGGGATTGGTCGATATATATAAGTCAATCATTTAATCATATATGACCCGCCATGTAAAAAGAGGCCCTAATGGTAGTAGATCTTCGTTTATTTATCGTCGCTACCATAGCACATGCCCACGAACGACCCCCCCCCGAAGACGGTTAGTTAGGGATAGTGCAAGGATACAGAACGGAAGAACTGAGAGCTCCGCCTGGTTCTTTAACGTACTCGGTGGATAACATACGGGGCCTCGATTTAACGTTTCATCCGAATGACAATAAGTTTGTTATTTTGGACAGCCCGGGGATCAAACCCGCTATCTTCAGGTTCAAAGTCGAATTCTCTACTAACGAAGATAATAGGGCTGGTATCCTATAGGAATTATTGGAGAAAAAATGATCCAGCGTAGCTGACAGATCGCTAGCCACGCCCACAAACCTCCAACAAGACAGTTTAAACTGAAATATGAAACAACATGAGCTAGTAAAATTTGTGGTTTCAGACATTAAAAAGTCTAGTCGTTGGTTAGCGATCTAAAGGTAGTAACTACAGTTTGAATTAGTTGTAGTTATAATGCTTTAGTCGCCAAACCAAAAAATGCTTTACATTAATAACATTTTTATCCATCTTTTTTTTTCTCCATTTTTCCATCTTTTTTCTGAAAAAAAAAATATTTTTTAAGTGCACATTTTCGCTCAAATTAAAAAAAAAGTTACCGAAACATCGTAACTACAGCTTAAACCCATTCCAACACAATCCCTCCTTTTTACGCCCATCTTCGGAAAACATTGCGGAAAATAGAGAATTGGTCGTTACAAGCAATTTCTCTATTATTATCCATTATGTTTTCAACCCCAATAGGAAAAGACTTAAATTCAATTACCTTTAATGTTCGTCTGCAACTTTCTTCAATTTGAATCATTGTAAAATTTTGTTGAGTGGGAATGAGCTGATAAGATGTATTTACTTTATTTTCGAAGCAAACCGACGATGTTACCTCTTTCTCAATTCAATAAATTTAATCATTAGATTAATTCAGTTCAACGAGTTTAATCGTATTTAGATAAACTTCTCACAAATTTCAACAGTAAATATTTCTAACCAGTATAAATGGGAATCGTATATGTGATATACATATTCGATAAAATATGTCTTTTTCAATAATCAACCATAAAAGGCAATTTACTGAATTAGTATATTTGTTTCATGGCGCGTAAAAACCCAGTCAATCGTAAAAATCTAAAAAGTTAATAAATTGTTTATCAACGTATAAATGTATTTAACATTTCTGTCTACCTTTTATATTCTGAGGCGCTCCTTTTATTTAAAGGTTAATTGACTTTATAGCTTCATTTAGACACAATGATAATACAAAATCAATTTCGCCTGTGGGCGAATTAAACCTCGTAGGTACAGCTTTAATAAGCTGTGTGTTGCGCGAGGATGTGCTGACCCTCCGTCTTCTTGCTTTAACGACCTCGCATATTTAGCGGCCATTTGTAATATGCAACGGGGATTAAATTTCAATTCTGAAAGCAAAAGAGGTATTCACTTTTTTAGTCAATCGTTATTACTCATGAAAACATTATATTGTTGGTACTCTTATGGGTTGCCTGGACGAACAACACAATTTAGATGGCCTGGCTTAACTTGATAGTTTTTTTTAGACTAGCCTATTGTGAATCGACTTAATTGATTGAGAGTGGTAAAAACAGTAATTCAGTTTAATCATGGCGGCTGTTACATCCTGTAATGTCTCATACTAGTACAACAAAATCATGGCGGCTGATACATCCTGTAATGTCTCAAACCAGTACAACACAATCATGGCGGCTGATACATCCTGTAATGTCTCGTACCAGTACAACACAATCACGGCGGCTGATATATCCTGTAATGTCTCGTACCAGTATAACACAATCATGGCGGCTGATACATCCTGTAATGTCTCAAACCAGTACAACACAATCATGGCGGCTGATATATCCTGTAATGTCTCATACCAGTACAACACAATCATTGCGGCTGATACATCCTGTAATGTCTCATACCAGTACAACACAATCATGGCGGCTGATACATCCTGTAATGTCTCATCCCAGTACAACACAATCATGGCGGCTGATACATCCTGTAATGTCTCATCCCAGTACAACACAATCATGGCGGCTGATACAACCTGTAATGTCTCATACCAGTACAACACAATCATTGCGGCTGATACATCCTGTAATGTCTCATACCAGTATAACACAATCATGTCGGCTGATATATCCTGTAATGTCTCATACCAGTACAACACAATCATGGCGGCTGATACATCCTGTAATGTCTCATACCAGTATAACACAATCATGGCGGCTGATACATCCTGTAATGTCTCATACCAGTATAACACAATCATGGCGGCTGATACATTCTGTAATGTCTCATCCCAGTACAACACAATCATGGCGGCTGATATATCATGTTATGCCTCATACCAGTATAACACAATCATGGCGGCTGATACATCCTGTAATGTCTCATACCAGTACAACACAATCATGGCGGCTGATACATCCTGTAATGTCTCATACCAGTACAACACAATCATGGCGGCTGATACATCCTGTAATGTCTCATACCAGTATAACACAATCATGGCGGCTGATACATCATGTAATGTCTCATACCAGTTTAACACAATCATGGCGGCTGAAACATCCTGTAATGTCTCATACTAGTACAACACAATCGTGGCGGCTGATACATCCTGTAATGTCTCATACCAGTACAACACAATCAAAGGGCTGTTACATCCTGTAATGTCTCATACCAGTACAACACAATCATGGCGGCTGATACATCCTGTAATGTCTCGTACCAGTACAACACAATCATGGCGGCTGATACAACCTGTAATGCCTCATACCAGTATAACACAATCATGGCGGCTGATACATCCTGTAATGTCTCATACCAGTACAACACAATAATGGCGGCTGATACATCCTGTAATGTCTCATACCAGTAAAACAAAATCATGGCGGCTGATACATCCTGTAATGTCTCATACCAGTACAACACAATCATTGCGGCTGATACATCTGTAATGTCTCATACCAGTACAACACAATCGTGGCGGCTGATATATCCTGTAATGTCTCATCCCAGTACAACACAATCAAAGGGCTGTTACATCCTGTAATGTCTCATACCAGTACAACACAATCATTGCGGCTGATACATCCTGTAATGTCTCGTATCAGTACAACACAATCATGGCGGCTGATATATCCTGTAATGTCTCATCCCAGTACAACACAATCATTGCGGCTTATACATCCTGTAATGTCTCATACCAGTATAACACAATCATTGCGGCTGATACATCCTGTTATGTCTCGTACCAGTACAACACAATCATGGCGGCTGATATATCCTGTAATGTCTCATACCAGTACAACACAATCATGGCGGCTGATACATCCTGTAATGTTTCATACCAGTATAATACAATCATTACGGCTGATACATCCTGTAATGTCTCATACCAGTATAACACAATCATGGCGGCTGATACATCCTGTTATGTCTCATACCAGTACAACACAATCATGGCGGCTGAAACATCCTGTAATGTCTCATACCAGTACAACACAATCATGGCGGTCTAAATATCATGTTATGTCTCATACCAGTATAACACAATCATGGCGGCTGATACATCCTGTAATGTCTCATTCCAGTACAGCACAAATATGGTGGCTGATACATCCCGTAATGTCTCATACCAGTATAACACAATCATGGCGGCTGATATATCCTGTAATGCCTCATACCAGTACAACACAATCATGGCGGCTGATACATCCTGTAATGTCTCATACCAGTATTTCACAAACATGGCGACTGATACATCCTGTAATGTCTCATACCAGTATTTCACTATAATGGCGGCTGATACATCCTTTAATGTTTCATACCAGCACAATATACAAACCGATCTCAGCCACAGTTACGTCTACTATCATTCGCCAATTTATGGTTGACAAATGACGCATGACGCATTTACTTTTGTCAACTTTCAGAATAAAATGCTGTCCAAGACATGGTTCGAACTCTGGGCCAAAGTTGTATCTAAGAGGGGACCAATTTATCGTTCCCTCCACGGATGAATAAAACAACTAGTAGTTATCCAATTACCAGACGATAACCTTTTAGGCTGGTCCTTTAATTCTTTAGGTGATAGGAAAGGAAATATTGTCGAGGCAACAAGAAAAGGCTGGTTATCAGCCTTTTTTTTTTTTTTTTTTTCTTTTTCAATTTTGCTTTTCGAGATTATTTTTCTTCCGTGCGTAAAAATGCGTAATAGCATGGCAATGGGTAAAGGCGACCTTACTTATATGGCTTTGAATCTCGCAAGCTCAGCTGGCCACTAGGCTATGTTCTTGGATAACGCTTCCTACTAAACCGATGTCCCCTCCTGCTACATGTGTGCATCGAACAGAATCAGGTTGGATCCCATATAATTGCGTTTTGTATTCCTTAACCGTCTCTCAAGTCGTCGCTCATTCGGGCAGATCCTACGGTAGCAATCAAACAAACCAACAAACAAAAAATAAATGAATAAAAATAACAAGAGAAGTTCGCCGGATAAAACCGAAGGCTGTCAAATCGTAAACTAGCTTTAATTTAAAACAACAAAATATTTTGATTGATCTATTTTGGCAAATAACGAGGTTTTGCTTTTTTATAGACAGGATGTCAAATCATTTAGGAAAATAATAGTTTTGAAACTAATGATGATAATAATCATAAATCAATTCAGAGAAAGTTGATATATAGTCTATAGGTGACCCAAACATCCGTAACTACAGCTTATTCGAGTCGTAGTTACGATAATTCGGTCGCCAATCATTACTTTAATATTGCCTTCTGTACAACAACTTCAACCAGAAAGAAGAAAAAACAGAGAATAGTTCAATTTTGTGGTTTAAACGTGCAACGGAGAATCCATTTTGATTATCGAAATAACAAACCATGAATTTAAAGACTTCAGCCGAGTTTAATATAATCTATCGATGCTTGAAACACACCTGATCAGAAAAAAAAAGAAAGAAAAACTCCGACAAAATACGGTATTTCCTGTCTTAATTCAAAATAAGATAATAAAATAATACTGCTACACCTGTTGGCCATCAAGATATCGGACGTATTACAAAATCTGTCTCATTAACGTTGTTAAGTGAGATCGACTTTTTTTAGTAATATTTTATACTTAAGTTCTAATGAACACAATTGGAACGTAGTATGCTTTGTAAACTGTTACCCAACCTGTTGAAGAGTTTTGGGTAAAACTATGAGGACTTAATAGTATCTATAAGGTTTTAAGTATAAAGTGTATTATTTGAAAGTTGTACCAACGACCTGACTTAAGAAAATCAGTTAGTTTTCAATAACTACAATGGTTTTACAAGTAGCATCATTGATATATCAGAAGCTATGAGGGTTTGTTAGTAGCTATAAAGTTGACTATGTAGCAATATGGTTTAGTTTATAGCAGCGCGGCGCATTAGTTAAATATTTAAAAACGCAAGTGAGCTTAAAGCTTTTTAGAAGCAGAATTTAATCGTCATTGACGGTTCAATAACTAGCTATACGGTTCTGAAAGAAGCCTAGAGGTTTAAGCTATAGACGACAAAATCGTTTAGACTTAACCAAATTGAAAAAAGTTGCGGGTGACATTACAAAGTGTGCTACACTTGGAAAATAAATGCCAAATAAGTTAGAAAACATTCTGAGAAAAGGAGAAATTGCTTCTATAACCATCATTTTAGTGCGTCAAAAAACGGGATTGTTTTGTAACGAGTAAAAATTGATCAGCACTTTTCTAAGTACATCTAAAGACTAAGAATTATTTCGTCTGTCGACAAAAACCAGTGCTCAAGTCGCCAACCCAAGATTCAGTTTTGTTAAGAAGTAGAGTTTTAGAAATATAGTATACTTGTTGCAGGAATAGCTATGAGGTTCTGTCACTAGCTATGAAGTTCTATTACCAGCTAGGAAGTTCCGTAATTTGTTTTTGCATATTTGAAGGATTAACAAGGTTACCATATCTCACCTTTTTGCTCTACGGTGGACATAGATATATTGTCCGAAGTAGCCCTCTCATTAACTAGATGTATTTGTCGTCAATGAAATATTTTCTGTATGAGTTTTTGCTATGTAATTGAATTTAATGGATATAAATAAGTATTGTAGTCCTTATGACAAATTATAGAAGATGGGCATTGTTTGATTTATTTGTATTATTTATCTATATGTTGTGTGATAATTATTTGATCTGTCATCTTGCGGATTGTTCAGTCGGAGATCGATTTCTTTGTCTGTTTGTTTCGAGCATTTTGTTTGTTTCGAGGTTTTGTTTATTTTTGTTTGTTTTATTGTTTAAGGTAGATATTATTTATGTCTGATATCCGTAATGGATTTTTCATGCCTCATGCCGAGGTTGTTATTAATTAGAAGGCTACCAAAGACATGGATCGACAATTTCTTGCTATTTATTAGTATGAATACTTTGATAATCGCATATTTAGTTTTTGAATGTATTCAGACATAGAATCGGTGGATGGTTGATCAAAACCTCGTAACTGCAGTATGTAGATTGTGGTCGCACAATGAGAGTATGAAGTATCTTGTATTCCTACAGATATTGACATCAACCTACTTTCAATGAACGAAACTTTTTTTTATATATTCGGTGAATTCTAGTAATCAAAAACATTAACGTAACCCTATGGGTATTATTAATAAACACAGTTTGTTAACTAATTTTGACACTGTGCCATTTAAAACCTTTTTATAACGGCTCGGATTTGATATTTTTATAAGGTTATAAATTTAATTACATTTTCTTTTATTTGCGGGGGATAACTTCACCAAAACGTGATGGTGACTTGTCACTCTTGTCAATGCCATAATGAGGAGTCGGGTGTGTTTTATGACCTTAAACGAGAAGATATCTGTGCCGTGAAATATGTGATCTATCAAGTGAAAAAGAACCACCCGGGAATCTCTCGATAAAAATATTTGAATAAGAAATCAGATCCAGCATTGATGACTCAGATTTTTTTCTTATTCCAATAGTTGTACATACTAAGACAGAGTGAACTCTAAATTTGCAGAAAATCACCCAAAAATATTTGGTCTTGTCTTCCCGGGCAGTCCAACGAGGATCGACCATTAGTAAAAATGGCAGATTGTACTTTTTTGTACTTGTCATATATGTTTAGTGAACAACGTTTTTGTGGTATTGCCATCTTAAAGGAAAAAAAGTAACAAATATTTAAAAAGAGATCGAATGAGACGGAGGGGGTAGGAGAGAGAGAGAGAGAGAGAGAGAGAGAGAGAGAGAGAGAGAGAGAGAGAGAGAGAGAGAGAGAGAGAGAGAGAGGGGGGGAGAGAGAGAGAGAGAGAGAGAGGGGGGAGTGAGGGAGTGTGAGAGAGAGAGATGGAATAGAGCAAGATGCAGTGGAAGTAGTAAAAGAGAGACAACAGGACAAGCACAAATAGACGGATAGACGGGTGAGAGAAAGGAGAGAGAGAGAGAGAGAGAGAGAGAGAGAGAGAGAGAGAGAGAGAGAGAGAGAGCGAGAGAGAGAGAGAGAGAGAGAGAGAGAATTAGAGGTAGAAGAGGGCAAGATACAGTGAAAGTCGCGAAAGAATAGGGCAGTAGAGAGACAATGTGACGGGATGGAATAGGGGTGGGAGAAACGATAGAGAGCAAGAGAGAGAGAGAGAGAGAGGAGGGAATTTTGGGAGAGAGAGATGGGGAAAGAGAGGAAGAGGGAGATAATGACAGGTGGAAGAGAGCAAGATACGGTTGAATTCGCGAAAGAATGGAGGTGGAGAGAGACAACGAGACAAGGAGGAGAGAGGGGGAACAGAGAGAGTTAAAGAGGGAGGGAGAGAGGAGGGGAAAGAGGTGGGAGAGATTGGGAGCAGAAATGGCAGTTCGACATAAGTAACAACAGACATTATTTTGTTAAGTGTATTGTAGGGGACATAAAATCGATTATTTGCGACCTAAATGTCGGAAATACAGCTTGTAAAATCTATCTAAAATGATTAACGTAAATGTCTTAGTTCAAAGTTCACTTTCAGTTCAAATGAATAGTTTAATTGGTCAATCGATATTTTGTTTACAACCGATTTTCTTCCATTTAACTTACATTTTTTATTCGTACTTTTGACAAAAACAAGCTGATATTAACAGAAGGCGGACAGATGCTCTAAACGAAAACAGAACGGACAAAATATCATATTGTTATTCGCCATATTGAATCACATTTTTATAAACATTAAAATGTCAGAGGATCAATCTTCCTGTTGCAAAAATAGTTGCCCGTTTTATTTTTCTTTCCGTTGTAAGAGTCGCTTTGAAATCTGCTTCAGAACTTCTCGGCTTTGCATTCGGAATAAACGTTGTGGGTTCTTTTGTTGTTGTTGTTGTTGTTGTTGTTGCTGCTGCTGCTGGATTCCGTCAATTGATTTATAATACTTAAAAGCTATTAGAAGAGTAATTACATGTTTAAACGTTATGCTTCTTTTTTAACGATAGGTAAGTTATATTTTTTCTTTTATTTTTAATTTGAAAATGAATCATTGTAGCTGTTCCTATATTTTAAGTACACGTATTTTTTTTTTTTTTTTTTTTAGAGAATAGTAAAGGTTTTTTTTTCCTAATTCGAATTTACATGTAGTATACAAACGAGAAAATTTCTTCCTGTTATATATATGTAGTAAGCTGTGAGTGATTAAGAAAGAATGATGGGCACTCTTCGAACTTAAACATATACATGTATTTGAAACTTTTCCTTTATTGTTCCGGAAGATATGCTCTCCGATCAACGCTGAGCAATTGTAAACCATTCTTTGAATGCCACACGACCATTCTTCTCCGAAACACGCCAACAACTTGTCCTAAATCACCGCCGGGGAAATGTCCGTCTCCGACAGCTCTTATCTAAATCATTTGATTAAGCGAAGAATCTTCCAAGTTCTGGGTCAATGAATGATGAATTATTTATGTCCAAAACGAGGGAACTAATTCACGTTATCAGGTTAAAGTCTTTAAATCAGTGCTGCGGTAATTACTCCGGCTAAATGATCATGAGGTTACAGTGCTCAATTTTCATTGGTTACTTTGACTCTTCTATCGCTGATCTCGAAATGGTCCAACATTGGCAGATGATTAAACAAAAGTTGTCCCACATAAATTTCAAGTCTGATATGTCTCACTTATCGTTGTTGAACTTATTCGTCGGGTATTCTCTTTTCGAAGTGTCAAAGAAAAACATAAAATTCATCGACGGGCGGCTATAATACCACAAAAACAGTTTAACTAATGTAAGCTGTATTTACGATATTTGGTCAACTTAACGAATTTCGATGTAGACTTCTCTTCTAGGATATACTTTCATACGGTTTGAGGATTAGATCTATCAGAAAATAGAATATGTATTTATCTTCTAAGTTTGACAGCAGAATAAAAGACAAACTGTAGCTCTTCTATTTCTTTTCGAGGATTATAAATCTAATTTATAACATGACCTACAATTTGGTAGTGGTATAAAACCGCAGAATATTGTTGATATTACATGGATGATATTACACTAATGAAATAATAATGTAAATGGGATAAATCATATTATAACGCATTTTCATTATCCTAAAAATGATGTCATATAATCCATGTTTCAAGTGCGAGAATCATAAAATTTCAGAAATTGTAAATAATTACTTACGGGTAACATAATAGCGTTAGTACTTAGATTTAATTACTGAAAAATTGATATGCCTGTACCCAATTCCTACACGAGCTTGCATTTTTGATGGCTAAATCGGAAAGCCACAGTAAGTAGCGCGTCGAACTCCTAATCATTGGGTTTCGGATTCGATCATGGGCCGCGTCGACTATCCTTTCCCACATGTGTCTCCGAAAATGGATGGATAACCGTAGACCTAAGTTGGTGGGCGGCAGTAGGTCAATCAAGCTGAAACTTTGCAGGGATGTTCCTTCGGTGAAGCTCTTCAAAAGTTGTTAAAAGAATTTATTTCCGTCAAAAACTCTGGTTGCCGCGGCATTTGAAAATGGGAATCTTTAGTAATTCTTTAAATATCTTTAAAAATATTCTCCTCCTAAAGTAGTACGTCAATCAAGCTGAAAGTTTGCAGGGATGTTCATTGGGTGATGCTCTTCAAAAGTTGTTAAAAGCATTTCATTCCGTGAAAAAGTCTTGTAACCGCATATGAAAATGGGAAATTTTAGTAAATCATTGTTTTTGTTTGTTGTTTTTTTTTTTTTTTTCATAAACTACAAGGCCAAAGGCCTTTATATTTTGTATAGAGCTGAATCATATGGATCTCTACCAAGTTTTTAGATATTCAATCTCTTGGGTCAAAAATGGCCCCACCCCTGAGGTCCGAAGTTTGGAAAAATGCTTAATAAGAGCAATTTCAAAAGACTTCTCCTCTCAAAATATAAGGTCTAGGATATTCATATTTGGTATGTAGTATAACTAGATGGTTTTGTACTATATCACTAAAAGTTGTGCTCAATGGGTCAAAAACGGCCCTGCACTAGGGGTCCATAAAATGGGAAAAACGCAAAATTTGATTATGTTAAAAAAAATCTTCATTTTAAGACGGAGGGCTTTTATATTTTGAGTTTAGCATGGCCTGGTTGTTATCTATCAATTTTGATTGAATTATGCCTCTAGGTTAAAAACACCCCTTCCCTGGGTGTCCAAAGTTCGTAAAAATGCTCAATTAGACCATGTTCAACAGTCATCTCCTCCCAATCTACAAAATTTAAGGCATCCATATTTGATATATAGCATAACCAGATGGTTCTCTACTATGTGAGCTAAAATCTTAGCCCTTGGATAAAACATGGCACTGCCCCAGAGGTCCAAAATTTTGGGAAAATACCCAATTAGAGCAACTTCAAAAGTCTTCTCCTTCTGAAATATAAGGTGAAGGGCATTCATAGTTATTATGTAGCATGACTAAATAATTTTGTACTATGTTACAGGAAAATATGCTCTTAGGATAAGAAATGTCTCTGCTCCTGGGATTGAAAATTGCGTAAATCGCATGCAAGAATTCTTCTTAAATAGAAATGGAGAAATTGCTTGTCACTCCCTCTCTCACAATGCTTTTTTAAACCCTTTTCCCCGAGGGTGACAAATTCTAGGTTAGTTTGGTAATCGATTAAACTATAAAGCCAAAGGCATTCATTTTTATTGTAAAGCATTACTGGATTGTTTTGTACAAAGCCCAAAGTCTTATTTTTGTTTTATTTATTTTGCTCAAGTTGTGTCTTTTTTATACAAAAAAGTACTGTAATTTGCAGATGCCTCAGTTGAGCGATTAAGGACCATCATGGTCCTCTTGTTTTTTCTGTTCGTGTGTTTGTTTCTTTCTAATAAGGTATCATTATTCGCTGTCAAAGGCGCCATACAGGGTGGTATATCTTGTTTGTTGTTTTTGTACGACTTATGCCCTTTCTTCACCTTAGTTTTTTTATTCACTTCATCATGCTAGTCAGGGACTGTTTATCTTAAAAATACATAACTGTTCCGCTAAACGTTTCCATATGCATTACGTCAAATAGCCGGCCTTCTCAAGCCTTGGGATTTTGTTGATTCTGCAGACTGTACAATCTACCCAAACACAGATCAGTATTAGTGTATAGTGATAGACCATTGTCCGTTAGTGACAAAAAGGTCGTAACTACAATTTATTGAAGTTACGACGTTTGGTCCCAAATCAACGATATAGGTTTTACATCTGTACGATTGTGTCCCTAGAAACGTCAACAAAAACTTTCATTTCACTTGTGATTTTCTAAAGGTAAAATATGCCCCCAGACTTGAAATTCAATATAAAAGGTAAAGCAAACTTTTTTAAATTTTGTGCATGGTGAGGGTACTTGTTGAGTTTAAATAAGTCTTTCTTTGGTGGTTTAGTGCATTTAAAAGCAATCGTAAACCTAAGTGGGATGAGCCGCCGGTGGCTCGGAAAGGTTGTAGTGGTATTACGGATGTGAGATATACCAGAAATATATAGGTAGGTGCTCCAGTCGCCGCAATATAACTTAAATACTGTTAAAAGTGGCGCTAAACCCCATACACCAAAACAGTACAGTAAAACCCCTCCTTACGACCACCCCGGAAATACGGGCACCCCTCTATTACGACCGAATTTTTACAGAACGGAATTTTTTGTTCTTTATTTCAATGGTCGCGAACCCCTCTAAAACGGGCACCCCGCTATTCCGAATTACGACCACTAAATTCAGTACCAACCATAGCTGATACACTATTTTGAACCCCACTAAAACGACCAGTTTTCACACATTGAGACCGATCACCCGAATTTCACACTTGATAAGAGCGACACTAATTGGGTACGAATACATTGTAAATACATTATCGGATTTTTGATTATGTGATATCGAACCCTTATTATAATAGCTGTTATGATTAAAGTGGCCGATCACTTTTAGAAATTATAGTTTGTATTATTTTTTAATTGTTATTTGAATGTTTCACAGGTTTTGACTCGAGTAATAAATTCCAAAGTGAAAACGTATCCGAGAAATTGCGATTAGTTTGTTTACGGTGTTCCGAACAGTTAATAAGCAATTAAATTTTGACTTCAACGTAATTGATGCTTGGAATTCCCATTTTAGAAGATATGATATCGACAGTTTGACACTTTGAACCTGTACTTACGAATAAATAATCTGAGGTCGGAGTACCAAATGGAGAATAGAGAAAGTAAAACTTATCGAAGACCGTAAATTTGAAAATGACATAAGATTCCGCTGTAATACATGTTCTTATAGTTTCATTTTTGTTTGTATAGTATTAGTATATTCAAAGAACAAAAACAAAATAAACATGCATTACTTGACAACAAACGACCAAACCTCGGTAATACGACCACCCCTCTATTACGACCACTTTTTGAAAGTACCGCAAGTGGTCGTATTAGAGGGGTTTTACTGTATTCATAAGCAACTGTTGGTGAAAGTCATCGCTTCGTGAATTTTATCAAAACGTTTATAAGGTAGAGGATTAGATGGAAATTTATGAAATTGCATTTAATTAATTGTTTGTATGTTTGTATATTTTTTGAAAAATCAAAATTATATCAGTTATATCGCGGCGGGCGGTACACCTACCCATGACTTTCCATCGTTTCTCTCAACATTACAACGACAATGTTTGATCCGAGCCACAAGCTTCTCATTCAACTCAGGAGCACGTTTTTAACATTCGTTAGTTGGTGAGAGACAGATGACGCTCGCCGCGAGGACTTTTGTCAAATATTGGAAAGAATGTTGACCGAACCGGGGTTTGAAGCCATGTCCTAACGAATGAGAGTAGAGCGCATAACCGACAGAGCGAAAGCGACTCGGTCAAACAATACGTAAATTAACGAAGGTCGGTGGGTATGACAAATGATCGGTCTCTTAGATCTCACGATTTCTCAAATACCAATATTTAAGGAATTTCTTAAGGTCCCATTTTTCATTTTGTTAATTGACTCCTAAATATTCACCCATCCTCAATAATTCGACACGGATCATTTAGAAAAACCAATAGAGCGTTCTTCACGTGATGGTGACGAGGCAGTTGATATATTGTTGGCTTAGAAAAATGAACACCCACCTAAAATTATATGTAAGTTTTGGCCCATTACAAGCCAATGTACCATGCTAGAATTCAATTAAAACAAATACTAGATAATAGTAATAGAGATATGGCCTAGCACAGGTCAATCAATGTTGTTATTGTGTGCATCACTTCATAAATTAATAGAATAGTCATTTAAGATAGAAGTATCCGAAACAGTCCAGGAAAAGAAGATCCCTTGGAAGTGTGAAAATTATCGACACTCGACAGCGTGCGAGGAATTCTATTCTTTATTAATTTTCTAAATCAAGAATGGTCGTTCTATCTCATTGCATGTTTATTTTCCTAACGGGATCTCCTCTCTGTGTCTCTGTTTCTCTCTCTCTCTTTCTCACTCTCTCTCTCTCTTTCTCTCTCGGCCGCCGTCATAGCGCAGTTGGTAGCACCGGACTGTCAATCTAGAGGTCCCGAGTTCGATCCCCGATGACGGCACTCATCCTTTCCGACTATTTGTCTCTCACCAATGGGTCGATAACCGTAGACCTACGTGGGATAGCAGCTGGAGGCTAGGAAGGGATGTAATGGTAGTACTGGTGTTAGAAATATAAGGATTCCATTGTTAGGTGCTCCAGCCGCCGCGATATAACTGAAAGATTGTTAAAAGCGGCCTAAAACCCCATTCAAACAAACAAACAAATCTTTCTCAAAGTCATGAGGAGGGGATCAAATCTCAATGCTAAATTAGAGTTTCATACTTCAATTAAGATTCACTTAAAAGGCGAATTACGCGGTCAGGACATGTAAGGTCGTTTTTACCAATGAGCTAACTTCAAAGGCTCGCACTAGATCTTCTTATATCTCAAAATACAAGGGAAAAACAAAATTAAAACATGTAAACATATTAAGGTTAAACATCAAACGAAGTTTTTAACACCCTTTTTGAAGATTTTAGCAAAAACAAACGACTGTATAATCTTATGTTAAGCCTATATCGTTTTATACAGACTTTAAATCAATAGGGCGAATTCCGATCTCTTTGAATTATGTTCAGAACTTTGTAATCGAGAATTTCCTTTTAACTTGTTTTACATTCAATGAGAATTCTGACATGCATACAATGTGTACTATTGACGAGCTTGGACGTTTGGCTTATAATTGTTCAGCAAAACTCGGAAATGTTCAAACTGTTTCATTGAAAGTTATCCAAGTCAGTAGAGTGACATTATAGCTTAACCCATTCCCACAAAATCCCTACTTTTTATGCTCATAAAAAAATCGGATTGAAAAATTTCTTCAATGTCCGATAAGTTTTTTACCCTAAACGACAAAGCTTTTTATCTTAATTTCACCAACATGAATTCGTTGTCTGCAACATCTTTCAATTAGGACTAGTCTAAAATTGTATCGTGTGGTAACGGGTTTAGTAGAAAAAAAACTAATTGGGTTATGAGTAGATTGCTTAAGAATGGCAGTTATGTTAAGGTTTCGCTACCAAATATCCATAGTTTGGTCTCAAATCTAAGAATCTAAGAATTCGGTCGCAATTTGTGTACTTTGATGTTTATGTGCTTGTGTGTGTCCTATCAATTGTATACGGAATATATCTTCTACATTCACGGGTAGATTTCAAATTAACTTGGTGACTACTAGCGACATGCGTAAAGTCTATTGAATACATCCGAGGTCAACTTAACAGTTGAAGGTCAAGTGACGAAATTGGCCACAACCGGAGAATATCTTCTTTAAATTATGGTGGATAGCAAAAGAACTTAGCACAGTTGTTCAAGCTGAATGGTGCTAATGTGATATAGACAGTTTGTTTAGCTAGGCTAAAAGTCAAAGTCACAGATGAATGTCAAATTAAATCTTCTACTTTAAGGAAAGGAATCCAAAATAACTTAACAAATTTGTCCCTATGGTGAATGCTAGTGTCACGCGAAATAGTTTAAACAGGCCCAAAGTCAAGATCATAACTGTAGGTCAGGTGACAAAATTGACCTGTTCTCTTTCCAAATTGGTCCATTTAAAACGATTACTCTCAATGTCAAAGACCCATATATAAGTCAAATTGGAATATCTACCTTCTACAGCGGTCACAAAGTGAAGGTCACGTTTCAAAACAGCAGGTTGGTATATGTTCGTCAATTTTCGTTTCATACTTTGGACTTAATGGAGCAAAGCGTAGGCACCCGTGTATGTGACACATTTCTAGTCTAAATCAGTGAATTTCTGCTAAATTACGATATATTGATTTTAAATAAAGCTGTATTTACGCCGTCTGATTGCTCACTTGTGATTGTCTGTGTGATTTTAGTCTAAAGGTCGGTTATTTATCTATTCGTTCAGGAACGTCGTTTTTTCGTGACCTTTTCAAATCTCGCTGGAATAACATGAACTCATGACAGCGATAGATTAAACGGACTTTAGACATCGCTGTCATCTCATTAACACTTACAGTCAAATTGCACTTTCAGGCAAAGTTTTGATGTTAGTTATTTGTCCAAACAGAATATTTCTAAAAAAAAGGGGGGGGGAGTTTATGTTTATTTTTGCATGTAGCGAATAATTATATTTTCATTCGTAAATCACGTACACAAGTTATGGAGTCGTAGGTTTTTGTAAACTTTCTCTGGTTAATTCTGCCGTGTTGTCGCACTACGATCGACTTTATTCCCTTTTTTATTTTGTAAATTTTGCCTCTTTATTAGTTTCCTTATACAGTTTGGTGCATGGATGAAATTAAAGCGTATTTTCGCGTGACAAAATAGTCTGCCACGTTGTGTGCTTTACGTCTGACTGAATTCCGAGACGGAAATTGTAAGATCAGCCCAACTTGAAAGAGATTAGATTTGATATAAACAGAAAATTAGCATCTTATATTGTGAATAAAATTTTATTTTAAAAGTAGAAGGTTTTTCTTTACATTTTGTTTTATTTGCGCGTTTTCAGGAACATAAAATCTGTTGGTTATAAACTAAGGCTTTCATTCATACAGCTTAATTAGGAAACCTTTTTGAAATCATTGACGCTAATGTGGAAATGTGAAACTCTCGGCAAGCCTAATAGATACTAGTCTGTCAACATGGGGGTTGTTTTTGTTGTTGTTGTTTGTCTTGGTTTTGTTTCTTTTTCCACAAGACATTTTTCTTGGATATTGATCGAGGCCATTTGGCTATTATAACATCGTAAATACAGCTTTAAATAGCTGTGGTTGCAATGTTTTGAAAAGAAAAAAATCTCGTGAAATTAGATCGTCGATGATATTTATTGGCCTCATTGCATGATAGAAAATCTTTCGACATAATAGTTTACTTGTTTTGGAATTAAGTCCATTTACCTCTCTGAAATGCACGCATTTTTTTCGCTCGCACGAGAAGAAAATCGGTACAAAATTCAGCTCTTAGTTACTGTTTGTTTACAAAATAGACCTACAGGTCACATTTCCTCTGCAGTCAGGACTTGAGACAATGAATGATTTTTTCGGATTACAAAATATAACACTCCATTGTTTAACTATCGATCCCTCTATTAGTTGCACTTCCTGGAATCGTCTCAACATGACGGTTCCAATAAGTACCTACAACAAAGGGGTTTAATATGGAAATAATAGATACAGATTGTCATCACTCCCTTATGTCTAGGATTTTAGATGCTAAAACTTGTTATTTTTTCATTTTGGTTGTGTCTGTAAATGACTAGTGATTTCTGTTTAGATGAACAAACTGAATCCAAACCAAATTTCACAGGAATGGTCCTTGGATGACCCTTTATTGGATTCTTTCAAGACATTTGATCTGATTAAAAAAAAAAAAAAAAAAAAAAAAAACACGTGGTTGTTGTTGGTGGTGGTTTTGTTGTTGTGTTTGTTGTTGTTGTGGTGGTGACTGGGACAATTTATATGATATAAAGTGATCACTTTGAAAATCTTATTCTTAGAAAACATAAACTGGAATAAATGAAAATAAACCTTACGCGAATGATACTTGAGTGTCGTTTTTCCAGGGTCCATCTATATTTGGCTAAATCAAATTTAATTGCATGCATGAGACTGGATGGCATCTGATTGGACTGAATTTCCGAAAAAACATGAATTGAACCGGATTTGGTTGAACTGAATTGAAGGGCATGAGATGACATGTGTTCAGTTTGGACCAAATAGGATGGAATGGAGCATTATATTATGGGATCTTGTCTAGTTTGAGTACATTAAATATTTCTACTCACCGAGCTGGCAACAATTCTATTTGAAAGGGCTTGTATTGAAAGGGATAGTTCTATCCATGCCCTGTTCAAGTGTCATTTTGAGATAAAGTAATTTTCCTGGACATTTTCAACCACTTTCTTCTGTAACGCGATTGAAAAGCGGCGGGAAGTGGGTCGACTGTCTGTCGTTTTCTAATTGTAAGACAGTTTAGACTTACCATAATCCTTCTGTGGTGTGAAGTTGATGGATCAACAACCAAACTAACTGACCTCTGATAGGACAGTTCGACGGAGGTGATAAACAACATCATTTTGTAAAATATGTGGTCAAGGCCATAATATGAAGGAAAAATCGTTGGTTAGTGGCCTAGACGTCGTAACGACAGTTTGATTAAGCTGTAGTTAAAACGTCTAAAACGCCCAATCAACAAAAATGACTGTCAAAAATGTCGGAATTCAAATTTCATTTCCGGTGAAATTGATTTAATTTGTCATCGATTTTTAGCCTACAGAAGGGTATGGAAAGTGCATTATGTTAAAAACATTGGTCTTGTTTGTCCAATATTCTCAACGTTAAATTCAATAAATTCCGAAGGAAAAAGTGTGACCATTTGTTCAGTCAATTTTCAAACTCTTCAGAAAACCAATAAAAAATTCGACAAAGAGATTTCAATTCATAAAAGTGTTTTATCAGTTCCGTTGTTAATTCATGTGTCATCGAATTAAAATATCTTTATATTTGTCTTTGATTTAAGTAGAAGCAAATATTAGTTCATATTTTTCATTTTCTATTCGGTCACAACTTTGTTCAGTGGTGAAATATTGTGACCTGTCGCGAGAAAGTTTGCCATTGAGAATACATGAAACAAAGGTAAATCTTGGTTGATGTCTTTTTTAAAAAATAGTGTATTTCATATAGAATGATCGTATTTCAAGGTAAATTGGCCTTTTTTAGTTGAGAAAGTCTTTAAAGGGGTTTTTAGCCTGCTCAATCTGCATAGACTGAGAAGGACCAACACATCTCTCGGTAACCAGACGACCCATAGTCGCTTGACGGACCACATTAAAGCAAACTAAGGGAGGTTGGATATTGATGAGGGCTCATATGTTATAGCTTAATTTTTATGCCTTTTTGATGGTTCGACTGTATAGTATTCTTCACGAGAGGTTACATTTTACAGCCCTTATTTGCACACATGCATTTATTTACAGCTCTAGACAAAAGGGAGCGGTAATCGTCTAGATTTTATCATTTCCCTGAACAAACCCTATGTTGTTGGAACTCATCTGACTCGTTTTGACATGAAGGTTTCAATGAGTACCCATAACGAAGGGATAGATTGGTTAGTTATAAAAAATTATAATTTGAAATCCGCATCACTGCCTCTATTTGAGCTCTTGAATCAATCGATGGATTTTTGAAGAGGATTGCTTTTCTACGACTAATTTATTGATTCATTTTGGCTACTTCTCAAATTTTATTGTTCGTAGATACTTTGGATAAAATTTGATCGTGCTGCCACCTTGGCAACTTGCAGTGCTTTCGCTGGCGTCTAGTACCTGGCAGTTGGCGGTCTGTACAAGTGATCGAAATGAATCTGATTTGCCTTGCTTTAATTCATTGTTTTCACAACAAAAAGTTTCACTGATACGTAGTCGATACTATATTCTTAATATATCTTTTGGACATAATTTTTGCCCATTACTTAACAAAGTATGTTTTCTTTTTAGTAATTTAACAATTCTAAAGCAAGTAAATGCAATTTGAAAACAAGCGCTAGATTTTATAAAAGTTACAGGAAGATAACATTACTTGTAACAAGAAACTATATGTGTTTGTTTTTTTTTATACGAGCAGTCTTCTTCATGGATGATTATCGGATCTCAAACGTCAGTGATTTGGTTACTGGAGCAAATGGTTAAAATAGAAAAAACCCTCTTATATCGAAATAAACATATGTCAAATCGGGGGAATTAAGTAAAATCACTTGAGAATGTAGAAAACTATATGACATTTAAATTGGCTTAAAGATATTTGGAAACTGATGTCTATAAACAATCGTCATATCATCACTTCCGGAATTGCGGTCGGAATATTAATCTCCGGTACAGTCCATACACAATCATTAAAATTTCAACTGGTTGTCTCCCACCTCAAATTAGCCATCGAGTGATACCGGGGCAAATTATCCCTGGTGAAATGTGAACAAAGCACCGTGTAATTATTTTCTCGTGTTCGCCGGCAATTTGTGATACGTACCCGGGTAGTTTCGTTTTTTGTATACCCATGCTTTGGCTATCCTTCGTCCACTTAAGATCTCTGGTTTCGTTTACTTTTTGTGCATAAAAATGTCATCCTAATTTGCTTTCGTTATCTTCCGATAGGTGGCATTTTTAAAATACTGACCTATCTTATTTGAGCATTCTGGGTAGTGTCATTCGTGACAACTCGGCCGATTCCGTCGATCTACATTCAAAAATGCCAGCTCCCATGATATGCACGCTTCATAATCTTGATGCCTGTTCTTGGGGCACATGTAAGACATGAATGCTTTCGCAATTTAGAATAATTAGTTTTCTAATTAATTTGGGGCGACAATTAAGTTTGATTTCTCCACAATTGTAGTTGTTATCGCAATTATCCACTTGCTACTTTTTGGCGATATATTATGGAGTTATGCGTACGACGTAGAAATATTTATCCCAATCTGGATAAGTGATACGGTCCCGAAGACAGGTCAATCTTCGGAGAATATGACATGCGCAGACAACGAATTTGCTTTATCACAAGGGTGTTTATGTTTACATGCCTTGTCAAATAATGGGATTAGTCAGTCAAGGATAAACTTTTTTGGAAGAGCGAAAAGTACCGAAACTTTTCCGTTATTGACGATTTATTTTGATATAAAATAATATTTGTTCCTAACCATCTTCTTATTCTGTTTGCTCCTTTTGGAGTATTTGTTTTATGAAAAAGGGCTGAAATGTCACGAGCATCGAAAGACTATCTTGGTACTTCCTTATGTGCAAATATACAAAAAACGATTTAATTATTTTGAAACATGTATATGTTGTGCCCAATCTTGAGAATTTGCCCATTCTTAAGAACGGGCAGACACATTTTGCCCATTCTTAAGAATGGTCGCCCATTCTTAAGAATGGTCAATACGGTTTGTATCTGTTATCGAACGCGTTTTTTCGATCAATATCGATCAATATATTAATGAATCGACCAACCAGTCGTCAATCGATTGCTGGATTAACCTATCAATGAATAAATGGTATATTTAACCCTGCGGGTTGAGATACACAAAGCGAAGAGCTTTCACTTCTACAGAACACAATTTTGTCGCACTTCTCTACCACATTCGGAGCAGCTCGCACCCCGAGATAAATGATCAGGTTTAATTTTTTTTTAACTTTTACAAGTTTCTGTTCCAAACTGGAGTCTAAATACTTTAAATAGTCAAGATTTATCACCTTGTGATAGATAACGCAATGTACTCATTATCCGTCAGGTCGTACCCGAACTATTTCGTACCGTTTATGTTGGGTGGGCGTATTGTATCTATCGCTAGATTTGTACTCGTTGTTTTATACTTTAACCCTTTAGTGTATAATCCCAGGTTTTTACGTTCCTGCGATTTTATACCTGACAAAGCATTGGGGGAAAAGAAGAAATTGTAACAAGTCATTTCTCCTTTTCCTACAATAATTTCTACCTCGTAGAATGATTGCTTTTTGAATTGCACTCTCTTTTAATTGTCATCTGCAACTTCTTTGGATTTGGAAAAGTCTGAACTTTTGAGAAAACCAGGAAAGCGTTGAGGTCTTTTTGGCAAGGAATAGTTATAGGCCTAATTTTAGAACTGTTGCCTTTTACTTATTAATGTAGTGACCTTATCCTATTGCATCATATAGGGAATTAAATAGCATTTGATAAAGCCATAGCCCGGGTGGTAGGGTATAATGTCTATGTGTGTCCACCCTGGTCCAAATAAAGATCCGGATTCTGCAGTTAAGGAAATTATGGAATTGTCAATTAACTCTTTCCTGTACAATCCCTGGTTTAACATCCCTGTGATTTTATACTTGAGAAAACATTGTAGAAAAAGAAAAAAATTGCTTCACAATCAATTTCTTCTTTTTCCACAATATTTTCTACCCTTCTGAATGTTTATTTTTTTTATTAAATCCACTTTAAATTTTTGTCTGCAAAACCTTTGAATTTGGACAGGTCTAAAATTTTGAAAAACAGGAAAGGGTTAATGCCTGGGAGATAGAGTATAATGTATGTGTAGTGTATGTGTAGGTCCACCCGAGTCAAATCATGGACAAGGGTTCTGCAAGTTAAGGCAAATTATTATATTGACAAGATGAATGAATTTGAAAAGTCTTTGGAATGGTATAGATCAGAATGGAAAAGGTTTGATTGTGTGAAAAACTTACAGAATGTTGAAAACATGAAAAAATAAGACCCATTAAAACTGAATTTCAATAAGTCACACCGTCACTTAAGTTTTGTCTTGACCTATTATTGATTGAATGAATGGGGTTAACGCCACTTGTAAAAGTATTTCAGTCATATCGCAGCACATATTTTTTGAACTGACTTCCCTTACATTTTATTTTAAGCCACTTTTGATAGTACTTCAGTCATATCATGGAGGCTTGAGCACCTACCCCTAGATTCCTGGTAATTCTCACACTAGTGCAAAAACAACATCCTATCTGTGCCCCCAGCTGCTCATTAAGACTTAGGTTTACAATTATCTACCCATTTGTGGGAGGCAAATGTCTGAAAGGATTTTTGTCCAAGCCGGGATTGAATTTGCGATCTCGAACTGGGACTAACTGCGCTTTAGCCGCAGTCCCAAAAAAGTTATATTGTAATAGGCAATATACATGGCAATGTGTTACAGTGTTTTCAATAGTCTTTATTTAACGCATCAAAATGTAGAGTTGAGTGGGAAAAGGTTCAAGAGCACATGCCAATTGAAATGCATTATACAATCCATTAGCGAGCTGCCGTCATAACGCAGTTGGGAGCGCGTCGGACTGTCAATCTAGAAGTCCCGGGTTCAATCCCCTAAGGTGGCACTCATCTATTTCGACTATTTGTTTCTCACCAATGGGTCGATAATCGTAGACCTATGTGGGATAGCAGCTAGACGCTAGGAAAGGATGTAGTGGTAGAACTGGTGTGAGAAATACAAGGATTCCATTGTTAGGTATTCCAGCCGCCGCGATATAACTGAAAGATTGTTGAAAGCGGCATTCAAACAAACAAACAATTCAATCCAGTTAGCTCAGTTTGTAACACACTTTTTGCTAAATTCACAAGTTGTGAGTTCTATCCCCAGCTAAGCTATCACTCTTTCTGACATTAAGTTGACAAAAGTCATTTTGACTTTGTCCTTTCTGTATCTCTCTCCAATGTAAAATATTTATATGATTATAAGTAGTTCCCTAAGTAGATGAGCATTTGGTAGCCCATATTGATTGTCCCGTTTCACTATTGAGAAGAATGACAAGAAGCCATGGTTTAGGTGACCAGTTTCTGCATAATAACTGAATAACTGTTGCAATGGACATTAAGTGAGATACAATCAATCCAAATGAAATCGATTTAAATCTATGCAACAAGGAATTAAAAATACATGCTTTAACCCATCATTAAAGATTGTGCAGTTGTGTGGAAATACAGATTTGCTCTTCTGGGGCAAGTAAGACATTTTACTTTTCCAGAATTTAAACAAACTTGTCTCCTAAAAGTTGAAGAGATAGATTTAGAGAAAAAGTTGTTGTTAATGAAGCAAATGCTATTTCCTTCACTTACATGAATGTTTAACACCCTTCAATATAGAATCATCATAATTTCCCAATATATAACAATTTTTCTTTCACCCATTTCCAGATGGCAAATTTTTAGACTAGTCTGAATTGAAAGGAGTTACATAAGACAATATAAAGTTTAAGTAATTTTAGATTTTTGTTTAACTTACTGGGTAGAAAACATTGTTGAAAATGAAGAAATTGCTTGTTGCAAGCAATTTCTTCAATTTCCACAATGTATTCCAATTGTTTTTCTGGAGGGGCATCAAAAAGTATGACTGTATGGGAATGGGTTAAGATCTGTTTTGTACCATTCCAAGATATGCCCTGGTATTTACTAGTCCTTCGGCAAGTTGCCTTGAACAATGTACTTTTTCCCAAGTAGATAAACCTGTGATGTCAGACAAATGGGCATGTGAATTCCACACCCATGAGTTTGGACCATCAAACCTTGGTGAAGAAGAACAATTTTTCAAAGGGGTCTTGCATGGCTAAATGGTAAGGTCTGCAGATAAATTGTAATCAGCAATAAGTCAAGGATTATGGCTTTGAATCCCAGCTGCACCACTGGTCATGCTGGTTTGTCCTTGGGCAAGATATTTCAGGGCTCAAGCCTAGCACTAGTGGTACGCAATAAATAAGTGAACTTTACTGTGAATGAATATTCAGAGTGGCATTAAACCTAATTCAAACAAACCTTTCTTAACTCTTTACAAAGTTTAAGACTTACTTTGTCAAAACTCAAAGAAGTTATAGACAACAATGAAATTAAAGTGCAAAGTTTGAAAGGTAATTAACCCATAGAGTAGAAACTAAAGCGGGAAAAGAAGATATTACTTGTTGCAAGCAATTTCTTTTTTTCCAAAATGTTTTCTCAAGTATAAAATCTTAAGGACTTATGAAGCAGGGATTGCACAGGAAAGTGTTAAATAAAAGAATATGCCTATAAGAACATACAAATTCTTTGCAGTCTAATAAGAATTAATACTTTCAGACTCAACAAAGATGGTCAGTTAATATGCTCTCCACACGGAGTTTATTGCTACAAGCTAACATCTGCTGAGTTGACTTGATCACTCATTTATCAATGTTGTCAGTCTTTTGTTTTTTCAGCTTTTAATTTCAAGTTCATATCACCCAATGAAATGCAATGTCATTGACATCACTGTTCATGCAAACAATCAATATCTTGTATCCATTAAAGGGGTGATCAAAAGCAATCAGTCGTTTGGCTCACCTGGTCACAATATGCTCATGGTGAGTTTTTGTGATCCTTTAATGTGGGGCATAAATTCAGCAATACCACTTTAGATTTCACAATTTTTGGTGGGGTTTCCCAAAATTGCAGAAATTTCTGAATGGTCATTAGGAAGATCCCTTTGGACTTTGATGACATTTTGTCCTATTTCACAGGAAAAGTGTTCTTAATGACAGTTTCCTCTTTACAATGCAACAGGTGCTTAATTTTGGCTCAATCTTTCTCAAACTTGCTGGAAGTGGTTACATAGTAATGAGGAATATTCCTATTGAAAAGGGTGACATTCTGTTAAATGTCACATGAAAAGATGCATTAGTAAACATTTTGCTCAGCTGATTTAGCTGATTTAGCTCAGTTGTTCATGCAATGTTCTCCCAATCCTTGGACTGTGAGTTTGAACCCTGTCTCAGCCAACATTCTCTCTGACAGCTCATCACAACATGCATCATATTGCTCTCACTTATGGTCATATGAGCTGTAATGTGCCTAAGTTGTATTAAAAGTTGAAGGTTGTACTTGTGTGAGAATGATAGGAGTCATGGTTAGGTGCACCAGTCATATGATATACATGTATCAGAAATACTGTTGAAAGTGGCCTTAAACATCATTCAACAAATAAACCTTGATGACAATTTCCTATAATTACAGCTATACAAGTTTTGCACATTCTCTTACATGCAAGGAAGATCCTTGTATTGAATATCATAAAAAGGGGCCTTTACCCTTTCCTGTTTGTCAAAATTTAAAATTGTTCAATTTGAAAGAAGATGCAGACAATGATAAACAGAGAGTGCAATTTGAAAAGTAACCAACATACATGAAATTATTTTGGAAAAGAAGAAATTGCTCGTTACAAGCAATTTCTTCTTTTCCCACAATGATTTTGCCAGAATGAAACCATAGGGACCTCTAAACCAGGGATTTAACAGGAAAGTGTTAATGATAATTGCCTTGTTATGGCTTACATGTCAAAAATCTTGGATTAGTCTATGTGTTATATGCTGTAGGGAAATTCCCAATCTTTTTTAAGCTATGGGGAAGTCCCACTATCAAATATAATAGCATATTACACCCAATATCAAGAGGAACTGGGCCATTCATACAGGTTAACAAAATGTTCGACAGATCCAAGTTAAAAGAAGTTGCACACAACAAAAACATCATGACTTAATTATGATAATCTTTGTCTTTTGGGTAAAAACTTTGTAGATAATGAAGAAAATGGCTTATAGCAAGCAATTTCTTTGTTGTCCACAATGTTTATCAAAGCTTTTTAAATTTTGCAAGCAGGAACTTGGCCTAAAAACTTCAATGTCAAAGTTTTTGAACATAAGCCCTATATTGTCCATTCCAATCATGGAGTTATTAACCCATTACAAGGCAACAATATTTTAGACTGGCCCAATTTGAAAGAAGTTGCAGATGATAATTCAAAATTGGTGCAATTAAGAAAATCTTCATCTTTTAGGGTAGAAAACATTGTGGCTATTGAAGAAACTGCTTGTCACAATTAATTTCATCATTATCCTCAATGTTTTCCAAAGCTTTTTTCTTGAGGGGCATCAAAAGGTGTAATTGTGATGAAATTGGTGAAGAATGAATTCTTTAGAAATTACATCTCCTAAAGCAGAAGTCCTAAGAGCCTGTAAATTTTTTACTCAGAGGCTTTCTGCATAAGTTCCTAAATTATATTACTCAGAGTACAATATAAACTGTGTGTTTAAGTTCCCTTGACTTCACAAAAAGATTCAAAAATTGTCTTCCTTGAAAACAAGTACCAAGTCTTCAACATTTTACATGCAAATTGTTCCCTTATGGAACCCTACTGCGTGCCATATTTCTTATCTTGTTGCCGCACTGGTATTCTGTTTATTATTCAAAAGTGACTTATAGGCCCATGGGGGCCGGGTGTTTATACTTAGATATTTGATTTTGTATATTGATTTATAACACATGTCACTATAATAAAAATTTACTTACTTACTTGCAATACTATAAATGACAATTTCTTTATCAATATATATAGGCGAAACTAACCATCAGAGTACAATTAAACTTCACAGAATGAGCCAAAGGTCATGCTCTTTCAACATACTTCAAAGAATTGATATCAATGAAGAACACTGGTTGCCATGCAACCGGAAGAAAAAATCCTCTTCTCCCAAATCACAAGGCCTAAGGCTTTGATATCTGGTATGTATCAATGCCTATTGACTATCTACCAAAATACTTCAAAGAATTACTGTAATCTGAAAATAAGCCCTTTCTGTATCATCCCTGATTTTACAATGGAATAAAGAAAGAAATCTTCTCCCAAACCATAAGGCCTTGAGCTTTGATTTGATGGGGGGGAATCTAAAATCATCACTCTATAAAACAGATTTAAATTTTGTAATCTTTCATTTATTTTTGCCTACATGAGTTATATTGGGATATATGCTGGTTAGATTGATTAATTGAATGGGGTTTAACACCCCTTTTAACAGTATTTCAGTCATATTGTGATGGCTGGAGCACCTAGCAATGGATTCCTAGTACTTCTCACACCAGTACTACCACTACATCCTTTCCTAGCCTCCATCTGCTATCCCACTTAGGTTTATGATTATCCACCCATTGGTTAGATACAAATGTCGGGAAGAATATGTGCTGCCGCCGGGGATCCTACCCATGACATCCCATGATTGAAAATTATGAGTCTGACACGCTACTGGCTGCCATATGCTGGTTAGAACAGTATATCAGTAACATTCAATGGGCTTAACCCATTACCACAGAAATGACGCCTCTGATGCTCAAGAGAGACAATTGGGAAAACATGGTATGAAATGAAGATTTCTTCATTTTGCACCATATTTTCTACCCTGAGTTAGTTGAAAAAGTCTAAAATTTAATGAACTTTAAAATGTTGTCTGCAACCCCTTTCAATTTGGGCCAGTCTAAAATTTTTGTCCTCTGATAATGGTTTAATCATGCATCTACATAGTGCAGACAACAATGTGGTTAGATGCAGTTTGAAATGAAATCATTCTATGCAGTAGAAAATATTATGGAAATAGAAGAAATTGCTTGTTACAAGCAATTTCTTCCCTTTCAACAATCTTTTCTCAAGTATAAAATCACAGCAAGGTAAAATCCCAAGTTGGAACAGAAAGGGGTGAAATAACAACAACATACCAATTGATTTAGTATATCATTGAAAGCATCTTGTTGTAATACTTATTTTTGCCATTTCAATTTTAAGATAACATGTACCTTGATTTTCACTTGTATGTCAAATTAAAAGTTAACTCATTTAACTACTTTGAAGAGAACAGCTATATTGAAATCAGTTGTTTGTTTGTTTGTATGGTAATAAATGCCACACTCTGAAGATCTCTAGTTATATCATCACTTACTCTGGTTTTAAGGCATTGCAATTTTAAACTTAGAGAACATTGTGGGAAAAGAAGAAATTCTTTGAAACAAGCAATTTCTTCTTTTCCCACAATATTTTCTACTAAGTAGATTGGTAACTTTAAAATTGCACCCTTTTTATATTGTCTTCTGCAACTTCTTTGAATTTTGACAAGCCTTTACTTTTGTAAAAAACAGGAAAGAATTATTAGAGTAATTATGAGCTTCCTCGGTATCAGTAAATGTAGGCTTGGCCTTTGAATATCTTGCCCAAAAACATAGATACCTATGTGACAAGCGGTGCATTCGTAGATATTCGAACCTGCAACCCTCATTTTCTCTCAGATTTATAGCCTGCCACGACTGAGACTTGCAAAACCCTTGGTCAATTGTTAGCTAAACAGGCTAGCTATGAGGCTTATTTCTGCTTTTTTTTCATTTAACCTATTCCTACACAATAACACTTTTGGATGCCCCTCAAGAAAAAGAATTGGGAAAACATTGTGTGAAATGAAGAAATTGCTTGTTACAAGCAATTGCTTCATCTTACATAATGTTTTCTACCCAGAAGTTTTAAGAGAAATCTAAAATTTCTCAGATTTCAAATTTTTGTCTGCAACTCATTTCAATTTGGACAAGTCATAAATCTTGGCATCTGGTAATGAGTTAAAATAGAATTTTTATTCCACATGGATTTGATACACGTGCATTTGGCCTGTAAACATAGCTTATTTTATATTCATTTGCCAAATATTTAATTACTATCTTTCCTTTTTATTTATTTGTAGTTCAATGCCTTTTTCAACTGTATCTCAGTTATATCAGGGCAACTGATGCACCTAACCATGGCTTCCTGTTTTCCATACCAGAACATCAACATTCAAGGAGCTACCATATAATGTCAATGAAGAGTACTTTTCATTTGGCCATTGGTGAAAGACAAATTAATCACACATGCAATGACACATGTTGAAAACAAATAAAGCTGATCTGTGGTTCAAACTCTTGACCTTTGGATTCCGGATCAAAGTGTGTTACTGACTAAGTTTAAACTGAGTTTGGTTTTATTAGCTCACCATACAACAAGGTGCTCATGGTGGGCTTTTGATTGTTTAATGTCCGGATTGTCCTCTGGTTGTATGTTGTTGTCATTCATTGTCAATTCAGTGTAAACACTCTACGGGTCACAATTTTGGTGCAACCCTACTCAAATATGCTGGATTTTTTTAAATTGTACTGTTGATGATTTCAATTTTATATGTTGACATTCCGTCCAATATCAAGGGGGGAAATTGTAATAATGACCATGTCAAGGCTACTGCTCTACTGTTGCAGTTTGGGGTAAATCTTTCTAAAGCATGCTGAAAACGTTTGTACTGTCATATGGATGATCTCTATTTACCCATTACCAGATGGAAAAATTTAAGACTGGTCAAAATTGAATGGAGTTGCAGACAACAATTTAAAGTTTATGAAATTTTAGATTTTTAACTTTCTTGGCAGAAATCATTGTGAAAAATGAAGAAATTGCTTGTAACAAGCAATTTCTTCATTTTACACATTTTTTCCAGTTATTTTTCTTAAGAGGTGCCGAAAAGTGTCATTGTGTGGTAATGGGTTAAATAATCATGGTTCAATTCTGCCTATACCAGGGGAAAAGCCAATTTCCTTGTTCAACTCAACATATAATCCTTTTGCTCAAGCCTGCTGAAAATGTATGATTGATGCCTATGGAACATGGTAACATTACATCTATTGTTGCTCGAAAGGGGGCTTTAATGACTAATTCATTGGTACTGCACTATAGATCATAATTTTCTGCTCAACTGGCTTAAAGCCATGGGGTTATTGACATGGCTTGGTGTCTGTTGTGCGTCCAGTAGTCTCTCTGACCGTAATGTTTTACTGTAAAAATCCTCTCACCAGAGTACTGATCTGAATTCAACAAAATTCACAAAAATAATCCTTGGGTGACTTTTTATCAGATTCCTTCAAAGAATTTTGATCAGATGGAGAACATGGCTTAAATCGGTGGAAACATTGTATGTTGAAAGCTTTAAAAATCCACTCAGAAACCAGAGGATAGATTTCAACCAAATTTTGCAGGAGGGATCCTTGTGTGACCCTGAATCAGATTCCTTAAATCAAATTTGATCAGATGAAAATCATTACTTTAACCCATTCCCACACAATGACACTTTCTGTCACCCCTCAAGAAGGACAATTGAGAAAACATTGTGTAAAATGAAGCAATTTGCTTGAACAAAGCTATTTCTTCATTTTCCACAATGTTTAAAAAAAAATGAAAAATTAGAAATTTCACAGCATTCAATTTGTTGTCTGCAACTCTTTTTTAATTTGCACTGGTCTATGGTTAAGGTTAAATGGGCAGGGCTAATTTCCAAATATGGTGAAAACTTTGAAGAAACTTTTTTCTCAGAAACCAGTTGATTGATTTCATTCTTATTTCACAGGGATGAGCATTTGGTGACTTTCATCAGTTTATTTTAAAGAATACTGATCGAATGAAAAATGTGGGTTAAATGGGAGGGTCTTATTGCCATATATGGTAGATAGTGAAAACTTTTATTTCTTAGATGCAAGTTGACTTATTTCAACCAAATTTCACAGGAATTATCCTTTGGAGACCCTTTATCAGATTTCTTCAATGAATTTGATTGTATTAAAAGCATGGCTTTTTGCTGGTGGGGGCGTATTCTGAAATATATTCTGAAAACTTTAAAATCATCACAGAATCCTGTGGATGGGGATTTTTAACCAAATTTCACAGGAATGACCTTCAGAATGATTCTTTGTCAGATACCTTCATATAACCTTGGTCAGTTGAAAGACATGGCTTTTATGTCCATGGCATAGAATGGATATTTTGAAAATTTTGTAAATACCTTTTCATTTGAATGAATTTTATATACCTTAACTTGACTATTGTAAAAAAGTGAAAATTTTTAAATGCTTTTGTAGAATTATTTCAAAGAATTCAGAGCCCAGATTAATTTGCAAGATATGGCAAAGGTAATTCAGTTTATATTGAAACCTGTTTCCACGGAAATATTGCTTTCGATAGCATGTCAGAATCCTAATCAGCTAGGGTGTTCAAGGTTCGGTCCTGGGTTTGCGGCAAATATGCTTTCCGACATTTGTGAAGGCTCGGAAAGCATGTAGTTATCGTGTGCTTGTGAGAAATTCTAGGAATCCATGGTTAGATATATACATGTATGAAGTATTGTTCTGTCATAGAGGCAATGTAATTGTAACTACTCATCTAATCACCCGTTTTGTCCATTATACTTATGAAACAAGCTTAAAAGTTTGTGTAGTCACCAAAATGGCCCCTTTATAAAGGGATGGCTACTCTAGTAGAATAGATGACACAAGTGATTTAGCATCACATGTTACTCTAGTTTGTAACCGATTACCAAATAATTTCACTTACCGCCCTGAAGCAATATGATTAGGAAAAATTTGAAGGAAAAGGAGAAAATGGCTTGTAACAAGCAATTTCGCCTTTTGCCAAATATTTTCTACCTTATTTGGCGCTTATTTCCAATTTGAGTAGACTTTGCAAAATTGTCTACAGCTGAATTCTTTCAATTTTTTACATTAATTTACATTTGCCTGGTAATTGGTTAACCCATTCCCACACAATAAAATTTTACAATGGTCCAAAAAATGAAAGAAGTTGCAGGTGATAATTTAAACTCAATGAACCTTTAGATATTTCATATTCCTGGTTATATAACATTGTGGAAAATGGGGTGGAAAATGACGGAATTGCTTGTTACAAGCAAATTCTTTATTTTACACAATGTTTAACAACTGTTTTTTTTAGTGGTGTCAAAAAGCGCCATTGTGTGGGATTGGGTTAAAAGATGTTTTCCTTTACGGTGCTGTCAGGTGATCTTGCGCATCTAAAACAACTTCCATAGGGGTACCCCTTCCATAGTGCGCAAAATCACCGGACGCACAAGATCACCGGACACGGCTACCGTTTTCCCTGAGGCGTAAAACCTCTAATTGTCACGGTTACAATTCGTTGAATAACATCACACACTTACTAATGTCACACATGCCTTATTTTTAATCAAATGACGGGTTTACACGCTAACAGAATACGGTAGAAACAGTCATAGTGACTTCGCCATTTCTTAAGGATTGACTGCGTTCCGTCTTCGTGTTTTCTAAGATGGAAGATCGGTGTAGCTTCCAGAATAAGAATACGTAATTTTAGCTCTTATTGATCTTAAAAAAACAATATGATTAGAATATTTTATTTTGCCATGGGACGACCTTTTAAAAAGATTAATGGTTCACCGGAAGTTATGTCGAACGACTGTAGTGAAGCCGTATCGGAGTTGTTTTTTTATAATAACGTTTTATTATGGTATTTATTACGATCCACAACCAAATAAATTGTTCAAAAATTAATATTTCCTACAGTATTAACAACGAATAGGCCTCTTTCGTATTAAAATCGACGTTTTGCCCATTCTTAAGAATGGGCAAAGCCTTGATTTTACCATTTGCCCATTCTTAAGAATGGGCATTCTCAAGAATGGGCACGACATATATACATTAACTTATTTGTGTTTTCAACTATTTATCTGTACGTCAATCAATCCATCCATCCATCCATCCATCCATCCATCTATCTATCTATCTATCTATCTATCTATCTATCTATCTATCTATCTATCTATCTATCTATCTATCTATCTATCTATCTATCTATCTATCTATCTATCTATCTATCTATCTATCTATCTATCTGTCTGTCTGTCTGTCTGTCTGTCTTTCCATCTATCTATCTATCTATCTATCTATCTATCTATCTATCTATCTGTCTGTCTGTCTGTCTTTCTACCTATCTATCTATCTATCTATCTATCCATCTATCTATCTATCTATCTATCTCATATAATATATCTTTCTATCCATCCTTTTAACTAACTAACTAACCACTGACTTTTCAAAAGAAGGTATACCTTATCATATCATATCGAAAACTCACATCTTTAAAATCACAATTTTTTAATTTTATTACCATCTAAATTATTGTGGAACCTTTTATCTTAACATTTGTTATCCATCTTATGGTAAATACCCTTCCCCTTTTTTGAAAAGTGTTTATCACTTCTTTTATTCCTTCAACAGTAAAATGAATTTTCCGAGTATTTGTTAATAAGATATTTTTGTGGCAAATCTATTGATGAATGCATATTGAGACCAACATAGACTATAACTCTTGTATTTAATTAACAACCTGTCAAGTGAAGACGGACCGTTATGGAATTCTTTGAGATTGTCATAATGGGTTGGTAGTTTGATGAAATTCTACTGTAAGGTAACCTTTCGTCATTTAGATATAAAGACCAAACGTGAAAAGTTTCGAACCTGGTCAGACCGCGCGATATGCACAGTCTGTCGAGACTTTGCGCATTATCAAGTACTTAATTTCATCGTGGTTATAGCTTTATTGAAAGGGTTTCTTATAATTTGCGTTTAGTCAATCATGTTGCTAAATGACTGTTGCATTTCTTTTGCACAAATAAAGTCGGCTTTCAAACTTCGTTAAACACAATTTAGGAAACAACGATAACAGTCATGTATCCATGCATCAATGATCAAAGAAGAAATAAGATTGCATATTTAATTCGTTTAATTCCGAGATATGTGTTACCCGCCAACTAGACAAGGTTGTCTCAAAAAGCTTATGTGATTACCACACAATTATACTTTCTGGTACACTGATTAAATCGTGTACGGACAAACAAAGCGGGAAAAGTGAAATTTCTCTAAGCGAACAAATTTTCCCTATTTTCACATTTTACAGTCACTTCTCTGCTTAGTTTGAACTTATTTTCCCATTTTCATGCACTTTGTGTTCAGTTTAGATCGGTTAAAAGTTCAGTCGCAATATGATGGGTTAAATCAATGGAAACACAAGCTATTGTTTATCCAAGATGCGATGGAAATACATAATTATACATAAATGATATAATCTACATTCAACTCAAAACAAGTCTTATAACAGCAGGTGTTTTCGAAGTGTGTAGATGCTTATAGGCGAGACATTTTTGCAGCTCTCGGATTATCTATTTATTAATGGCCCTTTCCGAAAACGTGGTTTACTTCCCTTTGACCCAAAGTCGTTAGAGTGATTTCCCTTTGTACGGGTAGCAAATTTTGATAGAACTCAGTGAACCACGGAGGATGTCGGCTTCCTACCAGACGAAAACATCGACTTTTCAACTTTTAAATTTGCTATTTGAAGAAATACTTGCGTGCCAGTAATTCAAAAAGAAAACTGGAAACTAGGGTGTTTTTAGACCGACAGCTTAATTTCAAATTATGTGTTTCAACCAATATTTCATTAAAAATAACCTTGACAGATGCATATTATGTCAAAGTTATATTAGAATGAAGTCTTATGTGGAAAGATTATTTCTTTTTTTACCAGCCATTTTCCTCAAGATATTTTCCTTAACATAAGTAATATTTATCTATAACATAGAAAAAGGAGGGATAAAGAATTATACTGTAGGAAAAAAAACCCCAAAAAACTCTCCTATCTGAAACAGAATTATTATCATCATATTAACATGTAAAAAAATATGTCCAGCATCATCAAATACACGTACTTGAAATAGATTAACCTATAAATATGTTACTGTTTTGCCAAATTTTAGACCCGTCTAAAAATCAAAGGCCCTGCAGACGACAAATCAATTTTATCTTAAAAATAATCATTCAGTAGGATAGAAATTATTGTGGAAAAGGAAGAAAGAAAGAACATAAAAACACAGGGACGTAAAAACCAGGGATTGAACAGGAAATTGTTAAGGGGTTGCAAATTTAAACCAATATATATCATTGTGAAGCATTGTCGTGTGTCCTATCAGCATGTCATGTGTGTACTTACCTTTGATCATAAGAAGTGATCTCTTTGTCACATCTGCTGTATTTAAGTTTTCTTGGTAAATAATCCTTGCAAACCCTTTAATATTTTCTTGTTTCAGTTTCGTTTAACTTATTTTGGAAACTTGAATGAGAAGTTCATTCTTTTCAAAAATATTTCCATCAAAACTGTATTTATACATTTTTTCTCTTTTATCGAAGATAACTTATTTTGACAAAGGTCTAAATTTTATCTCTCATTTCTTTTCGTTTACTTTGATGGATTATGTTATAAATTTCTCTGCAATAACTTTGCGCTCATAAATTCTGAAAGTATTTTAAAGAAATAACATGATGTATATTATTTAAAGGGGTATTCAAAAGAAAGTCATCATTAGACTTTGACAACATTTTGTTCAAGTTTAATGTGCAATAATTTCTACATCTCTGCAATGACTTAAGATTTGTTTCGAACATTCGCTCATTTATAATGGGCCTTACAATCTAAGTCAATCTTAACCCCTTACCAGGCAAAATCTTAGACTGGTCTTAAATGAAAGTTGCATAAGGCGATTAATTTCGGGGATGAAAAGGAATTCCTTGCTACAAGTAACTTCTCCTTTTCTCATTATGTTTTCTACATATTATGTTCTCTAGTGTGTAGAAAAAAAGAGATAAGGAGGTAATGGGTAAACCAATACCCACATAAATGCTGCCTTTTGACACCCTTCAAGAAAAGCGATTTGGAGACATTTTGGATAATGAAGAAATTGTTACAAGGTTGGTGCAATTCCTTCATTGTCCATAATGTTTTCTTCCATAAATGAAGAATTATTTAATTTAATCAGCTTAAACTTGTCATCTGCATCTCCTTTGAATTGGGACCAGCATATTAATATTTTGTTGTCTGAGAATGGGTTAACCCATTCCCTCACCATCCTGCCTTTGTTATGTGGGAATGTGTTAACTAGCTTCCGCTTATTTACGCCCCTAAAGGAAACGACTTTGGAAAACATTGTAGAAAATGGAGAAATCGCTTGAAACAAGCAATTTCTTCATTTTCAACAATGTTTCCTACCCTATACGTGAGATTTTTAAATTCTATCAACTTAAAGTTGTTATTTCTAACTTCTTTCAATTTGGACCAGTTATATTGTTTTGTAAAGGGAAAGCAAGGATTTATTACCCAGGCAATCATTGGAGTTGAATCTAGTTTTGCTGTTTACAAACAGCTCTTATTTGGTATCTTACAAAGGTTCGTTCACCTCTGAGTGTGATTGCATCTTACCTCTAATAAAATGTGTTCGATCTGAGGAAACATTTTGACTTTTTTACTAACATGCGCATTTCAAAGCATTTCAACACATAAATTACTATATTTCTTTATTTTTCGAAGAAAGCAAAAGATTTGTTATTCAAAACAGATATGGTGTACACAAATGAAATGTGAACTTCAAACGCATTTATATGCAATATAAAGGAAAGTATTTCCTAGGACCATTTTTGAAGTTCACCTATATTATATCTGAAATGTTGTCTGTAACATTAATTTCGACCAGTCTAAAATTGCGTTATTCGGTAATAGGTTAAAGACATGGGACCAATCATTACTAGGGCATTATTTACTTTATAATCTTTTTCAGAGACAAGTCACTCTAAGAGGAGATCTTTTTGTACATATTTTATTCATTATATATACTCTTTGTCCCTATAAACAGTGGTTACACTTATCCGAACTAGAGTATGAAACCCGCTTTTTTTTTATTGCGGAGAGCTTTAGTGATGGTGCCGTGTCCATCGTCTGTCTTGATAGATTGGCCATCAACTATTTTCCGTCGATAATTAAATTATACGGAACAATTAACTCGTTTTTTCTGAGTCGATTTAATTAATGCCTTATTATCTGACATTTCTTTTATCTAAATTTGCTACCCGGAAGTAGAATTGGGACCGTTTAATAGTTTCACCACGTGGGAGAGTATTCAAGCGCAATAACTCTTTCAACGTATTTTCGGAATGGGCCATTGCTAGAGGGTTTTTATAAGTGTAAAAAACAGCCAGTCAATAACTCATAAAGGGGTGATTACTCTGTGCAGCCGGTTAACCGAATTTACACACACATCCGATTTTTTACGCACTCCCAAAAAATAATAAAACTTTGGAAAGCAATTTGAAAGTGAAAAAATGCTAGTTACATGCATTTATCTACACAGAAAGACAGAGGTATTTGAAATAATGTCGTGCTGAAATTGTCATCTGCAGCTTTTGTATTTTGGATCAATTAAAATTTTTGGTAAAGGATTAAAGTGGGTTTGGGTGATATATACTATTCGTCATTAGATATTTTAAGAAGCGGTTTTGAAAAGGGCTACTTCGAAACTGGTTACGGATTGTTTTCCTGTCGCAAAATTGTGTTACGTACGATAATGAAACCATTTAGTTATAATTAACGATAAGAATCAATTTCCAATAATTCTGACCTAGGTATATTGGCATCACCTCACAAAACTTCAAAGCATAGAATTTTATTTGATATTATATAAGGTGTTCCTAACATATTATCACTTCCGGTACAGGTTCGCACCAAATAATGGCTGTCGTTCACACCTACTGCGGTGACCTTGTAGGGATTTATCATTGTCAAATATTGGGTGTGTCAAACAGTTTTCTATCTAAACCAATTACAAGGCTGCCTAAATTTAGTCCGATTAGCGCAGTTAGTAGAGCACTTGACTTCAAACCTCAAGATCACCGGTTCGAGCCCTGGGCTGACAATATCAACTTACCCAACTAATTGTCTTTCGGATGAGACGATGAAATCGAATCCCCGTGTGACGATGCTATCCATCGAGCACGTTAAAGAACCAGGCGAAGCTCTCAGCAGTTTCGTCCTGTATCCTTGCACTTTCCCGAGTAACAACCAACCTATTTCTGGGGGCGTCGCTCATTTTGGTATGTGCTACAGTAGCGACGATAAATAAACGGAAATACACACCTAAATTTAAAGAATTTTGGAGACGACGATTTCAAGTTGAAAGAACCTCAAATATATCTTACTGGGTAGAAAACAATTTGGGAAAATGTAGAAATTATCCGTATCATGCACAGCCTATATTTCCACATAGTTTTTTCTGATGATTCTTTTAGGGCGTAAACAGCTACATTCGATGGTATTGGATTAATGCATTTGTCCTGAACTTGAAATTTACATATGCACTTTCATAGATGTACTTGTTGCACTGTTAAAACTGGTGAGTGTTTAGCTGGGATAGCTTAGATGGTTAAGCACTGCACTTCAATCCTCGAGATTACAGGTTTGAGCCAAAAGTAACAAAAGTAACGATCCAATTGATAGACCGCCGACGTAAAAAAATTAACAAGACCAACCGATGCACCATTGTTTAGGCCGGGAGTGCAATGTAAGATCCCGAAATTTTACTTCAAATATTTCAATTCTTGTCGACTTAAACGCCGTAAATACAGATAATGACGGCGCTGTACATCGAGCACAGTACAGAAACAGACGGGCTGTCGGTTCTTTCGTCCCACATTCTTGCTCTATACACCATCTATAGGGGAGTCGCTTTAATATCTAAATACATGTACTACTATAGTACGATCAACAAAATACGATTCTACTAAAACTAAAAGCAGAAAAAATCCACGGCTTTTAAACACTTTCGTGTCAGTACAGGAGATCGTTCTATTTATGCTCCGCATGAATCAGAAAAGGCCATATCAGTTAACTATTACAGTAGCTTTTTTTCGTTAGTCAGGGGCCGTATGTAGCTCAGTTGTAAGCGAGACGGAATCAGAGGCAAGTCGACGGTTGCTGGCTCGAATCCCGTCCGCCCTTCAGATGACGTGGATATGTCCTTAGGCACGGCAATTCAAATCCCCGGCTTAGTACTGATGATACAGAGAAAACACGTGAATGAAAGAACTCCGTCGTGACAAAACTGAAAGAGTGTTCAAAGCGGCATTAAACACCATACAATTGAAAATATGATTTTTCGTTAGTCGCTCAGTCATAAACTACATGTATATTATTTAGCAAGTTTGTAATAGCATTGATAGCATTCGGCTGATAGGTTTTACTATTTGTTTATAATTAGTTGTACGTTAGGAAAGAAAATTACGACTGTGAATGCCTAGATTCGGCCATATTTTCATCAGGTTCTAATGGGAACAACGCATACCTTAAAATGAACCCCTGGCTTCTTGATGGCAAACACCTCGCTTTAGTTATTTTTTATACTATTCCGTACGGAAAGCCTGACACCCTAAATTTTCGCTTCTCGAGGTGTCGGCACAGCTGTAACAAAATTAGAAAACTGCACAAACGCAAGATATATAATTCGTATATAAACGACTAAATGTATATTTTTACGTAGTGTGACCTCTTTCAATACCGTCAATTTCACCAGTTTCGTCAATTCAGTTGAAGAAACAACCAATTTTTCAATTTTCGTTGAATACTTTCGCATTCGGACATTAAATATGAATAAGTTTCTTACAAAAATATTGTTTAATTATAACTGCCATTATTGCATGTATGTATAATTGTTTGTATGTGACGATGAACATTTGTGTTCAAGTCTAAATCAATAAGATTATGTAATGTTATGTCAATATCGAGACATTGGGCTCTTAAATATATTTTGTTTTATAAATCATATACATATGACCCCCATATCCAGGAAAATCGGCCTAAATAAAAAAAAGTCATCCAAGTTTTTTTCCCCAAATTTTAGAATTACTATCTTTCTGATTCTCTAAGATGAAAGGAAGCCAATATCTTCAAAACTGTTTTTGTACACGAATCCGTTACCAGATAACAAAACGTTTAGACTGATCCAATTTCAAGGAAGTGTCATACGTCAAGCTTTAGCTGAAATATCAAAATATGTATTTTGAATTAGAAAATATCATGGATAATGAAAAAAATTACTTCAAACAAGTAGTTCCTCCATTTTCAACAATTTTTCCGAAGCCTTTTCTCTAGAGTGGCGTAGGAATTTAGAATTCTCCAACGTCATGATAGAGATACGTTATTTAGGCAGATTTTCGGATCATAGAATTCTGGGCGATATTGGCCCTGAACAAGATTTCATGGGACATTTGTGTTGACGGGGACCACCATAATCGAGCTAATTTTGTTTTAATCTCCAAAGTATTACAATGGCAATGAACTTTCAGTGACAGGGAGGGTTATGGTAGATAATTGGGATTTGATATAGAATATTGTAAACATACTTTGATAATGTTACTACACGTACTTATATCTAAAAACGAGTCCCGTCGTATCAAAATGTATCGACTGTCGAACAGTATGGAACGAAGCCCGACCGGAAGTCCACGATATTTGACTCACTCCTCGAGGGCTTACTCTGTAATGTTCCACGGATAAAAATCATCTCCACATTATATGTAACAGCGGTGAAATCACCATCGCGATATATTACAGCGATAAAAACAATCCCCGCGATATATGTTACGGAGATAAAAACAATCCCCGCAATACATGATACAGCGATAAAAAACATTCCCAGATATATGATACAGCGATAAAAAACATCGCCGCGATATATGATACAGCGATAAGAACAATCCCCATGATATATGTTACAGCGATAAAAAAAAACATCCCCGCGATATATATTACAGAGATAAAAACAATCCCTGCGATATATATTAAAGCGATAAAAACAATCCCTGCGATGTATGTTACAGCAATAAAAACAATCCCTGTAATATATGTTACAGCGATAAAAAACATTCCCTCGATCTATGTTCAATGATAAAAACAATCCCCGCGATGTTCAAAGATAAAAACAATCCCCGCGATTTATGTTACATCAATAAACACAATCCCCGCGATAAAATCAATCCCCGCGATATATGGTACAGCGATAAAAATCATTCCCTCGATCTATGTTCGCTGATAAAAACAATCCCCGCGATATATTTCACAGATAAAAACAATCCCCGCGATATATTTCACAGATTAAAAACAATCCCCGCGATATATTTCACTGATAAAAACAATCCCCGCGATATATTTCACAGATAAAAACAATCCCCGCGATATATGTTACATCAATAAAAACTATCCCCGCGATATATGTTACATCAAATAAAAACAATCCCCGCGGTATATGTTATAGATATACCTTGTTTCAGCTACCAGTTAATTCAGTGTCAGCTTTTATATTTTTACCCATTACCATACAATCCCTCATTTTTACACCCTTAAAGATTTTAATCTGGGAAGATATTATGGGAAAAGAGAAACTACAATTTCTCCTACACAAACGATGATTTCCTCATTTTAAATTCAAATAAGCTGTTCAATTTAAAATTTAAAGCAAGTTTAACATTTTGATGTCTGGTAAATGAGTTAAACTCTACAAAGATATAACTCTTGTAGTTATTTAATTCTGTGAGTGTGTAAGTATATCGCCTGCTCTATCGTAGAACATGCCCAGGAAGACGGTTACTTATTACTGGGTATACTGTAAGGATACATGGCGAAACTATTGAGAGCCCGCCTGGTTCTTTAACCTGCTCGACGGATAGCGACATCACACGGGGCCTCCGTGTAACGTCTCATCAGACAGACAGCTAATTAGCTAGTTTGGTCAGCCCGGGGATTGGACCCGGGATCTCAAGGTTTAAAGTCGAGTGCTCTACCAAATAAGCTAATTCTAGGCGTGTAACTAGGGTCGATAATACTTGTTCCCCTTTTTGCACACGAGTTAATATACTGAGATTTTTATTGGCACGTCAAAATTCAATCTGTGGCCAATCCATTCACAAATTCACCAATACAAGATTTAACAAGATATTCCCCGTAGATTGGCACGTATCTATACAATATGGACTCGCGTATCTTCATTGACCTCTTTGATTGATTATTGATTGAAATATTGATTTTTGATTATCACCCAAATAAACTGTAATGATCTACAGCAAATTTTATAGCCAAATGTGACTTTTGTAACAAAACAGGGCCCCTTTAGTCCGTAAAAAACACAAAATAAAGACAATAGAATTACGATGAAATAACGTGTTTATTGAATCTGTCAAGGAATCCGCTGATATCCGTTTTTCATTGTAGCTTAACCCATTACCACATGAAATCGCTGTCTTATGCCCTGAAGAAATGTAGTTATAGAAAACTTTGAGGGAAAAGGAGAAATTCCTTGCAGCATGAAATCTGCTTTTTCTCAAAACCTAATTCGACATTTTCCCTTATTTTGGCATACTTTGAAATGGCGTCTGCAATTTGAATCAGTCTATCATTTTGTTGTCCGGTAATTGATTAAATAGGCTATTTGTATAGCATATAGCCGGGACTCGTCGATGATAAGAAAAAGTTGGTCGAGCCGGGTCTCGTTGTAAATAAGAAAATGTTGACCGAGCGGGGACTCGTCGATGATAAGAAAATGTTGGTCGAGCCGGGACTCGTCGATGATAAGAAAATGTTGGTCGAGCCGGGACTCGTCAATGATAAGAAATGTTGGCCGAGCCGGGACTCGTCAATGATAAGAAAATGTTGGTCGAGCCGGGACTCGTCGATGATAAGAAAATGTTGGTCGAGCCGGGACTCGTCAATGATAAGAAATGTTGGCCGAGCCGGGACTCGTCAATGATAAGAAAATGTTGGTCGAGCCGGGACTCGTCAATGATAAGAAATGTTGGTCGAGCCGGGACTCGTCAATGATAAGAAAATGTTGGTCGAGCCGGGACTCGTCGATGATAAGAAAATGTTGGTCGAGCCGGGACTCGTCAATGATAAGAAAAAAATGATGAAAACGTGTTCAAATTTCATATGCAGTTTGATCATAATAATGGAGTTTGCAGTGATAATTATTGATATTGACTGTAATCTCTATTACTCAAGCCATCACCTCTTTTAACCGACAACTTCCATTAAGCGACCATAATCAAAATCTCCCTTTCCAAAATAAAAGCTCTTTAAAAGTGAATACAAGTGTACTAAATTGTCTTGACTAAATCCTATGTTGTTGGAACTCAGTTGAGTCGATTCAATTAGTCTCAACAATATAGGATTGAGAGACAATGCTACAAGTTAATATGTATGCACTTAAATTAATCCGCATTAGTATAATGTTGTTAAATGTGTATAAAGCGACAGTTCTCCAAAGCAGCCAATTTTTGGTCGCTATTTACTTCATATAATGTTAAAATTGCATTTCTCCCTGACACATATAAAGGATTTTAGCAATGTTCCCATACATGCAATTTGTATCCCATATCATAAGATAGACTTTGGTGAACGATTTCGTTATGAATGACTACATACCGCATAGTTAATATTGGTCCACGGTTCACTTAAACTATGGAAAGACGGCTGTGTCACGAAAGAAAGTCCTATAATTACGTTAGGGAAGAAGATATACGCAGTACCATTGTCTTGTTAAAATATATTTTACTGTTTCATAATACGTAAATCATTTAATCTTTAGTTTCGTCTATCAAAAACGGGCGTTCTGATCGGTCTAAAATATTTATATTTATCTCCATGAACAAAATATTGAGCACGCAGTTATTTTTAATGCTTCCGAAAAAAATAGTCCCATACAAAAAAGTATCGAAAGTTTTTGCTTTTTTCGCTCGATTCTATTGAACTATAAGAAATGATGAGATTTTTTTGTTTCCTGTGTTTTCGTGCAGGTATGAATCGCAAAATCTAATTACCCTTCGCGATTCGTACAGAGTGATTAGTTTTTTCGGTTCATACTTCCATGAAAACAGAAAAATATTCTCTTCATCTATTAAATATTTTGTCAGTAATTCAGATCGATAGATGACCAGTCTACTGGTTGGTTTGTTGGATGTTTTGTGGAATGGTCGATCATTGCTGTAATTATACGCCCGGCGGTCGTCCGTCTGTCTGTTTCGAGTGTCAGTTAGCAGTTTTATGTGTGCACTACTCCTCAAACAGTTTCAATCGAATGAATGGAATTCGAAATTAAAGGAATCTCTATGATGACTTGATGAGTATGACATCAAAATAGTTTGATTCTTCGAGGAAAATGGAAAATATTTCACTAACAAGCCACTTCTGCTGAGCTCTCGTTTATTCCTGTACTGGAGTTTTGACTATTTTTTGTTGACGATGTTTTCGTTTATTTTTATCATAAATAGTAGTAGTAATGTTAGCAATATTGAGTACTTTAGGGTGTATTTGGAGACTACGCTTTTAGGGAGTGTTGTTGTTGTTTTAAAAATGCACGACTTTCGTATAAAAAATATCAATATTCCGGTCAAAATAGGATGATAAGCTTTTCCTTTTTTGCGTGAAATTCTGTAATAGATCAAATGTGCCTAGTGTTAAACCTTACAACAAAAACTCTGGACGATTTATTATTTTCGATATTCAAGTCCGGGAGATAATATCGGAAAATACCTGACTCAATTAGCAAGTCCCATTCTTCAATGCCTCTTGGCCTCTATGATTTCGAGGTATTTAGAATCCACACATTGTAAAGAAGGCGCTGAGAGGTTTTTTATATTATGTATCAGTGTTACATGGTGCGGTCTTTGTTGGCTTCATTGAAAATACTTCGAGCGCATCTTTAATAGGTAAAATAAAAATACACACAGCAGTGGGTTGTGGACCATTGGAGTCTAATTCAGTGTTCGGATTTGGACTTAAATGTTATTAAAGATTGGTTTTGTATATATTGTAACGTTACAGCATTTATTTCAATTTACTTTCATACAAAAGAATGACGGATTTTACATTCTGGACAAAACGATTTTAAGAATCTTTCTGCTGACGATTTAAAATTATTATTCCTATAAACTGTCTGTGATATTTCTAAACAAAATCCTCTGTAAAATGGATATAAAAATGGTAAGTATTCATTTATAGAACTTTTATAATAATCAACGCATTTAAGTGAAGGAGAAACAGCAGGGCCTACTGCCCATGGTCTGTGTAAAACATCACTGCTGAAGATGGATGGTAAAAGCACGTTACATTAATATTGATTCGTAAAAAGTACAAAAAGTACCGACTCGGGCCAGATTGTCTGACCAGTCCGACGAGAATCAATATTTTTCACTCTTTAATAATTTTCTGGATCTAGGAAGGTCATTCTGCCTTACTATACAATCATTTTTGAATGCAAGTCTGTTTGACCTCTATTAGATCTAATCCTATTATTTCAACTATTTGTTTTACGGAGCATTTGGGAGATCCCCTTTCGCTTGATGGGTCAAATTAATTTTACTACATAATACCTTTATTACAATCCCTGTGATTCTGAAAGAAAAAAATGAGAAAAATGAGAAATTCAGAGAAAAAAAATCAGATGAAGTATATGAGCGCACGAGTGACATTTCCAACCATTTCACATGTGCGCCAAGTAAAGACTCAGATCAGCCTGTGCATCCGCACAGTCTGATCAGAGTCTCCACTCTGCGCTCTGTAGATATATACTGACCCAAAGCTTCTTTGAACAATCAGCGAATATTTTAATTGCCCTAAATGGCTGTCCAGGGTGCTCAATGTATGCGAGTCACGCACATGCGAAATGGTTGGAAATGTCACGCACAGGCTCATATTGTATTTTGAATTGTATTGTCGCGTTGTGTCCCGTCTTTTTTTAAGAAACTATGTTATGGATAACGTTTATTGCTGTTCAGAAAAATCACGCTTTGGTAGACTAATTTATGTACCTTGTATGATAATGTGATTAAACAGGACTGACTCTTATCGAAGATATTTTCTCTATACATGTGTGATTAAAAGGGATACGAATTTTATTGAATAGGTTTTTATATTTCGTCGTTGGATGTACAAAATGTGGTAACTACAGCTTTATTCAAGGTGTAGTTACGATATTTAACACGCCCAATGACGATATATGCATTTTGATATATCGAAGGATATTTTTCTCTCTTCACTATCACTATTAATACTATAGTCATTACTATTTGCGAGAAAAAATGTTGTTGTTTTCATAGATGTATGAAACTAAAAACAGAATCACTTTGTAGGAATCCACGAAGTTTTATTTCGTTATCACTTCTTATGAGTTTATATCAATGATACAGTGGCTCGAGATTATAAATCTTTTATTTTTTTCCGTACTCAGTTGAAAATTTACTCAAACTTCGAGTTGATATTAAAGCTATCCAGATTGTAAAGTTATTACGTGAAAATAAAACTGAAAAGATACTTTTGTTAAGATATTACTTATTTAGCTAAATGAACAATGAAAAATAATCTTTTATTCAAATTTGAAGTTTGAGTAAACTCTCAGTTGAGTGCGACAACAGTCTTTTTTAATCTCGCGCACAAATAAGCAAACACTTTTTTTTAAGTTAGAGACAGATTAAAAGAAATTATTTTGTCGAGCATAAAAATGTGACCCGTCTTATTTTTTCATGAAACAATTCATTTACCCAATAAGAATGCAGAAATTTTCAAGGCACAGATTACAGTGAATTACATGTGTTTATATATCTATACGTATTTCTTCTTTATTGTCATTATGAAACAAGACCATAAAACCTGTGGTTAACGTCTACTAGAGTATGTCTATGATTATTTCAGCTTAAGAAAAGTAAATAATGTTGATCTGTATTCAGTCTCACATTTCGTTTCCATTCCAACTAATGTATTTTCCACAAATTATTTGATGCGACGATTTCTTCATCCTTCGATGTAAATATTGACCAACGTGGTTTAACCAATGTTCACCCATTTGAATTTAAACTTTTGTCGTGCTGAAGAATTATTACTTTTGCTGTTGTAATGGACCACATTGTAAAAATAAAAACATACTTTAGTTTTCCTGCAGTTTTAACTCTTATATTTGATATGATTATGGAAAATAACAATTCAATCGATCGTGATTTTTTAGTGTGTTTTTAACAGAACAGAACAAATCTATTAGTTCTGCCCATTATTTACAATAAGTGTAATGTACAACATAAACACGTATTAGAATTATTAAAAGAATTTCTGGTGTATAATATGTGTAATGACATGGTAAATGGATAAAGTCAAAACTTAGATAGTTTTATATTTAAAAGGAATTTAAAATTTGTGTGTGTGTGTGTGTGTGTGTGTGTTTGAAAAAAATAAAAGGAGTCTATCTGAAACTACCCTTGAAACTTTGTTATTTTTATTACATAAGAAAATGAGGTGTGGGTTATATAATAATCGTCATGTTGCGACCAAAAGCTCGTAACTCCAGTCTATTCAAGGTGTAGTTACGCGGTATTGGTAATCTACTGACTATGAGCTGGTGGATCTAATGTACCATGGACAATTACATTCTTAAAGCTCTTTAGTCTTTGATTTGTAAACTAGGTTTGATTTATTATGAGATTAAAAACATCTTATTTGCACATGAATATTCTAAAATGATTTACAGCAAACAAATGTTAGGAACATAAAAGTAGTTTAAATCGTATTGAAAGTAGTAAATGCTCATCATGATGTCTACATAATGGACGGATTTCGGCTGTCAATCAAACAATTGATCGACCAATCAAATCATACAATCAGATCGAAGTGCAATGTTTGTTGGTTTAACGACTTAAACGACTTAACGACTGAAACGTCGTACCTATAGCTTATTCAAGCTGAAGTTACGACGTTTTTGTCGCAAAAAAACTTGTTTACTTTTATGTCTCATGTTACTGGCCACAAAATCAGTAAAATAACACTGTTCACTTGAAAGACAAAGGGGGAGAGAGGGGGGAGAGAGAGAGGGGGTGGGCGGTTTTCATAACAATCTTAAGTTCTTGATGATTAAAAAAAGGCGTTAAAATCTTTTTAGCATTGAATTCAAATCAATATAAAAAACAGTTATTGACTATCAAAAATCAAGATGTGGATGACTGCTTGAGAAAACACCAATAAGAGAATTTAAGATGATGTATTCAATCTATGGATTTGGTTTAACCATGGATAATCCTCGTTTTGAGGAGTATATAAAAATACTCTTTTTAAAACCTGTATTCAAAATATTCCATTTCCCTTTAATGGATATATATGTCTTCTGATAAAGTCTGTCAGAGACAGGCGACAAAGTTAATTCAGCTGAATATATCTTTCAGTAAAACTATATTATTTAACATCACTTCAACAAGCCTATAAATCTACATCCATGCGATACATCATAATTATAATAAGAAACTCTTCTGTAGAAAAAGATCGTTTAGTCCGTTTTCGAAGCGTCTCGTAATTGGTTAAGGATGTTTTTCTATCAAAGTCCGTCGGTACTGGAACGTTTCTATTCCCATTCCGTAGACTGTCCCTTTAAGCAAAGCGTTAGTTGTGTTTTTGACTAAATCCCCGATTTTAAACCCATTCCTGTTTCGCAAAATTTAGACCTGTCGAAATTCAAAGGGTTCGCAGATGAAAATTTAATTTGGACTTCATTTGAAAAGATAAGCTTTTGGCAGGGTAGAAAAAATGTGGAAAAAGAAGAATTGCTGGTTACAAGCAATTTCTTTTGCTACAATATTTTCTCAATTGTGAATCCACGGGAGCGTAAGAATCGGGGATTGAACAGAAAGGGGTTAAATTAAAATAATGATTTTAGATTTTTTGTTACTAATTCGATATGAAATTTAAACAGAATATTAAGAATTGTGTTCCCCGAAAGACAGTAGTTCGTAAGTTTGACCAGACCATTAACCGACGATCAATCCAATTATTTATTTAGACAGGAAGTGAACTTCGATATCCAACATTTATTTTAAACAAATTTGTTAATTTTTCGAGTAAAAAATTGCAACTACAGCTTTTTAAGCTACAGTTACGACGTTACGACGTTTAGGTAACCAACCAACAATTATATGTTTTTTAAGTGTTACTGTTCTTAAATCTTGTAAAATAACGCCATTAAATATGTAGATTGAGAAAACTGTTGGTTAAAATGGATTGGGATTAATTTGGCTGTTAACGTTGTTCTTTGATGCCGAAGTTAACGTGTAACAATTGTGGATTAAGTGATTTATCTTCGTAGTAATGCAAAAAGATTTAATAACACAACGGAAATTTTCTGCCTGAGGCTGTATTTTCAGTAATTATTTTTTCCATTTTATTTTTCCGGGCTTCATTGAACTAAAACAAAAACTGATTAAACATGAAAGACGTGATATTCTACTTTCTTTGTATAAATGGACGTACATGTATGCAAAATTAGACAACGATAAAACAAACAAATAAACAGAGTCTTGACAAAGAAAAAAACAATCAAAATTGAAGAAAGGTACACAAAGATATAATATATCCTTTTTATTCATAATTAAACTGTGTGGATATTTATATCTCTTTGATAGTCAGAAAAATTGTTAAGAGTTATTTACAAATGGTCCATTAAAACTCGAAGTGTTTTTATGAAGAAATGTTTATTGAAAGTATGGTTAAGTAATTTGGAGAACTTGGAAGGATTTTATTGCATGTTAGTGATGGAATTTGTACAACTGTTTCCTGGATTTTATAGGGTTGTTTCATTCTTGCATCGCGTTGGGCGAATGAAGTTCTGCCATCACTGGTGTACGGCTGGACTTTGTTTCAAATATAGCCCATTGTAATCTAGTATTGTTAAAAATCAGCGAATATCTGCGCCATTAGATGGTCATGGTTTTGATTTTAATGGGCGGCTATCGATCCTCGACTTTACAGTGGCCCACAATATTGCGTGAATACTGGAGGATGCAGAATCGAGGGTATTGGACAAGGTTCTATAAAATTGTTTCCAAATTGGCAAGAGTTAAATTTTAAGCTTTAACCAGATCTTATTTATTAATCGATAAGAATGTATATTCCGTTGAACAACCAACTCATGCTGATATAACCAATCGAAATACATGTATTAAAATACTTTTCTTATAGAATAGTTTTCCTTCTATTAAATAATCTATGTCACTCGCTACAAGTTTTAATAATTAATTCCCGTCATATGTACATTCTTTATCAGAATTATTAAATGTCCGATAATACAGCATGTCCGATAATTGGTTTCTGAGTTCAAACAGTGCGGCGACAAAGGCAGGAAATATACCAATACTTTGCTATCATAGGCCAATTGAAATCGAATGAGTGTTTGATGGCAAGTAAATGGATGGATTGCGGCTGTCAATCTAAATATCGATCGACAAATCAAACATGCATTTAGACTAGAAGTGAACTATGAACTCCGACATTGGTCGACATTGGGACAAAAGGGAATCATTTCTTTTCTTTTTTTGGGGGGGGGGGGTGTCGATTTTAACGTATTCAAGCAGTAGTTTCGACGTTTTAGTCGGCAGATAAATATTTGTCTTTTCTTGTATGTCCCCGATCGCAAACTTTGTATAATAGTGTGTTTGATTTCTTCTGTCAAACTGCCACGTTCAAGGTCAGTGGGCGTGGCCGATGATCCATTAATTACAATCAAACTCAAAGATAGAATTTGAGGATACATTAAAACATGTTCAGTTTTGTTTATCTATTTCGATAGAATTTTAGTCAGATATATTTTTAGGTTAGTTTAGGAAAGTAAATGTTTGAAAACACCTTGAAAATTTACAATTGATCTATTTCATTTAGAAGAATAATTTCGTTGTCAGCTTTTTGTCGGTGTTTTCCATATCAGTCTTGGCAATAGGTTCATCCTAGCTAAAAACTTACAATTATGTGATGAAATTTAACATCTTGTCTCCAACTTGTTTTTTTCTGTTTCAATATTAACGGATCGCTCGTCACTCCCAAATTAACCCTACTAATATATTAAGCTGATTTAAATTTACAGAATTTATGGCCAGTTACATGTAACGATTAAGTGAAATGGCGTCCTAAACGACGTAACTAGAGTTCGCATAAGCTCTAGTTACGGCATTTAAGTAGCTTTACCAACAAAAATGCATAACATAAGTGGCGACCAATTCGGAATTCAAATTTTCCTTTCAAACAAAATGAATGATAAGATTTTTTTTAAGCTGCTATTTGTCGATTGATTATAAAAGACTCTGCAGTGATCGATATGCACATGTTGTAAAGAGTAATGCTCGTTGTAACTGTCACAATTAGAAATTCGATTTTGATTGGTTAGTGTCATGTCACTGGAGGCAATATGCTGAATAAAACCAAAATCAAAGGACTGAAACCACTGGAGGCAATATGTAATGGTCAAAATTTCATTTGAAAACTGATTTTACAAACAATTCTGGCTTAAAAGAGACAAGCAGGTGGTGCAGACTAAGATCAGACTGCACTTATGTGCAGGCTGATCTTTGTCTATACCTCCTGTCCAGACAGGAATATTCCGGGTTCAGTATGACAAGGGTTAAATGAATTAGCCAGAAATTGATGGATTGATATAATCTTAATATGTTGATATTCCGTACTGTCTATGTTTTAGATAAACGATGTATATATATTTATAATAAATACACTTTAAGCCACAATTAAACTGAGCGTGTATATTTATGGATTTATATCATAAAGAATCGGGTCTATTCCATCTTTGTTCAACTGAAGTTATAATATATTTCATAAAAAAGGGCGAGTTTTTTCCGATACCTTTTGGTTGTGCGAGTTCCACAAATCTTCAAATTTCAAGACATTTTTGAGAATTTTTTTTACAGATATAAAGAAAATGCATTGTTACACCTGAACATATTACCAGATAAAACGTTATCTGACTGGTCCAAATTCAAAGGGGTTTGCAGGAGATAAAGTGAAGTAAGTTTAATGAAAAATAATTGTAATATGGGATAGAAAAATATCGTGTTAAAATGAAAGATTGCGAGTTACATGTAATTATTATTGTTCTTTTTCCCCATCGATTTCTTCACATAGTCAAGTTGCGAGACTATATGGTAATGAGTGAAGACTCAAAGGCCAGAAACAATTAATAACCAAAATTATTGTTTCGCAAATTGGCAGGATGTTAGAGAATCTAGACCGTTTTGAAAATATGCTTTTAATTGCTCGTTTAAGAGAAATTATTGAATCTGTACTGATTATAATTGCAGACTTTTGAACTACAAAATTCGGGTTAGTTACGCTATTACCTTAATTATAAGGTTATTTACACGAAGTAATTAGAGAATAATGCTTTATGTGTTTGAAGTAATTTGCATTTTGTTTAAACCTTTTACCTTATCTTGTATCTTTGTTTTAACCCATTACCTCACAATATCGCTTTTTAACGACCTCAAGGAATAATATTTCGACACATTGTGAGAAATGAAGTTTTGTGAGCATTTGTTGACATTTAACCCCTTTATTTCTCACTTTTGTATTTTGAGATCAAAATTCATAGGACATGAATGATAGCCAGAGAATTTCCACATATGAAGGGACGTCTGGTCTAGGTATGCCAACACCCGTTAACCGTCCTCAAGAATATAAAGTGAAGGACAGAGACGGCTAAATTAAGTGTAAACCCATAGAAGCAAAACTCACGAAATTAGAGCATCAGAGCATGCAGAATATTACTGTGTACCTAAAAAGTCGTTTTCGTACCGGACTTTTTTTTAACTACTTTTATGTACAACGACGTTCGGAAATAAATCCCAGTGAGGTCACTCCATCTAGCACTTTGATGTTTTGGTATAATATACAAATATAGTTAATGTAATCTTGATAGGACCTACCAAATCTCAGGTTTTACAATACAGGCAATCTGCTTGAACCTAGTACCAGATCACAAAATCTTAGACTGGTCTAAGCTCAAAGATGTTTCAGACGACAAATTTTAGAAAAAAATCTGTCTTTTGGGGTAGAAAAGCATTGCGGATAATAAAGAATTTGCTCGTAACAAGCAATTTCTTCATTTTCCACAATGTTTTACAAAACCTTTTTCCTTTGGGGGCGTCCAAAGGCATCATTGTGTGAGAATGAAACGTCATGCATTGAATGATCCGGCTGTATCACTGGTCACGTGGACAAAACAAGAGTCTCAGTCTAGCATTATTGAGCGCAATTAGAGAATGGACAGGTTGGTCTGAGTCTTTACTTGGTGTAAAATTGTTGGAAATATCACACATGCTCAAACTTTCTTGGTTTGGACAAGGGGTGTAAGTGAATATGAAGGGATAACGTTTTACCTGGGAAGTGTTCTATAGAGAGCAATTAGAGAATTTAGTTTCATGCGCCATTGAAATTCCACAAAATGATAAAAGTCTCATTGTTTGGCTTAATAACATGTCCTTCAAATTGCTAGCTTCGCAAAATACATTATCGAATTCCATTAACCCTTTTCCATTTAATCAAAACATTAAGTCTATTATGAAAAGTGCAGGTCAGAAGCATTTTTGTTTGTTTGTTTGTTTGTTAACAGTGACATTTCATGTTAAGTTTTGCACTTGAATAAGCTGTGGTTACCACTTTTAAGTTATGGAAGCAACAAAACTGTTCCACATACAGGTCAGAGTCAAAATTTCATTTCCGGTCTAAATGTATGTTTTTGTTGGTCGATCGACTTTTTAGTGACAGGCGGGATCTATCTATAACAAGGTATTAAATCATCACTATTACATAACATTCCCCGTGCAACAAGACAGGATCAGATTGTTTTCCGATTAGCGTGCCTAGAAGATATATCTGACACTACGAACTGTTTCCTAATACGAGTCTGATTGTAAATTTTGTATGCATATTTTTGTAAGTGCATGCTAAATTAATAATAGGGCCTACTAATGTAAATAACTTGATCTATAACTAAACAGATATTTGCATAAAAACCGACAATAAAAATCATTCACCGTGTAATATTTTGGATAATTTAGATATAGTGTTTCTAGTTGAATTTTTCGCTTTGTCATATCTACGCATATTAAAATATCGTCTAACAGAAATGAAAAAAGTTTCTACTGAAATAAAAGCACCACTATGAATGGCCCTTTGTTGAATCTTGAATGATGGCCCCCTTCGAGTTATGGGGGTGGGGTACATAAGAGTAAGCCTGTCAGTCGGTCAGTCGGTCGGTCGGTCGGTCGGTCGGTCGGTCGGTCGGTCTATAGCTTTATTTCCTTGTCGTCTCGTTTTCTCTTGATGGAGAATGTTCGTATTTCACTCGCGTACTCACATTTACACATTTGATGTTAGTAACAATCATTTATTTTTTTATTGGAGTTATTGTGCTATGTTTTTCTCCTCAACTGCTACACGAAAATTTGATTCAAATTTCACATGTGAAATGAGTTCGAAGAACAGTTTTATTTCGGTTGCGGTCCAAAACCCTTTGTTGAAAGAAGGGCTTTATTTCAGAGACAAAATGTTTATGTTTGTTTGGGTTTTTTTGTTTTTGCTTTTTTTGTTTTTGCTTTTGTTGTTGTTGTTTTGGGAGGTTGTAGTTGTTGTTGTTGTTTTGTTTTTTTTTTAAAGTGGCATGGGACTGTAAAAGGGATTAGTTACATTAAGTGATATTCTAGAATTTTTTCTCTGTAGGATCCAATTTCCCAACCGTGGATCTATGTTTTCTGTAAACATATAAAGGGATCGTTTCCTTTTATTACCAAAGTTTTATTGAATTTCCCTAAAAAAGTAAAATAATTAGATTGCAGGGTGAGGGGTGGGGTCGAATTCACCCCAATCTCCCCATCTGCATACTTGTATCTGAAAATAGTCGGGATTTTTTTTTTGTTGTTGTTGTTGGAGGGGGGAGTTACACAGCATGACTCCCGTAAATTTACTAAACATGAATTTCAAATTCAAATCAATATCATATCGACTGACCATAATGGAAAATGTATGAAGTCGAACGGTAGAAAAACAGGAAGTAAGGGATAGTGCGGACTGACTGATACTCTTCGTCGTTCAAAACCTGCGATCCTGTCTGTAATGAGATTGTGCGAGAGTTTTCCAACATTCAAATGTGCAACAAGTAAGACTCGGATCAATCTGTTCAGCCTTAGAGTCTAATCAATGTCTTCACTATGCGACCTGTAGATAGCTACTGACTCTAGTTTCTTTGTCAAACACAATGTAATAGATTGTGATACAGTTTCTAGATACATTTATGTATAGAGAGATTTTGATACAATATTATTAAATGAAAAAGAGATAATCATGTTTTTTTCACAAATTAACTGGACGTCATAATTCATAAAACTTGCATTTTTATATCGTCGGTTTGATGCGAAAAAATGTTGCATCCATCGTTCTAATTCAGTTATAGTAAAACCCGTAGATGCACCGCGCACATTTATACCCACAAATCAAACCATTTGAAATGCGATAAAAACCATCGTATGGACACAAATCCAAAAATGTCCATGATACACGATACAGAAAATTGCAATTTTATGCAGAAAGTTAATTCATTCTCTTGAATTTGATACACCTTTAAAGCGATATTTGAGATAAAGGGCAATATTCTATTAACTGTGTGCACATACGAATTACAACGAAAATAATAGATGAATAAAGGATTTGGAAATAAAGTGTGCATATGTATTGCAGCAAATTTAATAATAAAACAATCCATAAAATACGATTTTATATACAAAATCTGTAAAATATGATGGATTAGAAATTCCGAATTTGGGGCTTTCAATAACAAAGAATTGTGACTGCTAAAAATTGTTGGGGTTTTTTTAACCGTTGTTCAAATTTTAAAATGAAAATAACGAATTGAACGAAGCTGTGTAGACGAAAACCGAGACCATCCTTAAAATATCGCAATGATCCCTAGGGTTTAACATTCCAACAACTTTTCGTTTAAATATGAACAAACAAGCTAATTTATACTTGGAATCTGAGTGCGATGTTACCGACAATACCATATGTTTATGAGGTGCAGGCTTTGACCATCCTAGATATAATGTATTAAAAACATTCGCTGATCGTCGAAAGAATCGTTTTGATAGGACTTATCCGAAAAGTGCAGATGCAGTTATCAAGTGAATTTATTGGTTATGTTCCACACTAACTCATTCAAACAAAATGCTCGCCAATGAATCGCCTTGTTGGTAAATCAATCACATTGTCTACACTGTTAGCCTGCTAAGTGGAATCGTGAAGGCCAAAGAATGACAATACAACATCGCTAGAATGTGTAATTTTCTGCACCGTTTGAACGAAACTATCCGTGATGTATCGTAGAAAACTCTGAGCCGAGCTTACTTGCCAAGTCGGGGGCCAAACTACAAGTATCAGTGAAAATGAGATACTGGAATGAAATAGTTAAGTTTATGAAAAATTATTTTATCTTACCCAATAACAATGCAGTAACGCCTACACTAGTCTCAACAATCTACATCTTTGTTGAAAACTAAAACAAAGACCGCAAATACTGAACTTGTTTAAAGCGATTGCAACAGGGCGCTGTTCGAGGGGAGTCGACTCTAACATATTACTAGAAGACACAATTTAGACTGGCCCAAATGAAAAGAATTGGATTGAACAATAGGTCCTTAATACCGACCTGGGGTCATATGGAACGGTGTAACAATCTTAACCTACGGACATCGGCTACTAGACCTACAACCGTAGTCCGGCACGGTGCAGGCGGACCGAACCCTCGCTCCTATACAAATGTTACCTTTCATGCGTAAAAGGATCAACTTTGACTGATTCTTTGAAATAGGTTTAATGCCGCCTTGAACAATTTTCCAGTTTGAAGTTATCACAAGTACTAGGCTAGGATTTTAAAATGTCTTGCCCAGTTATATAGCCACGTGACCAGCGGCATGGTCAGGATTCAAACCAGCAACCCTACACTTCTCTTATATAATAAACTCGAATTTGAATCGTTCAAGATCACCTTATACACTGATCTAGTCGCTACTCAATAACCTTTTTCAGCAACTGTTTTTAAGGGATTAATATTTGTTAATTAAGGCATGAAAGGCTTATCAATCTAAATGAACTCTCGAAGCTGTTTCATACAGAAGTTGGATAAGGTTTTAGTTTCATACCTTGGTGAAAACAAAAAGAAATCTTCATTGAGCAGTTCTATATAGAAGTGTAATTATGTTTTCAGTTTCATACTTCATTGAAAATAACAAAAAAATATTATCCCCGTTTCTTACAATTTGATATTAAAGATATCAAATAAGCAAATATTTACCAACTCGAAAAAGTCTTATGGAACTACGTTTTTCGCTGGAGTTGGACACAACTTTTAAGATCAATTAGAATGTAGGAATTTTGGTGAACGCGACTAAATCTTATCATTTTAAAATATTAAATTAAATCTCCTTTTTTGGTAGAATAAGCCAGATCATCAATTTACAAACGTGACGTTTGCTTTAGGTCTTCTTAAATGGGGATTCAAAGAAAAGGACATCCCTTTTCAAGGTTGACGCCCTGACAACAGTATGCATGGAGGCAAAACTAATTTTCTACCATAATAAATGAGCTGTTAATTATTATCATTATTTTATTTTTATTATTATTATTTGATTATTATTTTGTTTTTGTAGTTTTTATAGCTTTTTGTTTTTTTCATTGCCAATTTTTTTTACGCTACTGTAAATTCTAGTTAGACCTTTCCTATGGTATAGCAGTGGGTTAATATATCATAACATATCATTTGCATTTGATGCCCTTTAAATAAACTTTTAAACAGAAATTCCCATTCAGATTTTTCCCACTACAAAGGGCCTAACCTACCGAGCGACAAATAAAGATATTTTGTATCATTTAATCCCGATTAAGATCTCGCAGAAGGTGGTCAAACAATAGCCGGACGGGACATCTACTGGCTGTGTAAATAACAACTGTTGACAGTCTGACCTTAATGGACTGGTCACGGCCAGATGGAAATAATATTGAAATTGAGATGCAGTCTCTAAACTTCAAATTAGGGCACTGAAAGATTTGCTTATTTTGACAGTATATGTATCATTTAACCCTTTCCCGTACAATCCCAGGTTTTAACGTCCTTTATACTTGAGAAAACATTGGGGAAAAAGAAGAAATTGTTTGTGACAAGCAATTTCTTCATTTTCCACAATATTTTCTACCCTATTGAATCATAATTTTTCAAATAAGATAGATTTTCTACTGTCGTCTGCAAATCCTTTGAATTTGGACAGGTCTAAAAATTTCCGAAATAAGAAAGGGTTAAATCAGACTTTTTAACATCTCGCTCATCTGGCTAAATTGGTTCCGTGCAGTATTTTGGGATGCTTTTTAAATAACAACGATTGACAACACAAACGCATGGAGATCTCACGCCAAATCCGTTTGGCAAATATTTGAAAAGTGATAGGATCCAATTAATCTACTGTGAGGTAGAATGGAATTTCTAGATTTTGTTAATCTATAAAGAGCGAAAAGTTTCGTTACTCCTGTGCAGTCTGACAAGAGTTGATACCTTTCGTTCTCCGAGGAAACCCTTTTTTTGACGTGTAAAGTTTAATATGTTTGAAGATCACTAAATCAGTATGATCATTTGACAGATCGCTGGTGACATCTAATGATCTCCGACAAACTAGTTTGACTGGTACACTTACACTTACAGGCATTCCTTCAACTCTGGTATAAGACAATCACCCATATGTCTTACAAACTAGTTTGACTGGTACACTTACAGGCATTCCTTCAACTCTGGTATAAGACAATCACCCATATGTCTTACAAACTAGTTTGACTGGTACACTTACACTTACAGGCATTCCTTCAACTCTGGTATAAGACAATCACCCAGATGTCTTACAAACTAGTTTGACCGGTACACTTACACTTACAGGCATTCAACTCTGTTATAAGACAATCATCTAGATGTCTGAAAAGCTGTCCCCTGAAAATCATACAAAAGTTACATAGTTTACAGTGGACTCTCTACCCTATTGTTATTCTAACCCCTAACAGGATAGAAGACCACGAAAACTTAAACTGGTCCAAATTCAACTAGATTATGGCAAAGCGGACTAATACTCCGGCTCAATTAGAAAAGATAACCTTTGACATTCATTACCCCTTAACGATAGGGCATCTCCTTAGGTCATGACCAACATGTGTATAAAGTTTCAAGATCCAAGGTCAAATGGCTTATGAGTTAGAGCACGGAAATATTTTTCAATCAAAGTTAAATTAAGACCTTGAACTTTGGCCTTCGTGACCCAAAAATAATATGGCATCTACTTGTTTCATGGTTCTAGTTCAAATGGCTTATGAGTTACAGCACGGAAACAGTTTTCAATCAAAGTTAAATCATGACCCTGACCTTTTGTGACCCTAAAACAATAGGGAACTTCCTTGTGTCATTGGCAGTAATCGTATTAAGTTCATGGTTGTAGGTTTGTTGGTTCTTTAGTTAGAGTACAGAAAATAAACAGTCTACGGAAGAACGGACAGATGGACAGATAGACATTATAACCAATATACCCCCATCTATTTCGACCAAATTCAAAGATTAGAGACAGCTATTTTCATACAGGCAATTTTACTTTTTTCAAATGTTCTCAATCCTGTATGATAGTTAGATTTCAATTTCTAAGTCTCTTTGATATTTCGTCTGCGACTTCTCTTGATCCTGACCAGTCTAAAATTTTGTCGTCTGATAATTGGACGACTCGATAATTTTCTCTCTTCCGAGAATGTCCATTTAAGGGTGACGCATATAAGATATATTTAGTTTCTCGTTTCAGATGATGACGATCACGAAATCTACAATGTATATATTAGTCCTGTCCCAACTTATTACTATTGCAACTGCTCAAAGTAAGTCTTTTTCCAAACACTAAATTTTTACTGCCATTTTCCCTTACCTTAAAAAGTATTTTCATTCAAGCTGTAGCTTCCACTTTGAGTTCATCCTTCAACGATATGCGACTTGTTTTATGTTCCTGTCTAATGATCTACAACATAATCAGTCTAATTATAGTGTCGGGGGTCTGTGGGCGTGGCTAGCGATCTATCAATTGAATAAGAGGCAATGTCAATTCCAGTATCTGTCCACCAATCGTGTCGTTTATACAGTCAAGAGCCATAAAACTATCCCCGACTTGTATGTAAACTAGCCTTTTCAAGATGCTGTGATGACGTCACCTAATCACCATTTGCTTTTGTTACTTTCTTACAGTTTTTGACCTTCAACTTCAAACTGACCTCTGAATAGAGTATGCGTGCTATGTCATCAGTCTTATGTGCTGTGCCAAGTGACCCTAAATGATTATAATGTTGCTCCCTGTATTCTTTTGACCAATTTTGATTGAAAATAACAATTAAACTTATTTCAATGACATCTTATTTAAAATTGCGGAATACTTATAGTTCTGTTGTAAGGCAAATGCTGTATGGAACCTGTCTGTAACAGCAATGGAAACTGAAGGAGATAGTAAGGGTCTTTTATTTGAACTAAACGAACATCGTAAATTCGCAATCGGAATCCATCAAACAAAATATTGAAAGTGGCAACTAAGACACCGAGATTGGAATTTTTTCGTCGATTTAGATTGCATCTCAACGCAACAAAATAACGATTAAAAACTGTAATTGAAAATTGAATTTTAAGCAAAAACTCTGTCACGCGAGAATGGAATTCAATTTCAAACTGTCATGTCATGAAAATGGCTTTTATTTTTGTGATGCCACTTTGGAAAATTAAATCGGAGAATATTGTGTTGTTCAAAAAGGAGCAAACTATTAATAACTTAGCCGCATGTGGTAGTTTCTCTTTAACCATTGACAGAATTTGGTTCCTAGACCAAAATCTGACTAGATCGAACTATCAAAAGTTGATCCATAATTCCCTCTTAGATCAAGTGGTTTCTTATTCTTTTTTTCTCATTATCAAACGATAAATGTTCAAATGTTCTCGTACATTTTGTCATCAAAACATTGGAGTTTTCCAACGTCAGGTACCTCACTTAGGAAGGTTTCCTTTTTATTTATACTCATTCTGTCTAAAATAGTGCTTTATTACCTTGGTGTGCAAATGAAATTTACAACAACAACAATAATATAATAATTATATAATAATATAAAGCACAGACACACATATACTAGATACATCTTTATTTGAAACTTTGCACTTCCCCCAAGGAATTAAATCTTTGCATATACGGTTTCTTCTTTTAATTTGGTTTTATTTCTCTATAGACGAGATTCCATTTTCTGGAATCAAGTTTCTACAACATTTCCTATTAAGCAGGGACAGTGAATTCTGGATTAGGTTTTTACTAAACATCTTTTCCATTAGAAGAAAACACATTCTTTCTCTGTAATAAGGTGTTACTGTTTTAATTCGATAAAAAGCATTTCTCACACAGACGCTGTTCTTTATTTTGTAAATTGTCTATTATAATGCGAACTTCAATTAAACAAATCATAGGACGCCTGCTTCCTTTAAATGATATAAATACACAGTAATCTTTTAAATGAAATAATAATAGAATGAGATTTTATTGATAAAAATAAGTGTAAATGAATAAGCAATTAAGTTAAGTGACAATATATAGTAAATAAATCAAAGAGCAGCACCCTTATATGCGGTCAAAATTCCATCATTAATGCTTTTAAAACCACAATTTACTTCTCATCTACTATCTATCTTTTTATATTGGATTGGCTTTTACATTAAAAAACGAACTGAGAAGAGAATTGCGTTTAGCGTGACTAGGATTGAAAAGTGATCTTTTTGTAGGTTTTCCATCACAGATATTCGCGACAAGGGTCCTTTTTTGCGATTTTGCTAGTTACAAAAAGATCTCGATCTTTCGATGGTTAAATTGTTCCAAGTTAAGACCTAAAACGTTTTTCACTAATGAGTATGCGAGAAGTACTAATTCCAAAATTTGACCTTGATGTGCGGCCTTGAACTTAAGCTAAGTACATGTTTCTACGAAGCGGTAAAATTGAGGAGCTCATTACATATAATGTGTCACAAAATAAATATATATTCCTGTTATCAAAATAAGATAAAAAATATATAAAATTCAACTTGTCTGGAATGAAGCTATATTATTAAACATATTTTAGAGCTTTTTGCTAAAGAATATTTATATTCGTTTACCCTATTTCGCCTTGTAATTCGGCACTTATTCTTAGGGGATCACCAGCTTTATCATGTTTAGTTTATTTGACATAAACCATGTATGTGGTAATTCTGCTAATAATTATAATATGTAATTTCAAATTAGATATCTGCTTGTCGTAAATGGTAATTGTATAAAATTGTTTTAAATAAACTGATAAATCTTAGAAATACATGTATTCACATTTCAAGGCAAATGTATTTTCATATTCAGGGGAAGCTACCTCTGAAGCGTTTGAATAGTTTTCTAAGACAAAAAAGGTCGGGCAAATAATTTTATTTGATCTCTGTAAAGAACTAAAACGATTGAATCTAATAGTCCAGCTTTTGAGAAAGAAAAATGAAACACGTCAAAATTTGGTAAGTAATAAAACAAATAAACGTTCAAATACAAAGAAGGGGAGATAATTACAATAATTTTACATTAGTTAAGTGATAGATGATTAATATTTGTGTATGATGTCTTAACCGTATTTTCGTCTAGTACAAATTGATGTAGGTTATATTGACGTTTTAAAACATGTGGTAAAAATCCTCAAACTTGATTTTAACTTACGGTATACAGCTGTAACCGATAATTTTCGAGTGGTAATATTTTGCCTGAAGACACAGCTTATGTCATAGTATGTAAAACAAAAATGTGAAGAAAATCTCTTCTAGCCATGAAATGGCCCTCATGGTCACACGTCCTTTGAACCGTCGGATCGCGACTATCAATCAAATAATCAATTGAGTAATTAAATTATCATTTAGTTCGGAAGTGAAGTTTGAACTCCGACATTTGGCTTACATTTCTGTGAAGCACTTTTTTGTTCTGTTTTGTTTTGTTTTGTTTTGACGACACAAACGTGTCGCCTTCTAAAAGAAGCTGTACTTACGACGTTCAGGTCACCGACCAACTGTTTTACTTTTTGTTACGTTATACTGGCCTTATTTGCAAAATAAGGTTGTTTAATATGGACGTGGATCTTCATATCGGAGTCAGTGAGATTGGTCAGCCGAGACAGTTGGCGGAGCAAGCGATCTATACACTCGACAGACTATAATTCGAAGAAATGTAAAATAGTCCTATTGAATACCTGTACTAGTCAAATGGAGAGAAGGAACAAACGACAAATCCGGGAAGTATGAATTCAAAAGAATTTAACATCATATAATTAACGTGATGTGAGTAAAGAAACTACTCGTTACGTGTATTCTGCATTGGTTTCCGCGATCTTCATACTATTTAAGATTCTACTGGTTTGTAACTGCTAAAGTTTGCACCTGCAAAGATATCCATTCATACGGCATTCAACGCAATTAGACACACTTGAAAAATAACTGCGGAGGAAATTGCTGGAGAAGGGGAGAATTATTTTTCCAGACTTTTTTGTACCATTTAGGATACGCTTATTCTAACTTATATGAGCTTCGAATTGTCGTCTTCAACTACTATGAATTTGGACCAGTCTAAATGTTGATGCCCGGATATTGCTCCACAAATGTCACAAACAACCAGGCATTTTAAAGAATTGAAGAAATGTCGATATGCAAAATATTTACTTGAAAAGGAGTAAATATTTATGACAGTAAAATTCTCCTTTTCTCAAAAATGTTTTCTACTAAATATGGATCTTTATTATTGTCTGCAACATTTATTTTCAATACTGACCAGTCTAAAATGTTGGCGTCTGGTAATGGGTTAACAGTGAGCTCATTCTTCCTTTTCAGGTTTGTGCCAGACAGAATTTAACTACGAGTATTTTATACAGAATGTCCCCGAAAACACACCGGCAGGTTTGTAATTTATATTTATCATTAATGTGTTTTCCTCTTATCTTTTTCTAACTTGTTTGTCGTCGAATGGTGCGACTGGGGCTATTGTCAGTTCGATATGCCCGCCGTGCGTAGCTGCCTGGTTTGTTACACCCATAAGCTTTTATTTGAAAATCTTCTCAGATACTACTTGAAAAATATCAATCAAATTTAGAGGAATTATCCTTCGGTGACATTCTATACCCTGTATTCTTCTTAGAACCTATATAGTAGAATTCAACTAAAATTCCACAGGAATGATACTTAGGTGACACTTTATCAAATTCCTTTGTAGAATTTTGATCAGATGAAAAAAAATTCTCGAATGATGGTTGGTGGATTCCAACCAAATTTTCCAAGAATGATCCTTGTGCAAACCCTTTATTAGATTCCGCGATTAAAATATATATCGGTATCTTTATTAGTATACGAGAAAAAACTCAAGGGATGTAAATGCTGCTGTTACTGTTGTAGAATTGTTGCGGGATTGTCTCCCTTCAAACTTAAAACAAAACATCAAAACGATTATTTTTACATTTCGTACAAAAGTGTTACAAACTCTACAGAGCTGTTTTATTTGTTTTTAATACACTTCGATCTTACATCACAAATGAGTTTTACATGACTTGACTTGACTGTTGTGTCTTAGTGATTGAGCCTAACATGACTTGACTTGACAATTTTAACACTTTCCTGTTTTTCAAAATTTTAGACCTATCCATATTCAACGATTTTGCAGACGAAAATTCAAAGGGAATTTAATTTTGAAAAGACCATTCAGTAGGGTTAAAAATGTGGGGGAAAAAGGAAATTGCTTGTTACAAGCGATTTATTCTTTTTCTACAATATTTTTTCAATTACATAATCCAAGGGACATAAAAGCCAGGGATTGAATAGGAAAGGGTTAAAATAAAGGAAAGTTTGACGTTCTCTTGAACTATACAGGAATACATAGGAATTCATTTTTGTATTTTCAAAAATTAAAACTATATAAACATGTACGAATAGGCAAAAGATCGGTTCGCGGATTTAAACCCATGGTTAGAACAGGCTAGAACAGGCTAGAGCTTTGGAATTTCTAATCGAAAATTGAATCGAAAGAACACAAGGGTCATGAAAAAATCACACATCATATCAGAGTCTTCTTTTGTGTCTAAGAAAGTCCGCAACAGCTTAGTTAGGGTAAATTCTTGATTATCGACATACGTGTGTATAACCGTCCGAAAGAGTATACTGCCGTCACCATAGCATTAAAATTTAGATCCCCGTGGCGTTGTATAAGTCAAAACGGTTTCCCTACCTCTCACATGCCTGCAACATCTCATCGGCCATAGGTAAACTAAATTTGGATGTTTATTTTAAAACAATTGTTCTCTGGTCATCCATTGTACGTAACCGACGAGCATGCACCAAAACATAAGTCAATGGGAATAGCGTTAACGTTGAATTAACGTCAAATATACGCAAGCATAAAGTGTGAGAGCACACTGTCTCGTGGGACGGAGCCATTCACGATAGTCTGGCTACTGTCTCTCTTCCCATTAGCCGCCGCCAACAAGTGACAATACCCTTAATTACCGATTACATTGTTACCTAATCAGGTTGTAACGACTCTCTCATGTAGGACCTTCCAGAAGTTTGTGTTTCATTTACTGCCTAATCTAGGTTGCATCTAACCCAATGATTACTTATTGCCCTGTTCTATTGGCTGAAACAAACACAAACCTATCTGTCTATCTTCTGTATTCAGCAATCAAATGGACTCTTTCCGTCAAGGGAACAGGTTTTCAAGGCGTCAATGTCTAACGATGGTTTTTTCCCCCTTTTTGTCGATTCTGATGAGCTGCAATATAGACAAATGACTCTGGTCGGATTTTAGCGGACATGAATCTTGACGTTATTTCGTATGTTCATGCATATAGTAGATCCATAAAATTTACCCAAACTAGTAAAATATGTGCTTTGTTTTGTTTGATAGTATTGAAACATAAGAAATGGATAGAATTTTTTTTTTCATCGGGTAATAAACCCTAAGAACTTATTCACACTAATCATGCAATTTTATTAATTTTTTTAGGTTCATGTCTCATTAAAAATATTCTCTACATATCTCCAATATTTCAGGCTCTACAATAGGCCATGTTCAGATAGCCGGGACAGATACAGAAATCTTCCTTATACAGAGACCTAACGACTACTTTATCTTTGACAGTAGTTCAAGAAACGTGTCTCTAGCTCGACAACTCGACACGGATCAGAATGCTACAGAAATCCCTGTGTTAATCTTGAACTGTACGGTATTGGGTCAGAATAGCGACCCGGTAAGTAAAACGGATGCTTGTTTTTTCTTCACGTAGAGCCAGGTCACTCACCGACGGAATCATTTTAAATTAAGTGTTGGAGATAAATATTGCAGACTGAATGAAGAATTAGATTAGCCAGTCGAGATTTTGAGAGTTGTAAATTGATGGATCGCTGGTAATGCCTCCATCAGGAAGCTCGACTTGGATATTGAAAGGTGTTATTTGGCAAACTTTATGGCCAATTACATATAATAAAGCCTATGTATCCTTTGGTTATCGTCGTAACAACAACTTAAGTTTCCAAACCAACGAAAGTGCATAAGGAAACTGTTGTAGTTTAAAGTTCACTTCCGGTCTAAATGAATGAATTTTGATTGACAGTCGGGATCCGTTTATTGATCTACATAAATGTCGGAGATAAGAAGTACAGACTTAATGAATCGATCGATAATCAGTGTCAATTTAGGATCAGGACCAGACTTTTCGAAAGTTCAGGTCAAAAGCGGGACTTTAAATAGATACTTCTGGCACTCGTTGTCATTAATAGACGGTGCCCCGGGTTTTTCAAGATGTGTTCCAAAAATTAATTGACAGTCGCCATATCTTATAGGATACTTTTCGAATGAAATAAGAAATCTATTCATGCATTTTTCCTGTATCAATATACTGATTTTTTGAAAAATAAACTAAAGAATAGCTATCCAAAATGCGCTTAAAAAAGCACTATACCCAAAGTCTCTTTTTTAACGTCGTTTACGTCATGGTATTATCTTTACCATCACGCAAATCTGTATAAAATGGCTTATTTCAATAGAGAGAAATGAACCCATTTAATGTTTTGATACTCCATGTAAGTTGTACAAAAGTTTAACATATGCACCGTCTCGTTACCGCAAAAATAACGTCCTAATGCACCTGTTTTGATAAATTTTAACAGATTCGTGAATTAATTGCATAGATTCATGGCGCGTTGATCATTCAATGGCCATGATATCATTTAATGGCCACTCTTCAGATTGCAGGCTCAAAATCTTGCATAATGTATCCAAATCTACGGGTATCTAGGATAATTGAATCTAGTCTGTTGGCCCTATTCAAAAAGAAGTATTGGTTCCGATCTCGGGATTTTGCAGCCCATTTTTTTATATGCTTTGTCTTTAAGATGCATGTCGTCTAGCTGTAACACGCTTAATAACGGTAGCGAGGACAGCACCGTCCATCAAACATTCCAACCCAGTGTGTTGAAGATTTTTAGTGGGGCGTAAAATATTTCGATTTTAAGTCCTTAGTAAATTTGGTATAAACATTTGTACATGAATTCCAAAGGAACCGAAGACAAATTAAACCAGCGTTATCGTTCAATATGTTTTTGTCAAAGAATTGACGTAAAATTGAGGATCGCTAGCGTTCTCCTTCGGTCAACACTATGGTTATTGAACAGTACCTGAACTGCGTTAAAACTTTGAAAAGCTGCTAGACTTCTTTTATTGCTGCATTAATAAATGTATGGTTTCTCAAAAAAGAAAATAATAAAAAATAGTAGTAAGAATTATCGTCGACGATTGGGGGGGGGATATCTACCAATATTCACCGTTTGTCCTGATGCTTAGGTTTATTTTATATACTTAGGTTTCTTTTGTTTTTACTCAGTACAAAATAACAGTTCGAGTTAGCATCTATAATTGGACGATGTTCATTAGTTACCATTATACAAACTTACTTTTTTATTTCAGTACAAAATAACAGTTCGAGTTATCGTCGATGATTGGAATGATAATCCACCAGTATTCATCACTTATCACCATAATGCCAGCATATCAGAAGTAGGTCAAGTATACAGATATACTAGCACTATCACGGTCCAAAAATTCACAAAAATATTTATTTGGAATTAATATCTTATATCATGGTAATCCAAGTACAAATTAAAAGTTGTGGCCCGTCACGCAAAAAGGGACCTCAGGAGACGTTTGTAAAGTTTCATTCCTGGTGAGACTGCTTGGGTTGTGCAGGCTGATTAGGGACGAACACAGTCGCTTATTAATTTTGTAAATCCAGGATGACTATACTAAATCGTTAGAACAATTATATGTTGTTGTTAAATATAAATGAATATATGGATTACTCTCTCTGCCTGATGCTATCTTTTTCTTTTCAAATATTTCTACTCGCAGTTGGAATGGGGTTCTTCCATGACGGGCCACAACTTTTAAAGTCTTCTTGAATTATGGTGATATAAGATATCAATTCCTATGCTATAAGTTTGTGAGTTTTGTGGAGTATGCTAGTGCTAGTTTACATTTGGAGCATACTTGTACATGTGCTACTTATATGGCCTCCTCTATAAAGCGACAACTTCCATTAAGCGACAATTATCGAATTTCCGTTACCAAAAGCAAAAGCTCTTAAAAATCGGAAATAATTGCTCATATAATTATCGTCAATTAGTCCCAAGATGTTGGAACTCATTGAATTCGCCCGAACTCGACGATACAAATGGGGTCGAACTATAAAGGACAAAGTTAGAATCCTGCATTTTATGTATCCGTTCGTTTCTTTTTATATGTCATAAAAATTCAATAAGCGACCACCCTCTGAAGCGACCGTCCCTTAAGTGGTCAACAAAATACAACTTTTACTATACTTAAACTTTGTAACTTTTTTCTTTTGTCGTGTTAATTTTCGCCTTCATACTGAAATAAGATGTTGTAACCTCTTTCAATTCTTACTTGTACTTAAAACCCAGTTACTCTTCGACAGTTTAACACAAGACAGTAGCAACAGTTTCCAAACGGGGATTTATTTAAGTCGCATGTCTCTTTTAGTTGTAGGTTCAAGTTCAGAATTTTTTTTTTTAAATATTCGGCCCGAACGCTTGACATCTTTGTGCCATTCGGGCATAGATCATGAGACAATCACCTTTTTTTAAAATTTTTAATAAAATGTTTGATACATATTGAATAAACATCTTTGATGATACATTAAACCATGAATTTTTATAGCCCGGTATCTTTCGAGTTATACTGTTAAAGAGAAATCGTTTATAGGGTTTTAAGTACCTCATCTTGTGTTGACGTTTCAGGATGCTGAGATTGGTACCACATTATATACTGATGCAATAGCTACAGACAATGACAAACGGTTCACTAGAAATAGTCGTATATCCTACAGAATTTTGGAAAATACAACATACTCCGTATGTATTTGAAGTAACTTTGTACTGGCCTACTCACAAAGCAAAATGAAATATTCTTTAGCTCCGCTAGTTGAAAGCCAGCGGGCTATTTTCATGACCTTGTGTACGTCGCGCGTGCGCATGTTCGTAAAATTTTACTTAAAAGTCACAAATTATTGCAGGAATGGTCTTCGGATGACCATTTACAGATCCCCTAAAAGAATTTTGATCGGATAAAAACATTGTTTTTTAAGGGCGGCTAATTTCCATATAAGGCGTGTTTCTCTGAAAACCTTCCTCTCAGAAACCAGTCGATGGTGACTCTTTATCAGAGTATTGATGTAAAGAAAAACATGGCTAGCATGGGCGTGACTAATTTCTATATATGATATTTGTGAAACCCTTCTCCTCAGATTTAAACCATATTTCACAGGAATAATCATTGCGTGACTCTTTATTGGATTTCTTTGATATGTTTAATAATGTTGCTTTTGAGGATGGGCCTACTTTTATAGGAATATATGACATATTGCTGTTTCCATGGTCAAGAGAAAGAACGATCAATAGGTCCCGAGTTCGATTTTCGGGAAAGGCTATCGGTCTTTATTCAGTCGTTAGCCGTCATATTCGTACTGGTGTATGTCATTGAATGAGAATCAATATGAATTAATCTAAGTTAGAAGAACTTGTTTCCCAATCGTTCCACAATCATAATGATACAAGGGAAGTAATAGATACTGCTGGACTAAGAACATTTGTTGCATAAAAGGAAGTTAACTCTCTCGAGTAAAATGCAACATTAGTAATTCATTCCACGGAGAATTACATCTTGTGCTGAAGAAAACTAAATTGCCTGTATGATAAGTTAATTCGCCTCTAGTTTTAAGTACAAACCAGAAATTCTTCAATAAATATACTCCCTCCACTCTCTGTGTAACTTGTTATTGTTTTTTACAGGATTACTTTCAAATCTCGACATTGGCTAATCCTATTATTACCTTAAGGAGAAAGTTAGATTACGAGGAAGTTAGACAAATGACTGTGTTGATCGAAGCTCGGGTAAGTCGGCCTACGTCATGATTCTTAAAATGTCTTTCTAGTCAATAATTTGATAAACTTTAACGCTATGTTCTTCTGATAGTATAAGTGAGCTTTCCTAATATGACCATATATATATATATATATATGTATAGAGAGAGAGAGATAGACAAGCAGACAGACATACAGAAAAGACAAATGTCAACCACACTTCATTATTTTTCTATTGAATATGGCTGTGTCATGTTAGACAAAATGATCAAACACAATTCTTAAAATTGTCCCATTTGAGATTTATTCAAATAAGTATTTAAACGCAGAACAGGAGACTATTGTCTATCACGTGTTATCTATTATTTACAATGTTTTCATTAAACAAGAGGGTCGCATGAACATACTACGCTCGATACATTATTTGATTAATTAGAATTAAGATGGGACAAAATCACAGGTAATGTTTTCTTTACTTACCGATTTCCACACAATCCCGCGATTTTTCACACGAAACACCAGAAAATATTGTGAAAATTGAATAAACTACTTATAACAAGCAATTTCTGTATTTCCCTCAATGCTGTTTACCCGGAAAGATAAGTATTTTTAATAATTCATCGACTGTCGTCTGTAACTTCTTTGAAACCGGACGAGACGGAAGTATTATCGTTTGGTAATGAGATAAAGTATGGCTGATGCTACTACTGTTGATACTGATTATGTAGTCATGTTTATTGATATAGGATCAAACATAATTGATCATAAATCTAGCAGTCCAAAAAGGGAAAACGAGGCTTGAATCAAAATTATTAGAATACATAAGAATATGATATTAGCCATGAAGAACCTTCTAAATGATTTTTTCCCTTTTTGTTGAAAAGAGAACAAAAACTACGTAATTGCTCCTTTCAAGAGAGGGGACATGATTAACATTACACCAATAACAATGAAGCCATATCAACCCTCAAGACGACAGATGTCAAAGATGTTACAGACGACAATTTTTAGTTTATGATAATTTAGATTTTTCGTCACTTTGAGGTAAAAAATATCGTGGAAAATAAAGAAATTGCTTTCAACAAGCAATTTCTTTATTTCTTCGGGTGTTTTCCAAAGCTTTTTTTTATTAGGGGGCGTCTTAAAGCTTCATTATGTGAGAATGGGTTAAACGTGTTATTAGACTAGTCTCAACTAGTGAAGATGAAATATGACATCAAACCGCTGTCATTTATTCCTTTACGAAAAGTTATTGTATAACAAAACCTGCCTAAATGACGTCAGTCTATGGCGTTGGAAAATTCAAATGTTTGATGACGTCATCGTATATAATCCGTCTTTACAAGCATTTTTTCATTATCCACTATGTTTTCTACTCCAACATATAGATTGAAAAAATCGTCGACAAAAATGTGTCGTCTGCAACTTTGCTTGATCAGTTTTAAATTGTGTCGTCTTGTGGATTAACATACACAAATAGACGATACATTTTCAGATTTAAAGATATTTTTTCGTGAATCAGAAAAATAGTTTATTCTAAAATTTTATGAACAAATCATTTTACGTAATTTGCGACTATACCCCAGAATTTCATCTCACATTCGTGAAAACCAGTAATTTGGTTACAAAACCATATTCTCTTTCCTTCTCACTTTCAGGATAACCCATTTCCCAGTAGCGGTACTCCAAAATCTTCGACATCGACACTTACAGTAAACATTCTTGACGCTGATGATCAGAATCCAGCCTTCTCTGAGTCAACGTATCGCGGTTCTATAGCTCAAGATGCACCACAGGTAAAACAGTGTAGCGAACATTTAACCCATTCCCACTCAATCCCTCCTTTTTACGCTCCTCAACAAAAAAGCTTTGGAAAACATTGTGAAAAATGAAGAAATTGCTTGGATCAAGCAACTTCTTCATTATCCACAATGTTTTCTATCAACAAAGACAAAAAATTTAAAAATTCCATCAACTTGAAATTGTTGTCTGCAGCTCCTTTCAATTTGGACAGGTCTAAAATTCCACTGTGTTGGAATGGGTTAAATACAGAATTCTAGTCAAAAACTCTGCATTCTGATAAAGTTCGTTCTACAGCTCCATGAAAAAGATATTGAATATTATTGTTCACAAAGTTTTTCAACAAAGCACTGTCACGAACTTGTAAATTCATTTTGCCTTTGAGCTTACAAGAAAAGGAAGTGCTATAGAGGAGCGATTGTGATCACTCGTTGATCGTCGTCCGTCCGTCTGTCTGTGAACAAATCTATGAAAAAATCCAGAGTACCGATCATATTCCAGTGAAACTTTATAGAAATGATCCTTAGATAATGGCCTTCCGGATACTCCAAGGAATCGTAATCCAGCAAAAACTTGGGTTGCCATGGCAACTGAAAGGGATTTCTGAGGAATTATTAATAAATCTTCTCCTCCTAATCCGGAAGGTCTATAGCTTTCAAATTAATAAGTAGTGGTATTTCATAGTCCTCTACCAAGTTTCTTCAGGTTATGATAACGTATTTTATATTAGCTATATGTTGTTGGTTCCTGAAATTCAAATAGAAACAAATTATTTAAATAAAAAAAACATACCTCCTCAAAAACCACACTAGCAAAGTGAGTTTGAACTTTGATCGTTTTATATTATTTATTTATTTGTTTGTTGTTTTATTGTTTTGTTGTTTTGTCAATATTTATTTCTGTTGTCTCAGAATAAAAAATACTATGCAATACATTGTCTTATTAATAAATAATAATTCGTTTTGCCTTTTCTCAAATAAGAACTTCTAAATTATTTGATACTCCATGCCTGTTGAGTTTTTCTACTTTATTACAGGGTACCACTGTGAGTGTTACACCAAATTTGTTTGCCCTAGATCCGGACACCATGAACGTTTCTATCAAATACGAAATCTGGGGTAAGACCTTTTGTCTCCAGCATAATATTTATTTACGGAATACAGCGATTGATTTATATATATATATAACCAAGATTCTAAAGTTCAAAAGTATTGTATATATCGTCATACATCTATAGAAAGAAATGTATTCTTATTGGTAGAAACGTTAGTACTTAACCCTGTGATTGTCAAACCCTGGATTTTACATTTTTACAGTCCTGCGAATTTTTACTTCAGAAGACATTGTGGGAAAAAGAAGAAATTGCTTGTAATAAGCAATTTCTTCCTTCCCACAATATTTTCTACCCCGTAGGTTGGTAACCTTTATAATTGCACTCAATTTAAATTGTCCTCTGCAAGAGGTCACTAAATGCAAGACATTTTTTTAGCGCGATATACCACGATATAATTCTGAAAAATCGCATAAACCTGTATTAATTTTCTCAAGAATTCCTTCCTCAGTTTCAAAACCCACAAATATCTGCGACTCATTCCTTTTATTTGTTTGTATGGTTGGTTCGTTTTTACCGTAAATCGCAAATAAATACGCTCACAATGAAGCCAGTCATACGGAATCCATTTTTAGGTCACCTGATCGAGGGTCACGGTGACCTGTTGCGATCGTGTTTTGTCCGTCGTCGTGCGTCGTCCGTGGTGCGATCGTGTTTTGTCCATCGTTACATTTTCGACTTTTTCTTAAGAAACCTTGGACAGATTTCTACCAAACTTGGCAGGAAACATCCTGATTGGAAGGCGCTTCAGATGTGTACACTGGAGTTATCTCCCCTTGGGGCCAAAAGGGGGCAAAAAGGGTTTAGCTTTAAAAAAAAAAATCTTGTCATGAACCGGCTGGTGGATTGGAAACACATTTGGTATTTAGAGTTTTTAGGGCAAGGACTATCAAGTTTGTACAAGAAAAAAAAACTGTCAAGAAATGGCCGTACTGGGGGGGGGGGGGGGCTACATAATATTACATAGTGACAACTTTGAAAATCTTTTCCTACCAAACCAAAGAACCCTTAGCTCTGATATTTGGTATGTGGCATCATCTTGTGGAACTCTATCAATATTGTGTAAATTATAACCCCGGGGTCAAAATTACCCCGTTCCTTGACGTCACAAGTTTAACACAGGCTTATAAAGTGAAAAATTCAAAAATTCCTCTCCCAAACGAGAGGGCCTCGGGCTGTTATATTTGGTATGTAGCATCATCTGGTGAATTCCTATCAAGATTGTATAAATCATGGCCCAAGAGACAGAATTAGCTAATACCCGAACGTCACAATTTGAACAAGGGCTTATATATTAAAAATCTTAAATAAATTCTTCTACCAAACGAGAGGGTCTAGACCTTTGATATTTGGTTTGTAGCATCGTCAGGTGGACCTCTATCAAGATAGTTTAAATTACGGCCCTAGGGTCATATTTAGCCCATCCCCGGACATCACAAGTTTTACAGTGGGCTTCAAGATTGGACAAATTATTGCCCCAGGATTAAAATTAGCCCATTCCCGGACGTCAAAACTTTAACAAAGGCTTAAATTGTGAAAACTTGACCCCAAGTTCCCTGACATCACAAGTTTTACAAAGGGCTGATATGGAGAAAATTTTAAAAATCTTCTTCTCCCAAACAGGAGGGCCCAGAGCTTTAATATTTGGTATACAGCATCATCTGGTGGACCTCTAACCCAGGGTCTGAATTAGCCCGTTCAAAGACGTCACAAGTTTAACATAGGCTTGTTTAGTGAAAACTTTAAAAAAAAAAATGAAAAATCTTCTCCAAAACTGAACGGCCTAGAGCTTTGATATTTACTATGTAGCATTTATTTGTTTTGTACTCTCTGGACTCGGGTGATCTATGAAATCATTCATTGAGACCAGACATGAATTTTGTTTTCGGACAAAAGTTGCCATTTTTGCTACCATTTTTGTTGGTTTGGCGACTAAAACGACGTCGTAACTACAATTATTCAAGCTGTAGTTACGACATTTAGGTCGCCAAACAACTATTCTATATTTTTGCTACATGCTACATGTTTTTTTCAAAATAACGCCGTTTAAAATCGAAGCGGGACTTCATGTCGGAATTAATGGGCGGGCCTAACGAAGTAAGTGGGCGGGACAAGCGATTGATTAATTGTAAACTGTTGAATCAATTTGATCGAATTTAAAAAATCTTTGACTTTCTGGTAAGAACACTGAACAAAATAGAGTATAAACGCTAGTGACACGAAAACTCTTCAATTTTCAATGATTTTCCCAATTCCTCTTCTTATGGATCGTGAAAGGCGGGATTGTTGATATTAGGTGAAAACTTTCGAGTACTGCTACAGTATGGAAATCCCTTATTGCTTGCTACTTTAAAACAGCTACGAACGAAGGTTAAAGATCTATTCAAATTATCATGTCCCTACTTTCAGTGGGCATATAGGATTGAATATGCCAAGCGTAGAAACAGATTATAAACCAAATATAAACTTTATCTTTTTTACATAATATTCATTTTTTTCCAGATCTCTACGATGTATTCCAAATCGACAATGTCACTGCCGCCATTACTAAAAAAGCCCCGTTTACTGCCAGCCTGCAAACCGTTACGGTGGTCGTTCTGGTAGGTTTAGGAGATTTGTAAAATATTTTTATTACCTAAAGCTCAATTATGTGCGTATTATTATTCGTGTATTGGCCCACATTGATTTAAGCGCAGGTGTATAGCGAGTAGAACTTCTAATCATTGGGTTTCGGGTTTGATCCCCGGCCGACATATCCTTTCCGATATTAGTCACCAACCAATGGTTGGATACTCGTGATCCTAAGTGGGATGAGCAGCTGTAGTCGGAAAGGATTTAGTGGTAGTACTGGTGAAAGAAATACCAAGTATCCATGTGTAGGTATTCCAGCCACCGAGATATGACGGAAATACTGTTAAAAGTAGCGTTAAACCAAATCAGTCAATCAAATGGCCTTGATTTCAGTTTAGAATGCCCATTGTGAATGAAAGTTACTGGATGAAAGTTTTAATTTGGATAGTTCTTGTTAAGTGTGGTGAATTCTATTTAGTTTGATTAAACCCAAACAAATATGTATGGACAGATCGAGACTAGTCAGGTCATCCTTCATCCCATTACGAGACGACAAAATTTTCGACAAATTGATAAGTTATTTGATTCTCATCTATACATATACATTGAAATATACAAAAGGGTAAAATAGACAAACTACTTATTAATATAACAAAATACATGGTCATTCAGTATAAAAATTATAAGAGACTTTCGACCCGTCTATGACCAAGAGACCCTTCAAGTGCACATACATAATATGTACACCTACAGCAACTCTGTGCCAACCAATAGATCTCCTTTATACATCTAGAGAAGAGAGAGAGGGGGAGAGAAAGAGAGAGAGAGAGAGAGAGAGAGAGAGAGAGAGAGAGAGAGAGAGAGAGAGAGAGAGAGAGAGAGAGAGAGAGAGAGAGAGAGAGAGAGAGAGAGCTATACCAAATATTGTGTTCAGAGGTGAAGATACAAACTTGTGCATCCTTCACTCAAACCAGAATGCTAATCGTTAGAAACTTCTGATCCCCTTAAAATGTTCTCTACCCTAATTGTAGTCCCTTTTTAGCTCAAACAGTGCTGCTGTCAGGAAGTAAAATAAGCAAAAGCTTTCAATTATTTTCTTCGGCAAATGGGTTGACACGGAAGCAACCCATTGAGACATCAAAATAATTTCATAGTAAAAAGTAAGATAAGTAAACTGTTTGATGTGTAAAATTGGCTACTACATGTACAATTATGCAATAGCGAGCCATGCTGAAAGTGAACAACAAGAATATTTGTGACATATGTTCACCACTATCCCTACACTCTACACTCTACAGTGGTGTATCATTAGCATATACAATAGCTTAATGGATAAATTCACCAGACTCATACTAAAAGCAGTAAAAATTCATTATTTACAGTGTAGAGCTATTCAGAATAAAATCCCAGGTTTTGGCAGTAAACGTGAACAATTGATTATTGCTTAGCACAAACTTCAGTTGGTCAACTTTACTTTTGGAACAGAAATCACTATCAACCCGAGAAGCCCTTAAATCCTGATATGCCGTACACTCTAACAAAGCATGCAACTCATTATTTACTGACTTGGCTGTATAAAATGGACATAAACGTTCACTAACAAACCACCCTTTGTATTCATTTAGAAACGACTGTTTTTAGAGTACCGGGAGTGATATGAATGTTAATTCCGTGAATTCAACATCGTTTAGATTTTTTATAGAAATGTTCATTGATTCAAAAGTAAGACAGGCATCTTCGATTATTTTCAAGGCCTCCCAGGTGGACAATGTAGACCGTGAGAACTTCACTTTGTTGACCGTAACGATCGAAGCAGCTAACATCAACGCTCCGAGGTTCAGTAAAATATTGTATGAAGTGGAGAAATTAGAGCTCGAACCTGTTGGATCCATCCTAGAGACCACCACGGCGACAGATATAGACTTTGTAAGTTTTTTATCCTGATTTAAGCAACTAGCTTTTTGTTTGTGACACAATGTAATGATTGCTTTTTAGACCAACCACCATACTTAGTTGCTTATTTAGTTTAGTTTACAATTGTTGTAAAAGGGAGTTGATTTAAGGTAAAAGCATATATTTATGTTTATACAGAAAATGTTTTAGTACTAATTTATAAAATCATGTGTACCGATGGTAGTTGTTGCCATTTGCAGATCGTTTGTCGCGCCAAATGACTCCGACAGGAAGTTTGTTTTGGATATTAAACGGCATTATGTTTTCAAAATTTATAGCCAGTAACATGTTACAAAAAGTAAAAGGTTTGTTTAGTTACTTAAGTACAGCTGGTTTGTTTCAGTATAAGATCCATTATTTTTTTCATTTACTGAACAACAAAAGCTTTCTGGCGTTTTTTTGTCATGTAATGGAAGATTGGTCGATCTTACACCAAAATCAAACATGGCAATAAGAGGACGTCAGTAATGAAGACTGTGTTTATACTCTGTATAATCTAGTGTTTGTTTAGGGCCGATATGTTGCTGTTTGAAATATCATTCATAGGTTCAAAAAGTTTTATGTGCATCTGTGATTATTGAAACCAATTTGAATTCAAACTTGCGTCTGTCAATCAAATTATCGATTGATAAATCGAATCATTTAATTGGAAGGGAAGTGAAGATTGAACTCCTGATATATTTCTTAAGTTTTTGTGTTGGTTTTGGCGACTGATATGTCATAACTCCGACTTTTTCTGTAGGTCTCGAACCAACTATTTTACTTTTTGTTAAATGTTACTGACCACGCATTTTATAAAATAACACTGCTTATTAATATATAAATGGAATTTCCTGTTGGAGGTTGTTGGGCGTGACAAGCAATCTATCAATCGTTTGTAAATTCAATCCTAGTTATAATCATTTCGATAGTCAATGAGCGTCAAAAATTTTGCTAATACATGAGCACTGTAATGTCGTTCAAGCTCTTTCAACGTCGCCTATTTGTGAGAACTCACAATATGGACATTGTATAATCAAGACTATCGTAATGTGTATATTTTCAGAGAAGGTAGAGTACTGAATGAAAAAAAATAGAAAGCTTGTAATGTTATGAGTGTCTTTAAAACTGTCGAAAGAAATACTATTTCACGAAACTTTGAATGGATGTTCACTTTCAAAAGCGAAATCATCGTTACAAAAGATCAATTCATAAATGTACATATATAAGGCTCGTTACAAGACCAATGCCATTTGTTTTATTTTGTTACTTGTTATAAATTGATAGAAAGCATCAATTCAAGTTAAATATTTTTTTCTTAATTTACTGAAAGTAACTACAACACATATTGTATAGCACAAATTTGCAGCGTTCTGTGTTTAACAACGTAGCAGGATAAAACAGTTTTGTAAGATCATCGGTGGGCGACCAAAACATCGCAACTACAGTTTTTTTCCAAGCTGTAAGATTTTAGTAACCAATAGAGGTTATACAAGATGTTAAAAGCAAATAAAGACCACTTGACCAAAATAATCCCTTGTCGGATCAAGAAAGGTAAAAAATATTATCGAAACAGAAAAAGTCATATTAACATATATGTGCATCGACGACCTACGATGATTTGGGTGAAACTTTGTTTACGGAGGTCGAGTTGTCTTTATTAGATTGACGGATCGCTGACCACGCCCACTGACATCCGACATGTTATTTAGTCTAAGATATAAAATGATGTTAGTTTGAACAAGTTTAGCGTTTGTTGGCGACGTAATTGTCGGAACTAAAACTTGAATAAACTATACGTATTTCTGTCAACTTCGCGTCTAAACAACAAAACTGTGAAACATAAGTGTGGAGGTCATTAATCGCCTCTGTTCAAATGATTTAATTGATCGACAGCGGTGATTCGTCAATTTCAATGTGCCTCGTAGATTTAGTTACAAAATTATCACACTGTATATAACCAGAACAACATTCTGACTTTCAGATAGGACAAACGGTAAATTTTACATTAATGTCGTTTTTACTAACAGAAGTATGTACTCAAAGCTTCACTAAAAGCTGGACTCAAATTTTCTATGTTAGAAATTACATGCCGATGTTCTTTTCTTTCCATTGTCACAAAAAGCGTACTGTGGACTTAACAATTAACGACTTGAAAACGCAGTATAATATTAATCTTTATTTTTTTTTTTTTTGGAAAAGCATGTCATTTTGTGTGTGATTATGAAAGTCCTCGCATTTTTTTACGGTGTATGGAACTGGCAGTTATTGTTACCCAGTTATTATTACTTTTAATTAACAATGACAAGTTCACCAAAATTCTCTCTGTAGAATTACGGAGGCAAAATTAAATATGCGTTTGTCATTCAAAATTTTCTAGATCAATTATTGGACGGGAGACTTACGTCGAATATTTAACCAAAAAAAGCTTTTTTTTATGAACAAACAAACTTGTTTTCCTTTTCCCATTCTAAAGGGAGATGAAGTAAACCGAAAGAATAGAAAATAATCTTTGAAATTGACAAATTAAATTGTCAATCAAAGAATCAATAGACAAAATCATTCATTTAGACAGTAACCCAACTTTAAACTCCGACATTGGCTGACATAATTGTGAGGCATCTTAGTCAGTTTGAAGACTTAAACATCGTAACTACAGCTTAAATAAACTGTGGTTACGACGTTGAGATCGCCAGGCAACCGTTTATAATTTTGCTGCATGTTACTGGTCATAAATGCCGTTTAATATCGAATTTGAATTTTATGTTGGAGTCAATAGGTGTGGCAAGTCGAGCCAGACGGCGGGAAACAGCGATCATTTGATATAAAAAGTAGAACTGGCTACGAGTCTATCTTCATTGTATCAAAACTCAAATCGATGAATTAATGTGAACAGACAACGGTTTTAAATGTTCATTTCATGTTTATTGTCAAGTGTTTCACTAGACTTCATCTTTAGTTATTCTCACTTCACTAGTAAATATATATATATATATATCTGACCCGGCATGCTAAAGGACCTCCTTGGAAGTGGGTTCAATATCACCGCAGGTGAGACTGAACCAACAATGCAGGTTGACCATGACTATATAATTATACCGGATCCAGGACAAGTCTGAAGGGATTGGTATTTTAGGATAATGGACGATAACCTGGCTGTTCCCCGTGACTACTAATTTGTGCGGTCTGTCACTTAAATTCCATGCATAACTGCAATAATACCTTTCCCTTTTTTCTCCTTTTTACGCATGCTTTTCTGATAATTAACTTTTCCTTTCTTCGTTACAGTATACCCCTTACATTTTGTTATATTTTCTTGTCTAATTTCACACAAATTATTTCATCAGACACGTATAATGAGGTACCTGTAATACAATTTTAGTTTTGCTATCAACATTAGAGCATTTACATAAATTTTATTTAATATCTCAACTTTTTCTTTCTTTTTTTACCACGGAACTATTTTTTGCTTGATCAAAACAGTGTCATGCAAAACAAGTGTCCAAAACTGGAAGAATATTCGCTTTTTTGACATGTTTAATGATATATGCCTTGTTTATATCAAAAAATAAGAAATAGAGATACTATTGTGATGTTGTTGTTTTTGTTGTTGTTGCATTCATTAAGGTATGAAACTAATAAACGATCGCATGTCTGTTTGAATTCGCTTCTCGTTGGCAGATTGTTTGATTAGGTTTTTAGTTTCACATCTTGATGGATACAAAACTATATGTTCACTTTAACAGAAATACGGAGAAGATTTATTCTCGGCTCGGGTACTTTCGACTCTTTACAAAGAAAAACAAGCTCGGCTTTAATGACGAACGTATCAATAGACACGCCCACTGACCTCCCATAGGATATGTCAACTCATTTATAAAAGGGCATTAGTTAGTCAAATGTATGGTCAGGAAGCAAATTGTTGGTTGGTGACCTAAACGTCGTAACTGTATTTACGACATTTAAGCCAGAAAACCACAAACAAGCGTTACATAAATGTTGGAGTTCAAGGTTCATTTCCGGCCATAATAATTGAGATGATTGGTCAAAGTTTTTTTGTTTTTATTAACGGTAGCAGCGATATCTTGAAATAATTACTCTAACTCTTATGTCATAGCTTAATTACGTCCTCTTTTCCAGGGTACCCAGATTCAATATTCCATTGTGGAGCCAATCGAAGATATAGTTATCAATGACGAGTAAGTAATTGTTTCATTTTTTGGTAACAATAGACCATTAGCTAGTCCCGCCCTCTTATTTTGTTAGCCCGACCCATCTACTCCAGTAGGAAGTCCCCCTTCGATTTTAAACGACGTTATCATGCAAACTGGTAAAGCGTATATAAAAAAGGTTAGAAGAGTTAGTTGGCGACTTAAACGTCATAACTACAGCTTGATTAAGCAGTAGTTAGGACGTTTTAGTCGTCATACCAACACAAAAATGTTTTTTAAAAAATGGCGGAAAATGGCGGGAAACTCATTTCTGGTCGCAATGAATGATTTCTCTTTGGTCGACTGGTTCATTGACAGCAGCGATTGGTCAATTCTACCAAATCAAAATATGTGCGAAGCTCAGAAACTTACCACTCTGAATAGTTACTTACTGGATTGAGGATATTTGCTGATGGTTCGTAGAATCTTTAAGTCTCCGCTTTACGCTCCTGTCTAATTGTAAAAATGTATCGAACCGGCATATATATGGAAAATAGTCTCAATACTGAAACGTCTCAATAAAAATGCTAGTGTGCAAGTGATATTCGGAGAAAGTTTTCTTTTCAGATAAACCTTAAAAAAATATTTAACGACCCTCGAACTGGACACTTTTGAACAAGTAGATACAAGGAAAAATGGAGAAATCATTAGCAGCTCTTCGTTTTCCATAACCTGTTCCCCGCATCCATAAGGAAACTCTTTTACAAGTAAAAAATGATGGCAGAACACGAGTATTTATGTTATGATAAAACTCAGTGGTCGTCATTTAGTTGTTTTTATAATTGATTCACATATTTTCAGGGGCAGCCTAATTTTACAAAGATCTTTAGACTATGAAATTCGCCAAGAGTGGATACTGCACGTCACAGCGTCTGACGGAAGTAACGTAAGTCTATCAGCAGTCGCATACAAGAACATCATATTCAAGTATTCTGGGATCAGGACAAACTGTGTGTTACGAGCTTTTCTTCTCTTTATCACAATATCTAAGGCTACCTTAGGCCTATTGAAAAACAAGAGGGCCAGAATGGCCCTAAAATCGCTCACCTGACTAATGTAAGATGATTCAAAATTGAAATTGGCCCAATGGTTACTGAGGAGAAGATGTTTAAAGATTTCAAAGTCAAAAGCTGCCCTACCCTTCCAAGCCCTTATTTGGTCATCAATCAAAATTCTAGAACAACTTTTGAAAAGGGTCACTCAAGGAACATTCATACCAAATTTGGTTGAAATTGGCCCAATAGTTACTGAGGAGAAGATGTTTAAAGATTTCAAAGTCAAAAAAGTGCCTGACCCTGCCACGCCCATATTTGGGCATAAATCAAAATTCCAGGAACAACTTTTGAAAAGGGTCACCAAAGGAACATTCGTGCAAAGTTTGGTTGAAATTGACCCAACTGTTACTGAGGATAAGATGTTTAAAGAATTCAAAGTTAAAAAAACTGCCACGCCAGTATTTGGGCATAAATCAAAATTCTGCGAACAACTTTTGAAAAGGGTCACCCAAGGAACATTCATACCAAATTTGGTTGTAATTGGCCCAATAGTTACTGAGGAGAAGATGTTTAAAGATTTCAAAGTCAAAAACTGCCACGCCCATATTTGGGCGTGAAACGAAATTCTGCCAAACAACTTTTGAAAAGGGTCACCCAAGGAACATTCATACCAAGTTTGGTTGAAATTGGCCCAATGGTTCCTGAGGTGTAGATGTTTAAAGATTTCAAAGTCAAAATCTGCCACGCCCGGCCACGCCCATATTTGGGCATAAATCAAAATTCTGCGAACAACTTTTAAAAAAGGGTCATCCAAGGAACATTCATGCCAAGTTTGGATGAAATTGGCCCAATGGTTACTGAGGAGAAGATGTTTAAAGATTTCTAAGTCAAAAAAGTGCCTGACCCTGCCACGCCCATATTTGGGCATAAATCAAAATTCCATGAACAACTTTTGAAAAGGGTCACCCAAGGAACATTCATGCCAAGTTTGGTTGAAATTGGCCCAATGGTTACTGAGGAGAAGATGTTTAAAGATTTCTAAGTCAAAAACTGCCACGCCCTGCCACGCCCATATTTGGGCGTAAATCAAAATTCCACGAACAACTTTTGAAAAGGGTCACCAAAGGAACATTCATGCCAAATTTGGTTGAAATTGGCCCAATGGTTACTGAGGAGAAGATGTTTAAAGATTCCTAAGTCAAAAACTGCCACGCCCTGCCACGCTCATATTTGGGCATAAATCAAAAATCCGCGAACAACTTTTGAAAAGGGTCACCCAAGGAACATTCATGCCAAGTTTGGTTGAAATTGGCCCAATGGTTACTGAGGAGAAGATGTTTAAAGATTTCTAAGTCAAAAACTGCCACGCCCTGCCACGCCCATATTTGGGCGTAAATCAAAATTCCACGAACAACTTTTGAAAAGGGTCACCAAAGGAACATTCATGCCAAATTTGGTTGAAATTGGCCCAATGGTTACTGAGGAGAAGATGTTTAAAGATTCCTAAGTCAAAAACTGCCACGCCCTGCCACGCCCATATTTGGGCATAAATCAAAAATCCGCGAACAACTTTTGAAAAGGGTGACCCAAGGAACATTCATACCAAATTTGGTTGAAATTGGCCCAATGGTTACTGAGGAGAAGATGTTTAAAGATTTCTAAGTTAAAAACTGCCACGCCCTGCCTCGCCCATATTTGGGGGTCAATCAAAAATCCGCGAACAACTTTTGAAAAGGGTGACCCAAGGAACATTCATACCAAATTTGGTTGAAATTGGCCCAATGGTTACTGAGGAGAAGATGTTTAAAGATTTCTAAGTTAAAAACTGCCACGCCCTGCCACGCCCATATTTGGGGGTCAATCAAAAATCCGCGAACAACTTTTGAGAAGGGTCACCCAAGGAACATTCCTACCAAGTTTGGTTGAATTCCGCCCAGTGGTTACTGAGGAGAAGATGTTTAAAGAATTGTTGACGACTTCCGACGCACGACGCACGACGCACGACGGACAAAAGGTGATACCAAAAGCTCACCTTGAGCACGTTGTGCTCAGGTGAGCTAATAACACTATTTAAAACTTTTTTTGAATTATGTATAATATTGTCTTTTAGTAATTGGTTAAGGTTTTTGGGAATTATTTGGGGAGACATTTTTATAGAAGTCTATGTCAGCTTGGAAGAAGGAAAGATTATGTATATACACACAACCGCCGCCGTCATAGCGCAGTTGGTAGCGCGCCGGATTGACATTCTAGAGGTCCCGGGTTCGATCCCCAACGGCGGCACTCATCCTTTCCGAGTATTTGTCTCCCTCCAATGGGTCGATAATCGTAGACCTATGTGGGACAGCAGCTGGAGGCTAGGAAAGGATGTGGTGGTGGTACTGGTGTGAGAAATACCAGGAATCCATTGTTAGGTGCTCCAGCCGCCGCGATATAACTGAAAGATTGTTGAAAGCGGCGTTAAACCCCATTCAAACAAACAAACAAAATACACACAACCGCACAATTTGTTGTCTACCCCAAAGATATTGCGATTTTAGAAAGTTTTTCAGCTCTAAATTGTCTTCTTCGACTTTTCTTTTCAATTTTGACTTGTCTCAGTATTCAAGAAAATCTAAAATGGCTTTGGGAAATTCGCATAACTTAAACGAAAAAATCAAGTGATATGGCGAGTCTTTAACATCTAAATCCAATTAAAGTGTTTTTAAGATGTTTTGGTAACCAACTCGCGATAAATGTTTAGTATAACATTCGTCGCACGACTGTGACATTGGCTCTTCCAGTCACCTCTTCCTTACTCACTTATCGAAATCTTAAATGTTGCTTTATAATCAAACTTATAAAACCTTGAATGAATATATATTTGCCTTTTACTCCAACAATACACTTTCTTTCACTTTGTTTTGAGCACAGAGACCTTGACCTAGATAAAGTTGGTTTATTTTAATATAGCTTATGTTATATATGATAATTTTCCATGCATAATTTCATCAGATTGTAGGCTTTCACATAATAACCATGACATTAACCTTTGACCTACTGAAAAGAAGTTGCTTTTTGATATGTCTGATATACTTCATGATTATAAGCCATACATTTATTTGGAGATATACTTTACTTAGTGACCTCGACGTTGATCTTTGTGAATTATTAAGCAGCTTTTGTGACGCGCAGCTGTGAGGGTGAGCTTTGTTCTCCGCGGGAAACTCTTTTCACGAACCAGAATCAAGAGGGATTCGTCTAAGTTGTAGGAACTCCTTTCTGACTCGATGTAGAATATCTAACGAGACCAAATCTGGTGCACCTAAAGTGTGACAGTGGATCCGTCAGTGATATCGCCATCCAGTTAAATCATTATTTCTGACATAGTTATGCCATTATGTCATAATACGGTAGTAGGAGTGCGTTGGTTCGTGCCAAATCTACAACAATGATTAACTTATTAGACTACCCTTCTATAAATGTTAAATTCTTAATCCATTACCTAATGACAAAATTATTGACTGGTCAAAATTGTTACAGACAACAATTCCGAGTTGAAAGAATTTCTAATTCCTTTATTTTTCTGGAATTGAAAATAATGGAAAACAAAGGAAAATTCAGAAATTACTTATATAAAAACCAGGATTGTATGAAACTGGGTTAACAGAGTTGTCATTATAGTTGTTCAAATGTTTCATTCAATATGAAATTAAGAGGTATTGACGAACAATAGGATTTAACCCGCCATTTAAATGCAGATATAAAAGTGAATAAAAATGTTCCAAAAAATAATGGCTATTACTTATCAACAAAGTCAAGACGGATGAGGGATAACCAGATCTGCATACTTGAGCATAACTTGCCCGGCTATATTTGAATACTTAATGAGCCATTGTTTCACGCCCTGTCAGATAAATTGACCAAGCCTTTTATAGTCACGTACAATCTGTTTACAGTTATCCAATACAAATTTGAATTTTATCAAAAACGAAAGGACTAGCGAATGAGTTGTTGCGGACTTTGACATTCTTTTTTTGTTTTAAATCATCTTTTGAACGTATTAATTGTCAATATGTAAAATAACTCTTAATCATTTTATCTTCATAATATTTTTCAATTTAATCTTTGTCACATTCAATTTCAAAAATGGAGAAAAATTAGATGATTAAGAGAAAAACTGCGAATGTTATGTTCTCCCCCCAAAAATCTATTTGAGACTTGTTTCAAAGTTCAGATACATGTGATGATTGGGTAGGTCTATCGACTCTTTGATTGTAAGTAGCGATTCGTCAATTAAATATGATTTTCTTACAGACTGCTACTGCTACCGTGATTATTAATGTTATAGACGTCAATGATAATAATCCAGTTTTTGACCCCATACAAACGGACATTCTCATCAACCGAGAGCAAGGACGGCTTGTTACTATTGTAACGGTATGTAAAACACGTACATATCTTTTAACTGTTGTTTCTGTTTATTTGTATTCCCCTATCATTGATAAGAACGTGGACATAGTTTGCTACTGTTGTCCGTTTGTCGGTCACTCTCTCTGCAAAACGTAACCAAATATAAATTCTGTTACTGAACACGTGTAATCTGATCTTAGTCTACTCCACCTGTTTGTCCAAGTTTGAACAGTCTAACAGTCCTTTGATTTTAATGATTTTTAAAGGGGATTTTTTCAACCTTTCAAGTGATGATACTTTAACGTAACCAGTGGTTTATTTTAATTCCTTTCTAGGCTACAGATGGAGATTTTGACGCCTTATCATACTATCTACAAAACCACCAAAGGTACGAAATTTGTATTAGAGATAATGTTTACGCTACTCATACTGCTTTTATCGCTTTGTATCACACGCTAGACCAATAAAACCAAATATATTTCAGTCGAATATTTAAGTTGAATCGAGTTCTCAATTTGGCTTATTCCTTCATTTGCTGACATGATAGACGCATTTTATCCTCCGTATACATTCAGTCTGATCTTTGCCTATACTACATGTACACCATTCTATGATTCAGATTGAGCTTAAAGCTGTTAACAGTCTCGTCTTAATATTCAATAAAGATTAAAACACCAAAGGAAATAAGATTTAAACTTCCTTTTATATTCACTAGTTAAAGAATTTTTTTCAAGAATAGATTACAAAGTGAAATGGTCTTCTTCTTTTATATTCTTTTCCGTCATCGTCAGTTTTGTTTATCCGCTTTTTGGAGAAAACTCCAGGTATGGCTACTGGCTTTAGGTCTTCATATCGGTTGTCGTAGGCGTCGTCGTCTGCGTGCAACAACTTTAAAATTTCTTTTTACAATCTGTTTGAATTTAAGGTATTCGGAATACTGATCGCTATCAAAGAGCAGTAAATATCTTTGGGAATAATTTCAAAACACGCCTGTACAAATTATGCACCTTTTTCGATTTCAAGTAACCAGCCATCACTGAGCCAGGCGACAGGCATCCGCATACGGTGCTCTAATTCCTCGGTTAAGATTTTTTCTCCCGTTCTTTGTCAGCACTTTCTTCCTTTTTTTACTCTCTCTCTCTCTCCCAATTCTTCTTATTATCATTCTATTTCCGCTACTTTACAATCGAGAAATGCAAAAACAAGTTTGGTTGGCATAATCTTTTCATATTACAGATTGTTCACCATAAATAACGACGGCGAACTCTACATTACTGCATCTGAAGATCAGCTTACAAAAGACGAGTATACAGTTCTTGTTACCGTGACCGACAACCGGGACCCACCACGAATAAACACCACTTACGTCAACGTCAGATTTCCGCCACTCGGATTTACAATTCCGCCTACAACCGGTTCCACCGTAGGAGTCGCCCCAGCGTCGGTTTTGCCCGAGGACAATATGATAACGATTATACTGGGAGTCCTGGCCGGCGTGTTGTTAATTGTGATTGTTATACTTGTGATTGTACTCATTATAAGGTGAGATTCTATTTACTTTAGTAATATTTGATACAATTGATTTCTAAAACGTCGTAAACAGACATTTCAATAAGATGCATTTAAGAAGTTTAAGAAGGAAATCGACGAATTAGAGCCTGTTCAAGGGCGTTAAAAAAAGGATCAAAATTGACTATCAAAAAACCTGACTGACCAATCATGTCATTGATCGTAAATGAATATTGACCTTCGACATTTATGCTAATCATTATTGTTGGTTTGGCGTCTTTAACGTCGAACTACGGTTTATTCATTCTAAATGTTTTATGTCCCCGAGTATGAAGTATGCAATCTAACGTCGTTTAATATCTCAGCCTAACTGTCTTGTTGGAGGTGAGCAGGTTAGGCCAGCCATCCGTCATTGTTTTGTGATTGCAGAAGTATAAACTTGTGGATGTTAAATCATATATAGTGAAACGCCGGTAAGACACAGTAATAATTTGCTAAGGTATTCTACATATATACTGTCTTTTTTCATCCTAGCGATAAAAGCAACAGGAATACTTATATAATGGCAATCGATCGGCCATTCAAAAAGTTAACGAGCATAAGAGAGAATGTGGTTATTACTTGTTCATATCATCAGTAAGTTTATGCTAAGCTCACCTTTTCTCTCGCAAAACTTTAGTTTGGTTGACATTTTGTAGTTATAAACATGTCTAAAGGGTGTCTGTAATGAGTTTAAAATTTAAAAATTTGCAACCTAATCAATCATTAGTAACAACCTTCTGAATTACATTTATAGAGAACTTCCTTTCATTCGTAATTTGTGTTTATTCCTGAGGTAGGGCTACATAGCTCATCGTTACTACTGTACATACAGAAAATAGCTCTTGATGTCTTTTCAACTTACATCCGTTATAATCACAACTAATTTTCTTTGAAATAGTAAATAAGAAAACATACATACTTGCCATTTATTTCCCTTAAATTTGAATAGAAGGAATCTAGTTTAGGGAAGTGTTTATTGGACACCTTAAATTATCTTCATCATCTATCTTTAAGTTAAGTGTTTAAAGTTTATTACTCTTATAGCCTTGTCCTGCTCTACAATTGTTTAAAGCTATAATGTTTGTAAAGAAAATGAGCCCAATACCATTTTCTTGATTAGATATTCTAACTTTATTTAAGATCGAGTTTCTATGAACTTGTGGCACAAATTTTGTATTGTTGCAGTAATTAATCCTTTTTCTACCCTAATGAAAAAGAAGAGACTCCCTAAAAATAACAATTCATATGGCCTTGTGAATTTTTATAAAAAGTTTGTTCTTTTTATGCTAAAAAGTAATTAATTTTGACTTTCATAATACTTTTGCGTAGATTTTTTTTTTTTGGGGGGGGGGGGCTAAGTTTATGATATACTGCTGTAATTACTATATATGTATACATTTTCAAAATCTGTTATGACACTTGTGTTGAACTTCAAGCTTAGTTAGATTAACAAAATACTCTTGAATTTCCTTAAAATTGAGACTTCTTACAAAACTCGTGATCCCATTTGGATCATGTCAATATTCAAGACCTTCAGCCATTTGATTTTTGTCCCCCCTGGAAAAATGTCATCAACACCATATAAAATCAAGTCATCGGATTGGAATTTTTAGTCGAATGTTCTAATGCAAATTTAATTTGTTGATTAAACAATTAACGGAAAAAAGGTTTGACTTTACAACCATTTTCAACGTGTGTTTACTTTCTGTTTCTCTGAAACATGTATACATGATACATATTTTGGTCTTAAATATGAGACGTAACAATTTTGATTGCTCAGTCATTACTATTGATCTGCACGTTTTTCCGATGAATCATACATGTATTTCCATCGATTTGTTGTCCTTGAGAAAAGGCTTCATTCATGTAGGGTATCTGCTTCTAATACTTCTAATACTGAGTTAAGTTGTTTTAAAACTGTGATATGAGTTTTAGTGATATCTTTAGTAAGCGTTCGGTTTTTGTTGTTTCAGACGTGATTATTATGCTGAATATGTGCTGGTCATTACACAATTCCATCTCATAGACGTTCAGATGTAAGATTGTGGGCTACTTGTCCTTTAAAAAGCTTACCTGACAGACTAATTGACTTAAAAGAACAACAAATTGTTAGAATTAATTGCTAGATAGCCTGACAAACAAATCAAATTACTATATGTCGACAGACATTCAGCGAATCTGGAGATTAATTATAAATAAAAATCTTATCGTTTCATTTTTTATGAGAAAGTGGCTCACATTTTTTTTCTATTTTATTAATGTTTTTTTTAGTAAGATGTTAGGTCAATGGTGATTTGGTACTTAATTAATTCAGTTTGAAGCCAATTTGTATGAAATACGTGTAAAGTTTTCTATTGTTCGCATCATATATTACCTAAATTCAGCATACACATGAGGCTGTTTCAGAAAATCTGGAAAAGAAAATGGTCTTTCGTTTTTTTCTGATTATTTGTGTGTCATGCCCTTTATTTTCGATGAGCGTTGTCTGATAAAGTACATTTACCTTTACCGTACAAAAAAAAATAAATAATAATAATAAAAATGATAATAATAACAAAAAGATAAACGTGGTCTTGTGACGGCATTTTGGGTCATCGTGGGGCTCAAGTATGCAAAACAATGACAAATTTTGCTGTTACGAAGGCTCATGTGGCAATATCGGATAAAACGTTTAATATTCAGACACTCGAGATTTTCGCCTAATAAACAGGTTTTCGCGACCAAAAAAAAAAACGTACAAAGAAAAACAATCAATGAAGTCTGTCTAAAAAGCAGATAAGCCCCGCACCGCAATTTTTCTGTGCCTGACAGTATTAGAAGACAGTATGAACGAAGAAAGATTTAGTAGAATATTATTATTGATGGAGTTATAGAATAATAGGGTAGGGGAAGTGTCTTGAAATATCAGTGTCATCTGGCCGCAGTTGGGAGAATTTATTATGACGAGACTGTGCCGTATATGAAAATACTTTCAAAAGCATTTTTGCGACAAGATGGGGAAAATGGTCGAATTCGTGCGCACGGAATAAGTTGCATGGCCATTTAGTTGCCTGATTGCAGCATTGACGGTTCAGGTTGATTCATATAATAGAGAACTGAGATCTGAACTGAACGATGAACATTTACGATTAAGAGCGAAAAAAATAATAAAAAATAACGGCTAAAATACTTTGACTTACCTTCCTAACACAGAAAAAGCCTAGATCTAGCTAGCGGGTTAACCAATATTTTCGTGGGAAGTTCGTGTCAAAGTACTTTTACATTTCAAGGACAAAAAAAACCACGCTATTTTTCTTTACCTAGACGATTGGAATTTCGATAGGAATCATGGTCTACACAGAATCCGTAAGATCCTATAAGCCTTTATAAATGTATCGATCAAACCTGGTGTTTGAAGAAGAAAGTCGATCCAAAAATATGCACCTTATACATATACATGTATAGTATACTAACATAGGAAGTGTACGCATATGAATGGCGTCATATGTGATGTACATATATCTGTTTTTCATGTGTCATTAGCCTACTTATAGAGTTTTAACTCAAACTGATTATATGTAACCTCGTTAAAGATTTCTTTTATCGTTTCTCATTCTGATATATCTACCGTATTCGATTTTAGAAGAGAAATGTAGTTCTGGTCAATATCATGAATATTCAAATTAGGTCTTGCTTGATATCAGTTCATCTTATCAGACAGGTTATATCAGGTCAATACTAGCCTCATTGCATGATAAATATTTGTATCGGGTGCAAATACTCATTGTCGCTTATAAGAGGTAGTCGCTTAACCCCTATCATGCTGGAAAACGGAAAAGGCAGGAAGTGTTTGGACATATCCGACTGCATGCATATGCTGGCTGATCTTTGCCTATGCTGCCTGCCAACGTGAGAAAATTTCTCGGATCAGCAAGACAAGACTGGGGTTAAGCAATATTTTACTTTAATTTAATTTGAATATTTCCAGACAAAAGCGAATGAAAGAGGCACTCAATCGTGCACGGGAACCAAAAGGTTATGCAGCTAAAGGACTAACATATCGGCAGGCGGAAAGTCCCGATGATTTACCGAAAATGGATTTACATTATGCGGACGATACCGATGGTACTTCGGAATACGATGGCGCGACCACGATTCAAGAAAACCCTCTAACAGACAACGGTGTGAATGAGGGATATTTACAAAGTAGTGTTTCTGACGAAATGGACCGTGAAATGAATGAAATAGAAATAGAGACTGCGGTCGTCCCCTATGACGACGACTTTGGTTATCCGTCGGGGAGGACCAAATATAGTGGCCATATGCGAACATTTCAAGGGGACGATTCCACGAGTAGTGGCTCCGCCCAGAGTGATAGCACGGGCGGAAGTAGGCGTGTTTTAGTAAATGGAGATAAAAATGACGGCGGGAGTAAACTCACAAGCTGGGATAGCGATGACAAAATACATCCGCAAGGGGCAGAGGTTAGTACAAGAATGATTAATTCTGATTATCGGAGGCTGACTACAGAATTTCTAGAATACCTGGTGTGTATCTAAACTATACATAGCATCACCATTCTGATATTATTAGTTAGTAAGCAGTATCGCTTTTTTATCATTATCATTTATTTATTTATCCATTTGTCATTATTTTCTTTTATCATCTTTATTTATAATATTCTTTCTTTATTTGTTGACATAACTTTTACATGACAATTAATAGTATCATCACTGTGATCATAATGATTTTCGTCTTGTGTCGAGCGGGTTATCTTAGTCGATAACACACTGTGCTCTCAATCATCGGATTGTGAGTTCGAGCCCCGATCGGCCAGCATTCTTTCCGACATTTGGTATTCGTCATTTGTCTCTCATCAATGGACGATGATAAGAAGTGCGAATAGATAATTAGCAGCTGATGGCTCGGATAGAGTTTTGTTTTATATTTAGAGTGAGAAATGACAAGAAAACATCGTTAGGTGCAAAAGAAGCCGCGATATAACTCAAATACTGTTCCAAGTAGCGTTAAATCCTATACAAACAAGCAAATGAAACTTCTTATTTTTGATTTCAGAAACTACTTGACCAAGGCTTGCCAAACAAACAGAAAGGAGAAAAGCCAGAAATTACAGTTTATTTTTAGCGCCAAATGCCATAGAGTTAGAAGTTAAATTCTCAATTAACATGTTCAAAGTGTTGTGATCAGTTGACAAGTTTACATTTATGTTCAAGAGAAAGATCTGTGGAACCATTAAACTGGTACCGCTGTCGGCTCGTTCAATGAAGCCGGGGTCGATACCAGTCTAATGAACCGTCACAAATACTGATTAAGATCGAGTTGACGGATCGTTCGCTCCGCCCACAGACCATCGACATGGCATTTGACAGAGATTAAAACTACAAATTTTGTGGAATATATTATCAATGGTAAAAAAACCGTTGGTTAGCGACTTAAACGTCGTAAATGCAGCCAAGATAAGCCATAGTTACGACTTTTGGGCCTCAAAACCAACAAAAATGGTTAACATAAATGTAGGAGGTCAACATGCAGTTCCGATTGTAAATAAATGATTTGATTTGTCAATCGATTAAACGGTTCTACAGGACTAACATGACCCTTTTCACATTCGGAATCTAAGCATGCGACCCTGAAAGCTTAAATTGTTTTCGTGCGACGAAAACGTTTTAGTAACAGCTATAGTCATCTTAGTCTAACTTCTTGTTGGCGGTTAGTGAGGGTGGTCTGTTTTCCGTCAATAAACGACCAATAGCGGTAGACTGTGATGAAAGGTTCACTGCCCGAGATTTATAACACAGCGAACTTGTCGGTACCTCTTCACTATACCACTGCACTCTCCGTGTAGGTTTTCATATTGATTTCCCTTTATCAGATATACCTTATCGTTGTAATACGACATTTTGCAGAATTCTTGTAGCCGAAACTTTTCGCTATGTAAGTATGTCTGTACCAGTCAACTTTCCAGTTTACCCGACATAACATTCACAATTGAATGGTTTCCATTTCGTACGATCTCATCTCCTTTCATTCATAGTGTGGAACTACCAGATCATTTCTATTAACAGTTCATATACATACCAGTCACGCGAAAACGGAACATGCGGAGGAGACCATTCATCGAGCTAAATAAGATTTTTTTGGGGTGTCCTTAAGATCGAATTGTTATTTTGGATGCAACGTCGTGGAGGCTTCTCGTTTAAGCCAATGCAAAGTACGTTTGAATTCCTAAAATAGATTTTTGAGATTCTTATATAGCGGCCTAAGCATCTCTTTCTTAAAACATTTCGCGTTAGTAATCTGAATAAAGAGTGAAAATGAAAACCAAATACAAGTAGCTGAACATGAGGTTCAAAAGTTTTAAAAACATATGGTCAGTCTAAACACTTAACGAATCGCTGCTGCCAATAAAAAATCGAGTCTTCGATCAAACATTTATGTCTAGCAATTTTGTTGGTTTCACGACTAATTAAAGCTTATCGAATCTGTAGTTACGACGTTTAGATCGCCAACCAACTGCCAATCATTTGCTTTATTTTACCTAATTAATCCACTAAATAAGATCGTTTATTTTCTCAGTCGGAGTGTATTGTTGGAAGTCAGTGGGTCTCACTTCCATTAGTCTGACTACGGTCCATACTTCAATAACCTTAGAGATGTTCCACATTCGGATAGCCTAGGATTATATAGATTGAAAAAAAGAGTGATTACGAAGAAATTATTATCCTGCCTTTTTGTTAAAAAATGGTATATACATTTTCAAAAAATACAAAAAATGTACATTTAAAACCAAAAAATTAAATTAACGAAGAGATTGCCGAAAAATTATTGTAAGTGCAAGTTCTTATTCAAGCTGTAGTTTCGGCGTTTAAGTCGCAAAACAAAAGTTTCATTTCTTACAAGCTACTGACCATACATTTTGTAAAATAGCGCCGTGACTATCTTAGTCGTACTCCCTGTCGGAGGTCGGTGGGCGTGACCAACGATCAGCCAGTTACAATAATTTGATAGTCCACCAACGATGTGTGACCTACCATTGTTACGTTCATCGTAGAAAATTCCATGTTTTTTATTATTTAAAGTCTATGTTTCCATGTGTATATTTCCATTATTTCAATTTTTGTACTTTCTTTATGAGATTTTTATTGATGATTATACAAAGTAATTGATTAAAAACATTTTATATTCGGAGTTCGCATTGCTTATTAGTTCCACAAAAAGAGCAAATTGGGAGTATCGACACTTCGAAAACAAACACGCACACAATAAACCTTGACCGTCTTTTGTAAATGGTCCATCGACATCTACAACTTTGCAAGAATTATTTAAAAAAAAGGATCTAACACTGCTCTGAAGGATGATTTCTCGCCCCAGGTCAACCCCGATATTAATGAGATCCATCAGATGTTTATCCTAATCAGGCGAACCACTCATCGATCGTTCCTTGCTGAGAGAAAAATGACCAAGTCGATATCATTTTGGTAAAATGTCGGAAAGGAGCTGGACCGAGCTTAGGTTCGAACTTATGACCGGCGCTTTAATGACAGGACTAGCTGGCTCGACGGAAAAAAATGCAGCAAAGAAAGCTTTAATATTTTGGATATGAATGCTTCCCATATACTCTATATATATTGAAATTTAACTTTCAATATCCAAAACTAAATCGAGACTCTCAAAACTGAACACATAACATATGCACAGCTAAACCTGATATGTTAATTTTACTAGTACCATCCTCTCAACCCAGAATGTTTCCTCGACTTGACCAGGTGAAACAGACAGCTAGAAGAATAGACATTGATGACTATTAATGGATAACACAAACGACGACCTTGCCATGACAATACATCGGGATATCTCCGAAAAACAGCCGAGCTAAAAATCGATTGACCAATCAAATCATTTATACAGACCGGAAGTTAATATTGACCTCCCACATTTGGGTACAACTGTGTTTGCATCACTTCCGACTGTAACGATTGTTATCATTTGTAACAAGAGTGCCAGAGTCACAATATACGCCGCTGCTGCTGCTGTTTCACGAAAATAATTGTAGACACTACTTATTTTGACAGAACCAAATTCAAACATTTGCAGACTACCTTTTTAAATTGTCAAGTTCAAACTATTTGATATGATTGATTGATTGAATGGGCCCAGAGACTAGGTGTCAAGGGGCAAAACTCTTGCAAAAATTAATGAACCATAAAATCCTTGATCCATGTACACCTACAAATTATGTTGATGACTTTGACAAAGTTCATTTAAATCAAGACAAAAAGTTAGGAGGAGTTGCATTCACAAGGATGCAGTTTCAATAAGCCCCAGATACTAAGTTTTTAGGGGGTATATTTTAGGGAAATTCATGAACCATAAAATCCTTGATCCATGTACATCTACAAATTATGGTGATGACATTGACCAAGTTTCATTTAAATCAAGACTAAAAGTTAGGAGGAATTGCGTTCACATGGCTGCAATTTTAATAAGCCCCAGATACTAAGTTTTAAGAGGGCATAATTCAGGGAAAAATTAATGAACCATAAAATCCTTACTTCATGCACATCTACAAATTTAGGTTATAACATCCACCAAGGTGCATTTAGATCCAGCCAGAAACTTAGAAGGAGTTGCATTCACAAGGCTTCAATTTTAAAAAGCCCCAGAGACTAAGTTTTAAGGGGGCATAACTGAAGCAAAAATCAATGAACCATAAAATCCTTAATTCATGCACATCTACCAATTTAAGTAATAACATCCACCAAGTTCCATTTAGATTCAGCCAGAAACTTAGGAGGAGTTGCATTCACAAGGCTGCAATTTCAATATGCCCCAGAGACTAAGTTTTAAAGGGGCATAACTGAGGCAAAAAATCAATGAACCTTAAATTCCTTACTTCATGCACATCAAACCAATTAAGGTGATAACATTGACCAAGTTTCAAAAAGACCCAACCAGAAACTTAGGAAGAGTTGCGCTCACGAGAAAAGTGGACGTACGTACGGACAGATGACAAAGATGACGCCAATATACGACCGCCTCCGGCGGCGTATAGAAATTTGAAATTATGACAAACATACTTCAGAAACATCAAGAAAGCAATAAAGTGTCCCAAAATGGGAAAAAGAGCATATACGATTTTAAAAGATGCATCATTGTGTACTTATGAATCATTTCTCATATAAAACGATATTTTAGAAATACGTTTTTCTCAAACAATCATTTACCGAACAATTTCGAATGTGGTTGAATTATTACTAAAATACAGTTGAATTTGTCTTCAAAATTGTCCCCGTCGCATAAAATGACGTCTTGTCATATCATATTTGTATTTCGAGGCGGTCTTTATTCAAATATCGATAATTAATCAAAAAGATATTCATACTCCAGGAAAACGTTTTCATCGTAGATAAATTTGGTTTAGCTTGCCAAAGTTTTTTAAAAGCAAATTTTAATAAATTGTTTACATTAATTGGTGTATAGTTTTCTATATGGAATACATTTGGCAGTCTTATACTGCAGCCTTTCGTCAAAGTAAATGCAGCGCCAGTAAGCTGTAGTTTCGATGTTTTCGTCACATATCGACGACTGTTCCTGTTTAACACCGTTTATCCACTTTAGGTGTGTTTATTTGATATTCCTACAATGTTGTCAAATTGGTATCACATATGTTTCTTTTTGATTGTTGCGCGTGTGCGTGTTTTTTTGCGTGGTATTTTATGTTTACTTGTACGAGTGCTGTACATACGTTTGTTTGTTGACCTTGCACATCCGTGTATCTATAAGTTCTGTGTCATTTACACGTGTTACTCGAGCTTCATCAATTTCTCGAGCGTTCTGATATATATATCTGAGCCACTAGATACCAGTGTGAGGGACGCCACCGGAATACATGTTTGGTCTGTATTGGCTCCATGTCGAGTGTCTACATATTTTGTATTCTATAATACTGTAAATCTAATTTAACGGCTTGACTAAATTATTATAGTGTCTAAAAAATCTTTAAAGTAATAGCTAATGAATTTCTGCATAAAAAATCAGATAAACAATAGGCCGCCAATGGATCGATATAGGATTCCTTGAATAAAATAGGTATCCGAGTACTTATTTCAAATTCGCAAGATATCTCCTTGTAGGAAAGACAGGAACTGTACATATAAAATGCAAAAGCTTTGCTAGCTAAAAAGGTTATGATTTCATCTGGGGGTGACAGAACTGTCATTGCGCGCCGTTGCAAAACACCAAATCACATGTTTGTATGCGATATTCTTTGATTCGCAAGGTTCAGTCATTCAAATTCTTACTCAAGTTCTTACTCAACTTGTAAATTTCTATACATAACGGAGGCCGCGCATCGGTGTCCGCGGCATCAAATTAGTCCATAAATCAACTCACTGGGCAATGAATCCTCTACTGTACAGCAATATCTGAAAGAATCTGGTATCGATGTCTTAAATCACCTCCAAATAGCACTGACTTTTAGTTGTTCCCAAAAAAACTAAAAGAAATGCTGTCATTGGTAGATCGGTGCAAAATGTATTGAGTTATACCGGGCATAATTTGGAAGGTCTTATTTGAACTTAAAAAGGTGTTCATTGTATCTTTATGACCAATATTCTTACAACGTTTCCAAAGGGTTGAGCCAAGCCAAAACAATGTCTTCCGTCATGTTTAACAGTAAAATTGTCATTCGACAATAATAGTACAAGGCGTTGTGTTGCAAAAAGACCACTAATCCAACTTTAATCATCAGTTGACCAGGTTTCATCTGGATTGGACCGATAGTGTGGCCTCTTCACTCTTAACAGTAAGTTTTTTTTCTGTTGTTTGATTGGAACAGTCCTATTTTCAAAACGTGTATATCCTAACTAACATTTATAGCATGTCTCATCAATATAGGCCATATTTTGGATTCTAAAGTGTAAACAGAGATTCGTCAGGCCCCTTTTTCCCGTGTAACCAAGCAGAAATGGGTTTTCAATAGTCTTTAAGAGGTACACATATTCTGATAAAGTTTCAAAAGAATTGATGCATCGCAACTGTCAATCAAAAATGATCTATCACTCAAATAATTCATTCAGACTTGGAGTAAACTTAGAACTTCGATATTTGTGTCAAGCATTTTTTGTTGATTTGGCGACTTAAAAGTTGTAACTACGGCTTATACAAGCTCTAGTTACGACATTGAGGCATCCAGCCAATCCTTGTATTTTTGTTACACGCTACTGACCCTGTAATCTTTACAAAACAACGCCTGTTGGTATCCTAGTCAAACTTCATGATGGTCACGTGGCCAGTATGCGGACCAGCATTCCGTAAAATGAGCCAGACCTGTAGCCTACCTGTAGATTGTAAACAATGAAATTGTTTGTGACAGACATTAACAGATCGCTAAAGCAGTACAATGAGCATGCTGCCTGACAGAAAGATTTAATGTGAATTCTAGATGTAAACTTTGTACCTCTGAACCGAAGCTCAGAGATTCATACAATGCAATTAGGTTTTGGGTTTCATATCTAAATGGAAACAAGAAAATATTCTCTTAACATGATAAGCATATTTAGAATGGTTTGGAGGTCAAGATGTGACATAATAAGAAGAATGTTCTCAAAATCATGTCCAAAAGATGACCCTTACAAATGACACTCACTTGTAACCTGACAAAAAATATAAATAAAAAAAATGAGAATTTGAAAATAGTCCGAATTGAAAGTGGCTGCAGATGTCAACTCAGAGTGTCTTTACACTTGAACAATAGTATAGGGTATGAATCAATTAAGAAAAGGAGGAAATGTACTATTTCCCTGTATCGTTTGGCATTAACTTTAATTTATGAGTATGTGAAAAAATGGGATTATGTGTTGGAGTTTTTTTCTTGGTATCTTGGTATACTTCCAACATAGAAGTAATCAGTATACCAATGAGCACCAAAAACATCGTAACTCCATCTTGAATAAGCTGTTGTCATGATGTCTTGATTGCATAGTGAAAACACCAAGTATTGAAGCTCAATTCCTAGCCTTTTAGAAATAACCACTGGCTCGACCCACTGAGCTCTGACAGGAAGTTCCCCTAAGATATCAATTTTATTTTGGTCGGTAACGATACAAAAACGATAGGACCATGGTGGTACTAAATCGCTTCCCCGAGTATGATGGTTCATTGATTTATGATATATGCAAAATAGCATAGGCCCCTGTCAAATTTTTTGGAGAAGATGTTTGAGGATTTTCTCTTTTAATCCTAGGTATATTGATGATCCCACCATATAGCGCTAATTTCCTGAATACGGTAATTCTTTGAAGTATTTTGTTAGAGGGTCAATAGGCATACCAAATATCAAAGCTCTAGGCCTAATGGTTTAGGAGGAGAAGATTTTCAAAGACATCCTTCTTTATTCCTATCTAAAATCAGGGATTGCACAGTAAATGGCTAATTTTCAGAATACAGTAATTCTTTGAAGTGTTTTGGTAGAGGGTCAATAGCTGACGATATGTATCAAATATCAAAGCTCTAGGCATTATCGTTTGGGAGAATAAGATTTTCAAAGATTTCCTTCATTATTCCTTTGTAAAATCTTGGATCGCACAGAAAAGGGCTAACTTTGAGAGGATTGTAATTCTTGTAAGTATTTTGGAAGAGGGTCACCAGATGATGATATGTACCAAATATAAAAGCTCTTGGCCTTATGGTTTAGGAGGAGAAGATTTTCAAAGATTTCCTTTGTAAAATCAGAGATCGCACAGAAAAGGGCTAATTTTCAGAATAGGGTAGTTCTTTGAATTATTTTGGCAGAGGGTCAATAGGTGATGAAATGTTCTAAATATCAAGCCTTAGACCTTATGGTCTAGAAGGAGAAGATTTGTTAATAATTTTTTACGGACAGACAGATGGACGCCGGACATTTACAGATCACAATAGCTCACCTTCAGCACGTTGTGCTCAGGTGAGCTAAAAAGTAAATTGGTTTGTTGGTGACCTCATTGATTGAATGGGGTTGAACGCCACATTTAAGAGTATTTCAGTCATAATGCGACGGCTTGAGCACCTAACAATGGATTCCTGGTATTTCTCGCACCAGTACTACCACTACATCCTTTCCTAGCCTCCAGCTGCTATCCCACTTAGGTTTACGATTATCCAACCATTGGCGAGAGACAAATGTCGAAAAGGTTATGTGCCGCAACCGGGGATCGAACCCATGACACCCAATGAACGACGATTGGGAGTATTATGCGCTACTGTCTGCGCTATGACAGCGGCTGGTGACCTAAACGATCTGTCAATAATGCAACTCCTAATGTAGGAACGCGAAATCTTACCGAGCCAGGAACCAACAGATTGCAACTGTCAATCAAAGTCGATTAAAACATTCAAATCAATAATTGAGTGGAATGGACATTTGAAATGAAACAATTGTGTAAATCATTTTTGTTTTTGCGACTTAAACATCATACCTTTAGCTAATGAAGCTCTAGTTACGACATTTAGGTTACCACTTAACCACATTACTTTTAGATATATATTGCTACCTATGAATATTGTAAAATAATACTTATTATCTTAGTCTGTCTTTTGGAGCCAGCGTTCCGTCAGTTGTGGTTGGCCAGATACGTCAGTTGTGGTTGACCAGTGTTCCGTCAGTTGTTGTTGACCAGTGTTCCGTCAGTTGTGGTTGACCAGTGTTCCGTCAGTTGTGGTTGACCAGTGTTCCGTCAGTTGTATTTGGCTAGCGATCTGTCAGTTGTGGTTGGCCAATGTTCTGTAAGTTTTGCTTGGCCAGAGATCCGTCAGCGGTGGTTGACCAGAGATCTGTCACTTGTGGTTGGCCAGAGATTTGATAGATGTGGTTGGGCAGAGATCTGTCTGTTGTGGTTGGGCAGAGATCCGTCTGTTGTGGTTGGCAAGCGACCCGTCAGTTGTGGTTGGTCAGAGATCAGTCAGTTGTGGTTGGCCAGAGATTTGATAGTTGTGGTTTGGCAGAGATCTGTCTGTTGTGGTTTGCCAAAGACCCATCATTTGTGGTTGGCCAGCAATCTGCCAGTTATGGTTGACCAGAGATCTGTCAGTTGATGTTAGCCAGCGCTCCGTCAGTTGTGGTAGGCAAGCAGTTTGTCAGTTATAGTTGGCAAGTGATCTGTCAGTAATGGTTGGCCAGCATTCTGTCAATAGTGGTTGGCCAGCGTTCTGTTAGTTGTGGAAAGCCAGAGATCTGTCAGTTGTGGTTTGCCAGAGATCCATCAGTTTTAATTGGCCAGCATTCTGTCAGTTATGGTTCACCAGAGATCTGTCAGTTGTGGTTGGCAAGCGACCCGTCAGTTGTGGTTGGCAAGCAGTTTGCCAGTTGTTGTTGATCTGTCAGCGTTCTGTCAGTTTTGGTTGGCCAGCGTTCTGTCAGTTGTGGTAAGCCAGAGATCTGTCAGTTGTGGTTGGCCAGAGATCTGTCAGTTGTGGTTGGCCAGAGATCTGTCAGTTGTGGTTGGCCAGAGATCTGTCAGTTGTGGTTGGCCAGAGATCTGTCAGTTGTGATTGGCCAGAGATCTGTCAGTTGTGGTTGGCCAGAGATCTGTCAGTTGTGATTGGCCAGAGATCTGTCAGTTTCGGTAGGCCAGAGATCTGTCAGTTTCGGTAGGCCAGAGATCTGTCAGTTTCGGTAGGCCAGAGATCGGTCTGTTGTGGCTGGCAAGCATTCCGTCAGTTGTGGTTGGCCAGAGATCCGTCAGTTGTGGTTGGACAGATATCCGTCAGTTGCAGTTGGCCAGAGATCTGTCAGTTTCGGTAGGCCAGAGATCGGTCTGTTGCAGTTGAAAAAGAGGACCAGGGGCCCTGGAATCACCTGAGATAAAACTCTTTTTTTAAGTCCTAAGGCCAATTTGGTCTGTAGAAGACTTTTTCAAATTTAACTTATGCTTCCATGACAACAAAGGTTTTCAACAGATTTCAATTTTATCAGTTATTTTTTAAAAGGTGGCTACCTAAGGAATATTTACTTTTCATATTTTATTTTCAAATTTACTTGGGAGGAGTTGTTGTTTTAAAAACCTTTAATTATTTAGACATTGATTCCCAAACCCTACGGTTCCGCCCCGATGACATTAGGGTAATGATTTTAGCTATTCTGACCAAAGTCAAAGAACTGATGCTCCATGCAAAATACAAGAAATTACTTGTTACTCTCAATTTCTTCATCATCCACAAAATTTTCTACCTCAAAAAGCAAAACATATATATATATATATATAATTTCATCAACTACAAATTGTTGACAATCTTTGAATTAGGACCAGTCCATAAATGTGTTGTCTGGGTTAAGGTTTGTATCAAACTGACCATAAGAAAACACACTGTTGCATGATACTGACTTGTGTGCTTGCAAGTAGGTTGTTATCAAAATTGTCAATTCATATGAAACATATCAAGTATTGAGAGTTTTCAGTGCTCTTTGTGCTCTGGTGACTTAAAAATGAGAAAAAAAAAAGGAAAAAAGTTTTCGTTTTTATATTTCAAGTACACTCATGCATGTTAACAAGATAATATACAACATAAAAACAACAACAAATAGCTACCCATTGATAACAAGAGCCATCAGAGACAGTTATGCTCCCTGAATATAGCCCCTTCACAAAAAGTATAAAATCAATTGGGAAAAGGGTTCACATGCAGTGAAAGACCACAATACGGCTATATGCTCACCCTATTCCAGATACGCTAAATTTTAACATACAACGTTGAGCTGTGACCTCGACTTTGGAGCTCTAAGAAAATTTGTTTTTTAAAGGCACATCTACTTATGATACAGAACAATTATGCAAAGTAATTTCAAAATCCATCCATTAATTTAGAAGTTATGCTCAAAGACATTTTTAATTTTTATGTTTGACCTTGAGCTGTGACATTGACCTTGGAGCTATCTAAACTTTTTGGTAAATTGCATATCTAATCATGATAAGGAACAACTGTGCCAAGTTATATTGCAATCCATCCATAATTGTAGGTGATATGCTCCGGTTATGCTTATCTTTAATATTTGACCTTCAGCTGTGACCTTGACCTTTGAGTTATGATTTTTTTTCAAGTGGTACATCTACTCATGATAGAGAATAATTATGCCAAGTCATTTTGAAAGCATTCCATTATTGAAGGAGCAATTCTCTGGTCAAGGTCAATTTCAATGTTTGACCTTGAAGTTTGAGCTGTCTAAAAACCTTGAAAATATCCTAAGGAATCCACATGTTTCATCCAATTTGGCTTGTGGAAAAATCAAGGTGGACTAACAGCTAGACCAAACGACAGAAGGACACAGACAAAGCGGCAGGTATATCCTTGCCCATCGTGGAACATAAAAAGATCAATCATTTTGAAAGATTCATTTATAATACATTGGTATCATAACTTTTCTACACATCAGATGTTAACTTGTTAAAACTAAGCGATTGCAAAAGGCAAATATGTCATAAAAAAGATCATTTGAAGCTCCATTTATTTCAAACTTACTTGTCTTAAGTCTAATATGGAGTGCTGGAGAGGTGAATAGTGTATGAAGTATAATAAAGCCCCTCTATTATGACAAATCACAGTAATTTTTGGAGGCGGTCATTGGTCTTAAGTCTGATGTTTAGTTGAATCTATCCCCCCCCCCAAAGACAACCTCATCACTGTCAATAGAGGCTTCTAGCCCTAAAATCTCTTTACCAATAAGAAATTTCTTCATTTTTCACAATGTTTTTTTTTTACCAAGAAAGTTGAAGAAATCAAAAATTACATAAAAGTTAAATTGTTGTCTGCTACTTCTTTGAACTTGGACCAGTCTAAAATTTTGATTGGTCAATGCAAAACAGTTGTAACATATAAACATATAATAAACAAAAAGGCAGTTACAACCCTTTCACGCTTAACCGGCAAATCAAGTAATGTATGTATATATGTATAAACAAGAGGGCCACTGGCCCTGGTGTGCTCATCCAAGATAAAGGTTCTTTTTCTTTCAATGTTGAGGCTATGATATTTATTATGATACTTGAGTTTTTTTCAACTGATTTCAATTCTTATAGATATTTTGTGAAGGGAGCCACCAAAGGAACATTTCTGCCAAATTTAGTTTAAATAGGCCCACTGGTTTAAATCCTTTCTTTGTTTCTATATAGAAACACCCCCAGTCCCCTGGAGCTCTGCCCCTGGGGACCCGAGGGTAATTGTTTTAGCTATTTTGAGGGTAATTGTTTTAGCTATTTTGAAAGTGGTCAATATACTGATGTTTCATGCAAAATATCAAGGCTCTTGGCCCTTCTGGGTGAGGAGAAGATTTTCAAAAATGTATGCAAATTTCATGGCTACCTCAGTTTTCTGACAAATTTGTTCAATTGTCCGATGATTTGGGAGGAGATGTCCTTTTAAAAATATTTCATTGTTTCTAAAGAGACCCCCTGAGGTTCTGCCTCTGGGAACCCTAGGGTAATGATTTTAGGAATTTTGAAAGAGGTCAATACACTAATGTTTGATACAAAATATCAAGGCTCTAGGCCTACTGGTTCAGGAGAACATTTCCAAAGATTTTTTTTTAAATTTCACTTTTTTGCCATGGCAAGCAGAGATTTAAACTCTTCTATCTATTTTTGAAAAGTGGACTACCTAAAGAACATTTTTGCCAAATTAAGTTGAAATTGCTACAGTGATTTAGGAGATGTTAATTAAAGAATCTTTTAATGGATGATAGACGACAGACAGATGCAGGGTGATCACAATAGCTCACATGAGCACTTTGTGCTCAGGTGAGGTAAAAGAGGGGGCAATTGGCCCTGGTGCGCTTACCTGAGATAAAGACTCTTTTTCTTACAACAGTCTAGGTTAGGATTATGATAGAAGTGGGCCTGACCATACTTTATACATCTACAGGTTCTGTACAAAGGGATCTGAGTCTTTATGAAAATTTCAAGGCTTAAAGACTGGGTCAGGAGGAGATTTTTCAAAGATTGAACTTTTATTGCCATGGCAACCAGAGTTCTTCAACTGTATTTGTATAATTTAAGCTATTGAGAAAGACCTTTGAAACATTTCTGCCAAATTTGGTTCAAAATGGCTGGTTAAGGAAGAGATGTTTAAAAATCCTTTTTTTTCTATATAAATATTCTCCCCCCTGGGGCTCTGTCCCTGGGTTACCCCAGGGTCATGATTTTACTAATTTTGAACGAGGTCAATATACTTATGTTTCATGCGAAATATCAAGGCTCTACGCCTTCTGAGTCAGGAGGAAGGGAATTTTAAAGATTTCACTTTTGTTGCCATATCAATCAAAGTTTTCAAGAGATTTCAATTCTTTTAGCTATTTTTAAAGGGAACCACCGAAGAAACAATTCAGTCAAATTTGCTTGAAATTGGCCAAGTCTTTTGAGAGATGTTGATTAAAGAAATTATTGAGGGACAACTGACAATGCACGAAGCATGGACGCCGAACAAAAGATGATTACAATAGCTCACTTGAGCACTTAATGCTTAGGTGAGCTAAAAATCAAGTGGACAAACATCATGCTCCCGTAAAATCCTTCTGTTTTCTATATTGAACACTCTCCACTCCAGCCCGGGGCTCTGCCTCTTGGGACCCGGGGTAATCATTTTACCTGTTTTGAAATATATGTAGGTTGATATACAGCTGATTCATGCAAAATATCAAGGCTCAAGGCCTTCTGGTTTAGGGGGGGGAATATTTTCAAATATTTCTTTTTTTTTAAATTTCACTTTTGTTGCCATGGCAATCAGAGTTTTCTACAGATTTCAATTCTTTTACATATTTTCAAGAGGGCCACCTAAGGAATATTTCTACCAAATTTGGTAAAATTGGCCCAGTGTTTTGGGAGGAGGTGTCCTCTACAAAATCCTTCTTTGTTTCAAAATATAAACACACACACACCCTGGGCAGTATCTTGAATAGGATTTAAGTACATGTAATTGTAAATTTATTTTGCAGACAAACAGATGTACATAATGGCAAATGGACAATGGTGAAAAAATCTGCCCCTGATCTTTGAGGTAGGGAAGGGGATTCAAAAATTTACATTTGATTTGCATAGAATAGCAGCATTGTTACTTTTTAAGTCAAAAAAGGGGCATAATTGAAAAAATGCATTAAGAGTTAACCCCCTTATTGGTATAGATTACTCTATCAATAGTGAGAGTATATATATATATATATATATATAAGTATTGAGTGAATGTGTTCAGTAATACCAAAGATATTACAAAATGTCAGTTATTGAGTGAAGCTGACGCAGGTGACAACCTGGCCATAGAAATACCCCAGGTTTTCCCTGAAAACAGCCAACTTAAAAATGGTGAGCAAATGAAAAATTGCTTATAAGACCATGTTTTGCTAGGCTTTAAATCTTCAGCATGGACAAATGCAGGATTGTCCGGAACTGACTAAATCTGACCTTAAAAGCAATTTCTTTTCCCCATATAAAGCACTCATAAAATGCACACAGAGGCTTGACTCTGGTGCTTGAAAGTGCACAGAAAACTAGGGTAAAAGGGCATAAATCTTACAAAAGGCTTTGTTTGTTTGTTTGAATGGGGTTTAACGCCGCTTTCAACAATCTTTCAGTTATATCGCGGCGGCTGGAGCACCTAACAATGGATTCCTGGTATTTCTCGCACCAGTACTACCACTACACCCTTTCCTAGCCTCCAGCTGCTATCCCACATAGGCTTACGATTATCTGCCCATTGGTGGTAGACAAATGTCGGAAAGAGTTTTGCCGCCGTCGGGGATCGAACCCGGGACCCTTTGAATGATAGTCCGACGCGCTACCAACTGCGCTATGACGGCGGCCACCTTACAAAAGGCATCTAGAATTATTCCCTTTGATAGAATGGATTGCTCTTTATATATTTGTAGTATTGTCATCCTTTAAGTTTAAAGTCAATTTCTATAGAGAAATCATACAAAGTCAAAATGTTCACACTCAGATGGCAATTAGGAACAGCACAAAGGGTATAGCAATACCTCATATTTTCTCCTAAAACAGTTGATCTAAAAACTTAAAGTTGGATGCAATACTGTACTAAGTATCTTTAGGCACTTATTGCATTCACCCAACAAAGTATCCAATGCACTGTAACTCAAAAATATCATCATGTCCTGAAAGCTCTGTTCAGAATAATCTCAGTTTGGTATGTCCGAGTTTGATAACAATCCAAAACTAGATGCATTTTCTGTCCGAGGAGATCTTCCCCTGTTGATAATATTGTCAAAATATCTTTATGACTGGCCATCTGTTCACTTTTATCGAAGGTTGATTGTCCACTAAGAACGTCAGTGATATTGGACCCCTTGTGTAAATTTTTCTGACAGAAGAATTGAGATTGTAACAACACCGGCTCATTAACTCCAACCCAAATAATAGTCAAAAAGCTCTCTTCTTTATAGTCCAGTACTTCTGAAAAGAATTAAATGTCAGAAAATACATTACCTTATCAAGTTTCAGACTAACTTCAACCATAACAACACAATTCCAAGTTTTGATGAGAAAAATACTTCAAACATTTTGGGATAAGGAAAATAATTTGTAATAATGTGCAGACAATCCATATTTAATTTGAACGAAAAAAAAAAAGTGCCAGATTGGGTAGAGAAATTGTGAGAAAAGACAAATTGCAGACACAATTTCTCTACCTAATTTGGCTCTTATTTTCAACTTAAATTGAAATTTAATTGTTGTCTGCACTTTTTTCAATTTGCACCAGACTAAAACTGTGTTGTCTGGTTAACCCACACTTCAAATTTTAAGACTGGTCTGAATTGAAATAAGACAAGAATTTAAAGTTGGTAGAATTTAAATCAGAAATGGGTCATTGACACCCAGCCTAAGTTCATGTCACATGACCTTCAGTTATGACCTTGAACTTGGGAGTATCCACCATAACTTTATGCATGACACTAGTACTCTTCAAGGGCGAACATCTGTGCTTAGTTATTTGAAATCCACCTATAAATGTGCTCCAAACAAGAATTTGCCACATATCTTTTTGAAAAGAAGAAATGGATAGCACAACATAATGTTAATTTTCAGAGTAGAGTAATTCTTTGAAGAATTTTGGTAGAAGGTTATTAGATGATGATATATATAAAATATCAAAGCTCTGAGAGAAGAAGATTTTTAAAGGTTTCCTTCTTTATTCCTTTACAGTTTCTGGGCTTATTTTCAGAATAGAGAAATTCTTTGCAAATTTTTCAATAGAAGGATACAAGACCATGATATATACCAAGTATCAAAGATCCACCTTATAGTTTGGGGGAAGATTTTTAAAAAATTCCTTCTTTATGCCTTTAATCCTGCATTACACAATAAAGGCTTATTTTTCAGAGAGAAATAATTCTTTCAAGTATTTTGGTAGAAGGTCATTAGGTGATGATACAGATCAACTTCCCCTTAAATACAGACACACCGTTACAAAGACCTAATTTTGACAGAATGGACTTTTTGTTCTTTATTTCATTGGTTGCCAACATTTTAGAAATCGGCACCCGGCTATTCCGAATTAACACAAATAAATTCAGCACCAGTTCCATTATTATGAACCCCACCAAAAAGACCAGTAACTACACACCTTGGGAATGACTATCTGAATTTCACATTAAATAAGTGCAAAACTGATTGGGGTACAAATGCATCATCAATACATTATCAGATTTTTTATGTCATCTTTGGGGTGCTATTTAAAACAGGATTAATTATTATGGGCACATGTTCATAGAGTCAATGTCATCTCTTAATATGAATGCATGATAAAATATGAGCACCCTAGGATAATATAAGAGCACTGCCCACAGGGGCCAATGCTCGGCTGCAGGTGCTTGATAATGCAAAAAGTCGAGAAAGGGGCATAACTCTTACAAAAAGAGTTATCCCCCTTGATAGTCTAGATAGCTCTAGTGATGGTCAATACACATGCCAATTTTCATGAGGATATCTTCGATAAGGACCATGATATGATGTGTTTTATGTTTTATAGTTTTTCATTCACGGTAAGAAACATAGCCGATAGAATTCAAACAATAAATGGAAATCCGCAGAATACAGATAATTTAAATATAAACGAAAACCACAGCTTAATAATATCACTAGTTCTGTCAATAAAATTAAATCTTACTTCAGGGGTGGAAAACGTCCGAATAATAAATCGGAAAATTAATGACCAAGATTTGTGCACACATTCTACTCTGGGAAAATAATGCAACACATGGGAGACCCACTTGTGGTAATCTTGTCGGTCTTTTTGATGTACGTCACTACTCTGCGATCCCTTGGGTAGAATGGACTAACCCGACATTTTTGTGACATCAGCTGTGTTTTTCCATCAACAAACGCTCGTGTTGAAAGAAAATTGACATGACTGTGTTAAATTAACAGAACTTTGGATAACTAGCTTATGAAGATGAAAAAGTATATCTATACTATAATTAAATCGGCGGTACTCGCATGGGAGTGTACATCAAAGAGATATTCTGTAAAACCCGAAAATTTTAATAATGTAATTTATTTGTCTATCTAATTTTACAATATATTGGAATTTCGTGGACTGTCGTACTTTGTCAGAATTGCAATTTATTCACAGCCAAATTTTCAAAAACAAAATGAAAGTGGGATCTGTCAGTTGATTTCATCTATCTTCCATGCGTTGAAGATTATAATAATCATTTTTGAAAAAGAAGGCAACTACTGAATGAATGATGAACCCTTTTACGTACGGGAAAGGTGAAAGAAGAAGGCCGTTGGCCCTGGGGAGCTCACCTGAGATAACTGCTCTTTTTCTTTCAACAGTCTAAATTCATGTTAAGGTTAGGATTATGAAACAAGTGGGCAACAATTACATATTAAGACTATGAACCTTGGGATCCAAAAGTCTAAATTACAAATTCCAAGGCTTTAGTGCTGATTCGAAAGAAGGAAAAAACTTTTTCCATGGATTAATTTCAGAAATGAGAAAAAAGTCTGTGAACTGATGCTTCATGCCTTAAACCCCCGCTCCCCGGGGGCTCCGCCCCTGGGAACCCGAGGATCATGATTTTAGCTATTTAAAAGAGGTCAATTTACTGATGCTTCATGCAAAATATCAAGGCTCTACGCCTTCTGGGTCAGGAGGAGAAGATTTTTAAAGATTATTTTAAAATTTCACTTTTGTTGCCATGGCAACCAGAGTTTTTAACAGATTCCAATTCTTTTAGCTTTTTTTGAAAGGGACCACCTTAGCATTATTTCTGCCAAATTTGGTTCAAATCAACCCTATGGTGTGGGAGGAGATGTCATTTAAAAAATTGTTCTTTATTTCTTTATAAACCCCATCCCCTGGGGACCCGAGGATCATGATTTTAGCTTTTTTGAAAGAGGTCAATATACTGATGCTTCATGCAAAATATCAAGGCTCTACGCCTTCTGGGTCAGGAGAAGAAGATTTTTAAAGATTATCTTAAAATTTCACTTTTGTTGCCATGGCAACCAGAGTTTTTAACAGATTTCAATTCTTTTAGCTATTTTTGAAGGGGACCACCCAAGACACATTTCTTCCAAATTTGGTTCAAATAGACCCAGTGGTTTGGGAGGAGATGTCATTTAAAAAATCATTCTTTATTTCTTTATAAACCCCACCCCCCTGGGGCTCTGCCCCTGGGAACCCGAGGATCATGATTTTAGCTATTTTGACAGGGGTCAATATACTGTTGCTTCATGCAAAATATCAAGGCTCTACGCCTTCTGGGCCAGGAGGTGAAGATTTTTAAAGATTATTTTAAAATTTCACTTTTGTTGCCATGGCAACCAGAGTTTTTAACAGATTTCAATTCTTTTAGCTATTTTTGAAGGGGACCACCCAAGACACATTTCTGCCAAATTTGGTTCAAATTTGGCCCACTGGTTTGGGAAGAGATGTCATTTAAAAAATTGTTCTTTATTTCTTTATAAACCCCCCCTCTCCGGGGGCTCCGCCCCAGGGAACCCGAGGATCATGATTTTAGCTATTTAAAAGAGATCAATTTACTGATGCTTCATGCAAAATATCAAAGCTCTACGCCTTTTGGGTCAGGAGGAGAAGATTTTTAAAGATTATCTTAAAATTTCACTTTTGTTGCCATGGCAACCAGAGTTTTTAACAGATTCCAATTCTTTTAGCTTTTTTTGAAAGGGACCACCTAAGCATTATTTCTGCCAAATTTGGTTCAAATCAACCCACTGTGTGGGAGGAGATGTCATTAAAGAAATTGTTCTTTATTTCTTTATAAACCCCATCCCCTGGGGACCTGAGGATCATGATTTTAGCTTTTTTGAAAGAGGTCAATATACTGATGCTTCATGCAAAATATCAAGGCTCTACGCCTTCTGGGTCAGGAGAAGAAGATTTTTAAAGATTATCTTAAAATTTCACTTTTGTTGCCATGGCAACCAGAGTTTTTAACAGATTTCAATTCTTTTAGCTATTTTTGAAGGGGACCACCAAAGACACATTTCTGCCAAATTTGATTCAAATAGGCCCAGTGGTTTGGGAGGAGATGTCATTTAAAAAAATCATTCTTTACTTCTTTATAAACCCCAACCCCCTGGGGCTCTGCCCCTGGGAACCCGAGGATCATGATTTTAGCTATTTTGACAGAGGTCAATATACTGATGCTTCATGCAAAATATCAAGACTCTACGCCTTCTGGGCCAGGAGGTAAAGATTTTTAAAGATTATTTTAAAATTTCACTTTTGTTGCCATGGCAACCAGAGTTTTTAACAGATTTCAATTCTTTTAGCTATTTTTGAAGGGGACCACCCAAGACACATTTCTGCCAAATTTGGTTCAAATTTGGCCCACTGGTTTGGGAAGAGATGTCATTTAAAAAATTGTTCTTTATTTCTTTATAAACCCCCCCTCTCCGGGAGCTTCGCCCCTGGGAACCCGAGGATCATGATTTTAGCTATTTAAAAGAGGTCAATTTACTGATGCTTCATGCAAAATATCAAAGCTCTACGCCTTCTGGGTCAGGAGGAGAAGATTTTTAAAGATTATTTTAAAATTTCACTTTTGTTGCCATGGCAACCAGAGTATTTAACAGATTCCAATTCTTTTAGCTTTTTTTGAAAGGGACCACCTAAGCATTATTTCTGCCAAATTTGGTTCAAATCAACCCACTGTGTGGGAGGAGATGTCATTAAAGAAATTGTTCTTTATTTCTTTATAAACCCCATCCCCTGGGGACCTGAGGATCATGATTTTAGCTTTTTTGAAAGAGGTCAATATACTGATTCTTCATGCAAAATATCAAGGCTCTACACCTTCTGGGTCAGGAGAAGAAGATTTTTAAAGATTATCTTAAAATTTCACTTTTGTTGCCATGGCAACCAGAGTTTTTAACAGATTTCAATTCTTTTAGCTATTTTTGAAGGGGACCACCAAAGACACATTTCTGCCAAATTTGATTCAAATAGGCCCAGTGGTTTGGGAGGAGATGTCATTTAAAAAAATCATTCTTTACTTCTTTATAAACCCCACCCCCCTGGGGCTCTGCCCCTGGGAACCTGAGGATCATGATTTTAGCTATTTTGACAGAGGTCAATATACTGATGCTTCATGCAAAATATCAAGGCTCTACGCCTTCTGGGTCAGGAGAAGAAGATTTTTAAGATTATTTTAAAATTTCACTTTTGTTGCCATGGCAACCAGAGTTTTTTTTGACAGATTTCAATTCTTTTAGCTATTTTTTAAGGGGACCACCCAAGACACATTTCTTCCAAATTTGGTTCAAATTGGCCCACTGGTTTGGGAGGAGATGTCATTTAAAAAATTGTTCTTTATTTCTTTATAAACCCCCCCTCCCCGGGGGCTCCGCCCCTGGGAACCCGAGGATCATGATTTTAGCTATTTTGAAAGAGGTCAATTTACTGATGCTTCATGCAAAATATCAAGGCTCTACGCCTTCTGGGTCAGGAGGCGAAGATTTTTAAAGATTATTTTAAAATTTCACTTTTGTTGCCATGGCAACCAGAGTTTTTAACAGATTCCAATTCTTTTAGCTTTTTTTGAAAGGGACCACCAAGCATTATTTCTGCCAAATTTGGTTCAAATCAACCCACTGGTGTGGGAGGAGATGTCATTAAAAAAATTGTTCTTTATTTCTTTATAAACCCCATCCCCTGGGGACCCGAGGATCATGATTTTAGCTTTTCAGGTCACCTGACCGAATGGTCATGGTGACCTATTGCAATCATCGTTTGTCCGTCGTCGTGCGTTGTGCGTCGTCCGTCATCCGTTAACTTTAAAACATTTTCATCTTCTTCTCAAGATCAACTGGGTGGATTTCAACCAAACTTGGTAGAAAGCATCATTGGGGGATGCCAATTCAAGTTTGTAAAAATAGGGGTTCTGGGGGTCATAGGGGCCCAAATAGGGGCCAAAAAGGGGTAATTTTTGGTACTTCTTTAAAAATCTTCTTCTAATAAACCGCTAATGCCAGAGCTTAAATATTTTGTGTGCATGACAACTAGGACAGGTATATTATAAATTGTGAAATTCATGCCCCTGGGGTCATGTATGGGGCCACACCCAGAGGTCAAAGTTCATCATGTTAAAAAAATCACATTTTCATCTTCTTCTGATGAAGTACAAAGCCAATTTCAAACAAACTTGGTGAAAAGCATCATTTGGTAATGGTTATTCAGATTTGTGAAAATAAAAAGGCTTTGGGGTCAGGGGGCCCTAAAATGGGGATCAAAAGGGGGTAATTTTTGGTAACTTAAATATTTCATCTTCTTCTCAAGAACTATTGGGCGTATTTCAACCAAACTTGGTAGAAAGCATCATTGGGGGATGCCAATTCAAGTTTGTGAAAATAGGGGTTCTGGGGGTCATAGGGGCCCAAATAGGGGCCAAAAAGGGGTAATTTTTGGTACTTCTTTAAAAATCTTCTTCTAATAAACCGCTAATGCCAGAGCTTAAATATTTTGTGTGCATGACAACTAGGACAGGTATATTATAAATTGTGAAATTCATGCCCCTGGGGTCATGTATGGGGCCACACCCAGAGGTCAAAGTTCATCATGTTAAAAAAATCACATTTTCATCTTCTTCTGATGAAGTACAAAGCTAATTTCAAACAAACTTGGTGAAAAGCATCATTTGCTAATGGTTATTTCGGATTTGTGAAAATAAAAAGACTTTGGGGTCAGGGGGCCCTAAAATGGGGATCAAAAGGGGGTAATTTTTGGTAACTTTTAAATATTTCATCTTCTTCTCAAGAACTACTGGGCGGATTTCAACCAAACTTGGTAGAAAGCATCATTGGGGGATGCCAATTCAAGTTTGTGAAAATAGGGGTTCTGGGGGTCAAAGGGGCCCAAATAGGGGGCAAAAAGGGGTAATTTTTGGTACTTCTTTAAAAATCTTCTTCTAATAAACCGCTAATGCCAGAGCTTCAATATTCTGTGTGCATGACAACTAGGACAGGTATATTATAAATTGTGAAATTCATGTCCCTGGGGTCATGTATGGGGCCACACCCAGAGGTCAAAGTTCATCATGTTAAAAAATTCACATTTTCAACTTCTTCTGATGAAGTAGTAAGCCAATTTCAGACTAACTTGGTGAAAAGCATCATTGGGTACTGATTATACAGATTTGAGATAATTAAAAGGCTGGAGGTCAGGGGTGCATAAAATGGGGACCAAAAGGGGTTCATTTTTGGTTACTTTTAAACATTTTCATCTTCTTCTCAAGAACTACTGAGGGGATTTCAACCAAACCTTTTTCTAATTCTTTCTAACAAAATCACTTGTCTTGGTGCTCTTTTACTCAGGTGACCGTTAAGGCCCACTGGGCCTCTTGTTTGAAAGAGGTCAATATACTGATGCTTCATGCAAAATATCAAGGCTCTACGCCTTCTGGGTCAGGAGAAAAAGATTTTAAAAGATTAACTTAAAATTTCACTTTTGTTGCCATGGCAACCAGGGTTTTAACAGATTTGAATTCTTTTAGCTATTTTTGAAGGGGACCACCCAAGACACATTTCTTCCAAATTTGGTTCAAATTGGCCCACTGGTTTGGGAGGAGATGTCATTTAAAAAATCGTTCTTTTTTCTTTATAAACCCCAACCCCCTGGGGCTCTGCACCTGGGAACCCGAGGATCATGATTTTAGCTATTTTGAAAGAGGTCAATATACTGATGCTTCATGCAAAATATCAAGGCTCTTCGCCTTCTGGGTCAGGAGGAGAAGATTTTTAAAGATTATTTTAAAATTTCACTTTTGTTGCCATGGCAACCAGAGTTTTTAACAGATTTCAATTCTCTAAGCTATTTTTGAAGGGGACCACCCAAGACACATTTCTTCCAAATTTGGTTCAAATTGGCCCACTGGTTTTGGAGGAGATGTCATTTAAAAAAATTTTCTTTATTTCTTTATAAACCCCATCCCCTGAGGACCTGAGGATCATGATTTTAACCTTTTTGTAAGAGGTCAATATACTGATGCTTCATGCAAAATATCAAGGCTCTACGCCTTCTGGGTCAAGAGGAGAAGATTTTTAAAGATTATTTTAAAATTTCACTTTTGTTGCCATGGCAACCAGAGTTTTTTACAGATTTATATTCTTTTAGCTATTTTGAAGGGGACCACCATAGAAACATTTCTTCCAAATTTGGATCAAATTGGCCCACTGGTTTGGGAGGAGATCTCATTTAAAAAATTGTTCTTTATTGCCTTATAAACCCCACCCCCCTTGGGCTCTGCCCCAGGGAACCCGAGGATCATGATTTTAGCTATTTTGACAGAGGTCAATATACTGATGCTTCATGCAAAATATCAAGGCTCTACGCCTTCTGGGCCAGGAGGTGAAGATTTTTAAAGATTATTTTAAAATTTCACTTTTGTTGCCATGGCAACCAGAGTTTTTAACAGATTTCAATTCTTTTAGCTATTTTTGAAGGGGACCACCTAAGGAACATTTCTGCCAAATTTGGTTCAAATTGGCCAAGTGGTTTGGGAGGAGATGTCGTTTAAAGAAATTGTTGACAGACGACGCATGATGGACGACCGATGGACGAGTTAAAAGGGGATCACAATAGCTCACTTGAGCACTACATGCTCAGGTGAGCTAAAAAGGCGGAGGGGGGGTGTTGTTTCTGCCAGGGGGGGGGGGCATTTTCCCGGACCTATTTTAAATTTGCAAATTTCCGGAGCCCTGCCCCCTAGAATGAACAAGAGGCCCATGAGGGCCTGAGATGCTCTACTGGTTATCAAGTTTTCCGTTAAAGAAATCTAATATTTAAGGAAGTTAATTGCTCAAAGAAGAATGCATAAAGAAAAAGAAAGGGGCTTTATCCCCTTTATCATTTTAAGCAACAATCCTCAAGGCCCCTTTTCCCATGTTTCATGACGGATCCACTCCATTTCCAAAAGAAAGTTACCTTATGACCCTACAATCATTCTGTGAATATTTCATCAGAATCTGACAATAATTGTGGACTTAATCACATAAACAGGATTGTTTTGAATGAAAATCAATAAGGCCCCTTTTCCTGTGTTTTCTGATGGATCAATTTCATTTCAAAAGGAACTTTCCTTACAACCAATTGTCCTGTGAAATTTAAAAGACAACTTGATAATGATTGTGATCTTCATCACATACACAAGAATGTTTTGAATGATAATCTGTAAGGCCCCTTTTCCTGTGTTTCAAATGCCACAATTATTCCATGCATCTTTGAAGAGAATCCAATAAAACTGTTGACTTTATTGTGTTAACAAAGATATCAAATTAAAGTTCTCATAGGGCCCCTTTTCCCGTGATATTTTACTGTTGGTTTTATCATTCTATGAAAGTTAAAAGTGAATCCGATGAAATATTGGAAATTCATTATGTTTACTAGAATATTTAAAAATCAAAATCATATGGTCCCTTTTTACATGATACTTGATGGATTGTACCCAGTTCTGAAAAGAACCATCTAAGTATTTGTACAATCATTCTGTGAAATTTTGAAGTGAATCCGGTGAAATCAAGGGACATCATTGTGTTAACCAGAATATTTAAGAGAGTTTTTCATAAGGCCCCTTTTTATGTGACCCTTGCTTTAGTCAGATCCACTGTCAAAATCAACAATTGGAATGATGGTACAATCAATCTGTTTAATCTGTGGAATTTATTGTGTTAATGAGTTTATAGTGAAATATTCATAGGGCCCCTTTTCTCATGATACCTTACAGAACAAACCAAATTTCAAAAGGAACAATTCTAATGAAGGTAGAATCATTCTTTAAAAGTTAAAGAGAATCAATGAAAACAGTGGACTGAATTGTGTCAAGAATTTTTGTAACTAAATTTTCATAAGGCCCCTTTTTCTGTGAAACTTAACAAATCAGACCCAATGTACAAAGGAACAATCCTAATGATAGTTTGAAGAAAATGATAAAGACTGAGGACTTTATTGTAATAATGATGTTTTGTAATAACATTTTTATAAGGTCCCTTTTCTTGTGTCACTTAACCAATCAGACCTAATTTACAAAGGAACAATCCAAATGATGGTACAATCATTCTATTAAAGTTTGAAGAGATTCTGATAAAGACTGAGGGCATTGTTGTGTTTATGAGGATTTGGTAATACTTTTTCATACAGCCCCTTTTCCTATGATACTAAACAGATCAGGCCCAATTTGGAAAGAAACAATCCTTATGATGGTACAAACATTCTGTGAAAGTTTGAACAGAATCTGATGAAAACTGCAGACTTTATCTTGGTGTCAAATTTTTAAAATAAAATTTTCATAAGGCTCCTTTTCCTGTGATACTTGAAGGATCAGGTCTCATGTCAGCATCAACAATTGTGATTATTGTATAATGATTCTGTGAAGGTTTGAATAAAATCCAATGAAAGCTCTGGACTTGGTTACAAGGATTATAGATAAAATTCTCTAAAGGCCCCTTTTCCCATGATACTAGACAGATCACGCCTAATTTGAAAAGAAAGAATCCTTATGATGGAATAATCATTCTGTGAAAGTTTTAACAGAATCAGATGAAAACTGTTGACTTTATTGTGGTACAATGATTTTAAAATTAAATTTCATAATGCTCCTTTTCCTGTGATACTTGACGGATCAGGTCTAATGCAAACATCAACAATCATTATTATTGTACAATTATTCTGTGAATGTTTGAAGAAAATCCGATGAAAGCTCTGGACTTGGTAACAAGGATTTATAAATGAAATTTTCATAAGGCCCCTTTTCCTGTGCTTCTTAACAGTTCAAACCCTGTTATGAAAAGAATGATAGTTATGACCTTCCAATCATTCTGTGAAAGTTTCAACTAAATCTGATCAAAGCTGTGGGCTTTATTGTGTTAACAGAGTTTTATTAATTGAATTTTCATATAGCCCCTTTTCCCATGTTACTTGATGGATCTGAACCAATTCCAAAGGGAACTCTTCTTACAAAAGTATAATTATTCTGTTTGAGTATAAAGACAACCCCATCTCATCTGTGGACTTACAAGCATTAATTAAGATTTTTTTAATTGAATTTTCCTAAGGCCCCTTTTCCTATGTTTCTCAATGGATCAGACCCAATTTGAAAGGAAAAATCCTTATGATGGTACAATCATTATGTGAAAGTTTGAAGTCAATCAGGTGAAATCTAGGGCCATTACATGTTAACTAAGATTTTTTTTATTAAACTTTCATAGGGCCCCTTTTCCCATGAAACTTGATGGATCAAACCTACTTCCGAAAGGAACAATCCATTTAATGTAATAATCATTCTGGGAATGTTTAAGGATTTTTAATTAAATTTTCATAAGGCCCCTTTTCCCGAGTTTCTTGACGGATCATACCCATTTTCGAAAGGAACGATCCTTATGATGATACAATGATTCTGTGAAAGTTTGAAGAGAATCCGATGAAAACTGTGGACTTTATCGCGTAAACGAAGATTTTTTAATTAAGTTTTAATTAGGCCCCTTTTCCCGTGTTTCTTGACGGATCTGACCCAATTTCGAAAGGAACGATCCTTATGATGGTACAATCATTCTGTGAAAGTTTGAAGAGAATCCGATGAAAACTGTGGACTTTATTGCGTAAACAAGGAAAAGTTTAACGGACGGACGACGTACGTACGGACGGACGCACACACGGACGCTGGACGGGAAAAAGCCATCGCTTTAGTGGCCTTCGGCCAGTAGAGCTAAAAATGACTTAGATAGAAAAAATGAAAGTTTTGATTTAAGTTTTTTTATAATGGATTTAAAGTCAAGGTTATTGTCTCAAATGAAAATCTGTCTCCTGATGAGTGCATGTGAGAAATACGGATGGAAAATGACCAAGAAAAGTAAAAGTTATTGGTTACAGTTATAATGGGTTAAAGGTCAAGTGAGATATGCATGTGAGAAATAGGTTGGAAAATAATACAAGATAAAAAAGTGAAAGTTTCTTGGTTAAAGTTTTCATAATGGGTTAAATGTCAAAGTCACATTATCAAAGTCATCATTTCAAATGAAAGCCAATCTCCTAATAATTGCATGAATAAGATATGAGCCCCCTCGGTTGAAAACTGACAAAGACAGAAAAGGTTAGTTTTAGGTTAAATATTACAGGTTAAAGGCCAAGGTCACAAGGTTGAGGTCGAGGTCATTGTCTCAAATGAAAGTCCACATCCTGGTAAGTGCATATGTAAAATATGAGCCCCCCTTCCCCTGTTTGGAAACTGACCACAATAGAAAAAGTTAAAGTTTTTTCAAACTTTTTTATAACTGGTTAAAGGTCAAGGTCACAAATTCAAGGTCGTAGTCTCAAATGAAAGCTCATCTTCTGATAGATGCATGTGAAATATGAGCCCCTTATGTTGAAAAATGACCAAGTGTTAAAAAGTACTGCAAATGGTCTTATGAAGGTTTTTTTTTCCTGTATAGCTCTAGGCAAAATGGTTTGGGAGTCAAAGTTCTTCATGGATTCCAATTCTTCAAAGTTTTTTATAAAAAGTATGACCTGAAGATCATTATTACCAAGTTTGTTTGCAGACACACAGACGGACACCGATAAAACAATATGCCCCCGATCTATCGATGCAGGGGCATGATAATATGACCTGAAGATCATTATTACCAAGTTTGTTTGAAATCTGACTAGTTTAGGTGAAGTTCTTTTTGTAATTGTGTTCGGAGGGACAGACAGACAGACAGATGCTGGGCATTGATTGATCACAATAGCTTATCTTGAGCTTTCATGAAATAGGAGAACTAAAAATATTAAATATACCTTCACCTGACAAATTTTTAGCTCCGTCTGTCTCTATATCCACACAGGGAAAATCCAGTCTATGTTTAATATCTAACCATCTCTGTTTAGAATAGAGCATTTGGAAACTGTGCTCTTCATCTAATATATCACTTCCAATAACAGCCAAGTTTTCTCTATTTTGGTAAATATCATCGTCAATAGCTAGATCAACTTTAGCCTGTAAAAGAAAATTTACTAATTTACAGAAAAATAGTAGATAAGTAAATCTAGGAGGAATTGCCATAAACCAAACAAGAGGACCATGATTGTCCTAAATCGCTCCCATGAGTATGATGGTTCATGGCTTTATGATATATACAAAATAGCAAAGCCCTCTAATTATTTTGGAGAAGATGTTTAAGGATTTTCCCTTTTAATCCTAGGTATATTGATGATCCCTGCATATAGCGCTAATTTCCTGAATACGGTAATTCTTTGGACTATTTTAATAGCGGGTCAATAGCTGATGATACATACCAAATATACAAGCTCTAATCCTAATGGTTTAGGAGGAGATATTCAAAGATTTCCTTCTTTATTCCTTTGTAAAATCAGGGTTGGCACAGAAAAGGGCTAATTTTCAGAATACTGTAATTCTTAGAAGTATTTTGGTAGAGGGTCAATAGCTGATCATACACACCAAATATACAAGTTCTAGGCCTTTTTGTTTTGGAGAAGACTTTCAAAGGTTTTTTTTCTTTATTCCCTTGTAAAATCAGGGATGGCACAAAAAAGGGCTAATTTTCAGAATACAGTAATTTTGGAGGAGGGTCAATAGGTGATGATATTAGGCCTTAGGCCCTAGTGTTGAGGAGGAGAAGATTTTCAAAGATTTCCTTGGTAAATTCAGGGATCGCACACAGTCAATGATATGTACCAAATATCAAAGCTCTAGGCCTTAAGGTTTAGGAGGAGAAGTTTTTTTTAATAATTGTCTATGAACGGACAGATGGACACCTGACATTTATTAATCACAATAGCTCACCTTCAGCACATTGTGCTCAGGTGTTCTAAAAATCTTACTGAGAGTACTGAAAGTATCATGGATCAAAATGTGATTTAGGAAACAGAAAGTCAAAAAATTGGACAATATCTCTTTTAAAGAAACCTTGAATCAAAATTTTTCACCTCCATCCTGATAGTTTTCAATGCATATATTATATATAATCATTTACACATAATGAATGAATGACAGCACACAACAAAAGAATGTCACTTTGAACATATTATGGTCAGATAACTAGAGGCACATGAGCGCCTGTATTGCTTCACATGCCTGATTTTACTGATTAAGCAAATGATATTTTCAGGAATTCATTATAAACCGAATCATATTCACCATGTGAAATTTCTTCTTTTAATTTTGACTGGTCTAAATTTTTATTGTGTGGAAATGGATTTAATGTTAAGTGTTGAGTTGAGTTGTTTGAAATGTAGATATGAGAGTACTATTGCAATAACTTTCTTTGGGTTTTCTAATAACTTATTATGTGAATCTGCACTGTAACGTTTTAAAGGATCGAGGTTATAATAAGCCTCTGATGATATAGTCACAAAATACCAATGAAAATGATTTTAGAGTTGCCATCCTTGCTTTTAGAGTTTTTAACCTATTACTAGATGGCCATATTTTAGACTGGTCCAAATTGAAAGGAGTCGCAGATGATAATCTAAAATTTATTTTCAACTTTCTTGGTAAAATACATTGTGGAAAATGAGGAATTTGCTTCATTTTACACATTTGTTTTTCTGAAGGGGCATTAAAAAGTGTCACTGTTTGGGAATGGGCTAAGCTATAAGCTTAAAAACAACATTAGTTACAATGTCAGGTTTGATTGAAAGGTCAATTACAAGTATCTGCTTTTAACCCATTCCAACTCATTTTAAGCTTTGGAAACCATTGTGGACAATGAAGAATTTGCTTGTAACAAGCAATTTCATAAAAGTTCATTATGTTTTCTACCCTACAAGGTAGAGATTATCTGATTTCCAGCAACTTGAAATTGTGATATGCAACTTCTTTCAATTTGAACCAGTCCAAGATTATGTCATGATGTATTGGGTTAAAGGGTCAATTTTAACTTGTTACAAGAAATTTCTTCATTGTCCAAAATGTTTCCTATCTTAAAAAGCAAAGATTTTTTTCATTTCATCAATTTGAGACTGCTTTCAATCTGAACCTGTCTTATGTTGTCTGGTAATGGGTTAAAATTTCCCTTGATAATAAGCTTTTATCTTCCACATTCAAGACCAGTAGCCAATACCACACAACCCTAATTTCTACCACTTTCTAACCACCTTGCATCCCCTTGATCTATTGAGTGTGTGAAGACAGATTAGATATGCAATCCAGTTTACTGTGGTGTAATCTGAGTTACAACAGTCTCCTTAAAAATCTGGTGTTAATCAGTCCATACATGTATACCTACACAAAAACCTTGAAGTCTCAGAAACTCACTATGAAATTTTAACCCATTAACACAGTTCATCCTACAGAGATGATTGTAAAAAATCTGCCATTCAAGAATGGCTGTTTAATAAATTCACTGGATATCATATATTGACATAAGCCACAGCCATAAAAGCCATATTTTCAAGAAATCAAAATCAAAATTGATGGAATCTGAAAAAAAGTCACCAGAAGATTATTCCAATGAAATTTGGTTAAAATCCATCAACTGGTTTCTAACAAAAGATTTTCAAAGCTTTAAACATATACTGAAACTAGCCCCTCCCATTAAAGCCATATTTTTCATCCAATCTTAATTCTTTCAAGGAATCTGATAAAGAGTCTCCCAATGGGCATTCCTGTAGAATTTGGTTGAACTCCATCCACTGGTTTATGAGAAGATTTTTAAAGGTTTCACCATATATGGAAATTAGCCCTGCCATTTAAGCTATGTTCTTCATCTGGTCAAAAATCTTTGAAGGAATCTGATAAAGGGTTTCCTAATGATTATTCCTGTAAAATTTGATTGAAATCTATCATCTGGTTTCTGAGAAGATTTTTTAAAGTTTCACCATATATGGAATTAGCCCTGCCCACTAAAGCCATATTTTTCATCCGATTAAAAATCTTTGGAGGAATCTGATAAAGGGTCACCCAAGGATCATTTCTGTAAAATTTGGTTGAAGTCTGTTCAGTACTTTCTGAGGAGAAGATTTTTAAAGTAAAAGTTTATGGACAGGGGCACACACGCACAGATGCACGACTGACACAACACCATGACAACAGCTTGCTGGCTTTCAGCCAGTGGAGCTAAAAATTAGATTTCCTTAGTGGGTATAAGCAAAGCAGTACAAAACAATATGTTTTTTTTTCAATTTATGGGGGTGGGGTTGAAATCTCACAATAGATCTAACATTAGGTAAGTTGCTAGCTCAGCCCACTGACCTCTGAGTTCAGAGATATCAGACAAAGTTAGTTTGCAAAATATATACGGTCAAGAGCATCAAACAAAATAAGAAATGTAGGTTAGCAACCTAAATACTGCAATGACAGCTTGAAAAAGCTTTAGTTACAACATTGATGTCACTAAACCAGCCAAAATGACTGACACATATGTGGGAGTTCAACATTAACTTCCTGTATAAATTAAAGATTTGATTGGTCAATTGATATTTTGATTGACAGTGGGAATTCATGAATTTTACAATGGATTTATCAATAGCTTTACCTGGTTCTTCTTAACCCCTGGCTGATGATCCCTGAAACAAAAGAAATTTTCTTGAGATGATTAAAAAATAATCTGTAATATTTCTTTTCAGAAAAGAATTCTTTTTAGCCAATCACCAGATAACAAAATTTTAGAATGGCCAGAATTCAAAGAAGTTGTAGGCAACAATTCTATTGATCAGTCAAATCGCGGTGGCTTGAGCACATAACCATGGATTCTTGGTATTTCTCACACCAGTACTACCACTACATCATTTCTGAGCCTTCAGCTGCTATCACACCTAGGTTTACAATTATCCACCAATTGGTGAGAGACAAATGTAGGAAAGGATATTCCCAACGACCAGAGATCAAACCCAGGACCCCTATCTAGGAGTCAATGGGGCTACCACTGTGTTATAGCCTCAGCCCTTTATTTCATAGACTCCTACATGAGACAATAATGTGGTCTCTAGATTACACACAAGATTTTTCTTAGATTTGTCCTAAGGACCTAATTCTTGACCCCATGTGACCAAGTATCAAAATTGACCAAGGTTTCTGACATTCTGACCAAATAATAGGACACTTGAGCCACAAGTGTGTCCACTTCAGTTCACAAAAGCTTTTTCTTAGCTTTTTTTTTCTTAGATCCAAAACCCAACTTGATAAAGATTTCATGGAGACAAATATTCTGACTAAGTAACAAGATATTTTAGCAAATAAAAAAAGTCAAGGACAGTATGCTCCCCAAATATAGCCCCGTCACAAAGTGTATAAAATAACCTGGGAAAAGGGTTTAGATAGACCAAAAAGAAAAATATGGGGCTATATGCTTGCCCTATTCCAGACATGCTTAATTTTAAAGTACAATTGTGACCTTGACCTCGGAGATATCTGAAAATTTGTTTCAAATGGCATATCTACTCATGATAGAGAACCATTGTGAAAAGTTATTTTGAAATCCATTATCTAAGGAGATATGTTCTAGAAATGCTTAATTTTGACATTTACCTTAGGTCGTGACCTTGACCTTGGGGCAGGGCTCCGGAAATCCGATAAAATGCCGGTCTGGACCGAATTTTGAATTGCCAGACCGATTGGAATCCCAAAAATTACACCTAAATCGGTCCTAAATTTTCATCAAATTTCACGTTGAAATATTGATAAGCTCGCCCGCCATCTATCAAAAAATTCGCTTGAAACCGAAATAATCGTAGGGTTTCACACGTTACCTGTAGATTAAGAGATAAACAAGTGTAATTAGTTTACCCGCCGGCCAGTCAAATGCCCATCCGCATGTGAACCTAAATTGCAGTTTCACGCTTGACTGAACTTTGGGTATTGAGTTTTGTAAACTACTTGCAATAGAGAATCGTTCATAGTCTTATCAAAATTGCGTCGAATTAGATTGCCGTTACTTGTGAAAATAATTTTACTATAACATGGGATGTGTATATAAATCGAGACATGAACAGGCTTTAGTTGCCGTTCGTACAAAGTCGGAAAAGCTCAGCACAACGCTTTTATGAAATTAATTTATCATAAGAAAGCACGTGAAACTCGGTTTGAAATTTGTAAAAAAGAGTCACTTTGTTTAATAGTTTTTCATTCACGGTAAGAAACATAGCCGATGGTTCAAACAATAATTGGAAATCCGCAGAATACAGATAATTTAAATATAAACGAAAACGACAGCTTAATAATATCGCTAGTTCCGTCAATAAAATTAAATCTTACTTCAGAGGTGGAAAATGTCCGAATAATAAATCGGAAATCAACTACAATAAATAAATGACCGAGATTTGTGCACAAATTCTACACTAGGAAAATAGTGCAACAAGTGGGCGACCCACACGAGTTTGTCTCGTCGGTCTTTTTGATGTGCGTCACGACTCTGCGATCCCTTCGAAAGAATGGACTGACCCGACATTTTTGTGACGTCAGCTGTGTTTTTCCATCAACAGACGCTCGTGTTGAAAGAAAGAAAATCGACATGACTATGATAAATTAACAGAGTTTGGATAACTAGCTTATGAAAATGAAAAAGTATATCAATACTAAAATTAAATCGGCAGTCCTCCGGTTGGGTGGGGGGGGAAGCGTACGTCACAGAGATATTCTGTAAAACCCGGAAATTTCAATTATGTAATTTATTTGTCTATCTAATTTGCAATTTTTTGGAATTTCGTGGACTGTCGTACTTTTTTCATCTATCTTCCATGCAAGAAAGATTATAATCATCATTTTTGAAAAAGGCAACTACTGAATGAATGATGAGCCCTTTTACAAACGGGAAAGGTGAAAAAAGGAGGGGGTATTCGTTTTCGTCGGCGGAAGGGGGGGGGGGTGTTTCGTTTTTGCCGGCGGGGGGGGGGGGGGGGCATTTTCCCGGACCAATTTAAATTTCAAAATTTCCGGAGCCCTGCCTTGGGGGTATCTTTTTTTTAAATGAACAAATGTGCATAGCTATTTTAAAATCCACTCATAATTTTAGGAACTATGCTCCGTGCATGCTTTCCTTTAATATTTGACCTTGAGCTGTCACCTTGACCTTGGAGCTATCTGATTTTCTTTTTCAAATGGTACATCTACTCATGATAGAAAACAACTGTACCAAGTTATTTGAAATCCATCCATAAATGAAGGCTGAGCAAGGTCAATCTTAATTTTTCGATCTTGAACTGTGACCTTGGAGCTATCCAAGACACGGGAAAAAAGTGTTGGTGCAATATCATATTTATGTGTGAAATTTCATCCAATTTGGCTCAAAGGTTGTGGAGATACCAAGGCAGATGGACAGACGGACAGACAGAGGAAGCGGCGGCGATATGTTTTCTGTGAAAATTTCACCCAATTCTGTTGAGAAATGTAGGAGGTGTTGCCCACACAAGAATTTAATGCATTAACCCTTTCCTGTAAAATCCCTGGTTTTTACGTCCCTGTGATTTTATACTTTAGAAAACATTGTGGGGAAAGAAGAAAATGCTTGTAACAAGCAATTTCTTCTTTTTCCACAATATTTTCTACCCTACTGAATGGTTATTTTTCAAATTAAATCCACTTAAAATTTTCGTCCTTTAAGAAACCTTTGAATTTGGATAGGTCTAGAATCATGCAAAACAGGAAAGGGTTAAGCCCCATTTTTAAATGAAACAGCCTTAATTGAACAAACCATGATAATATGCACTAAATCACATGGTATAACAACCATTCTATGAAAAATTTAAGTAAATTGCATAAAGGAATGTAGATGCTTTTGCACACATTAGGCGATTTCATAGCCCATCTGCCACTTCCTGCCAACATTGAGCAATCTTATAACTAGATTTTTTCAATAGAAAACATACTTAAAAATCTGGACATCTCAAAGTATTTCAGGTAACCTTATTGATCTGACCAAAAAAATAATGTTTAAATAGAGTCTAGCACTATAAAATGTACCTAGAATGGTAGGAGATACCAACTATGTAGGCAAACACAGCTATCCGTCGGACTTCTCTGTATTTCATTGAATTAAACACAGTTAGCCACTGGTCACTGGGTAAAGGCTGAAACAGACAGTGCAATTGTTATATACTCATACCTCTTTAAAAAATACTTTTCAGATGTTTGACCTTTGTTGCTGACCTTGGTAATGATAGATGACCTTGATATTGGCATCAGTAGATAAGCATTGAAAAGAAGTAGCATCATGCCAAATATACCTACAAGGATCCAAAACTATTGGGAAAATGTATGTATTTTAGGGTGGTTTTGATAAGATAAAGGAAGGGAAGGTCAGACAAACAGACAGACACCACCAACACATTCCCAGAGAACACAAAAATAGACTTGTCTAAATTTAATTAATTAAATCAAAAGTTCATAGCATTTTAAAATCTTTCTCTTTCAGGAAAGAATAAATAGGATGAGTTAAACTAGATGTCTATAGCCTTATTGATCAGAGGTATTTAAAACAATAGAAACATCAAATGACAAATGAAGCTTCTGTAATACTTTCAAGTGATTATCAAGAATGACTTGATAGTTTCAGCCAAAAATCAATGAAATTATAAATATGAACAAGGTGCCAAATTGTCACAAGATACGCCCGTCAGACTGCTTAATATTAAATGGGGGATTGAATAGAACTGAGGTTATTTTGAATGAATTTTTTTTGTCAAACAAAGTATGAAAAACAACAAAGGGCAATAACTCAAAATATACACTAGGTAGAGTTATGGTTCTTGTACACTGCACTCCCACTTGGTGAGCTCTATCCATCCATGAAGTTTCATGATTCTAGATAAAATACTTTTAGAGATATACTCCGGACAAGATTCAAGTATGAAAAACAACAGAGGGCAATAACTCAAAAAATAGGCTAGGTAGAGTTATGGTTCTTGTACACTGCACTCCCACTTGGTGAGCTCTATCCATCCATGAAATTTCATGATTCTAGCTATTATACTTTTAGAGATATACTCTGGACAAGATTCAAGTATGAAAAACAACAAAGGGCAATAACTCAAAAAATAGGCCAGGTAGAGTTGTGGTTCTTGTGCACTGCACTCCCCCTTGGTGAGATCTATACACCCATGAAGTTTCATGATCCTAGCTATAATACTTTTAGAGGTGTACTCCAGACAAGATTCAAGTATGAAAAACAACAAAGGGCAATAACTCAAAAAATAGGCTTGGTAAAGTAATGGTTCTTGTACACTGCACTCCCACTTGGTGAGCTCTATCGATGAATGAAATTTCATGGTTCTAGCTATTATACTTTCAGAGATATACACCAGACAAGATTCAAGTATGAAAAACAACAAAGGGCAATAACTCAAAAAAAAGGCTAGGTAGAGTTATGGTTCTTGTACACTGCACTCTCACTTGATGAGCTCTATCCATCCATGAAATTTCATGATTCTAGCATTCATAATTTTAGAGATATTCTCCAGACAAGATTCAAGTATGAAAAACAACAAAGGGCAATAACTCAAAAAATAGGCTAGTAAAAGTTATGGTTCTTGTACACTGCACTCCCCCTTTGTGAGATCTATACACCCATGAATTTTCATGATTCTAGCTATTATACTTTTAGAGATATACTCCGGACAAGATTCAAGTATGAAAAACAACAAAGGGCAATAACTCAAAAAATAGGCCAGGTAGAGTTATGGTTCTTGTGCACTGCACTCTCACTTGGTGAGCTCTAGCCATACATGAAATTTCAATATTATAGCTATTATACTTTTAGAAATAAACACCGGACAAGATTCAAGTATGAAAAACAACAAAGGGCAATAACTCAAAAAATAGGAAAGGTGGAGTTATGGTTCTGGTGCACTGCACTCTCCCTTGGTGAGATCTATACACCCATGAAGTTTCATGATCCTAGCTATATTTCCTTTAGAGATATACTCCAGACAAGATTCAAGTATGAAAAACAACAAAGGGCAATAACTCAAAAAATAGGCCAGGTAGAGTTATGGTTCTTGTGCACTGCACTCCCCCTTGGTGAGATCTATACACCCATGAAGTTTCATGATCCTAGCTATAATACTTTTAGAGATATACTCCGGACAAGATTCAAGTATGAAAAACAACAAAGGGCAATAAATAAAAAAATAGGCCAGGTAGAGTTATGGTTCTTGTACACTGCACTCCCCCTTGGTGAGATCTATACACCCATGAAGTTTTCATGATCCTAGCTATAATACTTTTAGAGATATACTCCGGACAAGATTCAAGTATAAAAAACAACAAAGGGCAATAACTAAAAAAATAGGCCAGGTAGAGTTATGGTTTTTGCGCACTGCACTCCGTATTGATGTGAAGAATATAACTGCCAAGTTTAAAGTCAATCGGACTTATGGTGACAGAGTTATGCTCCAGACAAAGAAGTGGACACCGCCCGGACGACCGGACAACCGGATGACCGGACACCACGGGTGATCCCATAATACGTCCCGTCTTCGACGGGCGTATAAAAACTCATTATTTTGGTAAATTTCGTCCAGCTTCCATTTATTTAAGGCTACTGAATGTCACCTACATGGCATCCAAGTCGTGATAACATAATCTGGTTTCCATGTAATCCACATGTGTAATGTGGTTCATTTAAAGAATTTCTCTGTCTCTTAAGTCTCTTTTTGGCAGTAAATAAAATAAATAGTAGTTTGCTTTTTGTGTAACATATATATATTGTTATTAACAATAAGGGCATATTTTCACTAGTAGCACATTAAAATAGAGCTATTATTGTTTACTGAATGATCTTGCACTGAAACAGTTATCCGCCAATGACAAATGAAGCATACATACTGGATTATCTTTCATCAATGTCCAAACATCTTGTCTAGAATTGGACAGAGGTAGACCAGAGCAGTACCCTCCAACAGTACATGACTTCAGTACTTCAGTACAATTGTTAGATTTTGTCCATCGTATCAAGTCAGCTACTACTGGGTCCTTTTTTAGTGTTGACAAAAGTTCATATTCAAGTGATTTTACCTAAAAAATCAAATTGGTTATTTACCCATTACCACACATATTCTTTTAGACTGGTAAAAACTTAAAGATCCAGTTTCAAATTCATGCAATTTTGAAACTTTCAAGGGTAGAAAATATGGTGGAAAATGGAGAAAAATCTTGTAAAAAACAATTTCTTATTTTCCATCATGTATTCTACCCTAAACAAGATGTGTTTGTGAAACACTATGCCCCCGAAAAGGGAATTCTTTAGAAACGGGTAAAGGGTTAAAATTTTGACCTTGACCTTGATGAAATGACCTTCCCCAGTTGCCCCTTGTTGAGACCTATCTACATACCAAATATTAGCATTGTAACTTAATCAGGGTTGAAGTTATAGGAAAATGTTTAGTTGGCAGGTTAAGTTTTGCAGACAGACAGACAGACAGACAGACAGACAGACGGACACCGGTAAAACAATATGCCCTTGATCTTATCAATGCAGGGGCATAAAAATAGAGTTTCAAAACTGCATGAACTTGAATTGTAATTTTTCTTCAAGGATATAAAAAGGCGGATTGAATTTAACACAAAAACTTGATTGTTGTTGCAAAATGATGATTTAGGGGCATGCATCTTTCAGTTTCATATTTATCAACTTTTTTTATTTAAAGTTCAGCCTGAACACTTCATTTAGGCATAGATCATATTATATTTTCATGTTTTCATATTGAAAGATAAGACCTTTAAATAAGATTAAATACTGCCTGTAACCCGTAACTGATTCCCATATTATCCTGATCTTACGCTCCTTAGGAAAATGCTTTTATATAATAGTTTACTACCAGAGAAAAGGACATAAGCAGACTTGTAAATGTGCAGTAAAATTGTTAAATACTGAGGGCTAAGATCTTGTTAGTATAAAGTAGAAATTTGTACTCAATAAGTTTACATATTGTGAGCCATTGAAGTTCCTTGACAATTGGAGATATGTGTAATGATTCTTGTTGTAGTATTTTGAACACTTTCAAGCCTATAAAAATTGATTTTGAGATTCCTACAACTAGAGGGTTACAGTAGTCTATTACTAGATGTTATCAATGAATCAAGTAACATTTTTGTTACACCTACAGTGAGATACTTTCAAATGTGTCAAATATTCCTCAACTGTAGGCCGATTTACAAATCATTATCACATGCTTCTGCAGGACAATGTGTGATATATCAAAATTACATTTCTTTGGCTATAGATTTGAATCACAAATAGAAATTGTGAGATTTTCTAAATGTTTTTAGTTATTTTCAGAAGAGAAACACATTACTTCTGTCAAGGTTTAATTTCAGCACATTGCCATTCATCCATGCAAAAATGCTAAATCACAGGTAACAGTCTAAAGACAGCACAATCCCCTGCCACAGGCATTTTTACAAGTAACAGGGTTTGAATAAACATGGTCTATCATCCCTCCGTGAACATGTGTAGACTAATGAATATGTTGAAAGAAGCCTAGACTGCAAGCATATTGTCTTTACTAGTATTAAAATCACAACCTATTACTAGTTTACTGGACTTCTCAAACTCCTTCACAAGATGAGAAAAATGTTTGTATATTTAGGTTTCACAGTTTGACATGGATCAGAAATACAGTTTTAGACATTATTTGTATTTGGTTTCCTGTGGTCTGGCTGGCAGAGAGTATGTTTAATATAAATAGCAAGTCAATGGTCTGTTGATTATCCATAAAAGTGAAACCAATCTATGGTATATATGCTGATTTTTTTGACATGTGTATCATCTAAACAAAAGAGATATTTTTAGGAATTTATAAGAATTCAAGTTTTTGTGATGAGACTTTAAACTGTGTATATTCAAGAATGCAATCAAAGAAAGATGGTGACCCTAGGTCACAGCTGCATTGTTCAATATCATACTTTCTTGTGAAAAGTTCTTTAAAAGTTATTTCTTCCTTGATGTTACAACCGAGAACAGGCTTATTCCGACCCTGGGGCTATAATTTAAACAAATTATCATGATGCCAAGCACCACATATCAGAGCTGTAGGACTTTTAGTTTGGTAGGAAAAGATTTTCAAAGTTGTCACTATGCAAGCTTATGCTTCCTCAACACCCAAACACGGCCATTTTTTTGACAGATTTGTTTTTGACAGACTTTTTTTCTTGTACAAACTTTATAGTCCTTGCCCTAAAGACCCTAAGCACCAAATTCAATCCAACAGCCAGTTCATGACAAGAAGATTTTGAAAGATGTACCATTCATTGCCCTTTTTTGGCCCCTAATGGGGTTCCCATATATTACTCCATAACAATAGCAAATCTTAAGCGCATTCCCATTGGGATGCTTCCAGCTAAGTTTGGTTGAAATCCGTCCAAGGGTTCCTAAGAAGTCGAAAATGTTAAAAGTTAGCGCATGACGCACAACAAACAACAACGGACAAAACACAATCCCAATAGGTCACCATGACCTTCCATCAGGTGACCTAATAAAAGGAATCATTGTAGCATTTGTTGCTCATCAATGTTTCTTTTGTGTAATTATGGCTTGTGATAATGAATGCTAATATAATAGGAAAAATCTTTCTCTCTACATGTACTGGATGCTCTTTTGTAAGAAAAAAGGTTGATGTTACAGCTTCACTTTTAATGGTGATGGGCTACGTTTCTTGGCAGCTTGACCACTACTCTCTTGTAGGAATTTCTCAAAAATTGTTTACGATAGCAGTGTTTGGGTTTTACATCTATCATTACAACAGTTCCTATTGTTCCATTAACAACGTGATCTGCTATATCTCTGTTTTTGGTTTATCATAACAGCACACTTTTACGCTGTAGTTAATTGATTATGTAGTTTATATTTGTATTCTGTATTGAGATTGGCACTCAGCTTGTAAAATTGTTCCTCTTGCTGCCTATTGCAATAAGTATCACTGTATTTATTGAAATTACTAATGAATATGGTGAATTAGATGACTATTTTGACCTTGAAATGTGACCTTGATCTTAAAGGTAAGTCACTGCGTCCAGCCCTAAGCACACCACCTCATCAAATATTTCCAGCATGTCACTTTTTTTTTTTTCAAAATTCATCCCTTAATACAAAAGATTTTCTGTGAATATGGAACATTTGAACTGTGACCTTGACTTTAAAGGTAGATGACCAAAGTGTTCTATCTGCATATAACCTCATCTAGGAATTTTGAAATCCATTCATAAATGTAGAGATATGCTTCTGAAAAGGTGAATTTAGTATTTTGACCTTGATCTGTGACCTTGAAACTGAAGTAAGGTCACCATGTCCAACACTCTATATGCAGCTTCATTAAGATACGGGAGCATGTCAAGATATTTTGAAATTCATTCATTTATAGAAAAGAAAAGGCTCCTGAAAGGTGAATTGGTCAAATTGACCTTGAACTGTAGCCTTAAGTTAGGTCACTTAATCTTGCACTCGGCACATTGCCTCAACAAGTTACGCAAACAGGAAAGGGTTAAGCAATTAAGTAAAAAATATTTGGTCAACTCTCTTTTATCATTTAACCTCAATACCACCCAGTGACAACAACATTGACATGTAACTGAAGCTTTGCAAACGATCTACTCAAGTTATTTAGAATTCCACCCAAAATGTAGCTGATATGCTCTGTACAATCTCAATTTGAATATTTGACCTTCAGCTCTTTTCTATCTAAGACTTTGTTTCAAAAGACTCATCTAGTCAAGATGAAGAACAAGTTATTTTTAAATCCATCCATAAATATATGATTAGATGCTGTGGACAAAATCAGATGGACTGTTGCACTAATGCACATACACCGACTTTTAATAGTGATAACTCTCTGTCTCTCACTGAAACCAGGATCAACAAAAAGAATACCTTGTAAAAAGTGTTAAACAGTACCTCTGTTTCTGCAGTTGATGAAACACAAATATGGCGTTGAGATCTTGATGTTTGTTTTCTACTTTTTGTGTGAACCACTCTAGCATTTGTGATGAGCAACATCTGGCCTGGTTTAATGTCTACAACAGAAAGTCCCTGAAAATGATAAACAAGAGGACTATTGCACAACTGAGAATTCTCATGACCCAAATGATGGATCATCGCTTTGTATCAAAAGTTTGGTTGACCAATCAAACTTTTCTTGAAGCCTGAAAATGCACTGTTTCCCCCCCCCCTCCTCCCAAGGTCACTGAATCCACCAGAATCAGAACCAAACAACAAATAAATCATGATATCGCTCAAACTACTAATTGGGAAATGAAAAACAACAATGGTAGTTATGAGATTTAGCAGAAACTAACAGAATTCAGCGTAACAAGAATTTGTAAGTTCTACCCTTACCTTCCTGGTCTATCAGAACTGAATCATCTGTAAATTTCCACACGTCTACAAAGTATTTTTTTCTTTTGGTACCCCAGAATATTCAAAAGCTAGAATTTTCAATCTTGGCATGTGTTATTACTATTGATAGTCTTGGGTAATAACTTTAGTACATTGATGTAAATATTTCCATCCTAAGATAAAAGGGATCAAATCTAAGTATCCTGCACAGCGACATCTCCTTGGAGACGACGAGTTGTTGAACACCAAGGATTACTGACACATTGAGAAAATGTCACATGGATTGCCTCTTTCACAGTAATGGACTTGGTCTAACTTCTTTACCGCCATTAAAAATATGATAATAAAACAACAAAGAACTCTATCTTGGGAATCAGGATTTACACAAACCATCTGCTGTGTACATAAACATAGTAATGGGTAAACAAACATGTTTGCTTTTATCTATAACTTATACTACAAAGAAAATAATAATCCTTATAATTCCAAGATTGTGGACTGTAGTCTAGTTTCACTTTAGACTAGGTCTAAGATTGACGAGTCGTTGAACATCTGGTGTCAGTGAGGCATTGAGAAATCGTCACATAGATCAACCTTCAGACTTCCATATGGACATTGCCTAAATTTGTTTAAAGTATAAATTATCTTAATCTAGTCATTTATGAATCAGGATTTACGCCGAACAACTGCACATGGAGTAATAGGATTAAACTTAAGAATTTGTAACCGGTAAAAAAACACACATGATTTTATTTATAATTCTTCATGTGTCACAATAATCAACATAATTCCGAGACTGTGGGATACCTAGTTTGACTTTGAAGTTTTCCTTATAGCTCTATTCATGGAATTAGAAATTATCTGTTCTTTTCATTTAAATTTTTTCTCTGGCAAAACCTTTTAGATTGGATTTGTGTGTGATCTGAGAATTCAAAAATCTTTGCTTTACTTATCAATATTAATAATTGATTTAATCCTAATAAAGCAATTAACAATGACCTGAGGCCTTAATCACCAGTACGGTCCACTCTCAGGTGTGAAATACTTACCTGGCTTTAGGTTATTATCGATTTTTATATGTTTCCCATCTTTTTCAATCAGATGAGAAAAAATCGCAGTTAAATCAAATTTAACTTTGAATTGTGGCAACCAAAAATTGTCATCCCACCCCCAAAATTTCGGGGAGATATCTTTAGATTAGACCTAGTTACCTGTTTTTTTACCCCATGTGACCCAAAATAAAAATTGACATATCAAGTCAATAGAGTCTAAAATGCAGCCTCTATAGTACTAGTGACCTGGCTTTTGAACCCATGTGTCCCAAAGTCAAACTTGGCCAAATAATCATGTGCACAAACAATCTGACCAAATATCAAATAATTTGAGCCTAAAATGGTGCCTCTGGAGTGAATACAAGGTATTTCTAACATTTGACCCAGTGACCTAGTTTTTACCCAACTTGATCCAAATTCAAACTTGACTGAGATATTATAAGGACAACATTCTGACCATATATCAAAATATTTAAGCCTAAAATGTGCCCTCTACAGTGTAGAACACAAGGTTTTTCTAAGATTTGACCTTGTGACCAAGTCTTTTTACCTCATGTGACCTGATATCAAACTTGACCAAGATATTATGTAGACAAATATTATAACCAATAATCAATTGACTTGAGGTAAAAATGTGCCCTCTAGAGAGCACACATGACCCAATATCCAACTTGACCGAGATACTATGCAGTCAAACATTCTGACCAAATACAAAGATATTTCAGGCAAAATGCACACACTGTTTTTCTAAAATTTGACTTTGTAACCTAGTTCTTGACCCCATGTCACCCAATATCTAAGTAGACAAAGATATTATACAAATATTATGACCAAATATTAACTGGTTGAGAGAATAATGTGCCCTCTAGAGTGCAGTTAAGCCTATTTCCAAGATTTGACCCTGTGACCTATTTTTTGACCCCACATGATCCAATATATAACTTGAACAAGATAATATGCAGAAAAAAATTCAGACCAAATATCAAGATATTTGTAGGAAAGTGACTTGTAGAGTGCACACAACTAAGATTTGGCCTTGTTACTTAGTTTTTTGACCCCAGTTGACGCAATATTGAACTTGTCCGAAGTTTCATGGAGACAAACATTCTGACCAAGTTTCAAGACATTTGACCTAAAGCTGTGGCCCTTACAGTGCACACAAGATGTTGACACACGACAGATGACGGAAGACCGATGACTACACTAGAGGCAGCTAGATCACAGCTAGTCTCTCTTGACATACTGTCTAATAGTTTGGGTTGCTAATGAATATATGTATATTCAAAGTATCAAATTAATACCTTCAGTTATACCTGATGATATGTATGACATATACCAAATATCAATTGTCTTCATTTTCCACAAAGTTTTCCAAAGTATATTTCTTGGGGGGCATTCAAATGCGTGATTTTGTGAGAAGGGGTTAAAATGAAAGACTAACTAACATAGAATGGATTACTTCTTATGAAATCTGCTTAAAGGGAGAAAATTTTCTTTCCTCAAAATCCAGTAACACTGATTACTTCCAATGTATCACTATGTGATTTTTTGCTTAGATTAGGCCCACCCTCATCCTCAAAAGCAATATTAGTAAATCTATCATTATTTTTCAAGAAATCTGATAAGGATTACAAAAAGATCAATCCTTTTAAATTCGGTTGAGATTGAATAAGGAATATTTTCTCAGGAAAAGATACCATAGAATGGAAAGTAGCCCTACTAGTTACCTTAAGTTGTGTTTTCTTTATCCGTTTGAAATTTCTTATAAAATAATTCTTTGCAGGAATCTTATAAATGGTTATCCAATGATTATTCTTGTGATATTTGGTTGGAATCGATCAGCTGGTTCTTTAAAAAAGATTTAGTTTTTATTTTATACAATATATTGATTTACCCCCCCCCAACACACACAGACGGATGGACAAAACACCATGATAATAAGCCAGCATAGCCAAAAATTTTTAATTTGATCACTTACAATAGCAGCATGGTAGACCTGAACTTTGAAAGGTAGTTTACTAGAACCATCCTGTAGATATAACCATTGTCTAATCCAGAAGGAACCAGTGTCTTCTCCAGTCTTTGTCACTGAAAAATGCGAGTCTGTGATCAACAATCAACTGATCTCTGCTGACAATCAAAATATCGACTGGTATAGACTGGTATAGAATGCAATTGTGATAGTGAGCATAAAACTCCAATTTTAAAGTGAATGTGTTAAGTAAAGCCAGAGATATCACAAAATGTCAAAATTTTTTGACAGAAGGGCAGATGATTACGATTAAGGTTACGATTATGATACAAATTGGCCATTTTTTAAACATATATAGACTATGTACCATGTGATCCAAAAGTCTAAAATACAAATTCCAAGGCTTATGGGCAAATTTAAAAGAAGGACAAAACTTTCTACTCCCTCTGGATCCATGGGTTAAAATTTAAGAATTAAGAAAGATGTCTGTGAACTGACTCTTCATGCTTATAACTCTGGGGACCCAAGGATCATAATTTTAGCTATTTTGAAAGAGGTCAACTGATGCTTCATGCAAAATATCAAGGCTCTACGCCTTCTGGGTCAGGAGGAGAAAATTTTTAAAGATTATTTTAAATTTTCACTTTTGTTGTTATGTCAACCAGAGTTATTAACTGATTTCAATTCTTTTAGCTACTTTTAAAGGGGACCACCTAAGGAACATTTCTGCCAAATTTGGTTCAAATTGGCCCAGTAGTTTGGGAGGAGAAATCGTTTAAAAAAATTGCACAACAGACTACGGACGAAAGGTGATCACGATAGCTCACTTGAGCACTTTGTGCTCAGGTGAGCTAAAAACGGAGGACCTTGTTTTGTTAAAAAGGAATTTTTACTTAAATTTTCATAAGGCCCCTCCCTTGACAGATTGTGCCAAATTTCAATAGAAAGCATCCTTATTATGTGACAATCATTCTGCAAAAAGTTGAAGAGAATTCAATAAAAACCTTGAACTTTATTGCTTTAAAAAGTATTTTTCATTAAACTTTCATGAGGCCCCATTTCCAAGGTTTCTAGAGTGATAGGAACAAAATTGGAAAGGATAATGAAGTGAAAACTTTGAAATCAAGAGTAATTACAAAGAAAAGTAAATGGACAGACGGAAGACAGATGGATGACCTGAAACACCAATGCAGGATTGGAAACACACTATCAAATATCATCTTCTGTCTTTTGGCCAGTAGAACTCAAAATGGTGTTTAAATTCAGAAGTGCATGGTACTGGCTAAGGAACATTAAGACTAAACGAGAGGCCACCTGAGTCCAAAGAGCACAAATACAATTACTTACTCATTGGTTCTCTCTCATATCTACCAACATATTTTACCATACCAATGATGTCCACTACACTGTCTTCTTGTAATAGGCTGTAAGAAGAATAAAGGTTTGGATTTATAATCATAGGGTTGTAATTCTAGTCTATAATAGAATTGTAGGTGTTTCATCAGATGAAAATATTCTGGTAAAACAATGATGACAAAATTTTAGTCTAGTCAAAATTCAAAGAAGATGCAGACAATATTTTTTGGAATTATTTTAAAATTTCAAAAAATATTTGTTATTTTGGGTAGGATTAATTTTCATTAATGAAAAATTACTTGTCACAAGCCATTTCTACACTTTCCACGTTTTCCCAAGGACATGAAAAGGCCTTCATGTGCTGGAATTAATCAAAGAATTAATTGTATTAAATCAAATTACCCTTTATTTCCTGAAGATTGCAACATTCCTTTAACTTCAACTTTCTGTTTTGCATGGGGATTTAATGCCACTTTCAAAAGAATTTGAGTTATATTGCCGCAACTCAACTGGTGCCCCTAGACATGGCTTCCTTTTGTTTCTTGCACCAGTTGAAACAAAACTATCTGTTCAATCCTACAGCTGCCATCCCACTTAAGAGCACTACATATTATTTGCCCATTAGTGAGAGACAAATCGCACATGTCGCAATGATTTTTTTTAACCATTTCCATGAAAAAACGCTCCTCAAATAAAACAGTTTGAAAAACATTGTGGAAAATCAAGAAATATTGCTTACTACAAGCAACTTCTACATTTTCCACAATATTTCCCACCCAGAATGTTGAAAAAATTTAAAATTTCATAAACTTTAAACAGCTGTGTGCAACTCTTTTAAATTCGGACAAGTCCAAAATTTTGCTGTCTGGTAATGGGTTAATGCTGTACAGAATGTTGGCCTAGTCAGAATTCAACCACATGACTCCAAGAATTAAGAACACAATGTAATGTTGACTGAGCTGAACAGACCATGCTGCAAACTTTTTGACCTGCAAAAAGTACCATTAATTACTGAACAGAACCACGAATAAGGTATTAAATACCGAACAGGCAATCATGTCAAAATCATTCAAACCGACAGATTGATTGATTAAATGGGGTTTAACCCCACTTTTATCAGTATTTTAGTCATATCTCAGCAGCTGGAGCACCTATCAGTGGATTACTGGTATTTCTCATCAAACTAACAGAAGGATCAAATACCTTTAAGCCAACTAATTGATTGTTTCAGTGCAAGATCAACTTATCTTTCATTGAGTGAACTATAAAAGCTTGTGAAACACAGAAGTGAAAAGATAAGTTTTTATTGTTCACTCGATGAAAGATAAATCTTATTGATCTGACATGTAAAACATAAAAAAATCTATTTATTAATTCCAAAAAGAGACAGTTAGTATTTTCTGGTAAAATCTTTAACAGGAGGCCCATAGGGCCTTATCGGTCACCTGAGTCTAAAGAGCACAAAAACAAATAAAGTCCACCAGATTATGCCACATAATAAATATCAAAGCTCTAAGCCTTTTCGTTTGGGAGAAGAAGATTTTTAAAAGTTTTCAATAAACAAGCCTATGTTGAACTTGGCACATCTTGGAACAGGCTAATTCTGACCCTAGGGCCATAATTTATACAGTCTTGATGGAGGTCCACCAGGTGATGCTACAAACGAAATATTAAAGCTTTAGGACCTCCGGTTTGGGAGAAGAAGAATTTTAAATTTTCACTATATAAGGCATATGTAAAATTTGTGATGTCAAAGAGTGGGCTAGGGCCATAATTCATACAATATTGATAGACGTCCACAAGATGATGCTACATACCAAATATCAAAGCTCTAGGCAATTCTGTTTGAGAGAAGAAAATTTTTAACAAGAGGACCATGATGGTCCTATATCACTCCCCTGAGTATGATGGTTCATGGCTTTATGATATAAACAAAATAGCAAGCCCTCTGTCTAATTATTTTGGAGAAGATGTTTAAGGATTTCTCTTATCAATATTCCTAGGTATATTGATGATCCCGCCATATAGCACCAATTTCCTGAATATGGTAATGCTTTGAAGTATAGACATCAATACATACCAAGTATGAAAGCTCTAGGCCTAATGGTTTAGGAGAAGAAGGTTTTCAAAGATATCATTATTCCTAACTAGAATTAGGGATTGCACAGAAAAGGGCTATTTTTTTAAGTAATTTGTTAGAGGGTCAATGGCTGATGATATGTACCAAATATCAAAGCTCTAGGCCTAATGGTTCGGGAGAAGAAGATTTTCAAAGATTTCCTTCTTTATTCCTTTGTAAAATCAGGGATTGCACAGAAAAGGGCTAATTTTCAGAAAACATTTATTCTTTGAAGTATTTTGGTAGAGGGTCAATAGGTGATGATACACAACAAATATAAAAGCCTTAGGCCTTATAGTTTGGGAGAAGAAAATTTTCAAAGATTTCCTCCTTTATTCCTTTGTATAATCAGGGATTGCACAGAAAAGGGCTAATATGATAATTCTTTGAAGTATTTTGGTAGAGGGTCAATAGATGATGATGTATACCAAATATCAAAGCTCTAGGCCTTATGGTTTGGGAGAAGAAGATTTTTAAAGTTTTCCTTATTTTATTTTTTGTAAAATCAGGGATCGCCCAGAAAAGGGCTAATTTTCAATATACGGTAAATCTTTGAAGTATTTTGGTAGAGGGTCAATAGATGATGATTTGTACCAAATATCAAAGCTCTAGGCCTTATTGTTTGGGAGAAGAAGATTTTCAAAGATTTCCTTCTTTATTTCTATGTAAAATCAGGGATGACAAAGAAAAGGGCAAATTTGAAGTATTTTGGTAGAGGAACAATAGATGATGATGTATACCAAATATCAAAGCTCTAGGCCTTAAGGTTTGGGAGAAGAAGATTTTTAAAGTTTTCCTTCTTTTATTTTATGTATTCCTTTGTATAATCAGGGATTGCACAGAAAAGGGCTAATATGATAATTCTTTGAAGTATTTTGGTAGAGGGTCAATAGATGATGATGTATATCAAATATCAAAGCTCTAGGCCTTATGGTTTGGGAGACGAAGATTTTTAAAGTTTTCCCACTTTTTATTTTATGTTAAATCAGGGATTGCCCAGAAAAGGGCTAATTTTCATAATACGGTAAATCTTTGAAGTATTTTGGTAAAGGGTCAATAGATGATGATTTGAGACAAATATCATAGCTCTAGGCCTTATTTTTTGGGAGAAGAAGATTTTCTAAGATTTCCTTCTTTATTTCTATGTAAAATCAGGGATCGCACAGAAAAGGGCCAATTTTCAGAATACAGTAATTCTTTGAAGTATTTTGGTAGAGGGTCAATAGATGATGATGTATACCAAATATCAAAGCTCTAGGCCTTATGGTTTGGGAGAAGAAGATTTTTAAAGATTTCCTTCTTTATTTCTATGTAAAATCAGTGATTGCCCAGATAAGGGCTAATTTTCATAATACGGTAAATCTTTGAAGTATTTTGGTAGAGGGTCAACAGATAATGATTTGTACCAAATATCTAAGCTCTAGGCCTTATGGCTTGGGAGGAGAAGATTTTTTAAGTTTTTTCACTCTGTTGCCATGGCAACCAGAGTTCTTCATGGATTTCAATTCTTTGAAGTATTTTGAAGGAGCTTGACCTAAGGATCATTTCTGTTAAGTTTTGTTGAAATTCCATGGTTAGTTTAGGAGGAGATGATTTTTTTGTAATTGTGAACGGACGGATGGACAGACAGACAAACGGACAGACGGACAATGACCGATCACAATAGCTCCCCCAGAGCACTTCGTGCTCAGGTGAGCTAAAAATTTCACTGTATAAGCCTATGTTAAATTTATGACATCCAGGAATGGGCTAATTTTAATCCTGGGGCAATAATTTGTACAATCTTGATAGAGATCCACCAGATGATGCTGTATACCAGATTTAAGCCTATGTAAAATTTGAGACATTCTGGAATGGGCTAATTTTAATCCTGAAGCAATAATTTATACAATCTTGATAGACATCCACCAGATGATGCTGTATACCAAATATCAAAGTTCTAGGCCCTCCTGTTTGGGAGAAGAAGATTTTTTAAATTTTCACTATTTAAGCCCCTTGTGACGTCCGGTAATGGGCTATTACTGTCTCTGGGGCCCTGATTTATACAATGTTGATAGAAATTCACCAGATGACGCTACATACCAAATATCAGAGCTGTAAGTCTTTTGGATTGGTAGAAAAAGACTTTGAATGTTGTCACTATGTAAGCATATGTACCCCCATGACTTTTGCCCCCCCTAGGGAGGCCATTTCTAGACAGATTTTTTTTCTTGTACAAACTTGATAGTCCTTGCCCTAAAGACTCTAAATACCAAATGTGAATCTAATCTGACAGCCGGTTCATGACAAGAAGATTTACCCCTTTTTGGCCCCTTGTGGAGCCCCAAGGGGAGATAACTCCTTGACGTGTACAAATCCGAAGCGCCTTCCCATAAGAATCCTTCCTGTCAAGTTTGGTTGAAATCAATCCAAGGGTTTTTAAGAAGAAGTTGAAAGTAAAAAGTTAACGCACAACGTACGACCACGGACAAAACCCGATCGCAATAGGTCGCCATGACCTTCAGTCAGGTGACCTACAAATCAAAGGCCTGAATGGCCTCAAATGCAGTCAGGACTGTGTATCAATAATTTGTATGATAGTTGAAGTCATTCTCTGATTTGACTGTTCTGTTAAGTTTTCCTTATTATGAAATCACATTTGAAGACTTCTATCTCCCCCCCCCCCGAAAGAATCCCAACCATGTTTTCTCGCCCGTAACTGACTTGATCAACAGGGTAATTGTCAAATTCGGACAAAATATACAAAGGTAGAAGTTAGAATTTTCACCTGAGACATGTTTTATTGATAGTTGTCACAATGCAAGACAATGCTGTATACCAAATATCAAAGTTCTAGGCCCTCCTGTTTTGTAGAAGAAGATTTTTAAAAAAAATCACTATATAAGCCTACCGGTATGTTAAATTTGTGACATTCTAGAATGGGCTAATTTTAATCCTGAGACAATAGTTTGTACAATCTTGATAGAGATCCAACAGATGATGCTGTATACCAGATATCAAAGTTCTAGGCCCTCCTGTTTTGGAGAAGAAGATTTTTAAAAATTTCACTATATAAGCCCTTTGTAAAACTTGTGACGTCCGGTAGTGGGCTATTTCTGTCTCTGGGGCCCTGATTTATACAATCTTGATAGAAATTCACCAGATATTGCTACATACTAAATTTAAAAGCTCTAGGCCCTCTAATTTTTGAGAAGATTTTTTAAATTTTCACTATTTAAGCCCCTTGTGACGTCCGGTAATGGGCTATTTCTGTCTCTGGGGCCCTGATTTATACAATGTTGATAGAAATTCACCAGATGACGCTACATACCAAATATCAGAGCTGTAAGTCTTTTGGATTGGTAGAAAAAGATTTTGAATGTTGTCACTATGTAAGCTTATGTACCCCCATGAATTTTGCCCCCCCCAGGGAGGCTATTTCTAGACAGATTTTTTTTCTTGTACAAACTTGATAGTCCTTGCCCTAAAGACTCTAAATACCAAATGTGAATCTAATCTGACAGCCGGTTCATGACAAGAAGATTTACCCCTTTTTGGCCCCTTGTGGAGCCCCAAGGGGAGATAACTCCTTGACATTTACAAATCCGAAGCGCCTTCCCATAAGAATGCTTCCTGCCAAGTTTGGTTGAAATCCATCCAAGGGTTTTTAAGAAGAAGTTGAAAGTAAAAAGTTAACGCACAACGTACGACCACGGACAAAACCCGATCGCAATAGGTCGCCATGACCTTCAGTCAGGTGACCTACAAATCAAAGGCCTGAATGGCCTCAAATGCAGTCAGGACTGTGTATCAATAATTTGTATGATAGTTGAAGTCATTCTCTGATTTGACTGTTCTGTTAAGTTTTCCTTATTATGAAATCACATTTGAAGACTTCTATCTCCCCCCCCCCCGAAAGAATCCCAACCATGTTTTCTCGCCCGTAACTGACTTGATCAACAGGGTAATTGTCAAATTCGGACAAAATATACAAAGGTAGAAGTTAGTATTTTCACCTGAGACATGTTTTATTGATAGTTGTCAGAATTAATGTAATTGAATTTAGCTTTACACCGACGTATGTATTTCCATCCTTAGACAAAAGTGATGAAATCTAAGTATCCTGCATAGCGACGTCTCCTTGGAGACAGACGAGTTGAGAAAATGTAAGGTGGATCGACCTTTGAACCTCTTTCGCGGTAATGGACTTGGCCTAATTTCCATTGTTAAAAATACGGTAACAATAAATCAACATAGAACTCTATTTTACGAATCGAAAATTCACACCGAACAGACACACATGTACAAAACTGGATTAAACTTTGTAGCTGGTAACTTTTAATATCGTAAGAATGAAGGTTATAATAATTGAAAAAATCGGAGACGGCAGAATGTCTAGTTTCACTTTTGACTATGTCTAAGAATCGTTGAACACAGAGGCCTACCATACCCATTTTTTGTTAAATGAAATCCGTAATGATGGTTAGTTCAGGCAGTCGATTAAATGATATAAGAGACATAAATATATATTATTCCATGTCTCTGATGATGTTAACTTTTGACATAACGACAAACCTGGAGGATTCCCTCTATCGAGTGGCCTGGATGCAAAACTGTTTAAGATGGTATAAAAAGAAGTACCTGTAGAGGTCGTGACCTTAATCACAGTGATTCGGCTTTATATGGTCATTCTTTATGAATGGGCTTACATTTTCAGAAAGTAAACTACAAGAAATTATAAATCAATTCACGAGCAAGGAAAAAAATTTTCAGGTCGTTGTCAGGTTCCTAGAAGCAAAGAGTGAATTCGGGCGATTCCTAGATTACAGTCAGTATCCTGATTGCAAAAAAAACATAAGATGAAAGTGAATTTCATGGCAATATAGTGACGTCAACAGTGTCTTAGGTTTCACTGAGACAACTTTCAATTGCAATTGAGCAAAAGTAAGGCTAAATCTGTCAAAATAGAGAGTTTACCATTTTGATGTTTACACTAGTTTGATCGTTACAAATTTCAAGCGATAGCTATCAAGGACGCTTGATAAACTATGAGAGCACACTGAAAAAAACATAATTCACAACCAACTTACCCAAGAGTTTTTCTGGAGACAAGTTTATACACCACTTCAGGCAAGTCAATGACACTTGGTACAGATGGCGGGTCAACCTTTGTGACCTCTGCAGGTGGATGGTGACTGTTAATACTGAGGTCATAGGTCAACAAGGATAATGTCTCTGATGCCTTCTTGACCTTTTCTGGTGGTAAGGTTTGATATTGTGACTTGATGGCAAACTTACGAATCATCAGTACATCTCCTACTGAGATACTGTTAATACAGAAAAACAAGATAGCAGCACTTATTCAGGAAGATGATCTTGAATATTTTGATCTTTTCATCATACAGTTTTTGATTATGAAAGTTTAAAGGTTTCATCATAATTAGTCCTACAAGAGACATATATTATCATTAACACTTGAAAACTTTCCAAAATACAGGTAAATATTAAAATATTTATAAGCTAGGCTTTAAATTTTGCAAGTGTTCTTTTGTTTTTTTCCCAACATTTTATCTATACACACAAGATGCATTTTTCTAAATAATTTACTTAACTTGAAAGTTTAATTATCTCTTAACCCATTCAAACACCTCTCAAGAACAAAAATTTGGAAAACAGAGTGTAAAAATAAAGACATTGCTTGTCACAAGCAATTTTTTTCTTTTCCACAATGTTTCCTTCCCAGAAAGATGAAACAATCTAAAATCTGATCAAGTTAGAATTGTCATATGCAACTTCTTTCAATTTTTCCAAGTCTAAAATTTTGTTGTGTGGAGATGGACTAATCAAAACCAAATCTTGAATTTTTCACTCTCACAGACTTGCTGCCAAACTCGAAATTCCCACAACATGGATAGATGGAGTAAAACAGTGGCCATTTGGAAACTAAAAGGCTGTTTAAAACAAAAAAGCAAAGTGCCTTGCATAAGTTGAAGTGATACTAGACAAGTTTATAAAGTTTCATCAGAATCGATCCTATGGTTACTGAACATTCATACAGAAAAGAAAATGTCAAATTTTGCAGTGTAAAATGGGGGGCGCCATTTTGAAAAAAGAAAAGGGTAATGCACAACTATAAATGATACTGCTCATTAAATCAGTCCAATGGTTACTGAGCACTTGTCTGGACAAAAAAAGTTTTCTTAAGTATTATGCTCCCTCAATCAGTCTGCTTTCAAAAAAATTCTCAACAAAATTGGTACTCAAAGCAGTTTGAAAAATTGGTACTCTAAGAAGTTTGATTAAACTAGAAAGTTGTCCAGGGACATGTCAAGCCTGCAGAATATTGACCTTGAACTGTAACCTTAAACTTAGAGCAATCTTTGACTCATCTATTTATAATGTAGAACAAATGTCACAATCTATTCTGAAATCCATACCCAAATGAAGGAGATATGTGATGGACAAGCTCAATTTAAGCATTTTTTCTTGAGGTGAGACCTTCACCTTGGAGCTATCTACTAGTTATTTTGAAATCAGTCTATAAATATAGAAGTTATGGTCTGGATTAATTCAGACTGGCACTCTAACTCACATACGCCAACTTGTAATAATGGCAACTATGTCTCACTCACCCCAACCAGGATTGATAAAAACAACCAGATATGTAGAATGGCTCCCTACCTATAATACCAATCCATACAAATTCTGTTCCACAGTACCATCACACACATACCACTGGAATCCCCAACCAAAAACTGGGCCTATGAAAAAAAGGCAAAAAGCATCTATTTCTTTTTTCAGATCACTTCATCTAATGGTATACATTGTGCTTTATTAGGAATAATAGTCATCAAGCTGAAAAAGTGATTTAATGTATCATAGATAAAAGCTGGAAATGTTGGGTACTTTTTGACTATAAGAAGAGGCCCATGAGGGCCAAAATGTTCTACTGGCTATCAAGTTTTCCCTTAACTTTTTCCAATATCTAAGGAACTTAATTACTTTAAAGAAGAATGCAGGAAAATAACACATTGGACCTCATTCCCTACAATATTTTAGCAACAATCCTTAAGGCACTTTTTCCTGTATCTACTGACAGATCCAGGCAATTTTTAGACAGAACCATCCTTTTGACTCTACAGCCTGTAAAATATCCAAAATGATTGATTTTTCATTGAAGACCTATTCACATAAACGAGAATATTTTGAGTGAAAATCCAAAAGGTCCCTTTTCCTCTGTTTTCCAACAGATTTACTCCATTTCTGAAAGGAACCTTCCTTATGACCAGACAATCATCTTCTGAAAATTTAAAAAAAATCAGATAATAATTATGGACTTTATCGCTTAAACAAGAATAATTTGAGTGAAATCAATAAGGCCCCTTTTCCCATGTTTTCTACCGGATCTATTCCACATCCAAAACGAGTCTTCCATATGACCCTAAGATCATCCTGTGAAAGTTTCAAGACAATATGATAATATTTGTGAACTTAATCTTATAAAGTTTGATGCGAATCATATGAAGACTAACTAGAATATAACTAGTGATAACTCGAATATTTAGATAAAATTTTAATAAGGCCCCTTTTACAGATCAAACCCACTTTCCAAAGGAACTGTCCTTATAATGGTACACTCATTCTGTGAATGTTAAAAGAAAATCCAATGAAAACTGTTGACTTATTATGTTAACAAGGATTTTCAAATGAAATTTTCATACAGCCCATTTTCCCATGGTTCTTGATGGAACAAACCTCAATGATAGTACAATCATTCTGTGAAGGTTTGAAGAGATTTCAATGAAAACTGTTGACTTTATTGAGTTAATGAGGATTTTTAAAGGCCCCTTTTTCTGTGTTACTTGACAGATAAGACCCAATTTTGAAAGGAATGATCCGTATGATGGTACAGTGGAATTTTCTTAATTGCAACCCTGATAATAGCACTTCATTGCTTAATTGCAACACACATTTTGCACAAAAAGTAGATTTATAGAACAAATATCTCCTTTTAATAGCAATATCTGGTTAATTGCAACAAAAGTCTTGACAAATTTGGTGTTGCATTTAACAAGATTCTACTGTAAAGTCATTCTCTGAAATTTTAAAGATAATTCAATGAAAATGTGGATTTTAGAGTGTTAACAAGGAAAAGCTAATAGACAGATGCTAGACAGGAAGCATGTCATCACCATAGCTCTTCTGGCTTTGGCAAGTAGTGCTCAAAACTAGGGATAGAAACAGTTCTTCTGGCATTGGCAAGTAGAGCTTAAAACTAGGGATAGGAACAGTTCTTCTGGCCTTGGCAAGTAGAGCTTAAAACTAGGGATAGAAACAGTTCTTCTGGCATTGGCAAGTAGAGCTAATAATTAGGGATAGGAACAGTTCTTCTGGCCTTGGCAAGAAGAGCTAAAGACTAGGGATAGGAACAGTTCTGCTGGCCTTGGCAAGTAGTGCTTAAAACTAGGGATAGGAACAGTTCTTCTGGCCTTTGCAAGTAGAGCTTAAAACTAGGGATAGGAACAGTTCTTCTGGCCTTGGCAAGTAGAGCTTAAAACTAGGGATAGGAACAGTTCTTCTGGCTTTGGCAAGTAGAGCTTAAAACTAGTGATAGGAACAGTTCTTCTGGCCTTGGCAAGTAGAGCTTAAAACTTGGGATAGGAACAGTTCTTCTGGCCTTGGCAAGTAAAGCTAAAAGCTAGGGATAAGAACAGTTCTTCTGGCCTTAGCAAGTAAAGCTAGAAACTAGGGATAGGAACAGTTCTTCTGGCCTGTAAGAAGAGCTAAAAACTAGGGGTAGAAACAATTCTTCTGGCCTTGGCAAGAAGAGCTAAAAGCTAGGGATAGGAACAGTTCTGCTGGCCTTTGCAAGTAGAGCTTAAAACTTGGGATAGGAACAGTTCTTCTGGCCTTGGCAAGTAGGGCTTAAAACTAGAGATAGGAACAGCTCTTCTGGCCTTGGCAAGTAAAGCTTAAAACTAGGGATAGAAACATTTCTTCTGGCATTGGCAAGTTAAGCTAAAAACTAGGGATAGGAACAGTTCTTCTGGCCTTGGCAAGTAGAGCTTAAAACTAGGGATAGGAACAGTTCTTCTGGCCTTGGCAAGTAGGGCTAAAAACTAGGGATAGGAACAAGTTATTGATCATGTAGTATTTCTCTGAATGTTAGAGTATCAAGTATCACTTAATTGGGAAAAAATAAATCACAGAATAACTTTTTTTTATAACGCAATGCCTATTCTGTAAAAAAATATCCCAAGATTGGAAATAATATCAAAAACATCACGGTGTAAGGGAAAAATGTGGTAGTCTTTGAAATTGCAATACAAGTTAAAATTCACATTTGCTCTGCTCCTAACATATCCTTCATAACTACAGCTTAAAAAGCTACAGTTATGGCTTGTAAAACTCTAATACAACATAGATACTTGACATAAATATTGTAGGTCAACACTCAATGATGATCAGTTAAATACTACAATAGGAAGTTAAATTTCTGCTCCTTTTCAAAGTCCAGGTCAGTCTGATATGGAAGGTATAATTTGATTAAAATAATAGCTTTTTCATTCCAAAAAACAAATCCCAAACCCCAGAGTGGCACATATATGGTAGAGGGGCATGTTAGTGAAAAATACTATAATTTTAAGCTATTTTGCTTAAAGTCGAGAGTAAATAATTACAAAACTACTTGATCGATCATTTTTTTTGTTTCATTCAAAATTAGACATTATATAAATTCTTTGTGGAAAGTTTTAGTTCGTTCAAATTGAAAATTTAGGAGGAGTTGCACACAAAGACAAATACTAGAGGCCCTTGAGTGCCTGATTCGCTCCACAGGCCTGAATTTACTTATCATTCCTCAGAAATTTGGTTGAAACCACCCTGCAGGTTGTAGCTTTTTATTGTTTACCATTTAAGGAAATAAGCCCAATCCATTTCAGCAATGTTAACATCCAATCAATTCCTTTTTAGCAATCTGATAAGGGGTCACCCAAGGATCATTCTGGTGAAATTTTGTTGAAATCAATCTAATGGTTTCTTAGAAAATGATTTTCAAAGCTTTCACCATATATGAAAATAATTCCCCAACCATTAAAGCCATGTTTTTTGTCCTATCAAAAAAATTTGAAGGAATTTGATAAAAAGTCACCCAAGGATCAATCCAGTGAAATTTGGTTGAAACCCATCCATTGGTATCTAACAAGAAGATTTTCAAAGTTTTTACCATACATGGAAATAGCCCCATCCATTAAAGCCATATTTTTCATCCCAACTGAATTCTTTAAACGAATCTGATAAAGTGTTACCCAATGGGAATTCCTATAAAATTTGGTTGAAATCCATTAATTGGTTTTTTGAGAAGATTTTCAAAGGTTTCACCATATATGGAAATAAGCCCCGCACATTAAAGCCATGTTTATCATCCGATCAAAATTTTTTGAAGGAATCTGATAAAGGGTCACCTAAGGATCATTTCTATAAATTTGGTTGAAATCCATCTTTTGGTTTCTGAGAAGAAGATTTTTAAAGCTTTCACCATATATGGAAATTAGCCCCGCCCATTAAAGCCATATTTTTCAACCAATCAAAATTCTTTGAAGGAATCTGATAAAGTGTCAACCATGGATGATTCCTGTAAAATTTGGTTGAAATCTATCAATCAGTTTCTGAGAAAAAGATTTTTAAAGCTTTCACCATATATGGAAATTAGTCACGCCCATTTAAGCAGTGTTTTTCACCTGATCAAAATTCTGAAGGAATCTGATAAAGGGTCATCCAAGGATCATTTTTGTGAAATTTGGTTGAATTCTGTTCAGTACTTTCTGAGGAGAAGATTTCTACAGTAAAAGTTTACGGACGGACGGATGCATCAACGCATGCACGGACCGACAGAAGGACAGACCCACAACGGACACAACTCCATGACAATAGCTTGCTGGCTTTCAGTCAGTGGAGCTAAAAAACAAATCAATCTAAAGCTATTTTGGTAAGTAAAGGACAGATAATTGCTTATCATATGCATAACTAGCTAAGATAGAGATTTGTTGAAGTAGGTTTTAATTCATTCCAAATGATTATGTAGGAGGAATTGTCCATACAAAAATCACTGGTTTTTATAGCCCATTTGCTTAGTCAAGGGCAGATAATTCTAAAATGACTCATGGGATCAAATTAGGAACAACTAGAACTTGTCACAGTACGTGACTTAATACCCCTGCAAGTGCTTTCAGTGCAATGAGCGCTTTAACAATACAAGGACATAGCTACTGATTTCGTTTTTCTAGAAAGGAGGAGTTTACAACACATAATTGGTAGTATATTTAGCTGTATATATCTACAAAGCATAAATAATGTCTAAGTTCAAGAGGAGATCATTCTTGAACCAGGGGGAATTAAGATTTCAAAATTTTGACTTGCAAAACTTCAACATGTGGTTAATCTTTGTATAAAGTTTCAATGTTATTGAAGCAAAACTGAAGGAGTTCGTGACACAAAATTGGTAGTACATAGACAGACGGACACACAAACAGACGGACAGACAGGCTGATTCAAGTATATCCCCAAAAACATTCGTTTTGCGGGGGTATAACTAGGAATCATTAAGATTAATTGTGGTAAGTTTAAGTTCACTCAAATTGAAAATGTAGGATAAACGACCAGGGCCATAACAAAATACAACCGTTTAGGCATATAAAGTGGATTTTTGAAAAATCTTAAAATTAAAAAGAGCACCACATTCCAGTGCCAATGCTCAACCATTCAAGAGCTTGATAGTGGGTAAACTTTTAAGTCAAAAAGGGGCATAATTCATTCTAAAAATGCATTTAGAGTTATCCCCCTTGTTGGAAAAGATTATTCTTTTGATATATACCGAGTTTCAAGTGACTGTGCTCAGTAATACCACAGATATAACAAAATGTCAAAATTTTTAGACGACATTTCAGATGCTGAACTGGCCACTGCATTACTACGGGTTTATCTGAAAACAGCCAGGCTAAAAATGCATTGAATTTGTATCAATCTGAAATTTTATTGTCTGGTATTGGGTTCTGTTGTACCTGAAAAGGGCACTTGTCATCTTTTTGTGGTTTTGCATAATGGTATAATCTAAACTTCATTAGAACTCTGACAAGCACCACTGGATTTGGATTCAGCTTCTTGCGAAGTTCTCGTAACAGGAAAATATCATCGGTGTGCTCTCCTAAACCATTCTGAACTGGCTCTGCAGATAGATATTTAAATATAACTGTTTAATTTAAATAACAATGGGTGTTTGTTTATTCATAATGGGTTTAATGCCACTTTCAATAGTATTCAAGTTGTATTCACAGCAGCTGTTGCACCTTTCCATTGCTTCCTGTTGTTTCTCACACCACACCATTCTAACTCTACCACCAGCTGCTCATCCTACTAGGTGCCCTACTTATCATTTGCCCCATTGAGAGAGACAAAAAGCAAGTCATGATGAGTTTTGTCAAATGTTGGACAGAATGTTTGACAAGCCACAACCCCAGGATTAAGAGCTTAACCTAGTACCAGCCAATTAAACCAGACTCTACATGAAACAATAGGTTAACCTGCACCTGATCAGATATCTTTTTGAAAAATATTTACATAACAAGACAGTCCTTTTTTGTATGCTTGCAAGTTTTTCTCGTCTAATAAACAGTCAAGATATTTCTATCTAAACTATAACAATATAGATGTGTATCATCTTTGGACTCACTCAATAGTTAAGATACATTTTGGTTATGGAATATGAAAACCCTTTTATAAATGAAGGAAACTGGATGTGGATGCCATGCTTTCATGCAGGTGCTAAACAAGAGGACAACGATAGTCCTATATCACTTTTCCAAGCCACCTTGACCAAAAGGAAGTCATATGGAAACTGTATCGCTCCACAGGCCTGAATATACTGATTAAGCAAAAGGTGTTTTCAGTATTCAATACAAACTGAATCATCTTAGCAAGTAAATCTAGGCACTGAAGTCTTTGAAATAGTTCTAATGAAGCATTTCAAACTTTTCACTGTTTTCTTCCTGTGACAATTGGTTAAAATCAATCCACTGATTTCTGAAAAAAAAGATTTTCAAAGTCTTTATCACATACCAAATATGAAAATAAGCCTTTCCTATTTAATCCATGTTTTTCATCTGATAAAATTCTTTGAAGAAATCTGATAATGAGTCACCCAAGGATTATTTCTGTGAAATTTGGTTCAAATCAATATACACCATGTACTGGTTTCTGAAAAGTAGATTTTTAAAGCTTTCACCATAAATGGAAATAGCCCCAACCATTAAAGCCATGTTTTTCATCAGATTAAAATTCACTGAAGAAATCTGATAAAGGGGCACCCAAGGATCATTTCAGTGAAATTTTGTTCAAATCCAACTGGTTTCTGTGAAGGATCAGTTAAGTGAAATTTTGTTGAGTTCTGTGTAGTACTTTCTGAGGAGAAGATTTCTAAAGAAACAAGCAAATTCATTCGATTGATATCCCCCGCAGAAAATATTTTGTTTGTCAGTGGAGTATATCAATCTTAAGGACAGGTTATCTTCTATCTACATCGACCAAGGACATAATATCACTTGCCTTTATCAGACATTTAATTTTAGAAACCTTATATCAGTCAGTTATTTTTAGATTGGGAAAAGATACAAGGGGCTTACACTATTTGGCATCCTTTTAACCCTTTCCTAATTGGCACTATTTTAGGGTGGTCCAATTGAAAGGTGTTGCAGAGGGCAGAAATGGTGTCAATCGAAAAATAATTTTTGAACATTATAGCCCAGGAAAAATTAAGACAAAAAGAGAAAATGCTGATAATTAGCATTTTCTTCTTTCCTTCAATATTTTTGATCTTGTCTCCTTTAGAGACTTCAAAACCTAGTATTGTTTGGAAAAGGATAAATATAATCTGATGAGATTTTGTAGATGAAAACAGTAAATCAGATATCAAATTAAAACAAATATAAATGGATAGCATAGATTACTGATAAGCATTTTCAACATTTAAATGTTGTTAGATTTTATAGTGAAGATGAATAATAAATAATATGCTATATGGCTTCACCAATCATGGGCAGTAGCTCTAAATTTAATAGTTGAACCAGATAACCCCTACGATCGGCGCATCTCTTCTTTGTAGGTGAAGCTTTCCACAAAATTTCATTGAAATCCAGCCAATGATTTCCAAGAAATAGCGCAAAAACGAATATTACTCTGTAGGTATATGGCTTCACTAATCAGGGGCAGTAACTCTAAATTAAATAATCGAAACAGATAACCCCGACTATATGCGCATCTCCTCTTTGTATTGAAGCTTTCAATAAAGTTTAATTGAAATCCAGCCAATGGTTTCCAAGAAATAGCACAGAAACGAATATTACTCTGTATGTATATGGCTTCACCAATCAGGGGCAGTAACTCTAAATTCAATAGTTGAACCAGATAACCTCATGATAGGCGCATCTCCTCTTTGTAGTGAACTTTCGACAAAGTTTCATTGAAATCCAGCCAATGGTTTCCAAGAAAAAGTGCAGAAATATTACTCTGTATGTATATAGCTTCACTAATCAGGGGGGTAACTCTAAATTTAATAGTCGAACCGGATAACCCGGACAATATGCGCATCTCCTCTTTGTAGGAAGCTTTCCACAAGGTTTCATTGAAATCCATCCAGTGGTTTCCAAGAAACAGCGCAAAAATAAACTCTGAGGGATGGACAGGCGGATGGAAGGACTGACTGAAGGGCGAGGCAAAAACAATATTCCCCACGATGATTTCATTGACAGTGATAAAAATCTATTCATTGATGGATGGACAGACTGACAGACAGATACACGACAGACATCATGCCATGACAATGGCCCCTTGGCTTTCAGCCAGTGGAGCTAAAAAGGAGAAAATGTTTGTCACAAGCAATTTCTGTCTTCCATACACATATTTTGAAGACTTTGAGAAAAGAAGCGTTGCGTGTTTTGGTAATGGGTTATAATTGCCTTTTCTCTTAATTCAATTCAATCTAGAATTTAGTCATCTGGTTAAGGGCTTAAGTTTAATGATAAATCTTTCTCTCAAATATTTAATAAGAAAACTTATTATGCAAAATGATATACAGTTGACTAAATCAGCTGAATTTATTACCTCCCTTTAATAAGTTTATAAAATTATGCCCATTTCATCTAAAATTTTCAACAGATCAAAATCTCTTTGAAAAAATCTAATTAAAGGTAATCCAGAACAGATCCTTGAACATCCATGTAAAATATAAAAATATCCATTTGATACTGTCTAAGGAGACTGCCTTTAGTTTATTCGCTATATTCCATGTATGGTAAAGATCAAAATTCTTTGAAGGAATCTAATAAACGGTCACCCAAGGGTCATTTCTGTGAAATTTGATTGAATTCCAACAAGTAGTTTTTGAGAAGAAGATTTTTAAAGAAAAAGTATACGGACGGATGGATGCACCCACAACGGACACAACGCCATGACAATAGCCCAATGGCCAGTGGAGCTAAAAATTTGTAAAGATGATGCAGACCAAGTTTCAAATCCTTCTGGTTACAGAGAAGATTACTTAACATTTCCTGTGTGAAATGGATCGACCCTCAGGAAGCAAAAATCACCCAGGAGTATCACATAAACAAATTTAGTGAAAGTGCACTAGGAGATACCACACAGCAACTATCAATACTCTATACCATTCTAAATGATTTGTTTCCAACACTTTTTTTGTTTGGAAATGCAACTAATGAAATCACCACTTAACCTATTTACACAATAAAATTTTAGACTGGTTCAAAATCAAAGAAAATGAGTTCAGAGCAAATTATTGAAACAAGCAACTTCTGCATTGGCTAAAAAACACAAATACATTAACCCATCAAAAATGTCTGATAAAGGGTTATAAGATGAAAATGTTTGTTATTAATATTTTCTTCTTTTCCAAAGGCATTTCCTATTCAATTTTATTTCAACTGAAAACTCTTGTCTACCTGAAAAATCGAAGTTTGACTGAGATATCAAACAACTTTTATGATTCAGATCATAAATCCCCAAACATTCTGAATTATTGCATTGCATAACCAAGTCCCCTACCAGCTTTATATAGAGAGATATCTATTTTGGTGGTAAAGGAGCTCCTTCAAAGTCTTACTGTTGTATCAGACTTGTGTAAAGCCAATTCCTATTGTTCTTACTGATACCATCAATTACAAACTTTCAGGAAAATATTTAAGTCAACTGAAAATCAAACTCCAACACTTTACTTGCAGTTTTCCATGCATCCCCATACATTTCCACTGTTGACCACATGTTGATGAAGTAGCCTCTTATGGAAGTAATGGGATCATCATTTTGTCCGTCCGTATGAAATGAATCTATCCATCTGACATCTGTCCAATCTGGAAAAGTTTATGTGTGTGTATAAGGATTTAGGTTCCTGTGTAGCCATTGTAGTAATTGGGCGGAAAACAGTAGGTGACTTATTAACCTAGTTTATTACTCTAAGTGGCTTAGTTTATTTGTAATCGGGCAAGAAAAAGTAGGTGACTTATTGACCTAATTTGTTACTCTAAGTGGCCTAATTTATTTCTAATAGGGCAAGAAACAGTAGGTGACTTATTGACCTAGTTTATCACTCTAAGTGACCTAATTTATTTCTAATAGGGCAAGAAACAGTAGGTGACTTATTGACCTAGTTTATCACTCTAAGTGACCTAATTTATTTCTAATAGGTCAAGAAACAGTAGGTGACTTATTGACCTAATTTGTTACTCTAAGTGGCCTAGTTTATTTCTAATCGGGCAGGAAAAAGTAGGTGACTTATTGACCTAGTTTATCACTCTAAGTGACTTAATTTATTTGTAATCGGGCAAGAAACAGTAGGTGACTTATTGACTTAATTTATTTCTAATTGGGTGGGAAACAGTAGGTGACTTGTCGACCTAGTTCATAACTCTAAGTAACCTAATTTCAACATTGTCCCATATTTGATTTGATTTTTTTTTCAATTTTTCAGAATATTGAGAAAAATATGTATATATATATCTTTAGTGTCTGCAAAATTTTTCTAAGATTTGACCTTATTAACTATTTCATTTAACCTAGGTGACTAAATATAGAATATATTTATCAAATTTTCTGGCTTCTCAAGCACAAATTGAGGCCTCTAGATATAGAGAGCCCAGACAAGTTTTCTGTGATTTCACCTAGTTACCTAGTCTTTGACCTTAAAAGACCAAATTTCCATTTGTGAAAGAGTTTATAAAGACAAATATTCTGAGCAATTATCAGGTTGACTGACATTAAACCATGGCCTCAAGAGTGCAAAAAGGGTTTTCTTATGTTTGATCTTGTTACCTAGTTTTAACCTAAAGTTGCCCAACATCTAACTTGTCCAAGATTGGGCATAAACTTTGACCTTTGGAGTGTCCCAAACTTTCTTGAATTTAGGTGTGTGATGTAGTTTTTAATCCCACGTGACTTAATTTGGATTTGTCCAAGATTTCAGAAATACTGAAGAATTTCTAGATTGATCTAGCATAATATGTTGCCTCTAAAAGGCCGACAAGATTTTTCTTTGATTTGACCTGGAGACTTTAAAATAAGTGTTTAGCCCAAAGAGACCAAATGCAAACTTATCCAAGATTTCATTAAAATAGACATTGATTGACTGATTTTGATCATGAAACTTTGTCTCTAGAGCCCAACAAAGCTTTTAAATGATTTGACCTTGTCACCGAGTTTTTTTTTACTTAAATAGAAACAATTTGAAATTGTCCTAGATTTAATCAAGACAAAGATTCTGATCAATTTTAAGGTTTAATGAACATAGAATGTGGACTCTAGAGTACTGACAATGTTTTTAAATGATTTGACCTAGCAGGGCTTGAAATAAGCACTAGCAAACTAGCAAAATGTTAGTCCAAATTTGATTTTGCTAGTAGATTTAATCATTATTAGCATTTTTTTGCAAGTTGCTTTAGCTTTGTATAAATGATATCTGGTGTTTGAGAACTTTTTTACAATGATTCAAATGACTGAGTAATGAATTGAGCATGTTAGTATCGAATATTTGTTAGTATAGTTAAAAGAACAAGAGCTTTGTCCACAGGACACAGATGCCCCCACCGGTAGCTTTGATAATAACAAAAGGCAATAACTCCAAAATTATGCAAGCAAGCACTTCTCCTCAATGAGGTCTATCCACCTATAAAGTTTCAAGTTGATAGCTATTATACTTTCAGAGATATGCCCCGGACAAAATGAAAGTCTTTAAAATAATAAAGGGCAATAACTCCAAAATTATGCAAGCAAGCGTTGTGGTTCTTGTGCACTGCACTTCTCCTCAATGATGTCTATCCACCTGTGAAGTTTCAAGTTGATGGCTATTATACTTTCAGAGATATGCCCCAGACAAAATGTAAGTCTTTAAAGTAACAAAGGGCAAACACTCCTAAATTATGCAAGCAAGAGTTGTGGTTCTTAAGCACTGCACTTCTCCTCAATGAGGTCTATCAACAAATGAAGTTTCTAGTTGATAGCTCTTATACTTTCAGAGATAAGCCCCTGACAAAATGTAAATCTTTAAAATAATAAAGGGCAATAACTCCAAAATTATGCAAGCAAGAGTTGTGGTTCTTGTGCACTGCACTTCTGCTATATAAGGTCTATCCACCTGTGAAGTTTCAAGTTGATAGTTATTATACTTTCAGAGATATGCCCTGGACAAAATGTAAGTCTTTAAAATAACAAAGGGCAAACACTCCAAAATTATGCAAGCAAGAGTTGTGGTTCTTGTACACTGCACTTCTGCTATATAAGGTCTATCCACCTGTGAAGTTTAAAGTTGATAGCTATTATACTTTCAGAGATATGCCCCAGACAATTCGGGACGGACGGAAGGAAGGAAGTCTGGACGGACGGACAAAGGCAAATCTATACCCCCCCTACATTAAGTGGCGGGGCATAAAAATGTATAGTGAAACTTGAAACAAACAGAATGTTTATCAAATAGGAAGCATGCTAGTAGAGTGTTTTATTTGCGAGTTTAAATTCTGCCTACTATCAAAATATTGCTTGTAGTTTAAAAAGTTAATTTCAAGCCCTGCCTAGTGACCTAGTTTTTGACTCCAAGTCATGCAATTTGAGCTAGATCTTATCAAGATAAACATTCTTACAAATTTTAAGGATGGTTGTGAAAAAATTGTGGGAGTTAATAAGGTAAATATTAACTATGGATGACAGGTGTCACATGATAGACACAACCACAAAATCACAACTTCAACATAATGTGCTTAGATGAGGTTAAAACCACTCTAGCTTGAAAGAGCAAACTGGTGGTGTAGACTAAGATCAGCCTGAACATATGTCTATAAATCAGTGTTACCACTCCACAGGTCACAATTTTGGCTCAATATTTCTCAAACTTGCTATATAGTCCTGAGGAGAACCATATTGAATATGGTGACATTCTGACCAATATCAAGAGAAAATGGGCCTTATTGACAATTGTTTTATTACCGCTCTAGAGGTCACAACTTAAGCCCAATCTCTCTTTAACTTGCTGAAATCCCTATTGAAACAAGAGTTTTCTGAAGGCATTGAAGCTTGTAGTGGGTGCTTGACACAAGCAAGAGGACCATGATGGTCCTATATCGCTCATCTGAGTATGATGGCTCAAGGCTTTATGATAAATACAAATTATCAAAGCTCTTCACCTAATATTTTGGAGAAGAATATTTCTAAAGATTTTCTCCTTTAATCTTATGTAATTCGAAGATCCCAAAATATAGGGCTAATATGTTAGAGTAACAAAAGCATGCACAAAGTTTCAGAGCAATAGTGTTAGAAGGTGCAGAGATATAACAGAAATTAGACGGTTCCACGTAAACTAAAGAATTTTTAAGTCGAAAATATGTCAAAATTCTACCTAAGTGAATGTCAGAGTAATTAATCTTTGTCTAGGAGATCATATGAGGGTCAAAAAGAATGTGCAAAGTTTCAGAGCAAAAGCAATAGTAGGTACAGAAATTATAACAGAAATTAGAAAGAAGCTTGTAAAACTTTTAAGTCAAAACATGGTCAAAATTCTGCCAAAATTATTGTCAGAGTAATGAATCTTTGTCTAGGCGATGATATGATGGTCACAAGAGCATGTGCAAAGTTTCAGAGCAATAGCGCTGGTAGAAATAGAGATATTATGAGATGCACACAAAACTTTAACCAAATGTCTAAAGAAAGGGGTCATAATTCCACTGAAATAATTGTCTGAGTAATGAATTTTTGCCATGGGGATGATATGATTGTCACAAAGGCATGGGTAAAGTTCAAGAGAAATAACATTAGAAGAAACAGAGATATTAGACAGTTGTACCTAAATTTTTAACCAAAGTAATACACCAATTCCCACACTAATGCCAAGGTGACTGGAATAGCCCTCTATTCTCCGAATAGTTAAGCTAAAAATGTAGTCTCTAACAATGTTGACATACAACTGTCCTCGGACACAGCATGATGATAAAAGCTTACCTCAAGCATTTTCCACTCAGGTGAGCTAAAAATTAAAAACATTACCTTTGTCCTTCCAATCAGACTGTTTGTCCACTACTGTCAAGCTATTTATGATGATGATGCTACCACAAGACATGCTGGTCTCGTCACAGTGTAACTGACAATTTGTCAGATCAACAATACTGCCAGCCTGAATCTAGACAAGATTTACAAATAGGTAAATATGTTATAAGTAGAGGCACTTGAGCACCTGTATAGCTCAACAGGCCTAAGGTACATGGGAAGCAAATGGTGCATGCATGCACAATGGATACAAAGCCATGAAATAGCCTGCTGGCTTTCAGTCAGTGAAGCTAAACACAAAACAAGAGGCCCATGAGGGCCTGAGACGCTCTACTGGTTATCAAGTTTTCCATTAAAGAAATCTGATATTTAAGGAAGTTTATTGCTCAAAGAAGAATGCATAAAGAAAAAAAAGGGGCTTTATCCCCTTTATCATTTTAAGCAACAATCCTCAAGGCCCCTTTTCCCATGTTTAATGACAGATCCACTCCATTTCCAAAAGAAAGTTACCGTATGACCCTACAATCATTCTGTGAATATTTCATCAGAATCTGACAATAATTGTGGACTTAATCACATAAACAGGATTGTTTTGAATTAAAATCAATTAGGCCCCTTTTCCTGTGTTTTCTGATGGATCAATTTCATTCCAAAAGGAACTTTCCTTACAACCCGACAATTGTCCTGTGAAATTTAAAAGACAACTTGATAATGATTGTGATCTTTATCACATACACAAGAATGTTTTGAAAGATAATCTGTAAGGCCCCTTTTCCTGTGTTTCAAATGCCACAATCATTCCATGCATCTTTGAAGAGAATCCAATAAAACTGTTGACTTTTTTGTGTTAACAAAGGTATTAAATTCAAGTTCTCATAAGGCCCTTTTTCCCGTGATATTTTACTGTTGGTTTTATCATTCTATGAAAGTTAAAAGTGTGAAAAGTATTAAAGTTTGAAGAGATTCTGATAAAGACTGAGGGCATTGTTGTGTTTATGAGGATTTGGTAATAATTTTTCATACAGCCCCTTTTCCTATGATACTAAACAGATCAGGCCCAATTTGGAAAGAAACAATCCTTATGATGGTACAAACATTCTGTGAAAGTTTGAACAGAATCTGATGAAAACTGCAGACTTTATCTTGGTGTAAAATTTTTAAAATAAATTTTTAATAAGGCTCCTTTTTCTGTGATACTTGAAGGATCAGGTCTCATGTCAGCATCAAAAATCGTGATTATTGTACAATGATTCAGTGAAGGTTTGGTCTTGGACTTGGTTACAAGGATTGTAGATAAAATTCTCTAAAGGCCCCTTTTCCCATGATACTAGACAGATCACGCCTAATTTGAAAAGAAAGAATCCTCATGATTGAATAATCATTCTGTGGAGGTTTTAACAGAATCTGATGAAAACTGTTGACTTTATTGTGGTACAATGATTTTAAAATTAAATTTCATAATGCTCCTTTTCCTGTGATACTTGACGGATCAGGTCTAATGCAAATATCAACAATCATTATTATCGTACAATTATTCTGTGAATGTTTGAAAAAAATCCGATGAAAGCTCTGGACTTAGTAACAAGGATTTATAAATGAAATTTTCATAAGGCCTCTTTTCCTGTGTTTGACAGTTCAAACCCTGTTATGAAAAGAATGATAGTTATGACCTTCCAATCATTCTTTGAAAGTTTCAACAAAATCTGATCAAAGCTGTGGGCTTCATTGTGTTAACAGAGTTTTATTAATTGAATTTTCATATAGCCCCTTTTCTCATGTTACTTGATGGATCTGAACCAATTCCAAAGGGAACTCTTCTTACAAAAGTATAATTATTCTGTTTGAGTATAAAGACAACCCCATCTCATCTGTGGACTTACAAGCATAAATAAAGATTTTTTTAATTGAATAAGGCCCCTTTTCCTATGTTTCTCAATGGATCAGACCCAATTTGAAAGGAACAATCCTTATGATGGTACAATCATTATTTGAAAGTTTGAAGTCAATCAGGTGAAATCTAGGGCCATTATGTGTTAACTAAGATTTTTTTATTAAATTTTCATAGGGCCCCTTTTCCCATGAAACTTGATGGATCAAACCTACTTCCGAAAAGAACAATAAATTTAATATAATAATCATTCGGGGAATGTTTGAAGAGAAATTGTTGAAAACTATGGACTCTATTGTGTTTACATGGACTTTTTCAATCCAGTTCTTATCGGGCCCCTTTTTTCCTGTGGTCCTTGACTGATCATACCAAATTTTGAAAGGAAAAATCCTTAAAATGGTACAATCATTATGTGAAAGTTTGAAGTCAATCAGGTGAAATCTAGGACCATTATATGTTAACAAAGATCTTTGAATCAAATTTAAATAAGGCCCTTTTCCTATGTTTCTTGAGGGATCATACCAAATTTCGAAAGGAACAATCCTTATGATGGTACAATCATTCTGTGAAAGTTTAAATACAATCCGATGTAAACTCTGGACTCTAGAGTGTTACAGAGGACTTTTTAATTAAGTTTTAATAAGGCAACTTTTCCCATGTTTCTTGATGGATCTGACCAAATTTCGAAAGGAATGATCCTTATGTTGGTACAATCATTCTGTGAAAGTTTAAATACAATCTGATGTAAACTCTGGACTCTAGAGTGTTAACGAGGATTTTTTAATTAAATTTTCATAAGGCCCCTTTTCCTGTGTTTCTAGACGGATCATACCCATTTTCGAAAGGAACCATCTTTATGATGGTACAATAATTCTGAGAAAGTTTGAAGAGAATCCAATGAGAACTGTGGACTCTATCGCGTAAACGAGGATTTTTAAAGGAATTTTTAATTAAATTTTCATAAGGCCACTTTTCCCATGTTTGTTGATGGATCACACCGAATCAGAAAGGAACAATCCTTATGTTGGTACAATCATTCTGTGAAAGTTTAAATACAATCTGATGTAAACTCTGGACTCTAGAGTGTTAACGAGGATTTTTTAATTAAATTTTCATAAGGCCCCTTTTCCTGTGTTTCTTGATGGATCATACCCATTTTCCAAAGGAATGACCCTTATGATGTACAATCATTCTGAGAAAGTTTAAAGAGAATCCGATGAAAACTATTGACTTTATCACGTAAACGAGGATTTTAATTGAATTTTTAATTAAATTTTCATAAGGCCCCTTTTCCTGTGTTTCTTGATGGATCATACCAATTTTCGAAAGGAACAATCCTTATGATGGTACAATCATTCTGTGAAAGTTTGAAGAAATTCCAATGAAAACTGTGGACTCTATTGCGTAAACGAGGATATTTTAATTAAGTTTTAATTAGGCCCCTTTTCCCTAGTTTCCCTAGTTTCTTGGCGGATCTGACCCAATTTTCGAAAGGAACGATCCTTATGATGGTACAATCATTCTGTGAAAGTTTGAAGGGAATCTGATGAAAACTGTGGACTCTATAGCGTAAACAAGGAAAAGTTTAACGGACGGAAGACGGAGGCACGGACGGGAAAAAGCCATCTTCGCCCAGTAGAGCTAAAAATTGTTAATAATGATCCTTTCACTTTATATAATTATGTCAGAATGTTTCTATATTTTAATTAACATTTTCAGCAGGTCTGAGGAAAGATTGGGCCAAACTGTGACCTCTAGAGGAATAACAAGAAATAGTCAATTAGGCCCCCTTTCCCTAGATATTAGCAAGGTCACCATATTCTGTAGGGTTCTTTCTAATGACCTTACAAACATTTCAAGCAAGTTTGAGAAAGATTGAGGTAAAATTATGACCTATAGAATGGTAGAACTGAATACTTATTTTCTACCTCATTTGGCATTTATCTTCAAACTTTAATGCAATCTAAGATGAGATCTGCATATTTTTCAAAGTTTGAACTGTCTAAAATTTGGCCTTGTAGAAAGTTCAAGATACTGCCTAATGTCAGATGAAAACTCATTGTTACTTGCTTATGTAGTATGTACTTGAGATATTACAGCCACAAAGTTAATAATTCAAAGATTCAGAAAGAAGGTCAAAGGTCATAATGCAGGTCAAAGGTTACACTTCATGCCAGATGAAAATTGCTTTTGAAAATCAAATAATACAGAAAGGCAATACTCTTGATACTTTATTTGAGATAATAAATACAGCACCATAACTGATAATAACAAATTTCAGAAAATAGATCAAAATTCAAGGTTTTGTTGACCATCACACAAGTATGACAACCTTCAATTAGAATTCTGTGGAACACAACTCACTTGGTATACCCTACTTGCATTACCAAGTGAGTTGCAGTGAAAATGAAATTCTCTCTCTCAAAAGAAAATATTTTGTAAACATCATGTAGCACACCTAGCTGAACACCCATACCAAGTTTCAAGTTGGCCCTATCAAAAATCTGTAAGAAAAATGGGACAAAAATATACCACTCTAGAAGGCAATGTCTGAAGCTAAACTAAATGGTAAAACAGTAAGTAAACAAGAGGGCCAGAATGGCCCTAAAATCGCACACCTGACTAATTTAAATGCTTCTAGACGTGTAGATTGTCAATATCATGATAATGATAATTAATTTCAATGTCTATTTACTCAGAGTTCTCTTTTTCATTGAATTGAATTGGAGGCCATTTATTGCTTTCGTATCCAAATTCAATTCATGTCCGGCTAATGGTACACTTAAGATGTTGCTTTGGATTTTCTCCCTAAATATTTGCTTTATGTACTCTAATCATATATATATTTAGTAAAATTGGACACCTAGCTTCATTCCTAGCAGAAAACTAAGTACCATGCTTGTATTTTTTGTGAAACAAATACCAATTTCTCTTTCTCCGCAGACATTGTGACGTGATAATGCATCCCCATGTAATTTACACTGTGATAAAACCTACTGGCAAGGGGGATACTTGTCAACTGTTTGGAACATGTACTTTAATTGGGTCTTGCATCTTTCATGAAATTGATTTGTCTTTTTCCTAGTTTTTCATGTTGTTTTTTTTTTAGATATCACAAAACCAAGACTATTTCCCATTTTTAAGGTAGCCTGGGAACCCTGGACACACCATGATTATAGATTGGGTGTCTGACGCATTTCTAACTGGCTATGGTGGCAGCCCTGAAGCACTCACAGAAATAACAGCATGGTAATAGCCCCATTGGCCATTGTCAGTGAGATTCATGCCCAGTTTGATTGAAATTGGCCCAACAGTTAGGGAGGAGAAGATTTTAAAGTAAAAAACAGCCAAGCCCATATTTGGGCTTCATTCAAAATTTAACAAACTAATATTGAAAAGGGTCACCCAAGGAACATTCATGCCAAGTCAAGTTCAAATTGGCCCAATCGTTACTGAGAAGAAGATGTTTAAAGATTTCTAAGTAAAAACTACCCCACCCTGCCACGCCCATTTTTGAGTGTCATTCAAAATTTTGACGTCTTTTGAAAAGGGTCACCAAAGAAATATTCATTTCCAGTTTGGTTGAAATTGGCCCAATCGTTACTGAGAAGAAGATGTTTAAAGATTTCTAAGTAAAAACTACCCCACCCTGCCACGCCCATTTTTGAGTGTCATTCAAAATTTTGACAACGTCTTTTGAAAAGGGTCACCAAAGAAATATTCATTTCCAGTTTGGTTGAAATTGGCCCAATGGTTACTGAGGAGAAGATGTTAAAAGATTTCTAAGTCAAAAACTGCCCAACCCTGCCACGCCCATATTTGGCCATAAATCTAAATTCCGCGAACGACTTTTAAAAAGGGTCACCCAAGGAACATTCATGCAAAGTTTGGTTGGAATCCGTCCCATGGTTACTGAGAAGAAGATGTTTAAAGATTTCAAATTCAAAAACTGCCCAACCCTGCCACGCCCATATTGGGGCATACATCAAAATTCTGCAAACAACTTTTAAAAAAGGGTCACCCAAGGAATATTCATGCCAAGTTTGGTTGAAATCTGCCCAATGGTTACCGAGAAGAAGATGTTTAAAGATTTCAAAGTCAAAAACTGCCACGCCCTGCCATGCCCATTTCTGGGCGTGAATCAAAATTCCGCGAACAACTTTTGAGAAGGGTCACCCAAGGAACATTCCTACCAAGTTTGGTTGAAATCCGCCCAATGGTTACTGAGGAGAAGATGTTTAAAGAATTGTTGACACCTTCCGACGCACAACGCACGACGGATTAAAGGTGATACCAAGGTGATACCAAAAGCTCACCTTGAGCACGTTGTGCCCAGGAGCTAAAAACTTGAGGATCTAAAATTTTTAATAACCATGTAGCTCAACCTTCACTGCAAGTTTTAAATCGATGCTAATCATTCTATGAATACTTGCCAAAAAAATGAAGAAAAAACAGATATTTTTTTCTTTGTTTTAGGGCAATGGGTTAAAATTTTGACCTTTACCTTGATGAAATGACCTTCCCCAGTTGCGCATTGTTGAGACCTATCTACATACCAAATATTAGCATTGTAACTTAATTAGGGATGAAGTTATAGGAAAATGTTTAGTTGGCAGGTTAAGTTTTTGAGTAACGTTTTAGGGAAATGGGTTAAATTTTGACAGTTATTTTTTTCTTTGTTTTAGGGCAATGGGTTAAAATTTTGACCTTTACCTTGAAGAAATGACCTTCCCCAGTTGCGCATTGTTGAGACCTATCTACATACCAAAAATTAGCATTGTAACTTAATCAAGGTTGAAGTTATAGGAAAATGTTTAGTTAGCAGGTTAAGTTTTGCAGACAGACAGACTTACGGACACCGGTAAAACCAAATGCCCCTGATTTATCGATGTGGGGGCTTAAAAATACATAACACTGACTCTACCAGGCAATGTCCAAAAAGCAACAAAATGTACTAAAACATTAGGAAAAATCTGAAAAAAAAACAAGTCATATACAGGAAGTAGATAACTTGAGAACCTAAAGTTGATAAGCGCCATGGATGACACCTATCTGAACATACACATTGAGTTTTAAGTCAATACTATTAATAGTTGCTGAGGAAAATACAGAAGCTCTAGGCCTTATGATTTGGGTGAAGAAGATTTTTTACAATTTCCTTTTTTATTTCTAGGTAAAATCAGGGATCACACAGAAAAAGGGCTATTTTTCAGAATACAGTAATTCTTTGAAGTATTTTGGTAGAGGGACCATAGATGATTATTTGTACCAAATATCAAAGCTCCAGGCATTATGGCTTGGGAGGAGAAGATTTTTTAAGTCTTTTCACTCCCTTGCCATGGCAACCAGAGTTCTTCATAGATTTCAATTCTTTGAAGTATTTTGAAAGAGCATAACCTAAGGATCATTTCTGTGAAGTTTGCTTGAAATTCCATGGTTATTTTAGGAGGAGTAGTTTTTTTTGCAATTGTGAAATAACAGACAGATGGATGGACGGGCGGCCATCCGACGTCGACGATCACCATAGCTCACCCATAGCACTTCGTGCTCAGGTGAGCTAAAAAGGGCATGACAGAATAACGGTTCTTGCACATGACACTTCTCCACATTGTGATCTATAAGTGTATAAAGTTTGAAGTTGCTAGAACTTATGATTTAGGAGATATGGACAACAGTGTGACGGACAGACGGACGGGCGGAATTGAGCAAGCCTATAGTCCCCCAAACCGGTTGGGAACTATCAATCTGGTGACGAGATCAGGCAAGCGCAATGTAAGACACCAAGTTGAACTTCTAAACCATGTTTCAAGTAGATGCTATATATAGTTGCTGAGAGAATGCTGTAAAATTAAGTTGGTATACCAAACAATGTTTGAAAAAATAAAATAACTTTTAAACTTTGGAGTAGATATCTTGCTGACCTACATACAGTAAGTTCCATGTATGACCCCTAGTAAGACTTTCATGATAAGTGTTAAGTGGATACTATCAAAATATGCTGATAAAATAGAAAAGAAAATATATATCTATACCAGGCAATGCCTGAAAATAAATTAAGTCTGAAAACAGGAATCAGGTAACTTGAATATCTTTCTTTTTTTATACTTTATTTTGATTCCTAAGTTTCATGTGTATGCTATTTGTGGATGTTGAGGAAAATACAACCAAAACAAGAGGACCATAATGGTCCTATATTACTCCCCTGAGTACGATGGCTCAAGGCTTTATGAGATAATATATACAATATCAAAGCCCTGCACCTAATCCTTTTGGAGAAGAAGATTTTTCAAAGATTTTCTCCTTTAATCCTAGGTATAGTGAAGATCCAACCGTATTGAGCTAATTTCAAGAGTAAGGTAATTCTTTGAAGTACTTAAGTAGAGGGTCAATAGGTATTAATACATACCATATATCAAAGCTCTAGGCCTAATGGTTTAGAAGGAGAGCATTTTCTATGATATCCTTCATTACTCCTTTCTGAGATTGCACAAAAAGCACTTGTTTTCAGAATACAGTAATTCTATGAAGTATTTCAATACAGGGTCAATAGGTATTATTACATACTAAATATTAAAGCCATTGGCATTATGGTTTGGGAGAAGAAGATTTTTTTTAAAGATTTCCTTCTTTATTTCTATGTAAATCAGGGATCACAAAGAAAAGGGCTGGTTTTCAGAATACAGTAATTCAATGAAGTATTTTGGTAGATGCTCAATAGATAATGATTTATACAAAATATCAAAGCTCTAGGGTTTATGGTTTGGGAGAAGAAATTTTTTATGATTTCCTTCTTATTTCCATGTAAAATCAGGGATCGCACAGAAAAGGGCTAATTTTCAGAATACGGTAATTCTTTAAAATATTTTGGTAGAGGGTCAATAGATAATGATTTTTACAAAATGTCAAAGCTCTATGCTTGGGAGAAGAAGAATGTTAAAGTTTTCCTTCTTTATTTCTAGGCAAAATCAGGGATCACATAGACAAGGGCATATTTCCAGAAGACAGTAATTCTTTAAAGTATTTTGGTAGAGGGTCAACAGATGATTATTTGTACAAATATAAAAGCTCTAAGCCTTATGGTTTGGGAGAAGAAGATTTTTAAAGTTTTCCTTCTTTATTTTCATCTAAAATCAGGGATCGCACAGAAAAGAGCTAATTTTTAGAGTAAGGTAAATCTATGAAGTATTTTGGCAGAGGGTCAATAGATGATAATTTATAAAAAATATCAAAGCACTAGACCTTATGGTTTGGGAGATGAAGATTTTTTAAGATTTCCTTCTTTTATTCTATGTAAAATCAGGGATTGCACAGAAAAGGGCTAATTTTCAGAGTACGGTAATTCTTTGAAGTATTTTGGTAGAGGTCAATAGAAGATAAGGTATACCAAATATCAAAGCTCTAGGCCTTATGGTTTGGGAGAAGAAAGTTTCTTAAGATTTCCTTCTTTAATTCTATATAAAATCAGGGATCTCCCAGAAAAAAAGGGCTAATTTTCAGAATACTGTAATTCTTTGAAGTTTCACTCCCTTACCATGGCAACCAGAGTTTTTCATTGATTTCAATTTTTTAAAGTATTTTGAAAGACCATGACGTAAGGATCATTTCTGTAAAGTTTTGTTGAAATTCCATGGTTAGTTTGGGAGGAGAAGATTTTTTTGTAATTGTGAATTGTGAACGGGCAGACGGATGACGGACAATGACCGTTCACAATAGCTCACCCAGAGAAAGTGTTCAGGTGAGCTAAAAAGGATAATTATTCTAACCATATATTAACAGGGCCTTCTTATTACTTGTCAGAACCTTCCCTCTTTTGAAAGTTAGATTCTTGTAATTGTACTATCATTCTTAGCACATTTGAAGAGAATCTGGTGAAAACTGTGGACCTCGTTATCAAGAATTACTTGTCAACCTGCCATGCTGAATACAGGCCATAGCTATAGCGCCTCTTGCTTTGGCCAGTAGAGCTAACTACAGGTGTTTGAGCGCCTGTATCGCTACACAGGCCTGATTGTATTAATTAAGCAAATGGTGTTTTCAGGAATTCAATATAAACAAAATTATATTCATCATGTGTGGAAAGTAAATCTTTTAATATTTCACACATTTTATTGTTTTACAAAAAGTGAATTCATTTACTGAGTTAGATGAAAAAGGTATTAACAAATTTAATTTAAAGATCATTGTATACCATATATGGACATAAGCCACAACCATAAAAGCTGTTTTCAATCAATCATAATTAATTGATGATCTGTTAAAGAGTCACTAGAGAATCATTCATTTGAAATTTGGATAAAATCCATCAACAGGTTTCTGAGAAAAATATTTTCAAAGCTTCCACTATATATGGAAATAAGACCTGCCCATTTATGCCATGCTCATCATCCAATCAAATCCTTTAAATGAATCTGATAAAGGATCATCTGAGGATCATTTCTGTGAAGTTTGGTTGCAATACATTTGTTGGTTTCAGAGATTGAGTTTAAGATTTTCAAGTCTTTCACTATACAAGGTTTTGGCCCGCCCATTAAAGCCATGTTTATCATTCCATCTTAATTCTTTGAAAGAATCTGAAAAGGTCACCAAAGGAACAATTCTGTGAAATTTTGTTGAAATTCAGCCACTGCTTTCTGAGCAAAGATTTTTAAAGCTTGCACCTTATATGGAAATTAGCCCCGCCCATTTAAGTCATGGTTATCATCCATAAAAATTCTTTGAAGGGGTCTGATAAAGGGTCACCTAATGATCATTCCTGTAAAATTTGGTTGAAATCCATCTATTGGTTTCTGGCAAGAAGATTTTTTACGGTTTCACCATATATGGAAATTAGCCCCGCCCATCCAAGCCGTGTTTTTCATCCGATCAGGAAGAAATCTGATAAAGGATCACCCAAGGATCATTCCTGTGAAATATGGTTGAATTTTGTTCAGTAGTTTTCGGGAGAAGATTTTTAAAGTAAAAGTTTACGAATGCATGCATGTAAGGATGCACACACAACGCCTTGACAATAGCTTGCTGGCTTTCAGCCAGTGGAGCTAAAAAATGCTGTCTTAGAGGGCATCTATTCTAAATACATCTTATTTGATCTTGTCATGCTAAAAGTATTGATAACTTTCAAGTTAAAGTTACCAGGGTAAGACTCTTCAGAACAGTGTAAACAAACCTCAAGTGGCCAATATTAACTTTTACCCTCAGTTTTTAAAATTGAATTAAATCCTGTGACAAACACAAAAAAAAATTACAGATGATATGGGCCATTTTAATTGTATGTTCAAAATTGATTAAAAAGTAAATAGAAGTTTTTATCACATAAAGGAATATTTGTTGATGCATTAAAGCCCAATTATTCCCCCCTTTTTATGGATGAAATTTAGATAGATAATTCAAGGTGTGAAGTTACTGGTCACTATAGGTGGGTTTCAAAATAGTGCATTACATGGAGTTCGTACTGAATTTAGAAGTGGTAATTTGGAATATCGTTAAAGTTTTGGTTACATATTTCTGTTGAATATTTTCTTGCTACCCAATGGTGAGCATATAGCAACCACTTCGTTTGTCTGTTGGTCAGTCCCGTTAGATTTTCCACAACCCTAGGCCGAATCGGATGATACTTCACATGTGAATTCCTTTTGAAATTGCACCGACGTTTATCCCAGTTTTAGGACAGTTTAAGTTCACAGTTCAAAGTCAAAAATTAAAATTGAGCTTTTCCGGAGCATAGCTGCTTCAATTATTGATGGTTTTCAATATAACTTGGTATAATTGTTCTTCATCTTGAGTAGATGTATCATTTTGAAGAAATATTCAGATAGCTCCAAGGTCAAGGTCAAACATTAAAGTTTAGCTTTTCCAGAGCATAGTTCCTTCAATAACGGATGGATTTCAATAGAGCTTGGTACAAATGTTCTTTATCATGAGCTGATGTACTATTTGAAAGAAATATTCAGATAGCTCCAAGGTCAAGGTCATAGCTCAAGATCAAATGTTAAAAGTAAGCATTCTGGAGAGGGTGGGCAGTATAGATGCTGGTTTGTCTGTCAGTCCATCTTTCTGAACCCTTTTCCTCCATTTATTTTATTCTTTTTGTGACAGGGCTATATTAAATCAAGGAACATAATCTGTCTGTGACGGCTTTAGTTATTAAAGTTTTTAACTTAAGGAAAAAAAGTCATATTCTAGAATTAAAGCCTGAGCCCTGACGTGTGTTAGTGTAACAAATTTTATACATGAGCCAACATGGTAAATATCAACAGGGATTTTAAACTTTAACCAAGTGGGACGACAACCAACATCAAGATAGAGGGTGTGACCAGACTTTTGTCCTGGGTGAGCTTAACTAAAACACCTGCTTGAAATAAATGTTGGAGGAGGTAAACATTCATTTCTGTTTTCAATGAATAATTTGATTGATCAATCCATTCTTTCATTCACAATGGTGATCCATTAACCCATTCCCACACAACCCCTCTCTTTAACTCCCCCAAAGAAACAATTCCTAACAACAAACTTAGTGACTCTTACTTTTCAATTTTACGCAATTTTGAAATGTACTCTGTAAGTACTTTCAATTTGGACTTGTCTAAAACTATGACATTTGAAAATGGTTTGATAGACATATTTAGTTTAACCCATTACCACACGGAAAGAATTTAGACTGGTCCAAATTGAAAGAAGTTGCATACAACAATTTAAAGTTTATGGAATTTTGAATTGTTTCATCTTTTTGGATAGAAAACATTGTGGATAATGAAGAAATTGCTTGTGACTAGCAATTTCTTCATTTTCCACAAAGTTTTCAAAACCTTTTTTCCTTTGGGGCGTCTAAAAGCGTCTCTGAGTGGGAATGGGTTAAGTGAAACATTGTTCAAGAGATGCTTCAAGAGAATTTAGTTTTGAAGAACAATATGTCTAAAGAAGCAATTTCTCTTTTCTCACAGTTTTCTTACCATTATGAAACCAAATTTTCAATTCAACAAATTACCACAAAAACTCCCTTTTTTGTACAAATAGATATCTTGGAAACTTGTCTAGTAATTAGTTAATTTGTTTGTTTGAATGGGGTTTTACGCAGCTTTCAACAATCTTTCAGTTATATAAAGGCGGCTGGAGCACCTATCAATGGAATCCTGGTATTTCTCACACCAGCACTACCATTACTTTCCTAGCCTTCAGCTGCTATCCCACATAGGTCTACGATTATCGACCCATTGGTGAGAGACAAATAGTCGGAAAGGATGAGTGCCGCCGTCAGGGATCGAACGCGCTACCAACTGCGCTATGACGGCTAGTAATAAGTTAAACAAATGTTTGTCTTCTAGGGTAGAAAACATTGTGATTAATAAAGAAAGTGCTTTTAGCAAACTATTTCATTTTCCACAATGTTCTCCATAGTATTTTTTTTCCCTGTTTGGCATAAAAAGGCGTAAATGTAAAGGGGATAATGTTCAATGAGTTTGCTATGTGGGATGGTTTAGTAGCGGGTTAAACCATTATAATACAGCAAAGTTTTAGAAGTTTCAAAAAAATTGCAGACAAAAATTTCAAATTGATAGCAGGGATCTGCAGACTCTCAGAATTTGGGGAGAAGTAATTTCTCCCTAGTCATAGAATTAGGAAAAGTTTTTCAAAATAGGGAGAAGTGTTTGGACTTTCAGGAGAAGTGGATCGTGTTAAATAACAAATGTTTGCGCGTATTCCTTATTTCAACAGAAAAATAAGAATAGCTTTACAAACAAGTAGCTGCATTTTGTTTCATATTATGTGCAATTCATATAAAAAGTATTACCCAACTTTTCTTTCATTCCTTGTTACACAGTTCTTGATTGATATCAAAAAGTTCCTGTAATGTCAATGGTATAGAAGGGCCTGCAACCATCCAATCAGCAGATGTGGGAATGAAGCAAGCATACTCGCTTGATTTACTATCACAGGGGTTCTGATCAGCAGTTGTTTAAGTGTTTAATGCCCCCTAATTTGATAGCCTGCGGGAAAATGAGATTATTGCCTGTCATAACCAAGTGACTTCCTGTATTTTCCAGGCAACTTCAATTTCACCTTGATCAGCAACTCAGGTGAAGTTTTACCTGACTTGCCCGTGCAGAGCCCCAGGTAGAATATCAAATATCTCTGTCTATCTGGATAGTAAACAATGTGTAACAAAATTAGCCACTGTCCAAACAAATTTGAAATGTTGTCTGCAATGTCTTTTAATTTGGACCAGTCCAAAATTTTGCAGGTGATAATGGGTTAAAAAGTGGGCTAGTGTAGAATGGAGCAAACCCTACCTGATTGGTCTGAACTAAATAGTTCAGTTTTGAATCAAGTATAACTTTCACTTTTTGTCTTCCATCTGACACTGTCATCTGTATAACATCAATAGGCATGTTGTCTGTTAATTTTATACCTAGCTGATTTCTGTGTTTATTGTCACTAATGTATCTTTGCATTGATAGAACCTGAAAAAAAAATAATAAAACAACATACCTTTGCTAGAACCTGAGGCGCTCACCAGAGATAAAGGTTCTTTTTCTTTCAACAATAATTTATGTTAAGGTTTGGATTATATTACAAGTGGGCCTGACCATACTATATACATATATAGGCTCTATACCTGGGAATTCCAAAGTCTTGATGATAAATTCCAAGGCTTAAGGACTAATTTGAAACACTTTTTCCTCCCTCTGAATCAATGGGAAAAGTTTCGGAAATATGAAAGAAGTCAATGAACTGATGCTTCATGCAAAATATCAAGGCTCTATGCCTTGTGGGTCAGGAGGAGAAGATTTTTGATGATTATTCTAAAATTTCATTTGTTGCAATGGCACCCAGAATTTTTGCAGATGTAAGTTCTTTTAGCTATTTTCAAATAGGACCACCTAAGGAACATGGTTCAAACTGGCCCAATGGTTTGGGAGGAGATGTCATTTAAGATGTCATTCTTTATTGATAAATAACCCTGCCTGAGAATCTTTTGAAAGAGGTCAATATACTGTTTCATGCAAAATATCAAGGCTCTATACCTTCTTGGTCAGCAGAAGATTTTTAAAGATTAATGTAAAATCTCACTTTGCCATGGCAACCAGAATTTTCAACCAATTTCAATTCTTTTAGCTATTTTTAAAGGGGACCTAGGTGGGTTAGGAACACTTGGGTTCAAATTGGCCAAGTGGTTTTGGAGGAGATGTTGTTTAAAGAAATTGTTAACAGACAACTGGCAATGGATAAAAGGTGATCACAATAGCTAAAGTGAGCTATAAATGAGTATCAGTGGTTAGAACCCATTGCCTCTCAATCTCTCTAGTGCACATGATAGCATCATGCAGATAAGATGACCACAATGAAAACTACAACTGTCGCCTTTAAGGGCTGACGAATACCCCCCACTGCCGCCTCTTTTTAAATGAGGCCAAATTGTAACCATTGCAATGTTGGCCATTCATGATTTATCGATTGGACATTTTTTTTTACAAATTTTAAGTCAATGAGGGGCAATGACTGTGTAAAAAAATAGGGATTTGTCAACATTTAAGATGGAAATAATGGATTTCGTGCAACGTCAAACATGGTGTTTATGTTCTGGAATAAAAATGTGAACCACTATTATTTTTCTAATCTGTCAACCTGTTCAGGAGTAATGACTTATTCTCTATATATTGTATATAAGATAATTAAAACAAAGGGGCATAACTCCTGAACTAGTTGATTAATCATAATGAAAATTGCAGGTGCACAAGTTCCCATTGCAAGGAAGACTTATGTAAGGTTTCAGCAAAATTGGTTTGGATATGTGGGAGGAAATGAGGACACAAAATTATGTCCATGGACGGACGGACAGACAACCTGATTCCACTTATCCTCCCCATATGAACCACCACTGTAATAGGCATTCTTTTTTCAACACATCAAAATTATATGGAGGAATCTGAAAATCAGTCATCTGAGAATCATTCCAGTGTAATTTGGTTGAAATCCATCAACAGGTTTCTGAGAAATTTACAAAGTTTTCAGTATATACCATGTATGGAAATTAGCCCTGCCCAATAAAGCCATATTTTTCATCCAATGAAATTCTTTTTTATAATCTGATAAAAGGTCACCAAAAGATAAAATCAATCCGGTCAAATTTGGTGGAACTCGATCAACTCATTTCTTAATTTCAAAGCTTTTACCATATATGGAAATTAGCCTCGCCCACTAAAGCAACATTTTTCATCCGATCAAAGTATTTTGAAGCAATTCCATAAAAATTTTCACCCAAGGATCATTTCTGTGAAATTTGATTGAAATCCATCCACAGGGTTCTTAGAAGAAGAATTTCAAAGCTTTCACCATGGAAATTAGCCTCAACCATTAAAGCCATTTTTTCATTCAGACTAAAAAGGATAAAAGCTTTAAACAAGAGGGCCGTTGGCCCTGGGGCACTCACCTGAGATAAAGGCTCTTTTTCTTTCAACAGTCTAATTTCATATTAAGGTTAGGATTATGAAACCAGTGGGCCACAATTACATATAAAGACTATGAACCTGGGGATCCAAAAGTCTAAATTATAAATTCCAAGGCTTAAGTGCTGATTTGAAAGAAGGAAAAAACTTTTTCCATGGGTTATAATTTCAGAAATAAGAAAGAAGTCTGTGAGCTGATGCTTTATGCCTATACCCCCCCCCCCCCCCTGGGTCCGCCCCTGGGGACCCGAGGATCATGATTTTAGCTATTTTAAAAGAGGTCAATATACTGATGCTTCATGCAAAACATCAAGGCTCTACGCCTTCTGAATCAGGAGGAGAAATTTTAAAAGATTATTTTAAAATTTTACTTTTGTTGCCATGGCAACCAGAGTTTTTAACGGATTTCAATTCTTTTAGCTATTTTTGAAGGGGACCACCTAAGCAACATTTCTGCCAAATTTGGTTCAAATTGGCCCAGTGGTTTGGGAGGAGATGTCATTTAAAAAATTGTTCTTTATTTCAATATAAACCCCAACCCCTGGAGCTCCACCCCTGGGGACACGAGGATCATGTTTTTAGCTATTTAAAAGAGGTCAATATACTGTTGCTTCATGGAAAACATCAAGGCTCTACGCCTTCTGGGTCAAGAGGAGAAGATTTTTAAAGATTATTTTAAAATTTCACTTTAGTTGCCATGGCAACCAAAGTTTTAACGGATTTCAATTCTTTTAGCTATTTTTGAAGGGGACCACCTAAGCAACATTTCTGCCAAATTTGGTTCAAATTGGCCCTGTGGTTTGGGAGGAGATGTCATTTAAAAAATCGTTCTTTATTTCTTTATAAACCAAAACCCCCTGGGGCTCCAGCCCCTGGGGACCAGAGGATCATGTTTTTAGCTATTTTGAAAGAGGTCAATATACTGATGCTTTATGCAAAATATCAAGGCTCTACGCCTTCTGGGTCAGGAGGAGAAGATTTTTAAAGATTATTTTAAAATTTCACTTTTGTTGCCATGGCAATCAGAGTTTTTAACGGATTTCAATTCTTTTAGCTATTTTTGAAGGGGACCACCTAAAGAACATTTCTGCCAAATTTGGTTCAAATTAGCCCAGTGGTTTTGGAGGAGATGTCGTTTAAAGAAGTTGTTGACGGACAACGCACGACGGCCGGATGCCGGACAAAAGGGGATCACAATAGCTCACTTGAGCACTACGTGCTCAGGTGAGCTAAAAAGGGTTCATTCTGACTGAGCTGCAATTATTTTAAGTAAAGGGTAAAGATAACAGCTGAGTACAAGAAACTCAGACTGTGTAGAGAAGGTTTAAATTTGAATATGACAATATTTTAGACTGGTCCAATTGAAAGGAGTTTCAGACAACAATTCAAAGTTTATGAAATTTTAGATTTTTTCAACTTTTTAGGTAGAAAATACTATGTAAAATGCAGAAATTGCTTGTTGCAAGCAATTTCTTCTTTTCACACAATGTTTTCTTGAGGGGCGTCACTGTTTTGGAATGGGTTAACACATGATAATTTGCTCTATTCTTTTAGGATTACGTGTCATTTAATGGATTAGTTACCAAAAGAAGATAATTGAAATTTAATTTTGGAAAGAATCCTCACAAGTTTACTCATGAGGCTTAAATTTTTGTTTGTCTTAGTTTTTCTACATATGTTAAATTAAAATGAACTAGAATCAAGGATTTTATTAAAATACTGATTTTTTTTCTCTTTACAGTTTTACAGAAAAATTAGTTTTTATAATCATGATTTTACTTTTTTATCAATGAATTTTGAACTCTGCTAATCGACATGATATCCGTAATAATATCTGCCATTTTTCTCACTGCTTGAAAGTATGGAACAAATCTCGTAGATTGATATAAACATGTGTCACAAAAATATTTGAATCTTCAGAAGGGAACATGTTTCCGTCATGTGAAATGTTTGACTTGTTGGTATAAGGCACCAGTGATGCATGTTATAACATTTGATACAGTCAACTTGCCAATAGTGTTAATTTAATAGATGTTCACATCAAAATGCTGATTTTGGTTTTAGCAAACTAGGAAATTTGTACCCTCTGAGATGCAAATTATCTTTCAGGTTAATCATTAAAAAAAATCTAGCGGCTCGGTGCAATTTTAGTGTACAAAGATTGGCAATTACTGGATCAAATCTACCTGTAGTGGATGATGTGATAAGTTTTTTCTGGGGGCTGTCTCAGAATGATTTTGACCTGTCATAAGTATCAAATTGTGGGTTATACTTGTGATGGAAGGTGTTTAACAATGATATTTCTCATAAGTAAGACTGAATTTAGCAAGATAGTCTAACACTTTTGGTGATCATTTATTCATTCAGTTTTTGGTATAATACGATAATTAACAATTTGCATATGCAACAGTTTTCACAAATTGTATATTCCTCTCCAAGTCTTTATGCAACAGTTTTCACAAAATACATATTCCTCTCAAGGTCTTTGTACTATCGGGTCATTACCAGTTGACACATTTTAGACTGGTCCAAATTCAAGGAAGTTGCAAAAACAGATTAAAGTTAGTTAATCTACAGAAATCTTGACTTTTCAGGGTAGAAAACATTGTAAATAGTGTGCAGGCAATTTCTTCATTTTCCAGAATGCTTTCCCTATCATTTCTTTTTTTATTGACTCAAAATATTATCTGACCTGTATCAACCCATTACCACATGACAAAATATTGGACTGGTCCTTACTGAACCTTCTGGTATTGTTGCCATTGATATTATACGCTATATAATGCCCCTCGCGACCTTAAGCCATTTGTATGGACTCATGGACCTATTACTTTTTTGCTAGGCTTTTGGCTGATTTCAGACTGTGCTGGTTCAAGTATTCAAACATTTTCTATTCTCTGGAGATGTATCCTGTAACTGTAAGATCAAGTCATTAAATTCCTTGAACTAAAATTGAAAGAGACTACAGATTAGTTTACTGGTGGTTTGAAAAGAAAAGGGTTCCTTACCATGAATAGGAGGAAACCTTGCTAAAGGAAATGGCTTTTTGGCAAGCAATGGTTTTTGCCCATGACGTTTTGCCTTTAAAGTGTATCCTTAGGTTGTACAGAATATATGAGAGAGGATAGAATTATACACCCAAAGCAAGTACTTACTTACCAATACTTTTTTGGCCTTTTTAATATTTCCCCCAAGATTTATGTGCTATTGCCTTTTCCCCCCTCTGTGTTGATAGAGGAAGGGAAGTATAGCCTCTTTGACCATTTGTAATGATTGAAAAAGTATAAATATAACTGGTTTATTCTATTTAAATCACTGAAGATGCCCACAATTTTCATGAATTTTGCAAACAGGAACATTTAGGAAAGTCCGTTTTGAAGAATGATTTCTTTACAACAATGTTTTATTTGATCAAAACCAGATAGAAAAAGTGTGGGTTTTTTTAGCTTTATTAATCTTTAAAACTTTTCATAAAAAATTTAATTAAATAAAATCTAATTCAAATCCCAACAGTCAGCACCTGCCAGTAATACCCGAAAGGGGAGTTGGGCAGTATATATAGATAGATAGATAGATTCAGTATAGTAGTCTTGTTTGCATTTTCGTTCTTTTATTTTGAGACCCCCCCCATATAATGCGCATAGCTGATCTGCTACTGGCTAGTAAGGGTCAGGATGTTTTTCAATTAATTATACAAACATGATGACACAACAGTTAATATCCCCCTTGCTTGATTTCAGTCAATATTTGGATTTGATATGTGTCAGATTGCTTTCGATTTTGAAGACAATCTTTTTTCTATGAAATTCGAATGACTTAAATCTGCTTTAGTGTCAAACCGGCCCCGGTCAAACCGGCCCCATTATCGGATTTGTGTCAGTCAAACCGGCCCCCAAAACCAGCCCCAAAATTTCAATTGATTTTTATTGGCATCTTGTTTCTCTCTCTCTTTTGTTCCATTAAATATGAGAAAGTCTTTATTTCCTTGTATAATTGCACAAATTTGTCAAGCAAAGGGGATTACATTTGACAATAATATAGGTAACTTGTCACCAAGGGCCTTCGCTGGCGATCGCCATTGTTGCCAAAGGCGAAAATTAAAACTAAGTGGCGATAAAAATTCGAATCTGGTGAAAACGCTGGCGATAAAAAAGTCTGTGGAATCAAATGACAATATTGTTTTTCATGAATATAATACCACCCATGTACCAAAAGTTTGTACCAGATTGCAATCAAGGTAGATTATTGTAGTACTGGTGTTAAAACGGTGATAATCGTGTCAAATTTCAATAAACATGTCAATAAACAAAGTCAGTTTTTTCAATTTGGCAAAAGTGATGGCGAAAAGAAAATTCAGCCCAAGGAAGGCCCTGGTCACCCTTGGAACATATGTAAAAAATAAGATGGAACATAATTATGCAGGTCTAAAGCACTTAATTAAAATGAAAAAATCATCACTAAACAATGCCATAATTGTAAAAATGAATATTATTTTGAAATATTGTAGGTCGGTTGGTTGATTTGGGTTAAACGCCTCTTTTAACAGTATTTCAGTCATATTGTGGCGCTGGAGCACTTAACAATGGATTCCTGGTATTTCTTACACCAGTACTTCCACTATATCCTTTCCTAACCTCCAGCTGCTATCCCACTTAGGTTTACAATTATCTACCCATTGGTGAGAGACAAATGTCGGGAAGGATATGTACCCCCGCCAGGGTTCAAACCCATGACAGCCTGTGATTGAAGATTAGGAGTCTGATGCGCTACCAACTGGGCTATGAAAGAAGCGTGAAATATTGTAGGGAAAGTAGAAATCGGAAAATGTTTAGTGACGTTGGCTCAATTGACGAAGGTGTATACTGAGGGCATAACTTGACGTTGTCTAAAGTTGAAAAAAAATCTTACCACCTTTCATCAAACAATATTCCAACAAAAAATTTATAAATATTTTTTTTTTCTTAAATTGACCTTGACCCATGACTTACATAAGTGATGAGATGTAACTTCATGCTTCGTATGAACATTGTACCTTGCATAGTTTGGAAGTTAAGTTACGCTAAGCAAATAAAATTTACAAGTTAAGCTTTGGGCGGACAGACAGATGGACAGACAGACATATACTGGTAAAACAATATGCCCCAATATACATTAAATCTGCACTGCTTTAAGTATATTCTCGTTGCTACCAGTTTGAAGCACCGTCACACAGAGATTTCGTTGAATGTCTCATCCAAAATACATTTAGTTTGTTTAGTTGGTCAGCCCAAAGCTCGAACCCATGTTTTCGAGTTTTGAAGTCAAGTGTTCTACCCAATGAGCTTATTGGCTGACAATTTCTGCTTAAAGGAATGATAAAGCATTTCTGTATAATGCTTTGAACTGATAGATGTTTGAAAGTTCAATGTCTAACTGCCTAGAATCAATAGGATTAAAGGCTGTAACAGGCATGTTTTAAATTAGAATACAGATTTATAAATAGGCTTGATTAGCACTTGCCTTAAATTGGGTAATCAGAATTAATTAACTAACACCATTGCCTAATAAATTATATTCATCAAATACAGTAAAGGTAAAGTGTTCGATACAAGACAAACACATTATATATTTTTATATTATTCATATTTTGTTAATGAATATAGAATCATAAACGCTCTTTATATTAAGAATAAACGAAAATTATTTTTGTTCTTGCATAGGTTTCAATTTCTACAACAACAAAATCAAATTACAAATAAAATATATGAATAAAAGGTAAGAAACGTTTATAGTTTATTGTTAAATACATTTATCATTTTACCTACATCTTACTATAACTTGAGGCAGGTTTGCCGATTTTGGGGCCAGTGTGACAATTTTGGGGCCAGTATAACCATTTACTTTAATGCAGGGGCTGGTTTGACCTTTTCGTGTGGCCAGTTTGACTGGGGGCCAGTTTGACTTGTTCCCTGTAAATCTCGGGTCAAACTGACACTTGGTCAGTGTTAAGATGATCAAGAGAAGTAAAACTTAGAAGAAAACTGCCAACCTTTTAACATTCCAACAAGATATAGGTAGTGTTTTTGACTGTAATATTTGGCTTTACCCCGAATCCGAGTCCGTTAAAACACGTTTGCCCTAATTACTTTTCGCCCTCATTCGCGTTCGCCCTGGGTCCGTTCGCCCTATTTTTCAATTTCATTATCATCATGAGCTGCCCCAATAAAAAGAATCTTGTAAACATTTATTTTTCCTTTCAGAGATATTTAGGTTATGTAAGGTAGTTCTTCCGACTCATATTCAGACACTATTTCAGACGTTACACAGGGTTTTTGTTTGACCCGAGACCTCGGGTTTTGACGCACAGAAATTAAAAAAATTGCAATTTTGACGCTCGAAAATTTGTGACTGTGCGTAATTTTGACTCTCGAAAATTAGCAGCCATGCCTCAAGGGTCATCATAAGTGTGCCAAAATTATTTGTAAATGGTTAGTTGATTACGAAAATATACACCCCTATCAAGGATAACACCAAGCTTGATAAGTAATTAACACTCTCGAGTGATGGACATGCATTGACGATCGTAATTGACAGGTACATGACACCTGTGAAATTAATGATGAAACCCATTTTCAGAGTTCTAATCCTACTGAAATTTCCTTATTTGCTATTTCTTTTATAAAAAAGCTCACAGAATATAATTAAGAAGTAAAATGAAACCAAAGAAAATGTTGCCCAAGAAATGTCATTGTTTTTCGTGCTTAAAATCGGCACTTCTTTTTATGAAAAATAAAGATAATTTGATCCTCTCAGTGCTCTTGAGATTTTCTAAAACTGATTCAAACTAATAATGTATACTAACTTTTCCCCAATATTCACCTTATATTGAAAAGTAGAGTAATGTCAAATTGGAGAAATGTTTCAATCTGAGACAGAGTTTATTCTAAGGCACCATTGCAAAAAAAAAAAAAAAATATATATATATATATATAATAATATAAACACTTTTAAAGCACCTTTGCTAAAAAAAAAAAAAGAAAAAATAAACACTTCTAAGGCATCATTGCAAAAAAAGTTAAAACGTTTTTTTTTTCTAAATTTCGGGGGGGGGATTTCGCATTTTGACTCTTTGGATTTCAATTTTGACTCTTGGAAATTTTGGCCCAAGGGTCAATGACTCTTGACTTTTGGGAACTAATGAAAACCCTGGTAACAGATAACAATCAAAGTAATAAATCCCAAATACGCTTTGAACAAAGTTGAAATTATCACATTAATTTAGAAATGAAGTCTGTCAAAAAAATCCAAAATATGGATATATACACAGCATGACTTTACATATGATCATCAACTTTTATCCACTTCAAGAAGTGACAAACCAAACGGTTAACATAAATATTAAAGGAAAGTTAACTGGGTAAACAAATCAAGTGCACAAAAAGAAATAAAATAACTTCTATCATAAAGAACGTGTTTGATTTCCAACAACACTTAATAAATAACTTAAACTTCAATTAATCGCTGATTGAAATTGAAGTGAGTTAGATTTAAGTAAATAATCACAAAATTTGGACGTTTGCTGTTTTGAATAACAACAGAAAAATGGAATTTCAAACAACATTTGAGTCAATTATCTTTATCATGGAGCATTTTGAAACAAAGCAGGGCTCTGCAGAGTGGGCGACTCAGGCGAAAAAGTCGCCTGGTTTCATAAAACTTCGCCTGATTTGCTGATCAAAGCGAAGTCGAAGTCGCCTGGAATTTTCGGGAAGTCGCCTGGATACGATAGGTGATAACCAAATCTGGCCCAGTGGTCATAAAAGTAGGGGACAGTGTGCAATTATACAACTGTCCGTCGGAAGCCCTTTGATCGTAAATCAAGCGTGTATCGATACTGTAGTCGCGAGGCCAGCAGATTATCAGAAATATGGGTATGTAGTCAACATGCTTGCTTCATTCACACCTACGCTGATTGATTTCGGCAATGCTGTGTATACTCTCGGCACTAGAAATCTTTATTTAAAATCCTTTCCCTTCTTAAGTTTTAATTATTTCTGTAAATTAAGTTATCATCAGTGTACGAGATTTGTTGCTTACTTTCACATAATGAGAATAATGGCCGACATTTACGGACGCGGAGTCATTTACCAGAAGTCAAAATATTTTTAAAAATTTGAAACCTTGATGAAAAATAATTCTGCCAAAAATCTACGTAGAGTAAATTCATTTTTCATTAGAATCCTTCAATTTGAGTTATCTGCTTTAATTGTAACAAGTGAAGAAAATTATGGCAAACAATTTAAAGGCTTCTACGGTCTTTTCCTGAGATTTTTGTTATGATACATTCTATCCAAAAACTAAATTTCACTTACTTGTGTTGGTAATAATTCCTTTAAATAACATGTAATCCTATAAAATGGAGCAAATTATCCTGTGTTAACTTTAAACCTCTGCATGTACAGAGTCTGGTTTTGTGTACTGAGCAGTAACCCTTACCCTTTACACACTATAACAGACTTAATCACAGAGGACCTTTTTTGACCAATTAATGACAATTTTTATCCATTTATATGTTACCAGGTAAAGTGCACAGACTTTAACTCATTATCACACAATCCCCCATTTTGACATCTTGAAAATGTTTTTATGGGAAACTGTGGAAAAAGGAGGAAATGTTTGCAGCAAGCAATTTATCCTTTCCCCACATGTTTCTACCCTCTTTGGACCTTCATTCTTATTTAAGCTCACTGTGAAATGTCTTATTTAGCTTCTTTAAATTTGTACCAGTCTGAATTTTTTCTTCTGGTAATAGTTTGATTAAATACATGTTGTTACAATAAAATCTTTTCTCATTTTCTGCTTCTAATAGAAACACTACTCATTTCATTCAGACTGCCAATACACTATTTGCATTTTTTTTATTAGTGGACTTTTTTTTATCATATATGAATCTATTATGAAATATTTAAAAAAAATAAATTCAGAATCAAACTCTTGAATTCTAAAACAAAAAAAAAGAAAAATACAAAAGTATTTGTTCACAGGAATAAGATCTTTATTGAGGACTGAAAGGATAAGCAGTATTTTCTATGTTTATTGCATGATACATAATATAAAATGCAACTACTTGGTTGTAAAGCTATTTTATTTTCTGATAGAAATGAGGAATACGCGCAAAATATTAATTTTTAACGAGGTTCACTTCTCCTGAAAGTCTCACCACTTCTCCCCATTTTGAAAAACTTCTCCCAATTCTCAGACTAGTGAGAAGTGACTTCTCCCCAAATTCTGAGAGTCTGCAGAGCCCTGCAAAGGGGTTAAAAAAAACTTTATACAAATATTTTATTGGCTTAACTCAGTTACAATAAGTGGTTTGGGCCCATACAAATATAAGCATTGAAGCAATTTAAAGCATATTTAGTAAAAATCATACTCATTTTAAAATGGGGCAGCATAAAAAAATAGGGCAACCGGACCCACTTTTGGGGCGAATGGACCCAGGGCAAACAGACCCGGGGCGAAAGTATATTTAGGGTGAACGAACCCAATACCTTTTACCCCAGGGTACGCAAGTTGACATAATTTAACCCTTGTCATGCTGAACCTGGAATATTCTGGTTTTGGCAGGAGGTGTAGACTAAGATCAGACTGCACTTATGTGCAGACTGATCTTAGTCTACACCTCCTGCTTGTACTTTTCCTGCCAAAGTTGTTTATGAAGTTGATTTTTAAAAGAAATGTTGATGTTTGAACAACAAGTTCTATCAGTGCTTCCAGCGCTTTGAATTTACATCAAATCAGTAAGGTAATTTATACAGCATGACAAGGGTTAAGACTGAAATGGAAGTTATCTGCTATTGGTTATGGTCCTGTATTGGCAAGTTGACTGTACCTGGCAGCTGCACTACCTTGTAGATATTTATAATAGTTGTAATAGAGAGAGATACTCTTGTAAGTTGTTATGAATTCTGAATCCAAGTGCCTATGAAATAAACAGAGCCTAAAAGCCATTAATCTTTCGCACCCTTTGTATAATCACAAAGGATAGTTCAACCAATCTTCCTAAGGAAAAGCACTAACATTAACAAGAACACTCAAATCTGTCTTGTTCCCATATTTTTGCTTCTCCACAGCTTTCAGGAATATTTTCAAGTCTGTTTTTTCCGCCATTGCAGTTGTTGTTGTTGTTAAATTATACTGGAATTTCGTGAGCGTAAAAGCTAGTCTGGAATATCTGTCCAATATACGGTCCGTGTACCACGAAATAGAGCGAAATAGGCCCCACGGCGGCAAAAGGGACTTCTAAACATGCAACAATCCGATAAAACGATAGGATGTAGGTGAGCTAATAAGACGACAAAATATAGCTGACTATCTATCTTGTGTGCGTTTGTTGATATCTGAATAGTACCGGTATTACTTATTATCGGGAAGAATTGAGACCATTATGATCATACCATTAGCTCATTTTCTAAGACTAAACCCGCTCATTAAACGGATATAGTGGGGTGCGAAATAGGGCTATTTTCGCTGAATAACCAAAAAATGGCGGTATCTACCGCATCTGTTCTATATATATTTTATTGGTCTACGAGATATTAATTTCTCTTTGGACTATTGCCAAAATATTCGGCTCTTGTTCTAGACAACAATAGCGATCAAAACTTACATGAATAATAACGATAGTAACACCTTTCAGTGTTCAACTTGCCGAAATTTTGTAAGGTAGAGGTTCGGTTACGTAATACCGTTAATTCCAATGATTATTATTGCTTATATTTCTACATTTTGACATCCGAAAGTCCTTTTCCTGAGCGCTGTTGGTCTTAAGAGTCCCTCCGCAAAATGTGTTCACCTCTCAAGCTCGAGCATGACGTTCTCTAGGCATACAGTACATACGTACCCTTCCACTAGCAAACTGAAAAGTGATTCGGCACTAACGACAATCGAGTTCCATTGCCGTTGATTAAATCGTGTGTATTGTATGACCCTGCCATCCTGTTGCGCCACTGATAACCTGTGCGAATGGGTCGATTATTTAGCCTTCGAGCCCGAAGTCCAGCTACTCGCAAACGGTTCTTAACAGTTTGGGCCGTATACAAACCACCGAACATTTCTTTACTAGTGGATGTTATCACTTTTCCTTTATACACATTTCGATGTTGGTGCCGTGAAAAGACGAGAATGAATCTACAAAAACTACAGACATGGTGTGAAGGCCACCTGTGATTCGTTGAAATAAATCTGGAGAAATCTAGATCGCGAAGGAGAATTCATTGATAAAATTCGATACTCTTCTTGAAACTATGAAACCTTCTGATGTGCAGAAGTTCACACATCTTAAATCCCTACTTGAAGGTAGTGCTGCACGATTTATCGAAGGTTTCGCCATGACACACACATAAAATGGCTGATAGCTAGAAGAATTTCGGCGCGCAATCAACCGTAAAATTACAAAACTTGAAACGAGTACCACACGCAGTTAACCAGAAGTCGATGACTTCGATGCAACAGCGTCATTCCACAGAAGCTAGGTCTGAAAGGATACCAGGAAATGACAAACCGCATATTGTAAATTCAAGTTGTAAATTCAAGTCGTAAATTCAAGATAAGCCAGTGTGCATTTTGATGGTGTGCATAAAAACAATGAATGCAACGTACACAGTGACACTACGAACCCAGAAAAAGATTTTGATACGTACCGTTTCAAGTCAAGTCAATATTGAGGGTCAAAGGGGTTCGTACGAGTAGCAAAATATCAAGTCCAAAACGGAACTACCACCAAGAATATTGTAAAGCTTTACCCGTTAGAGACATGTTATAGAACTTTAGAGTGTACACTGCGAGTGAGTGTGTAGAAACCAGAGACTGTTACCTTATCTTTGAGTAAAATTAAAGACAATGACCGCGCATAAGTTTATCAATCGCGAATAAGTTCACAAAGGGACACCAAATCACTCTTGCTCGCGTGATAGATTTGGAGACTGTATGTAGAGACCATTTAAAATTTGTGTATCTGTAAAAGAACTATTCGCGACAAATGAATATGTGTGCTTGCATATTACGATGAGTTAGAGACGGTTTAAGTGAATTTTATATTTATGTTAGAAATTTTAAAGTACTATGCATGCCCCAAGAATGTTAGTTATGTACGTCGTCGTGCCGTCAATTTTACTGCTACCACGATAAAGTCACGCCACGGAAGTAACGTCGATATGATCTTTAGTAATGTTAGTGAACGTTAGTGAATAGGTTGAATCTGAAACACGCGCCTTAGATTATCACGTTTACCTTCATACGCAATTCGATACCTTCCAGTGGCTCCTTGACGTTGCTCATTTGAATGTTGAAGGTTTTTCACATGCTGCACGGTAACTGAAAGCACGCCTTTTTAAAGTTTAAAAGATTTTACGCAGTCGCATTGTTCCTATTCGCTGTCATATCTTTGAATGTTTTTTAAACAAGAGAACAACATATATGAAACTTCAATATCGTGAAGTTTTCGTTTTTGTACAGTATACTAAGACTCTCTATTTCTATGATTTTAGATTATCGGTCTGCATATTGTTTTCCGATTCTTCTTTGAAAGCACTAATGAAGTAGCTGTTTAGCAAATTAGCCTTGGCAGTATCTTCAGTTACTGGTGACCCGTTTGGTCTTGTAGGTTTATTATCGTACTTTTGGTTTTACCGTTGTCTCCAAACATAATTCCTTACTGTTGACAATGGTATTCAATCTGTTTCTTTAGCTCTTCTCTAATGTTGTAAATGTCGCATTTGAAGTACATGTAGTTTCTTTTAATTACATGCTTGTTATCTCGGTATTCTTCCATTGTAGCAAATAAAATCAAATTCAGGAATTTCATGATAGCTTTTTCTAGGACTTTGTAACTGTTTCAAAGTTTTCTGTCAGGTATACTTCGTTCGTTAACAGAGAAGTTTTGGTTCCTTCTCCATACAGTTTTAGTTTTCGGATATGAGGAGTTAAAAAAGTATCTGATAGTAGCCAAAAATAGATATGCTTGATGGGTGTCATTGACACGGATATCCAGTTTACTCCATTCAATTTCTGCCGCCGTCATAGCGCAGTCTGTAGCGCATCAGACTCCTAATCTCCTAGGGTGTCATGGGTTCGATCCCCGGCGGCAGCACATATTCTTTCCGAAATTTGTCTCTCATCAATGGGTGGATAATCGTGAACCTAAGTGGGATAGCAGCTGGAGGCTAGGAAAGGATATAGTGGTAGTACTGGTGAGAAATACCAGGAATCTATTGTTAGGTGCTCCAGCCGCCGCGATATGACTGAAATACTGTTTAATGCGGCGTTAAACCCAATTTAATCAATCAATCAACCATTCAATTTCTTTAGAATTAAAATTACCTACTTTAGCTTTATACATACATGCGTGCAGTCACATGTAATACACAATTCGATTTAATTTCATAATTTAATTGATGTGGCCTACTTTTGCGTCTCCATATACAACCTAATAGTAGTTTGTCTGTTATTTGATCATCCTCTGTCCGGCGCCCGTCCTGCGTCGTCCGTCCTCCGTCGTGTGTCAACAATCTGAAATGATATATCCTCCCAAACCCCTGGGCGGACTTCAACCAAATTTGGCAGGAATGTTCCTTGGGTGGTGCCGTTTGAAAATTGCTCAAAGAAACGGAATCCGTTAAAATGTCTGGTTGCCATGGCAACAAAACTGAAATTTTAATCAAAACTTTAAAAATTATTTCCTCCTGACCCAGAAGGCGTAGAGCCTTGATATTTGGAATGAACCATCAGTACCTTGACCTCTTTCAGAATTGCTAAAATCATCACCCTCAGGTTCCTATGGGCGGGGTCCTAAGGGGGGGGGGGCTTATATAGAAATAAAGAAGGATTTTTAAACAACATCTCCTGCCAAACCATTGGGCGGATTTCAACCAAACTTGACAGAAATGTTGCTTGGGTGATGCCCTTTAACAATTGCTAAAAGAATTGAAATCCGTAAATAATTCTGGTTGCCATAGTAACAAAAGTTAAAATTTAATACAAACTTTAAAAATTATCTCCTCCTGACTCAAATGGCGCAGAGCCATGATATTTGGCTTGAAGCAGCAGTACAATGACTTCTTTCAAAATTGCTAAAATTATCATCCTCGGGTCTCAAGGGGCGGAGCTCCAGAGGGGGCGGGGGCTAATATGGAAAAAGATAAGGATTTTTTTTAACGACGTCTCTCCCCAAAACCACTGGGCGGGTTTCAACCAAATTTTGCAGGAATGTTCCTTTCGCGGTACCCTTTGAAATTGCTTAAAGCATTGGAATTTGTTAAAACTTCTGGTTGCCATGGCAATAAAACTGAAATGTAAAAAAATAATTAGAATTATTTTCTCCCGACCGAGATGGCGTAGAGCCTTGATATTTGACACGAAGCATCGGTACATTGACCTCTTTAAGAATTGCTAAAATCATCACCCTCGGGTTCCTATGGGCGGGGTCCTAAGGGGGGGGGGGCTTATATAGAAATAAAGAAGGATTTTTAAAACGACATCTTCTCCAAAACCATTGGGCGGATTTCAACGAAACATGGCAGAAATGTTGCTTGGGTGGTGCCCATTAACAATTGCTAAAGGAAGTGAAATCCGTTAAAAAATTTGGTTGCCATACTAACAAAAGTTAAAATTTAATAAATCTTCAAAAAGTATCTCCTCCTAATCCAGAGGGCCTAGAATCTTGATATTTTGCATGATGCATCAGTACATTGACTTCTTCCAGAATTGCTAAAATCATAACCCTCGGGTCTCCAGGGGCAGAGTTCTAAAGGGGGGGATATGGAAAAAGATAAGGATTTTTTAAACGACATCTCCTCCCAAATCACTAGAGGGGTTTCAACCAAATTTTGAAGGAATGTTCCCTTCGCGCCACCCTTTGAAATTGCTTAAAGCATTGGAATCTGTTAAAACTTCTGTTTGCCAGGGCAACAAAACTGAAATTTTAATCAAAACTTTAAAAATTATCTCCTCCTGACCCAGAAGGCGTAGAGCCTTAATATTTGGAATGAACCATCAATACATTGACTTTTAATTATCTTTATCAAGCAGTTAATCTGTTGCAAGTATCATATGATGCTCGTTATCTATCTTCATCTCGGGTCGGGATAAGTCTTACTCTTTTTGATTTTCGTTTACCACCGCATTTTCCGATATGAGCCATGTCCCAAGAAGAGGGTTTCATTGTACGGGCGATATTGCAAGGATACAGGACTGAAGTAATGGGATCCTCATTAGTTCTTCCACGTGATCGACGCAGAGTTCTGTAACAAAAGACATCAGTTTAGCTTTTCTCCCAAATGACAAATGATTGGTTAGTTGAAGGTGCCCAAGGCTAGATCTCGCGATCTTAACGTTTGAAGTCAAAATCCCTACTAACTGAGCAAATGGGTCGATAAACCAAAAGTGCAATCTGTGTAAAGCTAGAATTTAATATGGCACAATTTATGTCACGTGAAAGGGGCCATGTTGGAAGTTTCAATTTTGAATGTATTTCATATACAGACAATTGTCCATTCAAAATATCTACAAGTATTAAAATGACACTATATTATTATGGGAATGGGATTATAAATTAATATTATGCCATTTATATCGTGGCGGCCTTTATTAAAGGAAATAGTAATTAAACACCAATGCTTTTTAAAAAAGGCAACAGATTCTTCACAGTGAAAAATAGATACAAATAATTTAACTTTTGTTCAGTTTTTTCAACAATTTATATAAACATTCTGTTGTCGTCATATCAATTTTTGTTGTCGTCTTTTTTTTTTTTTTTTTTTTGCCCCCCCCCCCCTTCTTTGCTTTTACATGATCTTGACTGCCGTGATTTACCCGCTCGAAAATTCTGTTAAGAATTAGCAATTACAATATTGAAATCGACGATATGATATGTTTTTATTGGTTTTGTTTCTACATTTAGAAGTTTACATCTCTGACTTTTGCAGCTGTATTCCCATAAAAAATAGGTTGCCTGTCTTCTCAAAACACTCAAGATATAATTGGGTTTGCACAAATAATTATTTAACCCTAAGATTGACGTCTTTTTCACCCTTCAAAAAAGGTTATGCCCCTTTTTGTACAAAAACAGTTTCGGCCAAATATCTTTCGAACCCAACTCTGATTATTATCAATGCATACCTATTTCACGAATCCTGATGCACGTTTGTATGGAATATCACTCACTTGAGAAGGCAGCCATATTGTATACAATAGGACGAACACCATTTTAAGTTATAAGAGTAGGCGGTCTTTCTAAAACCACTTGAAATGTCAAATTTGTATTATCTAAGAGATTCAAAGTATGCCCTGTTTACCTCCACACACATTTACACAGATCTATCGATTTTAGGGACACCGCCCGGTACTCCTCTTAAGTAATATGTTGCAGACACTGGTAGACCACACTACCTTTACTACAACAGGCTTCAAAAGGTGTCCTGCCAGCATTTCCTTTAGCCCCTGGAACAACCAAACTTGACAAGGGAGCAGGTCATGACTTATGGGGGATGATCTAAAAAACTGAAAACAGAATATATCTGATATTCTTCTACCGTGGCTGAGTTATGAGTCGGTGCATTATCATCTACAACTTGGGATGTAAATCGAACCCGAGTTTCTTTCTGTTTGTCAGTGAGTAAATTGGTCACCAAGCGTGCGAATATCTTACACATCCCAAGTCGTTCACGTAAGATCTTCAAAACACTTGTCGGGTGAATGCCACATAATACCTCTATGTCTTGCAAGTTGTAACGTGTGATTTCCTCAATTAGCGTTTTCACAGCAGCAACGGTTTTTTCCATCAAAACGGAAACCTGTCTACTCCCCGGTAGTTTTCAATTGGCTCCCGACTAACATAAAAACGACACACCAACTTGCAAACTGTCAATCTCCAAGCAAAGTTGTCTTTCGTTTCTCTTACCAAACACCTTACAAAGGGCTAAATGACAAAATTCTTGTCAAACAGAGTAATGGAAGATATATTTTTCTTTTGATTCGCGAGAAATAAAACGGTTTTGACAAAATGAATATGACTCAAGATACACAATATGTGCATTAAAATTTGATAATTTACCTGTAAACCAACGGACTACTTGGATCTGAATAGCTAACGAAAGAAACAGTCATATTCATGCGACAATCATTGCGACAAACAATAAACGGAAATCATTTGAGGTGTGTGATGAAATGATGACATGTTGGCGGACTATTTACTGTGCCCATTTCAGAGATGAATGGGAATGAACCGAGTGCAAAAGAGTGGCAAACTGTAGCATATTTCAAAGCACAATTCTCACGAACCTTTTGCATGATTTTCTGTTCATGGAAACCGAGCTGAATTTTACATTATATACCATATGTTCAGAGATTTTCCTAACCAAAATGAACTCCATATTTTATTGTAGTGTGTAAAACCACGTGTTGAAAGTATCCAACACATCGCGCCGAACACCTTGACACCATTTGAGAGAGAACTGATTACGATAGTTCTGTTTTTGAAAAAAAAATCGTGCAACTTCATTTCGCGTTAAAATGTTTTAAGCCTACTCTACGAATTTAAAAAGAGTCCCTCGTATTTCAATGGCGTGCAACTACAAAAGTTACAAAAATGAAACATTTGAAAAACTGTAGTTTTAGAAAAAATGTACATTTCGGTCCATTTCAATGACAACCAAGCACCCAGAAAAAAGAATAAAAAAAAAGTTCTGAACAGCATAGAGGTGACTGGGGTTTTGAATGTGCCACGGGTTAAATGAACCACTTCTATTATCTCTCGCGAGACTTTTGTTTTGACAACATCGGTGCAAGTATTCGAGGCGGGAGAATTCAATTACTCATTAGTATAAATTTCATGAGTTTTCATCACGTTGGTAGTTTTGATACCAAAAGAAAGAAATTTCAAGGTGATAAGTTGTTTTTTCACATTACATTTATACTTCTTTGCAATGCAATGCACAGCGACACAAAACAGAGCATTGCTTGTGTTAAGAAATTTTCGTCGATACCGTGTTCAAGGTCATCTGTGAATGTTAAGGTTATTATACCCCCACCTACGAAGTAAAGTAAGGAACAGGTTTCACCATATCTGTCCTTCCGTGCATGTGTCCGTGTATTTTTTCGTTTCCACCAATTTCAACCAAATCCATGACTTTGCATGACAAAACGTTTTTGAACCCACAGAGTTAAAAAAAAAAAAAAAAAAAAAAAACGGCTGAGCAATATTAATATGAATTTTCAGCGAGATTGGTGAATTATCTTTTAAAGTAAAACATACGGGTACATCCAAGGGGAACCAGTCAAACCGCCCCTCGTGAAACCGGTCCCCGGTCAAACCGGTTCCATAACGGTCAAACCGGCCCCACAAAAGGGTCAACTCGGACCCTTCATTCACAAAAACGGTGTAACTGGCCCAAAAATCATCAAACCGGCCCCCAAACGTATTGTTTTATAATATAAATGTATTTAACTGTCTAATATTCACTTTTCTATCTTTTATTCAGACATTTTGTTTTGTAATTAAATTTTGTTGTTGTAGGAATTGTAACCTTTGTATGACAGGTTAATTCGCCCTGTAAAGATTATTTGTAGCGGTATTCATTAACATTTGTCTTGTCCAATACTTTACCTTCACTGCATTTGATGAAACTAATTAACTAGTTAATGGCGTTTGTTAATTAATTTAAATCACACAATTTAACGCAAGTGCCGACTAAGCCTTTTTAATAATCTGTAAACTACTTTAAAACACGCCAATTACGGCCTTTAACCAAATTGATTTTCGACAATTATTCATTGAACTTACAAAATTGTGGAAAATCAGTCAGATGAAAGCATGATGTTTTATAAATCCCGTAAGTAGTGTTTGTCATCCGATTAGCTATTTTAAGAGCACTTGACTTAAAACCTCAAGACCTCGGGTTCGATCCTTGGGCTGACCAAACTTACAAGTTAATTGTCTTTCGGGTGAGATGATCAATCGAAGCCCCGTTGGACGATACTTTACAACGACGGTAGCGATGATAAATAAACTAAATTACACTTTAAATAGTTCACATTTAATATATACTGGTGTTGTCTTGTTTTACCGGCGTCTGCCTGTCTGTCTATTCATCCGTATACAAACTTAACATATTGGATTAACTAAACAACAACTCTATAACTGTAGTAGGTACACTTTTTGTATTTAGAATGAAGGTACATCGCATCAAGTCATTAGTCAAGGTAATTCTTTAGCTTACATATGTTTCAGTCTTATGAGTATCTAGAATCTAGTACCTATTTAAGAACTAAATCGAAGTACCAACGCTAAAAGGTTGCCAGTACCCATACCGTGTAAGTTAAACCGCAGTGTCAGTTTGTTAATGGGTCAAAGGAAAGGATAGAAGTTCTTGTGCTGCAAAAATTAATTATCGAACCTTTTCGAATCCTGTATAAAACAATGAACAGAAAAGAAAGATTACGCTATTTTCCTCGGAAGTGAGTTCGTCAGATCCAAAATAATAGTAAGTGGGAGAAAGGGGGTGGAAATGACGTAGTTCTCGAAACATACGTAACCTTTGTAAGGTGTATCTATTATAATTAAATAGGAAATGTTCAGCATCCTACAACTTTTATCCACAGCTGCATGTAGATGAATAGGTAATATGATTCAAATAAAGATCAGAATTCAAATAACTACAGTTATTCCTAAGTCTGACATGTAAAACCGACAATCTTCGTTTACCGATAACATAATGTTTCGGAACTAATGGTACAGAAAACCGCCTTAAGGAAGTGATTTGAAAAGAGAAAGGGATTGGACAGACTTTATTTCCTCGGGAAGCTCATTCCAAAGATTGACAGATAACGGTATAAAGGAAGTTGCTAACAGTCCAGTTCGACAAGGAAATGTATCAATATTTTGTAAGACCAATCAGTATTTTGAATACATAAACTAGTTTTGGGTAATTATGCCTACTTTCAAGAGTCATCCATCATATTTCTCTGTAAAGACTGGAGAGTGGCGCTGATCTGGTGATACCTGTCAATATAAGAGCGGCTTCGATTTGAATTTTTCTTGTGCTTCTTTCTCCCGGATGGTACAGTTATCCCAAACTATTGAAGCATATTCAAGAATCGGCCGTAAGTAGAATATATAGACTTTTTGGAGAGAGTCACGATTAATTTTGAACTTCAGGTTTCTCATCCATCCTAGCAGTTTAGATGCCGACCTGGATATGTTATTAATGTGTTAGGTCCACTTTGCGCTGTTGTTAGGAGTCAGTCCTATATGTTTTTTGGCTTTCGACAAATTGAACTTGAATCTCTTTATAATATTAATACTGATTGTTGGACTTTCTTGTTCGTAACTGGCATTGCAAATGTTTTCGTTGGATTGAATTTAATAGGCAACTGGTCAGCCCAGTGTGAAATCATTTGGAGGTCATGATTAAGTATTCCCACAATATCAGGTAAATATGAAGCTGAGCATGCAACAGCCGTGTCATTAGCAAAGAGCTTAGTAGTTTTTCAGAAATATCGTTTACGTAGACCACAAGTAATGGTCCAAGGACAGAACCTTGGGGTACCCCAGTATTTACTGATAAAAGACCTGATCTCACAGTGTTAACAATAACATATTGTTTTCGTGAAGATAAATAGTCAGTAAACCATTCAAGGAGAGAGCCTTTAATTCCTAGTTGAAAAAGCTTAAATGAAAGTACCTTGTGCCAAACTCTGTCAATTGCTTTAGATATATCACAAAAAAAAAGACAGGTACTTTGCTTTGCATCGAGTGACATTACAATTTGATGATACATCTCAAGCAATTGACCAACAGTTGAGTGACCTTTCAGAAAACCTGATTGTTTATTGTAAATCAGCTGGTTGGAGAACAGATAATTATACACATGTTTATGAACACACATTTCCATGATTTTACCAACGCAGCTAAGTTGGTAAATGCTAACGGATGATTTGTCTCTTTGTTTAAACAATGGATATATGATTGATTCTTTCCATTTACTTGGAAATTTCATATTTCTTAAAGAGTTTCTAAAGAGTTTTTCAATCGGTCTTCCTATACTCGTTTTTACTATCTTTACTAACCTGTGACTGATAAGATCCGGTCCTACTGCTTTATTAACATTTAAATTACTGATAAAATTTTCAATTTCTTCAATAGTTATATGGATATGATCAAGAACTGCATTCGTTTTTGCTACAAACGGTGGCAAATTTGTACTATTGTCATTTACCGTAGAGATAGATGAAAAGAACTGGTTAAGACATGACGCATTTTCTTTGTCGGAATAACAAAAATATCCTGATCATTTTCTTTGGATTTTAAAATTGGTATCAAGTCAGATTTCTTGTTTATATTGACAAAGTACGGAGATTTTTCCAAAATTGTTTAGGATTCTGAATGTTAAAGTAAGATAAAGTTTCAGCAATGTTATTAATAAATCGTTGCTTAGCTTCTTTTTTAAGGTTGTTAACTTTGTTACGCGCTTTTTTGTACTTTTGTCAGTCGTCCATTTTTTTCAAATATTTCGTTAGTCGGTCTCTGTCTACTTTGGCGTCTTATTTTTGAGTCATTACATGGTCGGTCATGGGGTCGAATAGTAATTTCCTTCGACGGTATACATCGTGTCATTATATTCAGGAGTCTGTTTGTGAAGTACTCATAGGCATCGCCAATACTAAAAGTATCGATGGAATTCCAATTTTCGGTGTCTATAAGTCTGTTAAGTTCGCCAAGGTCAGCACGATCACAATACCAAATTTTTCGTTTTAAACATGACACTTGTGCACTTTGAAAGTCCAGCATTATAACAGTAGCTTTATTGTCGCTAATGTCTTGCGGTACGTCGATTATGTCCGCTGTCGTTGATCCAACATGATCTGAAACTAGTATAGAATCGAGAAGAGTTGCAGTAGTAGAGGTAACACGTGTTGGTTCGTCAAGCTATTTAGAGATATGACATTTGTCAAATGATTCCTGGGACTGTGAAGAAGATCTTGGTTTAAGTCACCGACGATAATTATGTTTTGATTAACTCAAAAGCCTTTTCCAAAGATGTATTGAAGTGTTTCCAGAAGATAACCGGTGTTCCTGGGGATCTGTAGACTGTACAAAGAAGAAACGGCGACTTGCGGAACTTAACTTCGACCAATAGAGAATGAACGGATATGTGTTCTAAGTCATATCTTCTAGTTGAGAGAAGTGAGTTTGACACGTATAAAAGAAGGCCTCCTGAATGTGCCTCCGGAATGTGCCGTGACGTCTTGTCGGTAAATCGTGCTGTCATGTGTATCGATTGTTAAATCTGTTAACATGCTATGAATGTAAGTATAAAGAAAATGTCCATTTATTTCATTATTCTATAACTGAATTTTAGAAAATACATCACAACGAGAAACGAGTTGTTACTTCAAAATTAATGTAATGTAAGATAGAAAATCATCCTTATAAAAGCAGAATTTGGAAAATGCGTATTTTGTCAGAGTCTGTATGTATAAATGATTCTTCGTGTGTGACGAGTTACTATGTTATTGTCTATCATATCCTGCTTTGCTTGAAAATTTGATTACACAAGGATCGAAGAAAAACTTTCAAATAAAAATCTTGAAAAATAACAGAAATAACACACACACACACAAAGAAAACTCAGAAAGTTTACCATCAATAACAAGGTAACGAAAATAATAGAACTAAAATAATATTCTCTTGGTTATTTCATTTAGATTTTTGAATTACATTTTTTACATAGTTTACATGATTTTTTTTATTATTTGTATTTTTTCGTTATTTTTCGAGGCTACATTAAAAAACATTTACCAAGGTAGTCATGTACCTAAAATAAAAATAATTCCCGTTGCTATATATACTGCCTTACTCCCCTTTAGACCTGTACCGCCGTCGACTTTAACAAGGCTTTGTTAAAGTCGACAGTGATACCAGTCTAAACTCCACTTTCGGGTATTAAAAACAACAACAACAACGAACAAACTTCTAGTCTAGACCGTTTGATATGGCTCTGAGCGTCTGCTTTCGGTCGACGAATTCGAAAAACAAGTTAAATTCCAAATGTCTTCGATGCATTTATCGAAATCTTAGCGAAGAAAGAAAGGTGACGCATCCCCACTGGTATAGAGTTTATCATGAAAGGAAAAAACAAATCAAAGGTTTATATGTTTACACAATTTATTCTTTGTTTACATATTTGACATTGAAACGTATGGGTGGGGTAAGAATGTCTATATCTAATGTTACAGGACAAATGTGGCTTTCGATGATTAAAGTAAATTTGAAATAAAAAAGGAGAAACTATTATCTCACAGTTGATATCATGTTTGAAAGGAAATATGTATTTTTGAAAATGTTTAAGCCTGTATTTGTAAACGACTTGCCAGACAGTGCAAAGACTACAGAGTACTTGTCACCTTTTGGCAGATGATTGTAAGTTATAAGATGTTCAAAAAAGTATTTATTACAAATTGATAAAAGAGACCTGCAGAAAGAGGTTAAAAATTTATGCAAGTGGAGTAAAAACTGGCTTCTGAACTTTAATATTAAAACAGTGCAAAACAGTAACATTTGGCTGAAGAAATTTTGAGCCTAGTCAGGGATAAGAACGGGCAAGAGAACAGTCTGTAGATTGAGACTTCAGAAAAGGATCTTGTTGTAACTTTAATGACAACTTGTGTTTTGAGTAACACATCAGTAATGTAGTAAATAAGGCCAACAGACTTTTCATATGACTCCTGTTGGTGAATTAATTATGCAGATGAAGCTAAATCTAGGTCAGACAGTTTTCTGAAAGAAAACAATAGCAATTTTCATGAACAGAATTATGCATAGGTGATTATGCATCAACTATTTTCGCACGTTCTCTGTTTAAAATCATGAATTGTCTAACGGATTTATTTCTAATTAAAACTTTTGATCTGTTGAGATGTGCCATGCTCTTGTAAATAATATGATCCCAAAGCAGTACCTTTGAACTCTAATGCAGATGTCCCAGATGTAAACAAATATGGCCAAGAGTCATCATTCAATACGACCTGGTAGGGTACATCAACAATATATGAGTACCTTATGCTTTGATTTCAAGCATGCACATTTAACCTATCAAGTTTCTTTCTTTGAAGTAAACTAAAAGTAGCCCATTCTCTTTTTAGTGCACTTTAGCACAAAGTGCAAGGTGACCTATTGTGGTCGGTCATTATCCCATGTCCATCTGTCTGTTCATCTGTTCGTCCATCCACAATTCCTTTAATAATCTTCGCCTCCCAAAACCAGCAAAGGATTCAAGCTCAAACTTTGCAGGAGTGTTCCTTTGGTGAAGCTTTACAGAAGTTGTAAAAAGAATTTCATGCCCTAAAAAACTCTTATTGCAGCAGCATTTGAAAATGGGAAATTTAAGTAAATCTTTCGAAAAAACTGTTTTTTCAGAAATTACAAGGCCAAGGGCATTCACATTTCATATATAGCATAATCACATGGCTCTTTTCGAAATTTTTTAGCTCTACTGGCCGAAGGCCACTAAAGCTATAGCGATGGCTTTTTCCCGTCCAGCGTCCGTGCGTCTGTCCGTCCGTCGTCCGTCCGTTAAACTTTTCCTCGTTTACGCGATAAAGTCCACAGTTCAAACTTTCACAGAATGATTGTACCATCATAAGGATCGTTCCTTTTGAAATTGGGTAAGATCCATCAAGAAACACGGGAAAAGGGGCCTAATTAAAAATTCAATTAAAAATCCTCGTTTGCGCGATAAAGTCCACAGTTTTCATCGGATTCTCTTCAAACTTTCTCAGAATGATTGTACCATCATAAGGATTGTTCCTTTCGAAAATGGGTATGATCCGTCAAGAAACATGGGAAAAGGGGCCTTATGAAAATTTAATTAAAAATCCTCGTTTACGCGATAGAGTCCACAGTTCTCATCAGATTCTCTTCAAACTTTCACAGAATGATTGTACCAACATAAGGATCGTTCCTTTCGAAAATGGGTATGATCCGTCAAGAAACATGGGAAAAGGGGCCTAATGAAAATTTTAATTAAAAATTATCTTTTATGGGATACAGTCCACAGTTCTCATCAGATTCTCTTCAAACTTTCACAGAATGATTGTACCAACATAAGGATTGTTCCTTTCGAAATTTGGTATGATCCGTCAAGAAACATGGGAAAAGAGGCCTTATGAATATTTAATAAAAATTCCATAAAAAATCCTCGTTTATGCGATAGAGTCCACAGTTTTCATTGGATTCTTTTCGAACTTTCACAGAAGGATTGTTCCAATATAAGGATCGTTCCTTTCGAAATTGGGTATGATCCGTCAAGAAACATGGGAAAAGGGGCCTCATGAAAATTCAATAAAAAATTCCATTAAAAATCCTCGTTTACACGATAAGAGTCCACAGTTTTCATCGGATTCTCTTCAAATTTTCTCAGAATGATTGTACAATCATAAGGATCGTTCCTTTCGAAAATGGGTCTGATCTGTCATGAAAGTCCATAGTTTTCAACAAATTCTCTTCAAACATTCCCAGAATGATTATTACATTAAATAGATTGTTCCTTTTTAAGTAGGTTTGATCCATCAAGTTTCAGGGGAAAAGGGGCCTTATGAAAATTTAATTAAAAAATTCTTGTTAACACTCTGGAGTCAATAGTTTTCATCGGATTCCCTTCAAACTTTCACAGAATGATTGTACCATCATAAGGCTTATTCCTTTTGAAATTTGGTATGATCCTTCAAGAAACACAGGAAAAAGGGGCCTTATGAAATGTTTAATAAAAAATTCTTATTAATAATCTAGAGCCAACAATTTACAATGGATTCTCTTCAAACTTTCACAGAATGATTTAAAATTTAAATCAAAGATCTTTGTTAACACTCTAGAGTCCACAGTTTTCATCTGATTGACTTCAAACTTTCACAGAATGATTGTACCATCATAAGAATTGTTCCTTTCAAAATTTGGTATGATCAGTCAAGGACCACGGGAAAAAGGGGCCGGATTAAAACTGGATTGAAAAAGTCCTCGAAAACACAATAGAGTCCATAGTTTTCAACAAATTCTCTTCAAACATTCCCAGAATGATTATTACATTAAATAGATTGTTCCTTTCGGAAGTAGGTTTGATCCATCAAGTTTCATGGGAAAAGGGGCCCTATGAAAATTTAATAAAAAAATCTTAGTTAACATGTAATGGCCCTAGATTTCACCTGATTTACTTCAAACTTTCACATAATGATTGTACCATCATAAGGATCGTTCCTTTCAAATTGGGTCTGATCCATTGAGAAAGATAGGAAAAGGGGCCTTAGGAAAATTCAATTAAAAAAATCTTAATTAATGCTTGTAAGTCCACAGATGAGATGGAGTTGTATTTATACTCAAACAGAATAATTATACTTTTGTAAGAAGAGTTCCCTTTGGAATTGGTTCAGATCCATCAAGTAACATGGGAAAAGGGGCTATATGAAAATTCAATTAATAAAACCCTGTTAACACAATAAAGCCCACAGCTTTGATCAGATTTTGTTGAAACTTTCACAGAATGATTGGAAGGTCATAACTATCATTCTTTTCATAACAGGGTTTGAACTGTCAAGAAGCACAGGAAAAGGGGCCTTATGAAAATTTCATTTATAAATCCTTGTTACCAAGTCCAGAGCTTTCATCGGATTTTCCTGAAACATTCACAGAATAATTGTACAATAATAATGATTGTTGATGTTTGCATTAGACCTGATCCGTCAAGTATCACAGGAAAAGGAGCATTATGAAATTTAATTTTAAAATCATTGTACCACAATAAAGTCAACAGTTTTCATCAGATTCTGTTAAAACTTTCACAGAATGATTATTCCATCATAAGGATTCTTTCTTTTCAAATTAGGCGTGATCTGTCTAGTATCATGGGAAAAGGGGCCTTTAGAGAATTTTATCTATAATCCTTGTAACCAAGTCCAGAGCTTTCATTGGATTTTATTCAAACTTTCACAGAATCATTGTACAATAATCACGATTGTTGATGCTGACATGAGACCTGATCCTTCAAGTATCACAGGAAAAGGAGCCTTATGAAAATTTTATTTTAAAAATTTGACACAAAGATAAAGTCTGCAGTTTTCATCAGATTCTGTTCAAACTTTCACAGAATGTTTGTACCATCAAAAGGATTGCTTCTTTCCAAATTGGGCCTTATCTGTCTAGTATCATAGGAAAAGGGGCTGTATGAAAAAGTATTACCAAATCCTCATAAACACAACAATGCCCTCAGTTTTTATCAGAATCTCTTCAAACTTTAATAGAATGATTTCACAGAATCATTGTACAATAATCACGATTGTTGATGCTGACATGAGACCTGATCCTTCAAGTATCACAGGAAAAGGAGCCTTACGAAATTTTATTTTAAAAATTTGACACCAAGATAAAGTCTGCAGTTTTCATCAGATTCTGTTCAAACTTTCACAGAATGTTTGTACCATCAAAAGGATTGCTTCTTTCCAAATTGGGCCTGATCTGTCTAGTATCATAGGAAAAGGGGCTGTATGAAAAAGTATTACCAAATCCTCATAAACACAACAATGCCCTCAGTCTTTATCAGAATCTCTTCAAACTTTAATAGAATGATTGTACCATCATTTGGACTGTTCCTTTGTAAATTAGGTCTGATTGGTTAAGTGACACAAGAAAAGGGACCTTATAAAAATTTTATTACAAAACATCATTATTACAATAAAGTCCTCAGTCTTTATTATTTTCTTCAAACTATCATTAGGATTGTTCCTTTGTACATTGGGTTTGATTTGTTAAGTTTCACAGAAAAAGGGGCCTTATGAAAATTTAGTTACAAAAATTCTTGACACAATTCAGTCCACTGTTTACATTGATTCTCTTTAACTTTTAAAGAATGATTCTACCTTCATTAGAATTGTTCCTTTTGAAATTTGGTTTGTTCTGTAAAGTATCATGAGAAAAGGGGCCCTATGAATATTTCACTATAAACTCATTAACACAATAAATTCCACAGATTAAACACATTGATTGTACCATCATTCCAATTGTTGATTTTGACAGTGGATCTGACTATAGCAAGGGTCACATAAAAAGGGGCCTTATGAAAAACTTTTTTAAATATTCTGGTTAACACAATTGAATGATGTCCCTTGATTTCACCGGATTTACTTCAAAATTTCACAGAATGATTGTACAAATACTTAGATGGTTCTTTTCAGAACTGGGTACAATCCATCAAGTATCATGTAAAAAGGGGCCATATGATTTTTTTTTTTAAAATATTCTAGTAAATATAATGAATTTCCAATATTTCATCGGATTCACTTTTAACTTTCATAGAATGATAAAACCAACAGTAAAATATCACGGGAAAAGGGGCCCTATGAGAACTTGAATTTAATATCTTTGTTAACACAATAAAGTCAACAGTTTTATTGGATTCTCTTCAAAGATGCATGGAATAATTGTGACATTTGAAACACAGGAAAAGGGGCCTTACAGATTATCATTCAAAACATTCTTGTGTATGTGATGAAGATCACAATCATTATCAAGTTGTCTTTTAAATTCAACAGGACAATTGTCGGGTTGTAAGGGAAGTTCCTTTTGGAATGAAATTGATCCATCAGAAAACACAGGAAAAGGGGCCTTATTGATTTTCATTCAAAACAATCCTGTTTATGTGATTAAGTCCACAATTATGGTCAGATTCTGATGAAATATTCACAGAATGATTGTAGGGTCATAAGGTACCTTTCTTTTGGAAATGGTGTTGATCCATCATGAAACATGGGAAAAGGGGCCTTGAGGATTGTTGCTTAAAATGATAAAGGGGATAAAGCCCCCTTTTTTTTTCTTTATGCATTCTTCTTTGAGCAATTAACTTCCTTAAATATCAGATTTTTTTAACGGAAAACTTTATAACCAGTAGAGCGTCTTAGGCCCTCATGGGCCTCTTGTTTAAAAAAAAAAATAGCCCGTCCCTTAGGTCCAAAATATGGGAAAAACGCTAGATTTGAGCAAGTTCAAAGTCTTCTCCTGAACTATATGGACTAGGACATTCATATTAGCATTTTACTAACTAGATTGTTTTGTAGAATGTTATTGAAAATTATTGCCCTGGGGTCAAAAAATGGCTCTGCCCCTTAGGTCCAAAGCTGGGAAAAACTCTCAATTAGAGCAAGTTCAAAAGTCTTCTCCTCCTGAACTATATGGCCTAGGACATTCATAATTGCCTAGAACATTCATATTTGGCCAGTAACACAACTAGATGGTTTTGTAGTATCTTGCAAAAAATTATGTCCCTTGGGTCAAAAACTGCCCCTCCCCAGAGGTTCAAAGTTTGGAATTTTGCTCAACAAGAGCAAGTTAAAAAGAATCTTCCTCTTAACTGTGAGGCCTTAAGCATTCATATTTGGGATGTAGTTAAAACCCATTAGTTATATACCATATTTGCAGGGTTTATGCCTCATGGGTGAAAAACAGCCCTGCCCCTTGGGTCCAGAGTTTGGAAAAACGCTCAATTGTAGCATGTTCAAATATCTGTTCCTCCCAATGTATATGGTATATTGCAGTCATATTTCAAATATAGCATATCCACATGGTTCTCTACCTAGTTTTCAATATTATACTCCTGAGGTCAAAATGGCTCCAGCTGAATGGTAAAATTTTTAATTGTTTTGTATAACTTGATAGTTTTGTACTATGCCAAAAATCTTATATCTTGTTTATTTAATTGGCTCAAGCTGTGTCTTTTTTATACAAAAATGTACTGAAATAAGCAGGTGCCTCAGGTGAGTGATTTAGGATCATCATGTTCCTCCTGTTTGATATTCTAGCAACAAGATAAAATTCAATAAGCAATTTTGATAGTGAAATATGTAGTGTGCTATTTTCCATTCAACAACCTTAATTTCTAAAAGTGTTGCATGATATTGGTAGTTTATATAGAGACATTTTTCTTTGTTTTCTTTACATTTTCTGTTCAGGCCTTGATAAAAGCTGATTTTGTGCAACTTGCACATTGTTTGGATAACTGAAGATACCTGCACATGGGTAGAAACAAATTTATCAACAATGGGAGCCTACTTGAATACATGAAATTCCAGGCTAACATTTCACAGTACATGTACTATTGGCTAAGTCTGTGCACTTAAGCCATGGTGTACAAAATTTGTGTATACATGCTGCAGGTACACAAACATTCAATGCATAACTCGAGTTTCTGTTTTGTACAATTAGCTGGACTAAAAAGTCCGCAAGATTAAATAAAATGGCGACACTCCCCTGATTTTTTAATGTCCTTTTTGTCAACTAAATCTGCACATTGATCAAAAGAATGAGTTGCACAGCAATTTAAGTTTGGAAAAAAAAATGATGAAATGGGGATACACAATTGGGAACCTATTAGCTTCTAAGTTAGCACATTTTTTGGTTTAAAATCTATGGTAAAAATTTAGATCTTTGAAAATGGAAAAAAATATAGTGTTTTGTTATTAGGGTTTACTGCCATTTTTCTCGTATTATATATTACGTAACATGCGCAGGTTAAGGTGACATCCTTATGACATGCTGGATTACTAACAAGCTTTTATAATCATTCCAGACAGTGCCTTCAAACAGTAAAAAAGTATGCAAACGATTTGGTCTTTCATTGTAGTAAAAGATTTGTATTTAGAAGCGCAAGGGACTGAGCGATTTCATACCAACTAATCATTGTACTATCTTAAAGCCAGCAAGCATTGTGATTGTGTTGTGTCTTTTGTGCTTCTGTCTTTGTGTGTGTCAGTCTGTCTGTGCCTCTGTATAGTTTAACTTTAAAAATCTTCTCCTCAGAAAGTATTCAACAGAATTCAACCAAATTGCTAAGGAATAATCATTAGATGACCATAATCAGATTCCTTGAAAGAATTTTGATAAAAATTGGTCTTTAATGGGCTAAATTCCATATAGCGGGAACTTTGATAATCATCTCAGAAACCACTTGATGAATTTCGACCCAAATGTTCATTTTAACCAAAACATTTATATAATCCTTTACAATACAATCACTTAATGTAACACCCTTTTAAGGATGATGTATAGGAAGACATGGTGGAAAAATAAAAAAATAGCAACTAATCAATGTATGTTTCCCCAACCAATAAATAAAATACTCAATTTTTCAAACAAAAATGTAATGATATTTTTCTAAATAAATAGAATTAAAAGGAATCAATTACAAGAACAACAAAATCACCAGTTTTCTAATATAATAATGAATCAACTCATTAAAATATTAATTTTTTGCAAAAAAAAATAGGAAAATGTAAAGGAAAAGAAGAAATTTCTTGTAATAAGCGATTTTCCTGTCCTCACAGTGTTTTCTGTTTTTATTGGACTTGTTTTTAATTAGCCCACCTGACCATGTAGTGGTCATGGTGAGCTATTGTGACGGAGCTGTGACCGTCGTCCATCTTGTGTGCACTCACATAAAGTAAGCTACATTTTGCATTTTTGGCTCAAATGTCTTGAAACTTGGTCAGAATGTTTGTACACATGATACCTCAAACAAATGATAAAATTGGTCATGTGGGATCAAAAACTAGGTCACCAGGTCAAATTTTAGAAATAAACTTGTGTGCACTCTAGAGGTCACATTTTTTCTAAAATATCTTGAATTTTGGTCAGAATGTTTGTCTACATAATAGTTCAAATTAATAAAAAAATGGGTCAATAAGTAGGTCATCAGGTCAAATCTTAGATAAACTTAGTGTCCATTCTTGAGGTCACATTTTTGACTCAAATTTCCTGAATTTAGGTCAGAATGTCTGTTCACATGATATCTTTAAGTAAGTCAAAAATAGGTCATGTTGGGTCAAAAACTAGGTCACCAGGTCAAATCTTACAAAAACCTCGTGTGCAGTCTAGAGAACACATTATTGCCTGAAATGTCTTGAAACCCATTCCCACACAGTGAAGCTTTTGGACGCCCCTCAAGAAAAACGATTGGGAAATCATTGTGGAAAATGAAGAAATTGCTTGTATCAAGCAATTTCTTCATTATTCACAATGTTTTCTATCCAAAAAGACGAAGAAATTCAAAATTCCATGAACTTGAAATCGTCTTCTGCAGTTTCTTTCAAATTGGACCAGTCTAAAATTTCACTGTGTGTGAATGGGTTAAGGAAAATAAGTCATGTGGGGTTAAAAATTAGGTCACCTGGTCAAATCTTAGTAAAACCTTTAGTACTAGTAGTGGCCCTTATTATTGTGTCAATGGTCTTTATATTTGTTCGGAATGTTTGTTTCCATGGACTCTTTCAATATCAATATTGGTATATATGGTTATCCCTTTCCAGTTTAATCCCTGGTTTTTAAGCTCCTGTGATTTTATAATTGAAAAAACATTGAAGAAAAAGAAGAAATTACTTGTAACCAGCAATTTCTTCTTTTTCAACAATATTTTCTACCCTATTGAATGGATATTTTTCACAATTAATCATACTTGAAAATTTTGTCTGAATTTGGACAGGTCTAAAATTTTGCAAAACAGGAAAGGCTTGATAAAGTAGGTCACTAGGTCAGATCTTATGATAACCATCCTTTCTATGAAGTCACTATACTTCTAGCATAGATATCTTAAACATGATAAGAATGCTTTCTAGTTTAATTTCTGAGACCAGACTTCAGTAACAAGTCTTAAATTGTTAGGACAAGCTAAGGTCACTTGTGCCATTTTGCTTCTATAGTCTTAGACTCAGGTGAGTGCTTTAGGGCCAATGGCCCTCTTGTTTAAAATACACTATCAATTGTTGTCTGTAATCTTGAATTTGGACTAGTGTAAAGTTTTGTTATCTGGTAATGGCTTAATGCCTGCCCAATTTGTCATCTACTACATTAGAGCTTCACTTTTGACAAAAATCAATGTACTCTAGTTCAAAATAAGAAATGCATGTATAAATTTAAGCTTCAGCCATTTAATGAAATGGCTAGGGCAAATTTCCAGCCATTTCATTAAATGGCTGAAATATTTTAGGTATTTCATGAAATGGCCAGAATTTTCAATCATGTCATGAAGTGGCTTTTCACAGATTTCCTGTAACATGATGGTTCACATGGGGCTAAAAACTAGGTCACGAGTTCAAACCTTAGAAAAACCTTTTGTACACTCTTAAGGCCATATGTTTGTATCAAAGGTCTTTATGTTTGTTCGAAATATTTGTTTCCATGATCTCTTTCACATTTGATACTGGATCACATGGTTGATAAAGTGGGTCGCTAGGTCAGATCTTATAATAGCCTTCCTTGCTATGAAGTCACTATACTTCTGGCATAAATATCTTGAAACAAGGTAAGAATGTCTTTCTAGTTTAATTTCTGAGAACTGTGAACAATTAACATTCAAACTGCTCAAATGCCTCTAACTTTTTGTCAGAATGTATGTCTCCATTTAATCTAGGTCAAGTTTGATATTACTGTAAACCATAAAAAAGTGTATAAAGTGACCATTCTCTAAAGCCATCCCACTTTGGCTGTTCAGTAAGTGGTCACTCTATACAATTTTTTGTCTGTACATTGTACTAGAATTCAGAGTTCAAGATAGATTATGTGATTATGATTTCAAAAAACTTAATTCATTACAGGTATATTCAAAATTAACCATTTCTTGTAGACAACTATTGGAATTGTCTCATCAAAGCATTTTCATTGAGTACCTATAAGATAGAGTTTGTGGATATAGGAAAGAGTGTGTTGAAGAAAAAAAGTGAATTAATATTTCCAGGTTTGACCTTTTACTTGAATCTCAAATATAAAACTGTTTACAAAACAATATTTGAGTAATATAGGAATAGTCGCAATTATAAAGGCAGGTGCTGGATGAAATTACCTTATATAAGGAATAGTAATTAACGAATGAAAGTATAATGCCAACATAGGGTTTAAAAGAGATGTTGTAGATATAGATTGTCCTGATTCCCTCTTAGCTTGAGCTCTTGAGTTGGCAGATTACTGACTACATTCACTGAACTCTGATAGGAAGTTCAATTTGATATAAAACAGCTTTGTTTTGCAAAATTTATGGCTGATAACATATAACAAACAAAAAATAATTGTTGCTTGGCTTCCTAAAGGTTGTAACTACAGCTTGAATTAGCTAAGGTTATGGCGTTTAAGTTACCAAACCAACATACATGCTTAACATACATATCAATCAATGTTAAAAGATCAATTCCAGTCTAAAAGTATGATTTGATTGGTCTATCTATGTTTTGATCCATCAATTTCCTATTGTCTTTTGCAGATCTGAAGTCTACTGTAGACTCCAAACATAGCCCTCATGATGTTTTTATCAACAACGAGATTTGTTTATCCAACATAAAAGTGTATGGATTTGATTATGACTATACACTAGCATCATACAATCAAGAGCTGCAACATGTGTTGTATGACCTGGGTAAACAAGCATTAATTAAAAAGTATAATGTAAGTATCTTGAGCATACCTGTGCTTTTCTAAATCTATATTCTCTCTTAAAGAGACTTTGCCAGATGACAAAATTTTACTCACAATAAATTCTTAGCACTAATTTCAATATATCGGCAGAATACCCTTTTCAAGAATAACTTTTTGACTTGTGCGTTTTTAGCTAACCTGAGCACAAGGTGCTCAAGGTGAGCTTTTGTAATCATCCTGTGTCTGGCATCTGTCATGCATCGTCTGCTGGCAATCAACATCTTGTGTGCACTCTAAATGCCACATTTTTGGCTCAAATGTCTTCATTTTTAGCCTGAATATTTGTCTGTATGGAATCTCGGTCAAGTTTGATTTTTGGGTGAAAAACTAGGTCACAAGATCAAATCTGAGAAAAACCTTGTGTTCACTCAAGATGCCACATTTTTAGCTCAAATGTCTTGATTTTTGGTCAGATTATTTGTCTCCATAATATCTTGGTCAAATTCATTATTGGGTTACATTGGATCAAAAACTAGGTCACAATGTAATAACTAAGAAAAAGCTTTTGTGCACTATAGGGGCCACATTTTTGGGTCAATTTCCTGATATTTGGTCAGATTACTTGTTCCCATGAAATCTCAGTCAAGTTGGATATTGGGTCACATGGGGTTAAAAACTAGATTGCTAGGTCAAATCTTTTAAAACCCTTGTATGCACTCTAGAGGCCATATTTTTGGATGAAATGTCTTTATATTTGGTCTCAAATGCCTTAATATTTGATCAGAATGTTTGTCCCAATTATTTGTTGACAGATTAATATTTGATCATATGGGGTCAAAAACTATGTCACTTGGTAAAACATCAAGAAATGATAGGCTACATATTTGGCTTCATATTGGGTCAATATATTTGTCTCCATATCTTAGCCAGAGGCACAAATATTCTGATTCTTTAAAAGAATACATTTTTGTTTCTGATTTCATATACAAGATATTCCTCACAGGTGACTTTTGACAGAAATAAGGTCACTCACGCTTCAGTTACTTCTGCAGTCTGGGACTCATGTGAGCACTTTAAGGCCAATGGCCCTCTTGTTACATTATTTGTCCTCCATTAACCATAAAATGTTGTGAAGTCAACAATGGATATAATTATGACGTTGATTTGGTGCACTAACATTGTTTGTTGTAATAGCCTTGTTTAGCACTATGATGTTATCTTGTGTAAAAATGTCCTGGAATGCTGTTTTTAGGGTCTTGAATGTTTTTTTGCGTTAACATTGTAAGGTTTTACTACATTCAATTTTTGGATCCATGCTCCCTCCTTAAACTAATGTTCTACTCTTTCTGGATTTTGGAGTTTTTCTAACAAAGTGACAATGATATTTTGTTCTGAATGGCCGTTTTTCCCAAAGTGGAAGTTATGGTTTCTCCTTTCTTGAACATTCTAGGGAAACTCGATTAATCTTGCCCTAAACCCAATCCCACACAACATTGTGAAATTTGTGACAAGCACTATCTTCATTGCCCATAATGTTTTCCAAAGCTGTTTTCTTGAGGTGTGTAAAAAAGCATGATTGTGTGGGAATGGGGTTACTCATGTTCCTTTCTACATAAACTATAACTTGGCATTTTTCTCATTTTTTCGTATTGTTTGTAAAACAGTTAACATCATTGATGAGTTTGAGTAAAGTCAATTTCACAGACATGTGTATAAGCCTACACATTTGGCAACCAGATATGCATTTTAGCCTTTAGCCTGGTCAAGGTGGAAAGCAGTTGCAGACAACAATTTACATTATGTTTGAGTTGAAAAATAAGAACCAAATAACATGGTGATAGAAGGTAAAGTTGCCTGTTACCAGCAATTTCTTCACTTTTCTTTTTGTTTTCCTTTTTAAAATTATCCATCTTCTAAAAAGTCAGGAATGTGTGGTAATGGGTTAAGTTCTATAATCAAAAAATTCTATTAAGCACTCATGTTCTTATAACTACCATTCCCCTTCTTTGACATAAGAATCGGATGTTTTTAGAACAAATTAAAAAAAATATCTGGACTTCCAATTAGTGTATCACTGACTCGTCTATTTTGGCTAAATATTAAGTTAAGATATGCCAAATGTTTGATCTGTTATAGAGGAAAACCTGTCTAAATGACAAAACTGATTTTTTTCAAATTTTGGAACAAACTGTCTTTCTGATTCACAAAAAAAAAAAAATCAACGACATAGTCAATCACAACACAATGATATCTTTTGACGCCCCACAGGAAAAAGGGTTTGGAAAATCATTGCTTTTAATTTGGACCAGTCTAAACTTTTGTTGTCTGGTAGTGGTTTAAAATGTGACAAAGTAACAAATGTTTTTTCGTATATTTTAATCCATTACCAGATGACAAAATTTTAGGATTGGAATCAATCTAAACTTTTGTCATCAGGTAATGGGTTGTTAATGAAGTTACTTTCTAACCTTATTTCACCTGTAAAGGAATTATCTGCATGAAATTTCTAGCAGACATCAGTACCTCCATTCAACCCATTACCAGACAACAAAACTTTGGACTTATATATTATATTTGATTGTTGTTCCTCTTACCTCCCCTCTTCCCCCTAACTATTTTCTGAGAGTAGTTCAGAAAGTGTTTGTTCAATGCCAATTTGCATACAAGTAATGCCAAAGGAGAGCTGTTTGGTCTCCAAAAACATTAATATATGGACTGTTTTCTCTTCTTGCAGTATCCTGAAGGCATTTCCAAACAACAGTTTGATCCAGAATTTGCAATTAGAGGGCTGCATTATGATATTAGAAAGGTATGAATCAAAATTTACTAGACTTCAGAACAATACTGCCGAAAATCCCTGTGTTGAAAGTACTCATGATAAGATGATTCAAATGAGTAGTAACAAGTATCATGACATTTGAGTGACTAATTCTCTATGTTGTAGACATATATGGTATCTTGTCTTTTTAATGTGACTTAATTCATGCATAAATCACAGAAATTGAGACCAGGTCACCCAGGATTGGTATTTCAAGCATGAATAAGTGACTCATCAGATGAAAAAGGATCTTCTTGGAAGTTTAAAAAGTTTCAACCCTGGTCAGACTTCTTAGTCGAAAAATCTTAGTTCTTTAATGGTTTTCAGAATTTAGTCCATTCTACCTAACCATATATACTGAACACAATAAGTTTAGAAATTCATTTTTGTACTTTCACAGGGCTCTGCAGACTCCCAGAATTTGGGGAGAAGTCATTTCTCACTAGTCTGAGAATTGGGAGAAGTTTTTCAAAATGGGGAGAAGTGGTGAGACTTTCAGGAGAAGTGGATCGCGTTAAAAATTAAGTTTTTGCGCGTATTCCTCATTTCTGTTAGAAAATAAAATAGCTTTACTACTAAGTAGTTGCATTTTATATTACGTATTATGCAATAAACATAGAAAATACTGCTTATCCTTTCAGTCCTCAATAAAGATCTTATTCCTGTGAACAAATACTTTTGTATTTTCCATTTTTAGGTTTGAGAATTCAAGAGATTGATTCTGATTTTTTTTTTTTTTCTTTTTAATATTTCATAATAGATTCATATCTGATAAGATAGTCAACTAATAAAAAAAATTCAAATAGTGTATAGGCAGTCTGAATGAAATGAGTAGTGTTCCTATTTAAAGCAGAAAATGAGAAAAGATTTCATTGTAACAACATGTATTTAATCAAACCATTACCAGAAGAAAAAATTCAGACTGGTACAAATTGAAAGAAGCTAAATAAGACATTTCAAAGTGAGCTTAAACAAGAAAGAATGTGCCAAAGAGGGTAGAAACATGTGGGGAAACGATAAATTGCTTGCTGCAATCATTTCCTCCTTTTTCCACAGTTTCCCATCAAAACATTTCAAGATGTCAAAATGGGGGATTGTGTGGTAATGAGTTAAAGTCTGTCCACTGTACCTGATAACATACAAATGGATAAAAATTGTCATTAATTGGTCAAAAAAGGTCCTCTGTGATTAAGTCAGTTATAATGTGTAAAGGGTAAGGGTTACTGCTGAGTACACAAAATCAGACTGTCTACATGCAGAGGTTTAAAGTTAACACAGGATAATTTGCTCCATTTTATAGGATTACATGTTATTTAAAGGAATTATTACCAACACAAGTAAGTGAAATTTAGTTTTTGGAAAGAATGTATCATAACAAGAAACTCAGGAAAAGATTGTAGCAGCCTTTAAATTGTTTGCCATAATTTTCTTCACTTGTTACAATTAAAGCAGATGATTCAAATTGAAGGATTCTAATGAAAAATGAATTTACTACTCTACGTAGATTTTCGGCAGAATTATTTTTCATCAAGATTTCAAATTTTTAACAAAATTTTGACTTCTGGTAAATGACACGGCGTCTGTAAATGTCGGCCATTATTCTCATTATGTGATAGTAGGCAACAAATCTCGTAGACTGATGATAACTTAATTTACAGAAATAATTAAAACTTAAGAAGGTAAAGGCTTTCTAGTGCCGATAGTTTACAAATCATTGCCGAAACCAATCAGCGTCGGTGTGAATGAAGCAAGCATGTCGACTATTAGCTGCCAGAACATACCCCTCTTCCTGTTAATCTGCTGGCCTCGCGACTATCGATACACGCTTGAATTACGATCAAGGGGCTTCCGACTGGCAGTTGTATAATTGCACACTGTCACCTAGTTTTATAGCCACTGGGCAAGATTTGGTTATCACCTATCGTATCCAGACGACTTCCCGAAAATTCCAGGCGACTTCGACTTCGCTTTGATCAGCAAATCAGGCGAAGTTTTATGAAACCAGGTGACTTTTTCGCCTGAGTTGCCCACTCTGCAGAGCCCTGCTTTCATAATCTCAAACTATATAAACATAAAAGAATAGGCAAAAGATTGGGTTGATTTGAAGAAAAAATTAATTGCCTTTAAAAATGGTTATTAGAAAAGGCTCAAACTTTGGAATTTTTAATTGAAAATTTCATCTAAAGAACATCAGGGTTTATAATGAAATTCACATGATCAGGTCAGTGTTTTTCTACTGTGTCCAAGAAAGTTGACAACAGCTTCACTAGAATGCATCCTTGATTGGCGGCATATATACAGCCATGGCCATAGTGTTAACATTTAAAGCTCTTTGGTGTTTTCCCTCAATCTGAGTCCACAGTTTTCATGGGATTCTCTTCAAACCTTCACATAATGATTGTACCATCATAAGGATTGTTGGGTCCAATCCGATTAGAAACACAAAAAGGTGCCTTATGAAAATTTGATTAAAAAATGTAGTAAAAATCATCAGATTCTCTTCAAACTTTCACTGAATGATTGTATCATTATTAGGATCACTCCTTTCGAATTTGGGCCCAACCTGTTGAGTTTCGCAGGAAAGGAGGCCCTATGAAAATTTAATTAAGAAATCCTTATCAACACTCTTAGAGTCCTTGGTTTCATCAGAATCTCATTAAACTTTCACAGAATGATTTTACCATTATAAGAATTGTTCCTTTCGGAATTTGGTCCGATCCATCAAGAAGCACGAGAAAATGGGCCTTATGAAATTTAATTGAAACACATTGTATTCTTGTTAACGCAATAAAGCCAACAGCTTCGATCGGTTTGATGAAACATTCTCAGAATGATTGTAGGATCAGAAGGATTATTGCTTTTGATATTGGGTCTGTACTGTTTAGAAACTTTGGAAAAGGGGTCTTATGAAAATTTCATTTAATCCATTCCCACACAACAGTATTTAAAGGGAGGTATCGGTGTTTTGGAAACCTAGATAAGAAAAATTACCAAGTGCCGAAAAATAGACTCAAACAAACATTTGATACTTTAAGTTAGGTCAGGTATTGTCTTGGTGGTTATCTAAAAGACCTAAAGTGGCTTTTTGTGGTTATATCGAAAAGGTTAAGCGGAATTCCAGGCTATTTTTAGATATCACGGAATTCGGTTGTCGACATCGAATGACCTAATTTGCATATGACCCAGTCAAATGAAGGTAACAAATTTATTAGCGAAACAGCCAACGTCCTAAATCATGTCACATGAAAGGACTGATCTTTACAGACCAGCTAGCGAACATTACTCTTGATGACGTAACAATGACGTTGGTTTGATGTAATTTGAACTAAATGCAAGGTTCTAACGGTTATTCCTGCCACATGAATGCCCTATAATCTTCATAACTGTCTCGAATTAATCTAAAAATAGATTAATAGCCTACGTAGGCTTTTAGGGAAATACCCTGCTTTTTTCTGATAAGCGACCTCATATTTTGGCAAAACTACTTTTCGGCATATTGTATTCAAATTGTTTATGAGAGGAAATTAAAATAATTAAAATCTGTGACATGAAAAAAACATCGATACCTACCTTAAGACTTGTCCAAATTGAGAGGAGCTGCTGACAACAATTTAAAATTCATGAAATCTTAGATTGTTTTCACTTTCTGGATGGAAACATTGTGTAAAATGAAGAAATTGCTTGTTAAAAGCAGTTTCTTCATTTTACACAATGTTTTCTCAATTGCTTTTCTTGAGAGGTGTCCAAAACCATCACTGTCTGGCAATGGGTTAAAAATCTGTGTTAACAAGTCTACAGCTTTCATAGGGTTCTGATTTGTCAAATATCAGGGAAAAAGCGGCATTACAATAATTTCATTAAAAGAAAAAACCATTAACATCATTAAGTCTACAGTTTTTAGCTCTACTGGCCAGAGGCAACTAGAGCTATTGCGATGGCTTTTCCCATTCGTGCGTCCATGCAACCCTCTGTCCATCTGTTGTCCGTCCGTTAAACTTTTCCTTGTTTACACGATAGAGTCAACAGTTTTCATCGGATTCTCTTCAAACTTTCACAGAATGATTGTACAATCATAAGGATTGTTCCTTTCGAAATTGGGTATGATCCGTCAAGAAACATGGGAAAAGGGGACTTATGAAAATTTAATTAAAAATTCCATTAAAAATCCTCGTTTACGCGATAGAGTCCACAGTTTTCATTGGATTCTCTTCAAACTTTCTCAGAATGATTGTACCATCATAAGGATCGTTCTTTCGAAAACAGGTATGGTCCGTCAAGAATCATGGGAAAAGGGGCCTTATGAAAATTTAATTAAAAAATCCTAGTTAACACAGGATTCTTTTAAAATTGGTTTGTTCTTTAAAGTATCATAAGAAAAGGGGCTGTATGAAAATTTCATTAAAAAGGCCTCATTAACACAATTAATCCGCAAATTTCTTCACAGATTCAGGGGTCGACACTAACATTGTCCCGGGCTCCCAAGGATCCCTGAAAATTGGAAAGGACCCCAACTATCTCAGGATGTGGATTCCGTCAGGATTCTACAATATTTCTCCAGTACAACAGATCTTTATGTATCAACTAATGCTCCTGATTTTTTGATCACTTGTTTTTGTAGAAAACATTATGGATAATGACAATTTCTTAATTTTCTACAATGTTTTCCAATTTTTTTTCAAGTTGGGCTCAGAAGGACGGGATTGCGTGTGAATGAGTTAACTTATATCAAGGAGGGAACCCTGATTATCTGGAGGGAAACCTGAAGTAATAACTAGGGATTCCCCATGGGATCCCATTGAAGCAAAGTTAATGTCGACCCCTGAGATTGATTGTACCATCATACAAATGTTGATTTTGACAATGGATCTAATCTGTCAAGTATCACCCGAAAAGGGCCTTATGAAAAACTTATTTGAATATTCTAGTTAACACAATGATATGCTCAGATTTCACTTGATTTAATTCAAACTTTCTCAGAATGATTGTACATTTATGAGGATAGTTCTTTTCGAAATTGGGTTCAATCCATCAAGTACCATGTAAAATGGGCCTTATGAAAATTATACTTAACCCCTTCCTGTACAAACTTGTGATTTTAAGTAGCTCGGAGTTTTGTCAAGCCCAATGCTGTCAGAGAGATGTCTTTGTAACAATTTCTTTCCATTTTTAGTGCATTAGTGTGTGCATCCATCCGGATTTTTGTTTGGGGCATGATTTCTCTTTATGGATGGATTTTAAAATAATTAGGCACATTTGTTCTTCTTGATGCATGCTATCGTCATGCAAAACATTTGTTGTGATACCTTTGAGGTCAAGGGCACAGTGTAAGGTTAAACAACAAAATTGACCAAGTCCAGAGCAAAATTTCAACATTTATGGATGGTTTGAAATAGTTGGCACATTAGTTCTTGTTGATGAGTGCTGGTGTCATGCCAAATGTTTGTTCTGATAAGTCCAAGGTCAAGGTCACAGCCGAAGGTGAAACAACGAAATTGACCTTTTCTGGAGCATAACTTCTACATTTATGGATGAGTCGTAAAATAATGTGGCACAGTTGTTCTTCTTGATGAGTGCTATTGTCATATTATACATGCAAGGTCAAGGTCACTGTTGAAGGTGAAACAACTTTGTCCAGAGCATAACTTCCACATTTATTGATGGACAGGAAAATAACTTGGCACAGTTGATGTACTTGGAGAATGCTTGTGTCATGCAAAATGTTTGTTGTGATACATCCAAGGTCAAGGTCTGTTTAAGAAAATCATTCTGTGCACCATTCTCTGTACAAATCAGTTGGCTCGACATGTTGTCCCTGGACAATCTATTTCTCGTATATTTTAGAAAACAACATGTAAAAGGAGGAAATTGCTTGCAACAAGCAATTTTGCCATTTTCCACAATATTTTTTACCAAATATGATGCTGTCAATTTAAATTGCAACAAATTTTTTTGGTGGTCTGCAACCTCTATCAATTTGGACTAATTTTAATTTTTAAAAAACAGGAAAGGGTTAAATATATTAGTAAACACAATGAAAACCCCATATTTTATCGAATTTACTTTCAACTTTCACATGAAATTTGGTCTGATCAGTCAAGAATCATCTGAAAAGGGGCATTATTTATGGAAATTTTATTACAAAATCTTTGTTAACACCATTAAGTCCACAGTTTTCATCGCATTCTCTTTAAACTTTCACAGAGTGATTGTATAATCCTAAGGCTTGATTCTTTTTAAAATTGGTAAGGTCAATAAATTGTCACTGGAAAAGGGGCCTTATGAGAACTTGATTGAAACATCCTCATTAATACAATAAAGTCCATAGTTTTCTTGTTTATGCGATGAAGTTCTTAATTATTATCAGATTTTTAAAATTTTGCAGGACAATTGTAGGGTTGTAAGTAAAGTTCCTATTGGAAATTAAGTGGATCCATTAGAAAACACGAGAAAAGGGGCCTTATGGGTTTTCACTCAAAACATTCTGGTTTACATGATCAAGTCCACAATTATTATCAGATTCTGAAAATTTCACAGATTGATTAAAGTGTCATAAGAGAAATTCCCTTTGGGAATGGAGTAGATCTTTCTTGAAATGCAGGAAAGGGGCCTTAAAGATCTTTGCTCAAAACAATAAGGGGGATAAAGTCCATTTTTAGCTCTCCTGAGCACTGTGCACTAAATGTGAGCTTTTGTGAATGAAAAATATCCGGTGTCTATCTGTCCATTTGTCCGTCTTTCCATCTGTGAACAATTTATTAAAAATCTTCTCTTCCTAAAACATAAGGCCTAGAGCTTTGATATTTGGTACATATTATCACCTATTGACCCTCTACCAAAATACTTCAAAGAATTACTGTACTTTTAAAATTGGCCCTTTTCTGTGCGATCCCTGATTTTAGAAAGGAAATCTTTGAAAATCTTCTCATCCTAAACCATAAGGCCTAGAGCTTTGATATTTGGTACATATCATTACCTATTGACCCTCTACCAAAATACTTCAAAGAATAATCATACTCTGAAAAAAAAGCCCTTTTCTGTGCGATTCCTGATTTTACAAAGGAATAAAGAAGGAAATCTTTGAAAATCTTCTTCTCCCAAATGATAAGGCCTAGATTGATATTTGGTACATATCATAACCTATTGATCCTCTAATTAAAAACTTCAAAGAATTAGGTATTCCGAAAATAAGCCCTTTTCTGTGCGATCCCTGATTTACAAAGGGATAAAGAAGGAAATCTTTGAGGTCTTAATCTCCCAAATTATAGGGCCTAGAGCTTTAACATTTTGTACATATCATCACCTATTGACCCTCTGCCAAAATACTTCAAAGAATTACCGTATTCTGAAAATTAGCCCTTTCCTGTGCAATCCCTGATTTTAGATTGGATTAAAGGGTGAAAAATTTCTCCTCCTAAACCATTAGGCCTAGAGCTTCGATATTTGGTATGTATTAATGTCCATTGACCCTCTTACAAAATACTTCAAAGAGTTACTGTATTCAGGAAATTAGTGCTATATGGTAGGATCATCAATATACCTAGGAGCAAAAGAGAAAATCCTTGAAAATCTTCTCCAAAATAATTAAACAGAGGGCTTTGCTATTTTATATATATCATAAAGCCATGAACCATCATACTCAGGGGAGCGATTTTGAAAATACTTCTGGGCAAAATCTATGGCCAATAGACATGGGCATGGCAGTGTGAGACTTGTTTTTCACTTTTACTATTTGAATGTTCCCTCATTATTTAAAAAGATGGCATCCAGATTTTTTTTAAATTCTGAATAAAGCCCTATTCTCATATAATATGCAGACATGTGCATGCTAATTTTGTCTTTATTGCTTGCAAATGCAGCATTATTCTTTGACCAGTTAGGGTTACACTACATTCCAAATAGAGGACTTACTATGGTCCACTGCTTTATAAAACAGAAAAATACTTCTGTTTCCATCTAGCAGCGGAGAGGAAGTGTGAATATTCCAGGCAAACCTATTGAAATTGTCAAAACATACTAAAAGGCTGATAAAGATATTGATTTACCAGAATGATATATCATGCATTTTATCTACCATTTCATTTGACACTGATCATTTATTGTTTGCAGAATTTCTTTACCCAATAGGAAATTGAAATTCAAAAAGTCTACAACAAAGGTAGGCCATTTGATTTCCCCATTGAACAGCTTAGCAAGCAAGTCTGTACTGAAGAGGTTAGTAGTTAACAAATTGACTGATCACGGCTGTCAATCAAAAAATCAATTACATCATTCATGATATCAGCAATGAATTTTGAAAAATAATGCAATTTAATATCTAAGCAAAACTTCCAGTCAGAGATTGCGGGAGGGGCTAGTGATCGTTCAACTGCATCAGAATGGAAGGTATTAAAGAGTTGATATATAAAGAAAATGTCTGTTTCAGGGCCTGCTTATGAAGATAGACTCCTTTCACAACATACAATTAGGTACTGTATACAGGGGAACAACTCCTATAGGTGATGAAGAAGTTCTTTCCCTTTATGAAGGTACACATGTTGGCATTGAAGACATGAACACATTTTATGGTACTGTAAGTACTCCTCTAAATATAATTCCTGGAACTTGGCTAAAAACTAATATTAAAAAGTTTATGATTAACTTACAGGAAAAGCAATAGCTTCACTTCTGATCGAATTTGTTCCGGATCTATAGGTTGAAAACCTTGTGAGAAGAGAATGAAATATCTGCATTCTTGGGTGTTGATAAAACTTACCTGCAGGATATGTTTTTAGCTCAATTTAATTCAAAGTGCAGAAGTTAGTTATTGTGTTCACCCTTTGTCCAGCTACCATCCCTTGTCTAGTGTTCTTAAACAATTTCTTTGAACAACATCTGCTCCCAATCCGCTAGGCTTATTGTAACCTAATTCGGCAGGAATTAGGGGTGTTCCCCAAAGGTCCCTGTTAGTCACTGAAACACATTTAACCCATTCCCACACGGCAAAATTTTAAACTGGTCCAAATTGAAAGAAGCTGCAGACGACAATTTCAAGTTGATATAATTATAGACTTCTTCGTCGCTTTGGATAGAAAACATTGTGGATAATAAAGAAATTGCTTGATAAAAGCAATTTTTTCATCTTCCCAGTGTTTCCGCCAGAGCACTTTTTCTGCGATTTTGACGCATATAAATCGTCAACAATGCAACAAAATTCACCAACTGCATTTTTTGTGATGCAACCTAAATTAACTTTGGAATACAAATTTTGTATGATATATTTGATGGCACTGAACTATCTTTGAGCTAAACTGTACAAAGCAAGTTCTTTTTACTGCCAGGGGAAGGCTTAAATTGAGTTTCACGGAAATCTGTCAACCCTGTTGTTGTTCAATTAATATGACTGGTTTATTTTCAGGTTTCTTGAGCCCAGTGTAATTATATGTAGAAACGCCCAATAAAACAAACTTTTATTGGGATTATATTTTTTCTTTCTTTTTAAACTCATTTTGATGGAAGCAATCATTTTGAATTACATTTCGAGTCAAGTTAAATTTAACGTTAAAACTGTGTCATCAATACTTTTCCTTCTACAGGTAATCCTTTGGCTAAACATTTTTGTATGGGTAACCTGGACGCTTTTGTAAACAGACGACAAAATTACGTAATTATGGCAGACAAACCAAAACCAAAATAGGCTAGCAGATTTTTCTGGCTGTCCCTAAATCCAATGAAAGTTCTAGCACTAGTAAAGATTCATCAAATGTGACTATAATTTGTTTATTTCTTTTAATTCAAGTAATTTGATCATTCTGTCCATAGATACTCTTTTAGGATAATTGTTTGAAAGCTTGATTTAATCATTTAAAAATTGACCCTCTAAAATTCTAAATGACTCCCAGAAATGAAGACACAGGGTCACAAATGACCCCCCAAAAATCGATCCTGGCAGAAACACTGTTTTCCACATTGTTTTCATAAGCTTTTTTCTTGAGGGGTGTAAAAAGGAGGGATTGAGTTGTAATGGGTTAATAGTCTGGTTCCTGCTCTTTCCTCCTACTTCTGAAGGCTTAAAACCTTGAAAATAGTTAGAATTGTTAGCCTGTGTCTCCAGGAGAAGTAGGTCCAAGGCCTATAGGAATAAAGAATGATTTCTTTAGCCAAATGGCTGTTCAGTTTCTACATAGTTAGGCAGGAATATTATATGGGTTGTCTACTTCAGAATTTGTGAAACCAGACTGACATTGCAGCAAAAAAGAGTCCATTGAGCTAAAAACATATCCTGCAGGTAAAAAATTTTCTACGCTTAAACTAGAGGGCCTAGAACCTTCATGTATGGCAAGGAGAATTACTTCATGGACCTCTATAATCTAATTTATATTAAGACCCTGGGTACCCCTAGGAAGTGTGTCAGGCCTTTACAGAAAAGGAGGATGCCTTTAGATGATCTCTTCACCCAAAGTACTGTCCTTATCAAAAACATATTTTCTAATGTCTAAATTTGGTTCCTTTAGATCAGTCCTGTCTCAGGTGAGTGTTTCGAGCCAGCATTTTCCTGATTTAAATGCCTATCAACAGCTTACACATTTGAGTGAGGGATTTTTTACAAGAAAAACTGTTGATAATTTGATATATGTCAGACAACATTATGTTTATATCATTTTATAGGATTTTTTCCAAATTGTGCCTTTCTTTACTGTGATAAATGATTAGGGTGATTAACCTTTGTTGTGCTGAATACTCCTATTTTGGCAGAAGGTAAAGACAAAGATCAGTCTGCACATATTATACAGCCTGATCGTACCACCTGTTTGTCACAAAAAAAGTCAGTGTTGTTCAAAATAGATTTTGAAAAAGAGGGACTCATAACTTGTGCTGCCAGTGCTTTCAGCCCTTTAATTTTAATGCTATTTAAAAAAGGATTTTATACAGCATGACAACTGTTAACAGATTTTTTGTATAAAGAACACATGGCCAAATCATAGTACAGTGAGCCAGTTCATATTGAACAAAAAATGATAAACATGAACATTTTTTTTCATTGAATTGACACTATCGATAACAAGAGTAACATAGAATGTTTGTAAAAACTACTTTCTTTGAGTTAGATTTGAGTGTTTATGACTTTAAATGCAATATCGTCAGATTTCATGACTCATATATTTTAGGCCTACGGAATGACAGAAAATAGTGCATTGCAGGTTTGCTCTTGTTTGATACCAGTTGTTCATGGAATGTTTCCTTGTTTATAATTGACAAAGTGCAGGCTCAACTCACTGACCTCCTAGTTAAATTTGTTTTTATATGTGGTCGGGGACATTAGATAAAAGTCAAATCTTTGGTTGGTGATCTACCTGTCATGACTACAGCTTGAGCTTGAACTGGAACAAGCTGTAGTTAGGACAGTTGCATTGCTAAACAAACAATAATGCTTAACATAAATGTTTAAAGTTAAATTCTAGTCTAAATAAATGATTTGATAAGTCAAACAACTTTTTGGTTGACAGTAACAATCTGTCAATTGTGAAGGTGGTTTTAATTTTAGCTTGACTATTCGAAAGAATAGGGGGGCTATTCCAGTCACCAGGGCGTCAGTGTCGGTACAGTTAAACCTTACGTGCAAGTGTCATATCTCAGTTTCTACTAATGCTATTTCTCTAAAACATTGCACATGTTTTTGTGTCAATAATAACAGCCCTAGACAAAGATTCAAGACCCTGACATTCATTTTGAATTAAAGGAATTTTAACCTTTTTGACTTAGAAATTCTTGGTTAAACCTTGCGGGTAACTGTCATATATCTTTAATAACTCTCTTTCTACCAAAGCTATTGCTTTGAAACTTTGCACTTTTCTTTGTTACAATAATATCAGCCTCTAGATGTATACTCTTTACTCTGACATTCATTTTAGTGGAATTTTTACCCTTTTTTGTACTTGGTAAAACATTATGTGCAACTGTCATATATCTTTAATAACTCTCTTTTCTACAAATACTATTGCTTTGAAACTTTACACATGTTTTTTTGACAATAATATATCAGCCACTAGACACAGTTTCATTACTATGGCATTCATTTTAGTGGAATTTTAACCTTTTTGGACTTAGAAATTTTTGTTTTTTGTTAAACCTTATGTGCAACTGTCATATATCTTTAATAATTCTTTTTCTACTAATGCTATTGCTTTGAATTTTTTTTATCTCTATTACCACTTAGGTATTATGCCTTATGTCAATATTGAATAATTGCTGTTACTATCCAGCACTCAGAATATGGAGTCCTCTGACAGCTCTTGTGTTTAATTTTATTTATTTATTTTTTTTTACTGTTTTTGAGCTGATTTCTAGCCTTCAGAAATTGATTATCTATGCAAGTTCCATTTTCTTACTTTTCTTGGCCAGGGCTCTATTGTTACTGTCTCTATATAGTATTTTAAGCTTTAAAAATAGAATTAATTAGATAGAAAACACCATTTGAGAGGATATTATATATAAAACTGGACAGCTTATTTTTGAATAATCATTTACGTTGTGAGGGATAATTTTTTAAGAATGGATCATGACTTTTGCAGTGAAACTGAATATTTCACAGGTTTTCACTGCTAGGTTTATAATAAACTTATGTATAACCATGAGTGTTTTTATCAAAGTTTTGCATTGCATAGAAACATAGTGTACATGTTAGAAAAAATCCAAATTTGATGGTGTCAAATTAAGTTCTGTACATGTTTGGTAGTTTTAGATGATGTCATATTCCTTCTAAAAAAAGTCACATTTAAGAATTATCTTTATTAAAAGAAAGTAAGATGTGAAAACTTTGAATTTCAAACAGAAATCCTACCTGTTTATGAAATTAATTATTTCACTCTAGATACCTTTTTGCATAAAAGGATTTTTATGCCCCCGCAGTGAAAGATCGGGGCATATTGTTTTACCATTGTCCGTCTGTCTGTCACTCAGTCTTTCCGTAGGTTGGTCTGTCTATCTGCAAAACTTTACCAAAAAACTTAACATTTCCAATTACTACCAGCCTATTCAAGATATAATGCTCATATTTATTATGATACATCTCCATAATACGCATCTCCTCATGTCAAGGTCAAGGTCATGTGATAAGGTCAAGGTCACATTCTAAGGTCAAATGTTTAGTCCTGTTTCTGGGACATTGTGTTTCACAAACACATCTTGTTTTACTTGTAGCTAATTGAAGGATGTTCAAATCTGTTAAAAATTTTGCAGAATGTTCTAAGATTTGAGAAACATTTCACCTACCTACTGTACAGTTGACACACAAGAAATTGATAAACTGGGTCAATGCTATAGACTTCAATTTCTGATTGTAAAATCTATATATAAAAAAAAAAAAAAAAATTATATGCCACGAATTGTCACAATCATCTTCTTTGTCTGTCCGTCCCAACGTCCATCTGTATGTCCACATCTTGTTAACACATCTCCCCCTACATTTTTTAACAAATTTGAACTATAGCGATGGCTTTTTCCCGTCTGGCATCCGTGCGTCCGCCTGTCCATGCGTCCTTCAAACTTTGCCTTGTTTACACGATAGAGTCCACATTTTTCATCGGCTTCCCTTCAAAATTTCACAGAATGATTGTACCATCATAAGGATCGTTACTTTCGAAATTGGGTATGATCCGTCATGAAACATTGGTAAAGGGGCCTAATTAAAACTTAATTAAAAAATCCTCGTTTACGCAATAGAGTCCACAGTTTTCATCGGATTATCTTCAAACTTTCACAGAATGATTGTACCATCATAAGAATCGTTCCTTTCGAAAATGGGTATGGTCTGTGAAGAAACATGGGAAAAGGGGCCTTATGAAAATTTAATTAAGAATTCCATTAAAAATCCTCATTTACCCAATAGAGTCCACAGTTTTCATCGGATTCTCTTCAAACTTTCTCAGAATGATTGTACCATCATAAGGATCATTCCTTTTGAAAATGGGAATGATCTGTCAAGAAACATGGGAAAAGTGGCCTTATGAAAAATTTAGTTAAAAAATCCTCATTAACACTCTAGAGACCACAGTTTTTATCAGATTCTCTTCAAACTTTCACAGAATGATTGTTCCAACATAAGGATCCTACCTTTCAAAATTTGGTATCATCTGTCAAGAAACATTGGAAAAGGGGCCTTATGAAAATTTAATTAAAAATTCCATTAAAAATCCTCGTTTACGCTATAGAGTCCACAGTTCTCATTGGATTCTCTTCAAACTTTCTCAGAATGATTGTACGATCATAAGGATCGTTTCTTTTGAAAATGGATATGATCCGACAAGAAACACAGGAAAAAGGGGCCTTATGAAAATTTTAATAAAAAAATTCTCATTAATAATCTAGAACCAACAATTTTCAACGGATTCTCTTCAAACTTTCACAGAATGATTGTACCATCATAAGGATTGTTCCTTTCGGAATCGAATATGATTCCTCAAGAAACATAGGAAAAGGGGCCTTATTAAATTTAATTCAAAGATCTTTGTTAACACTCTGACTTAAACTTTCAATGAAAGATTGTACCATTATAAGAATTGTTCTTTTCAAAATTTGGTATGATCAGTCAAGGACCACGGTAAAAAGGGGCCCAATAAAAACTGGATTGAAAAAGTTCTCGTTAACACATTAGATTCCATAGTTTTCAACAAATTCTCTTCAAACATTCCCAGAATGATTATTACATTAAATGGATTGTTCCTTTCGGAAGTAGGTTTGATCCATCAAGTTTCATGGGAAAAGGGGCCCTATGAAAATTTAATAAAAAAATCTTAGTTAACACATCATGGCCCTAGATTTCACCTGATTGACTTCAAACTTTCACATAATGATTGTACCATCATAAGGATTGTTCCTTTCAAATTGGGTCTGATCCATTGAGAAACATAGGAAAAGGGGCCTTAGGAAAATTCAATTAAAAAAATCTTAATTAATGCTTGTAAGTCCACAGATGAGATGGGGTTGTCTTTAGACTCAAACAGAATAATCATTCTTTTGTAAGAAGAGTTCCCTTTGGAATTGGTTCAGATCCATCAAGTAACATGTGAAGGGGCTATATGAAAATTCAACTAATAAAACCCTGTTAACACAATGAAGCCCACAGCTTTGATCAGATTTTGTTGAAACTTTCACAGAATGATTGGAAGGTCATAACTATCATTCTTTTCATAACAGGGTTTGAACTGTCAAGAAACAAAGGAAAAGAGGCCTTATGAAAATTTCATTTATAAATCCTTGTTACCAAGTCCAGAGCTTTCATCGGATTTTCTTCAAACATTCATAGAATAATTGTACAATAATAATGATTGTTGATGTTTGCATTAGACCTGATCCGTCAAGTATCACAGGAAAAGGAGCATTATGAAATTTAATTTTAAAATCATTGTACCACAATAAAGTCAACAGTTTTCATCAAATTCTGTTAAAACTTTCACAGAATGATTATTCCATCATGAGGATTCTTTCTTTTCAAATTAGGCGTGATCTGTCTAGTATCATGGGAAAAGGGGCCTTTGGAGAATTTTATCTATAATCCTTGTAAACAAGTCCGGAGCTTTCATTGGATTTTCTTCAAACCTTCACAGAATCATTGTACAATAATCACTATTGTTGATGCTGACATGAGACCTGATCCTTCAAGTATCACAGGAATAGGAGCTTTATGAAAATTTTATTTTAAAAATTTCACACCAAGATAAAGTCTGCAGTTTCATCAGATTCTGTTCAAACTTTCACAGAATGTTTGTACCATCATTAGGATTGTTTCTTTCCAAATTGGGCCGATCTGTCTAGTATCATAGGAAAAGGGGCTGTATGAAAAATTATTACCAAATCCTCATAAACACAACAATGTCCTCAGTCTTTATCAGAATCTCTTCAAACTTTAATAGAATGATTGTACCATCTTTTGGATTGTTCCTTTGTAAATTAGGTCTGATTGGTTAAGTGACACAAGAAAAGGGACCTTATAAAAATTTTATTACAAAACAGCATTATTACAATAAAGTCCTCAGTCTTTATCATTTTCTTCAAACTATCATTAGGATTGTTCCTTTGTACATTGGGTCTGATTTGTTAAGTTTCACGGAAAAAGGGGGCCTTATGAAAATTTTGTTACAAAAATTCTTGACACAATTCAGTCCACTGTTTTCATAGACTCTCTTTAACTTTTAAAGAATGATTGTACCTTCATTAGAATTGTTCCTTTTGAAATTTGGTTTGTTCTGTAAAGTATCATGAGAAAAGGGGCCCTATGAAGATTTCCCTATAAACTCATTAACACAATAAATTCCACAGAATACACAGATTGATTGTACCATCATCAATCTGATGATCTGATTATGGCAAGTGTCACATAAAAAGCGGCCTTATGAAAAACTTTCTTAAATATTCTGGTTGACACAATGATGTCCCTTAATTTCACCGGATTCACTTCAAAATTTCACAGAATGATTGTACAATCACTTAAATGGTTCTTTTCAGAACTGGGTACAATCCATCAAGTATCATGTAAAAAGGGGCCATATGATTATTTTTTTAAATATTCTAGTAAACATAATGAATTCCCATTATTTCATCGGATTCGAAGAATGAGAAAACCAATAGTAAAATATCACAGGAAAAGGGGCCTTATGAGAACAGAACTTGATTTCAATATCTTTGTTAACACAATTAAGTCAACAGTTTTATCGGATTCTCTTTAAAGATGCATGGAATGATTGTGGCATTCGAAACACAGGAAAAGGGGCCTTACAGAATATCATTCAAAACATCCTTGGGTATGTGATGAAGATCACAATCATTATCAAATTGTCTTTTAAATTTCACAGGACAATTGTGGGGTTGTAAGGAAAGTTCCTTTTGGAATGAATCTGATCCATCAGAAAACACAGGAAAAGGGGCCTTATTGATTTTAATTCAAAACAATCCTATTATGTGATAAAGTCCACAATTATTGTCAGATTCTGATGAAATATTCACAGAATGATTGTAGGGTCATAAGGTAACTTTCTTTTGGAAATGGAGTGGATCCGTCATGAAACATGGGAAAATCCTGCTTGAGGATTGTTGCTGAGAATGATAAAGGGGATAAAGCCCTTTTTTTTCTCTTTATGCATTCTTCTTTGAACAATTAACTTCCTTAACCCTTTCCTGGATAAACCCTTGATTTTACTTCACTGTGATTTTTTTACTCGAGAAAACATTGTGGAAAAAAGGAGAAATTACTTATAATAAGCAATTTCTCCTTTTCCCACAATGTTTTCTACCACAAAGGATTTTTTTTTTTTGGAATTGCATCCAATTTCCATTGTCCTCTGCATCTTCTTTCAATTTGGACCAGTCTAAAATTTCAAAAACCAGGAAAGGGTTAAATATCAGATTTCTTTAACGGAAAACTTGATAACCAGTAGTGCGTCTCAGGCCCTCATGGGCCTCTTGTTGACTGATTTAAGGGTGGTGCATATTGTGACTATGGAACTCTTGTTCTTACTTTAATCTAACAAACAAGAACATTTAGACAAAATAATCAATTATTGTCTATATCTTGACATTATAAACTACTATTTACACCAATTGGTAATTGTAAAACACATCTTTGTTCCATTAGTTTGGCTGAAATATGTCCTGTAGAGGTACGTGTACCAATCTGTCATTTTAAAGGTGATTGGACTAACAAAACACTACATCTTACAGGTAAATTATGAGGTAAAGATTTAGACATTATAGAGGTTTACATGGCGTAATCACATGGACATTCAAGCTAATGAATTTTGTCTGTAAATGGAATCCTATACTATAATATTGACCCAAACCTTGTATGATTAAATCTATTCCTTTTGATTTTTTTTCAGGGTCCCATGCACCAGTTGGTTGATATTTTTGCAATACCTGAATTGAATCTCATCACCAATGTAACTGATGTAAGTTTTTGAGACAATTTCTAAGGCAAAATAAATAAGATAAAATAAATGAAAATGAATATTTAGATAATTGTCTCAATTTTCAAAGAAATAATTCTTATAATGGTAGAATCTATAAATGTTTGATGAGAATCAGAACAAGATTTTGGACAATATAGAGTAAAACCATTCCCACACGGAAAAATCTTTTGGAAAACATTCTACACAATGAAGAAATAGCTAGTTACATGCTTATTCTTCAAAGTTCACAATATTTTCCACCCTTAAAATAAAAGATTTCCTAATTTCCACCAACTTTGAATTGTGGTCTGCAACTTCTTTCAGTTTAGATCAGTCTAAAATTTTGTAGTTTGGTAATGGGTTACTATTATGAAGCTTACAGATAGATGCACATATATATGGATTGGAAATGAATTACATAACAGCTTTCCTACACTAGAGGTAAAAAGTAATTTTGTTTATCATGATGGTTAGAGGTGTAGATGGAGGGCGTTATTCGTATTTTAGATTGAAATATTTCACCAACACTATCATAAACCCTATATTGTAGGTTCTATTGTGAAATAAGGATTTTAGAATGCTGTTACCCTCTCCAATCTAGACCTCTGATGGTACATTTACTACTTAACCCATTACTAGATGTCTAAATGTTGATTAGTGCACATTGAAAGAAGTTGCAGATGATAATTTTAAGTTCAGGAAATTGTGATTTTTTAGCTCACCTGAGCACAACATGCTCAATGTGAGCTTTTGTGATCACCTTTGTCTGTTACATTGCAAGGCATCAAAAATTCTTTCAACATCTTTTTCTCAGTAACCAATGGGCCATTTCAAACAAACTTGGCATGTGTGTTCCTTGGGTTACCCTTCTCAAAAGTTGTTTGAAGAATTTTGATTGACCCTAAAATATGGGTGTGGCGGGGGGGGGGCAATTTTGAACTTTAAAATCTTTAAACGTCTTCTTCTCAGTAATCACAGGGCCAATTTCAATCAAACTTGGCATATATGTTTCTTGGGTGACCCTTCACAAAAGTTGTTTGCAGAATTTTTATTGACCCCAAATATATGGGCATGGCAGGGCGGGGCTTATTTTGACTTTGAAATCATTACACCTTTTTGCCTTAGTAACCACTTGTCTAATTTTAACCAAACTTTGCAGAAATGTTCCTTTGGTGACCCTTCTCAAAAGTTGAAATTTTGATTGACCCCCAAATATGGGCGTTGTAGGGCGGGGCAGTTTTTGACTTTGAAATCTTTACACATCTTCTTCTCAGTAACCATTGGGCCAATTTCAAACAAACTTGGCATGAATCTTCCTTGGGTGACCCTTATTAGAAGTTGATGCGAAATTTTTATTTACCCCCAAATATGGGCATGGCAGGGTGAGGCTTATTTTGATTTCGAAATCTTTAAACATCTTCTCCTCCCAAACCAGTGGGCCAATTTCTATAAAACTTGGCTTGAATCTTACTTAAAGACATTTCTCAAAACTTGTTTGTGGTAATTTTGGGGTGTCGTGGGTTTGAATCTCAGTGGCAGCTCAAAATCTTTACTGCATTTTGTCTCCCCAATGGAAAGATGATCCTAAACCTAAATGGGATGGCAGCTGGAGGCTAGGAAAGGATGTAATGCTAATGCTGGTGCAAAAAATACCAGGAATTCATTGTTAAATGCTCCACAATATGACTGAAAAAAATTTAAAAATGACTTGGGTCAACTTTCATCGGACATTTAGCACAATCATTGTGACAAGTACCTTTCGTCTCCAACCAATGGGCAAAAGACAAGCGGTATGTGAAAGTGAGATGGGCAACTAGTAAGGAACAGCATCTGATCTCTAGTGTTTAACAAACAGGACAACTTTTAAGATTATAATTAATTTCTTTTCGTCAAACCTACTTGTAGTGAACAAGACAAAGTTGTCACTATGACAAGTCAGTGTATGTGCCTTAGTTCACATTTGTCAGGACCATTTTGGTTGAAAAAATAAAATGTCTCAATCTGGATAGTGAGTAGATGTGCCATTTGGAAGAAATTTTCAGATAAACTCTATGTCAAAGCTCAAGGTTTTTTTTTTCAATTATCATAAATTAGTCAGGTGAGCAATTTTGGGCTATTGTGGTCCTCTTGTTTGTCTTACAGGTCAGAAAACACCCTGGAAAATGTAGAAATTGCTGCATTTTCATAGTGTTTTTAAAAGCTTTTTTATTGATGTTAAATTTTGAAGCGAGCAAATATTCTTAAAAAAATTAGTAACTTATTAAGCCATTATCAAATGACAAAATTTTAAACTGGTCCAATTTGAAAGAATTTTCTGAAGACAATTTTCATTTACTGAAATTTTAAAATCTTTGTCCATTTTTCACGATGTTTTCTTGAGGAGCTTCAAAAAGCAGGAATGTGCTGGACTTGGTTAAAATATTATTCCTGTCAACACCCAGGTTATAACATGCTTATTACAACCAAAAAATGTACATTTTGTACAATAATGATTAAAAGTGCTTGGTCACAAAAGAACACATTCACTTTGACAATATAATGTATGAGGTCTTGAACTTTCAATTCGTCTTGCATCCTAATAAAAACCCAGATCATTGGACTCTATTGATTACAACTCCAATTTGTCAGCATTCTTGTTTCAAATAACAGGAAGTTGCAGTTAAAACAAGAGTTCCCAAAGTCAGTGTCATCCCCTTATGAATGCGTGCATAAAATATGAGTACCCTGGGATGAAAAATGACCAAGATTATGAAGTTAAAGTTTTGGGTCAAAGTGTTCATAAGGGGTAAAGGGTTTACGTCACATGACCAAGGTCATTGTCTCAAATGAAAGCCAATCTGATGAAAACATGCATGAAAACCTTGTGTACACTCTAGCTTTTGCATGTTTGGCACAAATGCCTTGAAATATTGTCAGAATGTTTGCCTACATGAGATCTCAGACAAGTTTAAAATGGATCATGTGGGGTCAAAAAGTAGGTCACTTGGTCAAATCTTAGAAAAACCTAGTGTGTACTGTAGAGGCCCCAATTTTTTGCTCAAATGTCATGATTTTTGGACAAAAATGATGTCTGCATATCTTGGACAAGTTCAAAATGTCACATGTGGACAAAAACTGGGTCACTAGGTCAAACTTGAGAAATACCTTGTGAGCAAATCTAGCTTGATACTTAGTTGTAGATATCTCAATCAAGTTGGACATCAGTTCATATGGGGTCAAAAACTATGTCACAAGATCAAATCATAGAAAACCGTTGTGTGCACTCTAGAGGCTACATTTTTGGCTCTAATGTTTTGAAAATTGGTCAGAATGTTTTTCTCCATGATATCTCAGTCAAGTTAAATAAATGTATATTGATTCACATGGAGCTAAAAACTAGGTCACAAGTTCAAACCTTAGAAAAACCTTATGTGCACTCTCAGGCCATATTATTGTATCAAAGGTCTTCATATTTGTTCAAAATATGTTTCCATAATCTCTTTCCCATTCATTATTGTGTCACATGGTTAATAAAGTAGGTCACCTTGTTATAAAGTCACTATACTTCTGGCATAAATATCTTACACATGATAAGAATGTCTTTATAGTTCAATTTCTAAGACAAGACTTTGGTAACAGATCTGGTCAGGACAAGATAAGGTCACTTGAGCCATTTTACTTCTATAGTAATCGACTCAGGTGAGTGCTTTAGGGCCAATGGCCCTCTTGTTTTATAAGAGGTTAAATGTCAAGGTCACAATGTCAAGGTCATTGTCTCAATTGAAAACCTATCTCCTGATGAGTGCATGTGTGAAACATGAGCCTGTCTAGCAGTAGTTATAATAGTTATATAAAAACTTTAACCAAGTTCGATGCAACACTGATGCTGACACTGAGGGTATGACAAAAGTTCTGCTGAGACTTTCGTACAAGATGAGCTAAAATTTAAATTCTTCTTGGGTGACCTACATGTTGTTACTACAACTTGGGTTAAACATTGCTCTTCCAGTGTAAATGAATGATCTCACAGGTCAATTGATTGTTTTATTGGCATCATAGATTCATCAGTTGTTGGAATGTCACATAGAGGCTCATATGGAAGTTATTTGTGTTGTTTAGTATCAATATTGATTAAGTTTTAAATATTATTTTCAGTTTTTCATTGAGAACAATATACCATATGATCCTGAATATGTTTTCTACGACATCAGGGTGAGTTTCTTAACTTTTGTAATGTTTTGCTATTTGCTACATGGATTCTTTGAATCTCATTTGAATAAGAGATTGTTCTATCAAGTCAAGTTTTTCTTTTAAAATCCCAGGAAGACTTTGACAAAATTTGAAACAAGGGACTTATTGTAATCCTCAGATGATGATTTGATTCTTTCAGGTTTTAAAACCAACATCCTTTTTGGTTTTGGTCATCTGAACTGTAAATGTTTATTTGCATCAAGACATAAATCATATGATTTTTTAGATTTATGAATTAAAAATAAAACTTTTTGATACTTGTCAATAAACTAAAAATATGAAGTTTTAAGAGCCTTCAATTTATTCCATTGAAGACAAAGTGTTACTTAGACTTAAGCAAAGACTCTTTTAGAGAGCAAAATTTGAATTTAACCCAATCCCAAACAATCCCTCCTTTATAGGCCCCTTAGGAAAATAGTTCTGGGAAAAATGTGGAAAATTAAGAAATTGCTTGTAACAAGCAATATCTGCATTTTCAACATTTTTTTCTACCCAGAGAAACAAAGATTTTTTGAAATTTAAACAATTTCAAATTTTCTTCTGCAACTTGTCTCAATTTGGATCCGTCTAAATTTTCACTGTGTTGGAATTGGTCAAGCTAGTCCAAAAAGAAAGCAATCAAGAACAATAAGAATATTTCTTTAATGCTTTCAGGTGGATTATCGAGAAATAACGGTAGATTATCATTTGATAAACTCACCGCCTATCCAGTGAAATTATCAAAAACTTATGCCCCGCTTTCGTTCATTTCCCCCATCTGACATTATCTAAACTGAGCCAAATAAGTGTCGTCATCATAAGCGTTGCATAGCAGTCACGTGCAAAATGACGCGCTTTAAGAAAATTAGTCATAAATTGTTCGCATTTTGACTAATTTTTGCATTTAAGAAATAGAACAAACCTTTATTTTTCGAGTAAGATTGATTGATATTTCATTTCGTGAACAACAAAAGCTACATTTCCACTTGTGGCTTGGCAACTCATGAAAATAAAGCTTTTGTTGTTCACTCATTAAAATATTAATCATTCTTACACTGAAATGTGTGTATTTCCGTTTATTTATCGTCGCTACCGTAGCACATGCCCATATGAGCGACGCCCCCAGAAGACGGTTAGTTGTTACGGGGGATAGTGCAAGGATACAGAACGAAACTGCTGAGAGCTCCGCCTGGTTCTTTAACGTGCTCGATGGATAGCATCGTCACACGGGGCCTCGGTTTAACGTCTCATCCGAAAGACAATTAGTTGAGTTAGTTGATATGGTCAGCCCAGGGCTCGAACCCGTGATCTTGAGGTTTGAAGTCAAGTGCTCTACCAACTGAGCTAATCGGGCTGACCTTACACTGAAACAAACAATTATCCTCTATTTATATAATAGGATAAATTGATGGTGAGAGATCAAAACCACATTGCTACAGGTTATTTAAAGCTTTAATTACAAGGTTTTGGTGACCCATTAATAGATTGTTGTATTGTACATTTTCTTTCTCAAATTTACTTTTACTTGTGATAATTTGATAAAGATACTGGCTCTTTGTAGATAGATTTCATAGCGGCTTGTATTAAAAATGCCATGTATGAAGCATATTATTGAAAGTTACTTTTCAACTAAATTATAATATAAAAAGGTCTACTTAGTGCTATGCAAGTGTATCAGGTTTCATCACTTGGGGGAGTCTAAGACTCCCAATTTCCAGGATGGACTCCCTTATTTCGTAAACTGGGAGTCCCATGGACTCCCTGACCTTAGGTGAAAATCAAGATCAGGAATATGGTTGATCATCATATACACAATACTCAATGTTAGAACTCTTTTAAAACTTCTTCTTTTCTCATTTCTTGATTTATCTTTTTATGCCCTGTATCGTAAGATCAAGGCATATAGTCTATCTGTCCTTCTGTTGGTCTGTCTGTCTGCAAAAAACTTAACAATTTATTTAAGCCTATTTAAGATACAATGCCCATATTGGGCATGATTTACATCTACAGGTACCAAGGTCATGTGACAAGGTCAAGGCCACTTATCTAGATTACATTTCTAAACAAGGTGCCAAATTGTCACAAGATACGCCCGTCACACTGCTTAATATTAACTGGAGGTTTGAATAGAACTGAGGTTATTTTGAATGAATATTTTTTCTCAAACAAAGTATGGAAAACAACAAAGGACAAAAACTCAAATTAAACGCTAGGTTGAGTTATGGTTCTTGTACACTGCACCCCCCCCCCCCCCTGGTGAGATCTATCCATCCATGAAGTTTCATGTTTCTAGCTATTTTACTTTTAGAGATATACTCCAGACAAGATTCAAGTATGAAAAACAACAAAGGGCAATAACTCAAAAAATAGGCTAGGTAGAGTAATGGTTCTTGTACACTGCACTCCCACTTGGTGAGCTCTATCCATCCATGAAATTTCATTATTCTAGCTATTATACTTTTAGAGATATACGCCGGACAAGATTTAAGTATGAAAAACAACAAAGGGCAATAACTCAAAAAATAGGCCAGGTAGAGTAATGGTTCTTGTACACTGCACTCCCACTTGGTGAGCTCTATCCATCCATGAAATTTCATTATTCTAGCTATTATACTTTTAGAGATATACGCCGGACTAGATTTAAGTATGAAAAACAACAAAGGGCAATAACTAAAAAAATAGGCCAGGTAGAGTTATGGTTTTTGTGCACTGCACTCCCCCTTGGTGAGATCTATACACCCATAAAGTTTCATGATCCTAGCTATAATACTTTTAGAGATATAATTCGGACAAGATTCAAGTATGAAAAACAACAAAGGGCAATAACTCAAAAAATAGGCCAGGTAGAGTTATGGATCTTGTACACTGCACTCCCAGTTGTTGAGCTCTATCCATCCATGTAATTAAATTATTCTAGCTATTATACTTTTAGAGATATAATCCGGACAAGATTCAAGTATGAAAAAAAAACAAAGGGCAATAACTCAAAAAATTGGCTAGATAGAGTTATGGTTCTTGTACACTGCACTCCCCCTTGGTAAGCTCTATCCATCCATGTAATTTCATGATTCTTGCTATTATACTTTTAGAGATATACTTCGGACAAGATTAAAGTATAAAAAACAACAAAGGGCAATAACTCAAAAAATAGGCCAGGTTGAGTTATGGTTCTTGTACACTGCACTCCCACTTGTTGTGATCTATCCATCCATGTAATATCATGATTCTAGCTATTATACTTTTAGAGATATACTCCGGACAAGATTCAAGTATGAAAAACAACAAAGGGCAATAACTCAAAAAATTGGCTAGGTAGAGTTATGGTTCTTGTACACTGCACTCCCACTTGGTGAGCTCTATCCATCCATGTAATTTCATGATTCTAGCTATTATACTTTTAGAGATATACTTCGGACAAGATTCAAGTATAAAAAACAACAAAGGGCAATAACTCAAAAAATAGGCCAGGTTGAGTTATGGTTCTTGTGCACTGCACTCCCACTTGGTGTGATCTATCCATCCATGAAATTTCATGATTCTAGCTATTATACTTTTAGAGATATACTCTGGACAAGATTCAAGTATGAAAAACAACAAAGGGCAATAACTCAAAAAATTGGCTAGGTAGAGTTATGGTTCTTGTACACTGCACTCCCCCTTGGTAAGCTCTATCCATCCATGTAATTTCATGATTCTAGCTATTATACTTTTAGAGATATACTTCGGACAAGATTCAAGTATGAAAAACAACAAAGGGCAATAACTCAAAAAATAGGCCAGGTAGAGTTATGGTTCTTGTGCACTGCACTCCCCCTTGGTGAGATCTATACACCCATGAAGTATCATGATCCTAGCTATAATACTTTTAGAGATATACTCCGGACAAGATTCAAGTATGAAAAACAACAAAGGGCAATAACTCAAAAAATAGGCCAGGTAGAGTTATGGTTATTGAGCACTGCACTCCGTTTCGATGAGAAGAATATAACTGCCAAGTTTAAAGTCAATCGGACTTACGGTGACAGAGTTATGCTCCGGACAAAGAAGTGGACACCGCCCGGACAACCGGACGCCCGGACGACCGGACGCCCGGACGGCCGGACGCCCGGACGCCACGGGTGATCCCATAATACGTCCCGTCTTCGACGGGCGTATAAAAAATGCTAGGGCAAGGTGTTTCACAAACACATCTTGTTCAGTTCATGATTAATTCAGCTTACATTTTATTAGCCCATCCATTTTCAGAGAAACAAAAAAGAAAACCATTTACTCTTCTTGCAAAGTTAAGTTGTAAAAAGTTAAATCAATTACAATGATAATCATAGCTTTTTTATGAAGACAGTTAGTCTCTATGTGTAACTTTTTGCTCAGACTCTATGATTTTATAAGCCGGGAGTCTAATCTAGATTCTTTTCATTTGTGAAATAAGTGTCAAACCCTGTAAACCAGATCTTTTTGAACATTACAGATTTTGTACAAGTTATTCTTGTGTCTTTCTCTGTTGACCACAAAACACTGTCACTTTATCATATTTTGTAGAATGCAGTACAAGAAGTCCATAAATCAGGAGCTTTACATCAGACAATTATGGATGATATAGGTAGAGAACACTTTTCATCCATTACCTTAAAATCCTGTTTATTCACAAATCCCCCAGTGTAGGTAAATAATGTGGGGAATGGAGAAATTGCTTGCCACAAGCAATTTCTTCATTTTCCACATTGTTTCAATCTAGACAACAGAGATATTTCTAATTCCATCAACTTGAAATTATCATGCGCAATTTGCCTGAATTTGGAACAGTCTTACATTTTGATTCCTGTTCATGGATTTTTATGCCATTTATCTTTTCTTATAGTGATCTGAAATTATTCCTACACGGACAGGCAGGGATTTGTGTAAATAAAGATTGGTCCAATTCAACAGTTTGTACTGTCTGATCTGGGACTTCACAAGTTATGAAGCATTTTCATCCCCTTGCAAATGTTGATATGGAATTAATAATACCCATAAACTCTGTTAGGAGCTTGTCAGTCTGTGCATCTGTCAGTCAGCCTGTAGCTATTTGTCTGCTCTTTTTCTCATAAACTACTGGATGAATTTTATTCAAACTTCACAGGTAGACTCGGTACCAAGCAGAGATATGCATATCCTTTTTTCATTACGGCCCTCAAGAAAAAAACTTTGGAAAACATTGTGGATAATGAAGAAATTGCTTGTATCAAGCAATTTCTTCATTCTCCACAATGTTTTCTATCCAAAAAGACGAAAAAATTCAAAATTCCGTCAACTTGAAATCGTCATCTGCAGCTTCTTTCAATTTGGACCAGTCTAAAATTTTGCTGTGTTGGAATGGGTTAAGGCCAGTTGATAAGATATTGTATCCATGTATTTTCTCTCAAACTATCAAATGGATTTGATTCAAAGTTCACAGATAGACTCAGTATCAAGAAGAGATGTGCATATCTTTTTTCGGTTAAGGTCCATTTACTTTTAATAGAGTTAAGATCCTTTAACCCTTTCCTGTATAATCACTTGTTTTTTCAAAAGAAACTGCAGACAACAGAAATTTTAGACAAGACCCACTTGAAATTCAAAGAATTTGAAGACAACATTTAAATAAGTTCCTAACAATGAAGAAAACAGATAAATTGATTGCTCAAAATAAGCTATAGTGAAGCCCTCTTAATTACTACCCTGATAAAAGCAAATCACTACTTAATTGCTACAAGCTTTATGCACTAACATTAGATTTATAGAACAATGGCTCCTGTTAATTGCAACTTCTTGTGAATTGAAAGAAAAATGTTGAAAAAATTGATGAAGGAATTAACAGTATTCCACTTTATAGTGATGAGGATTCACCAACCAGCATAGTTATAAAGTTCATTGAAAAACTTCATAATCAAGGAGTGACATTTCCTATCATTCACATGTGCACCACATAGACTAAGATTACCCTGTGCATTTACACAGTCTGATCTAAGCCTTCACAATGCCCTCTATAGATGATAACTGACCCAAAGCTTCTCAAGACAATCAGGGAATATTCAAGATGCCCGGGTTACTGTCCAGGCTCAATACCTGTGCTTCATGAATATGGTTGGAAATGTCAAACACAGCCCATTTAGATTTGTTGGTGAACATGGAGCAAGATAATGAAAATATTTTATATTTGTTTAACTGTGTTAGATACTTTAGAATTTTAAGAGTTTGATACAGATTATCTTTTTCTTGTCACACTGAATGAAATATTGTCTAAGACCTGCATCAACACATTACCTGACACCAAAATTTTAGACTGGTCCTAATACAATCAAGTTGTAGACGACAATTTGAAGTTTTTGAAATTTTAGATATTTTCAGCTTTCAAGGTAAAAGACTTTGTGGAAAATAAAGAAATTGCCTTTTGCGAGCAATTTCTTCATTTTACACAATGTTTTCCCAATTGTTTTTCTTGAGGGGCATCAAAAAGTGTCATTGTGTGGGCATTAGTTAGACCAAAGGACTGGAAGGCCTGGGTACTGGTCAACCGTTCTGTAAAAATCATATATTATTAACAGCCATAGCTTGTAAGGGACTAATGTGTTATGTAGAGTAAGATAAGACAACAGATACATGCATGCTGATCCTTGTCTATGCCCCTTGTCAGGAGTATTTAGGGTTTAGCAAGAAAAGGGTAAAAATTGAGATGCTTTGTTTTTTGCAGAAAAGTTTTTAGATAAAGGAGAAGAAACAAAACAATTTCTAAAGAGGTTGGCAGAGGCAGGAAAAAGGATGTTTATTATCACTAACAGTGGGTTTCCATTCATGTATGTGCTATCAGATAATTTTTACCTACTAGTTAAAAGTTTAGAACTTCTTTGTAGCCATTCCATATTAAAGTATATACTTTTTATACGCCCATCAAAGACGGGACGTATTATGGGATCACCCGTGGTGTCCGGGCGTCCGGTTGTCCAGGCGGTGTCCACTTCTTTGTCCGGATATATCTCTGTCACCGTAAGTCCAATTGACTTTAAACTTGGCAGTTATATTCTTCTCATCAATACGGAGTGCAGTGCTCAATAACCATAACTCTACCTGGCCTATTTTTTGAGTTATTGCCCTTTGTTGTTTTTCATACTTGAATCTTGTCCGGAGTATATCTCTAAAAGTATTATAGCTAGGATCATGAAACTTCATGGGTGTATAGAGCTCACCAAGTGGGAGTGCAGAGCACAAGAATCATAACTCTACCTAGCCTATTTTTTTAGTTATTGCTCTTTGTTGTTTTTCGTACTTGAATCTTGTCCGGAGTATATCTCTCAAAGTATAATAGCTAGAATCATGAAACTTCATGGGTGTATAGATCTCACCAAGGGGGAGTGCAGTGCACAAGAATCATAACTCTACCTGGCCTATTTTTTGAGTTATTGCCCTTTGTTGTTTTTCATACTTGAATCTTGTCTGGAGTATATCTCTAAAAGCATTACGGGTAGGATCATGAAACTTCATGGATGGATACAGGTCACCAAGTGGGAGTGCAGTGTACAAGAACCATAACTCTACCTAGCCTATTTTTTTAGTTATTGCTCTTTGTTGTTTTTCGTACTTGAATCTTGTCCGGAGTATATCTCTCAAAGTATAATAGCTAGAATCATGAAACTTCATGGGTGTATAGATCTCACCAAGGGGGGATGCAGTGCACAAGAATCATAACTCTACCTGGCCTATATTTTGAGTTATTGCCCTTTGCTGTTTTTCATACTTGAATCTTGTCTGGAGTATATCTCTAAAAGTTTAATAGCTAGAATCATGAAATTTCATGGATGGATAGAGCTCACCAAGTGGGAGTGCAGTGTACAAAAACCATAACTCTTCCTAGCCTATTTTTTGAGTTATTGCCCTTTGCTGTTTTTCATACTAGAATTTTGTCCGGAGTATATCTCTTAAAGTATAATATCTAGAATCATGAAACTACATGGATGGATAGATCTCACCAAGTGGGAGTGCAGTGTACAAGAACCATAACTCTACCTAGCCTATTTTTTTAGTTATTGCTCTTTGTTGTTTTTCGTACTTGAATCTTGTCCGGAGTATATCTCTCAAAGTATAATAGCTAGAATCATGAAACTTCATGGGTGTATAGATCTCACCAAGGGGGGATGCAGTGCACAAGAATCATAACTCTACCTGGCCTATATTTTGAGTTATTGCCCTTTGCTGTTTTTCATACTTGAATCTTGTCTGGAGTATATCTCTAAAAGTTTAATAGCTAGAATCATGAAATTTCATGGATGGATAGAGCTCACCAAGTGGGAGTGCAGTGTACAAAAACCATAACTCTTCCTAGCCTATTTTTTGAGTTATTGCCCTTTGCTGTTTTTCATACTAGAATTTTGTCCGGAGTATATCTCTTAAAGTATAATATCTAGAATCATGAAACTACATGGATGGATAGATCTCACCAAGTGGGAGTGCAGTGTACAAGAACCATAACTCTACCTAGCGTATATTTTGAGTTATTGTCCTTTGTTGTTTTTCATACTTTGTTTGTAAAAAAATATTCATTCAAAATAACCTCAGTTCTTTTCGAACCCCCTGTTAGTATTAAGCAGTGTGACGGGTATATCTTGTGACAATTTGGCACCTTGTTTGTATTCATCTTTTGCTGTTTTGGAGAAAAGGTGTGGTATTGCTATAGCCTTAGCATTCTCAGCACTGTCATTGAAAAAAAACTTTGACCTTTGGTGATATTTGTGCTGTAACCAAAGATACCCCTTTTATGCTTCCAATTTATGTTCACTATCAAAAAGCCATCTTTACTCATCAAGGGGCTAATTCCAACCTCACTTTAACCTTTCCTGGACAAAAGTCTTTGGGAAAAGCTATTATCATACCCTCTTATGTCAGCATTAGTGTCAGCGTCTGCATTTGGTTAAAGTCTTTAGGTCTATCAATATTTACTCTAGAGGGTGTATATTTTACAGAAACAATCAACAGAGAATTGGCTTCCAGTTGAGACCAACATACATTTCTCTGCTTATATAACTACTGAAATGTTGAATGACATTACCATCATTCTTAATGGAAATTTGTTGAACTAGCTGCCTTTAGTATAGTTTTTTTTTCTTAAACAAGAAATATGAATATTGATTCAACTTATTATTAGGTTTTGACTTGTCCAAATTGAAAGGAGTTTGAAAGGAGACAATTTCTTTGTCTTTTAAGATAGAAAACATCATGGAAAATGAATAGTTTGCTTCTTAAAAACAATTTCTACATTAACTTCTTAGAAGCATCTCTACATCAACCACTGTGTTTTCAAAAGTGTCATAAAAAAGCAGGATTGTGTGAAATGGGTTAAAGCTTTTGATTTTTAGCCCATAATGTTATGCTCAAAAAGGTATTGGTCTTTCTTTCAGAGATGCTGGGATGAACTATTTAGTTGGGAAACATTGGAGAGATATGTTTGATATTATTGTTGTGCATGCTAGAAAACCAAAGTTCTTCAACGAAAATTCAAGGTAATATCTTATTATATTTCTGATATTAATGAATATATTTTACATGGATGAATGTTTTAGAAGAATACTAACACAATTCCAAGTGTTAACATGATGAAGAAATAAAGCTATGGAAAACATCGTTACATTTCTGATACCGTTTATATTTGTAGTGATATGGTGATGCATTATATGATTTTAAAACCTCTTTCAAATCAAATTACAGTAGAAAATTCACACTGTATCATTATTTCACAAACTTAGTTAAAGCCATTACTCTTTTTTTCTATACTAAATGTGTTTTCAACCTTATCTGTTTCTTTTTTTCTCTTGCTCTTGATATCTGTTGTCAATTTGATCAGATCAGATATTTCGTGTAATAGACTATTTAATTACCTGTTGTTGAAATGTTGTTTTTCTCCTCAGTTCCAATATTATTTAACCTATCATTACACACTCCCAATCTAGCTCACATGAGCACATGTTCAAGGTGAGCTTTGGTGATCATGCTGTGTCCAGCATCCCTCGTGCAAAGTCCATTGTCCATCAACACTCTAGGGTGCACTCTAGAAGCCACATTTTTGGCTGAAATGTTGTGGTCAGAATGTTTGTCTCCATGAAACCTCAGATATTTGATCAACTTGGGTCAAAAACTAGGTCACTAGGTCAAATCTTAGAAAAATCTTGTATGCACTCAAAAGTTCACAGTGCTCAAATGCCTTAATATGTGGACAGAATTTTTGTCTCCATGCAACCTTCAACAAGTTAGATATTGGGTAGTGTGGTCAAAACAAGGTCACTAGATCAAATCTTGGAAAACCCTTGTGTGCACTCAAGAGTTCACGTTCTTGCCGCAATGTCTTGATATTTGGTCAGAATATTTATCTCAGTAATTTCTTTGTCAAGTTGATATTGGGTCAGATGTGATAAAAAAACTAGGTCACTAGATCAAATCTTGGAAAAACCTTGTGTGCTCAAGAGGTCAGATTTTTGCCTAAAATGTCTTGATACTTGGTCAGAATGTTTATCTCCATAATGTCTTGGTAAAATTTTACAATAGTACATGTGTGGTCAAAAACTAGGTCAAATCTTAGAAAAACCATGTATGCACTATAGCAGGCATATTTTGCCTAAAATAGTTCAATATTTGGTCAGAATGTTTAACTCCATGAAACTTCATACAAGTTCCATATTTGGTCAACTGGTGTCAAAAACTATTTCAGAAGGTCAAATCTTAGAAAAACCTTGTATGCACTGTAGAGGTCTTGTTTTTGCCTCAAATTACTTAATATTTGGTTAAAATGTTTGTCTTTATTGTATCTTGGTAAACTGCTTTGAAATCGTAGAAATACCTTTTGTGCTTGCTAGAGGGCGTGATTTTGCCTAAAATGTTTTGATAATTCGTTCGAATGTTTATTTTCATAATGTCTCAGTCAAATTCCATATTTGGTCAATCTGTGTCTAAAAGTATGTCACTGGGCCATATCCCTGAATACTTCGTATGCACTCTAGAAGCTTAATTATAGGCTGAAATCCTTTCATATTTTGTCAAACAAAAATTCAATATATGGTCTTTTTTTTTCTTCAAAAAGTATGTCGCTATGTCAAACCATTCTATAACCTTGTATTCAGGGTAGAGGCTGCAATTATGGCTAAAAAACTTGGTTTAAATTTTTTTTCTCTATGATATATCGAAAACAGAATTTTATGTAGTATTATCTTGGGTTGAAATATCAGATCTTTTGTGCTTTTTGCTATATTTTGCCACTGACTCAGGTGAGTGCTTAAGGGCCAATGGCCCTCTTGTTTATTGCATTAAAGTAATATGGTCATAGAAAACAGTGTTAGAACAGAAAAAATTGCTTGTTTACAACATATTTTTAGCTCACCTGAGCACAAAGTGCGAGGTGAGCTATTGTGATCGGTCTTTGTCCGTCGTCCGTCCGTCCGTCTGTCCGTCTGTCCGTCTGTCCGTCCATCCACAATTTCTTTAAAAATCTTCTCCTCCTAAACCAGTGGGCCCATCAAGCTGAAACTTTGCAGGGATGTTCCTTGGGTGAAGTTCTTCAAAAGTTGTTAAAAGAATTTAATTCCGTCAAAAACTCTGGTTGCCGCGGCATTTGAAAATGGGAACCTTTAGTAATTCTTTAAATATCTTTAAAAATCTTCTCCTCCTAAACCAGTGGGCCCATCAAGCTGAAACTTTGCAGGGATGTTCCTTGGGTGAAGTTCTTCAAAAGTTGTTAAAAGAATTTAATTCCGTCAAAAACTCTGGTTGCCGCGGCATTTGAAAATGGGAATCTTTAGTGATTCTTTAGATATCTTTAAAAATCTTCTCCTCCTAAACCAGTAGGCCAATCAAGCTGAAACTTTGTAGGGATGTTCCTTGGGTGAAGTTCTTAAAAAGTTGTTAAAAGAATTTAATTCCGTGTAAAAATGTTGTAACCGCGGCATATGAAAATGGGAAATTTTAGTAATTCTTTAAATATCTTAAAAAATCTTCTCCTCCTAAACCAGTAGGCCAATCAAGCTTAAACTTTGCAGGGATGTTCCTTGGGTGAAGTTCTTCAAAAGTTGTTAAAAGAATATAATTCCGTCAAAAACTCTGGTTGCCGCGGCATTTGAAAATGGGAATCTTTAGTAAATCTTTAAAAATCTTTAAATTCTTCTCCTCCTAAACCAGTAGGCCAATCAAACTGAAACTTTGCAGGGATGTTCCTTGGGTGAAGCTCTTCAAAGGTTGTTAAAAGAATTTAATTCCGTGAAAAAATGTTGTAACCGCGGCATATGAAAATGGGAAATTTAAGTTAATCTTCGTTGTTGGTTTTTTCATAGGCTACAAGGCCAAAGACCTTTATATTTTTTATAGAGCTTAATCATATGGTTCTCTATCAAGTTTTTAAATATTTAATCTCTGGGGTCAAAAATGGCCCTGCCCCTGAATGTCCGAAGTTTGGAAAAATGCTTAATTAGAGCAATATCAAAAGACTTCTCCTCTTAAACTATAAAGTCTAGGATATTCATATTGGGTATGTAGCATTACTAGATGGTTTGTACTATATCAAAGTTGTCCTCCCAGGGTCAAAAACGAGCCTGCACTAGAGGTCCAAAAGTTGGGAAAAACACAAAATTTGAGAATGTTCATAAAAAAAAAATCTTCATTTTAAGGCCGAGGGCATTTATATTTTGAGTGTAGCATAGCCTGGCTGTTATCTATCAATTTTGATTAAAACTATGCCTGTAGGTTAGAAAACACTCCTTCCCTGGGTGTCCAAAGTTTGTAAAAATGCTCAATTAGACCATGTTCAACAGTCTTCTCCTCCCAATCTACAAAGTCTAAGGCATTCATATTTGGTATATAGCATGAACAGATGGTTCTTTACCATGTTAGCTGAAATCTTAGCCATTGGATAAAACATGGCACTGCCCTATAGGTCCAAAATTTTTGGAAAACATCCAATTAGAGCAACCTTGAAAGACTTCTTCTTCTGAAATATATGGTGAATGGCATTCATATTTGGTATGTAGCATGACTAAATAATTTTGTTCTATATTATAGGAAAATATGCTCTTAGGATAAAAAACGTCTCTGCTCCTGGGGTCGAAAATTGCATAAATCGCATTGAAATAATTCTTAAATAGAAATGGAGAAATGGCTTGTCACTCCCTTGATGATAATGCTTTTTTAAACCTATTTTTCTTGAGGGTGACAAATTCTGGGATAGTTTGGTAATTGATTAATCAATAAAGCCAAAGGCATTCATTTTTTTGGAAAGTATTACTGGATTGTTTTGTACAAAGCCCAAAATCTTATATTTGTTTTATTTATTTTGCTCAAGTTGTGTCTTTTTTATACAAAAAAGTACTGTAATTTGCAGATGCCTCAGGTGAGCGATTTAGGACCATCATGGTCCTCTTGTTCTTTTTGCACAATGTTTTCTTCCCACTTCAGCCATTTTTTTTCAATTTTTAGCTCAAATAGTTGAAAGGAAGTGTATTTTGTGCATGTGTGTGTGTGGCCATAAACTTTAACCTTAAAAATCTTCTCCTGAGAAAATACTGAACAGAATTCAAACAAATTTCTAACAAATGATCTTTGTGTGACCCTTTATCAGATTCATTCAAAGGAGTTTTTATCGGGTGAAAAAAATGGATTTAATGGATGTGGCTAATTTCAATAATTGGTGTAAGCTTTAAAAATCTTCTTCTCAGAAAGCATTTGATGGATTTCAATCAAATTTCACAGGAATAATCTTTTGGCTTTTTATCAGGTTATTTAAAAGAATTTTGATGGAAAAACATAGCTTTAAAATGAGGGCTTGTTTCCATATGGTATTTAGTGAAACCTTTTTTTAAAAAAGCTCATAAACCGGTAGATTAATTTCAACCAAATTTCACTGGAATTGTCCTATGGAGACCCTTTATCAGATTTCTTTTATTAATTTGATAGGATGAAAAACATGGCTTTTTGATGGTGATTGTGGGGGGGCTAATTTTCATATATGGAATATATTCTGCAAACTTTGAAAAACTTGACAAACAATTAATGATGGATTTCAACCAAAATTCACAGAAATGATCCTCAAATGACTCTTTTTCAGATTCCTTCATATAATTCTGGTCATTTAAAAAACATGGCTTTTATGGTTGTGGCTTATGTTTATATATGGTATACGATGAAAATTTTTGTTAATGCTTTTTCATATGACTTCGTAAAGAAAGTGTACCTAACTCAACTTGACATTTGTAAAACAGTGAAAAGTTTGAAAGGATTCTATAGAACTATTTCAAAGATTTCAGTGATTAGATTCATTTGCCAGATATGACAAAGATGATTTAGTTTATATTGAATTCCTGAAAACACCATCTGCTGAATCAGTACATTTAGGCCTGCTGAGCAATACAGGTTCTCATGTCCCTCTAGTTACCCCTTTTGATATTTCTTCTCCAATTTCTTTCAATTTGGACATGGTAATGTTTGGTAATGGGTTAGATAGCTGTAGCACAAATATATGGAGGGTTATCATTTTGTTAAGTGTATGATCAATTTATCAGTAAATGAAGAACAAATGATATATTTTCAAAAGTGGCAGATCCAAAAATGAAAATATAAATGTGTTGTTCATGAAATGAAAGATACACAAAAAATGGGTCATTATATTTCTTGAATGCCTGAAAGAGACAAAATGGGATTTTTCTCAGAGAAAATATTAAAAAAATGAGGCCTGATTACATTGCAATCTTATGACGTCATTAGTTTGTTTGGTCCTGCTGAGATGACGTAGAGAAGCAAAAAAACAACAACAAATTAATACAGTAGATTGTGAGTTTATCATCTTATGATTTATCTGGTTTGTCAGTGAAAGTGATAATCCACTGTGAATACTTGATAATCAATCAGAAAATTTTTTAAAAAATTGTATTTAGGAGTTTTTAGATTCCTTCGCTTATTGTTTTTGGTGATAATCAAAATGAAAGGTAATTCAATCAAGGCCGTTTGTTTCAGACCATTTCGCTTATACAATCCAAAGAATGAGGCCCAGTCATGGGGGAGAGTGAAAACTTTAGAAAAAGGGAAAATTTATGTACAGGTTAGTTGTGCTTTATTTTATTTCACCTGAGCCTCAGGACAAAGTGCTTGAAGTGATGTATTGTGATGGGTCATTTGTCCTGTGTTTGTCTGTCTATCCCTTCACAATAAAAAAAATCTTCTCTTACTAAACTACCAGTCAGATTTTGATGAATCTTCACAAAAATATCCTTGTCTGAGCCTTTTTCAAAGTAGTTCACAGAACTGAAATCCATGTAGAACTCTGGATGCCATGGCAATGAAGTGAAAAACTTTAAAATTCTTCTCCTCCAAAACCAAAAGGCTTTGCCATTTGGTATGTGACATTGCCTAATGCCCTTCTACCAACATTCTTTATATTATTGTTCTTACTTGAAAATTAGCCATATGTTTTGGGATCCCTGGCATAGAAATAAAAAAGGAAATCTTAAAAGTTACTCTTCTCCCAAACCAAAAGTCCTTGAGCTCTGCTATTTGGCATGTGTAATCACCTAATGACCCTCTGCCAAAATACTTCAAACAGTATCTATAGCCTGAAAATTAACCATCATTGTGGCAGCCCTGATATTATTATAGCTCTGATGGTCCGTCCATCCATCTGTCTGTCTGTCTGTCCTTTAGCAATTTTTTGTGTGCGCAACTCCTCCTACATTATCAATAGGAATGAACTGAAGAGTGCCACAATGATTCTCTATATCATATTCCAATGACAAGCCCCTTCTGGCATATATGCGCCTCTCTGCAAAGCTCTAGTATAAATAAGGAATGAATAAGGGAAATCTTAAGATATTTTCTTTTCAAAACTGAAATTATATTTGCCATGGCTTATCAACTAATCGCCCTACACCTTATTGCTTCAATTATTTTTCTTACATAAAAATTGGCCCTTTATTATATTCCTTGCAGTGAAATCTTTGGATATCCCAGTGTAATAAATATCAGTTTTTACTCCAAAAATGAGGAAGTGCTTTCTTTTGGAGCCTGGACCTTATGGTTGTTGATCTGAGGATGGCCAGCATACCGTCAATTATTTCAGGGATTGTGCAAATATATAAGGTTTTATTGCAAGGTCAAGATCATCTACAAAAGGTTTAACTTCCTAATATTGGCTACAATAGAGAAATGAATGTTTCAAGGTCACATCTTGTTTCAGGGTAATTTCCGAGATTTTCGCCATATGACAGGATGGTATGGATCCAAAGTTTTGTATTTTGGGGACCATGTGTATAGTGATCTAGCTGTAAGTTACCATTTAGTATTGCCCATTTTGATCAATCTGATCCTCACAATAATTGTTAATGTATATTTAGATAATTACCTAAGCAAACCATCATCAAGAATAATTTTGCTGTATAACTACAGTCATGACGCGTTAATCTGAACACTTTGGTTCTCGATGGTATTGTCCGGAGTAAGCATACTTCAGAATAAGCAATTTTGTATGAATATCTGACCTCATGTGCTTTTGTATTACAGCGCAGGAATGAGAAAACTGTTGTAATGATAATGATGGTCTTCGTCCATTAGGACAGTTTTACATTTATGTACAAAACTACTAAATCTGACAATGAGTAAAATTATGGTTCTTTATCGCATTCGATTTAAAAAGTAAAGCATACCTGCTGTGTGAAATAACAAGTCCATTTTATATTTTTGTAAATTATATTAGTAATGTAAAAAAGTTCAGACAGCCAATTAAATCATAGTGAATTTATCTAAATAATGACAAGGGTAAAAATTTTCAGAGGGTACGCGTCTGGCACGTGTCAACTCCTTAAACTCTCCCAAAAATAGCAAAATAGCATCAGAAAGTCTGGGATTAATTTTCGGTTGTCAGGTAACAAGCTTTTTTTTCTCTAAAAATTGCAGTTTTTTTCAATGGATAAACTTTCAAGATTGGGATTTTGACTTGTTGGTGACAAATTGGAAGGAATTTTCTGTGCAGCCCGAGGAATTGCTGGTTTTAATTTTCGGAGAAAAAATTAAAGGACAATTTAAATGAACAGCACAATAGGTATCAACATGTTTGCCAAGTCGTCACCTTGACACGCGTCCCTGGTATAAGGTGTGCATGTCTGCTATCAACTTTGAGCAGACAACAAGTTTGTTTATTTACACGTCTCATTAGTCCAATCAAAACAATATATTCTAATGGTTAAAGCTTGATCCAGATAATTGACCCATATATATTCAGATTTTTAATATTTTGTTCCCGATCATTTCTGTCTGGTTCCGGAATGGAAATTTCTTGATTATAAGGTACAATTTATGAACAAAAAAACCGTTCCCATCAAAATATTTCTGGATTGCAAATATTACAGTTTAACGACGTCCGTATAAACGTGTCCCAACTGTATTTTGTGTGCATGCATTTATTTTTGCTGTTTTAGGTTGGACTGATGCCACAAAATACATGTTTTCATGCACTGAAGAAAAGAGATTTTAAGCTCCATTGGCTGAAAGTCAGCCAGCTCTTTTCATGGTGTTGTGTATGTCATGTGTCCATGCATCTGTGTTTTGGTGCACCAAAAAATTGATTAATATGGGCTTGGGTGTGTGTGGTCAAACATATGAGTTTCATTCCATCCAGGGTGACAGTATGGGTTATTTTTGGCATTAAATTGTGAGCTTAGAATTATCCAGAGCATCAAACAAAAACCCCCATAAGTACCAAAAATTAGAGTGTATGCATCTATCTGTCTGTGAACTTTTGCTGAAAGAAATTTCTCCATAGAAAGTATTGCAGCGGCTTTAAACAATTTTACATGAATGATCACTAGGTGACCATTTGTCAGAATTTTTGTCGGATGAAAAGCATGCTAATTTCCTTATATGGTGAGTCAGTTAAAGGATGTCAACTGAATTAAACAGGAATGATCATTTGGTGACCCTGTATGATATTTTTCAAAAAGATTGTAATTGGATAAAAAAAACCATGGCTTTTACGGGAAGTGCAAATTTCTACATATATTACAAACTGAAAACTTTAAAAATCTTTTTTGAGGAACAAGGTGATGGATTGCAATGAAAGCTATATTCGGGAGACTCTTATCAGATCCATTAACCCATTCCCACATGATAAAATTTTAGACCTGTCCAAATTTAAAGAATTTGCAGCTGACAATTTCAAGTTGATGAAATCTTTAAAATCCTTGTCCTTTTGGGTAGAAAACATTGTGGAAAATGAAGAAATTGCTTGTAAAGCATTGCTTTTATGGGCAGGGCTAATATCCATGTGTTGTATATAGTGAAAACTTTAAAATGAGTTTTTTTTTTTTGTTTTTTTTTTAAGATAACTAAATTATCTGAATGATAAGTAAATTCAGGCCGCTGGAATGTTGGAGGTTTTCAAGAAATTCTAGTTCTTATGAAAAATAACCAGGTAAAAATAACCATCTAAATATTTATGTAAAACTAATAGTTCTAGAACAAAATCCCCTAAATACTTGATATTGTTGCAAACATTTGAATTAAGTTGGCATTGAAAAATGTTATAATATTAAAATGTGTTGAAAATGTGGTATTTAGGATACTGGTGAATTTTGTCCTATAGCGATTTGATGAAAATGTGGTATTGAGGCTGTATTTTAATGTGTAATAAAAGTTTTTCAAAAAATTTAACTATATTCCTCAATGTATTTAAGGATCCTGCCTTGAAACATGGATGGAGAACTGCTGCCATTATACCTGAGCTAGAGGTAAGCTTGAATAAATGGTAGAAAAAATGACCTTTGGCCTTACATGGCTTGTTCTGAAGAACCTTTAGTCTGCAGTTTTTTTTATCTAGCTTTGTATTTGAAAGGGCCTTTAGCCTTTGATCAATATGATCATTTTGCAAAACCAAGAGCTAGAACCAATATAAATATGAAACTACTTGATTAAATTTTCTCAAATGAAATCTCAGAATAAGTAATGAAGAACAAAGATGAAAAACACAATGTTTTTAAAGAAAAAATAATAATGTAAAGTTCAGTCAATTAAAGATAGATGTAGACATGTATTTGTAACTTATTTCCATCAAAACTGGACTCAAGATGTAGGAGAGAGTGTACCCAATTGGCCCTTTTTCTTAAGCAAAAAAAGAAAAGAAATGCACAGAATTTATAGTTTTCTGCATCCAAATGCAATAGGGCTCATTTCTTTAGATAAAATTCTGCTGTTAAAGAGAAATATTTTGCCTATCCATAAGTTTATGCAAAGAATTGAAAAGAAAAAAATATCCTATGATTCTGAAATTTTACCTCAGTTATTAAAAATGTGCAGAGTGCAGAGGCAAAAAAGCTCTAATACCAAAATATGATGTCAATTATGACATCAACACCATGTATGGGATTATCAGTTACTTGCACAGATCAAATAGTTTAGTTGTAGTAGTGTGAGAAATGACAGGATATCATGGTTAGGTGAACCAGCAACTGCCATGTGACTGTAATACTGATGAGAGTGGTAATAACTCATTCCTAAATAATCTTTCCCTTTTATGTCTCCCTACCCAACCTCCTAAGAAAATGGTTTTGAAAACATTGAGGAAAATGATCCACTATGTGTTCTACTAAAAAGTTTAACCCAATAGAATCATGTAGATGATTTACATGTTTTCTGTAGTCAGAGATAGAGACCATGATGGATTCTACCTACAAATCAGATCTGAGATGGTTGATAGCTCTACAGTGTCTAGTGGAAGAAATACAGGTAAATTATTGTTTATTTTAGTTTTTTTTCTGTTTTTAGCTTTATATTCAATTAATCAATGTAATAAAGTGACAAACAAAAACATTCATGACAGAAATAATTTATGGATTGTAATAGGACTTTGATGTTGAATAGCATCTTTTATGCATTAGACATTAACCCATTCCTACACAATAACATTTTTTGATGCCTCTCAAAGAAAAAAGCATTGGAAAACAAGCAATTTTCTTCATTATCCACAATATTTTCTACCCCAGAAGACAAAGATTTTCAAAATTTCATTTACCCTAAATTGTCTGCAACTTCTTTCATTTTGGACGTAAACAATTGCAATATGATAATAACTTAAATTCTGTCTTGTTGAATAAAAGACCAAGCATCGTCCGTCGGCTTTGATATCTCTACAACCCTTGGGCCAGCTTGGATGAAACTTCATGTGTGAATCTTATGATATTGTGCCGATGTTTTGGATTGCTCCAAGGTCAAGGTCACAGTTCAAGGTCAAACATTAAAATTGACCTTGTTCAGAGCATAGCTCCTTCCATTATGGATGGATTCTCAAAATAACTTGGCACAATCATTCTCTATCATGGGTAGATGTGCCATTTGGAAAAGAAAACATCTGATACCTCCAAGGTCAAGGTCACAGCTCAAGGTCTTTTGTTAAGATTAAGCATTTCCAGAACATAGCTCCTTATATTAATGGATGGATTTCGAAATAACTTTGCAAAATTGATCTCTATTATGAGTAGATATGCCATTTAAAAAATATCAGATAGCTCCAAGTTTTAGGTCACAGCTAAAGGTCAAATTTTAAAATTAAGCATGTCCAGAGCATAGCTCCTTCAATTATGGATGGACTTCAAAATAATTTAGCACAATTGTTCCCTATCATTAGTAGATGTGCAGTTTGAAACAAATTTTCAAATAGCACCAAGTTCAAGGCTATTTTGAAATTTAGCATGTTTGGAGTAGAGCAAGCATATGACTGCATCTTCGTCTGTCAGTCCATCCGAACCCTTTCATAGTATTCTTTTCGTGACATGGCTATACTCGGGACACATAAGCTGGATTGACAGCTCTTGTTTTCTCTCATAATAATGAATTTGCATGGCTGACTGCTTCAGTTTTGACTTCAAGAAATATATTGTCACTTAGTAGAACTAATATCTTACATTGAGAGAAATGAATTGTAAAACATATATCTCCTTAAGTCACACTAAAACTTATTACCACACAATTATGCCTTTCAAGTAAAATAGCCTTGGAAAAAATTGTGTAAAATGAAATAACTTGTAACACGCGATTTCCTCATTTTCTTAAATGCTTTCAACCACTTGAAGTAATTGTCTACAAATAGACCTGTTTAAAATTTTGTTATCTGGTAATGGGTTAAAGGAATTGCTTAGAGTATTGAACCATATTCTCTTTCAATTTATAGTTTCAATAATTTTATGCCAAGCTCATGTTCGCTTTTGAATACTTCCAATATCTTTGCACCAAGCAAAAGTTCATTTTAGATTTATTATTCAGATTGTTTTTTTGTATAAAATCTTTACAATGTACTAAGCCAGATATGTTTGCTATGTGAAAGCCAGTGCATGTTAAATGTTTTGTATAAATGTCCAGAAAAGTAGTGGAAATAAAAACATAATTTGGAAGTCCTAAGCAATGAAAAGTCTGTGCAATATATACATTGATGCATGAAAATATATGTGCTTCCATCCAGTGTGCACTATCCTGGTTCTTAGTCTATAAGACCTGTCATTTGAAAGGGACCATTTGGGAAGTGTGAAATATATTGGTCTTAGTCAGACTCTACAGACTGTGTAGGATTGCCAAGGTCAACTCTTTATTTCCCCACCATTTACTAGAGACGAGCATAGAGACTTAAACACTGTCTGTGAGGGAGTGTTATAGTGCTAGAAGTTTTTCTGAACACAGAAAGTAATTCTACCTGATTTCATTTTTGAAAATCCATCTCTAATGTACCTCTCCACACATTTCCTATAAACCCATTACCATTCAACAAAATTTTAGACTGGTCCGTATTGAAAGAAGTTTTACTTGACAATTTTGACTTTTAATGGAATATTAACAAAAACATTTGCTTTAGGTAGAAAACAAAGTGAAAAATTAAGTAATTGCTTAAGAGTAATTTCTTCATTTTCCACAATGTTTCCCGAAGTTTTTCTTGAGAGTTGTAAAAAAGTGGGACCAAAAAGGAATGAATATTTGCTTTACAGAGATCCTGAAAAGTCCTTTTTTAGCTCACCTGAGCACAGAATGCAAGGTGAGCTATTGTGATCGGTCGTTGTCCGTCGTCCGTCCGTCCGTCTGTCCGTCCGTCCACAATTTCTTTAAAAATCTTCTCCTCCTAAACCAAAAGGCCAATCAAGCTGAAACTTTGCAGGGATGTTCCTTGGGTGAAGTTCTACAAAAGATGGTTAAGGAATTTAATTCCGTCAAAAACTCTGGCTGCCGCGGCATGTGAAAATGGGAATCTTTAGTAAATCTTTCAAAATCTTTCAAAATCTTCTCCTCCTAAACCAGTAGGCCAATCAAGCTGAAACTTTGCAGGGATGTTCCTTGGGTGAAGTTCTACAAAAGTTGTTAAAAGAATTTAATTCCGTCAAAAACTCTGGCTGCCGCGCCATGTGAAAATGGGAATCTTTAGTAAATCTGTTAAAATCTTTAAAAATCTTCTCCTCCTAAACCAAAAGGCCAATCAAGCTGAAACTTTGCAGGGATGTTCCTTTGGTGAAGTTCTAAAAAAGTTGTTAAAGGATTTAATTCTGTGAAAAACTCTGGCTGCAGCGGCATGTGAAAATGGGAATCTTAAGTAAATCTGTTAAAATCTTTAAAATTCTTCTCCTCCTAAACCAAAAGGCCAATCAAGCTGAAACTTTGCAGGGATGTTCCTTTGGTGAAGTTCTAAAAAAGTTGTTAAAAGAATTAAATTCCGTCAAAAAATCTGGTTGCCGCGGCATGTGAAAATGGGAATCTTTAGTAAATCTTTCAAAATCTTTCAAAATCTTCTCCTCCTAAACCAGTAGGCCAATCAAGCTGAAACTTTGCAGGGATGTTCCTTGGTTGAAGCTCTTCAAAAGTTGTTTAAAGAATTTAATTCTGTGAAAAACTCTTGTAACTGTGGCATATGAAAATGGGAAATTTTAGAAAATCTATGTTGTCTTTTTTCTCAAAGACTACAAGGCCAAAGGCATTTATATTTTATACAGAGCTTAATCATATGGTTCTCTACCAAGTTTTTAAATATTTAATCTCTGTGGTCTAAAATGGCCCCGTCTTAGAGGTCCGAAGTTTGGAAAAATGCTTATTTAGAGCAATTTCAAAAGACTTCTCCTCTTAAACTATAAGGTCTAGGATATTCATATTTGGTATCGAGCATAACTAGATGGTTTTGTACTATCACTAAAAGTTGTCTTCCTCAGGTCAAAAACGGTCCTGCACTAGAAAACGCTCAATTAGAGCAACATCAAAAGTCTTCTCCTACTGAAATATAAGGTGAAGGGCATACATATTTGGTATGTAGCATGACTAAATAATTTCGTACTATATAGCAGGAAAATATGCTCTTAGGATAAAAAATGTCTCTGCTCCTGGGGTAGAAAATTGCGTAAAATGCATTGAAAGAATTCTTCTTAAATATAGGCTCTAGAGCATTTACAACAAAGGAAAACATTATTGTTATCTTCAATGTTTATATCCTTTTGACAAACATGGCCCTTCCCAAGGCATCCAAAGATATGAAAAAGGCTTAATAAGAGCATGTTCAAATATCTTCCACTCAACATAAGTTGTAATGCATTCATATTTTGATGTATAGTACATCCAGATTGTTCTCTACCAAGGTTGCTAAAATTACACCCATTGAAGTTGCAGACAGTAATTAGAGTTTGATTGAAATCTAAATACAAAGAATTTCAGGTAGAAACACTGTGAGAAATGGATAAATTGCTTGTCACTCACTTTCTCACTGTGTATTTTTCAAACCTATTTTCCCTGAGGGTGGCAAATTCTGGGATAGTTTGGTAATGGATTAAACTATAAAGCCAAAGGCATTCATTATTATTGTAAAACATTACTGGATTGTTTTGTACAAAGCCCAAAATCTTATATATCTTTTATAAGTTGTGCCTTTTTTATACTAGAAAGTACTGTAATTTGGAGATGCCTCAGGTGAGCGATTTAGGACCATCATGGTTCTCTTGTTTGTGCTAGTCATGTATTGTGTAATTGTATGTCAATGTTTCTTTCTGACTTTAGTTTAGAATTTTGTCCAGGACAGAACTGGTACATTTTGTGAAGAGTTTTGCCATTTCAGGCTGGCATTCTTGCTGTATTCATTTAGACAGATCAAAATTCACATTTAGGTGATACTCTTGTCATGAATAAATCTGCCTTGGAATAAAGTATGTACTTCTATATATGGAATTCAGAACCATATTTCAAATTTTGAGCCTGTCTGACAATGCCAGCAATTACACCTGAGGGTATAGTAAAGATTCAGATCAACCTCTGTATCTGCACTGTCTGATCAGAGTCTTTACAATATGCTCCACAGAATTATACTAACTCAGAGCTTTTTATGGGATCAGTGGCTGTACAGGCTGCTTCTTGTCTACATTTTACATGCATGTGAAATGGACTGAAATGTCATATAAGGGCTCATTTGTTTATGTAGGTCAAAGGTCAGATTAGAACTGTTCGGAACTTAAGAACAGACTCTGATCAGACATATATCGTAGTGCTTTTGTATTCACTTTTTTAATTCAGCTTGTATTTTTGTATTATGTTTTGTTTATTTTATAGGAAGAGCAGGGCCACTCCAAGGTTATTTGAGTTTTAAATACACCCCTGTAACTTTTATATCACAACCTTATAGTTTGCCAATTATAACCCTATCTTCTTTTGTTTTCTTCTTATTTCTTCTTAAATACATGATTGGTACATGGATCCTTTTAGCATGCTTTATTGAATGATGAAAGTTTTTTAACCCCCGCGTTTCGGCGAAGGGGATATAGTAATGGTCTCCGTCCATCATTCTGTCCTTCCGTCATTCCGTCACTAAACTTGTCCGGAGCATATCTCTGAAAGTATAATTGCTATCAACTTGAAACTTCAAAGGTCGATAGATCTCATTGAGGAGAAGTGCAGTGCACAAGAACCACAACTCTTGCTTTCATAATTTTGGAGTTATTGCCCTTTGTTGTTTTAAAGACTAAGATTTTGTCCGGGGCTAATCTCTGAAAGTAAAATAGCTATTCACTTGAAACTTCATAGTTGGATAGATCTGTTTAACCCATTCCAACTCAAGCCCTCCTTTTTACGCACCGCAATTAAAGAGCTTTGGAAAACATTGTGGAAAATGAAGAAATTGCTTGTATCAAGCAATTTCTTCATTATCCACAATGTTTTTTACCCCAAAAGACGAAAAAAATTAAAATTACATCAACTTGAAATTGTCGTCTGCAGCTCCTTTCAATTTGGACCGGTCTAAAATTTTGTTGTGTGGGAATGGGTTAAGGAGAAGTGCAGTGCACAAGAACCACAACTCTTGCTTGCATAATTTTGGAGTTATTGCCCTTTGTTGTTTTTAAGACTTAGATTTTGTCCTGAGCATATCTCTGAAAGTATAATAGCTATTATCGAACTCATTGAGAAGAAATGCAGTGCACAAGAAGCCTAAATCTAACTGGCTTCAGTTTACCATCAAGCTTTTACGGCAGGGGATTGCCATGTCTGACATGGCTCTTTTTGCCTTTTTGTGGATCTAAATTAGATAAATGAAAAGTATGTGTTGAACAAATTGACTAAAGTATTTTCTCGCTCCATTTCAACAACAAATTTGTATGCCAACATACATAATTAGGAATTTCCCTTTTTCTGAAAATGGAACTAAAGTTTTAAAGTTATTCTAAATTTTTGAGGCAGATGCGATTTATTACTCCTACTTATAAAGTTGAGGGGATTTATTTGTTTCACCATGTCTGTCTGTCTATTAATATCCATTTGTCCATTCATAGACTTTTCTTTCTGTGCTATAACTCTTAAACCAGTTGACCTACAACCATGAAACTTCATACAATCATTGTCAATGATAGAAGGAAGTGCCCTATTGTTTGTGGCTCTCATAGATTGAAGGTAGAGGTCAGAATTGAACTTTGATTAAAAAACATTTGTGTGCCCTTACTCATGAGAAATTTGACCTAGGACCTTTTAACTTTATACAATTGTTACCCTTGACCCAAGGAGATGCTCTATTGTTTTTGGTTAGCATCGGTTTATTGGGCTACTTTATTGACAAAATGGTGGATGGGGTGGGATTTAAGTCTGTTTGTGGAATTTCTACTTGAATTTCTTCATATTTATTCAAATTTAAGCATGAATATATCTATACCAGCTTTAAAATGCTGTATACTATGTTAAACTTCTTTAACCCATTCCCACATGATCCTGCTGCTTTTATGCCCTTGAAGAATTATATTAAAGAAAAGATTATGAGAAAAAATTGTGTCAAGCTATTTCTCCTTTTCTCATAATCTCTTTTATCCGATTCGGCCCTTGGCTTTCATATTCAAAGCATTTTGAGATGCTGTCTGCAACATTCTTTTAATTCAGACCAGTACAAAATTTCGTTGTGTGGTAATGGGTTAAGTGTGAATGTATGTCCCTACATCGATGGATTGGATACATATTGTTTTACCATGTTCATTAGTCAGTCTATCTATCTGCTAGTTTTGTCTATCAAAGGGGCTGCAGCCATAGCGCCTAGGACTCCTAGTCATGGGGTCCTGAGTTCAATCCCTGGCCACAGCGAATATCCTACCCAACATTAGTCTCCTATCAATGGGTGGATAATTTTAAACCTAAGTTGAATCAGCAGCTGGAGGCTCGGAATAGATGTAGTGGTAGTGATAAATACCAGGAGCCCACAGTTAGGTGTTCCAGCCCGCACATTATGACTGAAATACTGTTAAAAGTGGTGTAAAACCCATTCAGTCAATCAAAAACAGGTGTTCTAATTTACCCCCCCCCCCCCCCAAAAAAAAAAAAAAAAAAAATCATTCCTCCATGAACAAAAATTTTGTGCACACATCTATTTTGTTTGCTGGTGTACAAATAATTCCATAAAAAATGTATTAAAATCTGTAAAGTTATTGAATTTTTCTCTTGATGTCATCACAATATAAGTCATAAAGAATTTTTTTGTTTGTTTTCATAGAGGTATGAAAAATATTCTCTGTATCTCTTAAGTGGTCCTATTTGGTATGCAGTATATTCCTGTTGCAGCAACATGGTGTTCATTGACATTTTTTATGTGGTGAAGGGTTACTAGAGATTATTATCAGAGCTCTAGATAAGCAAAGGAAATTCTGTTTTAAATCATTATTTCATGATGATGCTACAACATGAGTTAAGTCATTCTCAGACAACAAAGTTTTAGACTGGTCCCAAATTCAAAGATGCTACAGACATCAAATTTTAATCAAACATTGTATTTTTTTTTTTTTACTTAGGGGTAGAAACATTGTAGATAAAGAAGAAATGGCTAGTAACAAACAATTTTTTCATTTTCCACAATATTTTCCAAATATATTTTGTATGAGTGTCAAAAAGGGTTGTCGTGTGGTTACACAGAGACAAACAAAAACTGACATCAAAGTTACACCTTCTATCAGTAGCTCTATATTATATGCACTTCAAATAAGAAAATCAAACAAAATATATGAGAATCAAAGGGATGAAAGCACTAGTTGTGGGTCAACATATATTTTTAGAATTAATTTCACAGACAACTCTGGATTGAAAGTGAAAAATAGGATATGTGTATTAACCCATTCCAACTCAACAAAATTTTAGACCGGTCCAAATTGAAAGGAGCTGCAGACGATATTTTCAAGTCGGTGGAATTTAAATTTTCTTTGACTTTTTGGATAGAAAACAATGTGGATAATGAAGAAATTGCTTGATCCAAGCAATTTCTTCATTTTCCACAATGTTTTCCGAAGCTTTTTCGTTGAGGGGCGTAAAAAAGAGGGATTTAGTGGGAATGGGTTAAGATTAGACTGTACTAATGTGCAATTTCCTGCTAAACAGAAATATTCAATTTTCAGCATGAAAAAGAATCATATCCATTTGAATGCCCTTTGGTTTATTAATGAGTATTTCTTCATTGTAACATTATTTCTCAATAAACCCACTACCAAATGACAAAATTTTAGACTATTTTCAATTGGTAGAAGTTGCAGACAACAATTTTATGTTGATTGAATTTCAAAATGTTTGTCTTTTGGAGTAGAAATAATGTGGATAATGAAGAAATTGCTTAAGATAGTTCATTTTCACAATAGTTTCCATAGCTTTTTTCTTGAGGGTCTGAAAAAGTGGGATAGTATAGGAATGGGTTAAAATAAAAACCTTTGCAACACTTAGATTGTGATGACTCTGAGTTGTCATACATTTTATAAATCTTTCTGGGTGATTTTGTCATCTTCCATTTACTTGCAGTGTTTTAACCTTTGAGCATAGCCTTTGTTAATTTTTTTTTTTTAATTCTTTTTACGCTCATTTTCCACTGAATAGATCTGCTGGCTTTTTCATCTACTACCCTAAAACATTTAACAGAGCACCAAAAGGTCAGAATAATGCAGTTCTAAATTCATTGTCATATCACTGATTGGCTTCCAGCTAAAAGCTTCATAACTTTAATAGTTGCTGAAAATTTTAGAGACAAGTGCCACCATTTGTTATTTTTGTTTACATTTGTTTATTTTTCAGTATTATTGAGTAATGTTTTGTAGTAATGATAGCTCTAAATATAATTTTCTATTAAGGAATATAAAAGTACCACGTTAATTTTCATCACCATAGTTAGATTAAATTTATGTAAGAGGGCACAACAATGGTCTTATTTAAGGAATAATAAGATGGTTAATTTCAATAAATACTCCCATGCTTATTTAATGCCCTTTTGCTGCCAATTGACAACATCTTTTGTTACAGTCATGTATGCAAAATGATTTATAATTTCACTAGTACTATTTGAAAAGGTAGATCAATTCATAACAAAAGCTGAAGGAAATGAACAGTGGGAATCAGAGTCACTGATGTACATACTGATATTGGGCAACTTTGACTGGTACTTATATTCTTGATATCTTTACTAATCTCATAGACTGGTACCACTAGGCCTTCTCCATTCTGAGCTGGAGTTAGAGTAGAGCCATGTTTATAAACAAGTGACTTTCACAGAAATTGTTTAAAACTGGGCAGACTGGTTTACAATCATGGTGGCCGGGGTAGCAAATCGTCTACTGTTGAGTAGGTCTGATGTCAACATGTTCTATAAGGGTAGGAACATTAGTATTACTTGAAGTTGACCATTAGAAAAATAAACAACTGAAAAAGCTTGGTATTCTACAAGAATATGATTCATTTTAGAGAGCATTTTCACTTATAACAAAATATTTACCATATTTCCTTGGATAAAATTGTACACTACCAACATGAGCTATATTTTCAAACTCGGGGAAGATGCATACAATGCATGATCAAAATGCTTCAGTAATCTTTATCTCAGTAAGCACCTAATGGTGTTTGGCTTAACACCATGACACAGCGAAGATTTTCAGTCTATTCAAACTCTTTCTTACCTGCTGTCATCAAATCTCTTCCAAAATGTGATTTGAGTAAGTTATTTTATCTTTGCTATAAAATAATTCTATTACAAAGTTAAATTTTATCAACTATAGCACATATTATACAAAAAACATCAGTATTTCAGTAGAGAATCACAAATAGATTTTACCATTTTAAGCTCCCACATCAAGGTGCTAACATCAATTTAACATTGTTATTGTAAAAATTACTAATGTGACACTAATATCCTATTAATCTTAATTAAGCTATACCATGTGGTTGTGGCTATCACTTATATTATGATTAACCCATTACCATTTTAGACTGGTCCAAATTGAAAGGAGTTGCAGATGACAATTCAAAGTTTATAGAATTTTAGATTTTTTCAACTTTCTTGGTAGAAAACATTGTTGAAAATGAAGAAATTGCTTGTTACAAACAGTTTCTCTCATTTTACACAATGTTTTCCCAATTGATTTTCTTGAGGGGCATCCAAAAGCGCCATTGTGTGGGAATGGGTTAAGCAATATCAAGTATGAAATGACTTAAGGGGCTTGTACTGAAACTTTTCAAACACCCTACATACTGATAAATTTATTTCCCAATTACAATATTCTGAAAGGAAGATGCTTAGTGTATTTGATTTCAGCTAAAATTTTTATAATATCTTCATGAACATAATTCTAAAGGAAGACAGTAGTTTAGTTAAGATGTTTTAGTTAAGTTTTAAACAAGGCAATGGCCTGATTTAAGTTCTTCTTGTCAGATAAAAGAAGCTTGCATTCACAATTTTTCTTTGACAATTAAGTGAAACATCTTCAAAAGTAGGTAAAAAATAGATCATAAGTAGTATACTTATTATAACCCCCTAAAATTTGTTTTGGGGGTATATAGAAGTCAGCTTGTTGTTCGGTCAGTCGGTCAGTCGTGTCCACTCAATTTCTGGGCAATCTTTGAACCGATTTGATTCAAACTTCAATGATAAAATCAGTATCAACCAGAGATGTGCCTATACCATTTTGGTTATGGTCCATTGAATTTTGACAGGTTATGGCCCTTTGGTGAAAAATCGTGTCAACTCAATTTCTCAGCAACCAGCAGACAGATTTCAAATTTTACAGAAAGACTTGGTATAAGTCAGACTTATGCGTATCCTATTTTGGTTATGGTCCATTGAATTTTGACTGAGTTATGGCCCTTTAATTAAAAAGTCCATTTTTTGTTATGGCCCTTTGGCGGATAGCACTTGTATATGGACAAGCACTGTTTGGTGGTATTAGTCTGCTTTGCGACAATGTCTAGTTCAATCAGTAGTGACGGTTAGTGTGCCTAACATCATCATTGTTTAGCCTGCTTGCGGTAAGCGAGCCATAGTTGTCGCAATTTCACTTTGATATTAGTGTGTGTGTGTGTGTGTGTGTGCATCCATCCGGATTTTTTTTCCTTAGCTTATTTCTACATTTATGGATGGAATTGAAAATTACTTGGCACTGTTGTTCCTCTTGATGAATGCTAGTGTCATGTGAAACATTTGCTGTGATACCTCAAAGGTCAAGGCTTCAATTGAAGGTCAAAGGTCAAAATTGACATTGTCCAGAGCACGACTTCTACATTTATGGATTAATTTGAAAATAACTGAGCACAGTTTTTCTTCTTGATAAGTGCTAGTGCCATGCTAAATGTTTGTTGTTATACCACCAAGTACAAGGTCACAGTTGAAGGTCAAAATTGACATTGTCCAGAGCATAACTTCTACATTTATGGATGGATTTAAAAATAACATGGCACAGTTGTTCTTCTTGATGAGTGGTAGTGTCATTTACAGTTTTGCTGTTATACCTCCAAGGTCGCAGTTGAAGGTCAAAGGCCAAAATTGACATTGTTCAAGCATAATTTCTAAATTAATTGATGGATTTAAAAATAATTTGGCACAGTTGTTCTTCTTGATGACTGCTAGTGTCATGCAAAATGTTAATTGTGATACCTCCAAGGTCAAGGTTACAGTTGAAGGTCAGGGTCAAAATTGACTCAGTCAAGAGCTTACCTTCTACATTTTGATAGATTTGAAAATAACTTGGCACAGTTATTCTAAATGATGAGTGATAGTGTCACACGCAACCTTTGCTGTGATGCCTCCAAGGCCAAGGTCACAGTTGTAGGTCAAAGGACAAAATTGACCTTGTCCAGTGTATAACTTCTACATTTAAGGATGGATTTGAAAATAACATGGCACAGTTGTTCTTCTTAATGACTTCTAGTGTCATGAAAAATGTTTCTTGTGATGCCATAAAGGACAAGGTCACAGTTGAAGGGCACAATACATATAAATTGTCCTTGTTCTGAGCATACCTTCTACATTATGGATGGATTTAAAAATAATTTGGCACAGTTGTTCTTCTTGATAAGTGCTAGTGCCATGTGAAACGTTTGTTTTAATAACTCCAAGGTAAAGGTCACAGTTGCAGGTAAAAGGACAAAATTGACATTGTCCAGAGCACAACTTCTACATTTATGGATAGATATAGTGGTAGTGTCAAGTGAAATGTTTCTTGTGATACCACAAAGCTCAAGGTTACAGTTGAAAGTCAAAGGACAAAATGGCCTTTTCAACAGCATACCTTCTTCATAAAAGATGGATTGAAAAATAGTTTGGCACAGTTGTTTTTCTTGATCAGAGCTAGTATCATGTGAAATGTTTGTTGTGATATGTTTATGATCAATGTCAAGACAGAAGACAAAGGACAAAATTGACCCTGTAAACAACATATCCTCTACATTTTAGATTGATTAGAAATAATGTGGCACAGTTGTTGTCTTCTTCATGAGTGCAAGTGTCCTATGATACATGCAAGGTCAAGGTCACTGTCAAAGGTGAAACAACCTTGTCCAGAGCATCATTTCCACAATAATGGATGGATTTGAAAAATAACTTGGTACAAATGTTCTAATTGGTGAGTGTTACTGTCATGCAAAACAATGTGATACGTCCAAGGTCAAGGTCAAAGTTTTAAGAATAATATCTCTGTGCAAATTAGTGGGTTTCATATGCTGTACCTGGACCTCGTCATTATACCCCACAAAATTATATTTGGGGGGGGAGTATATGGGAGTCAGCTTGTTGGTTGGTTGATCCGTCTGTCTGTAGCTTTTTCATGTCTGCTCAATTTCTTGGCAACCATTGGACAGATTTGATTCAAACTTCACTGATATAATCAGTATCAAGCAGAGATGTGCATATTCTATTTTGGTTACGGTCCAATGATTTTTGACAGGTTATGGCCCTTTGGTGAAAAATTGTGTCCGCTCAATTTCTCAGCAACCATGGACAGATTTGATTCAAATTTCACAGAAAGACTTGGTATAAGTCAGACTTGTGCATATCCTATTTTGGTTATGGTCCATTGATTTTTGACTGAGTTATGGCCATTTAATTTAAAAGTCCTTTTTTGTTATGGCCCTTTGGCGGATAGCACTTGTATATGGACAAGCACTGTTGGGGGGTATTAGTCCGCTTTGCGACAATGTCTAGTTTTTGTTTGAATGGCAAAAAATCTCCTACTCCATTCTGCAAACCAATGTTGAATGGTATCCTAGACAAGTTTCTGAATGTGTTCAAGTTATTTCCCTTTCATCTTTTAGTCAGATCATGTTGCTGTTAACAGGTTATTTCTTTTTCAGCAACAAAAGCTTTATTTACACGCCCGAACATGTGAAACTAAAGCTGGTCATTCAATGTAATGTAAGATAAATCAATGTTAAACTAAACCAAACTATTATCTCCTGTTCGTCATATTTTACTACTTAAACATTTTGTCTAATGAATGAAAAAGTTTTACATTCACAAGTCGATTACCAGATGACAAAACTTTAGAATGGTCTAAATTCAAAGTAGTTGGAGACGACAATTTATCGATGAAATTTTGAATTTATGGTTGATGAAATTTTGAGAATATTGATGTATGAGGTAGAAAACATTGTAGATAATGAAAAAGTTGCTTGTAACAAGCAATTCTCTTTTTCCAAATTGTTCTTTCAAAGTTATTATGCTCCTCAAGGTCAAGCATATAGTTGCTGCTTCATCTTTCCCTCCGTCATTCCATTCATCCCCCTCATTATCTCCACAACCCTTGTGCCAGTTTCGATGAATCCTTATGATTCCTTATGATAATGTGCCAATGTATTTACCTGGTTTTGGTCCAAGGTCAAGTTAAAAGTTCAAGGTCATTGACCTTGTTCACAGGATAGCTCCTTCAATTATGTATGGATTTCAAAATAACTTGGCAATTTTTTACTCTATCAAGAGTAGATATATGACTTGAAAGAAATATTAAAAAAATGGTCCAAGGTCAAGGTCATAGTACAAGGTCAGATGTAAAAATTAAGCATGTCCAGAGCATAGCTCCTATTATTATGAATGGATTTCAAAATAACGTTGCATGATTGTTCCTATCATGAGTAGATGTGTCTTTTGAAAACACAAATTCAGATAGCTCCAAGGTCATAGCTCAAGGTCAAACAATGAAATTAAGTTTATTCAGAGCATATATCCTTCAATAATGGATGGATTTCAATATTACTTGGCACAATTTTCTTTATCTTGGGCAGATGTGCCATTTGAAAAAGAAAAAAGATGGTGTTAAGATCACAGCTCAAGGTCAAATTCAGATAGCTCCAAGGTCATAGCTCAAGGTCAAACAATGAAATTAAGTTTATTCAGAGCATATATCCTTCAATAATGGATGGATTTCAATATTACTTGGCACAATTTTTCTTTATCTTGAGCAGATGTGCCATTTGAAAAAGAAAAAAGATGGTGTTAAGATCATAGCTCAAGGTCAAACATTAAAATTAAGCATGACTGAAGAATAGCTCCTACTAAAATTATGGGTGGTTTTAGAAAAAATTTTGCCAAGTTGTTCTCTATAGTGAGTAGATGTGCCATTTGAAACTAATTTGCAGATTGTTCCAAGGTCAAGGTCTTAGCAATTTTGCATATCTGGATTAGGTCAGGCATATAGCCCCATCTTTGCTATAGGTTCATCTGAACCCTTTTATTTCAAACTTTTGTGACAGGGCTGTATTTGGGGAGCATAATCTGTCTCTACCAGCTTTTGTTTCTTAAGGCGTGTTAAAATTAGGGATGGTGCTGGAATAGGTTAAACATGTCAAATGGTGAATGCAATTCTGTTCTTAATGTCTATACAATGTACAACAATACTGAATTTATCAGTTGATGTATTAACCCTTGTCATGCTAAACCTGGAATATTCAGGTTTAGCAGGAGGTGTAGACAAAGATCAGCCTGCATATTAGTGTCTACACCATCTGTTTGTCCCCTTCAATCTAGTAATGATTGTGAAATTCATTTTCAAAAGAAATATTTACCCGTGACTAGTACTTCCAGTGCTTTCAGTCCTGTGAATTTAATGCAAATCTTTAGAGGATTTATTTCAGCATGACAAGGGATAATTACCATAACATTAAGACTGAAATACTAGTTGACATGCCAAGTATCAACATTTATACTAGAAGCATCATTACAGTACTCAGGTGTACTCATTTTTCAACAAGAGTCTACAACCATGCATGAGTACAATTTGCATGAAAAGGACTGGGACAAATTCTATAATACAATGAACTTCAATAGGGCAGAAGATGCCCTTTTGTCTAAAAAATGAATCCAACGCTTTTACGATTTACTTTGTAATGGTGGATATTTTTTTACTACTCTGTTGAGAAAACAATATTCAGCAAACTTAATGATTGTTAGATTGGAACAAATTTAGAAAATGTCTGTGCTTTCTTTGTAGTTGTAGTTAATTTAATTGCAATAATCTTTCGAAAATTTTACAGTTAGCATGGAAGTACAAAAGTAAAATGTATAGGGAATCCAGGGGATGGTATGCATTATATCATAAAGAGAAGTTATAATTTACCCATTTCAAAATGACAAAATGTAGACTCTTCCAAATTGAAAGTGGTTGCCGAAGACATTCTAAAGAGCGTTTAAACTTGTAAAAAGGGTCATATAGAGTATAAAACTTTGTGGTATAAGCAGAAGTTGCGTATGTAAAGCAATTTCTCCCTTTACTACAATGTTTTCTATAGCCTTATTTCTTCTGTGGGTCATTTGATAAAGGATTAACAGGGAAGTAAAAAGGGCTTTTTGAAGACTAATTGAAGACATAACTTGAATTTGTTACCTAATTTTGGCAGCATTAAGACCCTTCATGACTCATGTCAAAATCTTATCAACACTATGTTATATTAGAAATACTTATAAATAATATTTTCCCTCCTCATTATTTATAGGAGACTGGTTGTAAGGATCTAATTGATGACCTCCTTGCAGAAAGAGAAGAATTGAGGTAATATCTTTTATACCCCACACCATTAACTTAGCCTGAAACTTTATATTTTTTAATTTTTGAAAATTATTTCAGTTATTAGTGGCTTTTGGAATAAATGGACCTTGCTTTGATTTGTAACTGACATTAACAAGGTAAAGGTCCAAATCTAGCTGTCAAAGGAATAGAAGTATTTCACAAACACCGTGTGTTTTATTACAGTTATTGTAGGATGATTTGCAAGGTTGTATGTAAGAAAATAGCGATAAAAAATTCTTTAATATTTGTCATGCTGAATAAAGTATATGTTCTAAATCACACTGAAATCAAAGTACAGAATACACTGAAAAGCCCAAATTGTTGGTCAATATTTCTTTGGTTAATAGATTTTAAAACAACTTTGGCTCAGAACTTTAAATAGGTGTTGCAGACTTAGGTCTGAAAGCACATTATGTGCAGGCTGATCTTGATCTGTACCTCTTGCCAAAGCAGAAATATTCCAGGCTCAGCATGACAAGGGCTAATAATTGATTATCTTGCAAGTTTGTACCAGGCTATTACTTTGTTACCTGATAAAATTTGTTGATATATTAAACCTTGTCATGGTGAACCCTCAATATTCCAACTTTGACAGGTGGTATAGACAAAGATCAGCCTGCATATAAGTGCAGTCTGATCTTAATCTACTCCCTTTGCTTGTCCCCTTTCATCCAGAGTTCTTTAGATAATACATTTTCAAAAGGAATATTGACTCTCATTAAGACCTTCAAGTACTGTCAGTCCTTTGATTTTAAAGCAATTCTAAAGAGGCTTTTATTCAGTATGACAAGGGTTAAATAACAGAATCATGTCTCCCCTATATGCTGAAAAATAGAGATCAAACTTCAAGTTTAATTGTTTGAATTTTAATTCCCAACTAGTTTTGGTATAAAAATACTTTTTCAAGGGACACCATTTTAAACAACCTATAAGATTCAAGAAAGATAAAGGTTAACATGGTCACCTATGAGGCTGAAGGATATACATCTGAATTCAAATATCATGTAAGTGTTTTCATGAACATTTTAATGGTTATTTCAGGCAGCAGCTGAAGGCAATGTGCAATAAAAGGTTTGGCAGCATGTTTAGGACACATCATAATCCCACATATTTCAGCCGTCGTCTTGCCAGGTTTGCAGACATGTATATGTCACGACCAACCAATCTTCTCAAATTTTCTGTTGATCATACATTCTACCCTCGCCGTATGGCTCTGCCCCATGAACCAATTCCATTTGGAGATTATTCACATAGTAAAGAGTGAAAGAGGGAGGAAAATGTAATTTTTTCCTTGAAAGCAAATGTATTTAATCCATTCCTACACAACAAAATTTTGAATGTTGAAAGGGGTTGCAGAAGACAATTTTAAGTTCATGAAATTTATTTTTTTTTTCAATTTTCTGGTTGGAAAACATTGTTGAAAATGAAGAAATTACTTATTGCAAGCAATTTCTTCATTTTACACAATGTTTTCCAAATGATTTCTCTTGAGGAGCATCTAAAAGCGTCATTGTGTGGGATAGGATTAAGTTTTATTATCTGTGATTGAGTTAAAAAGAATTTTTCATCTATATTGAAGATATATCACATGTGTGCCAATTAAAGACTCAGATCAGCCTGTGCATCCACACAGTCTGATCAGGGTCTTCATTATGGGCAGTTTCTGAGTCAAATTGACTTGATCAGCCAATCTTCATAATCCAATATGTAATTGTCCATGCTCTAGTATGTCTGTACTTTAGGTAAGCTGTAAGAAATGTCTTGTGATTGCTGGTTTATTGTATGCATGTCTCTACATACTGATCTCTGGCCTGCCCACTGACCTCCTACATGGCAGTTGGACTGAGATATCAAATAATGTTAGTCTGTAAAATTTATGGTCGGGCATATAGCTAAAGGTGACTCATTGTTTTGCAAGCTAAATAAAGGATACTACTACTGAATAGCTGGAGTGATGTTTAATTTATAGTACCAACAAAAAGTTTGACATTTCAACTCAAAAATAATGATTTGGTAAGTCAAATATTGATTTCTAGCTCCACTGGCTGAAAGCCAGAGAGCTATTGTCATGGCGTAGTGTCTGTCGTGTGTGCCTGTATCCGTCCATTTGTCGGTAAACTTTTCCTTTAAAAAAGTTGTCCTCAGAAAGTACTGAACAGATTTCAACCAAATTTCACAGAAATGATCCTTGGGTGGCCCTCAAAGAATTTCGATTTTATGAAAAGCATAGCTTTAATGGGCGGGCCTTATTTCCATATACGGTGAAAGCTTTGAAAATCTTCTTCTCAGAAACCGATGGATGGACAAATTTCACAGAAATGATCCTTTTGGTGAACTATTATCATATTCCTTCAAAGAATTTGATTGGATGAAAAACATAGCTTTAATGGATGGGGCTTATTTCCACGTATTGTAAAAGCTTTGAAAATCTTCTTCTTAGATCATAGTGGATTGATTTGAATCAAATTTCTCAGAAATGATCCTATCGGGATCCTTTATCAGATTCCTTCAAAGAATTTTGATCGGATGAAAACATGGCTTTAATGGGCGGGGCTAATTTCCATATTTGATGATATCTTTGAAAATCTTTTCCCCAGAAACCAGTGGATGGATTTCAACCAAATTTAACAAAAATGATCATTGGGTGAACATTTATCAAATTGCTTCAAATTATTTTGATCGGATGAAAAACATGGCTTTAATGGGCAGGGCTTATTTCCATTTATGGTAAAAGCTTTGAAAATTTTTCTCAGTAACTAGTCAGTGGATTTCAACCAAATTTGCCTGGATCGATCCTTGGATGACCTTTTATCAGATTACAAAAAGAAAATTTTGATTGGATGAAAAATAAGGCTTCAATGGGCCGGGCTTATTTCCATATATGGTATATACTGAAAGCTGTAAATTTCTCAGACACCTGTTGATGGATTCAAACAAATTTCAGGGGAATTATAACCAGATGACAGTTTGTTAGATTCCTTCATAGAATTTTGATTGGTTGAAAAACATGGCTTTTATGGTTGTGGGTTATGTCCATATATGATATACAGTGAAAATTTTACATTAATGAATTTTACATAACTAGACTTGACTTTTGTAAAAACAATGAAAAGTTTGAAATGATTCTCTAAAACTATTTCAAAGATTTCAATGACTTAGGTTTATTTTCCTTATATTAAGTTTATATTGAATTCATGAAAAAATTTGCTTAATCAGTACATTCATGCCTGTGGAGCGATACAGGTGCTCAAGCACCTGTAGTTGCCTAGTTGGTATGAAAGCATGGAAATCACATCAAATTTGATGTAAAGGCACTTAAGGGACTTAACATTTTTAGCCACAAGATTGTACTTGAAACTTTGGGGAGAATTGTTGGCTGTAATATCTTTTATAAATTTGTACACTTGTAAATTATAATGTGACATGCTGAAGCTAAAGAGTCAGTCATAGTCAAATATCAAGTTTACATTTTGTAATCCATTTATCTGGACACATTTTGTGAATCTACGTTTTAATTGTAATGCATGTCTGTTTTAACTTTTCTGTGACCTATATTGTTTCATTTGATTTTTTTTATAGAGGCACTATTTCTGTCACAAATCAATAGCAGGCTGTAATATTTCAGTGTGTTTTAGATTATCAATCACATTTTAATAAGCACTGTGATATGTTTATTGGTCAAATTTATTAACTCATTTTTATTAGCTCGGCTTTTTGGAGGAAACCTGAGGTATTGCTATAGCCTTAGTGTTGTTGTTGCTTTGTCGTGCGAGAACTTTGACATTTGTGATATCTCTGGTTCTATTAAAGGCATTCACTTGAAACTTGGCACACTTGTTCACTATCAAAAGAGAAACCTATATTATCAAGGGGAATAACTCTAGATGCATTTTACTCACTATCCAGCACCCAATAGCTGAGCGTAGGCATCCATCGGCGGTGCTCTTGTTTGATCAATATTTCATTGTTAATTTTAATCCTTTTTTGAAGAAGGAATGATTTTAATGTAAGGATGACTGCAAGCTCAATCATTCATTAATAGATGAGAATATTTTAGACTTGTCCAAGTTCAAAAAATTGCAATGATTACAAGTTTAAATGCTTAAAATATATCAAATTGGGCTAAAAGCATGTGGAAGAAAAGATGAAATTGCTTATAACAAGCAGTCTCTTCATTTTCCATATTGTTTTCGTGATTTATTTTCTGTGGGGTTCTAAGATAAAACAGGATAAGGGGGAAATTGGCTTAACCCTGTCCCATTTTTAGCTCACCTGAACACAAAGTGCTCTGGGTTGGCTGTTATTATTGGTCATCTTCCGAGGTCTGTCTGTCCGTCCGTCTGTTCACAATTACAAAAAAATCTTCTCCTCATAACCTAAATATGGAATTTCACCCAAACTTCACATGAATGATCCTTAGGTCATGCTCTTACAAAATACTTGAAACAATTGAAATCCATGAAGAACTTTTGTTGCCATGGCAACCAAGTGAAAAAACTTAAAAAATCTTCTCCTCCCAAAGCAATAGGCTTAGAGCTTTAATATTTGTTATAAATCATCATCTATTGACCCTCTACTAAAATACTTCAAAGAATGATCCTTTCTTGAAAATTAGCCGTTTTCTGTGTGATTCCTGATTTTACGCAGAAATGAAAAAGGAAATCTTTGATAATATTCTCCTCCCACACCATTAGGCCTCTTGCTTTGATATTTGTATAAATCATTAACTATTGACCCTCTACTAAAATACTTGAAAGAATTACTGTATCTTGAAAATTAGCCCTTTTCTTTGAGAACTCTGAATTTTCAAAGAAATAAAGAGGGAAATCTTTGAAAATCTTCTTCTCTCAAAACATTAGGCCTTCTAAGAGCTTCGATGTTTAGTATAGATCATCATCTATTGACCCTTTATCAACTTAAAAACTATCGTATCTTGAAAATTTGCCATTTTATGTGTGATCCCTGATTTTACATAGAATTAAAGAAGGGTATCTTTGAAAATCTTCTTCTCCATTACTATTGGGCCTAGAGCTTTAATATACTTTATGTATCAATGTGTATTGACCCTTTACCAAATTACTTCAAAGAGTTAACATAATTTGAAAATTAGCCTGTGTCTGTGTGATCCCTGATTTTACATATGAATAAAGAAGGAAATCTTTGAAAATCTTCTTCTCCCATACCATAAGACCTAGAGCTTTGATATTTGGCATGTGTCAATACCTATTGACCCTTTACCAAAATACTTCATAGAAATACCGTATTCTGAAAATAAGCCATTTCCTGTGCAATCCAAGATTTTAGAAAGGAATAAAGAAGGATAACTTTGGAAATCTTCTCCTAAACCATTAGGCCTAGAGCTTTGATATCTAGTATGTATCAATGCCTATTGACCCTCTGCCAAAATACTTCAAAGAATTACTGTACTTTGAAGTTTAGGTCTAAATGGTAGGATTTTCAGTATACCTAGGATTAAATGACAAAATCTTTAAAAAAATCTACTCAAAAGTAATTATGTGTAGGGCTTTGATATTTTGTTTATATAATAAAGCCTTGAGCCTTTTACTCGGGGGAGGGATATAGGACCATCATGGTCTTCTTGTTTGAAATTTAGACGGGTCGAAATTGAAAGAGGTTGCTGATGGCAATGAAAATTGGATGCAATTTGAAATAATGTGGTAGCAAATATTGTGGGAAAAGGAGAAATTGCTTGTCACAAGCAATTTCTTCTTTTTCCATAATGTTTTCTCAAGTATAAAAACCACAGCAAAGTAAAAGCTCAGGTTTGTACAGGAAAGGGTTAATATTTCCTACTTTTTGACGCCCCTCAAGAATAAAACTTTGGAAGCCATTACGGATAATGTAGTAATTTCCACATCATCCACAATATTTTCTACTCAAAAGGGTGAAGATATTTTATATTCCATCATCTTGTGGTGTGTAGCGTTTTTTTAAGCTGCAAGACTATTATGTTACTTTCATGTCTCATAGTAACATTCAGAGGTAAACCAGGTTAATGTGTCCAATCAGTTAAAAATGACCTTTCTTTGAAGTGCAAAAATTATCAACTCTAGTTGGACTACTCAGGCTGTGCAGGATGGAAACATTTCTCTTCTAGTAGATTTTCTTCATCTAGAATTATTAATTGATTTAACCCATTACCAGATGGCAAAATGTTAGACTGGTCCAAATTGAATGGAGTTGCAGGCGGCAATTTAAAGCTTGTGAAATTTTAGATTTTTTCAACTTTCTGGATAAAAATGTGTCTAATGAAGAAATTGCTTGTTACTAGCAATTTCTTCATTTTACACAACGTTTTCCCAACTGCTTTTCTTGAGGGGCGTCAAAAAGCATCATTGTGTGGGAATGGGTTAACTGTACATAATTTTTTAAATACAATCCTTGCATTGACCTCTGCCAGATCTAATCTTCTAATTAGCTTTTCATTTTTAGCACCAACAAAAATTTAGACTTATCCATATCAAAAGAAGTTGTGGACAACAATTTTAAATTGATGACATTTTGAAAATTTGTTTTTTTATTGAAAACATTGTTGTTTTCCCATTACGAGATGACAAAATTTTAGACAAGTATAGATTGAAAGATGTCAAATACGATTATTCAAAGTGTTACAAATTGAAAAATCTTTGTCTTATACGGTAGAAAACTCAGCGGACATTGAAGAAGTTGCTTGTTACGAGCAATTTCTTGACCATCCATAATGTTTTCTACTGTTGTTTGCTTGAGCGGAATAAAAAAACAGGATTGTTTGCAAATGGGTTAACCTATTAACAGATGCCAAAATTCTAGACAAATTCAAAAGCTTTGCAGAAGATAGTTTGAAATGGTTGGAATTTGAGGAATAACCACCATTAGGGTGGAAAACATTGGGGAAAAGAAGAATTTGACAATATATTTCAAAGAGAATATTACTTGAAAATATATAAGAGCATGGTTGGAAAAGAAGAAACTGCAATTTATTCTTTACCCTGTTTTCCAACATTAACAAGCTTTTTAGATCATGAGAACTAGCAGTTGTCAAGATAAAGGCCAGCGGGCTATTGGCACGGTGTTGTATCTGCCATGTATGACTTCTTCTTAAAGAATCTTCCCCTCCTCACAAACTACTGACTTGAATTAAACCAAATTTTACAGGAATGATCCATATGCTACCCTTCATCATATTAATCCAAAGAATTTTGATGGGATAAAAAGTAGCTTTTTTGGCAGGGCAATCTATCATATATGGTATAAAGTTTTCAAAAAAACACTTGCTGGATTATTACCAAATTTCAGAGTGACCCTTTAACCCTTTCCTGTACAATCCCTTGTTTTTACATCCCTGTGATTTTATATCCTAGAAAAAAAATGTTGGAAAAGAACAAATTGCTTGTTCTTCTTTTTCCGAATTATTTTCTAACCTACTGAATGGTTATTTTTCAAATTAAATTCACTTCAAATTTGGTCTGCAAAACGATTGAATTTGGAGAGGTCCAAAATTTTGCAAAAAAAGCAAAGGGTCAAGAGAATCCTTGATAAAAAATTGATTGGGTGACAAACATGGCTTTGGGGGCTTATTTGCATAGATTAAATATAGCAAAATGGCTAAAGGTTCTCTCCCTAGCCTGTATTAAATAAATATCATTTAAATTTTACTTGGATGTTAATTAGTTGACCTTTAATTAGATCTTTTTGAAAGATTCTAATCAGTTGGAAATTAAGGACCTAATTTTGTAAGACTTATTAAAGGGAAGTAATTAATTCTGTTGAATTGGTTTACTTTCTGGCATAACAGTTGCTTCCCTTATACCTTTTCTAGAGTGAAGAATTTTGGCATATGATTTATGCAATAAAATTTGTCATTTTCCTTAAGCCCTTTACCAGATGACGTTCTAGATTGGTCCAAATTGAAAGAAAAAGCACATGACAGTTTCAAGCTTAAGAAGTTTGAAAATAATTTGTCTTTAAGGGTAGGAGATATTGTGAACAATTGACAAATTGCTTGTTTAAGCCATTTTTCATTTTCAAGCCTTTTTCTTGAGGAATATGAAATGACTTTGAATTGTTCAATCAGTAATTTTAGGCCTCTAGAGTGATACGAGGCTAAAGTGCCTCTAGTTTACTAGGGTAGTAAAGGATTAGTTAAACAAACTTGCCTTTGTATTGCAATTTTTTGTTCAATTTTAATAGATTAAAAACCAGTTGTGTCATAATTCAGATGTGAATCATTTTACAAAGTTTTCTTCTGGTTATGAAAAAAATAACATGAAAATATATCAGTGAGTGTTTTGTTGTTGATTTCTTCCCTTTAAACTTGGAAAGCTATGTATTTTGCATTGTGCCTTTGCTAGATCGAATAATTCTTGCATCTGAGTTGCTTCATTTGATTTTAAAGAAAGATTTATCATTATATTTCAGCCCTTTACTAGATAACAAAATTTCAGTTTAGTCCAAATTGAAGGGTCACAACAATTTTATGGTTGTGAAAGTTGAAAATAATTTGTCTTAGGGTAGGAATCATAGTGCACAATGAACAAATTGCTTGCTCTAACACATTTCTACACAATGCTGCTTTTGGTTAAGCTATCTTTAGCTCTATGGCCAAAGGGCAGAAGAGCTATAGCGCTGGCATTTTCCAGTCCCGGCGTCCGTCCGTCAAGTTGTCCATCCGTTAAGTTTTCCTTGTTAATGCTCTAGAGTCCACAGTTCTCATCTGATTCTCTTCAAACTTTCTCAGATCAGAATGATTGTTCCATCATTAGGATTGTTCCTTTCAAAATTGGGTCAGATCTGTCAAGAAACACGGGGAAAGGGGCCTAATTGAAATTTAATTAAAAAATCCTTGTTAACAGTCTAGAGTCCTCAGATTTCAACGGATCGTCTTCAAGCTTTCACAGAATGAATGTATGATCATAAGGATTGTTCCTTTCGAAAGTGGATATATTCTGTCAAGAAACACAGGAAAAGGGGCCTTACCAAAATTCAATTGAAAGATACATTAAAAATCTTCCTTAAAACTCTAGAGCCCTAGAGTCTACAGTTTTCATTGGACTCTTCAAACTTCCACATAATGATTGTACCATAATAAGGATTGTTCCTTTTGAAATGCTGTCTGATCCGTCGAGAAACACCTGAAAAGCGGTCCTATGGAAATTTACTTGAAAATCTTCGTTAATGCTCTAGAGTCCACAGTTTACATCAAATTCTCTTCAAACTTGGACTACATTTTGTTCAATGGACCTGCACATCTTTCAGATTTTTCCGAAAGCGGAACAATTGGACAATATTCACATAGACCCTGAAGGAGCCTATATTGAAATTGGTCACTCAATGCCTGACAACTTATATGAAAGATGAAGTGTATAGAGGCGCAAGATTATAAAAAGAGAGTGTGTTCATGGAATGGCAGCTTTTCGATCTGGAACTTTGGCAAAACAACAACAAAATCTCTGTCTATTTAGTTTAAAAGTCAAAATTCATTTTACCTTTAGTTTTTACCCTTTTTAAACCAATATCAATAACAACTTCAGGACCGGGACAGTCGGACCAGGACACTGCCTAGGAACAAAGGAAAATGTAAATATAGATATAGACACTTACTGACGTCTTCCACATTTTTCATATTTGAACACTCAATTCATTTTCTTTTGACATTTTAATGTGAATGATCTTTTTTTTAATTCATCCGTAATTAAATTCAGTTAGTTGTAAGTTACAAAAAAGCCTGTTTATTCTTTAAACCTGAAATCTTTGGCAAACACCTGTTGGCTCACAGGAAGGATCTTGGCCCAACATAGTCTTGTGATGACCGTATCCGAGCGTCTGTTTGCTTTATGTATACATAAGTATATATATATATATATATATATATATATATATATATATATATATAGCATCATGGGCTCATGGCATTGCTGTCCTGAACCATTGGAGACTTATATGATCATGACCATTGACTGCTCGCATGCGTGCATCGTATCTCAGACAAGGCCTGTGTATCTACATTGCATGTATACATGATAATCCTGTTAGAGTATTTTGGTAGAGGGTCCATCGGTGATGATGCATACCAACAAGAGGGCCCTTGGCCCTGGGGCGGTCACCTGAGATAAAGGCTCTTTTTTTTCCCAACAGTCTAATTTCATGTTAAGGTTAGGATTATGATACAAGTGGGCCACACTTACATATAAAGACTATGAACCTGGGGATCCAAAAGTCTAAATTACAAATTCCAAGGCTTTAGGGCAGATTTGACAGAAGGCAAAAAACTTTTTCCTCCCTCTGGATCCATGGGTTATAATTTCAGAAATAAGAAAGAAGTCTGTAAACTGACACTTCATGTCTATAACCCCCTTCCCCCCAGCTCCGCCCCTGGAGACCCGAGAATCATGATTTTAGCTATTTTACAAAAGATCAATATACTGATGTTGATTTTCAAAGATTATTTAAAAATTTCACTTCCATGGCAACCAGAGTTTTTAACGGATTTCAATTCTATTAGCTGTTTTAAAAGGAGACCACCTAAGGAGCATTTCTGCCAAATATGGTTCAAAATGGACAAGTTGTTTGGGAGGAGATGTCATTAAAATAATCATTCTTTATTTCTATATAAACCCCATCCCCCTGGGGCTCCGCCCCTGGGGACCTGAGGATCATGATTTTAGCCATTTTGATAGAGGTCAATATGCTGATGCTTCAAGCAAAATATCAAGGCTCTACGCCTTCTCGGTCAAGAGGAGAAGATTTTTAAAGATTATTTAAAAAATTCACTTTCGTTGCAATGGCAACCAGAGTTACAGATTTCAATTCTTTTGGCTATTTTCAAAGGGGACCACCTAAGGAACATTTCTGCCAAGTTTGGTTCAAATTGGCCCAGTAGTTTGGGAACAGATGTTGAAAGACGCTGATGGATGACAAAAGGTGATCACAATAGCTCACTTGAGCATTTCATGCTCAGGTGAGCTAAAAATCAAAGCTCTAGGCCTAATGGTTTGGGAGAAGCAGATTTTTAAAATTTCCTTCTTTATCCCTTTGTAAAATCAGGGATCGTGCAGAAAAGGGCTAATTTTCAAAATATGTTAACCCTTGTCATGCTGTATAAATTACCTTACTGAATTGCTGTCAAATCAAAGGGCTCAAAGCACTGATGGAACTTGTTGTTCAAAATTCAATAATTTTTTTTAGAAATCAACTTCATAAGCAACTCTTGCAGAAAAAGTACAAGCAGGAGGTATAGACTAAGATCAGCCTGCACATAAGTGCAGTCTGATCTTAGTCTACACCTCCTGCCAAAACCGGAATATTCTGGGTTCAGCATGACAAGGGTTAATTCTTTGAAGAATTTTGGTAGAGGGTCATTAGATGTTGATACATACCAAATATCAAAGCTCTAGGCCTAATGGTATGGGAGAAGAATTTTTAAGATTTCCTTTCTAAGATCAGGGATCGCACAGAAAAGGGCCAGTTCTCAGAGTACATTTATTCTTTGAAGTATTTTGGTAGAGGGTCAATAGGTGACGATATGTGCCAAATATCAAAGCTCTATGGCTAAGGAGGAGAAATATTTTTAATAATTGTATGCGAATGGACAGATTGACAGGCGGACACCGGTAATTTACCATTCACAATAGTTCACCTTGAGCATGTTGTGCTCAGATGAGCCAAAAAGGCATTTACTATCATTTTCAAAAGAACTCTGACCTGTAACAAATGTTTGTTATTTCCGGTCTTTAGGCATATTTTGCTTATATCAAGTTCCTTTTTTGTGTATTGGAAATATGTAAATTTATAAAGGCCAGCAATAAAAAACACTGAGCTTGTGACAAGCACTATGAATTACATGTGTAACTTTCAAGCCACATTAAAGATTGTCAAATAGATTCATAATGGGTTTTATAAGGCCTCTTGTCATCTTTAGGGGTTTTAATATACAAATATCAAATTCAAGGGATTTTAGAACCTGTGCAGACCCTGACAAAATTGATACACAACACAGTTGATCAAGACATTTTTTTTTATTTTCTCACCAGTTTATTTACACAGAGTTAAAACAAAAAATATATAAACAACAAGTACTATAATGGATCCTTTCCAATTTATGACTGTATAATTATTTTCAGTCCTAGCAATCCAAGGGGCTTGTGCAAAATGTTGTAATTTTACACATTTTAACCCATTCCCACACAATGACACTTTTGGACGCCCCTCAAGAAAAACAATTTGGAAAACACTAAAATGTAGAAATTGCTTGTGACAAGCAATTTCTTCATTTCATACAATGTTTTCTACCCATAAAGATGGAAGAATCTAAAATTTCATAAACTTTAAATTTTTGTCTGAAACTCCTTTGAATTTGGATCAGTCTAAAATTTTGTAATCTGGTAATGGGTTGATTGCTTTTGTATTTTTCTTGCATCAACACCTTGATATACAAAATTCATCAAAAGTTTTTGTAAACAATGCTGTCTAGCTTGCTACAACTATTACGAATGACTGCCATTTGCTCCACTTTCCTTTTTGCATGATGGGTTACTTATGATGATATTTAATAACTTTAATAGTTTTAAGTACTTCATACATTGAGTTTTAAAGTAGTGGCAGCATAAAGCCCAATTTTGCAATCAGCATGTCAAGATATGTTACATTTTGTAATGCTTTTATATGATATTGCTAGTTAATGATGTAGTAAAATTGTCTTGGCATAAAGTAATGCAATTTTCAATATAACTGACGTAATACTATGTCAACAGATGAATCTTGACGTCGGGCCAATTTCAAAATTGTCATTCAGCTGCTACTATCTATACTATAGTATTAAGCCACTGTGCAAGTATTTCAACCATAAACAGTCAGTCAATGTATATTCTATTTTTTCACAAAATTTTAGTGCAATGTGACTTTGCATTAGTAGAATTTTAGAAAGAAGTTTATAGAAATTCTGGTGGTTAGTGCTCATCACAAAATTAAATATTGATCCTTAAAATGCGCCTATAGGTGAGATTTCCAACACTTTCACATACAGATGAAGAGCAGATATTGAGCAGCCTGGATATCAACATAATGCAGGTGAAACATTGAATACAGAAACTTTGAGGCCATAAGTATCTGCAGAGTGTACAATGAAGACTGGACAGTGTGAATGCACAGGCTGATCTTAGTCTTCACTCGAGACACTCTGTATTTTTTTTAAATGTCACGCAATGTTCAAATATTGGATATCTAAACACTCAAAGACCCTTAAAGACCCTTAGTAAAATAATATTTAAGATATTCAAAATTGTCTTGGTGAATATTTCACAAAAAGGTCCTTATCAATAAGTGGTTTTTATCATTTCTTATTTCAATAACTGGTTAGGTAAGGAAAACATAAATCAGTTGAAGTATTATGACACTATAGGACATTCTGAAAGAAAAGTTCAAGGAAAATATTGTAGAAATGGTAGAAATGCAAACAATTTCTTCTTCTCTCCATCAATTTTCAACTCTTGGTGCTAACTTTCTTTGAAATGTTTATATAAACTTTGAAATGTTGATGTAGCCTTTAATTTTGTCAGATGTAAAATTATATGGTCTCGGAAAATGATTGGAATATTGACAGACTCGTTTCTCAGACGTTATTTCTACATAATGCCTTTAATTATTATGTTGAAAAAATCTAAGTGTGATGAATAAATCAATAAAAGAAAGGAGAAGCTTGCTATTTAAGAGCAATTTTATCCTTTCTCTAAATGTTTTCAAAGTTATTATTTTCAACAAATAGAACCATTCTGTAGAGCACAGAAACATTTAACCCTTCCTACAAATTCCTGAATTGTTATGACCCATGGCAGAAAAAGCAACTGAAAACAATGCAGGTGATCAATTTATGCTTCTTTTTCCACAGTGTATTTTAGCCCTTGTACAATAACTTTTGTTTGGAAAGAATGCAATAGTTCCTAGAAACCATTTCAGTTAGGACCTATCCATCACTCTTTCTGATGGTGTTGGGTAACAATACAACTTCTATATTGCTTACTAGTAGAAGCATACCACTGCAGTCAAGTTTCCACATGAAGTAGAAAATCTTCTTTCCTTCCTTCCTGGAAATTCATATATTTTGAAGCCATTCTATCACTATGTAGTCTTTAGGCTACATATGTGTACACTTTCCTGTAAACAGAGAAATTCAAATATGAGTCAAACCTGGTCACCTCAATTCAGCATATATCAGCATCTTAAATGGCCCCCTTTTACACTAAAATTAACCTCTTTTCAACAAGCACCTTTAAACCCAGCCAACTGCTTGCGAAATTGTGTCCCATCCTTTGAAATATCTTGAGTGTGGGGCCAAGGGCTGAGGGTAAAATAGAGTGAAATAAACATGCACACATGTCACAAATCAACGGGTGTTTTACAGGCAACAATGTTGCCATCTAAATGCACGGTTCTGATAAAAACAGTGCTTCACTTTAGTCATTTAACCCTTTCCCATATGACAGAATCTTAGACTGGTCCTAATTGAAAGGAGTTGCAGGCGAAAATTTGAAGTTTCTTCATTTTACACATTTCCTTGAGGAGCATCAAAGGGAAATGTTAATGAGGATTTGGTAATAATTTTTCATACAGCCTCTTTCCCTGTGATACTAGAAAGATCAGGCCTAATTTGAAAAGAAACAATCCTAATGATGTTAAAAACATTCTGTGAAAGTTTGACCAGAATTCGATGAAAACAGTGGACTTTATTGTGGTACAAGGTTTTTTAGATTAAATTTCATAAGGCTCCTTTTCCTGTGTTACTTGACAGATCAGGTCTAATGTCAACATCAACAATCGTAATTATTGTACAATCATTCTGTGAAAGTTTGAAGAAAATCCAATGAAAGCTCTGGACTTGGTAACAAGGATTTCTAAATGAAATTTTCATAAGGCCCCTTTTCCCGTGTTTCTTGACAATTCAAACCCTGTTATGAAAAGAATGATCATTATGACCTTACAACCATTCTGTGAAAGTTTCAACAAAATCTATTCAAAGGTGTGGGCTTCATTGCATTAATAGGGTTTATTTAATCAATTTTTCATACAGCCCCTTTTCTCATGTTACTAGATGGATCTGAACCAATTCCAAAGGGAACTATACATACAAAAGTATAATCAATTTGTTTGAGTATGAAGACAACTTGATGAAATCTGAGGACTTTATAGCATTAATTAAGATTCTTTTTAATTACACTTTCATAAGGCCCCTTTTCCTGTGTTTCTCGACGGATCAGACCCAATTTGAAAGGAACATTCCTTATGGTGGTACAATCATTCTGTGAAAGTTTGAGGTCAATCTGGTGAAATCTGGGGCCATCAAAATTTTTTTATTAAATTTTTATAAGGCCCCTTTTCCCATGATACTTGATGAATCAAACCCACTTTGGAAAGGAACAATTCATATTGTGGTACAATCATTCTGTCACAGTTTGAAGAGAACGTGTTGAAAACTGTGGACTCTAGTGTGTTAACTAGGATTTTGTATTTAAATTTTCATCTTTTCCCATGATACTTAACAGATAAGAGCCACTTTCGAAAGGAACTATCCTAAAAATGGTACAAATAGTCTGTAAAAGTTTGAAGGGAATCTGATGAAAACTGTAAAGTGTTAACGAAGATTTTTTAATCGAACTTTCAAAAGTCCCCTTTTTTCCTGTTACTTGAAGGATCATACTGAATTTCGAAATAAAAAACATCCTTATGATAGTAAAATCAATCTGAGAAAGTTTGAAGAGAATTTGGTGAAACATGTGCCATGTGGACTCTAGAGTGTTAAAGAGAAATTTTATTGGATTTTTCAATTAAATTTTCATAAGGCCCTTATTCCTGTTTCTTGAAGGATCTGACCAAATTTCAAAAGGAACGATCCTTATGATGGTACAATCATTCCGAGAAAGTTTGAAGAGAATCCCATGAAAATTGTGGACTCTAGAGTGTTAACAAGGAAAAGTTCATGGACAGACGCCAGCAAGACGGACAGACCGCCGGCTGGGGGGAAAACCCATCGCTTTAGCTCTTATGGCCTTTGGCCAGTAGAGCTAATGAGAACCAAATTAGGGAGGAGACATAGTAAGACAAGAGATTAGCAGAGCGGCACATATACATCCGAAGGGGCTTGTCAGTAAACTTGGCTTGTCAGTAACCCGAGCTTAAATGATAGCTGATGATTTTTGTCAATAAAAAGATCTTTTTACCTGAATAACACTGTTTACATTTGAGAAACAAGACAGCTTAATAATAACTTATCATTCAACATTATGTACAATGGTTAAATTCTATAATTTGAATACAATTGACATAAAAAATATGACCTTGACCATTGACCTTGAAACATGTTTCCTTGAAAGTACTCACCATAAGCAATAAAAATATGACCCTGAAAAACTCTTCTTGACAAATAAACCATTACATTGGTTCAGTTTAGGTTTTTCAGAGCTCAAAATGACCTTGACATTTGAATTCAATCAATTCAAGCTCTTTGAATTTCTGAAGTCTTCTGCTCAACTAAATATCAGATACATTGTGGCTAGATTCAGTTCAATCCAATAGAACTTGTAGGAGTTGTGCACACATACTAATTTTTTTTTCTTCTTTGTTTTAGAGAAAAGGGTTAAATTTTGACTTTGACCTTGAAGGAATGACCTTCCCCAGTTTGGCCTTGTTGAGACCTATCTACATACCAAATATTAGCATTGTAACTTAATTAGGGATGAAGTTATAGGAAAATATTTAGTTGGCAGGTTAAGTTTTTGAATAACATTTTCGGGAATTGGGTTCAAATTTTGACCTTGACATTGATGAAATGACCTTCCCCAGTTGCGCCTTGTTCAGACCTATTTACATACCAAATATTAGCATTGTAACTTAATTAGGGATGAAGTTATAGGAAAATGTTTAGTTTGCAGGTTAAGTTTTTGAGTAACGTTTAAGGGAAAAGGGCTAAGATTTTGACTTTGACCTTGATGAAATGACTTTCCCCAGTTGCACCTTGTTGAGACCTATCTACATACTAAATATTAGCAATGTAACTTAATTAGGGATGAAGTTATAGGAAAATATTTAGTTGGCAGATTAAGTTTTTGAGTAATGTTTTAGGGAAAAGGGTTAAATTTTTGACCTTGACAAAATGACCTTCCCCAGTTGCGCCTTGTTGAGACCTATCTACATACTAAATATTAGCATTATAACTAAATTTGGGTTGAAGTTATAGAATTGTTTAGTTGGCAGGTTAAGTTTCTTAGTAACGTTTAAGGGAAAAGAGTTACAATTTTGACCTTGACGAAATGACCTTCCCCAGTTGCGTCTTGTTTAGACCTATCTACATACCAAATATTAGCATTGTAACTTAATTAGGGATAAAGTTTAAGGAAAATGTTTATTTGGCAGGTTAAGTTTTTGAGTAATGTTTTAGGGAAAAGGGTTAACATTCTGACCTTGACCTTGATGAAATGACCTTCCCCAGTTGCGTCTTGTTTAGACCTATCTACATACCAAATATTAGCATTGTTACTTAATCAGGGTTGAAGTTATAGGAAAATGTTTAGTTGGCAGGTTAAGTTTTGCGGACAGACAGACAGACGGACAGACAGACGGACATTAGTAAAAAATATGCCCCCAATCTATTGATGCGGGCGCATAAAAAATCCTGTAATTTTAAACTATATTGTTTAGTTAAGGGCAGATAATTCGAGAGCAGCTTGGCATATCAAACAAATTTTAGTCCTAAGAACAACTAGACATCATACAGAGTCATTGTGGCAAGTTTATATCATTCCAATTCAAAGTGTAGGAGAAAGTTTGCTCACAAGAAAAAGGTTTTTTTCCGTTCAATTCAAGGGCAAATAATTCAAGATAACTCAAGAAAAACTGAACGATTTGAATTTCAATGGTCTTATGCACAACAAGACATCAAGGAGAGTAATAGTGGGGGATTTCAGCTCATTGCCATAAATAATGTAGGATAAGATGTGCACACAATAAACATAGTGATTTTCATTCAAGGGCAGATAATTCAAGATATCTCAAGAATGACTGGAGCGATTTGAATTTCAAAGGTCCTATGCACAACTAGACATCATGGGGAGTGATTATGCCAAGTTTAAGCTCATTCCCATTGATAGTTTAGGAGGAATTACGCACACAAAAAATTGTTGACGGACTTCAGACAGACGGACGGATAACCGGGGCCATAACATAATACCACACCCTTCGGTGTATGAGAAGGTTGTTACAAGCAATTTCTACTTTTCTCACTATATTTTCTATTCCTATATTTTCTTGAGGGCATGAAAATATAGGATAGTGTGCTAATGGATTAAAGCAGAGATGAAGAATCCTACAGACTGTCACGATGAAAGTTGTGGTTCCCTCTGTTAAATGTCAGGGGTATTTATCAATAATTTTCCTCTGAAATTTGTTCACAGCAGCTTGCTGTAAGTTCTATTAGTACAAGTTCCAAAGTAAAGCAGTAACAAGTCTGAAAAATCAGTAACAACTAACCTATCTTCTGGTGTTCTAGCTAAATAATCTCTCTCTATAAGCCCTTCTATTCTCTTCTTTATCACAACAGGACTAGGTAAGAATCGACTCTTCAACTGTTCTGTACACTGTAAATATATATAACATTCACGTTGTTCGTGGACAATTTATAGTGTGGAAAAACCTTTGATCTCTAGCTGCCACCTGGACCCTTATTCTAGGATTTCAACATTCCAGTAGTTCAAAACTTCCCCGACATTTCCATGGTAAGATGATTGACATTGACATTTTAGCCATGTTTCCACTTCTGATTCTTCTACCTTAGCAATTTTATGAAAAAACTACTAATGCTTTCATGCATAAAATTGTTACAAGCAATTACTTCATTTCAAACAAGCTTAAGGAATGTAAAAAAGGATTGTGAAGGAATGGGTGGAAGATTAATGCTTCCACTTAAAATTTGAATGTTTTCATCTTCATTTATACACAATAGGGTATTAGTTGATTAGGTAAATAAAAATGCTAACAATTACCCAAATGAGATACTGTTTTATAAACTTGAGGGCTCACCATTCATAAATTTTGTCCTTTGATATAGATTGACTGATCACTTTGAGAGGTAGTTACCTTATCATTACATAGACAAACATAAAATAGCATGTAGTTTGTTTGTATGGGGGGTTTATATCCTACTCTACAAATGAGGTTATATGGAGATGGGGCCTTGTCTGAATGAGTGAAGAAGCAGAGGATCCAACCAGGGAACCCAAGACACTAGTCTCGAGGATTTCTACAAGATCAAATCCACAAATCCAACTATATGCAGATTGATAACTATGCTCTTGTGAAGGCTAGGTCAAATAATGTTGTATAATCTAAAGATACCTACCTCTGTGACCAGTACATTGTGTTGTAACTTCCTTCTTGCTTTCATTATTCGTACTATGGCTGCCTCAATCGTAAAACATCAGTTAAGGAAACAACAAAGTTCATGTAAAGCTTTCAAATATCCATCTTATATGGAATTCCATTTAGATGACCTATCTATCCTTTTCTACAATATAAAGGATCATCTCATTAGAATAGACAGAATAAGCCACCAAAGCATCATTAGTTCTCAAATTTCAATTAAAAAACTGGTCATTTTTTTCCTAGCATTTTACTGAATACATCAGAATTTAACTCTTACAAGTATAACCTCCATATCATTTCTTATTTTAGAACCACCACCTACAAGTTCAACAAATGACTGTTGACACAAAAATCCATGAGGAACTAGAAATGTGTTACAGACACAGATACCCATACTTAAGTGCTTGTCACAGGACCTTCAATTTTGATTTTGAACTTACCAGTAACAGAGCTTTACATATGACACAAGTACTCAGGGGAACAACTGTGCCAAATTATTTTGAAATCCCTCAATTAACCCATTACAACTCAATCCCTCCTTTTTACGCCCCCAAGAAAAAAGCTTTTGAAAACATTGTGGAAAATGAAGAAATTGCTTGAATCAAGCAATTTCTTCATTATCCACAATGTTTTCTACCCAAAATGACGAAAAAGTTCAAAATTCCATCAACTTGAAACTGTCGTCTGCAGCTTCTTTCAATTTGGACCGGTCTAAAATTTTGCTGTGTTGGAATAGGTTAATGTAGAAGATATGCTCTAGACATGAGTTGGACACACACTTGTACAGAGGCTACTCTATATGCCCTTGACCATTACATTGTAGGGCCATAATTTGAAGAAAAATGTGTTAAAAGGATAATACCTTAGTACATATTACTTTATTGACAGTCAACATAAAAAAAATTAAGAGGACATCTTCAAAATAGCAGTAATATCAATGTCAAAGTTATTGCAAAATGACTGCTATAAATCATCTCATTTCAAAATATGACATACAGCAATGGGAGTGAAAACTAGAGCTGTCGCCCTCAAGGGCTGACGAGAATACCCCCCACACCACTAAACAGGCTTTTCTATGAAGGAGTGGAATTTGAAGCTGTTTAATCACATGCATGTCATGGTGGATGAACATTGCCAACCCTCCACCTCTTTCTGATTTTGTGTTTGTTGCTAGAGTTGACTGATTAGGAAAGGTTGGTCAATATGAGCCTATGTTAAAGAAAACTGTGTGAGGAGATGATGACACAAAATTATATCCACAAAAAGTCAATATGAGCCTATGTTAAATTTTTGACCCCCGGGGGGCGGGGTCAAATTTGACCTCAGGAAATAAACCGTTCGATATTTTGTAAAGGTCAACAAGATGATGTTACTTACCAAATTTGGTAACTCCCCTTATGGTTACTGAGTTTTGCAATTTTAAATTTTGACTACTCCCCCCCCCCCCCCATTAAAAAGTTCAAAATGGCATAACTCTGAAACTAACGACTGGATCAAGATGAAAATTGCAGGTGCACAACTTCATATGATAGGAAACAACCTGATAAAATTTCAGCAAAATTGGTCAAAAAATGTGGGAGGAGAAGAGGACACAAAATTATGTCCACGGACGGACAGACAAACGGACAACCTGATTCCAGTATACCCCCCCATAACTTAGTTGTGGGGGGTATAACAAGAGTGCCATAGTCACAATAAACTAGCCAAGACAAGAAACATAGCATCTAGCCCTTTTTCTGTGATCCAGCCTAAAATAGCAAAACCCTAGGAACATTGTGAAAATTCCTTTAAGATTTGTCCTAAATGTGGGAGATGTGTTGACAAGAAATTTTGCATTAAGCCCCCTCTTTTCTGTGATGCAGCCTAAAATGGCAAAAACCTGAGTGCATGCACAAGGTCAGGTGACTAGGAACAATCTGTTAAAATTTCATTCAGATTTTCATCTATCTTCGTTGACATATAAAGCACTCTGTTGAATATTTTTGATATCACATTGATGATTGTACACTAGTGTAATAACTATACAAATGAGCTGGTGACTAGGGCAACAGCTTTATGTTACTGTGAAAATAATATCATAATGTATATATAGATGTCATTTTACAAATGGCATTAAATAATTCGCAGAATAATTATCGAAAAATTTCCACAAGTTCATAAATTCTTTACAAATGATTGTCATATCAGACATAGAATATCAATTTCAATTTCATAAAATACCAAATTCATTTAACCTAATTCTTATCTGTTCATAGATGAATTATTGAATGAGTTTGATCTTTCATGAGCACTAATTCAATACCCTTTATTACTTTGAAAACAACCAAGTTAAAAGTTGTCAGAAGTAAAAGGATATTCATGTTTTCTGTCTTCATCCACCTTGGAACGAGTCTCTTTTCTCTCTGGCTCAGCTTCACCTTTGGTTGCCGCCACTGAAATGAATGTACATGGTGAAATTTAATAAAAATAGTTTATTTGGTGTACAGGAAAGAAAAATTGTTTCATTTGCTCCAGATTTAAGGTCACAGTTTAAGGTCAAACATCAAATTTATGCGTTACACTTGCCTTGTGCGAGCTTGGTACTGGGCAAAAAATACAGGAGGGCCAAGATAACCCTAGATAGCTCACCTGATTTCTTTATTGTAAAAAGAGTAGCAGGAAACCAAGACATTCTTGTGAAGAGAAAAACAGTACACGAGGCTTTGCAAAATTCTTATCTATCAAATTGCCATTAATGTCCCTCTGCCTATGTTTTCTATGGATCATCACATCCTTATGAACCACTTTCGTCAAGATTTTGCCAAACCTGTGATCATTAATGGGAGACAATTGTTGGAAAGGATATTTGCCTTGGCAGGGCATCAGACCCTGGGACCCTATGAATCCTGGCTGAGAACTAAATCACAAAATACCCCATCCCTAGAGACACAAGGGTAATGATTTTAGCAATATTGAGATAAATACGCTGATTTATACAAAATATCAAGGCTCTACAGTTTCTTGGTCAAGAGGAGAAGTTTTTTAAGATTTTTTTATAACTTTCACTTGTCACCATGGCAATCAGAGCTTTCAACCAATATTATTTTTTTCATAGTGAAAATAACCTATCTAAGAATTATTTCTAAAAAAAATGGTTCCATTCTTTGCTATATAGACCCCCACCCCCAACCCCCTTAGGCTCTGTCCCTGGAATCCCTAGGATAATTAATTGAGCAATTTTGAATGAGGTCGATACACTGCTGTTTCATGTAAAATATCAAGACTCTATGCTTTCTCGGTCTCGAGAATAAGATTTTAAAAGATGTTTTTCTCATTTTACATTCATTACGTTCATGAATCAACATGGATCAAAAACTTGCAGACGGTACAGCCATTTGGTTTCAATGTAAAGGATGCGAAATTCCATTTAACAATACTTGACGTCTTATAAAGCGCAGGAACGTCAACATCGCGCAAACGTTACCATACGAGGTTGCCGTCATATCCTCTATTAGATAAAACAAAATGGCTATAATGAGTGATCGTAAAATTATGGTAATGGTCAGTCTCAATTCAAAATATAAATCATATCTCATTCTACAGCATTAAAAAGTATCAGTCTGTCAAATATCTCTTTATCATTTAAAAGATTTATAGCCAACACAAATTCATAAATATTTTTTCGGACATAACTGTTTTTATGCAGGAAATATAAATCATGCAAAGAAAATGTATTAATGCAGGAAAAAGACTATCTATCAGGGAATCCCTAAATCCAATGCTCTAGATGTAACCCTATAGTAGTCATCTACCTTTGGAACATTTGGGGGGGCTTTAGCATGGGGGGGGGGGGTGCTATGTCAATGTTGAATCACTTTTTAAGATGTAAATAAGAAAGACTAAGGTCTACAAACCTGTTTGAATTTTTACTCTGTATAATTTTGAAGTGAACTGATCGTTGACTGTAAATATATGGTTAGGTTCTGAAAAAGAAATTGTTTTTCACATTTACAACAATAGTTGCAGAAAGCCTTCAATTTGAGGGTGCAATGTCTTATTCAAAATTTACAAAGCCTTATTATTTGTCCATCAAACCCTACAATGATAGTTCTCATCAGAATGGTCTCATCAAAAATATTTCAAAAAGGGCCAACAGCATAGGGTTTGAAGAAAATATTCCAAATTTACAACATATTACAAATTTAGACAATCATCATAATCCATATAGAAGTCTGGCTAGGATTTATGGAAATAACTAGATCTATGGCATTAGGTATACTTATAACTAAAGCTAATACACTGAGCTATATAAGTCAAAGATAGGGATACTTACACACAGCATAGTAAACTTACATTAAAATTGGCAAACTTACTACCATACTGGTAATCTCACACACAGACTGATAAAAATATTATATTACGATAGACATACCACATCTTTTACTGGCTTTGAGCTGCAGAGGAAAATTCTGATATTTCATAGGTCGAGTGGAATATCAATTTTTCCTCCACAGGTAGAAGCAAATACAAGATGCTGTATTGCAATCCTAGAGTAATATTCCATTAATTATATAACTATTTTTCATTAAATAAATACAATGAAATGATAAAAATCTGTATCTTTAAGAGCATTGCCCTTCTCCTTAACCTTTCTGATTACGTTAATTCGTATCATGATGTCATCTATAGAATGAAAATGACATCATCTTAGACTACCTTATATGAAACCGTATTTAACACTGTAAGATCTGTGTCTGATTTTGTTCATGTGGAATGTAAATATTTTACTACAAATGTTTATAGGTATATGATAAAAAAAAATACACAGACATGTAAACTTAAACACAGACAGGTAACTTACACACAGACTACCTGACTTACATACAGATTGTCAAACTGACACAGAGTCTGTTTGACTCTTACATAGACTGGTGAATTTAACACAGACTGACAAACTTACACAAACACAATTTAACTCACACACAGACTGGTGAATTTAACATAGACTGGAAACTTGCACAAAGATTGTTTAACTCACACACAGACTGGTGAATTTAACATAGACTTGAAATTTGCACAAAAATTGTTTAACTCACACATAGACTTGAGAATTTTACATAGACTGGTAACTTACACAAACTCTGTTTAACTCACACATAGACTGGTGAATTTAACACGGAGTGATTAACTTACACAAACACAATTTAACTCACACATAGACTGGTGAATTTAACAAAGACTGGTAACTTGCACAAAGATTGTTTACCTCACATATAGACTGGTGAATGTAACACAGACTTGCAAACTTACACAAAGACTACTTAACAAACACACAGACTGGTGAATTTAACACAGACTGGAAAACTTACACAAACACTGTTTAACTCCCACACAGACTGGTGAATTTAACATAGACTGGCAAACGTAACACAGACTGGTGAACTTACACACTGAGTAAACTTACAGACTGGTTTACTAACACAAAGACTAGTACACTTTCTCATTGAATTGTTAACTTACAAAAGTGCGGGGAGTTTTAGTGAGAAAGTTATTTCCAATATTTCAATTATTATTTACAAATAAAAATCATTCTAAAATTCTTATAGAATACTCATATTAGAATTAAAATATAACAAATAATTCATTTTAAATTAGAGCAGGAAGTGTGCAGACAGATATCTCTTAGATGTCATGTTACCTATTTCTTTGACTTTTGGTTCCTTATGAAGAACTCGCTGTGCTAATTTTCCCACAGCTAATGACTGGATGGCTCTCATCAAGTCTTTCTCTGGAATATCTGTTTCACTTCGAATCTCCTGAAAAGTAATAATGGAGAGTTAATATACACACTTACAATATTTAGGTGCCATAGGCTACAGATATTTGACAACAGACAAAAAACTAAAATTGAAAGGAGAGATAATTCATAGAAGACAAAGATTACCTTAGGTCAGTCATAATCAATCACCTAAGCTGTAACCCATTTATACCCAAACAATCTCATTTTTAACCACCCTAATGAACAGTGAGAAAAAATGTAGAAAATGAAGAAATTGCTTATTATAAACATTTCTACTTTTGTTACAATATTTCTACCCAGAAAGATAGAGAAACATGAAATTCTGTTGACTTGAAATTCTTGCCTACAACTTCTCTCACTTTGCATTTATCTAAGAATATGTTGTATGGTAATGGGTTAAATTGATGACATTATCAGAGCTTTTGCTATGAAAACAAAACATGAAACAATAATACAGCTTGGTATTAATGAGCCCTTGTGACCTTTTTCACCAACCAAAACCATATTTACATTTCAAATATATCATAAATACTAATATTCAGAACAAGTTTCACAATTGCTGAGCAATTTTTATGGCCACATGAGTGTAAAAAAGTAATTATCTTCATTTGGACCTTGGAGCTACTTTTAGATCTGACAAATTTCATATTTTGAGATGTCTATATTATCAAAACAAAAAATCTGGGCAAGTCTCTAGGTGGTTCAACCAAAAGCCCTAGAAGGTAAACAAGATTTATCTACAGTTTAAGCTAGTGACTTATTTTGAATTGACCAAACTAGGTATCACCCAGATAAACATTCTGAGCATATTCAATAATGGCTAAGTCAAAACTGTGGTCTCTAGAAGGTTAGAAAAAACATACAAAGACATTGTTATGACATTCTTATTAACCACACAAATTCCATATTTGACAAGAGCACTATATGTGAGTGCAACAGCTCAGCTTCAGAGGTTAGAGAGCAAAAAGAATCTAAGGTGACAAAAGGGTGTATTTGTTGGATTGAATATGGTTAAACACCACCTGTACAGTATTTTTAAGTAATGTTGCGGTGGCTAGAGCACCTAACCATGGATTCCTGATATTTCTCACAACAGTACTACCACTACATCTTTTCTGATCCTCCAGCTGCTCATCCCACTTAGGTTTACAATTATCTACCCATTGGTTGGAGACAAATGTTGGAAAGGATATTTGCAGCAACGGGGGATCGAACCCTGGACCTCATGATTGAGAGTCTGACATGCTACCAACTGAACTATGGTCGCAGCGAAAAAGGTGTAATCTATTACAAAACAAGAGGACCATGATGGTCCAATGTTGCTTCCCTGAATATGATGGCTCAAGGCTTTATGTTATATACACAATATCAAAGCCCAACACCTAATTATTTTGGAGAAGAAGATTTTTTAAAGATTTAAGCCTAGGTAGAGTGAAGATCGAACCATATCAAGCTAATTTCAAAAGTATGTTGATTCTTTGAAGTATTTTAGTAGAGGGTCAATAGGCATTGATAAATACTAAACATCAAAGCTCTAGGCCTTATGGTTTAGAAGGAGAAAATTTTCCATGATATCCTTCTTTATTCCTTTCTTAAATCTGGAGTTGCACAGAAAAGGGCATATTTTCAGAATAAGGTAATTCTATGAAGTATTTTGGTATAGGGTCAATAGGTATTATTATACATCAAATATTAACCCATTACCACATAAGAACATTTTAGACTGGTCCAAATTCAAAGAAGTTGCAGACAAAAATTTACAGTTGATGAAATTTTTAAAACATTTGTCTTTTTGGGTAGAAAACATTGTGGATAATGAAGAAATTGCTTGTAACAGGCAATTTCTTCATTTACAAACATGGCAACCAAAGTTCTTCATGGATTTCAATTCTTTAAAGTATTTTGAAAGAGCATGACCTCAGGATGATTTCTGTGAAGTTTGGTTAAAATTCCATGGCTAGGTTAGGAAAAGATTATTTTTTTATAAATGATAAGGGACGGACAGACAGATGGACAATGACCAATCATAATAGTTCAACCAGAGCACTTCATGCTCAGGTGAGCTAAAAAGCATATAAAAATAACTTCTTTGAGCGTAAAGATTACTCAAACCTCTGACCCCAATGTACAAGCTGTCCCTTAAAATATTCCAGTTGGCACATCTGCTCATGATACAGAACAGCTGTGTCAACATTTTTTATCAATCAATCAATAAATATGGGAGATGAGCCCATGACAAGCTCTATTATATCATATGACCTTGACCAGTGAAAGTTGAAGCTATCCTAAAATTGATTTCAATTGGCATATCAGGTCATAATGGAGATCATCTCTGCCACATCAATTTGGAATCCATTCATAAATGTGATATGTTAGCGACAAGCTAATTGTACCTTTTGACCTTAAACCTGCAACCTTGAGCTTAAAGCTATCCCAAAATTAATTTCTATAGGTACATCTACTCATAATGGAATTAATAAATAAATGGTGAAGTTAAACTCTGAACAAGCAATGCAAAAAATATTCTCCCTCTGCCTATCAGCAGGGGATGGTATGCCGATAGAAATGGCAAGGTGATGGCAAAAGCTATTCAATTATTCCAAAACAGATAATCTAACAAGAGCACCGACTACCGGTGTCTACGCTCAGCTGTTGGGTGCTGGATAGTGAATAAAAAGCTAAGTTGAAAAAGGGGCATAATTTCCACAAATGAATCTAGAGTTGTCCCCCTTGATAGTACAGGTTCCTCTTTTGATAGTAAACATATGTGCCAAGTTTCGAGTGAATGCCTTCAGTAGAACCAGAGATATCACAAAACCTCAGTTTTCGCACAACAATAATACGGAGGCTACCGCAATACCTCGGGTTTTCTCCAAAATTAGCCGAGCTAAAAATGACCTCGATGTCATCAACATAAAAACCCCTAAGAACTAACAATTGCTTAGTTCATGTTTTAATAATTGTCAGTCTAGCTCATGTGAACAGGCAGGGTTTTGACTAAAGACAATTTTAACTCTTCTCTTCTTAACCTTGCTGTAATCAAAGGTTACCTGAAATTCAAAATGGAAAGTCAAAAACATCAATGGATGGGCTTTTTTTTCAAATTTTTCATCATGTTTTTTCAGCATTTACATGATAAATGTGAAAAAATACTAAAAATAAGGAGATTCAGTTTTAACCCTTTCCTGTTCAATCCCTGGTTATCATGACCCTGTGAATTTATAATTGAGAAAACATTGTAAAGAAGCAATTTCTTCTTCATCCACAATATTTTCTACCCTACAGAATGGCTACTTTTTCAAATTAATTTCACTTTAAATTTTCATCTGCAAAACCTTTGAATTTGGACTGGTCTAAAAATTTTCAAAACAGGAAAGGGTTAAATCCCATCATGTCTAACACTTAATTTTGGCAATACACAGTGATTTTCTTCTATCTCTCTGTTTCAAATGAGCTGAGTTAAAAATGCGCGGTATTTAGTAACATATTACTTACATCATATGTCCACTTTTCCCTATTATTAAACAGCATAAGTATACACATTTGGTACGTAGATACAGAAATGATGTGCCGTCGGGGACCTTTTGTTGAAGAGCTTGCCCCTACACTCTCGCTTGAATCTTCTTTCTTGGGACCAAAAAATACAGCATTTAAATCAGCAGAACCTAGCTGGGGTTGTAATGTTAACTGTCTACCACTGTGTTTGGCTAGATAAAACCTGTAAGATGTAATTACATTCACTAAAGCCCTGCTGAATATCATGACAAACAGGTAGGAAAGACAAAGATTAGACTACATATATATGTAAGCTGATCTCTCTAATTGCTACCTGCTCTGATACATACATTATTTGACTAGAAGGATTGCCAACTGAAATAAAACAAGAGGCCCAGTGGGCCTTAACGGTCACCTGAGTAAAAGAGCACCAAGACAAGTGATTTTGTTTGAAAGAATTAGAAAAAGGTTTGGTTGAAATCCCCTCAGTAGTTCTTGAGAAGAAGATGAAAATGTTTAAAAGCTACCAAAAATGACCCCCTTTTGGTCCCCATTTTAGGCACCCCTGACCTCCAGCCTTTTAATTTTCACAAATCTGTATAATCAGTACGCAATGATGCTTTTCACCAAGTTAGTTTGAAATTGGCTTAGTACTTCATCAGAAGAAGGTGAAAATGTGAATTTTTTAACATGACGAACTTTGACCTCTGGGTGTGGCCCCATACATGACCCCAGGGACATGAATTTCACAATTTATAATATACCTGTCCTAGTTGTCATGCACACAGAATATTTAAGCCCTGGCATAAACGGTTTATTAGAAGAAGATTTTTAAAGAAGTACCAAAAATTATCCCTTTTTGCCCCCTATTTGGGCCCCTTTGACCCCCAGAACCCCTATTTTCACAAACTTGAATTGGCATCCCCAAATCATGCTTTCTACCAAGTTTGGTTGAAATTCGCCCAGTAGTTCTTGAGAAGAAGATGAAATATTTAAAAGTTACCAAAAATTACCCCCTTTTGGTCCCCATTTTAGGGCCCCCTGACCCCCCCAGCCTTTTTATTTTCACAAATCCGAATAACCATTACCAAATGATGCTTTTCACCAAGTTTCTTTGAAATTGGCTTCGTACTTCATCAGAAGAAGATGAAAATGTGAATTTTTTAACATGACGAACTTTGACCTCTGGGTGTGGCCCCATACATGACCCCAGGGGCATGAATTTCACAATTTATAATATACCTGTCCTAGTTGTCATGCACACAAAATATTTAAGCTCTGGCATTAACGGTTTATTAGAAGAAGATTTTTAAAGAAGTACCAAAAATTACCCCTTTTTGGCCCCTATTTGGGCCCCTATAACCCCTAGAACCCCTATTTTCACAAACTTGAATTGGCATCCCCCAATCATGCTTTCTACCAAGTTTGGTTGAAATTCGCCCATTAGTTCTTGAGAAGAAGACGAAATATTTAAAAGTTACCAAAAATTACCCCCTTTTGGTCCCCATTTTAGGGCCCCCTGACCCCACAGCCTTTTCATTTTCACAAATCTGAATAACCATTACCAAATGATGCTTTTCACCAAGTTTCTTTGAAATTGGCTTTATACTTCATCAGAAGAAGATGAAAATGTGAATTTTTTAACATGATGAACTTTGACCTCTGGGTGTGGCCCCATACATGACCCCAGGGACATGAATTTCACAATTTATAATAAAGCTGTCCTAGTTGTCATGCACACAAAATATTTAAACTCTGGTATTAACGGTTTATTAGAAGAAGATTTTTAAAGAAGTACCAAAAATTACCCCTTTTTGGCCCCTATTTGGGCCCCTATGACCCCCAGAACCCCTATTTTCAAAAACTTGAATTGGCATCCCCCAATGATGCTTTCTACCAAGTTTGGTTGAAATCCGCCCAGTAGTTCTTGAGAAGAAGATGAAAATGTTTAAAAGTTAACGGACGACGCACGACGACGGACAAACGATGATTGCAATAGGTCACCATGACCATTCGGTCAGGTGACCTAAAAAAGGAGCTGTAATCCATCTCCACACAATCCCACTGTTTTACAAAAATTCCTCTTAAAACATTTTGTCACAAGAGTCACAATATAAGCTAATTGCATTGTTAAGAAAGTAACTCATAGAAATACCACAGAGAACAACTAGCAAAGACAAGAAATTCAGCATTAAGCTCCTCTGTGACACAGCCTAAAATGGTAAAAGCCCAATAATATGTGCAAGGTCAGATGACTAGGATTATTTTTTTAAAATTTTATTGAAATTTGTACATAAATGAAAGAGATGTTTTTACAAGAAATTTTGCATTATGGATTCTAGAATTAGATCCCTTCCTTAGAAATCTTTTTTTTTAATCACAACCTTTTGGGAGCCACTAATGTCAATGTTTTGATTTTCATATTCCATTGTTGATCCTATTTCTCAAAACTTCCTTTAACTCAACTAAATGCATACAATACTGAACATCCTGGGGAATAAGCTGTTCAAATAGCTGTTATTAAAAGAGCATCTTAATTTCTTTGAATGTCGAGTCAAGCATATCTTTTTCAGAGCATGTCAAATTGCTCTAAACACTAGATTCCTTTAAAGTTAGAACATTGAAGAATTAGAAATTTAGAAATAAGAAATTTCCAACGTAAAGTAAAAGGAAAATGGAAGTCCAGAGTTTGAAAATAAACTTATAAGCTAAATATAAAGAACACTTTGATTGGATTATCTACTTTTATGTCTGTCACTATGTCACTGGTTTAACAGTAACTGAACTTCCAATATCTGGGACGTATAGCAGCCGGAGATCTATGTAACAAACCAGTGAATTATGCTATTAGTAAATTAGAATATTACATTAACAAAAGCTTTGCAGTGCTGCTCATATACTCCTTGTCAATGAATGAATAAATGGGGTTTTACAACACATCCAAAACTGAGGTCATTTGAACACACTGCAATTTTAGCTATTAGCAGATAACTCCAAAACAACTTTAAAGGATATAAATATTTTTGTCTCATGCATAGCAACACATCATAGAGATTCATTGTGGCAAGATTCAGTTCATTGCGATTAACAAACCTTGGAGATATGCTCACAACAAAAGGGCCAGTGGCCCTAGCGCTTACCTGAGATAAGGTGCTTTTTCTTCAGGGCTCAATATCAACTAGTCTGGGGAAGACTTTTTCTCATATTAAACTTATGTTGCCATTGCAACCAAAGATTTCAACTGATTTCAAATCATTTAGTAATATTTTAAAGGGGAACAAACTAAGGGTTATTCCTGCAAAATTTTGTTGAAAATAACCAAGTAATTTGGGAGGAGTTGTTTTAATAATCTCACTTTATTTCTCTATAATCCCAACCACCTTGGGGCTCTACCCTTTACAACAAAGTACTGATGCTTCATTCAAATAATCTACACCTTCTAGGATCGGAGATGATTTTTAATATGATTTATTTTGTCTTAAATTTCACTTTTGTTTCAAACAAGAGTTTTCAACAGATTTCAATTCTTTCAACAAAGGAAAATGCCTGCCATACATGGTTGAAATCGGCCTGACAGTTTGGGAGAAGTTGTTGTCTTATAAACCCTTCTTTATATCTATTTAAGCCCCACCCCCTAGGGCCTCTCCGAACCGAGAGTCATAATTTTAGCAATTCTGAAAGAGGTCAATGAACTGACGCTTCATTAAAACTATCAAGACTCTTCCCTTCTAGGACAGGAGATGATTTTTCTATAAGTCAGGGGCAGATAAATCAAAAACAAAGAACATGTGCCACCGCCGGGGATCGATCTCATGAGATCCCATGAATGAAGATTAGGAGTCTGACGCGCTAACAATTGCGCTATGACGGATCAAAATAAATGATAGATTAGTTCATCTTCTAAAATAGTCAAAATAAATAAAGGATCAGCTCACCTTCTAAAATGGTCAAAAGCGTGTCGAGGTGCGGACGGTATGTTACAATTTGGCGTGGCTGACTGTGTAGGCCAATACCCTGTGGTCAACACACGGACTGTTAGATCTACACCCAGTAAATTTAACTGAAAAAAAAACAACACCATACTTGATCAAACATTGTTAGAAAAACACCGATTTATCATTACAAGAACAGGATATTCTGATGACAGCCAGCTAAAATTGATCCTTTTATTAACTCTAGCAAGAATATCAATTCAAGAACTAGATGGTTGTCCAAGGACAACTGCTATCGTGCCCACAAAGCTTTGTAGGCATCATGCTCCAGACAAGCACAATTTTAGTGTTTGACATGAGCTTTGACCTTGAACTTGAAGCTATCAAAAATTTTATTTCAAATGGCACCTCTACTCATGATGGAGAATAATTGTGCCAATTTATTTTGAAATCTATCTATAATTGTAGGAGAAATGCTCTTGACAATCACAATTTTAGTGTTTGACCTTGAGCTGTGACCTTGACATTAGAACTATCCCAAAATTTCTTTCAAATGGAACATCTACTCATGATGGAAAATAATTATGCCAAGTTATTTTGAAATCCATCCATAAATGTAGGAGTTATTGTCCGCACAATTTCGGATGGACGGACTAACTAACGCACTAACGCACATACACCGACTTGTCATATTGACAACTTTGTCTCGCTTACCTCAAGCGGGCTCAACAAAAATATTAATAGTTTCCACAATTTGTCGAAGTCTTTCATGACCAATATAGAACATTCAGAGTAAGAAAACAATAGTTCACAATTATTGGCAATCAAGGTAAAGATTAAGACATTTTAAGTACATGTAAGTGCAAAGAATGTAATATTGCCTCTGCACTTAGACAACTCAACACAAAACAACCCTCTATTAGTTTTAGACTCAGTTTAATCAACCTGTTAATTTAGTGTTCAGTCCAGCTTAAGGTCCATCTATCATTTGGAAAAAGATCATATAATTTTTCATATCTTAAAATTCAAAATAAAAACTTTCTATAAATTTTCAATAAGATGTAAAAACATCATATATTTAGAGCCTGGTATCTCTCCAACTGTGTTACTGGGAATTTGAACTAATGCAGTAAGTTGTCATTTTTCTAATATTTAATTAGAAGTAAACTTTCACCCTATAGAATGTGACCTCTTAAACAAAAAGTGAAACTCTCTTATCCCATAGTTATACTACATTTTTTTGCAACTAGCATATTTTAGATATAGCTACTCAAAACTAACTTTATATTCAAAATATGATCTCTTACTGTCATGTGTTAGATTATAACTCTTTTTCAAATATTGGCCATCAAAGTTTCCTACATAGTCCCTTAAAGTGTGATGGGTCACAAATGATAAAATCAGCAATGACAGTTTACTTACATCAGCTTGGTTGACATAGCCTCTAAACTCATCCATATATCCATTGGAAACTGTCATATCTTTAAACATACCCTCCAGTTTGGAAGTAAATTGACATCCACACTCAGTCTGTAATACAAATAACACCATTTCATTTTCTATCACTATTTATGGGAAAAGTTTGCATTGTTTAAAATGTCCCGTTTAAGAAACCTTGACATTAACATGCTGAATCTGGAATATTCCTGTTTTGACAGGAGGCATGGACAAAGATCAGCCTGCACATGCATGTAGTCTGAGCACAAGTTTATCCCTTTTAAGTCTGGGTTGCTTACAAGAATCATTTTTAAAAGAAATATCATCAAATAATCAGACTTTTCAGGGATATCAGCTTTTTAGTTTTAATATAATTTTAAAAAGAGGTTAAAAGATCAGTTAGCCTGCTTCTTTTCTGATATCCTAGGTTTTATCAGTCAAAGTTTGATTACTTGAAACTTTTCTCTTTTATCTTATGATTGACACTTGAGTCTTTAATGCTTCCTCTTACATATCAAAATTTAACGCTTTTCTGTCACATTATAATTGACACACTACCACTTTCAAACACAAAACCATTTCTATAACTATATCATTCTTTCTGTTCAGATGTAAAAGCAGAATTTCAATGAAATACAAAACATTGTAACTACAGAATATTCAAATTTTCAAGCTGTATCTATGATTAGGTTGACCATCACCAATATAAACAAGGGCACTGCATGCAGATGCCAATGCTCGGCTGTTCAAGTGCTTGATGGTTGGTGAAATTTCTAGGTAAAAAAGGAACATAATTCATTAAAAAATGTATTTATAGTTATCCCTCTTGGTATATATCATTCTTTTGATAGTGAAGATATATTCGGAGTTTCAGTTGAATGTGTTTGGTATAGCCAGAGATATTACAAAATATCAACGTTAACAGAAAACACTGACACAGTTGCAGATGCAGACAGACAACAGCCTGGCCACAGCAATACCTCGGTTATTCTCTGAAAACAGCTGAGCTAATGAAAATAAACCAAAATATTTATTAAAGGCACAATTCTTTATCTTTATAACTCTTAAAATTCTTCAGTGGTTTTCCTTTAGCTTGATTCAAGTCCAAAATAAATCTGCAAACCTTTAATTTGGAGATCATATTCTTTTCCGAATCATCTGACACACTTTTGTTGAGCAGTAGCCGTCGTGCCAAATGCTGCTTGTAATATCGTTCAAATACATCTTTCTCTTGTAGAAATCGAAACAATACCATACTTTTATCCAATACCATCTCTATCTCTTGTTCTGACATCTGAAAAAAGCAGTCATAGAAATTTTCCTACTCAACCCATTCCTGCACAATCCCACTTTCTTATGCCCTTCAAGAAAGAAGCTTTGCAAAACATTGTGAAAATTCTTCATTATCCAAAATCTTATAACCCCTCAAAAGACAGGGATTTTTACAAATCCATTCATCTGCAACTTCTTTGATTTTGGACCAGTATTTTTTGTCATCTCGTAATGCATTTCAACTTTTACTAGGATTCAAACTACATATTTCAAGTAACTATTCTGCATATTTTTCATTTCAAAAGAGCAAAGTCAACTAGAATTGTCACTAAGTGGACTTTAAACCCTGGCAGCGTTTAGTCACTCAAGTAGCACAGTTGACCTTTTATCTATAAGACCAAATAATAGGGCACTTCTTTGGGTTTGGTTGTTTGTTTGAATTGGGGTTTAATGCCACTTTTAACAATTTTCAATAATATCACAGAGGCTTGAGCACCTGACAATGACTTTCAGGTATATCTTGCACCAGTACCACCATTATATCCTTTCCTAGCCTCCAGCTGCTATCCCACTTTGGTTTACGATTATCAACCAATTGGTGAAAGACAAAGGTCAGAAAGGGATCGAACCCATGACACCCCATGATTGAAGATTGGGAGTCTGATGCACTTCCAACAGTGCTGTGACGGCAGTCGACATTTATTTGGATCGTTGGTGACAGTTGTATAAGTATGAAGTTTCATGGTGGTGGGTCATTTGGTTCTAGGGTAAGAGCTGGAAACAAGAGGACCATGATGGTCCTATATCGCTCACCTGAGGCATCTACAAATTACAATACTTTTGTTATGAATGCTTTACAACTTATACTTTGGGAGAGGAAGATATTTGAACATGCTCTTATTGAGCGCTTTTCATAATTTTGGATGCCTTATGATGGGCCATTTTTGTCCAAAGGGGTATAACTTCAAGAAACATGGTAGTTAACAAAAACGTTATGCTTTTAATATGCTCTAGGCCCTATATCTAAGGAGAGGAATGTTTTCAATTTGAGGGATTTATGCAATTTTCTACCCCTGGAGCAGAGACTTTTTTGTTCTTAAGGGAATATTCCTGTAACATAGTTCAAAATTATTTAGTAATGCTACATACAAAATACTAATATCCTTCACCTTAATTTCAGAAGGAGAAGACTTTTGAAGTTGCTCTAATTGGGCATTTTCCAAAATTTTGGACCTCTGAGATAGTGCCATGTTTTATCCCAGGGCTATGGTTTTAGCAAACATGGTAGAGAAACAACTGGTTATGCTATTTACCGAATTTGAATGCCTTGTACTGTAGATTAGGAGGAGAAGATTGTTGAAAATGGTCTGATTGAGCATTTTTACGAGCTTTGGACACCCAGGGAAGGGGCCTTTTTTACCTTACAGGCATAATTTAATCAAAATTGATAGATAACAGCAAGACTATGCTAAATTACAAATATAATGCCCTCAGCCTTAAATTGAAGACTTTTATAACTTACTCAAATTTTAATTTTTTTCCAAATTTTAGTATTGCAGGGTCGTTTTTGACCCTAGGAACACAAAATTAAGTGAATTTGTATAAAACCATCTAGTAATGCTACATACCAAACATGAATGTCCTAGGCCTTATATTTTAAGAGGAGAAGTCTTTTGAACTTGCTCTAATTAAGCGAGGCCATTTTTGAAACTAGGGATTAAGTTTGAAAACTTGGCAGAGAACTTTGTTATAAACTATACATAAAGTATTATTGCCTATGGCCTTGTAGTTTCTGAAAAACAAGAGCACCGCCTACGGGTGCCTAGGCTAGGCTGTTTGGTGCTCGATAGTGGATAAAAATCTAAGACGAAAAAGGGGTATAATTTGCACAAAATGCATCTAGAGTTACCCCCCTTGATAGTATAGGTTCCTCTTTTGACAATGAACATGTGTGCTAAGTTTCAGGTGAATGCCTTCAGTAGAACCAGAGATATAACAAAGTATCAAAGTTTTCCCACAATGACGACAACAAAAACAGCAACGACACCGAGGCTATCGCAATACCTCGGGTTTTCTCCTAAACAACCGAGCAAAAAAATCAAAGATTTACTAAAATTTTCTATTTTCAAATGCAACAAAAACCAGAGTTTCTCATGGTCTTTTAACAACTTTTGTAGAGCTTCACTCAACGAGCATCCCAGCAAAGTTTCAGCTAGATTAGCCTACTGGTATTGGAGATGATATTTAAAGAAATTGTGGACAGAAGGAGACAGACGGACGACGGACAATAACCTATAACAATAGCTCACCTCACCTCATGTGAGCTAAAAATGAAATTCTCCCTCAATGGAACATTTTCAGTGAGCATCATGAACAACACCTTCTGCATCACTTTTCAAGTTTAAGCTATCAATAGTTGCTGAGAAAAATGCAACAAAAATATAACACCAGGCAATGACCAAAGATAAAACAGTCATAAAACATGAAGTAGATAACTTGCGGAGCTAAATTTGGTAAAGGCCATGCAGGATCCAAAGATGAACCATCACATTTAGTTTCAAATCATTACTATGAATAATTGCTGGGAAAAATGTGACAAATATTGGTTACAGACGGACAGACAGAAGGGCAGAAAGAGGTAAACCATCATACCCCAAACTTTTCAAGGGGGGGGAGGGTATAAAAATATGTTTGTACTTACTCCTTTCACTCCTTTCTTTAATTTATCATCTATAAATAGGGACAAATATTCCGGAGATTTGGGATTTAAGTTGATGAAATGTTCAAAGTCACTAGAAATCATTTTCTTGAATAAATTATCATTGGTAAAGGATTCATGTAGAAAATGGTCAAATCTGTCTTTAAGGTCCAATAGACTCTGTGGAGGAAAAGAAACAAAATAATTAAAATATATAATTAAGAGAAACATTTCGCATAAAACTAGCTCTCATCAGAAAGAACAACTGTGCCAAGCTATTTTCAAATCAATCCATAAATGTAGAAGTTATGCTCCGCACTACGTCAATGTTTTACCTTCAACTGTGTCCTTGACCTTAGAGGTATCCATCAAAGGTTTTGCATGACACTAGCTCTCATCAAGAAGAACAACTGTGCCAATTTATTTTCAAATCCATCAATAAATGTGTAAGTTATGCTCCTGGCAAACATCCGGATGGGCTCATGCACCCACTAACACCGAAGCAAAATTGTGACAACTATGACTTGCTCATTGCAAGCAGACTCGACAAATCTGTAATTTTCATTCTTTAACTTTACACTGTTATTTTGTTACTCATTTTCTCAAAATGTCTACCTTTCAATGCAGTTAATACAGAAAATATTGAAACATCAATACATTATTAACACTGCTTAACCCATTTCAAAAAAATCCCCCATATAGATACACTGAAGACAAGAAAATATAGCCCATCACATGTTTTAATGTCAAAGTTAGCTAGGCTGTAGTGATAGAGCTAGTCCCATGTATTACAATACAGAAGGAATATCTGTGTATCCTGCTGTTTGTATTTTGAACCTTTATCATAGAGGCTACTTATTCAATTCGAAGCACTTTTAGATAATTTTGTCTTCCATTAACCAGACAAGAAAATTTAGACTGGTCCAAAATGAAAATTCAACATTTTTGTCTTTAAGGGTAGAAAAATTAACCAATTCTTCATTTCCAACAACGCTTTTCTACATTTTTTTAAGTAATTGAAATGCGAAATTGAGTGGGAATGGGCTTACAGGCTGCAGCTGACCAGTGAATTCATTCATTTACACTTGAAGTGAATACCGACATCTTTAATTTATGTCAAACATTTTCATTGGTTTGACAACTACAAACGCCATTACAACATCTGCAGCTTATTCAGGTTGTACTTACAAGTCCTTTACCAACAATTTGCTTTTTATCTTATTGCTCTTGACCATTAATTATGTAAATTACAGTCATTTTGATATCTCTGTCAAACTGCATTCTCTAGAGGCAGTGGGTATGGTCAATGATTCATCCATGTAGACTGCTATCAACAGTTCAATTAATACCCTACACTTAGCATTTAGGTTGAAAGAAATATTTGATGTGAAATACAAACCTGTACATAAGTGATAGCATTTTTCCCATCTTCCTCCTCTGACACTAATTTCTTTCCCTGTTCTCTCAAAAACCCACTTATACAAGTACACATTGTTTTTAGTCCTTGGGTAACACGTTTTAGTAATTTGTACATACAGTGAAGATCATCTGTTTTGTTATTTTTGAGCATATGCACCACACCAGAGTTCTCCATCTACAATGCAATAAATTCATTTTCTTTAATATCAAACTAAACCTCCTTGCAACTGGCTGTTCATGTCTTGCAGACCTACAGATAGAGGTAATTTCAATTTTATAATTTTCAACAATACTGCCCTAAACCCTGTCTTGTGGGTACACATTTGAGATGGCTCTTTGAGATAATTCAAACGAGTACCCATAACATAGGATTAAGTTGAAAAATATCTATTTTAGAATGATGTTACTACCTCTTATCTAGACACATGATTCTGGCAGGCAAAAGTAGTAGATATGTTAGATCTTATCTTAATTTGGAGTACCTCTTAAACCATTTCCAGTTGAAAAAATTCTAAATAAAAACAATGTTCCTCAGGGAACACAAATTACATTCAAGAAATTATTAACTATGATTTAAATATTTCGGCAAATTGCCTTTTTCAAGAATAAATCATGAACTTTTCTACTTCTACATTTTCATATTAAATTTAAATTCTTTTTGTATTTCTGAAAAGAAAACATTGTCAGAAATGAAGAAATGATCTGTTACAAGCAATTTCCTAAAAGTTTTCTAAAGCTTTCATCTTGAGGTTGGTAAAATAATCAGAATTGTATGGGAATATAGTCTTTATCTTAATTCTGAAGCAAAATAATGGTAGACTTGTGCATTATGGTACATTTAAATTGAAAAAATAGTTTCAATACTACAGGATAGGAAACATAGTGAGAAAAGCAGAAATTGCTTTTGACAATCTAATTTCTTCATTGAATCGAAAATAAAGATTGCATTTTAAAGTCCCTGTGCTACTATCTTCTACGAAATAATTTGAAATATGCCATTCTCTAAAACTGCATATTTTCATATGTTAAAGTATGAAATACAAGAGCCATCAGAGAAAGATTATGCTTCCTGAATATAGCCCTGTCACACAAAGTATGAAATAAACAGGGAAAAGGGTTTGAATAGATCGACAGATGCAGATGAGAGTATATGCTCGCCCTATTCAAAAATTTATAGCAATTCAAATACATGTACAGTAAAATCTAGTCATCAGGTCACCTCCATTCCACTGCACCTGTCTTAAATGGCCAGTTCAATGCCTATTTTATACTAAATTGTACCTGTATTCAATAAGCACCTCTAAATTTCACTTAAAGGCCATCAAAATCATGTATCATTCTTTGAAACAATAAGTTTGTAGACCATTTGCAGTCCTAAAGCAATTTTCACGGAAATGTAATTCTCATGGCACAGCATTTTTTTTGGCTATCTATTCAAGTGTCAAAATCAAATAAACAATCACGCGCATCTTGAATTAAGAGGTGTTTTGCAGATAACAATGTTGTCATCAAAATGCTTGCTTTTGTAACAAACAAAAAGATTAATCAAATATGATGATCGAAATTGCTGTTCTCAGTATCAAGTTTCGTAGAAGTCTTATAGAGGTAGGTTTGTTTGCAATTTTAGAGGTGAGATATAAGTAAACAAACTTGCTCAAGAACTAATTCTTGCTTAATTCTAATTGGTATTTAATTGAAATAAATCAATTTGCTGCAATAATCAAAATAAACGACCAGACTGATCCATAATTGACTGACCCATTTTATGTCAATTGTTCAATTTTATCAGTTATGAACCTTCTAGATTTCAATGAAAAGTCTCATCAACTTCATGAACCATGAGTATTTAGACCTACAAGTGTCCTTACTAAAACTTAAAATATTTGAATGAGCTGTTTTCTTGTATATTATTTACAATGAATATGTATACTTTCTAGCCACCCAATCCTTTTATATTCAACTAGAGGCACTTGAGCGCCTGATTCGCTCCATCGGCCTGAATTTACTCATCATTCCTGAGAAATTTGGTATATAACCAGCCTGCAGATTGCAAAAATAAGTTTGTTTGTTTGAATGGGGTTTTACTCCGCTTTCAACAATCTTTCAGTTATATCACGCGGCTGGAGCACCTAACTATGGATTCCTGGTATTTCTCACACCAGTACCACCATCACATCCTTTCCTAGCCTCCAGCTGCTATCCCACATGGTGGGATGCAAGAATAAGATTTTCAAAATTTCACTAAATACCATATATAAGGACAGGCACCCCCATAAGAGCCATAATTTTCATCTGAGTCATATTTTTTTAAGGAATCTGACAAAGAGTTAACAACAGATCATTTTGTGAAATTTTGTTGAAAACTTATTATTTTTGTAATGTAAGAAGATTGTAGGTTTTCACTGTATACCATATATGGAAATTAGCCAATCCATTAAAGCATTGTTTACAGCCAATCAATGCTTTTTTAACAATCTAATAATGGGTCACCCAAGGATCAATCCAGTGAAATTTGGTTGAAATCCATCCATTGGTTTCTGAGATTTTCAAAGTTTTCACCATGTATGGAAATTAGCCCTGTCCATTAAAGCCATGTTTTTCATCTGATCTTCATTCTTTGAAGGAATTTGATAAAGGGTCACCCCAGAAGCATTCCTGTAAAATTTGGTTGAAATTCATCAATTTGGTTTCTTAGAAGAATTTTTTTTTAAGATTTCACCATATATGCAAAATAGCCCTGCCCATTAAAGCCATGCTTTTAATCAGATCTTAATTTTTTAAGGAATCTTCTAAAGGGTCACCCAATGATCATTCCTATAAAATATGGTTGAAATCCATCAATTGGTTTCTGAAATAAGCCTCACCCATTGAGGCCATGTTTTTCATAGAAACAAAATTCTTTGAGAGAATCTGATAAAGAGTCACCCAATAATCATTCCTATAAAATATGGTTGAAATCCATCAATTGGTTTCTGAAATAAGCCTCACCCATTGAGGCCATGTTTTTCATAGAAACAAAATTCTTTGAGAGAATCTGATAAAGAGTCACCCAAAGACCATTCCTATAAAATTTGGTTGAAATTCATCAAATGGTTTCTGAGAAGATTTTTAGAGGTTTCACCATATATGGAAATTAACCCCACCCATTAAAGCCATGTTTTTCCTCGGGTCAAAATTCTTTGAAGGAATCTGATAAAGGGTCACACCAGGAATATTTCTGTGAAATTTGGTTTAATTCTGTTGAGTACTTTCTGTGAAGAAGATTTTTAAAGTAGAAGTTTACAGATGGGCGGATGCATGCACATACAGACGGATGGACTTACAAAGGACACAGCGCCATAACAAAAGCTTGCTGGCTTTTAGCTAGTGGAGCTAAAAATCCAGCTATAGCCTTGACAGGCCAACCTTTATCAGGGTCTAAAGAATTTCCAAAAATGGCACTTGTCCTGCAGGGCAAGTAACATGAAAAAGTCCTGAATTGACTCAATTGTCCAAGTAATAAATCCAAGGATCTTTAAAAAAAATCCACTTTTTTGCAATAATGTATTTTGGTATTCAGAACTTGCTATATATCCATGATAATTTTCTTAAATTTATAATTGATTAATTCAAAAGCGTTCAGGTGCTGGGTTATATCTTGAGAAAACAAGAAACAGCCGAAATCAAAGTACATAATTGTTAATTGTTGCAAACTTTTATCTCCAAATTTACACAAACTTTTTTTAGGGTATTTTTATCTGTATTGATCCTGATATGAATTTTTCAGCTATTCATTTTCACTCGTTTTGGAGGACAACCGCCTCCGAATTTTCAATCGTCCTCCGCGATTTCCTGCTCATAAATACGAGCAGACGAGTGAACTCTTTGGACCCTGTATATTAAGCAAACTCCTGTCTTAATCAAGCGATTTCAGTAAATCCCTTGACCCTTACTTAAAACAGGTTCGACTGTACATTCGTTTTAATACCTACCTCTACGATAGTTTTCATATGCTTGCTGATCAACTCTTCCTCTAATACTTTAACTATAGGATCTTCTGTAGATTTGTCTAGATAATGTGTTGCTCTCTCCGCCTCCTCATTTATTCTTGCCTCCACTTTCTTTATATACATAGAGGCACTGTTTTCTGCTAAAAATTTCTGACTTTCAGACTGAAATAAGAAATTTTGAAAATAATGTTATCGTCTTTATGCAAGTGAACATTTCTATAATTTCTTATTATCAATGTAAGAAAAGTTTGAAAAATAATTTTCATCCTTAGTCTCAGCAACATTGTATGGTAGACTAGTATAAATAAAACAAAAGGAATATCGGCCTAAAAACACTCACCTGCAACAAAGCTTAGGAGTATCAAATACAGGGTAATTCTGTAGAGAGTTGGTAATTATCTGAAAATTAGAAGCTTGGTGACTAGGATGATTTTGAGTAAGTTTCTCATTTTTGATACAAAGATTCTACAAACCAAATACCAATCTATCTAGATTTCTGGTTTTGGAGGAGAAGGTTTTTAGAGATTTCCTTCTTTTTTTGTATTTTAAAGTAAGATGTGCCTGGGCGATATGAACTAAAGGACATCACATGAACAAACTTTGTACAGGTTCACTGGGTGATTCCACATACAAATATCAATGTTCTAGTACCAGAGAAGGAATTCAAAGTTTCCCTTCTTTGTATCTATGTTAAAATAGGATGCGCTCAGGCAGAGCCAATTTTTTATCCAAGGGGTATCATTTAATCAAACATGATAGAGGCTCCCTATGAGATGCTGCATACGCAATCTCTTAGTCTTCTGGTTTCAGAGGAAATTATCTTTAAAGATTTCACCACTTTCTTTGCCATGGCAATCAAAGCTAAGGGTTGATTTCAATGATTTTAACATTTTGGCTTCACTCAAGGAACAACTATGCCAAGTTTCCTCAAGATTGGCTTTGGACTCTAGTGTGTTAACAAGGATTTATCTAATAAATTTTTCAATCAAATTTTCATAAGGTCCCTTTTCCCATGTTTTTTGATGGATCAATTTCAAAAGGAACAGTCCTTATGATGATACAATCATTCTGAGAAAGTTTGAAGAGAATCCGACGAAAACTTTTGACTCTAGTGTGATAAGATTTTGATTTGAATGGAGTTTAACGCCGCTTTTAACAATCTTTCAGTTATATCGCGGCGGCTGGAGCACCTAACAATGGATTCCTGGTATTTCTCACACCAGTACTACCACTTCACCCTTTCCTAGCCTCCAGCTGCTATCCCACATAGGCTTACGATTATCTGCCCATTGGTGGTAGACAAATGTCGGAAAGAGTATTGCCGCCGTCGGGGATCGAACCCGGGACCCTTTGAATGACAGTCCGACGCGCTACCAACTGCGCTATGACGGCGGCTACTAGTGTGATAAGCACATATCCTTTCTGACATTTGTCTCTAACCAATGGGTGGATAATCATAAACCTAAGTGGGATAGCAGATGGAGGATAGGAAAGGATGTAGTGGTAGTACTGGTGTGAGAAATACTAGGAATACATTGTTAGATGCTCCAGCCTCAGCCATATGACTGAAATACTGCTAAAGTGGCCTTAAACCCCATTCATTCAATCAATCAATCCCTTGTTTCTTGACGGATTAGACCCAAGGAATAATCATTTTGATGGAACAATCATTCTTGACAAAGCATCGCAAAAATCCGATGAAAACTGTGGACTCAAGAGTGTTAACAAGGAAAAGTTAACAGACATAAGGATGACTTGAGGAGCTCTTCTGGCCTTTGGCCAGATGAGCTAATAAAACTACTACTCCTACTAACTTATTCCCGTGTCAGCAGTTAGAACTTATGTTTGATGAAACTGCTTGACACACCCACTGAACTCTGACATTGCAACTGGCTAATTTGTTCAAGATTTTGGAAGTAAGACTGAACTGAAAATCAGATAAGGCAATATCATTTGTCCGAGGTAGTTAGTGTCCAAAATACGGTCACTTACTTACATGACCTGTTTTGAATTTTATAGAATCCAACATATGTGTAAATGTTTTCAAACCTTAATGTGAGAAATATACCAACAGTTTTTGTAAGAAATCATAAAATTTGACAAAATTAATCGCACTAACCAAGTTTTAAATAATCGTGGTAACGTACATGGCTTCATTTGCAAATTTCAGTTCTTTAACATAGAGCATTAAAAATAGACAAAATAGGTGTAGTATTTTTAATGCTTTATGTTGGACACTAACTACCTCGGACAAATGATATTGCCTTATCTGATTTTCAATTCAGTCTTACTAACAAAATCTTGAACAAATTAGCCAGTCCCATTGTTTGAGCCACTGAAGTTTGACTGTAACAATTATGTAGGCATATTGTTGAATAAGCTGTAGTTATGATGTTTAAGTTCTAAAACCAACAAAAATACTTAGCATATAAGTTGGAGGTGGGTTTCATTTATGGCATACATGAATAATTGGACTGGTCGTCAATACATTTTTTTATTGACAACTGCGATCCATCAATTTCATACCATATAAAACTCTCGAGATTCTGCCAAGAAGGGCTGCTCAAAGTCTTCCACATACACCTGTCGACTTTCTATACCCAGTATCATTAACATCTGACAAGCATTCTTCACTGCTCCCCTGTTAACAGAAATTAAGCAGTCTTAAACCTTATCATACAGAAACTTAAACTTGAATGTTCCTGTTTGGACAGGAGGCATAGACAATGACTATTCTGCATATAAGTGCAATCTGATCTTAGTTCTACACTACCTGTTTATAACTTGAAAATCAGAGTTGTTAATAGTGTTTATTTTCAAAAGAAATACTGACCCACAACTAGCACTTTCAGCCCTATGATTTTTCAAAAAGGATTCTAATCAGCATATGGGTTGATTTGTTTCATGACATAATCGGATGAAAGCATTTATAAGGCTGAGCATTTTATTGATCTTCAGCACAAGATTATTAAGTGTGCATACACTTTATTTATGGTTAGCATAGTGTTGTACCCACAATCAATTTTTTCTTGGTTTTTGTTTACGCCCTTCAAACAATCTCTCAAGTTGATCATATGAGGTTTATCACCATTTTCAAAAGTATTTGAGTGGCTGGTGCCCCTAACCACAACTTCCTTTAATTTCTCATTGAGCTCTACATATCTTAAGCCATCAGTGTGCCCACTGGGATTTTCATTTTGGGGGTACATGTACCCCTTAGGTTTTGAAATGGGGGTACAAAGAAAAATCTGAGGGTACAGTGTACCCTTTATTTTCAGAGTTAAGGGTACACCATATGAATCTGAACCCTTTACCAAGTGACAATGTTATAGTTATACAAATGAATCTAATAAGCAGCAAATAAGTGCCACACATCATCTGCCAGTTTCAGATAAATTTAGAGCAAAGGGTAGCAAAGCTGATTTTTAACAATTCGCTTTTCTTAATTATTTGATTTTGGAAGGGCTGAGGTGGATATGAGAGCAATGGCTAAACAACTCTAATAGGTTAATTACAAGGGTGGGGAAGGCATTTTGGAGCACGCCATACCAGGCATGTCAGCTCATAGTAAGCTCAAACCCTTGTATTGAAACAATTCTGGTACATAAAATATCAACTGGCCTAATTACTATCCAAAAGTCACCATTTTTTGAGAAATAGAATTGGTTTTGTTGTGACATTTTGCTGACAGCAAACTATGTAGCTTAAACAAAACTACAATGTTAAATAAACAGCCTCTTTTCGTCACGTCCAACTTACATATACAACAGAACTCACGAGAGAAACTCATTTCAAAATCAAATTCTATAGTAAGATTTATTGTCAGTTTCTGGCCAAAAACACTTAAATATCTTGCGTTTTGTTTGAAAAATATTGCAACTTTGGACAAAATTCAAAACAAACTGGTTAGGCCATCAAGATTTGCATTATACAAACCTTTACAGCTAATGGTTCTTCTATTCTCTATATAGAGGAAATTGATATGATTAATTGAATGGGGTTTAAGGCCACTTTTAAAAGTATTTCAGTCATATTGCTGCGGCTGGAGCACCTAACAATTGGATTCCTGGTATATCTCACACCAGTACTACCACTACATCCTTTCCTAGCCTCCAGCTGCTATCCCACTTAGGCTTACAATTATCCACCCATTGGTGAAAGACAAATGTCAGAAAGGATATGTACCGCCGCCTGGGATCAAACTGATGACATCCCATGATTTGGAGTTTCACGCGCTACCGACTGAGCTATGAAGTGGCTCTATATAGAGGAAAAAAGGCCAGAAAGAAGCGATGGTTCTCGTCGAATGAAAGGGAAATCACTTGCTCCCATGTGATTTTGGTCTACTTTGCTTGCATTTTTTGGTTTTTTACGGAAAATACGCATATAGAGTTTTTCATTTTGTACGCTAATAGTTGTAAATGCACGTACACCTAATGGCATTTTTGTTTCTATGTTCATCTATTTTTCTGTACGTTCATGTTTGTCTTGGTGAAAGATTTGTACGTGAACAGACGTAATTGTACGTGAATTACGTACTGCAGTACATGAATGGGCACCCTGCAACTGATCCTACTTTCATTTTGTTTTTGAAAATTCAGTTATTATAAATAGCACTTCCGGCAATGTTTGACGAAATTCCAATATCGATAGACAACTTAATTAGATTAATAACATTTCCAGAATTTAAAGAATATTTACAGGACGTTCGCCCCCCCCCCCCCCTCGTAGTAACATACTTTTTTATAAACAAGTTGTCCAAAGTTCTGTTAATTTAACAGTCTCAGCAATTTTCTCTAAATACCAGCGTCTGTTGATGGAAAACCAAAGCTGACATCACAAAAGTTAAGGGTCATTCTACCCTATGGAGCGCAGAGTTGATGTACATCAAAGAGACAGACGAGACAAACTCGAGAGGGTTACCCACATGTTTGAATATTTTTGCTGAGTAGAATTTGTCCACAAAACTCAGTCATTTATTAATTGTAATTGATTTGCGATTTATTATTCAGACATTTCAACCCTTGAAGTAAGATTTCATAATTGGTTGTTTCTTTAATTACTTTGATGGAACTAGCAATATTACAAAGCAGCATTTTTCGTTTATTATTTGCATTCTGCCGATTTCCACATATTAATTGAATTCTAAAGGCTACGTTACTTACTGTGAATGAAAAACTATAAGACATATTAACAACCTGACTGCTTTATACAAATTTCAAGTCTGCTCTCACACAGTTGATTGTGATAAACAAGAGGCCCATGAGGGCCTGAGATGCTGGTTATCAAGTTTTCCATTAAAAAAATCTGATGTTTAAGGAAGTTAATTACTCAAAGAAGAATGCATAAAGAAAAAAAAAAACAGGACTTTATCCCCTTTATTATTTTGAGCAACAATCCTCAAGGCCCCTTTTCCCCTGTTTCATGACGGATCTACTCCATTTCCAAAAGAAAGTTACCTTATGTCCCTACAAACATCCTGTCAAATTTTCATCAGAATCTGACAATAATTGTGGACTTTATCACATAAACAGGATTGTTTTGAATGAAAATCAATGAGGCCCCTTTTCCTGCGTTTTCTGATGGATCAATTTTATTCCAAAAGGAACTTTCCTTACAACCCTACAATTGTCCTGTGAAATTTAAAAGACAATTTGATAATGATTGTAATCTTCATCACATACACAAGAATGTTTTTGAATGATAATCTGTAAGGCCCCTTTTCCTGTGTTTCGAATGCCACAATTATTCCACGCATCTTCCAAGAGAATCCGATAGAACTGTTGACTTTATTGTGTTAACAAAGATATTAAAATCAAGTTCTCATAAGGCCCCTTTTCACGTGATATTTTACTGTTGGTTTTATCATTCTGTGAAAGTTAAAAATGAATCCAATGAAATATGCAGACTTAATTTTGTTTACTAGAATATTTAAAAAAATAATTCATATGGCCCCTTTTTACATGATACTTGATGGATTGTACCCAGTTCTGAAAAGAACCATTTAAGTGATTGTACAATCATTCTGTGAAATTTTGAAGTGAATACGGTGAAATCAAGGGACATCATTGTGTTAACCAGAAAATTTAAGAAAGTTTTTCATAAGGCCCCTTTTTATGTGACACTTGCCATAATCAGATCCACTGTCAAAACCAACAATTGTAATGATGGTACAATCAATCTGTGTAATCTGTGGAATTTATTGTGTTAATGAGTTTATAGTGAAATCTTCATAGGGCTCCTTTTCCCATGATAGTTTACAGAACAAACCAAATTTCAAAAGGAACAATTCTAATGAAGGTACAATCATTCTTTAAAAGTTAAAGAGAATCAATGAAAACAGTGGACTGAATTGTGTCAAGAATTTTAATAATAAAATTTTCATAAGGCCCTTTTTCCTGTGAAACTTAACAAATCAGACCCAATGTACAAAGGAACAATCCTAATGATAGTTTGAAGAAAATGATAAAGACTGAGGACTTTATTGTGATAATGAAGTTTTGTAATTAAATTTTCATAAGGTCCCTTTTTTTTGTGTCACTGAACCGATCAGACCCAAACTCATCAATCCAAATGATAGTACAATCATTCTATTAAAGTTTGAAGAGATTCTGATAAAGACTGAGGACCTTGATGAAATGAACTTCCCCAGTTGCGCCTTGTTGAGACCTATCTGGGGATGAAGTTATAGGAAAATCTTTAGTTGGCAGGTTAAGTTTTAAAGAAAAGTTTTTGGGAAAAGGGTTAAAATTTTGCCCTTGACCTTGATGAAATGAACTTTCCCAGTTGCCCCTTGTTGACATACCAAATATAAGCATTGCAAATTAATTACGGATGAAATTATAGAAATAATGTTTAGTTGGCAGGTTAAGTTTTTGAGTAAAGTTTTAGGGAAAAGGGTTAAAATTATTACCTTGACCTTGAAGAAATGATCTTCCCCAGTTGCCCCTTGTTTAAACCTATCTACATACCAATTATTAGCATTGTAACTTAATTAGGGATGAAATTATAGGAAAATGTTTAGTTGGCAGGTTAAGTTTTTGAGAAAAGTTTTAGGGGAAAGGGTTAAAATTTTGACCTTGACCTTGAAGAAATGAACTTCCCCAGTTGCGCCTTGTTGAGACCTATCTACATACCAAATATTAGCATTGTAAATTAATTAGGGATGAAGTTATAGAAAAATGTTTAGTTGGCAGGTTAAGTTTTTGAGTAAAGTTTTAGGGAAAAGGGTTAAAATTTTGACCTTGACCTTGCAGGGGCATAAAAATCCTTATGATGGAACAATTATTCTGTGAAAGTTTAAACAGAATCTGGTGAAAACTGTTTACTTTATTGTGGTACAAGGATTTTAAAATTAAATTTCATAGTGCTCCTTTCCTGTGATACTTGACAGATTAGGTCTAATGTCAACATCAACAATCAATTTTATTGTACAATTATTCTGTGAATGTTTGAAGAAAATCCAATGATAGGTCTGGACTTTGTGACTAGGATTTATAAATGATATTTTCATAAGACCCCTTTTCCCGTGTTTCTTGACAGTTCAGACCCTGTTATGAAAAGAATGATAGTTATGACCTTCCAATCATTCTGTGAAAGTTTCAACAAAATCTGATCAAAGCTGTGGGCTTCATTGTGTTAACAGGGATTTTTTAATTGAATTCTCATATAGCCCCTTTTCCCATGTTACTTGATGGATCTGAACCAATTCCAAAGGGAACTATCATTACCAAAATTATTCTGTTTGAGTACAAAGACAACCCCATGAAATCAGTGGACTTAAAAGCATTAATTAAAATTTTTTAATTGAATTTTCCTAAGGCCCCTTTTCCTATGTTTCTCGATGGATCATACCCAGTTTGAAAGGAACAATCCTTATGATGGTACAATCATTCTGTGAAAGTTTGAAGTCAATCAGGTGAAATCTAGGGCCATGATGTGTTAACTAAGATTTTTTTATTAAATTTTCATAGGGCCCCTTTTCCCATGAAACTTGATGGATAAAACCCACATCCGAAAGGAACAATCCATTTAATGTAATAATCATTCTGTGAATGTTTGAAGAGAATCTGTTGAAAACTATGGACTCTATTGTGTTTACGAGGTTTTAATCAAATTTTCATAAGGCCCCCTTTTCCAAGGGTCCTTGACTGATCACACTCAATTTTGAAAGGAACAATCCTTATGATGGTGCCATCATTCTGTGAAAGTTTGTAGAGAATCTATGAAAACTGTTGATTCTAGATTATAAAAAATCCTCAAAGTCCTCTTTTCCTGTGTTTCTTGACAGATCATACCCAATTTCGAAAGGAATAACCCTTGTGATAGTACAATCATTCTGTGAAAGTTTAAAGAGAATCCAATGAAAACTGTGGACTCTAGAGTGTTAACGAGGATTTCTTAATAGATTTTTCTATTAAATTTTAAAAAGGCCCCTTTTCCAGTGTTTCTTGACTGATAATACCCAATTTTAAAAGGAACTATCAAAATGATGGTACAATCATTCTGTGAAAATTTGAAGAGAATCCGATGAAAACTGTGGAATCTAGAGTGTTATCGAGGATTTTTAAATTAAACTTTCATTAGGCTCCTTTTCCCATGTTTCTTGACGGATAATACCCAATTTTAAAAGGAACTATCAAAATGATGGTACAATCATTCTGTGAAAATTTGAAGAAAATCCGATGAAAACTGTGGAATCTAGAGTGTTATCGAAGATTTTTAATGGAATTTTTAATTAAATTTTTGTCATGCACCTTTTCCCATGTTTCTTGACAGATCATTCACAATTTTGAAAGGAACAATCCTTATGATGGTACAATCATTCTGTGAAAGTCTGAAGAGAATCTGATGAAAACTGAGGACTCTAGTGTTAATGAGGATTTTTAATGAAATTTTTTCATAAGGCCCCTTTTCCCATGTTTCTTGACGGATCATACCCAATTTTGAAAGGACCAATCCTTATGATAGTACAATCATTCTGTGAAAGTTTGAAGAGAATCCGATGAAAACTATGTACTCTAGACTGTTTACGAGGATTTTTTAATTAAATTTTAATTAGGCCCTTTTTCCCATGTTTCTTGGCGGGTCTGACCCTATTTTGAAAGGAAACGATCCTTATGATGGTACAAGCATTCTGTGAAAGTTTAAAGCAGTGTTGTGCCTAGGCCGCGGCATTGCGGGATTCCCGCAAATTTATTCCCGATGTCCCCTAAAGTCTAAGCCATGGCGGGATTTCGGGCGCGCTCAAATTTCCGCGATCTTTTATATTCCGTAATGCCTACGAAAAAAGTCCTGCTCGATTGATGTTTACATTTGTTATGATAGTATAATTTCCGCATTGAATATTATTACACGTACACGGTGCACCCTCAAAGACTTGACTGTGACCCGAAATTTACCTTTCGATTCTCCAAATTTTGATGTAAAATATTACGAACCAGTCGCGCACCTACAAAAACTTGACTGTGACCCACAATTTGCCATTTGATTCGGGTAAATCAACGAGAACCGGTCTCGGAATTGTTACTAAAATTAAAAATGGCTAAACCACAGATGCGCTTGACTGACTTTATGTCAGGAAAATGTGGAAAGGTAGCAGACGATGTTGAATCAACGGAGACGGCTGCGATCCAGCCGTGTCAACATCTGCTGATGCAGACAGCGAAATGTCCCAGTCATCTCCTTCTTCCTCAGAGACAAAAAACGGAAGGAACGAAATTTCCAAAAGAATTGGATGTCAAAATTTCCTTAGCTGCTATAAAATGGGTGACAGCCAGAAATGCGAGACCTGTTTGGAATCGAAACTAAAATTATCCAAACCATTTGCTACAGACACTTGGTGTACCAATATGCGCTCAAGTACCCTAACGAAATTGGGCTTATCATGTACGTGCAGTTGTAGCTTTGCGTTTGAAATATGAGGGGGCCCTTGCTATTATAGATCGCTCATTCAATGAAAAAGATGAAGCCATAACAAAACTTATGAAAATAGTGTACTTTATTGCAAAAGAATCCAGCATGGACAGAAAAATATATTCAAATTAGACTATTTATCAATAACAGGTAAGAATTAGTTGTTTTAGTTTGTCCCCCAAAATTTCCCAATGTCCCCTTGAAATTTAGGTAGGGGGACACCTGTGTCCCCCAAAAATTCTGACCTAGGCACAACACTGTTAAAGGGAATCCGGTGAAAACTGTGGAATCTAGACTAGAGTGTTAACAAGGAAAAGTTTAACGGACGGACGAAGGACACTCACACACACACACACATGCACACCGTAAGGGAAAAAGCCATTGCAATAGCTCTAGTGGCCTTCGGCCAGAAGAGCTAAAAACCATTTTATTAGCCTTGTGTTGAGCCATTCCATTTTCATACGAATGGCCACTGACGCCAGTTCATGTCTCAATTCATAAACGCATCCAATATTAGAGTAAAAGAATTTGTTTCAAGAGAAACAGCAGTTTAAATTAATGCAGTATTAGATATCCATTCTGACATGACTTCGAAAGTGTGTTAGTCAAACCAATGAACTAATGCTAATAGTTTATGAAACTCAATACCCGATGTTTGGTCAACCATGAAACAATGACTATCCACAGATGGGCACTCTACTGGCTGGCCGGTAAACCAATTATTGATTTTTTGCACTTTCTTTAATCCCTTAATCTGCAAGTAATGTGTGAAACCCTAGAATTCTTTAGGTGTCAATTGGATTTTGATAGATGGTGGTGAAAGTTTGAAGAGAATCTGATGAAAACTATGGACTCTAATTTTAATTAAGCCCCTCCCATGTTTCTAGACAGACCGGAATCCAATTTCGTAAGGAACTATCCTAATGATGGTAAAATCATTCTGAGAAAGTTTGAAGAGAATCCAACGCAAACTATGGACTCTAGAGCTTTAACAAGGAAAAGTTAACGGACAGGCATGAAAAAGCCATCGCTATAGCTCTTGCTAAAAATGACTATATTTCAATATCTTAAGAACAAATCAAAACTAGCTTTTAACCCTTTGACTTTTTGAAAGAATTCTATTCAGCATGGAGGTAAAATTTGCTTCATTATATTATTGCATGAAAGCATTTATATGGACTAAATACACTACAGATACCTGTCTACGACCTCTCCCTTTCTCTCCTTGGACACCATATCTAGTAATGTATGCCGGAGATGATCATTTATACTGGGGTATCTGACAACCTCATCACGGAAAATCTTCAAACCCAGGTTATATACATTGTCTACATTATTCTGTTGAACATACACTCTATCCTGTAAAATAAAGAAACAACAAGACCATGATGGTCCTATATTGCTCACCTGAGTAACAAATTCAAACAATGTCATAGTGACCCAAATAATTATAGTTGTGTCTGGGTAAAGCCAAAATGAAAGCTCAAGATCATGAGACCGCTGGGCATTCATTAAAAATCTCTTGTAGAGGGTCATCAGATGCCCCCCACACAAAATATCAATTTCTATACCTTATCATTGGTCAGGAGGGTATTTTAATGATTGATTGATTGACTGATTGATTGAATGGGGTTATATGCTATTTTTAACAGTATTTCAGTCATATCATTGCGATTAAGAACCTTACAATGGATTCCTGGTATTTCTAACACCAGTACTACCACTACATCCTTTCCAAGCCTCCAGCTGCTCATCCCACTTAGGTTTATGATTATCTACTCATTGGTGCGAGACAAATATCGGAAAGGATATGTGCCGCGACTGGGGATCCAACCCAAGACCTGATCCCGATATAGTTTCAACCTAATTAGCTTTGAATGATTGATTGAATGGGGTTTAATGCCACTTTTAACAGTACTTCAGTCATATTGCATTGGCTCGAGCATCTAACAATGGATTCCTGGTATTTCTCCAACCAGTACTACCACTACATCCTTTCCTAGCCTCCAGCTGCTATCCCACTTAGGTTTACGATTATCAACCAATTGGTGAGAGACAAATATCGGAAAGGATACGTGCTGCCCCCCAGGGATCGAACCCATGACATCCCATGGTTGAAGATGGGGAGTCTGAAGCGGTACTGACGTGTTATGACAACGGAAAAACTTTCATAACTAAACTTCTATACACATTGGGCTTGGATAAATATGAATGAATAGGATTTTCCTTTAACAATGTTCACTTTTTAATGCAATATTGTCGCAGAATCATAGCCTTGCAAGAGCACTGAGACACAGTGGGATTAAAATGATTATCTAGACACAACAATATTGGTGTAAATATCGATCTAGACACAACAATATTGGTGTAAATATCGTTCAATCTTTTAGGCTGCCTGAATGTACAAGCAATCAGGCTCTCTTTGTTATTGTACAGACCATGGGGATCATTATTATGGTTAAGTGCAGAATAGCAACAGTGCTTGCAAATTTTAAAATCTCTAGGCCTGTATTGGGTTTACTGTAGAAGATTTTAAAGGATTGTAAACTAAAGAAACCAACAAAAAGAACGTACGTCAGTATTTCCGCCAGAGCATGTGTTCTGCGTTTTAGACGCAAATAAATCATCAGCAACGCAACAAAATTCACCAAAATTAATGCGTTTTTTGTGACACAACCTTAATTGACTTTGAAATACAAATTTTGTATGATGTTTTTGATGGCACTGAAAGATCTTTGAGCTAAACTGTACAAAACAAGCTTTTTACTGCCACGGCTTAAATTGAGCTTTGTGGAAATCTGTCAACCCTGTTGTTGTTGTTCTATTTATACAACTGGTTTATTTTCCGGCTTCCTGAGCCAAGTAAAACGCCTGGAATGTGAGCTTTCATTGGGATAATATTTTTCTTTTTTTCATAAACTCGTTTTAATGAGAGCAATCATTTTGAATTAGATTCCGAGTCATGTTAAATTTAACGCTAAAACTGCGCCATCAATACTTTTCCCAGGGTTTTGGAAATACCAAATTTTCTCACTTGTCTTCGGACAAGTTGGAAGAAAAATATTACTTGTCCGACTTTTAAATTAAGGTGTCCAAATATAAAAATGAATTTGAAATCAGCATCATTTTGCAAATATTTACAATCACAAATATCATATGCTGCTGAAAAAGCAAAAGAAATCATTGAGATAAAAGGAGAAATTCTCTCATGTTTTCTTTTTCTTGTTTTACTAGTAAAACAGTCTTTGGTCAGATTATTGAAATCTCTGTTCAATATGGTTCTTAATTTTAGATCCACTAGTCCTTGGACAAGCTCGGAAGGAAAATCTACTTGTCCTGAGGCTAAAAAGCCCATGTCTGACAAGTCGGGCATGGGAATTCCTCACCACTGCTTTTCCTACTACAGGTAATCCTTTGACTAAACATTTTTGTATGGGTAACCTAGACTCTTTTGTAAACAGACAACAAAATTACGTAATTATGGCAGACAAATTGAAACCTAAATAGGCTAGCAGATTTTTTCTAATGAAAGTTCTAGTGCTAGTAAAGATTCGTCAAATGTAATTATAATTTGTTTATTGCTTTTAATTCAAGTGATTTGATCATTCTGTCTCTAGATACTCTTAGAACAATTGTTTGAAAGCTTGATTTAGTCATTTAAAAATTGACCCTCTAAATTCTAAATGACCCCCAGAAATGGAGACAGGGGGTCACAAATGACCCCCCAAAAATCCTGGCAGAAACACTGTTGAGTATGATCCTTGGTATATACTATTCTGTATAATTCTAGTAGAATACAAATTTTCCTTCTTCATTTCTTTTATGAAGATATTTAGACATTTCTTTCTTTATCTCTATGTAAAAATGGGGAAACCACAACACAGAGCTTATGTTGATCAAAGAGCTATCATTTGAAGCATTTTGGTAGAGTATCATTTCACAATGGTGCATGCAAAACTTGAAAACCGCTATTTAATCCATTACCACACAGCAAAATTTTAGACTTGTCAAAATTGAAAGGAGTTGCAACTACAATTTAAAGTTTATGAAATTTAGGATTTTTTAAACTTTTTTGGTAGAAAACATTGTGAACAAGGTGCCAAACTGTCACAAGATACGACCGTCACACTGCTTAATATTAGCTGGGGGTTTGAATAGAACTGAGGTTATTTTGAATGAATATTTTTGTCAAACAAAGTATGAAAAACAACAAAGGACAATAACTCAAAATATAAGCTAGGTAGAGTTATGGTTCTTGTACACTGCACTCCAACTTGGTCAGCTCTATCCATCCATGAAATTTCATGATTCTAGCTATTATACTTTTAGAGATATACTCCGGACAAGATTCAAGAATGAAAAAACAACAAAGGGCAATAACTCAAAAATAGGCTAGGTAGAGTTATGGTTCTTGTACACTGCACTCCCACTTGGTGAGCTCTATCCATCCATGAAATTTCATTATTCTAGCTATTATACTTTTAGAAATATACTCCGGACAAAATTCAAGTATGAAAAACAACAAAGGGCAATAACTCAAAAAATAGGCTAGGTAGAGTAATGGTTCTTGTCCACTGCACTCCCCCTTGGTGAAATCTATACACCCATGAAATTTCATGATCCTAGCTATTATACTTTTAGAGATATACTCCGGACAAGATTCAAGTATGAAAAACAACAAAGGGCAATAACTCAAAAAATAGGCCTGGTAGAGTTAATTTTCTTGTGCATTGCACTCCCCCTTGGTGAGATCTATACACCCATGAAATTTCATGATTCTAGCTATTATACTTTTAGAGATCTACTCCAGACAAGATTCAAGTATGAAAAAACAACAAAGGGCAATAACTCAAAAAATAAGCTAGGTAGAGTTATGGTTCTTGTATACTGCACTCCCCGTTGATGAGCTCTATCCATCAATGAAATTTCGTGATTCTAGCTATTATACTTTTAGAGATATACTCTGGACAAAATTCAAGTATGAAAAACAACAAAGGGCAATAACTCAAAAAATAGGCCAGGTAGAGTTATGGTTCTTGTGCACTGCACTCTCTCTTCGTGGGATCTATACACCCATGAAGTTTCATGATCCTAGCTATTATACTTTTAGAGATAAACTCCGGACAAAATTCAAGTATGAAAAACAACAAAGGGCAATAACTCAAAAAATAGGCTACGTTGAGTCATGGTTCTTGTGCACTGCACTCTCTCTTTGTGGGATCTATACACCCATGAAGTTTCATGATTCTAGCTATTATACTTTTAGAGATATACTCCGGACAAAATTCAAGTTCGAAAAACAACAAAGGGCAATAACTCAAAAAATAGGCCAGGTAGAGTTATGGTTCTAAAGCACTGCACTCCCCCTTTGTGAGATCTATACACCCATGAAATTTCATGATTCTAGCTATTATACTTTTAGAGATATACTCCGGACAAGATTCAAGTATGAAAAACAACAAAGGGCAATAACTCAAAAAATAGGCTAGGTAGAGTTATGGTTCTTGTGCACTGCACTCCCCCTTGGTGAGATCTATACACCCATGAAGTTTCATGATTCTAGCTATTATACTTTTAGAGATCTACTCCAGACAAGATTCAAGTATGAAAAAACAACAAAGGGCAATAACTCAAAAAATAAGCTAGGTAGAGTTATGGTTCTTGTATACTGCACTCCCCGTTGATGAGCTCTATCCATCAATGAAATTTCGTGATTCTAGCTATTATACTTTTAGAGATATACTCTGGACAAAATTCAAGTATGAAAAACAACAAAGGGCAATAACTAAAAAAATAGGCCAGGTAGAGTTATGGTTCTTGTGCACTGCACTCTCTCTTCGTGGGATCTATACACCAATGAAGTTTCATGATCCTAGCTCTTATACTTTTAGAGATAAACTCCAGACAAAATTCAAGTATGAAAAACAACAAAGGGCAATAACTCAAAAAATAGGCTACGTTGAGTCATGGTTCTTGTGCACTGCACTCTCTCTTTGTGGGATCTATACACCCATGAAGTTTCATGATTCTAGCTATTATACTTTTAGAGATATACTCCGGACAAAATTCAAGTATGAAAAACAACAAAGGGCAATAACTCAAAAAATAGGCCAGGTAGAGTTATGGTTCTAAAGCACTGCACTCCCCCTTTGTGAGATCTATACACCCATGAAATTTCATGATTCTAGCTATTATACTTTTAGAGATATACTCCGGACAAGATTCAAGTATGAAAAACAACAAAGGGCAATAACTCAAAAAATAGGCTAGGTAGAGTTATGGTTCTTGTGCACTGCACTCCCCCTTGGTAAGATCTATACACCCATGAAGTTTCATGATCCTAGCTATAATACTTTTAGAGATCTACTCCAGACAAGATTCAAGTATGAAAAAAAACAAAGGGCAATAACTCAAAAAATAGGCCAGGTAGAGTTATGGTTATTGCGTACTGCACTCCGTATTGATATGAAGAATATAACTGCCAAGTTTAAAGTCAATCGGACTTAGGATGACAGAGTTATGCTCCGGACAAAGAAGTGGACACCGCCCGGACGCCTGGACGACCGGACGCCTGGACACCACAGGTGATCCCATAATACGTCCCGTCTTCGACGGGCGTATAAAAATGAATCTCTATGCATGCTCATAAACTTGTCATGAAAATCTACGTGATTGCCTCTATCTTGTTTCTTTGCTGATTAAGAAAATAATTTACTTGCTGAATGCTCTCAGCCTAAGATATTCATGATAAATTGTCTAATGAATTGTGTAAATGAGAAAAATAATTTACTGGTGTTTCAAGATAGAATGTAGGTCAGTGGAGTCAAGCAAATTCATGTAAACAGACTAAGCTAATGAGCAGTAGTAAATCTCCCCATGCTACAGCATATATACAGAGTATGTTACAGACCCTTTATATTCGCTAGTGGTTTAAGCGCATTGACTCCACAAATTCATACAACCTTTCACCTCTCCAATAGGAAAGATATCTTTGAAACATACATATAGCACTTCAAGTGTAATAATAATGAATTGCTCATTGTAAAAAGAATCTTATGTTAGTTTCAATTTCTTTTCCTATTAACATTTAACACATTACCACATAAACCCAAATTTTCACACATTAATTAAATGAAATGAAATTAAAACATAGTGAAACAAGAGGACCATGATGGTCCTATATGGCTCCCTGAGTATGATTGCTCAAGGCTTTATGATATAATATTAAAAATATATCAAAGCCCTACACCTAATCATTTTGGAGAAGAAGATTTTTTAAAGATTTTCTTCTTAAATCCTAGGTATAGTGAAAACCCAACCACGTTGAGCTCATTTCAAGACTACAGTCATTCTTTGAAGTAATAAAGTAAAGTTCTATGTAAAAATAGGGATCGCACAGAAAGGGCTAATTATCATGATACAGTCATTCTTTGAAGTATTTTGGTAGAGGGTCAATAGATGATGATTTCAAAGCTCTTTGCCTTATGGTTTTGGAAAAGAAGGTTTTTAGAGTTTTCCTTCTTCATTTATAAGTAAAATCTCGGATCGCACAGAATAGGGCTAATTTTCAGAATACAGTAAGTTTTTGAAGTATTTTGGTAGAGGGTCAATAGATGATGATATGTACCAAATATCGAAGCTCTAGGCCTTACGGCTTGGGAGGAGATTTTTAAGTTTTTTTTACTCTGTTGCCATGGCAACCAGAGTTCTTCATGGATTTCAATTTTTTTAAGTATTTTGAAAGAGCATGACCTAAGGATCATTTCTGTGAAGTTTGGTTGAATTTCCATGGTGAGTTTAGGAGGAGAAGATTGTTTGTATTTGTGAACAGACGGACGGACGGACAGAGATAGACGGATGGACGCTGGACGATGACCGATCACAATAGCTCCCCCAAAGCACTTTGTGCTCAGGTGAGCTAAAAAGCAGAATAGTGGATTCAGGTGAAACATTAAACTTTTCTTACAATATTAAAATACATTTTCAATGAATCATTTCAAGGTTTTTAATATCCTTTTAAAGGTAGGTATCAATGTTTTTTTCATTTCACAGATTTTAATTATTTCTATTTCCTCTAATCAACTATTTGAAAACAATATGCCGAAAAGTAGTTTTGCAAAAATATGAGGTCGCTTATCAGAAAAAAGCAGGGTATTTCCCTAATAGCCTACGTAGGCTATTAATCTATTTTTAGATTAATCCGAGACAGTTACGAAGATTATAGGGCATTCACGTGGCGCGAATAATTGTTAGAACCTTGCATCTAGTTCAAATTACATCAAACCAACGTCATCGTTACGTCATCAGGAGTAATGTTTGTTAGCCGGTCTGTAAAGATCAGTCCTTTCATGTGACATGATTTAGTACATTGGCTGTTTCACTAGTAAATTTGTTACCTTCATTTGACTGGGTCATATGCAAATGAGGTCATCTGATGTCGACCGCCGAATTCTGTGATATCTAAAAATAACCTGGAATTCCGCTGAACCTTTCTGACATAACAAGAAAAAGCCACTTTAGGTCTATTAGATAACCACCAAGACAATACCTTACCTAACTTAAAGTATTAAATGTTCGGTTGAGTCTATTTTTCGGCACTTGATAATTTTTCTTATCTAGGTTTCAGAAACATCGATACCTCCCTTTAAATAGAGTCATAAAGGGATCCTTAATATAAAAGGCTCTATTTTCTTCCAGAAGGTGCCCAAGATCAATGTTTTGATTTGCCACTTAACCCATCCCCACTCAGTGACGCTTTTAGACGTCCCTAAGAAAAAAAGCTTCAGAAAACATGGTGGATAAAAGAAGAAATTGCTTGTCACAAGCAATTTCTTTATTTTCCACAATGTTTTCATTCTGAAAAGAGGGAAAAATCTGAAATATCATAAAGTTTAAATTGTTGTCTGCTGCTTCTTTCAATTTGGACCAGTGTAAAATTTTCTTGTGAGGTAATGTATAAACAACATTTTGATGTTTTAAATTCATTCACTATTTGATTTGTTTCTCGTGTTGTCCTTCATAATACCATTACAGTCGAATACCTTTACCTCGAACGTCCCTTAGCCGAAGTTCTCTCTACGTCGAAGTTATTCTAAAGTCCCGATCTTATTACTCTTTAGTTCTATGTATTTGAACCTCCATACGTCGTTCTCTTTATCTCGTAAACTACCCACACGTCGAATCAATTTCAAAGTCCCATCACTATTGTTTGCACATATTCACACCTCTTTAAGACGAACCTCAATAATAAAGGTCGATTTTTGCAATCAACTTAGTTTTTCACACATTTCGACGTGTCAACGCAGTTAAGAGATAGGTGCGTTACAGTATCGGATATCGATTGCTAACTTGATTTTGTTTGAAAGTTTGTCTACGATCTGATAATTTGAAAGATTGCATGAAGTGGAGACAATGTTACAGACGAATTTTACAATGATAAAGAGGCATCTTACGCCCAAACCTCACAGGACTTGTTTGGCTACAAGAAACAATGACATCGTAATATTAATATAAGAAATTACGATAAATACATCGTCGTTATATCTTTCGTTTGATTAGATAATCAAACTAGTACCAATCATTTGTGGCCTTATTCAGTTACGGTATTTCGCCACCATTTTGGTCGTACATGGAAAATATTCGATTATCTACACGTCGAACTATCTCTACGTCGAAGTTTTCTCGTAAGTCCCCTGAACTTCGAGGTATAGGTATTCGACTGTATGTCGTTCTCATCATTGGCGCTGGGGTACAAAATCTTCTACATCAAGTATTACTTAAAGAGTTTATTTTTCCATGTATGTTCCGTCAAAGGAGAAGCCTACACTATAAACTGTGGTAACCTTAGGTGCATATAATTGTGTTCTTGTTTGTGTTTCAATAATCTGGCTTCATCTTTGATTTGAGCCCAACTGCTTATGATTCTTATTTGGCACATTGATGATTCATTATGCAGGATGTATATGTCCAGTTTTAAAAAAAAAACACTTGGTGATCAATGCTGTGTGTGTGTACCTTTACTGACTCTTATTATGATCATACATGGGTGACATGTAGACATCATTATTGAACATAGCTACTGATAAACCAACAAAATCGCTCACAGGACTTTTAGTCCTTTGATTTATAAAAAGCTTTTTCTCCATTTTGGAAGAGATTTCTTTGTATTTGTTTACAGATGCATGGACAATGAACAATGAGGTAATCACAACAGCAAATTGTTAAAGCTGCCTATAAAGTCACACCTTTGATTTTTTTCCCTAAATCCCCAAGCTAAAAGCCTACAAAATATATTGAAAACTAACAATCTCTACTACATACAGCGCAGTTTACAAAAATACTCACCATATACATTAATATATCTCTAATCATAACCATGGATGTCTGGTGATCACTCCATGCACTGTTCAAGGTCTGTAGAAAATTGTTGTTTAATGCTTGAATTACATCCTCCCTTACCTACAAACAACACAACACAAACACCCAATTAGTTCAGAATGATATTAGATTTAAGACACATGTTTGATATTTATTCATAAAATATATCTACATTTGGAATCAGTCAAGTATGGATACTTTTTGTGTCCATTGAAAATCAAATCCCACCTTAAAACACCCATGAACTGTACTTACACTTATAGTGAGTCAGAGAGCCGAGCTCTGAAACAGTAAACAGTAAAAGTATTTATATATTAGACGATTTCTATTTGACTTAACACTTGACATTATGCCTTTTTTTTGGGGGGGGGGTATCAATGTTGGTACTTTGGATTTCTATTCCTCATAACTTGATCTCATTACTTTCATGAGACAAAAATTACATCTAGGCAAGAATTTATGTCAGAACACACCCATGAATCAATATTATCTGACAACGAACCAAAGATTGCATAATTTGAGTTTTATGCATCATTTGAACAATCTTTCAGTTATATCATGGCAAATTTCACTGATTCATCTGCTCCTGGTTACCAACAGAACTAGGCTGGAGGTCTTAGTGCCTAGCACATAGATACCGATGAGATTGGATTTGAACCCAAAACCCTTGACTTTTCTCAGATTGTAGACAAGTCTGCAAACTTACCCACTGAGCCATACTACAAAGAAGGGTTGTTTGTGAAAGCGAGTTGTCAAAATTTCTATCTGCTTAACTTTTTCTCTTTTTTTCAAGGCTAAAATATTACAGCAAACAAAATGATTCTACCTTCTTCACTAGATGTTCTGTGACCACCTCTTGTAAACCTGAATATAGTTTCTCTCCATGTTTGTGTAGAACCATTGTGTAGGCATTTCTGTACAACTCCTCAAAACTGAGACCACTGTTGTTTTTCTTCTGTATTTCTTGGATAGCATTCTTCAATAATGACCAAATGTTGTCCACATATTTTTCATCCATATTCATCTGAAAGGGGGTTTAATACATGTATTGAGGAGCTGAAGGTTCTTTATTTCTGTAGGCAAGTGATAGAGAACATAATCAAATTAATCTATGATGAAAACATGAAAGTGCAACAATTGGAAAACAAGATTATGATATTGAGAAAAGGAGTGTATGAAGTTGATGATGAATACACCCGAGTGTGACACTGAAAACAAAAAAGTATTTCAATGAAAATTTGAAATTTTCTCATTCTCTCACAATCTTACAAAAGAAATCTAGTGTAACTTGCTCAAATTTCAAGTTCACAGTTTTTACAGATCATGCTCATTAATTTCAACTACAGCCTATATCTTTTTAGCACAAATCACATTTCCAGGGTTAATTGCAATACTGTTCTAAATGTGTATAGAATATATGAACACTTAGAACAGTATTGCAATTAATCCTTGATTGCCTTAATGAAAAATAAAAAGTGTGTTAACTACTCTTGTATCCATTGTTGTTTGTGTCAGTATCATACCTTCTTTCCTTATAAATAATGCCTTTTCAAACTCTCAAAACATATTATCTAACACAAGTATTTCCAAAATAGATATAAATATGATTTTGAGACCAGGTAACTTCACAATTCTCACTTATACAGTTCTCTCACTAAGGGCAATTTTCATATATTTCTAAAATTCCAAGTATCAATTTCAGGAAGTTTACACAAAATTAAGGACTTTCTTTATCCTCCCCCCCACACACACACCCACTATACCAACCCATCTCCTACCTCCTAAAAAATAAATAAATGAAAATAAACAGACAAAGCCTTGGGTAAATTCTTTGCCAGGCTTAATAGTCAATCAGTTCAATGTCCTTCTCAATTGAAGAGAAAACATTGTTGCATAAGAAAGTATTGTTGCTCCCATTATTCTCTCCTTTTCCCACAATGTATCCTTTCATGAAGAATTTTCATTTTCCGAATGTGTGTGGACACATCTATTATTATCAATTGTTCTTTAAAAAATATGTCGGGATTTTGACAAATTTCTGACTTGCAAATAAGGAAAAACTATTCATTTCATCTAATTCTGTTCAAAACATTGGATTATTTGCAAACCATCTCTAATCACTTCATAGGTATCTGAATACATACCCCATTAATACCAATTACGTTAATCAAAGTAGAAACAGTATGGGAAGTAATGAAACTTTTGGCACAGTTATATATTAAAAGAATTTCCTTATTTCATTTCTACAAGTTGATTTTCACAGACAAAATGCATGATGTAACTGAAAAGACAAACTTAAACAATTCTTAATTTCAACAATTCTGTGGTGGACAACAAGCCAACTGACAAAATAGCATTACTTGCATCTTAGTTTAATGAGTGGCAGCCCGGTAAGCAAACTGGCTACACTCAAGTTGGCTATAAGTGGACCGTCCATATGTCATCAGGGGTGTGAATATAGTTTTTCTTCACTTGACCCAGACAAGTAAGAGATGGATTTTCTACTTCAACTTGTCCAGAATCAAAGTATGCATGTCTGCATAAAAAAAGAATGAATTTTGAGAAAACATTTATGATAATGAATTTACAACAATATCTTATACCCTTCAATAATAAATCTTTGATTTGATCTTTGAGATTTTGTACCAAGATTTGCCCTGGTATCTACTTTTTCCTGGACAAGTGATGTTGAACAAAGTGCTTGTCCGCAAATTGAAAAATCCATGTCAGACAAGTTTGGCATGTGAATTCCAGAATGTCAGTCATTTCACTAAGTCATTCATATGTTTCACTACTATTTGGTAGTGAAACATCTTGATAGAAAACGCACAATAGTGAACATCTGAATAGTGAAATGACTGCCACCTTTAATTCCACATCCCTGGTCAACATGGAGATATTTCGGTAATCTGCTAATCAAATTCATTTTTCACAAGCAGAGCCTTTGCTGGTGATTGCCAAACTAAGTGGCGATAAAAAGTCGATTCTTGAAAAAAACACTGGCGATAAAAATAATACCGTGGAAGCAATATTGATTTCATATAAAGTACTATCCATCCAAAAATTTGTATCAGACTGCAATCAAAGCAGATTATCGTAGTCTAGGTGTTAAAACGGTGATAATCATCTCAAATTTCAGTAAATGTGCGAGTCAGTCTATAAACGAAGTGTGACAAACACTTATCGAACATATGAACTACGATGCAGGTGACAGTTTCTGACCATGATATAAGACTTCTTAAATGACAGTGTACATTACATGCATTATATTCAACAAATCAAAATCAGAAAATCTTACTTAAAGGTAGGTATCGATGTTTTTTTCATGTCACAGATTTTGATTTTTCTTATTACCTGTCATTTACTATTTTAATACAATATTCTGAAAAGTAGTTTTGCTAAAATCAGAGGTCATTTAATTGAATAAACAAGAGTATTTCCCTAAAAGCCTACGTAGGCTGTTAATCTAATTTTAGATTAAGCCTAGACAGTTGCAAAGAATATTGGGTCATTCAACCGGTGCGTATAACCGTTTGAATCCCATATTCAGTATGAATTACATCAAACCAACGTCATCAATACGTCATCAGGATTTATGTTCGCTAGCCGGTCTTTAATTCTGTAAAGATCAGTTCAAAACTACCATAAGCATTAATACGAATATAGACACTTACCGTAGTTTTGCGATAACCACATTGTGTGAAATAATTTAGGACATTGGTTGTTTCGCTTGTCAATTTGTTGACAAGGTCATATGCAAATGAAGTCATTCAGTGTCGACAATCGAATTCCGTGATATCTAAAAATAACCTGGAATTCTGCTAAATCTTTTCTACACAACCAAAATAAGCCTCTTTAAGCCTATCAGATTACCACGAAGACATTATCTGACTCAAATTTAAGTATTAAGCGTCAGTTTTAGCGTATTGTTAGACGATTGGCAAATTTTTCTTGTCCAGGTTTCAGAAACATCGACACCTCCCTTTAAGTGGGTTTACAATGAATCCAGAATACATGTCCGTCAAAAAAAATGTAAATTGACTAAAATATACAAATGAACGATTTTCATGCACAAATATGTGCCCAATTTTTAACTCAAGGGGGGGGGGGGGGGGATTGTGACACGGGCAACCCTCTCAAGGCTGTCTCTTCGGTCTCTTGGAATGGTCAGACCCAATATTTTTATGACATCAGCTGCGTTTTGCATCAACAGAGGAATATTTTAGGGTAGCTGGTTAACAGAAACACACAATGACTTTCCGTTAAAGTGAATAACACTTTGGATAAAAGTGTAGGAAAAGAAATTTACAACAAAAACTTTTACAACAAAAACTAACGTCATTTAGTCTCCATTTCACTTTATAAAATTGATTTTACAATTGATAGGGTTCAGTACAGGAGCAGACAAACTTGTTTGCAAGTCTCTATGGACGGGTGGGGATATTGATGGTGGGATACAAACTTTTAGTGAAATGTCCCGAAATTGCTTTAAAAATTATGGCTTTCCGAATTGAATTCAAATGAACATAAAAGATTACACATTAGGTTATTAAGTTTTGAGTGTGTGTGTGCGTTGGATCTTTTCTTTAGTCAATAGTCTCCTAGCTCAGCAGATTTCATTGGCATGAAACTCTGCCCAAAAAAATTGCTTCTCATTAGGCTTCTTGGCAACAGATTTGGGTCCAGTTTTTTCAATTTGGCGAAAGTGATGGCAAAAAGAAAAATCGGCTCAGGGAAGGCCCTTACAAGGTTGTTTTATCAATATGGCAAGAGTATACATACTTTTATTTCATCAAAACAGCATGCTCACTGGGTTTTCATTTTGGGGGTACATGTACCCCTTAGGTTTTGAAAAGGGGTTTAAAAGAAAAATCTGGGGGTAGAGTGTACCCTTTACTTTCAGAGTTAAGAGTACACCATACGAATCTGAACCCTTTACCAAATGACAATATTTCTGTTATATGAATTGTTAATCATTAGCAAATAAGTGCCACATGTCATGTGCAAGTGTCAATTAAATTAAGAGCGAAGGATAGCAAACTTTTTCTCAAAAGCTTACTTGACAATTTGCTTTCTCTTAATCATTGGATTTTGAAGGGGTTGAATGGGATATGAGAGCGATGGCAAAATAACTCTAACAAATTAATTATGAGGGTGGGGAATGGCATTTTGGAGCAGACCATACCAGACATGTCAGCTCATTGTTAGCTCAAACTCTGGTATTAAAACAATTCTGGTACAGAAAATATCAAATGGCCTTATTACTGTCCAAAAGTCACCATTTGTGGAGAAATAGAATAGGTTTTGCTACAACATTTTGTAGACAGCAAATAACATAGCTAAAACAAAACTACAACATCAAATAAAAGGCTCCATTTTGTCGTGCCCAACTTACATATGTACAACGCAACTCACAAGAGAAACTAATTTCAAAATCATATTCTGTAGTATGAAATCTTGTCCGTTTCATGCCAAAAACAAGTATTTATCTTGCATTTTGTTTGAATAATAGCGCGACTTTGGACTTATTTTAAAACAAACTTGTGATGCCATCAGGATCCCCATTATACAAACTTTTTTACAAACAAACTTTTCCAACTGCTGGTTCCCTCATTCTCTATATAGATGAAAACAGACCAGAAAGAAGCCATGGTTCCTGTCACATGTAAGGATAGTCAATTGCTCCTGATCTGATTGTGTTCTTCATTGCTTGCAATTTTTATGGTTTTTGGGAAATAATACGCATGTATAGTTTCTAGTTTTAATCGTTAATAATTTTAAATGCACACACACATGAAGGCATTTTTGTTTCTACATTCATTTATTTTTCTATACTTTCATGCACGACTTGGTGTAAGATTTGTACGTGAACCAATGTAATTGTATGTGAATTACGTACTGCAGTATATGAATGGGCACCATGCAAAAGCATTTGTCTTGTGACTTTAAACAACCGAGTGATAGATTCAGGATGTTTTACTGTTGACGTAAAATTATCTATTGGTATGATTTTCTGGATGTTTTTTTCCTATCTTCTGGACATATATACATCTGTCCACCTAGGGTACAATTAAACTTGGAGAAGAGTTAACTCAGAGCCATTAGAGCTTACACTAAATGCTATTTGTTTGGCTCTTTCTTACAAACAATGCATTTCTGTAGATATGGCAAGTTGATTGGTATACAGCTATTTCGTACCATAACCATTTCGTACCATAATTTCTATGGTTATTTCGTACCATACATTGGTTATTTCGTACCATGCGTTGGTCATTTCGTACCAAATGATTAGTCACTTCGTACCATCTCGTACCACAAATAAATCACTCAACCAAGCTCAGAGAATTTGATAATTAGATTGTTTGTCATTATTTGCGACATGTTAGGTGAGATCACTTAAGATCTAATTGCGGAAGGTGAACAAATGTTGATTCCTCAATTATGATGAAATTGGTATTTGCCTTTCACTTGACAGTCCCACTTTTTTACACCCATCAAGAAAAATACTTAGGAAACAAGCAATAATTATCACAATGTTTTCTTCTCCAAAAGGCAAATATTTTAAAAAAAAAATCTGTCCTCATGAAATTGTGGTCTGCAAATTTCTTTATATTTTGACCTGTTTTAAATATCGTTGTGTGGCAATTGGCTCATGGTTACTTTGTCAAATTATTCGGTTAACTATGATACAATATTGAAGGAAATACAGCTCTGATTCCCTTCTAATTTTCTTCTAATGAACACAATTCCCCTGTTCGAAAAAGAGTAATGTGCTCATACGCTAATACTATATCATCAACTCTCCGTTTGCCTGAATGGACTGTCTAAATTGATTTTCACTTGTTTAATGATCGATAAATTAGATAGGGCAAATAAAAAATAATAATATTTTATAAATGTTGAAAGCGTTATTTTACTATTCAAATAATATAAGATCTTTTTCTAAACATGTTGCGAAACATTTGACTTATGGTACGAAATGACTACAACTAGAGCTGTAACGATACACTCGAATATTCGGTGAATCGAATATTTTTTTACCGGCGAGTACGTATCGTATTCGTCTGTCTGAGAACCGAATATTGGCGAATACAAAATGTGAAATATTTTTCCGGGATGCAAAGTGCAAAAAAATAACCAAGAGGTCATAGATATCCAACATGCATAAGCTATAACGACGGTTTCATCAAATTTATGAAGAAAGACGTAAATCCTTAAAGCCTAGGCGGCTCCCGTAGTCGATTGACAGAGGGTGCCTCTGATGCAACTGAATACATATTCTAGATACTAAATCAAAGAATTTCTATTTCACTAGTGACAGCTATTTATTTGTTGTCTACAAGTGGCATTTTGGGTAGTGAATGATAGATTAACTGGACAATAAACGCATGACTTTGACCGCCAACGGTCAGACCTCTGTTAATACTAACAATCAAAAATCATCTTTTTTAAGTCAGTCTTAGTTCTACTAAACCTTTTAAATCAAGATTTTCAATTCAAATTCTAGTATTTATGGCCTAATTTCTCTATCTTATTGACCATTAAGTGCAGATTTTGAAGAAATTGAATGACATAATTTTTTCGAGCAAAGACCATTGTCTTCAACTATGCAACGTATAAATTACCTCCCTTTAAAAAATAAAAGGTAAGCCATGGCTGCATGTCCAATATACCTTGAATGTTGGCTAAAATTAAAATATTTCGTCTTTTTATTATAGGTGATCACTTCTGGTGACATAAAATTTCATATTAATTGGTAAGTTTGTAACAGATAGAAGTTTACAACATAATTCAAAATATACAAATTTAAAGTACAAATATGTGAAATCCGTTATTTAGAGGCAAGTAATTTGAAATGATCCAGCTTCAAACTACGACGGATCTTGATTCACCCTTTGTTAGGCTTGAATTAGCCATACACCTTTGATTGCTGTTGCAGAATTAATAAAATAGTTAACTTAAAAAAGCTGTCTGTATCACAGATAGGCATAAGTTTCATTCTTTACTCAAAGAAATATATAGATAAATATGTCTGTTACTGGAATAAGTTGTATTCATGAATAAATATTCATATTCATGACCCTGTATCGTGATATGTATTCGTATTCGTCACTTTCTGTATCGTTACAGCCCTAACTACAACATGGTACGAAATGGTCACAGCATGGTACGAAAGAGCCAATCCCATGGTACGAAATGACCAATACCATGGTACGAAATGACTTGTACGAAATGGTTATGGTACGAAACGTCCGTAATTCAGTTGATTGGATTGGAATACATCACATATCAAAGAGTTTATAAGAAATAATTAAATTCAGGATAAAGTATGGCCATCGGATCTAGACTAGAATGAATGCATAATTGAATAAAATACAAATGAGACCATTTCATACCCTGGTGCACTTTCGTCCTATTTTCCATTTTGAAAAAAAATATTTCGAGGAAGTGAATGGATCGGTGAAAAAATATCTAAAATCTAACGACCTTTTCAAACTTACTATATTTGGCAATACACACTAGTACTTACTGGGAATGCCCGAATTCGCATCTTCGCCGCATCTTTCCGTGCGTGATTACGACTCATTTTTCTTCGTGAAGGAGAAAAATCAGTCTTGGTGAGAACAAAACGAAAGCTACGTCACGTTGTGAAATAAAATTTGTGTCCTTAGGATTGGTTTATATGGGGTGTTTTCTTTAAGGTTAAGTTAATCGTTTGTTTGTTAATCAAGAATCGGTTTTAAGGGATTATTATCTCTCCCATCTGTGGAGCTTTGATTGAAATTTATTGCGAGTTATCAAAACGATAATTTTCTGTTTGTGTTCTTTTTCCCATAATCCTTTGAATTAATTTCCTGTCTTTCAGACGCATTTTGCTTTAGAAAAAAGCGTTGCTGAGACATGGAATTAATGATGTCATCAAGTGAATCTAAGTACAACAAATACTCAACAAGGGATGATTTTTGTTTGATAGATGGTTTTTAATGTTGATCGGTTAGTTGACCGACTTCTATGTCCCAACCAATCTTCGAAGCACACCAACACTTTGGTTAACCGTCTGTTGGTCCCTGTTTTGTTGTTGTTTTTACAAGAAAACTAAATGCAACAGCACACAAAAAATCAAAATGTATTAAGATTACTTAAAATTGCACTAAGAATATTGATATTGCTTTTTCTCAATTACATGAAAGCGACGTTAATCTCCTTATTAATCACTGTTTGCTTATCACTGGACCTTACTTATCATAATGTATCAAAGCAAGATTTTTGGTATACTATCATCAAAAAAATCTTTATGGTGTTGGGTCAAAAAGGCCCAGTCCTAAAAGGGCCACAATTAAAACTGACCGAAAAGGCCTGATACAAAAAGCCCAGAACCAGAAAGGCCTACTATTAATCTGACTAAAAAGGCTACTAACGTTAGTCAATCTTTACATTTGACATTTCGACGATGACAATTTTTGGTCGACTCAAAAACAGCGTAGTTCACGAGGATTCTATGCTTAGCGTATACGGTTAAACCTCCTCCCCCCACCAGCCCCACCCCCAAAAAAAAAACCAACAAAAAAACAACAACAACACAAAAAAACAAAAAACAAACAAACAAAAAACCTAAAAAAGCGGAGTCTTTCAATTATATAGTAAGTTTGCCTATTACTTTGAGAACTCAGCATACCAGCTGTATACCGCGGAAGTGATAAACGATATAGTCACTAATCTTTATCATAATTTAAATTAATCTTTTCAACCCATTACCAAACGACGCAATTTTGGACTAGTTACAGACGAAAATTCAAACCTCTTTGAGATTGAAAACTAAGGCCCAAACATGGTAGAAAACATTGTGAAACAAGCAATTTCTTCTTTTCTCACATTTTTTATAATGCAATTCTCCACAGGTATAAAAAGCATGATTGTGTGGGAATGGGTTGAGCTTCTACTGGATCACGGAAGGTTTAATAAATCTACAAAATCTATCATTTGTTTCTTACAGGTAATAACTCCCAATGAATTATGCTAATCTGATATGGTCCAAGTTTCTTAAATGATATCGAAATTATTTGTGGAATGTCTTCGGAAAAAGATAATCTCGGAAAGTAAAAAAGGGTATTGATCTTGAAGCCTAGTAAGACTGCGATCAAGTGAATTTGGCTTAACGTGACTTTCAGTTGTATTTCGGTAAAACCGTGGTTAGTAGGTGCACCAGCCATGGCTTAATCCTGTCATTTTCCACACCAGTTACATGTACAACTGCAACAATAAACTTGGGTCATTACATGTGTAGCTGCTCATCCAAATTTACCAGCATCTTACTATTATATTTCCATCGGTGAAAGACAAATGACGTCGTGTGACAATGGCATTTTATTCCGGCCAAACTTGTGATCGTGTTCAGGACTCTGGAATAGAAACTTCTTGTATATGACGTACATATTAAACAAACCAGACTAGGCGAGAGGTTATGCTTAAAAAGATTATCTATATGAAAATTGTCATTTTGTACACCAAAACGGGCATATCACTTTACTATGCCAACACTATGCCATCATCAGTACTTTCAGTGATTTGATTATTTCTTTTGTTTTATTTTTCAACAGACTTAAAATTGATTGTATACAATCTAACACTTTCAAAAATCAATCAGAGGTTGTCGGTTTTATCTTCATCCGTTTATTCAGTTTGTTGAAAGGTGTAAGCATAAAGAACTAAGTACAATAACCATAAAGTATGATTGATTCGGAAAGTATTTGCTCCTTTTCCAAAAATGGTTATCTGTCATTAAAGCAGTGGTTTGGAAAATCAAGGTGTTTTTAATGAATTGAAATATTTCATTTCTACGTTTTAGAGTATAATGCATATTTCTAACAGATGAGTAAACTACAATTATATTGACTTGCTATACTTGTGTATTTCTTGACCTTTTTGTACTGGTTTTTCTGGTCAGTTTTGAAAGTGGGTCTCTTTGGACTGTGCCTTTTTTTAATAGGGCCTTTTTGACACCGGGCTTTTATGTACCCTGGGCCTTTTTGTCACCGGGCCATTTTTCCCTAATGAAAAGATATCAATTTACATAGATTCATGAAACATGGACGACAGTAGCTATATAGCACTTACAAGACACGAACATAAAAGATAATAAATGACAGTAAAACGCTCAGTTCCCATAACTGTTTATGTTTTGTTTCAAACCAACATAAAGCAGTGGGCTATTATACCGAAAAATAATAGTAAGGCGAGGTTCTACCTCGGATGTCATCGGGTTTACGGACGTTTCGTACCATACCCATTCCGTACCAGTCATTCGCGCCATAGCATGGGTTATTTCGTACTATACATTAATAATTTCGTACCATGTGGTGGTCATTCGGTGCTTTGTTAACATTATTGAAATAATCGGTTAAAGCACAAATAACAGATGATTTTTTATGTTTAATTACTGAAATTGCAAAAAAGGGGGGTGTAAACGAAAAGTAAACCGATTTGATCGCTTAAGTTCATTACCGCATCACCCATTGTTTTGATACCATACTTTCATTCCTTATATTTGGAATGTGGGAATAAATACATACAACCTGGGAAAAGGGAGACGATTTTAGAAACTTACAATTCAAGGTATTGTTGATTAAGGGTCCGTGAAAATACGTGTACTTACTCTTCATTAACATAAGAAATTCAATAATTTCTTTATTTCTGGATGCGATAGGTTTTGGTTGCCAAGTTTCATATATCACCTCGCTTGCAAATGCTCGTTTTAATTGGGGTAAGTAGCGGGTTGTAAATCAACATTCCTCAGTTTAAGCCACATTCTTGAAACTAATAAATTTATGATTTTATAATTATAGACTTTCAAAGCAAAGGCGATGCCATGTTCAAAATGCTCGAACACTGAAAAAAGAAGTATGATTGGTTGGAAAACATTTTGTTACAACAAATTTCTCCTATTCTCACGATATGTTTCTGAGGGAGGGGGTATCTTACGGCAAGTTAAAGGAGAGAATGTGTGGAAATATATTATTTCGATTAACAACAACCAATCAAGAATCCGGTTAAAACAGACGCCTATTAGCTTTGATATAAATTTGTTCCTTTCTATGCATCTTCCTAATCTTCAATTAATGTTTTCAAACTTGCGACGAAACGTGAACTGATTAATTTTATATAATTTTCTGTTTTATAGGTATAAAGGATTTAACATAACAACTTCAGTCACTTAAATCACTAAAGGACTGGACATCTGCTCAAGACGAAGATAAAGGTGTTTTGTCATTTTGTAGTCTTTGATACCTTATCACATTCATAGCTATTATATAAACTAAAGGTTTAAGGAATAAATGAAATATGAAAAAACTATAATAAAAATTGCTTAGTAACATAACCAAGGAAGTCTTTTGTAACAATTCTAAATCCTTATTAAACCAATAATGATCGGATTCCTCAAGGTAGTGTTCTAACAACACTCTTTCTTATATTAATAAATGACGTCCCTGAAACTGCCAAGTGATTTGCTGATGTCACTAAAACATAAAATACCATTACGTCAACAGAAGATCAAAACCATAATTTGTGGTTTTTGGAAAGTACTTTCTGGATAACAGAGTGTAAAATAAAAATAGCATCTGATGTGAAATGTTTATCCCTAAATCCAATTTGATGTTAATTGCACAGATCTTGGTCTTCACACCACAAATTTAATCGGTTTCTTAGAACCAAAGAAAACATTTTAGCAATGGTATTGACTAATGTTATACCCCTGCAACACTCAGGTCTCCCTTTTTAAAAAATGGGACAATCACTCCTTTAGTGCAGGCTTCTGGATAGACACACGAATCGTAAATATGATTACAAATTGTACAGAGATAAGGAGATATGAAACTTTTGCTATCAATAAAGAAATCAGCAACGTTGTTCTCAATATCATTACTTTTATGACGGTTTGATGATGAAATTACATTTTCTATTTCAGACATTGAAATACGCTTGTCGAGTTCATCAACAGAAATTCTTTCAAATATATTACTTTCTAGATTGATATTTTCGAATGGATCAAAAGAAGATTTTTTTTCACTTGACAATGTACTGCAGTATTCACCGAAATCGTCTACTGATAGATCTGTAGCTTTCGACAACTTTATATATTTTTTTATATATTTCCATAATTGACGCGGCGAAGATTTACTTAACTTATTCAACAAATGTTTTTCTTTTGCAAAATATCGGGCTTTAGCTGAACGTTTTATGTTATTGTACTCGGATCGTGCATCTAAAAAAGCCTTTCTGTTTTCTCGTTTGCTGTTTTAGAATAAATCTTCGAACGTTTATTAGGCTTTTGCCTACGTGAACCTATTCTAATAGATTTGCCGAAAACCGCAAAAGATACATCACATATTAAATTGGAAAACTGAGAAAGACATTCATTAATATCTATTTCTTTTTTTTTTTTTTAAATCGCTTTCAAATTGTCAAAGAGATTGCGTCTCTCAGACAAACAATTGTCAAAATCATCTTTTTTCTCACGACGCCAAATTGTGTTTTACCAACAATCTTTCTCATATCAATAAATGACCTATCCGAAACTGCCAGAACTGGTCAGTGTCAAGTTATTTGCTGATGACACAAAAACATGAAATACCATTACGTCAACAGAAGATCAAGAGAATCTCCAGATAACAACAAACAACTTCTGCGATTGATCCAACAAATGGAATTAGGACTTTGATCAGCAACAAAAAGAAAAATAACATGTAAAAGATTGCAGAAAAAAATAGTTTCGGCTGTCATATAACTTCAAAAATGAGCACCACAAATATAAACCATCGTATCATCAGAAGCATATTCATTTATATGATAAAAAAAAATGTTTCTTTATTCATATAAATCATTAGTCAGACCTCATCCTGAATATGGTCGTTCCGTAGGGTCACCATGTTTAAAAACATACGAATCAAAGAAAAACTACAAAGATGTCACCAAACATTGACAAACCAACATACACAGAATTACTCTTACATCTCGAATTACCCTTCTTAGAAATATAGACAAAAAATAACTGGTTGGATACAAATATACAAAATCTGTAGCAAAGTTGGTAGCGCGTAAGGATCTCGATCATGCGGTCCCGGGCTCGATCCCCGGTGGCTGCAAATATCCTTTGTGACATTTGTCTCCCACCAATGATTGGATAATCTTAAACTTAAGTGGGATGAGCAGCTGGGGCTTGGATAGAACGTAGAGGTAGTACTGGTGTGAGAAATACCAAGAACATTGCTTAGGTGCTCCAGCCGGCGCGATTTGACGGGAATACGACAAAAGTTGTGTTAAACCTCCATTCAATCAATCGATCAATATTTTTAGAAAATGGAGGAGTATTTTCATCTCAGTGACAAGCACATATTCAAATAAGTGACTCGACAAAAGAAAGGCTATGCCTTGTCCAAACCATCCAATGATCAAGTTCTCAAATTCTCAGGCATAACGAATGCTCACACAAATGTAGTTTGATATTTTATAAGAGTTGTCAGAAATTAAGTTATCTGTAATCGTACGAGAAACAGGGGTAATTTCAGACTGGCCGAAACTCTAAATGATTACATTCAGTTATATACTATGCAAAACATATGGATTGGGATCATACTGTCGATTGGTCACGATGAAATACGAAGAGCACTTTCTATGTTCGGTAGGTATAGGACCTACATTATTTGGGGGGAGGGGGATTTGTTTTATCATCGGACTTCCTTATCAGACAAAGCGAAATGTCGGGAATATCTATTGCTTGACTGTGTTAACGCAAGACTCATCACTTTTATTCTCTAGCACTAGGGTATCATATTTTCGCCTCTTTTGGTCGTTACCGGTTGTCATCGTGAATGACGCCCTAGAATACGGATGGTGAAGTGAGTTTATACTGTAAAATGCTTAAACATGCTTCTTTCTGCATGTCATCATCCCTCAAGGACTCCTTTATCACACCTGAATGACAATTAATTAATAGTTGGTCCAATCAGGATCGTAACCGTTATTTTGTGGTAGAGCGTCTTGTATTTTCCCAACTGAGCTGCAATGGCTTGCGTAGAAAAACATTCTTCGCTCCGTTATAATACATATCCTCGAATTTCAATCGAATTTTGAAAAGGACATCACTTGTCCTTCTGTTTAACTTACTAGTGCATTTACCAATCATTTGCTCTCTCGCACGCCCGGTTAAACAGCCTTCTTTATCACCCTTTTCTCATGCAGTCATTTTTACGGGTAAATAATGTCTGTTTTTGAACCATGACATTTCGATATTACGTTTTGATTTGATACGTTCTCAATTCTGTCATGTATACCTACATCCTACCGAATCTTAATTTTGAACAAAGCAAAAAAGCAAAACTCGGTGTTCTAAAGGGTGATATTTCCAAATATTGACAGATTAACTCAAATGGCAAGAAGGTGTTTTCCCTGAGTCTTGATTTTGATTTCCGACACGACCAACATTCTCTTTATTATTTGAATGGGCCAAATATGTTCTAGTGGCTAGTTGGATAGGTAGCTTGAAGGTCGGACTGAAATTTGTAGTTTTTCTTGTAAGGAATTTGACTTGAATTAAGAGTAGGTGTACATGACGAAATAATCAAAAGTTACTGTTTAACACATTGCGCTTATCAGTCTAAGACAGACGATTTAACAAATCTATATGTAGTTTAATGTTAGAGTGGGCCAATTAAAAACCCACTTTTAAGAAAAGAAAACCTATGTAATGTCTCGTAATTGAAACAATCAACATACAAGTGAACTTATTTCCTAAGGACCCCTAGTACACTCAGTGTTTTGACAAACAAAATCTTCTCGATATATTTAAAAGATTGTGAATCGATTTCAAGAAAGTCCACAATAGTACATACAGTGCATTGATTGCAATATTTGGTTAAAATCTATCAAATAGTTTGAGAGATGTTCTAAAAATACCGGGCGACTTAGATGGAGTACATTAAATGAATATGCTCTTTTTTGGTAAGTAAATTAAGGATCGAGCTTGCTTTTCTATCGCTGTTACGTTGCTTATGATATCAGAAGATTATAAAAAAGCTTATTACGGATGCATGCTGGGCGGACCAAACTCCCAGGCACATTCCCGTTTGACGTTAAGTAAGAGCAGGTGAAAAAATGACTTAAATTTGGTTAATTGAAATGGAGAACAGCTTATTTAACTATCGTTATCTCTAATATATATTGAAAATCAATGTATTTCATTTGATTGTCTGTTTCATGGGTAAAGAAGAAAGATGCGAAACCTCTTGTTCATATATCGAACTGCTGCAGATAAACTTCACCATTGTGTCCTATTTACTATTTACGTCGACCGTAAAAGAAGAGCAATTTCAAACTCGTAAAATGTCAAGTTACCAATAACACAAATAGACATTATTTCAAGGTATAATGCTTTCGATTGACTCTTTTTTTCAGATTTTAATCGTTTCTCTTTTTGTGTCTCTACTTCATCAGCTGAAAAACGCAAAACAATTTTTGGTTATCAATCAGATTACGATTTCGATAATTAGCCTTTCTCAATACGAAATTGTGTCTCATTTTGTTAGCTTTACTGACCGAAGGCCACTTTTGCGATGGCTTTTTCCCGCCCGGCGTCCATGCGTCCGTTGTCTGTCCGTAAACTTTTCCTTGTTAACACTCTAGAGTCCACATCGGAATCCCTTCAAACTTTCACAGAATGATTGTACAATCACAATGATCGTTCCTTTCGGAATTGGGTCAGATACGTCAAGAAACATGGGAAAAGGGGCCTAATAAAAATTAAATTAAAAAATCCTCGTTATAGCCTTAGAGTCCACAGTTTTCATCGGATTCTCTTCAAACTTACAATCACAATGATCGTTCCTTTCGAAATTGGGTATGATCCGACAAGAAACATGGGAAAAGGGCCTTATGAAAATTTAATCAAAAAGTCCATTAAAAATCCTCATCAATACTCTTGAGTCCACTGTTTTCGTCGGATTCTCTTCAAACTTTCTCAGAATGATTGTACCATCATAAGGATCGTTCCTTTCGCAAGTGGTTCAGATCTGTCAAGAAACACGGGAAAAGGGGCCTTATAAAAATTTAATTTAAAAATCCTCGTTAACACTCTATTCAAACTTTCACAGAATGATTGTACCGATATAAGGATCGTTCCTTTCGAAATTGGTTCAGGTCCGTCAAGAAACATGGAAAAGGGACCCTATGAAAATTTAATTAAAAATTCGATTAGAAATCCTCATTAACACTCTAGAGTCCACTATTTTCATTGGATTCTCTTTAAACTTTCTCAGAATGATTGTACCATCCAAATTGGGTTAGATCCGTCAAGAAACTTGGGAAAAGGCGTCTTACGAAAAATTTACTTAAAAAATCATCGTTTACACTCTAGAGTCCACAGTTTTCTTTTGATTCTCTTCAACTTTCACTGAATGATTGTACCATCATAAGGATTGTTCCTTTCGAAAATCGGGTATGATCCGTAAGAAACACGGGAAAAGGGGCCGTTTAAAAATCTAATGAAAAATCTATTAGTAAATCCTCGTTAACACTCTAGACTCTTCAATTTTCGTCGGATTCTCTTCAAACTTTCACAGAATGATTGTACTATCATAAGGATCGTTCCTTTCGAAATTGGGTATGATCCGTCAACGAACACAGGAAAGGGGGCCTTTTGAAAATTTAATAAAAAAACCTTATTAGTAATCTAGAGTCAACAGTTTTCATCGGATTCTCTTCAAACTTTCACAGAATGATTGCACCATCATAAGGATCGTTCCTTTAAAATTGGGTATAATCTGTCAAGAAACATGGAAAAATGGCCTTATCAAAATTTAATTTAAAGATCTTCGTGCATGCCCTAGAGTCTACAGTTTTCATCGGATTTTCTTCAAATTTTCACAGAATGATTGTACCATCATAAGGATTGTTCTTTTCAAAATTGGGTATGATCAGTCAAGGACCACGGGAAAAAGTGGCCTTATGAAAATTTGATTTAAAAAAATCCTCGTAAACACAACTGAGTCCACAGTTTTCAACAAACTCTCTTCAAACGTTCACTGAATGATGATTACATTAAAAGGATTGTTCCTTTCGGATGTGGGTTTGATCTAATAAGTCTCGTGGGAAAAGGGGCCCTATGAAAATCTAATTAAAAAAATCTTAGCTAACACATCATGGTCCTAGATTTTTTCTGACCGACTTCAAACTTTCACAGAATAATTGCACCATTATAAGGATTGTTCCTTTCAAATTGGGTCTGATCAATCGAAAAAGATGGGAAAAGGGGCCTTAGCAAAATTGAATTAAAAAAATCTTAACGCGTTAAAGTGCACATTTTTATTGGGTTGTCTTTATACTCAAACAGAATAATTATACTTATGTAAGTATAGTTCCCTTTGGAATTGGTTCAGATCCATCAAGTAACATGGGAAAAGGGGCTTTATGAAAATTCAATTAAAAAATCCCTGTTAACACAATGAAGCCCACACCTTTTATCAGATTCTGTTGAAATTTTCATAGAATGATTGTAAGGTCATAAAGATCATTCTTTTCATAACAGAGTTTAAACTGTTAAGAAACACGGGAAAATGGGCCTTATGAAAATTAGATTTATAAATCCTTGTTACTAAGTCCAGAGCTTTCAACGGATTTTCTTCAAACATTCAGAGAATGATGGTTTAAACTTTCACAGAATGATTGTTCCATCATGAGGATTCTTTCTTTTCAAATTAGACCTGATCTGTCTAGTATCATGGGAAAAGTAGCCTTTTGAGAATTTTGTCTATAATCCCTGTAACCAAGTCCAGAGCTTCCATATGATTTTCGTCAAACCTTCACAGAATCATTGTACAATAATTACGATTGTTGATGCTGACACGAGACCTGATCCTTCAAGTATCACAGGAAAAGGAGCCTTAAGAAAATTTCATTTTAAAATCCTTACACCAAGATAAAGTCTGCAGTTTTCATCGGATTCTGTTCAAACTTTCACAGAATGTTTGTACCATCATTAGGATTGTTTCTTTCCGAATTGGGCCTGATCTGTCTAGTATAATATAAAATAGGGCTGTATGAAAAATAATTGCCAAATCTTCATTAACACAAGAATGTCTTCAGTCTCTATCAGAATCTCTTCAAACTGTAATAGAATGATTGCGCCATCATTTGGATTGTTCCTTTGTAAATTGGGTCTGATTGGTTAAGTGACACAAGAAAAGGGGCCTTATGAAAATTCTATTACACAAACCTCATTATCACAATAAAGTCCTCAGTCTTTATCATTTTCTTCAAACTATCTATCATAAAGATTGTTCCTGTTTACATTGGGTCTGATTTGTTTGGATTCGTAAGAAAAGGGGCCTAATGAAAAATGTATTACACAAAATTCTTGACACAATTCAGTCCACTGTTTTCATTGATTCTCTCTTTTAAAGAATGATTGTACCTTCATTAGAATTGTTCGTTATGAAATTTGGTTTGTTCTGTAAAGTATCATGGGAAAAGGGTCCCTATGAAGATTTCACTATAAACTCATTAACACAATAAATTCCACAGATTACAGATTGATTGTACCATCATTACAATTGTTGATTTTGACAGTGTCTCTGATTATGGCAAGTGTCAAATAAAAAGGGGCCTTATGAAAAACTTTCTTAAATATTCTGGTTAACACAATGATTTCCCCTGATTTCACCGGATTCACTTCAAAAAATTCACAGAATGATTGTACAATTTCCTGAAATGGTTCTTTTAAGAACTGGGTACAATCCTTCAAGTATCATGTAAAAAAGGCCATATTAGTTGTTTTTTTTTTTTTTTTTTTTTTTTTTTTTTTAATATTCTAGTAAACAGGATTAAGTCCACATATTTCATCGGATTCACTTTAAACTTCCACAGAATGATAAAACCAACAATAAAATATCACGGGAAAAGGGGCCTTATGAGTACTTGATTTTAATATCTTTGTTAACACAATAAAGTCAAAAGTTATATCGGATTCTCTTCAAAGGTGCATGGAATAATTGTGGCATTGGAAACACAGGAAAGGGGGCCTGGCAGATTATCATTCAAAACATTGTTGTGTATGTGAAGTTCACAATGATTACTTAATTGTCTTATAAATTTCACAGGACAATTGTTGGGTTGTAAGGAGGTTCCTTCTTGAATGAAATTGATCCATCAGAAAACACAGGAAAAGGGGCCCTATGCATTTTCATTCAAAACAATCCTGTTTATGTGATTAAGTCTACAATTATTCTGATGTAAATTTCACAGGATGATTGTAGGGCAATAAGGTAACTTCCTTTTGGAAATGGAGTGGATCCGTCATGAAACACGGGAAAAGGGGCCTTGAGGATTGTTGCTCAAAATAACAAAGGGGATCAAGCCCATTTTTTCCCTTTGTGCATCCTTCTTTGAGTAATTAACTTCCTTAAATATCAGATTTCTTTAACGGAAAACCTGATAACCAGTAGAGCGTCTCAGGCCCTCATGGGCCTCTTGTTTTTCTAAGCGAATAACCAAAACGAATGATATGCGTTCTTAAACAAACAAACAAACAAATAAACAATCAAACAAATAACAGACGAACAAAATAATTTGAATAAGAAATAGCAAAGCGTTTTTAGCGTTTTTTTAAGGAAAAACCGGTATTTCATATCGATCAACCTGGAAACGAGTTCTCACACATTTCCGCTCATTTCCACGCATGCTCATAAACTTGAAGTGAAAATCTATGTGATCGCCTCCATCTCGTTTCATCATTTATGAAGAAAATAACTTACTTGCTGAATGGAAACAGCCTCCTTTTGGTCATGAATATCCAGGAAAATGGTTTAAAACTTTGACTTGATATATCCATGGTATATGGTCTAATGAATTGTCAAAATGAGAGAAATAATTTCCTCACGTTTCAAGATAGAATCTAGGTCAGTGGCCAGTGGAGTAAACGAATACATGTAAACTGTCTGCTGGTGTTTTGACCTGGCAGGGCTGAGCAAATTTACACCCCGTATACATAGTATATGTAACAGGTTAAACCCCTGTTATAGTCGCGATTCAAGCGCCTATTAACCCCATCGAATAAAACACCTTTTTCCTCTCGAATTTGACTAAATCTTTGAAACGGACTTGTAGTACTTCAATTGTGATAACAATATTATCAAAGAAAAAGGATTTGAATATTAGCTTTGATTTCTTTACCTTTTATCATTTAACCTTTTACCACACAACCACAAATTTTCACGAAGTAAGGGGTCATGATTGATTGAATAGGGTTTAACGCAACTTTTAATAGTATTTCAGTTATACCAGGGCGGCTGGAGCTCCTTACCATGGATTCCAGGTAGTTCACACACCAGTACTACCACTACATCCTTATCGAGCCTCCAGCTGCTCCTCCTACTTAGGTGTACGATTTACTCACTCATATTGATGAAACATGCTTGGTTTGTTTAGCGCGGTTACTGATAAACCAGCAAAACCGCTCTCAGGACTTTCAGTCCTTTGATTTTTATAAAGCGTTATTAATTAAGGCTTAAAATGGGGAAAGCCTAAGATACCACGTAAAAATGTATCCATGAGGACGGAGAAACTTTACTGAAAAATCACGAAGTCCATCGAAACGACAATTATATCCAATTATTATGGTTTGACTACGAAGCTTTAAAACACATGCCGTCGAAGTCCATGAGATTATTGCTGTCAAGTTTGTTTCGAATGCTGTATAGATAAGCAATCGATAAACAATCTTTATCGTTAACTACCATCTGAGATTGCCGTGAATTAAAACATGATTGGACTAAGTAATTTTATAGCTCTCTTGACTTGGACCACCGTCTAGAACTTTACACAATATACATGTTAAAGATATAGGTCCGTTATCTTCCGATAGGTAGCATTTTTCAAATACTGACCTATCTAATTTGAGCATTCTGGGTAGTGTCATTCGTGACAACTCGGCCGACTCCGTCGACCTACATTCAAAATGTCAGCGCCCGTGAAAGGCACGCTTCTAATTTTTGATGCCTCTTCTTGCAGCACATGTAAGACGTGATTGCTTTAGCAATTTGAAATAACCATTTTTCTAATTAATTTGGGGCGACAGTTAAGTTTGATTTCTCCACAATTGTAGGTTTTATTGCAATTATCCACTTGCTACTTTTTGGCGATGTAATATCGAGTTATGCGTACGACGTAGTAATATTTATCCCAATCTGGATAAGTGATACGGTCCTGAAGACAGGTCAATCTTCGGAGAATATGTCATGCGCAGACAACGGATATAGGTCTGTAATTTGCAGGATATTCTTTGTTTCCTTTCGTGAAGAGTGGAGTCACGTTTGCTTTTGTCCAAACCTGGGGAAGAGTGCCTGTGTCTAGGGATTTCTGAAAGAGAATTTGTAAGATCGGGGAAATTTGATAACTTTAGTTTTTTTAGTACAAGAGGTTTGATGTTGTCTGGTCCTGCTGCTTTGTCTGGTTTCAGGTTGGAAATAAGTTTTTGTACTCCACTGGTGCAAATAGTAATGTTCGGCATAACTGGGTATTTGCTGAAAGAGGAAGAAAATACATTTTGTCTTATAGATGAAAGGCAGGACTGAGTCAAAGAAATTTGTGTCTTTGGCGTGAAGACTGAATGCAACTGTTGATTTAGGATATTCGCCTTTTCTGTGTTGTCCGATTTGATGGAACCTGAAATTTTATCGAGAAGAGGGGCTACTCCGGTTGCGTCTTGCTTGGCATTCTTTATCAGACTGAAAGGTTTCTAATTGTTAAATCTTGTGGCTTTCTCTTTGTCTTCAGTGGTTCCATCTAGGCCTAAAATATATTCAATATAATTAATATAGGAAACTTTTATTTGATTTTTGATGTTTCTTTTTAGAGCCTTGAGAGCAGTCTTCATCTTGTTGTTTCCTTCTTTCTTCAATCTGAAACAGAGTTGATCCCTTTTTCTGTAGCCTCAAATCTAACTGAACATTTTGACAAAAATAATATCCTTTATGACTTGCAGCATGGTTTTAGAGAAAGGCGTTCATGTGAAACCCAGCTACTTCAACTGACCGACCATCTTTCCAGAAACCTGACTGAAGGAAAACAAACTGATCTAGTTTTATTAGACTTCAGCAAGGCTTTTGACAAAGTTAGCCACTTAAAACTTTTGTGTAAATTGCAGGAACATGGTGTTAACAATGCTACCCTTTTGTGGATTAAATCTTTTCTAATAGGCAGAACACAAAAAGTAGTCTTAGAAGGTGGATGCTCATCAGAAGTACCAGTCACGTCTGGAGTACCTCAGGGATATGTACTTGGCCCTCTTTTGTTTCTTTTGTATATAAATGACCTTCCAAATAACATCACATCCCGAGTTCGTTTGTTTGCAAATTACACTGCCGTTTACTTAGCTATAAACAACAGACAAGACTGTTTGACCCTACAAGAAGATCTAGACAAGTTATTGCAGTGGGAGAAAGAGTGGGAAATGGAGTTTAACCCCAGCAAATGCATTGTCCTAAATATTACCAAAAAGAAGAAAAAGATTTCCTTTGATTACAGGTTACATGGACAAGTACTAGAGACTGTGGACAATGCCAAATACCTAGGAGTTGCAATATCTGGTGATCTTTCCTGGAACAAACACAATGACAATATAACATCAAATGCTAATAAAACTTTAGGTTTTCTCCGCAGAAACATCCAGACCAAAAATAAGAAGATCAGAGAAATAGCGTATAAAACTTTAGTGAGACCCCAGGTAGAATACGCATCAACAGTTTGGAGCCCCTACACAAAAACCTATATCAACAAAGTTGAAAAAGTACAGCGTAGAGCGGCAAGATGGGTTCAAAATAATTTCTCTTATTATGACAGTGTTACCTGCATGCAGAAGGAGCTTGGTTTGGAAACTCTCCAATACAGACGAGACATCTCCAGAGTCACCATGTTTTATAAAATCGTTAATAATTTCGTTGCAGTGCCAGTACCAGCTTATCTTGAAAGACCAGTGAGGACCACCCGACATATGCACACAGCATCTTTCAAACAGATCCACTGACACAAATGCAGCCTACTTTAAATATTCTTTTTTTCCCTACACAGTGATACTATGGAACAGCCTTCCAGAAACAATTGTACAGCAACTTGATATTGCAGCGTTCAAAAAGAGTCTCGATTCTTTTCAGATAGTGAGCCGTCCCTGAATGACCAAAATATGTTTTATCAGCTCTTTTAATCTAACACTCATAATTCTTTTAAAATTTTGCACCCTAACAAATGTCTAACAGTTTTTATTCCAGCACAGACGTGCACCTGCCAGTAATACCCGAAAGGGGGGTTGGGCAGTATATACAGATAGATAGATAGATAGACTATATAGCAAAAGTCGGACGACCGCAGTGGTTCCGATCGAACGACTCTGGGGCTATCCGTCAATTCTTTCCATATAATAATTCTCGCATGGTACATTATTTAAGATGATTTGATTATGTACTTTTGCATTTCTTTACTTCCAATGCAATAGCATATCGATATTTTTATTGTCCCTGCTTAGTTCGATTAAATAAAGATAATTCTACTAGCCGGAAACAAGTAGAGCTAAATTACGGCAATTTAGAAACCGGTGAGTCCATCAAGATGAACTTCTACAAATTTTGCGTGACCTTTGGTCTCTTAGCTTTGCTACATGCCGCTTATTCAGCTGCACAGCGTAAGTCTAACTAGGTTTATTTTATCTTTATCAGAAGTATCTTAATTTTGTTGATAGATTGAATTCGAGAAAGTGAAGAGAAATTCGGATGAAATTGTTCGGACAAGCAAGATCTAGTTTATACTTATTTATTTCTCTGAGCTTTTAGAGTCGCCCTCGAACGCTCACAATCAAGATGTTTGATGGTCCAGAAAGAGATACAGTGGCTAACACCCACTGCTACCCAATTTCACAGCTTGGCAATCCAAGGCTGGCTATTAACACAGTGACAGTTGGCTTGAACTGTTGACCTTCATATCACAAGTCAAGCATCAATACCACTTGGCCATCGAGGCAGTCAGGATAAGCAAGGTTTTATGTCTTATAATCAATCTATTGTGATTCTTGCATTATTTGCTATTACGATATTTCTCTGACATAATTCAATTCAAAGCTTTGAGTGAGTATGGTTGGAGTTACAATCTGCTTTTTGTAAACCCCAAGGAAAAAAATATTTTTGCAACATGGTGGAAAATTAAAATAATTGCTTGTTACTTACAAGCAATTTCTTCATCAACCTACGTTTCCCCCCCCCCCCCCCCCCCCCCGTCAAAGATTTTAAAGATTTTAGCATTAGAAATTCTTGTCTACAACTGGGTTCAAAGAACCAGGGTCAATAAGGCCCAGAGTCAAAAAGGCCCAGTCCAAAAAGTCCCACTATCAAAATTGACCAAAAAGGCCCAATATTTGCACAAAATCAAAGATAACATTTCAAATTATTGTTTAATGAACCCATTCTTAAGACAATAATGTTACCCAGTTTATTTCTTTACAAGATGACAAAATTGTTGACTGGTTTAAATTAAAAAAAAGTTGCAGACGACAATTTAACTATTTAGCACTCAGGCTTGAATTTTTGATTAATGCAGAAACATGGCTTTAGAAAACATTGTGAACATCGTTTACAGGTTCTTTCCATTTGGATCAGTCAAAAAGGTATGACTGCTCTGATTGATTGATTTGAGACGTAGAAGAAGTGTTGCAAAATGATCACTATTTGTTATCATTTATCCATTAGTCACATTTTTTTCTTTACTCATTTTCAGTTAGTTCATCAAAATAGTTTTTTTGTTTGATTTTTGTTATTCTGTTACTATTTAACCCATTCCAACACAGTGGAATTTTAGACTGGTCCAAATTGAAAGAAGCTGCAGACAACAATTTCAAGTTGATAGAATTCTGAATTTTTTCGTCATTTTGGGTAGAAAACATTGTGGATAATGAAGAAATTGCTTGATACAAGCAATTTCTTCATTTTCCACAATGTTTTCAAAAACTTTTTTCTTGAGGGGCGTAAAAAGGAGGGCTTGAGTTGGAATGGGTTAAAAAAACGGAAGCTATTTTAAAGTCAGGATCTCAAAGGAAGAGTAAAAAATAAATAAGTTTGTTGAAAATAATAATATGCTTGATTTAAATATCTTCAATTATACAACATTTCTTCATTTAGAGCTCATTTTAATCCTTTCCCGTGTTTTTAGCTCACCTGAGCACAACGTGCTCAAGGTGAGCTTTTGGTATCACCTTTTGTCCGTCGTGCGTCGGAAGTCGTCAACAATTCTTTAAACATCTTCTCCTCAGTAACCATTGGGCCAATTTCAACCAAATTTGGTATGAATGTTCCTTGGGTCACCCTTTTCAAAAGTTGTTCGCGGATTTTTGATTGACCCCCAAATATGGGCGTGGCAGGGCGTGGCAGTTTTTAACTTAGAAATCTTTAAACATCTTCTCCTCAGTAACCATTGGGCCAATTTCAACCAAATTTGGTATGAATGTTCCTTGGGTCACCCTTTTCAAAAGTTGTTCGCGGATTTTTGATTTATGCCCAAATATGGGCGTGGCAGTTTTTGACTTAGGAATCTTTAAACATCTTCTCCTCAGTAACCATTGGGCCAATTTCAACCAAATTTGGCATGAATGTTCCTTGGGTGACCCTTTTCAAAAGTTGTTCATGGAATTTTGATTTATGCCCAAATATGGGCGTGGCAGGGCGTGGCAGTTTTTGACTTAGAAATCTTTAAACATCTTCTCCTCAGTAACCATTGGGCCAATTTCATCCAAACTTGGCATGAATGTTCCTTGGATGACCCTTTTTAAAAGTTGTTCGCAGAATTTTGATTTATGCCCGAATATGGGCCTGGCCGGGCGTGGCAGTTTTTTACTTTGAAATCTTTAAACATCTACACCTCAGGAACCATTGGGCCAATTTCAACCAAACTTGGTATGAATGTTCCTTGGGTGACCCTTTTCAAAAGTTGTTTGGCAGAATTTCGTTTCACGCCCAAATATGGGCGTGGCAGTTTTTGACTTGGAAATCTTTAAACATCTTCTCCTCAGTAACTATTGGGCCAATTACAACCAAATTTGGTTTATGTTCCTTGGGTGACCCTTTTCAAAAGTTGTTCGCAGAATTTTGATTTATGCCCAAATATGGGCATGGCAGTTTTTTTAACTTTGAAATCTTTAAACATCTTATCCTCAGTAACAGTTGGGTCAATTTCAACCAAACTTTGCATGAATGTCCCTTTGGTGACCCTTTTCAAAAGTTGTTCCTGGAATTTTGATTTATGCCCAAATATGGGCGTGGCAGGGTCAGGCACTTTTTTGACTTTGAAATCTTTAAACATCTTCTCCTCAGCAACTATTGGGCCAATTTCAACCAAATTTGGTATGAATGTTCCTTGAGTGACCCTTTTCAAAAGTTGTTCTAGAATTTTGATTGATGACCAAATAAGGGCTTGGATGGGAAGGGCAGTTTTTGACTTTGAAATCTTTAAACATCTTCTCCTCAGTAACCATTGGGCCAATTTCAATTTTGAATCATCTTACATTAGTCAGGTGAGCGATTTTAGGGCCATTCTGGCCCTCTTGTTTTGTTGTTGTTGTTGGAATTTTAGACTGGTTCAATTTGAAATTAGCTGCAGATGATATTGAAAATTGGATGTATTTTGAAGTGAAGTTGAGATAGAATGAGGTAGAAAAATTTGTGGGAAAAGGAGAAAATGTTTGTTAAAAGCAATTTCTCCCTTTTTCACAATGTTTTCTCAAGTATAAAATCACAGCGATGTAAAATCCCCGGCTTGTAGAGTAAAAGGTTAACACAGTCAAAGCTTTATTTCTGGTAGTTATCAATGTCACACGTTGTATAAATCCCCAACCGTCTGAAGGAAACAGGACGTCTTCCACTCACCAGAGCAGTACCGTTCCCAACAGTCAGTTAGAGATTTATCCAGTCTGCTAGTTCTAGGGCTTGATCCTTGATCCAAGTCACCGCTTTCAACTGCTACTTTCACTAGCTCGGCTTCCCGTCGCAGGAATGAACTAGTTTGTAAAAAGCAAAACTAATTGTCATGGCTTTGGTATTAATTCGGTGGTGCCACCCTACAAAAATAAAAGTATGTTGTAAGCTAACCGGGATCATTTTCTCAACAGATTTAGTATAAATGCTTGGTGTTCTTTAACATATATAAGTTTTTTCTGGGAAAAAAGTCAATTTTACCTATCAAACCACATACATAATAAAGGGTCAACAAATCGTCCATCGTGCAGATGACAATTTACTAAGCTGTTATAAATATTGTTTATTCCTATTCAACTGGCTATTGAGCTTATGTCTTGCAGAAAAATATGTGCAACAATTTATAAATCAAGAGTGGCAGGCGCCTAGGGCAATTTTACGACAGTTCCACGCCCTCTCTGAACCCCTAGTTCAACTAGTGAAATTACAATGCTAAAGTTCAGAATTTAGTCTTTGCTGATAAGGTGTCCATGGCTGACCAAAACCACACAACTACAGCTTTATTCAAACTTTATTTACTAGGTCCAAGGCCCTTACCGACAACACGCTACAAGAATCAGCAGATCTTTTTTTTTAATCATTGAAATAATACGGCATGCACCGTCATCAAACGTCACTTCTAACTATTGAAAGAGTGTTTTAACCAGTTTAATTAGTAATGTGACTATATTCTATCAAATAGGCCAATGAAAAGAAAACATTTACGAATGAACTTAAATTAATTTATGCAGACAATTTGGAAGAGAATATGCAAATACACTTATCCACAGCTTTTATGTATATATATTTGTATATATATAGTCTTTATTTCTTATAATCATTATGAATTACAAAAGTATGTTCTTGCTTTCAACATCATTATTCGTCCTCACAGTCTGTTTAAATACGGACCAGTCTCCAGGCTTTAATGTTGTGTTCTCGAGCAATTTCTTCATTTTCCTCAATGTTTTCCCAAGTTTTTTCTTTAGACACGTTAAAAGGAGGGGTTTTGTTGGAATGGGTTAACTCAGTACATAGTAATATGCTATTGTTTCTTATTTTGCTGTACGAGTCTAACAATAGTATTGATGTCGCAGCTTTAAATTAAGCTAGAGTCTAAGTAAATTCCTGTCACAACTAAGATTTGAACCAATACCACAACAATCAGTGGCCAAGTTTTTCGATACTTGGATTTTCTCAGTGCTGTTGACGAAGGTCTTATATACAGTCAGGACATTTATACGGATGTCGTTAAACAGGATTATTTGCAATCCGGAAATATTTTGATGGGAACAGAATTTTCGCTCATAAATTGGACCTTATAAGCCGGAAACTTGCGTTCCAGAACCAGACAAAAATAATCAGGAACGAAATAATAAAAATTAAAAATAAATATGATTCAATTATTCGGATTGAACCCATCCCAACATATTGTTTTGATCGGACTATTGACACATGTGAATAAAAAATGTTGTTGTCTGGTCGAAGTTGATAGAAGACATTCACACCCAGGATGCGTGTTCAGGTGACGACCTGACAAGTGTGTCGACACCTATTGTACTGTTCATTTAAATCATCCTTTATATTTTGTCTCGGAAATGAAAACCAGCACTTCCTGGGACCACACCAGAAATATCCTCCCAAATTGTCACCAACAAGTCAAAACCCCAATCTTGAAAGTTTATCCTTTGAAATACTGCTCTTTTTAGGGAAATAAAAGCGTGTTACCTGACACGTTGACCACTGCAAGACACGTACCCTGTGAGAACTTTTACCCTTGTCATTATCTATGATATAGTCGGCTGTCTGAACTTTTTTTACATTACTGATGCACTTTACTAAAAATAAAATGGATTTGTTTTTTCACACTGTTCAAATCAAATATGATAACGAGCCATGATTTTTACTCATTGTCAGAATTAGTAGTTTTGTATCAACCAAGAAATGTAAAACTGTCCTAATTGCCGAATACCATCATTATATTTACGACAGTTTTCTCTTACCTGGGCTATAACACAAAAGCACATACGGTCGGATATTAACCCTTGTCATGCTGTATAAATTACCTTACTGACTTGCTGTCAAATCAAAGGGCTGAAAGCACTGATAGAACTTGTTGTTCAAAAATCACTATTTGTTTCAGAAATCAACTTTATAAACAACTCTCGCAGGATAAGTACAAGCAGGAGGTATAGACTAAGATCAGCCTGCACATAAGTGCAGTCTGATCTTAGTCTACACCTCCTGCCAAAACCGGAATATTCCAGGTTCAGCATGACAAGGGTTAATACAAAATTGCTTATCCTGAAATACACTCAATTTGGACAATACAATGTACCACAGGGAGCCAAAGTGTCCAAATTAACACGTCATAACTGTATTTTAATACTTAATTATAAAACTTGGTACTGACTGTACCACCGAGGTATCCATTTCAATAAATTTGTCTTAAGCTATCGTTAAAAAAAATAGTACAATATGACTTGGCATTGCCATTAATTAAGTTCATGTATTACTGAAAATCCTCATCTTTATAAAGGGAGGTAATGTTTTATGCAAAATTTGGGCATGATAGTTAAATTTCAAGACATATTCATGAATTAACACAATAAGCTAATGCACTTAGTTCCAAATAATCATTCTTAGTCCTTCGACTCATAAGACAGAATGCCATTGGGAACTGATTGGTCTTCCCGTTTTTCTCTTTTTCTCCATGAAAGCAGGGACGGACATTAACTAAGCGATTTTTATGCTCCCGCAAACATTTTTGGGGAGCATAAAGTCACCAGCTTGTGCGCGCGTCTGTCCGACATCATATCTCAGGAACCCCTGGGCTTCATTGGATGAAACTTCAGATATAAACTTCCCAGGAAATTTCCAAGAGACTTTTTCTGATTTTCCTCAAGTCAAGGCTGCGTCATAGAAAAAGGGGCCTTAATGTAAAAATTAGTTTTTTGCCTATTTCTCCTAGTCTAAAAGTCAAAATTTTATGAAACTTCATATTTGAGTAGCAAATCAGATCCTCTTGACCTTAAACTTTCAAAAATTTATGTTTACAAAAATGTGTCATGGGAAATGGGCCCTAAATGTTATAAGCTTTATGTAAGCTCTCTTTTTGTCCTGCAAAAACTTATATTGGCCATATCTTTTGATTGGTAACAGATATAGTCTTCATATTTCTTATGTGAATTGCTTGTGACAGACCCTTTTTGTTGGTACTAAGTTCAAGGTCATCTGTTGAGGTCAAGGTCATTCCTCAAGGACAAAATTTCAAAATTCTTAACTTTTACATTTCCCATAAGTTTACAATGGTAAGTGAAATAACCTTCATATTTCACATGTGCATTGCTTATGACATTACCTTTCTGTTGGAACTAGGTTCAAGGTCATCTGACAAGATCAAGGTTTCTCAAGGTCAAAATTTTGAAAATCTTAACTTTAACATTGTCTATAAGTTTACAGTGGTAAGTTATATAGCCTTCATATTTCATGTGTGCATTGCTTATGACATGACCTTTCTGTTGATATTAGGTTCAAGGTCATCTGTCAAGATCATTTCTCAAGGTCAAAATTTTGAAAATCTTAACTTTAACATTGTCTATAAGTTTACATTGGTTAGTTATATAGCCTTTATATTTTACATGTGCATTTCTGTTGGTACTAAGTTCAAGGTCATTGGTCAAGGTTAAAATGTCAAGGTTATTAATTTCAAATATGCATTTTTTCCTTTACAAATTGCCAAAATTTCTTGTTACTTTACATAAATGTTGTTTATTAAGTGCCCTAGGTAATATTTATTTCAAATTTGACCAAATGAACCTTACCATACTAAAAGGGGCTTAATGCCATGTAGCTTTACATTTTGTATATTTCCTACTCTAAAATAAATCAGTCTATTGTTTCTGCAAGACTTCTCAAGTTAGAGTCTTCATTTTTTGTATGGATACATTTTCATTGATAACTTTGATGCTGAAGGGAAATATTTAACCCTTTACCATATAATGATATTGAATTCTACTAGAATCAGGCCTGTGAAGCCAAACAGATTCCTTCAATATTTGTCAAAATTTCAAATTTCTTATGAACTGAACTCTCAAAAAATAGTAGCATTCAATAAGAAGATTTTTTCCAATAATGGCATACAGTTTTATGACAAAAGCCTTATTCAGGGAGCATAATCCGTCTCTGACGGCTCTTGTTGCATAGGTATTCAAACTTTTTTATCAAACATTTGTGATGTAATTAAATTGGATAAGAGAGCGTGATTATATTCATTTTACATCATCATATCTGAAATGGGACTTTTTGGTCCGATTTAATATTGGGCCTTTTTGGACTGGGCCTTTTTGGTTAGTTATGAAAGTTGGCCTTTTTGTATTGGGACTTTTTCACACTCGGCCTTTTTGAACCATGTGCCTTTTTTGGTAGTGGGCATTTTTGACCTGACACGGGTTCAAATACTGTGCCATCTTGTGTGGGCTGTGGTACTAGTTAAGACAAAAACAAGCTCATTGGAGATATTTATAGTACAGTAAAACCTCGGTAATTCATAGCGCAAGGGACCGGGGAAATTTATACGAATTAAGCATAGTATGAACAAAACGGAGGGCAAGCAGTCGGCTGTTTGAGATACACAGAATCTGACATGGTCTAGTTCTGTCCCCCATTTAGGAATTGATTCTAAATTGGTTAGTTTTTCTAAACAAGACCTGCAGATATTAATTGAGGAAAACATAAATTAAAAATTACTCATCTTTATTTTTTATGCTTTTATCTCTGTGTTGATTTTTGACATTTTTTAAACACGGTGTTTGTATCAAATGGTAGACTCTATCAGAGTGATTTCCCTTCACATTACATTGGTTCAAATCACTCGGAGTATTCTATCATCAAATCCTAAAATTGAGGACCCGTGATTGTTCAGAAAGCAACCGCAGAATAAAATAAAGTGGTTAGAATTTCTAAATGACCAATAACACTGATACCAATGTGGATGCATCAATTTAAAGTAAATTAAGGGAATCTTTTTTCGATTAATTGCCCACCTTACAAACCAAACAGCCCCTTTTAACTAAAGGTACATGATAACACATTATTTGTCATATAAATCAGCAGGTTTGAAAATCAAGGTAAATGGTGATTGGTGACAATTACTTTATCACACCTACAAATTAAACATGGGAGTTTGTGCTATAATCATACTTTCGGGACTTGAAATGGCCTACGTACTACAAACCACTGACGTTGAATTAGACAGAGTTTTCTAACAAAGCTAAAGAAGGAAAAAGATCGTGACTGCGTAAAGTATACGGACAAACACATACCTACGAACCAGTGACGTTCGAATTAACGAGGTTCTACTGTATATCAATTATACAACTGGTGATCAGAAGCCATTTGATTGTATGGGATCATTGGGATGTCATGAGTTAGATCATTTGTGGCGGCACTTATCCTTCCTTTTGTCTCTCATCAATGGAGGGATAATTATAAACCTAAGTGGGATAGCAGCTGGAGGCTTGGAAAGGATGTAGGATTATCTGACTTCCTTGCTATGGAGGTAAGTGATTATTAAAAATGTGCAGAAATAAGATGATTGGGGAATACAAAATAGTACAGAAATCAGGGCTCTGCAGACTCTCAGAATTTGGGGAGATGTGACTTCTCCCTAATCTGAGAATTAGGAGGAAATTTTTCAAAATAAGGAGAAGTAGTGAGACTTTCAGGGGAAGTGGATCACGTTAAATAACACTTTTTTTGTGCATATTCTTTATTTGTATAGGAAAATGAAATTAGCTTTGCTGCGTATTTGATGTATATAGTGTGCAATAAATACAAAAGTACTGCTCATCCTTTCTTTCACTCCTTATTACAGAGATCTTATTCTTGGGAACAAATATTTTTCTCTCTTTGGGTTTGAGAATTAACCAATGTGATTCTCATTTTTTTCTTGAATTATTATATACTGTAAATTGGATAATAATCGCGTCGTTTTATTTTCGCAGGAGCAGGACTCGAAGACTTATAAGCGAGTTCATGAATTCGCCAGCAACCATATGGTATTTCGGTAATTTCCGTAAAGTATCTTTGGTAATACACCAGCGAAGAAAAAAAATGGTATCCAATAACATCCCGATTCGATGCCAACCTATGAATAGAAATAGAACTGGTTATTCATTTTAAAAACATTTACTCGTACATATACCTATACTCTATTCTCATAGTATAACGATTTCTTTTCTGAAATTGTTCTAAGATCACAAATTATGCATTAAAGATGATGTTTAATCAAGTTTGGAAAGAAATAAAAAGAGAAAGAGGTTTAAGGTAGTAATGTTATACCTTAAAGTACTGACGCTTCGAATTATCAATACAATATTAGTCTTGCCAAACTGTGATAAGATGAAATAATTATATCCTGTGTCAAAACAGGTGCAATTGTTTGTTTATTTCTCAGTGTCTGATTTTAATTTGTTGAAAGGCTCTAAAAATCTATGCAATAAAGAATCAGTTACAACGTTCTAGCTCTAATTGTTGTTGCCTGGGAATTTTATCACCTTGTCTTCTTTCAATTGTTATTTTTGTATAGCTGTGCTCAATACAATGGATGGACTAATTTGACAGGTAATAAAATTTTGTTGTCTGCTATAGATTTGTCCTGTTCTCAAAAATCAGATTTTGTGTGTGTGCTTTTTTACGCCAAGAAGGTGATAATCCCCATATGAATACAATAAAGTGGGATTATGTCGAAATGGGTAAATATTTTGTCATTTGATCTTCCTCGGTCTGTGGCTAACTTTGGGCCTCTCTTTATTTTTCTATACAAAATGGTTCAATTTAAGCGGGATTCTTGAGTTTGTGAGCTCCTTGTTCTCAAAAATTAGCGAAAATAAAATCCTTGCTAATAAAACTTGATTTACAGTATACTGGTAGATGGTAATTTAAAATGATAATAATAATAGCCTCAGGGTGATTTGGCCTGACTAGAAATAACGAAGGCAACACTTCTCAAGCTATATGGCCAATTTTATCCAAATTTGGCAGAGATTTACCTTAGGTTGCCCCCTTTTAATTATTACAAAAAGGTTTTAAATCTGTTGAAAGCATTTTCATAGCAACTTATGTTGACTTTAGTTAAATTCTAAAGGAGGTCTTCTCCAGACCCAGTTTGTATTAGGCCTTGTCGAAGACAAAAGCTGTCAGAGACGGATTATGCTCCCCAAATAAGGCTTTTGTCTCAAAACTGTATGCCATTATTGGACAGAAAACTTCTTATTGAATGCAACTATTGTTTGAGAGTTCAGTTCACAAGAATTTGGACCTACCATTGCAAAATTATGGCCAATTTTAAAATTTTAATTTCCCAAATTTTGACCTTGAGAAATGACCTTGACCTTGAATGATGACCTTGAACTTGGTACCAACAGAAAGGGTTTGTCACAAGCAATGCACATGTGAAATATGAAGACTTCATCTGTAACCAATCAAAAGTTATTGCCAATTTTGGTTTTTGCGGGGAAAAAAAGACAGTTAATGTAATTGTAATAACATTAAGGCCCCTTTTCCCATGACACATTTTTTAAACAAAAATTCCCGTTAGTTTAAGGTCAAGGGGATCTGATTTGCTACTCAAATATGAAATTTCATGAAATTCTAACCATTAGTCTTGGAGAAATTGGAAAAAAAACTAGTTTTTACATTAAGGCCCCTTTTTCCATGACGCAGCCTTGAAATAAGAAAAATAAAAGAAATGGTCTTGGAAATTTCCTAGGAAGATTATATATGAAGTTTCGTTCAATTAGGCCAAGGGGTTGCTGAGATATGACTTCGGGTGGACGGACAGAAGGACGGAAGGACGGACGCACAGGCCGGCGACTATATGCTCCCCCCCCCCCCAATTTTTTCGGGGAGCATAAAAAAGAGCTTTGTTTCAGGTCAGCACCAGGGCTGCTGGCCCTCTTGTTTTTAGATCTACGAATCCTATGTGACAGACTCAAGTTTTTCTTTCCTGTTTACGGCTAGAGTATAACTGATCAGAAAAATGAAGTAACAAAGTTAAATAACTTAACAAAATACATTAATTAAGTATGGGTTGATTTTTGATCATAAAAGGAGTGGCTATTTATTAGAATCACCTATTGTTACGGAAGATCCGTGAAAAATGGCCACATTTTTCTGCATTATTTTAGGGGATGGGGGGGGGGGTATTAGAAAAGGGCAATTATTAGAATAAATATAGTATCTGTTATAAGGTCTAGAAGGATGAGCAGTAGTTTTTATGATCATTACACATAATATGAAATAAATATGCATCTGCCTGATTGTAAATGAGTTTTATTTTCAAATAGCAATAAGAAAAACACTACAACTTATTTTCAAGTTGATCCAACTTCTGGAAGTCTTTCCACTTCTATCTGTTTAAAAAAAAAACTTCTCCCGATTCGCAGACTTCTTCCAAAACTCTGAAGGTCTTTGGAGCCTTGTGATAGGTGAGGATATGAGAGGCTCCATTATAATACAAGTATAAAGTTGCTCCATGGTGGAGCAAAGGATATAGCGCGGCGGAAAGAAACTTATTTTGAAGTCTTGAATGTAGACTTAATAAGTAAACAATTTGATTAATGCATATCCAATAACAGATTTTTTTAGATTTTGTAATTCAAAGAATTTGATGACATCTTTATCATCACACTGTGTAAACTGTCAGATTTGAACAGGACAGGACAATGGAGATAAAAAACTTAAAGGTTAACTAGAAACTGAAATACCATTGGCAACAAATTATTTGTGATTGTGTGAACGAGGTATGGGTCGTTTATTATTCAAGGAATGAAACCCATTATGCTAATAAACAAAAATAAATGTGATAAGTCATGTTAAAAGAGACAATCTAAGATCTGTGTGAACTACACTTGGCTACCTTTTGTCATGGCACAAATAATCCCAACTCAAATTTCATAATTTTCTGAAACATCTTTCAATTTCAAAATTGTATTCATACAATTTTGTTATTTATTGATGGGTTAAATGAGCTCTCCCCATTTTCTTCTACAATTTTTTCTTTACTACTTGTAATCAACCTGCTGTACATTTAATATGAGCAGAAGTGTTATATCTAACTTAAACCATTTGTATGAAATTTTTATCAAATAGTAAGCTGTCTCTCTTCCATCATTAATCAATCATATTCCAAAAATTTTCAAAAGGAAGTTTTTAAAGTCTCATCAACTTAAATCAACATCTTCAACATTTTTTCATTTGGACTTTTTTATCATCAACTAACTCTGCAAGTCAAACAATCTTTATTTCCTACCAAGATGCAGCATACAGAGGAGATATTTTACTAATTTGGCTATTTTCCTAAATAATACAATCCATGCATTATCTCCCTTTGACCATTTATCAAAATTTAAAGCAATATATCGACTTCATATTTATCCTATACAATGACAAAAAAGCCCCACCCATAAAAGCAGGGTGTTTTTATTTTTTTGACAAATCCAAATAATGCTATGTAATTAGCTTTGTCTTGGTGTAAGGAACATTTTTGCTAAGGAATTATGAAATCAAATAGGCAGTTTCACTAAAATGATTTTTAAAAGGATTTCTACTTTGGTTGCCATGGCAACCCAAGTTATTCTGGAAGATATTGTTTGAAATGATCTGAAAGAAGATCATCTATAGAACAATCCAGTGAAATTTGGTTTAGATCTGACCAGCAGTTCCTAGGGAAAAGATTTTCAAGAAAAGTTAATCACTAATAGACATATGCACAATGGACACAATGCTATGACAATAGCTTGCTGGGCTTTGGCCAGTAGAGCTAAAGATGAATCTTATACAGACCAGAAGACATCAAGTGAAGAAAGTATTGTTGTCATATTAAGCATTCCACACATAGAAAATGCTTTGAGGAGAGTGTTCAACCCTGATCAGAATGCACAGTTTACAAAGATGAGTCTAAAAGGATGCTTTTCACAGTCATTCCAGATTGACCTTAACTCTTTCTGTACAATCCTAGGATTTTATGTGCCTGTGATTTCATGCTTGAAAAAACATCATGATTTTTATCAAGCAATTTCTTCATTTCCCACAATGTTTACTATCCTTCAGGTTGGTTCCTTTTCAAATTGCACCAACTTTTAATTGCCATTTACAACTTCTTCCAAATTGGACCAGTCTAAATTTTTGAAAAAAAAAGAAGGGTAAACTCATGTCTGACCCTTTGCTGTCTTGTGATGAATAGGACATATAAAGAATCTAGAATATGGAGTGATTCCTACAAAATACATTAGAGACTATCTGATTTGCAACATGGAACATTTTATGTTTAGTACCAAAAGGGCAGTGGATACAGTCTGAAGAGATACTCAACACAATATTATATTCCAAGTTTTAAATGCCTTTTATATTACCAAGTTAACCCTTCCCACTTTACAAAATTTCTGACTGGAGATTGTAGATGACAATGTACAATTGATAGGATTCTAAAGCCTTTGGTTTTATGGTTAGACAACATCGTGGATAATGAAAAAATTGCTTCTTCATTTTCCACAATGTTTCTAAATCCTTATTGAGGGCATAAAAAGGTGGGGTTCCAGACTGGTCCGAATCCAAAAAAGTTGTAGATGACAATGTACAGTTGATAGGATTCTACAGCCTTTTGTTTCAAGGTTAGACAACATCGTGGATAATGAAAAAATTGCTTGTAGCTAGCAATTTCTTCATTTTCCATAATGTTTCTAAATCCTTTTTCTTGAGGTGCATAAAAATGTGGGGTTGTGTTGGAATGGGTAAATACAAAATGACTCAGATCATTCAAAATGCCAATTTTAAATCAAGTTTATTGTTTACTGAAAAAGACAACTCATTCAATTTTTACCCCTTTTTTATACAATCACTGATATTTCATTATCAAAAAAGGAAAATGTTGATGAAAGGAAAAAATAGTTGATTTTGAAATAGGTCCTTTTTGCCCAAAATGTATTGCTTTCAACAAATGGAGCAACCTCTAATCTTTTATAAAGTACATTTCATCACTCATTTTCACCGAGTCTAACTTCTAAAGTTGATGCCTTTTTTCAGGAAACATTTTTAAGTTTGTTTGAATTTCCATCTGGAAATGTTCCTTTGCCATGTATTGAGAGCCCACTTGATTTCTGCCTTAAGTGCAGGAAATTGTAGATTTAGCAGATAATGCTAACATATCTGTAAGCAGCTTCCTTACTTCTGAGTAAAATAGAGTGTCTTCTCATCTCATATCCTCAACTTACAGCTTAACTAAGTACATCAGCAGTGCAACAGAAGGATTGTTGTGTCAAACAAGTGGCTTTGTTTGTGTGTATTTCCGTTTCTTTATGGTCGCTACCGCAGCACATGCCTATATGAGCGACGCCCCCAGAAGACGGTTAGTTGTTACGGGGGATAGTGCAAGGATACAGGGTGAAACTGCTGAGAGCTCTGCTGGGTTCTTTAACATGCTTGATGAATAGCATCGTCACACTTGTCACACATCTTATCCCAAAGTCAATTATTTGTGCTAGTTGATATGGTCAGCCTATGGCTCCAACAAGTTATCTTGAGGTTTGAAGTCAACTGCTCTACCAACTGACCTAATAGGGCTGACACAGTTATTTTTATCAACTTCTTTTCCCAACAGGCTGTAAAACATTAAAAGTACAATCAAGAAAGGAATTGAGAAGATCCTATGTGTTGTCAAATTATGAAATTTTGCCCTTGTAAGTGGAAATGGTCTTTGAAACATGCCTTTGGTGGGAAGTACCTTAATCTTCATTGATTTAATTTCCATCAATTATAAAACACTACTGCTTATAGGAGCTAAAATCTTAATCTTTCATTTTACAATAGCAAGATGTGATCTGCTCTTGTCATCTTTCTATATCAAAAATGTTTATTCATGAAAGTGGAAAGCCAATCATGCAATGATTATTTGTGGAGAGGACAAATACAAATTAAAATAACAATTTAAAGTAACTTTGGTATGCAAAAGCATACTTCCCTCAAGTAAATTACTAGTCACAAGTTAAGTTCAATAACAGTGAAACTATAGGCGCTTGAGCGTCTGATTTGATCCATCATCCTGATGTACAAATGTACAATGTACTTAAGCGTTTCTCACACTATTCCTCCTTTTTACGCCCTTCAAGAAAAGCGCTTTGAATACATAACGGAAAATGAAGAAACTGCTTGTATCAAGCAATATCTTCATTATCAAGAATGTTTTCTATCCAAAAAGATTAAACATTTCAAAACTAGAAATTGTCATATGCAGCTTCCAGTCTAGAATAATGTTGTAAAGGATTGGGTTAAGATACAGGTAACTTGGTAATTTAAAAAGGAGGCATTTTGGGAAAAAAATTCTTTTTTCAATTCACTTGATGGGAGGCAACTTCCTTTCATTCAACAAAAGTTATCAGTGGTGCAGTTCCAATAGTTTCCATTGCATAACATTGACTATGTGCTCTCTATTGAAAGTTGGTAAATTTATATTATGCCAATGAATTCTTAAAAAAAACTGACATCACAGGTCATCAAAAGATCAATTCTGTGAAATTTAGTTGAATATGAGATGATTATTTTCACAGTTTTCACTATATGCCATATATGGACATTAACCCCACCCATTCACCTTTTACCAGATGGCAAAATTTTAGACTGGTTCAAATTGAAAGGAGTTGCTGATGACAAATTTAAAGTTTATGAAAATTTTGACTTTTTATACTTTTGGGGTAGAAAACATTGAAGATAATGATGAAATTGCTTGTAACTAGCAATGTTTTCATTTTCCACAATGTTTTCCAAAGCCTTTTCTCTTGTGGGTATCTAAAAGTGTCATTGAGTTGGAACGGGTCAAATCCATGTTCTTTGTAACAACAAATTTTTGAAAGAATCCAAAAAAGAGTCACCAAATGGCAATCCCTGTTAAAGTTAACTGAAATTCTTCCAATGATCTCTAGGTAGAGGATCTTAAAATGTTTTCACTATAGACCATATATGAAATTTAGCCCCATCCATGCCATGTCCTTATTCTGATCAAATCTTTTAAAAAGGAATATGTTAAAAATCAAAAAATGTAAATGTCTGTGATATTTCATTCCACCAAGTGGTATCTGAGATGAAGACTTTCAAATTTTTAACTATATACCATTTATGGAATCTAGCTCTGACCAAAGGATTACCATATTTTCTACCATTCCAAATTCTAAAGGAATCTGACAAAGGGTCACTTAGGGTTAATTCCTGTGAAATTTGGTTGGAATCTGTCTAATAGTTTTGAGAAGATTTTCACAGTTTTAGCCATATATCAAATAAGCTCCTCCCATTTAAGCCATGTTTTGTTTTCATCTGATCAAAATTCTTTCAAAGGGCTCCCAAGGATCATTCCTGTAAACTTTGGCTGAAACCTATCCACTGGCTTCTGAGGATAATAAATTCAAAGTTTTCACACACACTGTAAAAGAAAATGAACAAATAAATGAAAATATGTCATAAGAGCCACCGATTAAAGTCAGACAAAAATGTTTTTCCGTTCAAAATTCTTGATAAAGGGGTCGAACCGGTGAAATTTTATTGAAATCTGTAAAACTTTTTCTGCGGAGGAGATTTCTAAAGTAAAAGTTTACAGACAGAGCGGACACAAAGCCACTACAATAGCTCGCAGGCTTTCAGACATTTGGGGCTAAAATACAAATTACAGTATATCAATCTTACCTGATTCATTCCCTATGTCACACACGTTTCCGGCCAGTTTATCATTGTACGAAATAACCACACAAATTATAGTATGAAATGGTTTAGGTACGAAATGATTGTCGATTAACCAATCGGAACACGATCGGTCATTCCCGAAAGCGGTCGAGAGGTTTCCGAATGGTCAATTAAGGGTTTCTTACGGTACACAGATAAAGGTCAAATCCGATAAATTAATCATTATCCTATACAGTAAATCACATTTTTGTAATACTTAGACATAAAAACTTCTGATTAAAAGAAAACTGAAATCGTAAATTTACCAATGTAAGTTCAGAATTGAAAATATCAATTCGAATCTGACTGTCCATTCAACAACTAAATACTTCCGAGTTCATCTAAGAAACACAGTTAAAATAGAGTTTTAATTGTTGCCAAACTAATTTGTATCGATTTATAAGAAAAAAAAATCATCAAAACAAAATTATGTTTTGTTTAAATACAAAATTGATTTGTGTTATTGTAAAATGCTTATATCATTGAAAAATACAAACACTATCATACCTGACCTCGTCCCAATCTAACCACAAGCAGCGCTGCGCTGGTACGCCGCGCAATTATTGTAGCTATTTCATAATGTTAATTCATTCTGTATCCACAGATAGAGCCTATCTACGCCTCACTGAACAAGAATTTACAAAACTACCATGGGATGTAAGTATACATGACCTACAACTCACTAAGAACCTTCAGGAGTAATGTTAAATAAATATTTGAAAAAATTAAGTACTCAATCAAGCATATTTCAATGAAAAAGGTATTTCAAAAACAATGCATAATCACATGAAATTACTTCTGAATCAAGATAATTGGTAGAAAAAAGACAATGAAGGATCCAGGATTTCTTTAAAGGAGTTTACTGACCAACGGTGATTTGTTTTCCTATTACATTTATTACCAATATTTTATCAACTCGCCTGAAGACAAATTGCAATTGTGATCAACATTGTCAGTTGTCTGTCTGTCCATCCATCTGTCCAACTGCCCACAATTTCTTTAAATCTTTGTCTTCTAAACCAGTCAGCTGATCAAGCTGAAACTTGAAAAGAATGTCTACTGGGTAAAGTATCACAAAATTTGTTCAAACAAGTTAGTCACCCCCCACCCCCACCCCCCCTCTGGTTGTTGGGTATTTTAGATTGGGACATTTTAGTAAATCTTGAAACACTTTTTTCTGAAAATACAAGGCAAAGTGCATTTGTATTTCATATATAGCATAACCACAAAGACATGGTTCTCTACCAATATCTCATAAGTTATACCTCTGGGTTAAAAATGTCTGGTAAAAAGAACCCGCCCCTGAGATAAAAAATGGCTCTCCTCTCAAAAGAGAAAGTAAAACAACACTTAACTAAAAGGATACTTCATTCATGTTTGGAATTTAGCATTACCCAATACCATGTTTCTTGGAATGATGCCCCAGAGGTCCATATTTTTGAAAAAACACTCAGTTGAAGTATGTTGAAATATCTTAACCTCCCAATGCATTAGGTGTAATATATTCATTATTTGTCCAGCCTGCTTTCGATGAGCAAGACATAGTTGTCAATTTTTCTTCATTGTTAGCATGTGCATGCTTCAATCCATCTGGATATTTGTCCGGAGTATTACTTCTACATTTATGGATGGATTTTAAAATAAATTGGTAGAGTTGTTCTTCTTAATGAGTGCTAGTGTTATGCGAAAGGTTTGTTGTGATAACCTCCATGATTAAGGTCACAGTTGAAGGTAGAACAGTATAATTGACCTTGTCCAGAGCATTACTTCTACATTAAAGGATTGATTTGAAAATAACTTGGCACAGTTGTTCTTCGTGATGAGTGCTAGTGTCATGTGAAACCTATGTATTGGTGCCTTGTAGGTCAAGGTCACAGTTGAAGGTCAAATGACAAAATTGACCTTGTCAAGAGCAAAACTTCTACATTTATGGATCGATTTGAAAATAACTTGGCACTTTTATTGTCATGCAAAACGCTTGTTGTGATACCTCCAAGGTCAAGGTCACAGTTGAAGGTCAAACAACAAAAGTGACCTTGTCCAGAGCATAACTTCTACATTTTTGATGGATTTGAAAGTAACTTCGCAGAGTTGATCGCCTTTATTAGTGCTAGTGTCATGCAAAATGGCTGTTGTGATACTTGAAAGGCAGATATCATTTTAGGTTTTGAGAGATTCTCTCATTTTAAGCTCTACTGGCCAAAGGCCACTAGAGCTATAGCGATGGCTTTTTCCCCTCCGACGTCCGTGTGTGCGTGCGTCCGTCCGGCGTCCGTCCGTTAAACTTTTCCTTGTATACGTGATAAAGTCCACAGTTTTCATCGGATTGTCTTCAAACTTTCACAGAATGATTGTACCAACATAAGGAATGTTCCTTTCTAAAATTGGTATGATCTGTCAAGAAACACGAGAAAAGGGGCCTTATGAAAATTTAATAAAAAAAATCCTCGTTTACGCGATAGAGTCCACAGTTTTCATCAGATTGTATTTTAACTTTCAAAGCATGATTGTACCAACTTAGGGTCGTTCCTTTCGAAATTTGGTATGATCCGTCAAGAAACATGGGAAATGGTGACTTATGAAAATTTAATTAAAATTCAATTAAAAATCCTCGTTTACGCAATAGAGTCCACAGTTCTCATCAGATTCTCTTCAAACTTTCACAGAATGATTCCTCCAACATAAGGATCGTTCCTTTCGAAAATGGGTATGATCCGTCAAGAAACACGAGAAAAGGGGCCTTATGAAAATTCATTAAAAATTCAATTTAAAATCCTCGTTTACGCGATAGGGTCCACAGTTTTCATTGGATTCTCTTCAAACTTTCTCAGAATGATTGTACCATCATAAGGATTGTTCCTTTCTAAAATGGGTATGATCTATCAAGAAACATGGGAAAAGGGGCCTCATGAAAATTTAATGAAAAAATCCTTGTTTATGCGATAGAGTCCACAGTTTTCATCAGATTGTATTTTAACTTTCACAGCATGATTGTACCAACATATGGATCGTTCCTTTTGAAATTTGGTATGATCCGTCAAGAAACATGGGAAATGGGGCCTTATGAAAATTTAATTAAAATTCAATTAAAAATCCTCGTTTACGCGATAGAGTCCACAGTTTTCATTGGATCCTCTTCAAACTTTCACAGAATGATTGTACCAACATAAGGAATGTTCCTTTCGAAATTGGGTATGATCCGTCAAGAAACATGGGAAAAGGGGCCTTATGAAAATTCAATTAAAAACTCCATTAAAAATCCTCGTTTACACGATAGAGTCAACAGTTTTCATCGGATTCTCTTCAAACTTTCTCAGAATGATTGTACAATCATAAGGATCATTCCTTTCGAAAATAGGTCTGATCTGTCATGAAACAGGGGAAAAGGGGCCTTATGAAAATTTAATTAAAAAATTCTTGTTAACACTCTAGAGTCCACAGTTTTCATCAGATTGTATTTTAACTTTCACAGAATGATTGTACTTTCATAAGAATTGTTCTCTTGGGAATTTGGTCAAATTCATATGGAAACACGGGAAAAGGGGCCTCATGAAAATTTAATTGAAAAATCTTTAAAGAAATACTCTTTAACACTCTGGAGTCAATAGTTTTCATCGAATTCCCTTCAAACTTTCACAGAATGATTGTACTATCATAAGGATTATTCCTTTTGAAATTTGGTATGATCCTTCAAGAAACACAGGAAAAAGGGGCCTTATGAAATGTTTAATAATAAATTCTCATTAATAATCTAGAGCCAACAATTTACAACGGATTCTCTTCAAACTTTCACAGAATGATTGTACCATTATGAGGATTGTACCTTTTTATAATCGGATATGATTCCTCAAGAAACATAGGAAAAGGGGCCTTATTAAAATTGAATTCAAAGATCTTTGTTAACACTCTAGAGTCCACAGTTTTCATCTGATTGACTTCAAAGTTTCACAGAATGATTGTACCATCATAAGAATTGTTCCTTTCAAAATTTGGTATGATCAGTCAAGGACCACGGGAAAAAGGGGCCCGATAAAAACTGGATTGAAAAAGTCCTCGTAAACACAATAGAGTCCATAGTTTTCAACAAATTCTCTTCAAACATTCCCAGAATGATTATTACATTAAATGGACTGTTCCTTTCGGAAGTAGGTTTGATCCATCAAGTTTCATGGGAAAAGAGGCCCTATGAAAATTTGATAAAAAAAATCTTAGTTAACATGTAATGGCCCTAGATTTCACCTGATTTACTTCAAACTTTCACATAATGCTTGTACCATCATAAGGATTGTTCCTTTCAAATTGGGTCTGATCCATTGAGAAACATAGAAAAAGGGGCCTTAGGAAAATTCAATTGAAAAAATCTTAATTAATGCTTGTAAGTCCATAGATGAGATGGGGTTGTCTTTATACTCAAACAGAATAATTATACTTTTGTAATAAGAGTTCCCTTTGGAATTGGTTCAGATCCATCAAGTAACATGGGAAAAGGGGCTATATGAAAATTCAATTAATAAAACCCTGTTAACACAATAAAGCCCACAGCTTTAATCCGATTTTGTTGAAACTTTCACAGAATGATTGGAAGGTCATAACTATCATTCTTTTCATAACAGGGTTTGAACTGTCAAGAAGCACAGGAAAAGGGGCCTTATGAAAATTTCACCTATAAATCCTTGTTACTAAGTCCAGAGCTTTCATTGGATTTTCTTCAAACATTCACAGAATAATTGTACAATAATAATGATTGTTGATGTTTGCATTAGACCTGATCCGTCAAGTATCACAGGAAAAGGAGCATTATGAAATTTAATTTTAAAATCATTGTACCACAATAAAGTCAGCAGTTTTCATCAGATTCTGTTAAAACTTTCGCAGAATGATTATTCCATCATGAGGATTCTTTCTTTTCAAATTAGGCGAGATCTGTCTAGTATCATGGGAAAAGGGGCCTTTAGAGAATTTTATCTATAATCCTTGTAACCAAGTCCAGAGCTGATCCTTCAAGTATCACAGGAAAAGGAGCCTTATGAAAATTTTATTTTAAAAATTTGACACCAAGATAAAGTCTGCAGTTTTCATCAGATTCTGTTCAAACTTTCACAGAATGTTTGTACCATCATAAGGATTGTTTATTTTCAAATTGGGCCTGATCTGTCTAGTATCATAGGAAAAGGGGCTGTATGAAAAATTATTACCAAATCCTCATAAACACAACAATGCCCTCAGTCTTTATCAGAACCTCTTCAAACTTAAATAGAATTATTGTACCATCATTTGGATTGTTCCTTTGTAAATAAGGTCTGATTGGTTAAGTGACACAAGAAAAGGGACCTTATAAAAAATTTATTACAAAACATCATTATTACAATAAAGTCCTCAGTCTTTATCATTTTCTTCAAACTATCATTAGGTTTGTTCCTTTGTACATTGGGTCTGATTTGTTAAGTTTCACGGAAAAAGGGGCCTTATGAAAATTTAGTTGTAAAAAATACTTGACCCAATTCAGTCCTCTGTTTTCATTGATTCTCTTTAACTCTTAAAGAATGATTGTACCTTCATTAGAATTGTTCCTTTTGAAATTTGCTTTGTTCTGTAAAGTATCATGAGAAAAGGGGCCCTATGAAGATTTCACTATAAACTCATTAACACAATAAATTCCACAGATTAAACAGATTGATTGTACCATCATTCCAATCGTTGATTTTGACAGTGGATCTAACTATAGCAAGGGTCACATAAAAAGGGGCCTTATGAAAAACTCTCTTAAATATTCTGGTTAACACAATGATGTCCCTTGATTTCACCGGATTCACTTCAAAATTTCACAGAATGATTGTACAAATACTTAGATGGTTCTTTTCAGAACTGGGTACAATCCATCAAGTATCATGTAAAAAGAGGACATATGATTTTTTTTAAATATTCTAGTAAACATAATGAGTTCCCAATATTTCATTGGATTCACTTTTAACTTTCATAGAATGATAAAACCAACAGTAAAATATGACGGGAAAAGGGGCTTTATGAGAACTTGAATTTAATATCTTTGTTTACACAATAAAGTTAACAGTTTTATTGGATTCTCTTCAAAGATGCATGGAATAATTGTGGCATTCGAAACACAGGAAAAGGGGCCTTACAGATTATCATTCAAAACATTCTTGTGTATGTGATGAAGATCACAATCATTATCAAGTTGTCTTTTAAATTTCACAGGACAATTGTCGGGTTGTAAGGAAAGTTCCTTTTGGAATGAAATTGATCCATCAGAAAACACAGGAAAAGGGGCCTTATTGATTTTCATTCAAAACAATCCTGTTTATGTGATTAAGTCCACAATTATTGTCAGGTTCTAATGAAATATTCACAGAATGATTGTAGGGCCATAAGGTAACTTTCTTTTGGAAATGGAGTGGATCCGTCATGAAACATGGGAAAAGGGGCCTTGAGGATTGTTGCTTAAAATGATAAAGGGGATAAAGCCCCTTTTTTTTTCTTTATGCTTTCTTCTTTGAGCAATTAACTTCCTTAAATATCGGATTTCTTTAACGGAAAACTTGATAACCAGTAGAGCGTCTCAGGCCCTCATGGGCCTCTTGTTCTTACAGAAATCCCATTGAAACTGGCATAATGAGAGAAAAATCTCAAAGCAAAATGTAATTTAGTGAAGGATTTTGTAAAGTTTCTTCCCTGAAGCTCTCAAAAGTCATTAGATTTGGCTAAATGAGATATTTTTGCACATGATATTTGGAGCCAGAATTATCCTTGCAAAGGTCACAGTTGAATCAGATTCAATCAATCAATAGACATTTTTGTACCTTGACAACCTATTTCTCATTCTAAAAATATTAAAGACACCGTCATAGTGCAGTCAGTAGCGCTTCAGACTTCTAATCTTCAATTATGGGATGTCATGGGTTTGATCCCTGGTGGCGGCACTTATCCTGTCCGACATTTGTCTCTCACCAATGGGTGGATAAAGGTAAACCTAAGTGGTATAGAAGCTGGAGGCTAGGGAAGGATGCAGTGGTAGTGCTGGTCTGAGAACTACCAGAAATCCATTGTTAGGTGCTTCAGCTGCAATATGACTGAAATACTGTTACAGGTGGCATTAAACCCCATTCAATCAATCAATCAAATAAAAAATCATATCCCTTGGGTAGGAGATTAAGAGTATGGAAAAATGCTGAATTAAAATAAGATTTCCTCCCTATGGAGCTATTTCATTGCATTGTGTCCATTGTGCGTCCATCCTTAAACTTTTACTATAAAACTCTTCTCCTGAGGAAATACTGCACAGATTTCCATAAGAACTCACATTAGTGATCCCTTGGTGACTCTTTATCATATTCCTTCAACTACTTTTGGTTGGATAAAGAACATTAATCGTGTGGGTGGGCTAGTTTCCATATAAGGTGAAAATCTTTTTCACAGAAACCAGTAGATAGATTTCATCCATATATCTTGGGAATAATTCTTGGATGACCCTTTACCAGATTCCTTCAAAGAATTTTGACTGGATGAAAAACAGCTTTTGTGGGTGGGATTAGTTTCCACAAGTGGAATATTTATATAATGACAACTCTTCTTCTCAGAAACTGCAAGCTAGTATTTCACAAAATTTCACAGAAATGATCCTTGCATGACCCTTTGTCAGATTGAAATACAGTGATTGGATAAAAAACATGGCTTTTATTGTCGGGGCTAGTTCCCATGTATGGCAGTGAAAACTTTGAAAATCCCTCCCATCATGTATGGCAGTGAAAACTTTGAAAATCCCTCCCATGTATGGCAGTGAAAACTTTGAAAACCCCTCCCATGTATGGCAGTGAAAACTTTGAAAATCCCTCCCATGTATGGCAGTGAAAACTTTGAAAATCCCTCTTTTCAGAAATGACTGACTGGAATTGTATCAAGTTTCACTGAAATGACTTTTTCTGACCATTTGTCAGATGCATGGAAAACATGTAGATAAGACGAAAAACATGCTATATCTATTACCATGTTATTTTCTTGCTAATTTCAATATATGATAACTTTGAAATCTTCTCAAAATAATACTTCATATTTTTCAACCAATTTTTCACAGTAATGACCATAGGGCGACACTTTTTCAGCTTCTGGGGAAAAATGATAGGTTGAAAAACATAGCTTTTTCAGTGGTCCATACTTCATAAGGAAAGGGGTGTAAACTGGAAAGGCACAATTGACTTAGAAATACTATTAACCAATTACCTTCTCCATTATCTTCTATTTTTTCTTTAAAATGATGGTGTTTAAAGCAACAAAAGCTCTATAGAGCTGTGTTATTTGTTGTTAGCCCCTACAAAGAAGATATCATCTTCTGCGTCTGTATGTCCATATATCCACATCTTATTAACACATCTCCTATATTTTCCTATTTTCAAAGACTGTTCCTAGTTACCTCACCTTGCTAATATTGTCAGGATTTGTCATTTTAGGCTGGGGCACAGAAAAAGGGGGCTTGATGCTAAATTTCCTTTTCCTCCTACATTTGTGGGCAAATGTGAGTGAAATTTTCACTAAATTTTTCTAGTCAACTGACCTTGTGCATATTGTCAGGGCTTGCCATTTAAGGTTGCGCCACAGAAAAAGGATCAAATCAATTTCTTGTTACTTGTTCTAAATGGTGTAGCCATGGTCATAGCACTGTGAAGGGCAAAGAACTTCTAATTACGGGTTCTTAGGTTTGATCCATTGAAAATATCCTTTCTGACAATGGTCTCCTGTCAATGGGTGGATATTCGTAAACCTAAGTGGGATTAGCAGCTGGAGGCTTGGAAAAGATGTTGTGGTAGTGCTAGTGTGAGAACACCAGGAATGAGAATGTTTCTATTATGATCCATACTTTTGCATTTTTTCAGTAAATACAAAATATTTACAGACAAAATGCAAGTAAATGGATCAAAGCATTTCTAAAATTATAACCTATGGAGCCAGAGGGGAGGAAAAAGTGTACCCACATTTCATTTAAGTCCTAAGGCCTTGAAATTTGTCATTAAGACTTTTGGATCCCCAGGGAAGAGCCTTTAGATGTTTAAAGTATGGTCAGGCCAACTTGTATCATAATCCTTATCTTAACACTGAATTGGACTGTTGATAGGAAAATAACCTTTATAATGTGATTGCACCAGGGCCAACATCCCTCTTGTTTTTAGCTCTAATGGCCAAAGACCAGAAGAGCTATAGTAAAGATTTTGTCCATCCGGCGTATGGCCATTAACTTTTCCTTGTTAACACTCTAGAGTCTACAATTTTCATTGGATTCTCTTCAAACTTTAACAGAATGATTGTACTATCATAAGGATCGTTCTTTTCGAAATTTACAAAGTCTAGAGCTTAAAGGGGCATTATGAAAATTTTCATTTATAAATCTACAGCTTTCCTCAGAATTTCTTCAAATTTTCACAGAATGATTATACAATAATTACAATTGTTGATGTTGACAATAGACCTGATTTGTCAAGTATCATAGGAAAAGGAGGCTTATGAAATTTAGTTTTGAAATCCTTAGTCTGAAAAAAAGTCACAGTAAAAGGGGCGATATGAGAATTTCATTTATAATCCTTGTTACAAAGTCCAGAGTTTTCATCAGTTCACAGAATGATTGTACAATAATTACAGTTGTTGATGTTGACTTTAGACCTGATTTGTCCAGTATCACAGGAAAAGAAGCCTTATGACATTCAATTTTAGAATACTTATACCACAATAAAGTCCAAAGTTTTCATCTAATTCTGTTCAAACTTTCACAGAATATTTGTACCATCATTTGGATTGTTTCTATCCAAATTGGGCCTGATCTGTCTAAAAGGGGCTTTATGAAAAATTATTACCAAATCCTCATTAACACAAGAATGTCCTCAGTCTTTATCAGATTCTCTTCACACTTTAATACAATTATTTTACTAGCATTTGGATTGTTCCTTTGTAAGTTGAGTCAGATCTGTTTAGGGGCACAAGAAAAGAATATTTTATGGCAAAAACATCATTACCACAATAAAGTCCTCAGTCTTTACCTTTTTCTTCAAACTATCTATCAATAGGATTGTTCCTTTGTAAATTGGTTCTGATTTGTTAACCCTTGTCATGCTGAATAAAATTATGATAAAATCAATGAACTGAAAGCACAGAAAACACTCATTTTGAGCAATGCTAGCTTTAAATGGACAAGCAGGATGCCTAGAAAAAGGTGCAGTCTAATCTTTGTGTAGACCTCCATCCTAAACAGGAATATTTCGGGTTCAGCATGACAACGAGAAAGGGGCCTCATGAAAATTTATTACAAAAAATTCTTGACACGATTCAGTCCACTGTTTTCATTGATCTTAAACTTATATAGAATGATTGTAGCTTCATTAGAATAGTTCCTTTGAAATTTGGTTTGTTCTATAAGGTATCATGGGAACAGGGGCCCTATGAAAATTTCACTATAAAATCCTCATTAACACAATGAATTCCACAGATTACACAGATTGATTGTACCATCATTACAACTGTTTATTTTGATAGTGGATCTGATATGGCAAGTTTCACATGAAAAGGGGCCTTATGAAAAACTTTTTAAAATATTGTAGTTAACACAACAATATCCCTAGACTTCACCGGATTCACTTCAAATTTTACAGAATGATTGTACAATCATAAGGATGTTTTTTTTCGGAATTGGGTACAATCCACCAAGTATCATGTAAAAAGGGGCCATATGATTTTATGTCGAGTCCTCTTGCGGTGAGCGAGACATATTTGTTACTATGACAAGTCAGTGTATGTGTGTTAGTCAGTCCATTAGTCTGTCCGCCCGAATTTGTCTGGACAATTGCTCCTACATTTGTTGATGGATTTCAAAATATCCTTGCACAATTATTCTCCATCATGAGTAGAAGCGCCATTTGCAAGAATTTTTTGGATAGCTACAGTTCAAGGTCACGTCTCTAGGTCAAACACTAAAATTGTGCTTGTCTGTAGCATTTCTCCTACAATTATGGATGGATTTCAAAATAAATTGGCACAATTGTTCTCCATCATGATTAGATGTGTCATTTGAAAGATTTTTTGAGCTGAAGGTAACTAAAGCTATAGCGATGGCTTTTTCCCGTTCGGCTTCGTCCTTCAGTCTGTCGTCTGTCCATTAAACTTTTCCTTGTTTATGCAATAAAGTCCACAGTTTTCATCGTATTCTCTTCAAACTTTCACAGAATGATTGTACCATCATAAGGATCTTTCCTTTCGAAAGTTGGTCAGATCCGTCAAGAAACACGGGAAAAGGGGCCTAATTAAAACTTAATTAAAAAATCCTCGTTTACGCGATAAAGTCCACAGTTTTCATCGGATTCTCTTCAAACTTTCACAGAATGATTGTACCATCATAAGGATTGTACCTTTTGGAATCGGATATGATTCCTCAAGAAATATAGGAAAAGGGGCCTTATTAAAATTTAATTAAAAATTCAATTAACAATCCTCGTTTACGCGATAGAGTCCACAGTTCTCATCGGATTCTCTTCAAACTTTCTCAGAATGATTGTACTATCACAAGGATCATTCCTTTCGAAAATGGGTATGATCCGTCAAGAAACACTGGAAAAGGGTCCTTATGAAAATTTAATTAAAAAAGCCTTGTTTACACTCTAGAGTCCAGAGTTTACATCAGATTCAATTAAAATATTCACAGAATGAATTTACCAACATAAGGATCGTTCCTTTCGAAATTGGGTCAGATCCGTCAAGAAGCATGGGAAAAGGGGCCTTTCTAAAACTTAATTAAAAAATACTTGTTTACGCGATAGAGTCCACAGTTTTCATCGGATTCACTTCAAACTTTCACAAAATGATTGTACCATCATAAGGATCATTCCTTTGAAAATGGGTATGATCCATCAAGAAACATGGGAAAAGGGGCCTTATGAAAATTCAATAAAAAACTCAATTAAAAATCCTAGTTTACGCGATAGAGTCCACAGTTTTCATCGGATTGACTTCAAACTTTCTCAGAATGATTGTACCATCATTAGGATCATTCCTTTCGAAAATGGGTATGATCTGTCAAGAAACACAGGAAAAGGGGCCTTTTCAAATATTAATCGAAAAATCTTTTAAGAACACTTTAGAGTCCACAGTTTTCATCAGATTGTATTTATACTTTCACAGAATGATTGTACTATCATAAGGATTGTTCCGTTCGAAATTTGGTATGATCCGTCAAATAACACAGGAAAAAGGGGCCTTATGAAAATTTTGATAAAAAATTCTCATTAATAATCTAGAGCCAACAATTTTCAACGGATTCCCTTCAAACTTTCACAGAATGATTGTACCATCATAAGGATTGTTCCTTTCTGAATCGGATATTATTCCTCAAGAAACATAGGAAAAGGGGCCTTATTAAGATTTTATTCAAAGATCTTTGTTAACACTCTAGAGTCCACAGTTTTCATCTGATTGATTTCAAAGTTTCACAGAATGATTGTACAATCATAAGAATAGTTACTTGCAAAATTTGGTATGATCAGTCAAGGACCACGGGAAAAAGGGGCCCGATAAAAATTGGATCGAAAAAGTCCTCGTAAACACAGTAGAGTCCATAGTTTTCAACAAATTCTCTTCAAACATTCCCAGAATGATTATTACATTAAATGGATTGTTCCTTTCGGAAGCAGGTTTGATCCATCAAGTTTCATGGAAAAAGTTGCCCTATGAAAATTTAATGAAAAAATCTTAGTTAACACATAATGGCCCTAGATTTCACCTGATTTACTTCAAAATTTCACATAATGAATGTACCATCATAAGGATTGTTCCTTTCAAATTGGGTCTGATCCATTGAGAAACATAGGAAAAGGGGCCTTAGGAAAATTCAATTAAAAAAATCTTATTTAATGCTTGTAAGTCCACAGATGAGATGGGGTTGTCTTTATACTCAAACAGAATAATTATACTTTTGTAAGAAGAGTTCCCTTTGGAATTGGTTCAGATCCATCAAGTAACATGGGAAAAGGGGCTATATGAAAATTCAATTAATAAAGCCCTGTTAACAAAATGAAGCCCACAGCTTTGATCAGATTTTGTTGAAACTTTCACAGAATGATTGGAAGGTCATGACTATCATTCTTTTCATAACAGGGTTTGAACTGTCAAGAAACACAGGAAAAGGGGCCTTGTGAAAATTTCATTTATAAATCCTTGTTACCAAGTCCAGAGCTTTCATCGGATTTTCTTCAAACATTCACAGAATAATTGTAAAATGATAATGATTGTTGATGTTTGCATTAGACCTGATCCGTCAAGTATCACAGGAAAAGGAGCATTATGAAATTTAATTTTAAAATCCTTGTACCACAATAAAGTCAACAGTTTTTATCAGATTCTGTTAAAACTTTCACAGAATGATTATTCCATCATGAGGATTCTATCTTTTCAAATAAGGCGTGATCTGTCTAGTATCATGGGAAAAGGGGCCTTCTGAGAATTTTATCTATAATCCTTGTAACCAAGTCCAGAGCTTTCATTGGATTTTATTCAAACCTCCACAGAATCATTGTACAATAATCACGATTGTTGATGCTGACATGAGACCTGATCCTTCAAGTATCACAGGAAAAGGAGCCTTATGAAAATTTTATTTAAAAATTTTACACCAAGATAAAGTCTGCAGTTTTCATCAGATTCTGTTCAAACTTTCACAGAATGTTTGTACCATCATAAGGATTGTTTATTTCCAAATTGGGCCTGATCTGTCTAGTATCATAGGAAAAGGGGCTGTATGAAAATTATTACCAAATCCTTATAAACACAACAATGCCCTCAGTCTTTATCAGAATCTCTTCAAACTTTAATAGAATGATTGTACCATCATTTGGATTGTTGCTTTGTAAATTAGGTCTGATTGCTTAAGTGACACAAGAAAAGGGACCTTATAAAAAATTTATAACAAAACATTATTATTACAATAAAGTCCTCAGTCTTTATTATTTTCTTCAAATCATCATTAGGTTTGTTCCTTTGTACATTGGGTCTGATTTGTTAAGTTTCACGGAAAAAGGGGCCTTATGAAAATTTAGTTGTAAAAAATACTTGACCCAATTCAGTCCACTGTTTTCATTGATTCTCTTTAACTTTTAAAGAATGATTGTACCTTCATTAGAATTGTTCCTTTTGAAATTTGTTTTTTTCTGTTAAGTATCATGAGAAAAGGGGCCCTATGAAGATTTCACTATAAACTCATTAACGCAATAAATTCCACAGATTAAACAGATTGATTGTACCGTCATCCCAATCGTTGATTTTGACAGTGGATCTGACTATGGCAAGGGTCACATAAAACTTATGAAAAACTCTCTTAAATATTCTGGTTAACACAACAATGTCCCTTGATTTCACCGGATTCACTTCAAAATTTCACAGAATGATTGTACAAATACTTAAATGGTTCTTTTCAGAACTAGGTACAATCCATCAAGTATCATGTAAAAAGGGGCCATATGATTTTTTTTTTTTTAAATATTCTAATAAACATAATGAATTCCCAATATTTCATCGGATTGACTTTAACTTTCACCGTATGATAAAACCAACAGTAAAATATCACGGGAAAAGGGGCCTTATAAGAACTTAAATTTAATATCTTTGTTAACGCAATAAAGTCAACAGTTTTATTGGATTCTCTTCAAAGATGCATGGAATAATTGTGGCAATCGAAACACAGGAAAAGGGGCCTTACAGATTATCATTCAAAACATTCTTGTGTATGTGATGAAGATCACAATCATTATCAAATTGTATTTTAAATTTCACAGGACAATTGTCGGGTTGTAAGGAAAGTTTCTTTTGGAATGAAATTGATCCATCAGAAAACACAGGAAAAGGGGCCTTATTGATTTTCATTCAAAACAATCCTGTTTATGTGATAAAGTCCACATTAATTGTCAGATTCTGATGAAATATTCTCAGAATGATTGTAGGGTCATAAGGTAACTTTCTTTTGGAAATGGAGTGGATCTGTCATGAAACATGGGAAAAGGGGCCTTGAGGATTGTTGCTTAAAATGATAAAGGGGATAAAGCCCTTTTTTTTGCTTTATGCATTCTTCTTTGAGCAATTAACTTCCTTAAATATCAGATTTCTTTAACGGAAAACTTAATAACCAGTAGAGCGTCTCAGGCCCTCATGGGCCTCTTGTTTTTTTTGGTAGCTTCAAGGTCAAGGTCAAAGCTCAAGGTCACTAAAATTGTGCTTATCCCGAGCATGATACCTACAAAACGCTGTGGCTTCGACAGCGGTAGTCCTGAGACAACCATTTAGTTTTAATTATTCTAGTTAACATAACGAAGTCCCCATATTTCATTAGATTCACTTTAAATTTTCACAGAATGATTAAACCAATAATAAAGTATCACTGGAAAAGGGGCTTTATGAAAACTTGATCAAAATATCTTCATTAAATAGTTTTTATCGGATTCTCTTCAAAGTTGCAAGGAATAATTGTGGCATACAGGAAAGGGGCCTTACAGATTAACAATCTTGTTTATTTTATGAAGTTCACAGTTATTATCAGATTGTCTTCAAAATTTCACAGAGGACTATTTTAGTGTTGTAAGGAAGGTTCCTTTCAGAAATGAAATGGATCTATAAGAAAAAACAGGTAAAGGGGTCTTATGGATTTTGACAAAAACAGTCCTGTTTGCCTGATAAAGTCCACAATTATTATCAGCTTCTGTTGAAAATTTCACAGTATGATTGTTGGGTCATAAGGAAACTTCTTTTTGGAAATGAAGTGGATCTTTCATGAAATACAGGAAAAGGGGCCTTTAGGATTGTTGCTCAAAATAATAAAGGGGATAAAGTCCAATTTGTTATTTTCATTTTATGCATTCTTCTTTAAGCAAATAGCTTCCTTAAATATCAGATTACTTTAACAGAAAACTTGATAACCAGTAGAGCGTCTCGGGCCCTCATGGGCCTCTTGTTTGTTTTTTCAGATTATGATCCAGTGTTTAGTTGGTTTGATTGTTGTAATGTACGGGGTGGTCCACATTGCAGGAAGTTTTAAAGAAATCCGTGCCAATGCTGAATTAGATAACAGGTAAGAGATTATGGTTAAAGATATACTTAAATTACTGAAATTTGACCCATTATCAGATGACAGGATTTTAGACTAGTTCAAATTGAAAGGGGTTACGAGCAAAATATTTTGAAATTTCAAAAATAGTTAAATTAGTGTCAGAAAAGGTAAAAATATTGCTGGCTACCAGCCTGTATTTAAATGGTTGCTTTAAAGAGATGGTTGCTTAAGCACGATTGTATAAATTGTGATATTTAGCTCCACATGGTGAAAGCCATTGGGCTATTTGCTTGGCGAGGTGTCCTTCGTGTTGGCATCTGTCTTTCTGTCTGTGTAGCCGCCGTCATAGCGCAGTTGGTAGCGCGTCGGACTATCATTCTAGAGGTCCCGGGTTCGATTCCCGACGGCGGCACTCATCCTTTCCGACTATTTGTCTCTCACCAATGGGTTGATAATCGTAGACCTATGTGGGATAGCAGCTGGAGGCTAGGAAAGGATGTAATGGTAGTACTGGTGTGAGAAATACCAGGAATCCATTGTTAGGTGCTCCAGCCGCCGCGATATAACTGAAAGACTGTTGAAAGCGGCGTAAAACCCCATTCAAACAAACAAACTTTCTGTCTGTAAACTTTTATTTTAAAAATCTTCTCCTAAGAAAGTACTGAACAGAATTTTATCAAATTCACAGAAATTATCCTTGGTAGACCCTTTATGAGATTCCTTCAAAGAATTTTGATTAGATGAAAAAATAGCTTTGGTGGGGAGGGCATATTTCCAAATATGATAAAAGCTATAAAATTTTCCTCTCAGAAACCAGTTGACTGATTTCAACCAAATTTTGCAGGAATGATCCATTGATGACCCTTTTTCAAATTCCTTCTACGAATTTTGAATGGATAAAAAATATGGCTTTAATGGGTGGGAAGTATTCCATATACAGTGAATGCTTTGAAAATCTTCTTCTCAGAAAGCAGTTGATAGATTTGAACCTAATTTCACAGGAATGATCCTCAAGGAACCCTTTATCAGATTTCTTGAAAAAATTTTGATCAGATTCTAAACATGGTTTTAACCCATTTCTACACAATGACGCTTTTAAATGCCCCTCAATATGTATGCATTGGAAATACGCTGTGGAGTTTTAGAAAATTACTTGTTACAAGCAATTTTTTCATTTTCCACAATGTTTTCTACCCTAAAAGACAAAGATTTTGAAGATTTCACCAACTTAAAATTGTCGTCTGCAACTTCTTTGAATTTTGACTGGTCTAAAATTTTGTCTTCTGGTAATGGATGGGGCTAATTTCGATATATGGTGAAAGCTTTAAAAATATTTTCCTCAGAAACCAGTTGATTGATTTCAATCAAAATTTACAGGAATGATCCTTTGCTGACTTTTATCAGGTTATATAAAAGAATTTTGTTTGGATGAAAAACATGTTTTAGATAGGAGGGGCTTATTTCAATATATGGTATAAGGTAAAAACTTTACAAATATTTTTCTCAGAAACAAGTCGACTAATTCGAACCAAATTTCACATGAACTATTCTTTTGGGACGTTCTAATCAGATTTCTTCAAAGAATTTTATTGGATGAAAAACATGACTTTGTTTTGGGGCACTAATTTCCATATACAGAATATACTCTGAAAACTTGAAAAATCACCCTGTAGATTTATTCAATTTTGAAGGATTGATTCTCAGGTGATTCTTTGTCAGATTCCTTCATATAATTATGAAGGTTGAAAAACATGGCTTTTATTGTCATGGCTTAGGTTCAAATATGGTCTACAGTGAAAATTTTGTTAATACCTTTTAATCTGACTTAGTAAATGGATTTTACATAACTCGACTTGACTTTTGTAAAACAGAGAAAAGTTTGAAAGGTGTTGTGTCTGTTGTGTGTCTGTCCTTGTGTGCGTGCATCGGTAAACTTTTACTTCAAAAATCTTCTCCTCAGAGAATACTGAACAGATTTCAACCAATTTCATAGAAATGGTCCTTGTGTGAAAGAATTTTGATAAAATGAAAAACATGGTTTTGATGGGTGGGGCTTATTTCCATATACAGTAAAAACTTGGTAGTTCTTAGCACAAGGGACTGAGGAAATTCATACGAATTAAGCGTAGTACGAATAAAAAGGAGGGCAAGTGGGCGGCTGTTTAGAAACACAGAATCAGACATGGTCTTTTTCTGTCCCCCATTTAGGAATTGATTTTAAATTGGTCATTTCTTAAACAAGACCTGCAGATATTAATTAAGAAAAACAAAAATTAAAAGTTACTCATATTGTATTTTATGTTTTTATCTCTGTGTTAATTTTTGGCTTTTTTAAACACAATGCTTGTATCAAATTTCTACCTCCACTAGAGTGATTTCCCTTTGTTATGCATTGGATCAAATCACTAAGAGTATTCTACCATCAAAACATAGAATTAAGGAACGATGATTGTGAAGAAAGCAAGATAAAAAGTAGATTAACCCTTGTCATGCTGTATTAATTACCTTACTGAATTGCTGCAATATCAAAGGGCTAAAAGCACTGGTTGAACTTGTTGTTCAAAAATCAATATATCTTTTAGAAATCAATATCACAAACGACTCTGGCAGGAAAAGTGTAAGCAGGGGGTGTAGACCAAGATCAGACTGCACTTATGTGCAGGCTGATCTTTGTCTATACCTCCTGCCAAAACCGGAATATTCCGGGTTCAGCATGACAAGGGTTAAAATGAAATGGTAAGAATTTCTAAATGACCAATAACACTGATACTAATGGGGGTGCAGCAATTTGAAGAAAATTTTTGGCGATAATTATGGGAACCTTTATTCTATTAATTATCCACCTTACAAACCAGAAAAGCCCCTTTTAACTAAAGGCACATGATAACAGATTATTTGTAATACAGATCAGCAGGTGTGTAAATCAAGGAAAGTGGTGATTTGTGACACTTTGTTTATCACACCTACAAATTTGTGCTATAATCATACTATCGGCAGTTGAAATGACCTACGAACTACGAACCACTGACATTCGAATTAGACAGTGTTTTCTAACAAAGATAAAGAAGGAAAATGATCAGGACCAAGTAAAGTATACGACCAAACATATACCTACAAACCAGTGAAGTTTGAATTAATGAGGTTCTACTGTATGGTAAAAACTTAAAAATCATCTTCTCAGAATTGGATTTCAGTTAAATTTTACATGAATAATCATTGATTGAACCTTTATCAGATTCCTTAAAAAAAATTCGATTGGAAGCAGGGTTCATTGTAGAGCACACTCTTGTGCCATTAGCCCATATTTTTACAAATGGTGCACAGATAATCTGACAACAGGGCGACTTGGCATGCAAGTTTCCAGAAAAAACTCAATTAGTAATTTGTTCTGATTAAAACGACAGAATTTACAAACTGAGTCAACCTAGTAACATTTATTTCTGACCTTATTTACTGTCGTGACATTTCTGCTAAACTAAAGCAGACGATTTTGAACTTTTACGGGCGTAATAGAGAGTGCAAGGATGAAGATAATACGGGAATCCCGTTGTCAGACAATTCAGGGGACCAAATTCTTCAACTAGCAGCCATACCACCTAAACAGATCTAAATCTTTACTTGGTCTTAAAGAATGCCAGTCATTTCATAATTCATGGTTTACAAACTTTTCAGGGCATTCTAACGAATATTCCTCAAACAAAATGCATTGTAAACAGGCAAAACCACAAAAAGAACAATGCCCATTTGTGAGGGAACAAATAATTTTCGGACAAGTACCATAACACAACACTTGGGGATTAATGATAAAAAATGAACTTTTGGCAGAAAATATTTACCCTTATTTCGTTGCAGCTATGAAAATTGATCTCTCCAAAAATGACAAGTTCTTTTTAAGCTTTCTATGGAGTCTGTAATCAAGTTTCCATGTTTTGGGTAATTTTTAGCTCTACTGGCCGAAGGCCACTAGTGCTATAGCGATGGCTTTTTCCCAACTGTCATCCGTCCGTTAAACTTTTCCTTGTTTACACGTTAGAGTCCACAATTTTCATCGCATTCCCTTCAAAATTTCACAGGATGATTGTACCATCATAAGGATCGTTTCTTTCGAAATTTGGTCAGATAAGTCAAGAAACACGGGAAAAGGGGCCTAATTAAAACTTAATTAAAAAATCCTCGTTTACACAATAGAGTCCACAGTTTTCATTGGATTCTCTTCAAACTTTCACAGAATGATTGTACCATCATTAGGATTTTTCCTTTGTAAATTGGGTATGATCCGTCAAGAAACATGGGAAAAGGGGCCTTATGAAAGTTCAATTAAAAATTCCATTAAAAATCCTCATGGAAAATGTGTCTGATCTGTCTAGAAACACGGGAAAAGGGGCCTTATGAAAACTTAATTAAAAAATTCTGGTTAACACTCTAGAGTCCACAGTTTACATCAGATTGTATTTAAACTTTCGATGAATGATTGTACCATCCTAAGGATTGTTCCTTTGGGAATTTGGTCAGATCCATCAGGAAACACGGGAAAAGGGGCCTTATGAAAATTTAATCGAAAAATCTTTTAAGAAATCCTCTTTAACACTCTGGAGTCAACAGTTTCATCGGATTCCCTTCAAACTTTCACAGAATGCTTGTACTATTATAAGGATTGTTCCTTTCGAAATTTGGTAGGATCCGTCAAGAAACACAGGGAAAAGGGGCCTTTTGAAAATTTTAATGAAAAATTCTCGTTAATAATCTAGAGCCAACAATTTTCAACGGATTCTCTTCAAACTTTCACAGAATGATTGTACCATCATACGGATTGTTCCTTTCGGAATAGGATATGATTTCTCAAGAAACAGAGGAAAAGGGGCCTTATTAAAATTTAATTCAAAGATCTTTGTTTACACTCTAGAGTCCACAGTTTTCATCTGATTGACTTCAAACTTCCACAGAATGATTGTACCATCATAAGAATTGTTCCTTTCAAAATTTGGTATGATCAGTCAAGGACTAAGGGAAAAAGGGGCCCGATAAAAACTGGATTGAAAAAGTCATTGTTAACACAATAGAGTCCATAGTTTTCAACAAATTCTCTTCAAACATTCCCAGAATGATTATTACATTAAATGGATTGTCCCTTTGGGAAGTAGGTTTGATCCATCAAGTTTCATGGGAAAAGGGGCCCTATGAAAATTTAATAAGAAATCTTAATTAACACATAATGGCCCTAGATTTCTCCTGATCGACTTCAAACTTTCACATAATGATTGTACCATCATAAGGATTGTTCCTTTAAAATTGGGTCTGATCCATTAAGAAACATAGGAAAAGGGGCCTTAGGAAAATTCAATTAAAAAAATCTTGATGCTTGTTAGTCCACAGATGAGATGGGGTTGTCTTTATACTCAAACAGAATAATTTTACTTTTGTAAGAAGAGTTCCCTTCCGAATTGGTTCAGATCCATTTAGTAACATGGGAAAAGGGGCTATATGAAAATTCAATTAATAAAACCCTATTAATACAATGAAGCCCACAGCTTTGAAACTTTCACAGAATGATTGGAAGGTTATAACTATCATTATTTTCATAACAGGGTTTGAACTGTCAAGAAACACAGGAAAAGGGGCCTTATGAAAATTTCATTTATAAATCCTTGTTACCAAGTCCAGAGCTTTCATCGGATTTTCTTCAAACATTCACAGAATAATTGTACAATAATATTGATTGTTGATGTTTGCATTAGACCTGATCCGTCAAGTATCACAGGAAAAGGAGCATTATGAAATTTAATTTTAAATCCTTGTACCACAATAAAGTCAACAGATTTCATCAGATTCTGTCAAAACTTTCACAGAATGATTATTCCATCATTAGGTTTCTTTCTTTTCAAATAAGGCGTGATCTGTCTAGTATCATGGGAAAAGGGGCCTTTTAAGAATCTTATCTATAATTCTTGTAACCAAGTCCAGAGCTTTCATTGGATTTTATTCAAACCTTCACAGAATCATTGTACAATAATCACGTTTGTTGATGCTGACATGAGACCTGATCCTTCAAGTATCACAGGAAAAGGAGCCTTATGAAAATTTTATTTTAAAAATTTTACACCGAGATAAAATCTGCAGTTTTCATCGGATTCTGTTCAAACTTTCACAGAATGTTTGTACCATCATAAGGATTGTTTCTTTCCAAATTGGGCCTGATCTGTCTAGTATCATAGGAAAAGGAGCTGTATGAAAATTTATTACCAAATCCTCATAAACACAACAATGCCCTCAGTCTTTATCAGAATCTCTTCAAACTTTAATAGAATGATTGTACCATCATTTGGATTGTTCTTTTGTAAATTAGGTCTGATTGGTTAAGTGACACAAGAAAGGGGACTGTATAAAAATTTTATTACAAAACATCATTATTACAATAAAATCCTCAGTCTTCATCATTTTCTTCAAACTATCATTAGGATTGTTCCTTTGTACATTGGGTCTGATTTGTTAAGTTTCACGGAAAAAGGGGCCTTATGAAAATTTTGTTACAAAAATTCTTAACACAATTCAGTCCACTGTTTTCATTGATTCTCTTTAACTTTTAAAGAATAATTGTACCTTCATTAGAATTGTTACTTTTGAAATTTGGTTTGTTCTGTAAAGTATCATGAGAAAAGGGGCCCTATGAATATTTCACTATAAACTCATTAACACAATAAATTCCACAGATTACACAGATTGATTGTACCATCATTCCAATTGTTGATTTTGACAGTGGATCTGACTATGGCAAGGGTCACATAAAAAGGGGCCTTATGAAAAACTCTCTTAAATATTCTGGTTAACACAATGATGTCCCTTGATTTCACCGGATTCACTTCAAAATTTCTCAGAATGATTGTACAAATACTTAAATGGTTCTTTTCAGAACTGGGTACAATCCATCAAGTATCATGTAAAAAGGGGCCATATGATATTTTTTTTTTAAATATTCTAGTAAACATAATGAATTCCCTATATTTCATCGGATTCACTTTTAACTTTCACAGAATGATAAAACCAATAGTAAAATATCATGGGAAAAGGGGCCTTATGAGAACTTGAATCTAATATCTTTGTTAACACAATAAAGTCAACAGTTTTTCTTGGATTCTCTTCAAAGATGCATGGAATAATTGTGGCATTCGAAACACAGGAAAAGGGGCCTTACAGATTATCATTCAAAACATTCTTGTGTATGTGATGAAGATCACAATCATTTTCAAATTGTCTTTTAAATTTCACAGAACAATTGTCGGGTTGTAAGGAAAGTTCCTTTTGGATTGAAATTGATCCATCAGAAAACACAGGAAAAGGGGCTTTATTGATTTTCATTCAAAACAATCCTGTTTATGTGATATAGTCCACAATTATTGTCAGATTCTGATGAAATATTCACAGAATGATTGTAGGGCCATAAGGTAACTTTCTTTTGGAAATGGAGTGGATCCGTCATGAAACATGGGAAAAGGGGCCTTGAGGATTGTTGCTTAAAATGATAAAGGGGATAAAGCCCTTTTTTTTTCTTTATGCATTCTTCTTTGAGCAATTAACTTCCTTAAATATCAGAATTCTTTAACGGAAAACTTGATAACCAGTAGAGCGTCTCAGGCCCTCATGAAAACACGGTATAACCACATTATAAATGTTGTCAAGGGCATGAAATAAAAGGTAAATTGTTGATTGGTGAAATAAGCGTTATAAATACAGCTTGAATGCACTGTTAGTATGATGTTTAAATTGTAAAACCAACAAATATGCTAAACCCTTATCATGCTGAACCCGGAATATTCTGGTGTTAGCAGGAGTTGTAGACCAAGATCAGCCTGAACACAAGTGCAGTCTGATCTTAGTCTACAACTCCTGATTGTATTTTTCCTACTAGAGTTGTTAAGGAAGCGGATTTGTATAAGAAATATTGATTTTTGAACAACACATTCTATCAGTGCTTTCAGCCCTTTGTTTTACAGCAATTCAGTAATGTAATTGATACAGCATGACAAGGGTTAATATGAATGCCTATGTTTACTTTTAGTCTAAATGAATGTCAGTGGGAATCCATCTTTTATAAAGTAATACTTATTATAGGGTAAAATATAGGACAAGTAAAACCTTCAATATTATTTTTTTTCAGGAGTTGGGAGATGCTTGGTAACAGACAAGGATTTTATTCGTTCACACATAGAGGAAAAACGCTTCATTCCTGTAAATATACATCATCGATGAATGGATGAATTAAACAGTGGATTTTGTGAATTACGTATTTAGAAATGTATTTATAATCATGTGTTACACAACAAGGCTAAGACTATTGTAAGATTGTCTTGTTACAACTTGCAATATTTTTACACAACAAGGCTAAGACTATTGTAAGATTGTGTTGTTACTTACAACTTGCAATATTTTGGCCCAACAAGGCTAAGACTATTGTAAGATTGTCTTGTTACAACTTGCAATATTTTTACACAGCAAGGCTAAGACTTTTGTTAGATTGTGTTGTTACAACTTGCTATATTTTGCTAAAACGGGCCAAGTCAGAACTCATGATAGAGGGGGTAATTTTGTTTTCAACTTGTAAAACTTTATGAATCGTCTGTTATTCTTATGCTCTGGGTACTGAATGGAATGATATTGTTAGTATTGTTCGAGTCCCCGCCATACTGTTAGTCTTTTGGGGATGTCCTTTGGTAAGGCATGCAGAGTTCAATCCTAGTACTTGTGGTACCCAGGATGCACATGAATAAGTGGACATTAAAGTGATATAACTTTAAGATTCTTCAACACGGCTTAAACCCTGATTTTAATCAATCCACTTAGTACACCCAATAAAGGATTTGGAAATTGAAAGAAGAGTTTTAGATTGGCGTCATTTCTTTTTGTGTAATACTCTGGAAAAAACATTGACAACTATGATGAACAGGGAGAAGGAAAATTCCTTGATGCATATCATTCCTCTTTTCACCTTAATTTGTTTTTGTATCTTTAAATTTTCATCATTGTGTTGTTTGAATTCTTCATCCGGAACATTTAGTCCTACTATTTTCCAATAAAACTAATCTATTATCAGTGTACATCTATTTCCATATTTTGCTGTTTGCCTTAAGTTGTAATAGATCGATCACTTACTCCGCTGACTTAAGACTCTCAGTTATTTGGGAGAAGGGTGAGACTCTCAGGAGAAGTGGATCGCCTTAACCCATTCCCACAACAAAGTTTTAGACTGGTCCGAATTGAAACAAGAGGACCATGATGGTTCTAAATCGCTCACTTGTACAGTACTTTATAGTATGGCCGCCATCATAGCGCAGTTGGTAGCGCGTCGGACTGTCAATCTAGAGGTCCCGGGTTCGATCCCCGATGGCGGCACTCATCCTTTCCGGCTATTTGTCTCTCACCAATGGGTCGATAATCATAGACCTATGTGGGATAGCAGCTGGGGGCTAGGAAAGGATGTAATGGTAGTACTAGTGTGAGAAATACCAGGATTCCATTGTTAGGTGCTCCAGCCGCCGGGATATAACTGAAAGATTGTTGAAAGCGGCGTAAAACCCCATTCAAACAAAAAACTTTATAGTATAAGAAAGACACAACTTGAGCAAAATAAATAAAACAAATATAAGATTTTGGGCTTTGTACAAAACAATCCAGTAATGCTTTACAATAAGAATGAATTCCTTTGGCTTCATAGTTTAATCGATTACCAAACTATCCCAGAATTTGTCACCCTCAGGGAAAAAGGTTTAAAAAAGCATTGTGAAAAAGCAAGCAATTTCTGCATTTCTATTTAAGAAGAATCCTTTCAATGCGATTAAGGCAATTTTCAATCCCAGGAGCAGAGACATTTTTTATCCTAAGAGCATATTTTCCTGTAACATAGTACAAAATTATTTAGTCATGCTACATACCAAATATGAATGCCCTTCATCTATATTTCAGAAGGAGAAGACTTTTGAAGTTGCTCTAATTGGGTGTTTTCCAAAATTTTGGACCTCTGGGGCAGTGCTATGTTTTATCCCAGGGCTAAGATTTTAGCTAACATAGTAGAGAACCATCTGGTTATGTTATAAATCAAATACTTTAGACTTTGTAGATTTAAGGGAGAAAAATGTTGAACATGGTCTAATTGTGCATTTTTACGAACTTTGGACACCCAGAGAAGGCTGTTTTTTAACCTACAGGCATAATTTAATCAAAATTGATAGATAACAGCCAGGCTATGCTACACTCAAAATATAAATGCCCTCTGCCTTAAAATGAAGAATTTTTTTCAACATACTCAAATTTTGCGTTTTTTCCAAATTTTTGGACCCCTAGTCAGGGCTGTTTTTGACCCTTGGATGAAAACTTTTTGTGATATAGTACAAAACCATCTAGTTATGCTACATACCAAATATGAATATCCTAGACCTTATAGTTTAAGAGGAGAAGCCTTTTGAAATTGCTCTTATTAAGAATTTTTCCAAACTTAGGACCTCAGGGGCGGGGCCATTTTTGACCCTAGAGATTAAATATTTAAAAACCTGATAGAGAACCATATGATTAAGCTCTTTACAAAATATAAAGGCCTTTGACCTTGTAGTCTATGAAAAAAACAACATCAAAGATTTACTAAAATTTCCAATTTTCATATGCCGCGGCAACCAGAGGTTTTCACGGAAAGAAATTCTTTTAACAACTTTTTAAGAGCTTCATCCAAGGAACATCCAGGCAAAGTTTCAGCTTGATTGGCCAACTGGTTTAGGAGAAAAAAATTTTAAAGATATTTAAAGAATTACTAAAGATTCCCATTTTAATATGCCACGGTTACAAGAGTTTTTGACGAAATTAAATTTCCTTTTAACAACTTTTGAAGAGCTTCACCCAATGTACATCCCTGCAAAGTTTCAGCTTGATTGGCCAACTGGTTTAGGAGAAGAAGATTTTTAAAGATATTAAAAGAATTACTAAAGATTCCCATTTTGATATGCCGCGGCAACCAGAGTTTTTGATGGAAATTAAATTCTTTTAACAACTTTTGAAGAGCTTCACCCAATAAACATCCCTGCAAAGTTTCAGCTTGATTGGCCAACTGGTTTAGGAGGAGAAGATTTTTAAAGATATTTAAAGAATTACTAAAGATTCCCATTTTCAAATGCCGCGGCAACCAGAGTTTTTGATGGAATTAAATTCTTTTAACAACTTTTGAAGAACTTCACCCAAGGAATATCCCTGCGAGGTTTCAGCTTGATTGGCCTACTGGTTTAGGAGGAGAAGATTTTTAAAGAAATTGTGGACAGACGGACGGACGGACGACGGACAATGACCGATCACAATAGCTCACCTCGCACTTTGTGCTCAGGTGAGCTAAAAAGCCATGTTTTTCAACCTATTTATATGAAGGAACCCGAAAAAGAGTCAACCGAGGATCACTCCTGCAAGATTTGTTTGAAATCTCTCAACAGGGTTCTCATCAGAAGATTTATAGAATATATTCCATATACGAAAATTAGTTATCCCCCCAACAAAAATCCATGTTTTTCATCCAATCAAATTCATTGAAAAATCGAATAAAAGGTAATTGCTGTGAAATTTGGTTCAAATGAATCAAATGGGTTTTGAGAATATAGATTTTTTAAGTAACCACTATATACCATATATGGAAGTAAGCCATGTTTATCATCTGATCCAATATGGTTTGAAGGAATCTGATAAAGGGTCACCGATTGATCATTCCCGTAAAATTTGCTTGAAATCCATCTAATGCTTGCTAAGAAGATTTTTAAAGGTTTCACCATATATGGAAATTAGCCTTGCCCATTTAAATCATGTTTTCCATCTGATCAAAATTCTTGGAAGGAATTTGTTAAAGGGTCACCCAAGGATTGATTCTGTGAAATTTGGTTGAATTCCATTCAGTTCTTTCATAGAAGAAGATTTTTAAAGTTTAAGCTTACTGACGGACGCCTGTATTATAGACACAACTCCATGACAAGAGCTTGCTGGCCCTTGCCCAGTGGAGATAATAATTGACATAAAGGATTGAACATGCCCATTTTCAATAGAGTTCATCCGTATGATCCAAACAACTTGATCACGTGTATGAGTAAAAAATTTTGCCACCAGAGCATAAACAAGAAATTGTCATTGAGGCCCTGTGTCCCATGTTTCAAAACCAAACCCAGTTTTCATAGGGTTCATCCTGATGATCTGCCAAAAATTCTGATAAGGTTTCAGAAGAAAATTGAGCAAAATTCTGTCGGTGTAAATACTTAAATTGTTCACATAAATATAGTACAGAATTTCAAGAATCACAAAAAGTAACGTTGAGTAATTTATGCTTTAGTAAGCTAAATGGGGGAGCATTCAACATAAGCAACAAGCAATTACTATGGATTAATTTGTTATTAAACAGCTACAGTATTGACTGATTCACCATATCATAATATACAAAGAAAATGATGACTACTGATATAACAAATACATTGTAAAGAACAAATTTCAGAGAAATTCACCTTTCATAGTGACATTAACGAGGAATGGTATCTAAAAATTAAGGGGTAGCTTGCCCCACCCACTGAGCTCCAACAGGAAGTTCCACTTAGATATTAAACTGCCTAGCTTTGCAACATTTATGGCTAGTAAGTGATATGTAATAATAAGAGCACCTACGGGTGCCTACGCTCAGCTATTGGGTGATGGATAGTGGATAAATGCATCTAAAGTTATCCCCCTTGACAGTATAGTTTGCTCTCTTGATAGTGAACAGGTGTGACAAGTTTCAAGTGAATGCCTTTAGTACAACCAGAGATATCACAAAATGTCAAAAGTTTTCGGACAACAACAACGACACCAAGGCTATAGCAATACCTCTGGTTTTCTCCGAAAACAGCCAAGCTAAAATGTATTACAGGCGCTTGAGTGCCTGAATTGCTCCACAGGCCTGATTGTACTGATTAAGCAGATGGTGTTTTCAGGAATCATATTCACCATGTGTGGCAAATTAATCTTAATTTTTCAACCTTTTCATTGTTTTACAAAAGTCAATTAATTTACAAAGTTAGATGTACTAGATGGTTGTCCCAGGACAACTGCTGTCGAACTTTTGTAGGTAGCATGCTCCAGATAAGCATAATTTTAGTGTTTGACCTTGAGCTTAGATCTTGACTTTGAAGCTGTCCAAAAGATTCTTTCAAATGACACATATACTCATGATGGAGAATAATTGTGCCAAGTTATTTTGAAATCCATCCATAATTATGGAGAAATGCTCTGGACAAGCACAATTTTAGTGTTTGACCTTGAGCCGTGACCTTGAACTTGAAGCTATCCATTCTTTCAAATGGCACATCTACTCATGATAGAGAATGATTGTGCCAAGTTATTTTGAAATCCATTCATAATTGTAGGAGAAATGCTCCGGACAAGCACAATTTTAGTGTTTGACCTTGAGCCGTGACCTTAAACTTGAAGCTATCCAAAAATTCTTTCAGATGGCACATCTACTCATGATGGAGAAAAATTGTGCCAAGTTATTTTGAAATCCATCCATAATTGTAGGAGAAATGTCTGGACAAATTCAGACGGACAGACTAACAGACTAACGCACATACACCAACTTGTCATAGTAACTACTATGTCTTGCACACCACAAGCAGGCTTGACAAAAAGGTATTTACAATTTTTTTAAAAAAAGATCACTGGATACCATATATGGACATAACCCACAACCATAAAAGCCATGTTTTCAATCTATCAAAATTTATTGATGGAATCTGAAAATAAGACACCAGAGGCTCATTCCAGTGAAATTTGATTGAAATCAATCAACTGTTTTATAAGAAAGAGATTTTCAAATCTTTCACCAAATATGGAAATTTGGGTAACCAAATGATCATTCCTGTAAAATAAGGTTGAAACCCACCCACTGTTTTCTGAGAATTTTTTTTTTTAAAGGTTTTACTATATATGGAAATCAGCCATGCCCATTAAAGCCATGTTTTTCATCCGATCAAAATTAGTTGAAGGAATCTGATAAAAGGATAATTCCTGTAATATTTGGTTGAAATCCATCAATTGGTTTATGAGAAAAAGATTTTTAAAGATTTCTCCATATATGAAAATTAGCTATGCCCATTCAAGCCATGTTTTTCAACTAATCAAAATTCTTTGAAAAAACCTGATAAAGGGTTACCCAAGGATCATTTCTGTGAAATTTGGTTGAATTCTGTTCAGTACTTTCTGAGGAGAAAATTTTTAAATTTTTAACAGACTCTCAACTGACACAAGGCCATGACAAAAGCTTGCTGGCTTTCAGCCAGTGGAGCTAAAAATGGTTGGTTGGCTACCTAACCATAGAAACTATAGCTTGAATTGTTAAGTCGCAAAACCAACAAACAAGAGGGCCGTTGGCCCTAGGGCGCTCACCTGAGATAAAGGCTCTTTTTCTTTCAAAGGTCTAATTTCATGTTAAGGTTAGGATCATGAGACAACTGGGCCACGATTGGAAGCGGAAACTTTTTCCATGGGTTTTAATTTCAGAAATAAGAAAGAAGTCTGTGAACTTATGCTTCATGCCTATACCACCACACCCCCCCCCCCCGGGTCTGCCCCTAGAGACCCGAGGATCATGATTTTAGCTATTTTGAAAGAGGTCAATATACTGATGCTTCATGCAAAATATCAAGGCTGTACGCCTTCTGGGTCAGGAGGAGAAGATTCTTAAAGATTATTTTGAAATTTCACTTTTGTTGCCATGGCAACCAGAGTTTTTAACGGATTTCAATTCTTTTAGCTAGTTTTAAGGGGGACCACCTAAGGAACATTTCTGCAAAATTTGGTTCAAATTGGCCCAGTGGTTTGGGAGGAGATGTCATTTTAAATATTGTTCTTTATTTCTATGTAAACCCCACCCCCCTGGGGCTCCGCCCCTGGGGACCCGAGGATCATGATTTTAGCTCTTTTGAAAGAGGTCAATATACTGATGCTTCATGCAAAATATCAAGGCTCTACGCTGTCTTGGTCAGAAGGAGATGATTTTTAAAGATTATTTTAAAATTTCACTTTTGATGCCATGGCAACCAGAGTTTTTAACAGATTTCAATTCTTTTAGCTTTTTTTGAAGGGGACCACCTAAGCAACATTTCTGCCAAATTTTGTTCAAATCGGCCCAGTGGTTTGAGAGGAGATGTCATTTAAAAAATCATTCTTTATTTCTATATAAACCCCACCCTCCTGGGGCTCCGCCCCTGGGGACCCGAGGATCATGATTTTAGCTATTTTCAAAGAGGTCAATATACTGATGCTTCATGCAAAATATCAAGGCTCTACGCCTTCTGGATCAGAAGGAGAAGATTTTTAAAGATTATTCTAAATTTTCACTTTTGTTGCCACAACCAGAGTTTTAAACAGATTTCAATTCTTTTAGCTATTTTTGAAGGGGACCACCTAAGCAACATCTCTGCCAAATTTGGTTCAAATTGGCCCAGTGGTTTGAGAGGAGATGTCATATAAAAAATCGTTCTTTATTTCTATATAAACCCAACCCCCCTGGGGCTCCGCCCCTTGGGACCCGAGGATCATGATTTTAGCTATTTTGAAAGAGGTCAATATACTGATGCTTCATGCAAAATATCCAGGCTCTACGCCTTCTGGGTCAGGAGGAGAAGATTTTTAAAGATTATTTTAAAATTTCACTTTTGTTGCCATAGCAACCAGAGTTTTTAACAGATTTCAATTCTTTTAGCTATTTTTGAAGGGGACCACCTAAGGAACATTTCTGCCAAATTTTGATCAAATTGGCCCAGTGGTTTAGGAGGAGATGTCGTTTAAAGAAATTGTTGACGGACGACGCACGCCGGACGCCGGACGGACGCCGGACAAAAGACGATCACAATAGCTCACTTGAGCACTACGTGCTCAGGTGAGCTAAAAACGTCACTTTGATGTCAGCCAATAACTGAGTTCAAAGATCACTTCCTGTCTAAATAATTGATCTGATTGGTTGTTGATGCTTTGTTTGAAAGCAATGATCTATCCATTATACAGCTAAGCATAGCTCCAGATAGAGGGATGTTAATTTTAAATTGTAGAATTTTGTTATTCCTCCATCAAACTTATCAAGATGATTCCAATGAGTACCAACAGCATAGGGTTTGGAGGCAAATAAATAGATTTAAACATCACCACTCCCTCTTATCTGGAGTTTTGGCTAAGACTGTATTGTACAAAACACAATATCTTAGTCATTCCCACACATTCGTGCTTTTTACACTTCCCAAGAAAAAAGCATTGGAAATCATTGTGGAAAATGAAGAAATTGCTTGTACCAACTGGTAATTGATTGAACTCAAACTCCCACCAGATTGTATTTAACAGATATATGCTTTGAATCAAATGTATGGTAATTATGCAGTGTTAACCGAGGTGGGCCTTTGAAAAATGATAGTTCTCATGATAAATGCAGTAGCTGTTGGTTTAATACCTTTTCTCTTTTTTTTGCATTTACAGAGTCCCAGTTAAGAATAAGTCATAAGAATTCAAGTCTGATATTTTGCTTTCAAACTCTATATTGTAAGATGATTTCAATTATTACCTACAAAGTAGGGTTTGATGAATCATTAATTGAATTTCAAATTTATATCTAATCCAAATGCCGTATAATACAATTCTAGATTCAAGTGTTTTGGCTTATCTTTTTCTTCTTCATACTTCCATGAACAAAACTTTGAGCACAAAACTACTTTTCATGCGAACAAAGTAGACCCATAGAAATTTACTCATTATTAGTAAATTATTTGCTTTTTCATGCCTGGTGACATTAAATTATACGAAATGAGGAAAACATATTTTATTTTCACTGAGGTATGAAGCTTAAAACTTCATCACACTAATGTGTGAATCTGATTGGTGTATTCATAGTGTGTACTTAGTTTTTAGGTTCAAACCTTCAATGAAAACAAAATATATTCTCTTGTTTTCTAAATCATAAAATGTAGTTGTGTCATTAAACATACATGGATTTTTCTAATGATCAATTATTGACAAATCACTGGACATACCAATGACCTCTGACATGGTAGTTAAACTGAGTTAATTACCAGGTGACAAAATTAAAGACAGGTCCAAATTGAAAGAGGATGCAGATGACCATTTTTAGTCAATAAAATTCATAAGTCTTTGTCTTTTTGGGAAGAAAATACTGTGGGCAATGAAGAAATTGCTTGAAACAAGTAATTTCTTCATCATCCACAATGTTTCCCAAATCCTTTTTCTTTAACCCATTACCAGACGGCAAAGTTTTAGACTGGTCTAAATTGAAAGGAGTTGCAGACAACAGCTTAAAGTTGATGATATTTTAGATTTTTTCAGCTTTTCTTGATGGGTGTCCAAAAGTGTCACTGTGTAGGAATGGGTTAAGAGTGTAAAAAATTGTCACCAATTTGGAATGGGTTAGGGTAAATCACTGTTTGGGGCCTAAATGTCCTGATTATAACTGTGAAGTCGCCAAACCACCAAAATACTTAACATAAATGTCGAAGTTCATAGTTTACTTCCGGTTTAAATGAATGATTTGATTGGTCAATTGATGTTTTGATTGACAGCAGTGATCTAGTTATTGTGTTATGGTATTTTTTTCCTTTAACCCATTCCCACCCAATGACACTTATTGACACCCACTAAAGATAAGCAATTTGGAAATTATTGTGGAAAATGAAGAAATAAATTTATACAAGCAATTTCTTCATTTTCCACTATGTTTTCTACCAAGAAAGTTGAAAAAAATCTAGATTTTCATCAACTTTATATTGTTGTCAGAGATACCTTAATCTTTGTCCTGCTGAATATTTTTCCTCTTTTCATTATATTTCAAAACTTTGACATAATTAGATCAATCTTGCAATCAAAGATTTTCCCCAAAACAACAACAGTCAGCTGGTAGTGTAGGCTAAGATCAGACTGCACATCTGTGCAGGCTGATCTTCGTCTATACACTTGCCAAAGCCATTGTCAAAGCAGGAATATTCTGGGATCAGCATGACAAGGGTTCATCTTTCGACTAAAACCCATACTAGGTATTTTTATATGCCCTTCTATCAAGATGGAACATGGAAGCAGAGAAAACAAAACAATTTACTTGGTCAACCCATTACAACACAATAAAGTTTCACACAAGGGAAAAGGAGGCATTGTTTGTGACAAGCAATTTCTTCATTTTCCATAATCCTTTCCAAAGCCTTTTTTCTTGAGAGGTGTAACAAAGTGATAAGGTGTGGGAATGAGTGAAGTGGATACCCTGCAATCTGATCATAATAAATGCTTCTGGCAAAATACTCAATACAATCATCCAATCCACTGGTAGAAAAACTTCATACTTTCTCTGTAACAGCAATAAAACTTGCATATATACAGCTTAAATCCTTGTAATTTATGTCTTCTTTATCATTTACAATATTTTAGTAATCTAAACACAAGACAGTTTTGAAAACGTTGTGGAAAATAAAGAAATTGCTTTTATCAATTTATTTTATTTCCTAATGGCTTTTTTTTTTAGACTATTACCACTTCAATTAAAACTTTTAAATCTCAATTTTAATTTGTAGTCTGCAATTTCTTTGAATTTGGATATATCTGAATTTTTTTCTGACAAGTAATGGTTACAAGAAACCAGCTAATTTTTGAGGTTTACAGAAAAACTCTTAAGTTAATAGAAATGGGATACAGTGAAAACCTCTTAACCCATTACCAGACAGCAAAATTTTAGACTTGTCCAAATTGAAAGGAGTTGCTGACGACAGTTTAAAGTTGATGAAAATTTAGATTATTCAACTTTCAGGGTAGAAAACATTTGGAAAACATTTCCACGTTTTCCTATGTTTTTTTTATTGAGGGGCGTCAAAAAGAATCATTGTGTGGGAATGGGCTTATTACATATCTATTTTGGTTAGATGTTGCAAAAAACCTGTGATACACAATGCCCCTGTAACAACCTTTTTTTCGGAAATTTGAACTTGATAAGTCAACTAGATGTTCATGGAAGACATTGACCTTACGAGGCCTAAGCAAGGAACTTATATTCCAAATAAGAGCAGGTATCTGCAACTTTAACCCATTCCTACACAATCCAGATTTCTAAGCCCCTCAAAAGAATGGGTGAAGAATATTTTTGTGCAATGAAAATTGCTTGTAACAAGTAATTTTTTCAATGTCCACAAGTTTTCTACCCTGAAAGGCAAAGATGTTTTAAATTTCAACAACTTAAAATTGTTGTCTGAAACATCTTTCAAATTGGATAAGTCTAAAATTTTGTTGTGTCGAAATGGATTAAAAGAGCAAAAAATTAAATTTTTGCATTGAGTGTACAAAATCGTGCACAAATCAAGTTGTAATTAAGCAGTCTGATTAGGATTGTAATTGACAGATCTCTTGGTATGCCCACTGACATCATTTTGACATTGCAGTAAGACTGAGATATAAACCCTGAATATTCCTGTTTTGACGGTTGGTATAGACAAAGATCAGCCTGTATATGAGTGCAGTCTGATCTTGGTCTTCACCTTCTGCTTGTACCCTTTTGTGTAGAGTTGTTCAAATAATAAATTTTCAAAAGGAATATTGACCCTCATTAAGATTTCCAGTGCTACAAGTCCTTTGATTTTAAAGTGATTCTGTATAGAATTTTAATTCAGCATGACAAGGGTTAAACTACTTTAGTTTATAAAATTCATTGTAAAAGAACATAGAAAAAAAGCATATCATAACTACAGCTTAAAAAAGCAGTTACTGTGAAGTTTAACTTCCCAAACCAACAAAAATAGTTGTCTAAATGAATGATTTGTCAAGCCATTTGTTGATTGACAGTCTTTTAATTAAGAAGAATCCATTCTTAGAATCCATTTTTTCAAGTCATTTTTAATGCTATGTGCAGAGCTCTAGATAGAGGGGAGTGATGACAATCTGAATTCATAATTTCTTTGCCATACTGTATATTGGAAGTCATTGCATGTTACAAGCAATTTCTCCTTTTCCCACAAAGTTTTCCATATTTCTTAAGGGTGTCAAAAAGCAGGATTGTGTGGCAATGGGCTAATCAGATCCATGATCATTTGTTTGAACACACTTTAACTGTCTGAATTAGCCAGAAAAATAAACTTCTCTCCTGGACAGAAAACAGGCGCTATACAACATTTATGATATTTACTAAAATACATGTATAAAATTACTTGTAAAAAAGTTAACAATATTGAAACCTAATCATAGCTCACTTCCAAAAACTTATACCTACAACATGATGCAAGCTGTAGCTACAAACTTTTCAGTAGACCAACAACATCCCTAAACTATGTACACATACTTTCTACAAAACATAAAAGACACTTTATTTTCATCTATAAGACCATTCGCAATGTTCAAAATAACAAATTAGCAAATTAGGGTGGGGTGATTTTCATTTACTTGGTATGTTTGTGAAAAGAATAACTCTATCTTTTTTTAAGAATAACTTCTTTTTGAAGTATTAATTTTTTTTCTTGGTCTGAAAAGGTAATGATTTTTTTCTTCAAAATCTAATGATTTAAACAAATATTTTGAAATTGAGTTATTCTGAATTTTTTTCAAAATCATTAACTTTTTTTAATAATAGAAGGTGGTGTCTTTTTTGCACTTGCACTTTTGATAGAAATAGAAGAAATTTCATTCTAGCATACTTGGCATTGGTTTGTTATCAAATGTACATACATTGTACTGGTATTTGCTTTAAAACAGCTCAATTCCATTGAAATTCTCAAAGCCACTTTTAACCCATTACCAGACAGCAAAATTTTAGACTGGTCGAAATTTAAAAGGAGTTGCAGACGGCAATTTGAAGCTTATGGAATTATAATTTTTTTCACCTTTCTGGATAGAAAACATTGTGCAAAATGTAACAAGCAATGTCTTCATTTTATAGAATGTTTTCCCAATTGTTTATCTTGAGGGGCTTCCAAAAGCTTCACTGTGTGGGAAGGGTTAAACAAGAATATAATATGTGGATGCCCAGCTGTTGGATGCTGGATTGGGAAAATAATTACCAAGTTGAAAGAAGGGAATAATTCGTACACAAATTCCTTTAAAGTTGCCGCCCTAGATAGTTATAAATGCTAATTTGATGGCATTTTTATGTCCCTAAAGAAAAAGGCTGTGGTAAACATTGCTGAAAATGATGAAATTATATGTTACAAACAATTTCTTGATTATTCAAAGTGTTTTCTACCAAAAAAGTTCAAAGATTTTTAATTTTCATCAGCTTGAAATAGTTGTCTGCAGTCTGCATCTTCTTTCAATTTGGACCAGTCTAAAATTTTGTGTGGTATTGTTTAAATGCAAGGCTTTACATCTTACTCCTATGAACATGGACGATAGGACACTTCCTTTAACCCTTTCTCACACTATCCAAGATCTTTATGCCCCTCACAAAAAATGCTTTGGAAAATATTGTAGACAATGAACAAATTGTAAAAATCAGTTTTTTGTCTACAATGTTTTCTAACCAAAAAGACAAATATTTTTTAAATTTTACGAAATTGATATTGTCATTTGCAACTTTTTTCAATTAGACTAAAATGTTGTTGTTTGGAGAGGGGCTAATATTTTGATTATGCAAGCTCAAGGTTCAGGTATGTTTGCAGACAGCCTGTATTCACTGTATTTTCAAATAAAAGCTTTGTTTTCTTTCAAATAATTCTTCCTCGGAATCTCTTTAGTGTGGTAATGTGTTGTAAACAGACTTCCAGGTTGCATCATGATCAAACAAATCATTTTGAGATGTTACCTGCAAAACCTCCAAGAATTCAACACCAGTGAGAATTTATCTTTTATAGTTCTTATCAATTAGTCTAATAGGGGTTTGATATTTTAGTTTACATTTCAAAGATGATATCTGTGTGACTTTTCATAACTTTTCCCTTGAAAATTAATGATAAACATACTTTAAACGCCACACCACTTTTCTTCTCAATAACCTTATTATAATTATGTTTTGATAACATATGATCAAATCATTTCAATTTAATGGCCCTTTAGCCCCAAAACTAGTCATTAGGAAAGTTGATTCCCAACTTCCAAGTCAACACATTGATGGTGCTATACTTCAACTTCACAGCCTTGCTCAACTTCAAGTTCATAGCCATAAAGTCAGCGATTACATTCATACTTTGATTGCATTCATTAAATTTGGACACAAGTACATGACTGCCAGTGGCTCTCCATCTTCTTCTTCAACTTCTTCCATCTTGATATAAAACTCATGTGCCTTCTTGTGCGTCATCATTTCAGCTTCAGTTGGAATTTCCTCAGCACATTCTCGGCACGTCAGAAGACCATGAAACTCACGGTGTTTGAAGTATTCTTCCTCGCTGTGCTCCTCCCATCGACATGTACTACACTGCCAATAGTTCTTATGGATCTGACGATGCTTGAACATTTCTTCATCCGATTTAAAATCATGATGACAGATGTCACAAAAGTAAACTCTGGAAGCTAAATTTTTTGATTTCTTTTCTTTACATATATGAGTAGCTAATTCCTGCCGATCTTCGCACCAGCGTGTACATGAAGTGCATTTATATGTTCCCTTCTTGGTGTGGACTTCCTTGTGTTTACAGAGCTGGTTGTATGTATTAAAACGTCTCATACAGAGGTCACATTTCTTAAGTTTGTCCATCATATGTAAATATTGATGTTCAGCAAGCAAGGTTTTAGTAGAATAGCAGGCCTTACACTCCATGCATTGATATTGTACAATAAACTCAGAGGCATGCACTTCACGTTTATGCTCTGTTAATTTCTCCCGCGTTGGGAAGATCTTAGAGCAGCGTGGGGCATTACACGGGAATAGCTCATTTGGTTTCATTTGAAGCTTGTGCTTGTTCAGAACATGATGCTTCATCTCCATCTGAGTCAGGCATTTGAACGTACAAAACTTCTGGGCACACGAGACCCATTGTCTTCCTGTTGGTGTACTGGTTTGTGTTTGGGGTGGATGGTATTTAGCCTTATGGACCAGCATTTCTTGCATATCTTTCAACTGTAAATTACACTGAGTGCATGTGTAGGTGTAGGGAAGTCCACACAATTGTTTATGTTTCTGAAGATCTATAAGATACCCAAATGAGCTGCCACACTTATTACAGTTAAATGTCACCTGATTTTTTGCATGCTTCATCCTCTTATGTTCCAGATAGGCAAACCTATTTGTAAGAACAAATTGACAAATTTCGCAACGGAATGTCTCCATCCCCGGCCGACCAAGTTTATTATCACTCCCATGGGCCGTCTCCTGATGGGAAATAAACTGACCTGCCGTATTGAAAAATGTTCCACAGACACCACACTCAAACAACCCCTTCATTGGATTATTATTTTCAAGACCATCCACTTTTGGAGTCACACTCGCCAATATATTCCGATACATCTGTTGTGATGGCTGTGGTGCCTTTGGTAAAATAGGCTTAGTATTGAAGTTAATAATTGGTCGAATGGGGGTGGTTGGTTTCTGCAGTGATTGGGCATATTTGGCCATGGCACTAGCTATGGCTGCATTTGATTCTTTCAGTTTGTTTGATGATCCTGAAGAACGTCTACGTTTTGGGACATTAATCTGGTGGTCATAAGGCTCTTCTTCTTCATCATCCTTGTATTCATCGTCAACGTCGTCCATGACATCTTCCGCGTAACTTACCTGCACAATAAAAAAAACAGTTCTATAGTTGATTGCAAATTTGTTGTAAGTATCTATACAATACAAAGATGCTTGCAACAGTGTTTCAATCATAGCACAACTTGTCACCAAGCAAACTAAATAGCTAGTTAACCCATTCCCACACAGTGACGCTTTAGGACGCCCCTCAAGAAAGCATTAGGGAAAATATTGTGTAAAATGTTTTCTATTCAAAGAGTTAAAAAATCTTAAATTTCATGAACTTATTATTGTCACCTGCAAGTTCTTTCAATTTGGACCAGTCTAAAATATTGCTATGTGGTAATGGATTAAGTTAGTAATTAAAGATGGAGTAGTCTTGCCCATATCAGATTTTTTTGATTGAGAAAGAAATAGAACATATTTTACCACTTTGATCATTCCTCTTTATTCTACTCCATGGAAAATACATCAAATATGTGGACCAATTATAGGTCAAAGATAAAAATAGGGATGGGAACAAATAGCAAAATTAATATCTGAATATTTGTTTTGATTATTTGAATATATTTGAATATTCGTTTTTCATTAAGTCAAAACCAGATGTCTGAATATTGGTTATATCCGAGCAATTTTCTGTCTAATGGTTGACAATTTCCTTATTTCTAAATGCATTTAGCTTATAACTATTTCATGTTTGAATAATATTTTTTCTTTTTGTTTGTTTCACATTCTTCAAAAATTCAACTACTATCCAAGTATGAACATCAAGCACAATCAATGTTAAAACAAGAGGGCCAGAATGGCCCTAAAATCGCTCACCTGACTAATGTAAGATGATTCAAAATTGAAATTGGCCCAATGGTTACTGAGGAGAAGATGTTTAAAGATTTCAAAGTAAAAACTGCCCTACCCTTCCAAGCCCTTATTTGGTCATCAATCAAAATTCTAGAACAACTTTTGAAAAGGGTCACTCAATGAACATTCATACCAAATTTGGTTGAAATTGGCCCAATAGTTACTGAGGAGAAGATGTTTAAAGATTTCAAAGTCAAAAAAGTGCCTGACCCTGCCACGCCCATATTTGGGCATAAATCAAAATTCCACGAACAACTTTTGAAAAGGGTCACCAAAGCAACATTCATGCAAAGCTTGGTTGAAATTGACCAAATGGTTACTGAGGATAAGATGTTTAAAGATTTCAAAGTTAAAAAAACTGCCACGCCCATATTTGGGCATAAATCAAAATTCTGCGAACAACTTTTGAAAAGGGTCACCCAAGGAACATTCATACCAAATTTGGTTGTAATTGGCCCAATAGTTACTGAGGAGAAGATGTTTAAAGATTTCAAAGTCAAAAACTGCCACGCCCATATTTGGGCGTGAAACGAAATTCTGCAAAACAACATTTAAAAAGGGTCACCCAAGGAACATTCATACCAAGTTTGGTTGAAATTGGCCCAATGGTTCCTGAGGTGTAGATGTTTAAAGATTTCAAAGTCAAAAACTGCCACGCCCGGCCACGCACATATTTGGGCATAAATCAAAATTCTGTGAACAACTTTTAAAAAGGGTCATCCAAGGAACATTCATGCCAAGTTTGGATGAAATTGGCCCAATGGTTACTGAGGAGAAGATGTTTAAAGATTTCTAAGTCAAAAACTGCCACGCCCATATTTGGGCATAAATCAAAATTCTGCGAACAACTTTTAGAAAAGGGTCATCCAAGGAACATTCATGCCAAGTTTGGATGAAATTGGCCCAATGGTTACTGAGGAGAAGATGTTTAAAGATTTCTAAGTCAAAAACTGCCACGCCCTGCCACGCCCATATTTGGGCGTAAATCAAAATTCCACGAACAACTTTTGAAAAGGGTCACCAAAGGAACATTCATGCCAAATTTGGTTGAAATTGGCCCAATGGTTACTGAGGAGAAGATGTTTAAAGATTCCTAAGTCAAAAACTGCCACGCCCTGCCACGCCCATATTTGGGCATAAATCAAAAATCCGCGAACAACTTTTGAAAAGGGTGACCCAAGGAACATTCATACCAAATTTGGTTGAAATTGGCCCAATGGTTACTGGGGAGAAGATGTTTAAAGATTTCTAAGTTAAAAACTGCCACGCCCTGCCACGCCCATATTTGTGGGTCAATCAAAAATCTGCGAACAACTTTTGAGAAGGGTCACCCAAGGAACATTCCTACCAAGTTTGGTTGAATTCCGCCCAGTGGTTACTGAGGAGAAGATGTTTAAAGAATTGTTGACGACTTCCGACGCACGACAGACAAAAGGTGATACCAAAAGCTCACCTTGAGCACGTTGTGCTCAGGTGAGCTAAAAATCCGTCAAAATGTCGACAGATGAACCATACCACGACTACCATGAACAAGAGGGCCAGTCCTTCTTTATTTCTATATAAGCCCCACCCTAGGGTAAGGGTTAGCCCTAACCCAAACCCTAGAGGGTAATGATTTTCGCAATTCTGAAAAAGGTCAATGTACTGATGCTTCATGCAAAATATCAAGACTATAGGCCCTCTGGGTTAGGAGGAGATCATTTCTAAAGATTTTATTTAAATTTCAGTTTTGTTACCATGGCAACCAGTTTAACAGATTTCAATTCTTTTAGCAATTTTCATAGGGCACCACCCAAGAAACATTTTGGCCAAATTTGGTTAAAACCCGCCAAGTGGTTTGAGATAAGATGTTGTTTTGAAAATCCTTCTTTATTTCCATATTAGCCCCATCCCCCATGGGGCTCTGCCCCTGGGTACCAGAGGGTGATGATTTTAGCTATTCCGAAAGAGGTCAATGTACTGCTGCTTCATGACAAATATCAATGCTCAACACCTCCTGGGTCAGAAGGAGATATTTTTTTAAGTTTTTATTAAAATTTCAGTTTTGTCACCATGGCTGAGTTTTTGACAGATTTCAAATCTTTTAGGTATTTTTAAAGGGCACCACCCAAGGAACATTCCTGCCAAATTTGGTTGAAGTCCACCAAGCAGTTTGGGAGGAGATGTTGTTTAAAAATTCTTCTTCAATTCTATATAACCCCCAACCCTCCTGGGGCTCCACTCCTGGGGGCCCGAGGGTGATGATTTTAGCAATTCTGAAATATGCCATTGTACTGCTGCTTCATGCCAAAAATCAAGGCTCTACACTTTCTGGGTCAGGAGGGGATAGTTTCAAAGTTTTTATTAAAATTTCAGTCTTGTTGCCATGGCAACAAGTATTTCTAACGGATTTAATCTTTAATCCAAATTTTAAAGGGAACCACCTAAGGAACATTCCTACCAAATTTGGTTGAAATCCCAACCCTTTGGGAGGAGATGTCATTTTAAGATTGTTGACACACAACGTTCGACTCACGACGTTTGCCGGACAGAGGACGATCAAATACCTAACCATGAGCACTTCATGCTCAGGTGAGCTTAAAATATTTCATCGATGGGTGACAAAAGTACTTTACTCAAGCTGTAATTACAATTTGTTGGTCACCTGATGACCATTTGATCAAAAAGAAAAATTCGACCATTTATCTCTCAAAAACTTTGTTTAATTGACACAGAGCGCGACAGTTACAATTCAAATCAGCCACAATCCTTGTCCTTAGAATTTGCATGCGCTGTTTGAGAACTCTCTAAATCTGCTGATTTTGACTGACCAAATTTCAGTCTACATCCTGTTCTATCAATGACTACAGAATTGACATCCTATTATATGTTACATTTGGAATAAGTGAGAGTCAATGGTGCATCAGATATCAATCAGAATTATTTCAATTTCCAATGCCTTCTTGACATGTGTATACTGTATGCCAAGTAATATTCTAACATTATAAATCACCTCAATATTTGAAACAATTTACCTTATTCAGGAAGTGTATAAAGAGACTTTGAATAAAAATGCTTTATGTCTTAAAAAATTATAAATATTCAAATTCAGAAATCGGATTCAAATATCTGCGGTAAAAAATAATATTCAAATATTTATTCCCATCCCTAGTAAAAAACTTGGGAGAAAAATAAGGAAATTAATTAATTGCTTGTGACAAGGAGTTTCTTCATTATCCACAATAATTTGAACCCCAAAAGACAATAGTTTTTAAAATTACACAAACTTGAAATTGTCATCAGCACTTTCTTTAACCCGTTCCCAGATAATCCCTCCTTTTTATGCCCCTCAAGGAAATAGTTTTGGAAAAAAATGTGGAAAATGGAGAAATTGCTTGTTACAAGCAATTGCTGCATTTTCATGAAAGTTTTCTACCCCAACAGACAAAGATTTTCAAAATCTTAACAATGTCAATTTGGGCCAGTCTAAAATTTCACAGTGTGGGAATGGGTTAAATATGAACCAGTTTTCTTGAAGGTGTACAAATCATGACTGCTTAAAAAAGAATTAATCAAAAGAATACTGAAAAGGAGCAGAATACCTTCTTCCTAGTCCTAAGTCGTTTTCTTGAATAGAAGTCCTCAGTTTTTGTTTTCTCATTATTAGTTTCAACTTCATCTTGAGGTTTAGAACTCCCTGTAAGTATACACAACAATCTTATAAAATGTCACAAGACAACAAATGGTTGAAAGCTTTGAATAAAAAATTTGAGATTGGCCAAGTGTCAAAGACAAAAAATTTAACCCTTTCCCGTTTTTTGAAATTTCAGACTGGTCCAAATTCAAAGAAGTTGCAGACGACAATAAAGATGGGACTCAATTTGAAATGATACCATCCTATGTGGTAGAAAATATTGTGGAAAAAGGAGAAATTGCTTGTTACAAGCAATTTCTTCTTTTTCCACAATATTTTCTCAAGTATAAAATAACAGTGTCGTAAAATCCCGGGTTTGACCAGGAAAGGGTTAAGATGGTGAAATTTAAAATGTCTTTGTTCCTGGTTTAAAATATTGTGAAAAATGAACAAATTGCTTATTACAAGCTATTTTTTCATTCTTTACAATGCTTTCCCTAGCAATTTTTTTTTGAGGTGTTAAAAATCAAAATTATGAGGGATTGGGTTAATGATATGAAATATGAGGTCATTGTATAATTGTTGACTAAACCATTCTTGTACTTTTATTTGCATACCAAAATAAATCAACATTTTTTTTTTAAACTTCAGTAACAGTTTTACCCATAACAACAAGAGCCATGTTGGACATGGCCATCCCCCGCCTTAAAAGCTTGATGGTAAACTGAAGCCATTAAATTTAGGCTTCTTGTGCACTGCATTTCTTCTCAATGAGTTAGCTATTATACTTTCAGAGATATACTCAGGACAAAATCTAAGTCTTTAAGAAAACAAAGGGCAATAACTTCATACTTGGATAGTAGTTGAATTCATATTCCATTTACAAGTGTCTCTAAAAGAAACTTAATCCATTACCAGACAACAAAGGAGATGTAGACAACACTTTCTAGTTGCTGTAATTTAAAAAGCCTTGGTCTTTTGATCTAGAAAAACAACTATGCAAACAGTGATCTGCCAAGGCTTTATTTTGCACCATTGTCTCAAAAGACACATTAATGTCACCAGTTTTTTAAGACAATATGGATTATGTCCCTTTGGTTCCAATTACCTTGCAACTGGTTAGTGCGATTCATCAATTTTGTAAAAATGCCCCTACAGTTTTAAGACCATGGGAACATTGTTCCTTTGCTTCCAAAGATAATTCAGGGCTCTGCAGAATGGGCGCCTCTGGCAAAGAAGTCACCTAGTTTTGTAAAACTTCACCCAAGTTGCTGATCAAAGCAAAATCGATTGATCGATTGATTGGGGTTTAACACCGCTTTTAACAGTAATTCAGTCGTATTGTGGCGGCTGGAGCACCTAACAATGGATTCCTGTATTTCTCACACCAGCACTACTACTACATCCTTTCCTAGCCTCAAGCTGCTATCCCACTTAGGTTTGCGATCATCCACCCATTGATGAGAGACAAACAAAGCGAAATCGAACTTGCCTAGAAAATATGGGAAGTTTCCTCGTTATGATAGACAAAAATCACATTTTTCCTGGAGGCTATCAAATTAGGGGACAGAAAAAAGGTTACATTCTTGCTTTAGTTGCACCTCTGTTGATTGGATTGTTGCAAGCCCCTGCATACCGCCACAAGTACACTTTTGGATGTCAAACCCTTTCCCTTCTGAAGATTCAGTTGTTTCTGTGGCACATCAAGTTTATTTTATCAATCTATGAGATTTGTTGTCAACTTTCAGGCAGTGAGAATAATGGTGGTTTTTATATCAAACGCCATGTCATTACCGTAGTCCAAAATTTGTTGCATAAAATCTTGGTGATGAAAACTGATTTTCCTGTAAAACTAAACAAGAGGACCATGATGGTCCTAAATTGCTCCCCCGAGTATGATGGTTCATGGCTTTATGATATCAACAAAATAGCAAAGCCCTCTGTCTTATTTTGGAAAGGATTTCTCTTTTAATCCTAGGTATATAGCAGGGCTCTGCAGACTCCCAGAATTTGGGGAGAAGTCACTTTTCACTAGTCTGAGAATTAGGAGAAGTTTTTCAAAATGGGGAGAAGTGGTGAGACTTTCAGGAGAAGTGGATCGCGTTAAAAATTAATCTTTTGCGCGTATTCCTCATTTCTATCAGAAAATAAAATAGCTTTACAACCAAGTACATGTAGTTGCATTTTATATTATGTATTATGCAATAAACAGAATATACTGCTTATCCTTTCAGTCCTCAATAAAGATCTTATTCCTGTGAACAAATACTTTTGTATTTTTCTTTCTTTAGGTTTGGGAATTCAAGAGTTTGATTCTGTATTTTTTTTTTAAATATTTCATAATAGATTCATATATAATAAAAAAAAGTCAACCAATAAAAAAATGCAAATAGTGTATAGGCAGTCTGAATGAAATGAGTAGTGTTTCTATTTGAAGCAGAAAATGAGAAAAGATTTTATTGTAACAACATGTATTCAATCAAACTATTACCAGAAGAAAGAATTCAGACTTGTACAAATTGAAAGAGCTTAAATAAGAAAGAAGGTGCCAAAGAGGGTAGAAACATGTGGGAAAAGGATAAATTGCTTGCTGCAAACATTTCCTCCTTTTTCCACAGTTTCCCATAAAAACATTTCAAGATGTCAACATGGGGGATTGTGTGGTAATGAGTTAAAGTCTGTGCACTTTACCTGATAACATATAAATGGCTAAAAATTGTCATTAATTGGTAAAAAAGGTCCTCTGTGATTAAGTAAGTTATAGTGTGTAAAGGGTAAGGGTTACTGCTCAGTTAACAAAACCAGACTGTGTACATGCAGAGATTTAAAGTTAACACAGGATAATTTGCTCCATTTTATAGGATTACATGTTATTTAAAGGAATTATTACCAACACAAGTAAGTGAAATTTAGTTTTTGGATAGAATGTATCATAACAAGAATTTCAGGAAAAGATCGTAGGAACCGTTAAATTGTTTGCCATAATTTTCTTCACTTGTTACAATTAAAGCAGATAACTCAAATTGAAGGATTCTAATGAAAATGAATTTACGCTACGTAGATTTTCGGCAGAATTATTTTTCATCAAGATTTCAAATCTTTTAAAAAAATTTTGACTTCTGGTAAATGACACGACGTCCGTAAATGTCGGCCATTATTCTCATTATGTGAAAGTAAGCAACAAATTTCGTAGACTGATGATAACTTAATTTACAGAAATAATTAAAACTTAGGAAGGGAAAGGATTTTAAATGAAGATTTCTAGTGCCGAGAGTATCACAGCATTGCCGAAACCAATCAGCGTAGGTGTGAATGAAGCAAGCATGTTGACTATTAGCTGCCAGAACATATCCCTATTTCTGATAATCTGCTGGCCTCGCAACTACAGTATCGATACACGCTTGATTTACGATCAAAGGGCTTCCGACCGACAGTTGTATAATTGCACACTGTCCCCTACTTTTATAGCAACTGGGCCAGATTTGGTTATCACCTATCGTATCCAGGCGACTTCCCGAAAATTCCAGGCGACTTCGACTTCGCTTTGATCAGCAAATCAGGCGAAGTTTTATGAAACCAGGCGACTTTTTCGCCTGAGTCGCCCACTCTGCAGAGCCCTGATATAGATGATCCCACCATATAGCACTACTTTCTTGAATATGGTAATGCTTTGAAGTATAGACAAATACATACTTAGTATAAAAGCTGTAAGCCTAACGCTTTAGGAGAAGAAGGTTTTCAAAGATAACATTATATATTCCTAACTAAAATTAGGGATTGAACAGAAAAGGGCTATTTTTTTAAGTGATTTGGTAGAATGTCAATGGCTGATGATATGTACCAAATATTAAAGCTCTAGGCTTTATGGTTTGGAAGAAGAAAATTTTCAAAGATTTCCTATTTTATTCCTATGTAAAATCAGGGATTGCACAGAAAATTGCTAATTTTCAGAGTGTTATAATTCTTTGAAATATTTTGGTAGACTGTCAATATATGATGATATGTATAAAATATCAAAGCTCTAGGCCTAATGGTTTGGGGAAGAAAATTTTTAAAGATTTCCTTCTTTATTTCTATGTAAAATCAGGGATCGCCCAGAAAAGGGCTAATTTTCAGAATACGGTCAATCTTTGAAGTATTTTGGTAATGGGTCTAAAGAAGATGATTTGTATTAAATATCTAAGCTCTAGGCCTTACCGCTTGGGAGGAGAAGATTTTCTAAGGTTTTTCACCCCGTTGCCATTGCAACCAGAGTTCTTCATGGATTTCAATTCTTTGAAGTATTTTGAAAGAGCATGACCTAAGGATCATTTCTGTGAAGTTTTGTTGAAATTCCATGGTTAGTTTAGGAGGAGAAGATTTTTTTGTAATTGTGAACGGACAGACAGACGGACGGATAACAGATGATGAACAATCACAATAGCTCAGGGTGAGCTAAAAATGAGGGGAAAATATGTCATTTAAAATTCATTCTTTCTTTCTATATAAACCCCATCCCCCAGGGGCTCCGCCCCTGGAGACCCGAGGATCATGATTTTAACTATTTTGAAAGAGGTCAATATACTGATGCTTCATGCAAAATATCAAGGCTCTATGCCTTCTGGGTCAGGAGGAGAAGATTTTTAAAGATTATTTTAAAATTTCACTTTTGTTGTCATGGCAACCAGAGTTTTTAAGGGATTACAAATTCTTTTTGCAATTTTTAAAGGGGACCACCTTAGGAACATTTCTGCCAAATTTGGTTCAGATTGGCCCAGTGGTTTGGGAGAAGATGTCATTTAAAAATCGTTATTTCTATATAAACTCCATCCCCCTTTGGCTCCGCCCCAGGGACCCGAGGATCATGATTTTAGCTATTTTGAAAGATGTCAATATACTGATGCTTCAAGCAAAATTTCAAGGCTATATGCCTACTTGGTCAGGTGGAGAAGATTATTTAAAGAATATCTTAAAACTTTATCTTTTGTTGCTATGGCAACCAGAATTTTCAAGGGATTTCAATTCTTTTAGCAAATTATTAAGGGGACCACCAAGGAACATTTCATCAAAATTTGGTTTAAATTGGCCCAGTACTTTGGAAGGAGATGTTGTTTAAAGAAATTACTGATGGACAATTGATGATGCGCGCCGGACTGATGCCGGACAAAAGGTGATCACAATTTAAATAAGAGGACCATGATGGTCCTAGATCGCTCACCTGAACTGTCTGCTGTTAAAAAAAATTAGAGACAAATAACTATAATCAGTTTCATATTAGAGGCAAAACTGTGACTTCTATAAGCAAAGAAATTGTCATTATGGCCCCTTTTCCTGTGTTATCCTATAGTACCTTCCCCTATTCTATAAGGTTCATCTTTATGACCTTACAAGTAACCTGACCAAGTAACATGACAATTGAGCCAAAATAATGACCTCTAGAGCATTAACAAAGAAATTGCCATTTTCCTGTGTTTTCCAAACGTACCTTCCTATAATCAATAGGTTCATACTTGTGATCAAACAATTATTCTGGCCAATTTTCAAGAAAATTGAGCCAAAATTGTGGTCTGTAGAGTGTTAATGAAGAAATTGTCATAAAGGCCCTTTTTCCCGTGTTTTCCAAAATAACCTTCCCATAATCAATAGGCTTCATCCTTATGCCCTAATAATTATTCTGGCCTAGTTTCATTAAAATTGAGCCTAAATTGTGGCCTCTAGACTTTAAACAAAGAAATTGTCATTGAGGCCCCTTTTCCTGTGTTTTCCGCTAGAACCTTTCCATAATCAATAAGGTTAATCCTTATGACCTAACAATTATTCTGACCAAGTTTCATGAAGATTTGGGAAAAAAATTGTGGCCTCTAGAGTGTAAACAAAGAAATTGTCAATAAGGCCCCTTTTCCTGTGTTTCCGGAAAGATCCTTCTAATAATAAAAAGGGTTCATCTCTATGACCTAATTATTATTCTGGCGAAGTTTCATGAAGATCGAGCCATATTTGTGGCCTCTAGAGTGTAAACAAAGAAATTGTCATTAAGGCCCCTTTTCCTGTGTTTTCCAATAGAATCCTCCAATAATCTAAAGGGTTCATTCTCATGATCAATCAATTATTCTGACCAAGTTTCATGAACATTGGGCCAAAATTGTGGCCTCTAGACTTTAAACAAAGAAATTGTCATTAATGCCCCTTTTCCTGTGTTTTAGGAAGATCCTTCTAATATTAAAAAGGGTTCATCTCTATGACCTAATTATTATTCTGGCGAAGTTTCATGAAGATAGAGCCATATTTGTGTCCTCTAGAGTGTAAACAAAGAAATTGTCATTAAGGCCCCTTTTCCTGTGTTTTCCAATAGAACCCTCCCATAATCCATAAGGTTCATCCTCATGACCTAATAATTATTCTGACCAAGTTTCATGAAGATAGAGTCAAAATTGTTGCCTCTAGAGTGTAAACACTTCAATTGTTGGTGCTGCACAACGCATGATGGATGACAGACATTCAATGATCACAAAAGCTCACCATGAGCATGTTGTGCTCAGGTGAGCTAAAAACTTAAATGTTGTGCCATCCAGTAAATATACAGAAAGATCTAACTTACCTGGTTGAAGATTTAAGAAAGACAGAAATGACTGCTGTTGAGGGCTCTCTTCTGCTTCAGTATTCTTTGTTTTTTTACTAGGAGACCTCTTTGGCTTTTCAGGACTATTTTCACTATGATTTTCTTTAGAGCTGTCCTCATTTTTCTGTTTTCCTGCCCAAAGCTTCATTTTAGGCTTAGGAGGCATCAAGGTAATCTTTTTCTTTGGTGCTTGCTCTTGCTGAAACAATAGACTTAACCCATTACCAGACGGCGACATTTTAGACTGGCCCAAATTGAAAGATGTTGCAGACGACATTTTAAAGTTTATGAAATTTTGGATTTTTTCCATTTTCTGGGTAGAGAACATTGTAGAAAATGAAGAAATTGCTTTGAATAAGCAATTTCTTCATTTTCCACAATGCTTTTCAAAGCTTTTTTTCCCTTGGGGGCGTCTAAAAGCGTCACTATGTGGGAATGGGTTGTTACATTACAAGACTTGAAAATTTTAGACAGGGCAATTTCAAAGAAAAATCAGACAACAATTTATAGCTGACAAAATTTTAAAAATCTTTATATTTTGGTATAGAAAACAGTATGAACTACATTTTACACAATGTTTTTCCAAGACATTTATTGAGGGGAGCAGGGGATGGATCGAAAGTAGAATAGTTTGGGCATGGGTTGTGCATTTGAACTATGCTAATCTGGCGTTGTTATAGTTAAGGTAAGTATATAGGGTCAGTATTACTCTAGAAAGCCAGTGTTTTGCCAAGGAAATCAAATCTTATGAGACCCAACAGGTTTATAAAAAGAACACCATGCAGTCCTAAAGTGCTCATCTGACAAAAGGCTGGGTAACTTTAGGACTTAAAAAGTTGTCTAAGGTCTTTTACCTGGGCAGTTTGAAAAACAAGAGGGCCGTTGGCCCTAAGGAGCTCCTCTAAGATAAAGGCTCTTTTTCTTACAGCAGTCTTATTTTATGTTAAGGTTAGGATATAAGTTGGCCTGACCATACTTTAAACATATATAGGCTCTGTACCTGGGGATCCCAAAATCTTAAGGACAGATTTCAAGGCTTTAGGACTAATTTGAAAGGAGGAGAAAATTTTTTTCTACCTCTGAATACATGGGTTATAATTCAGTCAATGAACTGATGCTTCATGTAAAATATCAAGGCTCTACGCCTTTTGGGTAAGGAGCCACCTTCAATAGCGCAGTCAGTAGCGCAGTCAGACTGCTAATCTTCAGTCATGGGTTTGATCCCCAGTGGCGCATTTGTCTTGCACCAATGGGTGGATAATTGTAAACCTAAGTGAGATAGCAGCTGGAGGCTAGGAAAGGATGTAGTACTGGTGTGAGAAATATCAGGAATCCATTGTTAGGTGCTCCAGCCTCTGCAATATGACTGAAATACTGTTAAAAGTGGCAATAAACCCTCTTCAATTAATATAAATTAATCAATCAATAAATCTTGTGGGTAAGGAGAATTTTTTTTAATATTATTTTAACATTTCACTTGTTGCTACGGCAATAAGAATTTTAAGTAAATTTAAATTCTTTTAGCAATTTTTAAAGGGGACCACCTGAAGAACATATTTGGTTCAAATTATTTCTACATAAACCCAATGAATGACTAAATTTACTTGTTGATTATTTAGAGCATTTCAATACTATTGACCATTACTTCAAAATTACTAAATTTTGGATGCTACTAATAAAATGTTGCTTCCAATATGCCATGGAAGTGGCCTGCATTGACATCCATCTCCTAAAGTCTTCACTAAACTGGGTATGTTTGTTAAATGTATCCTTGTTACAAAGTATAAGCCTATAAACTTAAACATCATGACAAGAGGACCATGATGGTCCTAAATTGCTCACCTGAGGCATTTGCAAGTTACTGTACTTTTTTGTATAAGAAAGACACAGCCTGACCCAAATGAATAAAATAGATACAATGTATAAGAGTTTTGGTATAGTACAAAACTATCAAGTAATGCTATACAACAAATATGAATTCCTGCTGCTTTATAGTTAAACCATTACCAAACTATCCCACATGTTGATGCCCTCAAGGAAAATAGGTATAAAAAAAACATTGTGAGAAAGGGAGAAATTAGTAATTACAAGCAATTTCTCCATTTCTCACAATGTTTTCTAGCCTAAATACTCCTTGCATCTAAATTTCAATCAAACTTTTTTTTTTGGTCTGCAATTTCTTTTAATGTGGACCAGCATAAAGAGAGACTTTGAAATTGCTATAATTTAGCATTTTATGAAACTTGGGGACTCAGGGGCTGAGCCATTTTGACCCCATGGGTATTATTTTAGCAACCTTGGCAGAGAACAATGTGGAGGTACTATAAACCTAATATGAACACATTATAACATAAACAACATTGGAAGAGGAAGATATTTGAACAATTTTCATAACTTTGGAATTCTTGGGAAGAGCAATTTTTGTCAAAAGGTGTATAACTTCAAGAAACTTGGTAGATAACAATAATGTTATGTCGTGTTTTTATTATAAATGCTCTAGGCTTTACATTGAAGAAGGAGATTTTTTTCAAATTGAACATTTTACACAATTTTCAACCCCCTGGAGCAGAGATGTTTTTGATCCTATGGGCATACATTCCTATAACAATGTAAAAATTTATGTAGTTATGCTACATACCAAATATGAATGTCCTTTGCCTTATGTTTAAGAAAGAGAAGACTTGAAGTTGGGCGTTTTTCCCAAATTTTGGACCACTGAGGCTTTGCGATGTCTTATCCCAGGGCTATGACTTTAGCAAGCATGGTAGAGAACCAATTGGTTATGCTATATACCAAATATGAATAAGTTAGACTTTGTAGATTGGGAAGAGAAGACTGTTGAATATGGTCTAATTGAGCATTTTTACGAACTTTGGACACCCAGATGAGGTTGGGTTTTTTTTAACCCTAAAGGCATACTTAAATCAAAATTGATAGATAACAGCTAGGCTATGCTACACTAAAAACATAAATGCCCTCTTCTTTAAAATGAAGTGTTTTTTTTAAACGTACTTAAATTTTTTGCTTTTTTGTATTTCAGTCACCTGTTGCAGGGCTGATTTTGACCCTAGGAACAAAATTCTACATGAAATAGTACAAAACCATCTAGTAATGCTACATATCAAATATGAATGTTCAAGGCCTGATAGTTTAAGAGAAGACTTTTAAACTTCCTCTAATAAAGCTTTTATCCAAACTCCAGACCTCAGGAACAGGGCCATTTTTGACCCCAGGGATTAAATTTTTGAAACTTGGAAGAGAACCACAGGATTAGGCTACAACTGGAACATAAATGCCTTTGGCCTTGAAATTTCTGAAAAAAAAATCAAATTCTTTTAACAATTTTTGCAGAGCTTCATCCAAGGTACATCCCTGCACAGTTTAAACTTTATTGGCTTACTGATTTTGGAGGAGAAGATTTTTAAAGATTTACTACGATTTTCAATTTCCAAAATTAATGCCGCAGCAACCAGTTTTCACGGAATGAAATTCTTTTAACAATTTCTCCCAAGGAACATCTCTGCAAAGTTTATGCATAATTGGCCAACTGGTATTTGAGGAGAGGATTTTTAAAACAGGAGGGCCAGTGGCCCTGGCGCTCACCTGAGATAAGGCTCTTTTTTTTTCTTAAAGGCCTAATACAAACTGGGTCGTGGGAAAACCTCCTTTAACATTTAACTAAAATCAACAAGCCCAATTTGGTTTAAATTGGCCAAATAGTTTTGAAAGGGTTGCCTTCTTTATTTCTATTTAAGCCTAGTCACCCTGTGGCTCTAAAATTTCATCAATTTTGAAAGAGGTCAATGTACTGATGCTTCATGCAAAATTCAAGATTCTTCAACTTTTGGGTCAGGAGGAGATGTTTTGTTTTCAATTTAACTCTTGTTGTCATAGCAACCAGAGTTTTCAACTGATTAAATTCTTTGGTTGAAATCAGCTCAGTGGTTTGGGAGATGTCGTTTTAAAAATCCTTCTTTATTTCTACATAAGCCCCCCCTGAGGTTGGTGATTTGAGCAAACTTTAATTAAAATTTCAGTTTTGTTCCCATGGCAACCAGAGTTTTTAATGGTTTACAATTCTTTGGGCAATTTTAAAGGGCATCACCCAAGGAACATTCCTGCCTTATATGGTTTGAATTAAACCAGGAGGAGATGTTGTTTAAAAATCCTTTATTTCTATATAAGCCCAACCCCCCATCCCCTGGGGCTCTGCCCATGGGTACTCGAGGTAGATGATTTTATCAAATCAGAAAGAGTTCATTGTACTGATGCTTCACGCTAAATATCAAGGCTCTACGCCTTCTAGGTCAGGTGGAGATAATTTTTAAAGTTTTCCTTAAAATTTCAGTTTTGTTGTCATGGCAACCAGAGTTTTAAATGGATCTCAATTCTTTTAGCAATTTTTAAAGGGCACCACGGAAGGAATATTCCTGCCAAATTTGGTTGAAATCTGCCCAGGGGTTTGGTAAAAGATGTCATTTTAAAAATCCTTCTATATTTCTATATAAGCCCCAACCCCCTGGGGCTCCGCCCCTAGGTACCTGAGGGTGATGGATTTATCAATTCTGAAAGAGGTCATTGCACTGATGCTTCATGCCAGATATCAAGGCTCTATGCCTTCTGGGTCAGGAGGAGATAATTTTTAAAGTTTTCATTATAATTTCAGTTACCATATTTATTCTAATAATCGCCCTTATTCTAATTAACGCCCATCCCCTAAAATACTGCGTAATTTTCTTTAACCCATTCCTGGATAAACCCGGGATTTTACGTCACTGTGATTTTGTACTTGAGAAAACATTGTGGAAAAAGGAGGAATTGCTTATAATAAGCAATTTCTCCTTTTCCCACAGTGTTTTCTACCACATAGGATGGTTTTATTTGGAATTGCATCCAATTTCCATTGTCGTCTGCATCCTCTTTCAACTTTGACCAGTCTTAAGTTTCAAAAACCAGGAAAGGGTTAATAAAAAATTAGATTGCTATTTTCAACAATGAAGGAAATGAAAAGAGTCGGGAAAGTTCCCGCGCTACCATATCTCCTTAGTGATCGACGCGTCTGTACATTGTGTAGGTTTGAACACCTGGCACGCTTACTCATGCATTAAGATTTTAACACAACCCTACTATAACTTATTCGTCGTAATGGACTCAGCCTTGATTTTTGCTTCCGTTATCTAATGTTATTGAAACTAACTTTACTTTGAATTTAAGGTCTATTGGTCCTTAATGAGAGCACTAAGTTTATCTGAAAATTCATTAGTGTTCCCTGAATCATGGGCTCTAACTGTTACCAAATGACTGTTTTGTGAATGGGTTAGGCTATCAGAAGATTTGAATGTGGTCAGGGGTCGACACTAACTTCGCTTCAGTTCGATCCCACAGGAATCCCTACCGATTACTTCAGGGTTCCTCCAGATAATCAGGGATCCCTCCTTGATAAATATTAACTCATTCACACATAATCCTGCCCTTCTAAGCCCAACTTGAAAAAAAGCTTTGGAAACATTGTGGAAAATGAAGAAATTGCTTGTTACAATTCTTCAAGCTGTTACAAGCAATTTCTTCATTATCCACAATGTTTTCTACAAAAACAAGCAAGCAGAAAAACAGGAGCATTAGTTGATACATTAAGATCTATGGTACCTGACGGAATCCCTAGCCTGAGATTGCTGGGGTTCCTTCCAATTTTTAGGGATCCTCAGGATCCCGGGACACTGTTAGTGTCGACCCCTGGTGGTCTAACCGCCATTTTTAATTTTTTTCAGTTATATCACAGCAATGTTCACTTATCCATGTGTTTCCTGTCTATCTTCAGTACTAGGCAGGGCTCTGAAATGTTTAGCCCAAGAAAATAACCATGTGACCAGCAGCGCAACTAACATTCAAACCCACAATACTGGACTTCTAACAGATCAGGAGTCCACTGGCCTAACAACTCAACCATACAGTTACCCCTTCAGTAAAAGATTATGCCTCTGCAATTTCACTGTCCTAACCATTCAGCCATACAGTTAATTCTTAAGCAAAAGGCAATGTCTCTGAATGTGTTGCTAAAAGCCATGCAAAGAAATCACAGGTGTGGACAGTAGTGGAAGGAGGGTTGCCTGAGATGGCTGTTTATTTCTACATGTACAGTCATACAGTCACCTTGTGCACTATGGTAAACCATGATCAGGAAGTTCTTTGATTTGTTTCTGTTCATTTGTCACAAATGTTTAACTGTTTATGGGAATTTATAAGGACAGACAACATTTTTTTTTTAAACTCGGGCCTGAAGTTGTTTTTGTTTGAGTGTTGTCATTCCAATTAAGCCCTCATACACTCTGTCTACTGCATCACTGGCTATGATATTTTACCTTTTGATCAATCTTAAACTTTTGTTACAATCAAATATGAAACCAATTCAACAACTAACCCTTATCATGCTGAATAGAACAGGTCTTCAGAAAAGGCTGAAGATCAAATGACTGGAAGCACTAAGATGTGGGTCAATATTTCTTTTAAAAATTATTGCATACTCAATTTTGGTCTGAAATGGACAAACAGGTTGTGTAGAAAAAGATCAGACTCCACAATTGTGCAGACTGATCTTTGTCTTTACCTTCAGCAAAAAACAGCATGACAATGTAACACTTATCTTAGTTACACAAGTCTAGTTACACTTTTAACATCATTTTCTGTGGTTCAATGTGTCAAGGGTAAGAAATCACGTTCCTTCCCATCCCCACAACTCTGTTTATTTGCTGGCCAAGAAAGGGAAGAGATTGCTTGTAATAAGAATTTTTTTCTTTTCATTTCACACAATGACTTATACTTAAAATTGTTGTGAATAACCTCTTTGAATTTGGACCAGTCAGAAATTTTGTCATCAAGTGATGAGATAAGGCTAACCTCAATATGTTCCACTTTTTCTTCTGTTTTGACTGATTTTGTGACATCATTTGGTTCATTCTCTCCATGGCCATCAAGACTCTCGCTTGTATCGTTTTGATCTGTGACATCATGACCATTACTTTTGTTGACACCATCAAGATTGTCTTTGACATCTGGTGACTCTCCTGGTACATCTAATTTAAGATTGGAGTCATTCACCTTTTGCTCCTCTTTTCCAGTCTCCTAAAATACAATGAAGAATATCAGTACTATTTTACAGCCTTGCATGTTAAGTAAGACGATAAGAGAGGAGTAAAAGCAATTTTAAATCCTTATTTCTCAACAAAACCTTATGTTGTGTGAACTTGTTTGAATTGTATTGTCAATCGGATTCAAATGAGAGCCAACACCATAGGTTTATGGCTGACTGGTGAAATATTTAAATGTGAAATACTAATTATGCCCTTTATCTGTAGCTCTGAGTAACATTTAGATATTTATAAACAAAGAACTGTCTTCTTCAAATAAATATATTGAGTGACATCAAATAAATATATTGAGTCGCATGCTTCTTTCAGTTATACATTAACTTTGCAAACTTTAACCCATTACCAGACAACAAAATGTTATACTAGATACAACTTGAAAGCAGCTGTAGACAACAATTTTAAGTCTATGAAGTTTTTCTTTTCAATTTTCTGGGTAAAAAACATTGTCTTAACCCATTCCAACTCAATCCCTCCTTTTTACGCCCCTCGAGAAAAAAGCTTTGGAAAACATTGTGGAAAATGAAGAAATTGCTTGTATCAAGCAATTTCTTCATTATCCACAATGTTTTCTATCCCAAAAGACAAAAAAAATTCAAAATTCCATCAACTTGAATTGTCGTCTGCAGCTTCTTTCAATTTGGACCAGTCTAAAATTTTGCTGTGTTGGAATGGGTTAAATGAAGAAATTGCTTGTTACAAGCATATGAAATGGGTATAATTTTGAAGAGTTTGGTCAAAATACTTATTGTCTATTTGTCAATCTGATATAGATCACAATTGTTGATCACTTGAAAGAATTATTTTCATTACTCTTTTAATGTAGATTGTAACAAAATGTGTTTGTGAAACACAATGCCCCCCTACCCAGCAAGGCTAAACATTTGACCTTGGTATGTGACCTTGACCTTATCTTATGGATTGGATACTGGATATATCAAAACAAGAGGACCATAATGGTCCTAAATCTCTCACCTGAGGCATCTGCAAATAACAGTACTTTTTTGTATGAAAAAAAAAACACAACTTGAGCAAAATTAATAAAACATATATAAGATTTTCGGCTTTGTACAAAACAATCCAGTAATGCTTTACAATAAAAATGAATGCCTTTGGCTTTATAGTTTAATCCATTACCAAACTATCCCAGAATTTATCACCCTCAGGGAAAATAGGTTTAAAACAAGATGTGTTTGTGAAACACTATGCCCCCAAAACAGGAATTCTTCAGAAACGTGAAAAAGGTTAAAATTTTGACCTTGACCTTGATGAAATGACCTTCCCCAGTTGCACCTTGTTGAGACCTATCTACATACCAAATATTAGCAATGTAACTTAATCAGGGTTGAAGTTATTGGAAAATGTTTAGTTGGCAGGTTAAGTTTTGAAGACAGACAGACAGATGGACGGACAGACAGACGAGCACCAGTAAAACAATATGCCCCTGATCTTATCAATGTGGGGCATAAAAACATGGTGAGAAAGGGAGTGACAAGCAATGGGCCCCTACCGATATACGGAGTTGTCCTGAAAATTGCCCTTTAATTAACTCCCTTGACTTGACTGGGTAGTTCCGGTTTAAATTTGCTATATAGAGAATATAAGGGCTGAGATTAAATGCTACTATTTTGCATAGAACCAGATATTTTTACAGAATTTGATACAGAAAAATGTTGAGTACTCTTAAAATACTCTTAGAATAAGTAATTGTTGTGGTAGTTTATATTAACGTTGACACATTTTAATTGTTTTTCTCCCCCGACCTAGGTACCAATTTCATTCTCGTCCAGTTTTCGTATTTTACTTCTCATTTTCGAAACACAATTAGCAACGGCGTCCTTTGTAGGAAATCATTGCGTTTTCTTCTTTAACTTGAAAAAACTTATTTAAACAAGGAAACCACACAACAACAACAACCAAGAATAACAATATTGTGATATAGAGTACTTTTACGCCGATTTTCTCCACACCTGTAAGATCCATTATTTTCGGTACACATTGCTATTAAAATTTCGTTCATATCCTCTTACGTTCTGAGATTTTTTTTCTGTAAAGGGTTAAATGGTAAATCAAAATTAAAAGTTAATGATGTCCTCTCATAAACTGCTGTTTTAACCCTTTCCTGTTTTTGGAGATTTTACAACTAGTTCAAATTGAAAGAGGTTGCAGACGACAATGAAAACTGGATGCTATTTGAAATGAAACCATCCTATGTGGTAGAAAATATTGTGGAAAAAGGAGAAATTGCTTGTTACAAGCAATTTCTTCTTTTTCCACAATGTTTTCTCAAGTATAAAATCACAGGAACGTAAAATCCCGTATTTGAACAGGAAAGGGTTAATCCAAGTAACCTACACGATTCTGATCGGTATCTCTGATTGCATAATAGACCACGGGTGGTATTTTGGATATACACTGGAAATATCTCATAATGATTGGCTATTTGCTTTTGATTTTCACCCAATATCCCCTTATTACAAGTAACAAAGGAAGTTGTTCGCTATTCCCTCTAATTCTAAGGAAATTACGAGTTTGTACATTTTAAATAGGATCATAAATGCAACAGATACAGGAAATCTTTTTTAAAACGTCTCTCATTCGGGAAAAAATGGAAAAAATATTTTAGTAATAAAAACCTGGGAAAAAAAAATGTTTAAGATCACTTTTTTACATCAAAAAGATTTGAATTTTTAGTATATATACATTGTATCATAAATGTCATTGCAGGATATGTCTCAATATACTAATAAGAATTTGGTATCAACTAAATGGATTAACACGTTCAAAAAGATTGTCTTAGTTTGATCTTTGTAACACTTCTTACGGTCATCTCTTTTATACTTTTTTATTTCTCACTTTTTCTCAAATACTTAAATACATGATTTGAAAACTTGAAGAAGCATTTCGTCTGCGGGCAACATAAACTTTTAAGGTATAGCTTAAAAAGCTGCAGTTACGGGTTTCTGTCGCAATCGGCAATTTTATAGAACTGTAAATGGTGGTGCGGTAAGTCACATTCTGCATAGTGGCACCCATTAAAATCATTACGTTCTAATGTCAATATACAGTAAAAAATCTATTACCATTCAAAATTAGATCGACATGTACTTATCCGGTCCATGTCAGTGCCAAAATCGTACAAACGGTTTATATGTATACGGAATAAGCATGTTTACAAACAAAAACATAATTTACTCTATGGACTTATGAAATTTCTTAATGTTTTGGAATGAAGGTATTTGCAAGGGGTATATAGGCTAATCTCACTAACGAGGTGACAATAGCCGGTCACACCTATCATGGTAACTTATGATAATTATGTCACCTTAAGTGATTTAACTTTCAAATAAGTTCCCCACAAAACTTTAACAATTACAAGAATGGGGTAGAAAAGTTTCAATATTTTTTATAAGATGAAAACATCGAATTTCAAAGGTATTCTTACTTGACATTGGTAAGAAATGAATGATATATCTTTGGAGGACCTACAGAGGCAACAATCCTTTCCACAAGCCTTCAGACACTTTACAAAGCTTGTTGAGGATCATTCAGTGAAAGTCTGGTTAAATGTATTTCGTATTCATAAAAGAAAAGGGTATTTGGTAAATTCCCATGGTCATGAAATGAAATCGTATAGATAGCTTCTTTGTAACAGTCCCCGTTTGTAAAATGACAGATATTTTATAAATTCAAAGCCCCGCTTGACATGTGAAACCATTTTTTAAAAAGGAAATAACGGAATATATTTTCGTGAGTATCATCTAATTCATTTCAATAAAAGCACTTTTTATGGTAATTCATAAGTATATCAGAAATTAGGGTATATCCTAAAAATACACTTTCATATCGGCTCATTTACGATTATAAGCACCTAAAACGTCACTTTGCTTTAAAAATTAAGCTCAGCTGTTAAAAAAAGTAGTCTCTAGATCATATAGGGTTTCAACATCAATGACACGTAGTAGGAGCTGGCAAAAACCTGTTAATGTTTTCGAGACCGATATCATTGATTTTTTCACCGGAACTACCCAAAGATTTAAGGGAGGTCACTCTAATATTAAAACTAAGCAGAGTAACTCTGGATATCTGTAGGGGCCCATTTATTTATTTCTGACGGTGTATTCTACCTGACATTCTTTGTATTCAGATTTCAACCAAACTCTTATTACTGTCTGCAACTTTAATGAGTGTAATTTAGCAACCTTGGTTGAGAACAATCTGGATGTACTATAAATCAAATATGAATGCATTACAACTTATACATTAGGAGAGGAAGTTATTTGAACATGCTCTTATTGAGCGTTTTTCATAACTTTGGATGCCTTGGGAAGGGCCATGTTTGTCCAAAGGATACAAACATGGTAGATAACAATAATGTTATCCTAAGTTTTTAATGTAAATGCTCTAGGACCTATATTTAAGAAGAAGAATTCTTTCAATGCGATTTTCTACACCAGGAGCAGAGGCATTTTTTATCCTAAGAGCGTATTTCCTGAAACATAGTACAAAATTATTTAGTTATGCTACATACCAAATATGAATGTCCTTCACCTTATATTTCAGATGGAGAAGACTTTTGAACTTGCTCTAATTGGGTGTTTTCCAAAATTTGGACCTCTGGGGTAGTGCCATGTTTTATCCCAGGGCTTAGATTTTAGCTAACATGGTAGAGACACATCTGGCTAGGCTATATACAAAATATGAATGCCTTAGACTTTGTAGATTGGGAGGAAAAGACTGTTGAACATGGTCTATTTGAGCATTTTTACAAACTCTGAACACCCAGGGAAGGGATTTTTTTAATCAACAGGCATAATTGATAGATAACAGCCAGGCTATGCTACACTAAAAATATAAATGCTCTCTGCCTTAAAATTAAGATTTTTTTTTTTTTTTTTAACATACTCAAATTTTGCATTTTTTTCCAATTTTGGACCCCTAGTGCATGGCCATTTTGGACCCTAGGAGGACAACTTTTAGTGATATAGTACAAAACCATCTAGTTATGCTACATACCAAATGAATTTCCTAGACCTTATAGTTTAAGAGGAAAAGTATTTTGATATTGCTCTAATTAAGCATTTTTCCAAACTTCGGACCTCAGGGGCGAGGCCATTTTTTACCCCATAGATTAAATATGTTAAAACTTGGTAGAGAACCATATGATTAAGCTCAATATAAAATATAAATGCTTTGGCCTTGAGTTCTATGAAAAAACGACTTAGATTTACTAAATTTCCAATTTTCATATGCAGCAGTTACAAGAGTTTTTAAGGGAATGAAATTCTTTTAACAACTTTTGAAAAGCTTCTTCCAAGGAACATCCCTGAAAAGTTTCAGCTTGATTGGCCTACTGGTTTAGGAGAAGATTTTTAGAGATTTACTTAAGATTACCATTTTCAAATGCCGCGGCAACCAGAGTTTTTGACAGAATTAAATTCTTTTAACAATTTTTGTTGAACTTCACCTAAGGAAAATCCCTGCAAAGTTTCAGCTTGATTGGCCTACTGGTTTAGGTGGAGAAGACTTTTAGAGATTTACTTAAGATTCCCATTTTCAAATGCCGCGGCAATCAGAGTTTTTGACAGAATTAAATTCTTTTAACAACTTTTGTTGAACTTCACCCAAGTAACATCCATGCAAAGTTTTAGCTTGATTGGCCTACTGGTTTAGGAGGAGAAGTTTTTTAAAGAAATTGTGGACAGACGGACAACGACTGATCACAATAGCTCACCTCGCTCTTTGTGCTCAGGTGAGCTAAAAATGAGGCTTTGCCAAGTTTTTATCTATTTTAGATGATGAATTTCTTTTATGGACACAATTTGATTTTCTATTCTGAATATGATTAAATTTTCTGACATATCACAAAAATCAAAAGAATTCATTGATTTATGATATTCTCCAAAAATGCCTCATTGTAAAATGACTTTGTTACCTGTGTTATGACATAATTTTGGCGGTAACATATACAGGGCTTTTTTGCATAGAAAACATTGTGGAACATGAAGAATTCCTTCATATGATTTCTTCATTTTTCACAATGTTTTCCATATCTTTTTTTTTCTTGAGGAGCATATAAAGAGTGTGTGATTTTGTGAGAATGGGTTAAATAATTCCTTTATTTATGAAATTTTATTTTTGTACGTATGAATATTCTACTTATCATATCTCACACTACTAGATGACATACTTTATGATGTGTATACATTCAAAGTGGCTTCAGATAACAACTTAAAGTGAGTAAAAATTGAAAATTAAGTGTAAATAAAGGTAGAAAACATTATTGCAAAATGAGAAATTGCTACACTAAAATATTCCCCTTTTCTTCACTGTTTCTGGTAATACATGCATGTAGTACCAACAAATGTTTTATCTAACTGTTTAAACAAGAAAAGACAACACATGGATGTTCTTACCAATTACCAGACAAAAAGTTTAAGATATAACTGAAAGAAATTGCAGACAATATCATATTCATGAAATTTACAGTTTGTCATTCAGGAGAGAAAATATTGTGTGAGAAAGTGAGAATATTGCCTGGTATAATTACTTTCTTTATTCTCTGTACAGCTTTTTTCTTGAGGATCATCCAAATGGGATAGAGGGAAAGGGTTAAGAGAATTTCAAGAAAATATAATATTTAAAACTTGCATGATGCCATTGTAGAGAACAGCTGTGCTAAACTTTCCATTTATTGATAGTCACTAGTAGTGATTTGTAAAATTCCAATTACACAAACATGATTCTTATCGTATTACCTGCAAATTGCTGCACTCTCCATTCTCCTTAATGACGCTGGATTCCTTCAACACAAAATCAGTTTGAGGTTGATGTTCAGGTGTTCTTAAAACCCCATCAGCATCATTACTTGTGTCCTTTTCTTCATTGGCTGGTTCAAATTTTGCAATCTCAAAACCTGGGAAATTCCCAGTATCCATGAGATCTTCAAAATCTAGTGTTCCTGTTTCCATGACAATAGATTATTTTCTTGTCATTTGAACTGCAAGAAAAAAAAAGGAGTTCATTTAAAAAGCAAAATGATACAAGTGTAAATCTAAACCAGAAGACAAATTTTTTTACTGATAAAAATTAGATATTTCTAGGCTTAACCCATTACCAGAAAAAAAACCTAGAGGCCCTTGTATTGCTGTATTGCTCAACAGGCCTGAATGTTTTGATTAAACTAAAATTGTTTTAAAATTCATTTGACATATCTGGCAAATAAATGTAGTCACTTAATTTGACTTAAACTTATGAAAAAGTTCTAAATAAGCATTTCGAACTTTTTGTTATTTTCCAGAAGTTGAGCCAAGTTATTAAAATTCATTTACTAAGTCAGAAGAAAAGGTATTAACAAAAATTTTCACTATATACAGGGGTTGAAATTAACTTTTTTTGCTACTTGAAAAAAATGTCAGTGCTCACATTTCAAACTTGCTAAATGCAAGTTGCTACAAGCAAAATTACTCTTTTCTTTATAATTCAATACAAAGAAAATGTAAATCTTTATTTTGCTAGTGATTAAATTAATATGTCTTTCTTCTACTTCCTGACAATTTTGAGGGACCCTCTATTTCCTTTGCTAGAGGATGGGCATTCTGCAGATTTTGTCAACAAATATCTGGCCTCGGAATTGGTAGGGCAGGATTTTTCTGCATCAGACAACTGATTGGGCAATTCCTTGGAGGCAGACTATGCCCATTTATATGACATTTTACCAAAAAATGTTATTTTTTCTCCATAAATGATTTTTATTAGCGGTGAAGTTTTATATGAAATTAGTTTTATCAATTTCAGTATCTAGACGCTTGCATTAAAAACAAAACTGATGACTGCAAGTCTTTCCTAAAATGTTCATTCTAGGCAGGGGGTATTAGGGGATTCCCTACTTTTTTCATAGATCCCCCATATTTTCAAAATTGATGGGGGATTTTTTTCTGTCAACAAAGAGCATAGAATATCAAACTCTTCTCAATTGTGTAGATTATGCACTGAAATCCCCCAAATTTCCAGGGGTCTGCAGAGTGGGCGACTCAGGCAAAGAAGTCGCCTGATTTCATAAAACTTTGCCTGTGTCAGACCATAAACGCATTTTGCCTAGAGGCTATCAAATCAGTGGACAGTAAATCAATTATACAACAGTTACTGCTGATCGGAACCCCTTTGATCGTAAATCCCTTGTTAACTGCCAGAATTATAGGAACTTTTTGATATCAAACCCTTTCCCTTCTGAAGATTCAATCATTTTAGTGGCACATTATGTTTATCTTATCAATATACAAGATTTGTTGCATACTTTCAAGCAGCGAGAATAATGGCAAATTTTACAATGAACGTCATGTCATTTGGCGTATTTTAAAATTCGTTGATAAAAAGAAATAAAATCTTGGTGATAAAGTGATTTTCCTATAAAAATAGAGAAAAATTCATTTTTCAATGAGATCCCTGGACTCTTCTCTAGTTATCTACTTTGATTTAACATATATGGAGAAACTAAGACAAATGGCCTATGTATATGAAAATCTATGAAGTGACCAGTGACGGTTTAAGAATAATCAAGTCTAGATTTTTTCATTCACCAAATGTTTCTAACGGTTTCTAACGGTCAGTTGAACCAGTCAGTCTGCAAATGAGAAATTTGTTCAAATCCTGAGAGGTTTGCAAACAACAATTGCCAAATGTATACACCCAAATTTGGAAAATAATGGCAACATTGTGGGAAAAGGAGAAATTAATGCAAGAATCAAGTTTCTAAAAAAAATTCTCTTCTTTTGCCATAATGTTTACTCTAGTTCTGCTCAGTTGGACATGAAATTGAGGGACTATAAGTAAACTAAAGGATGGAAAAGAATGCTTTTATTTTCTTTTCATCTTTTTTTTATGGTCGAGGGTGTGAAAATAAAATCCTTCACTTTGTGAAAACTTCTCGAAATTTAAACTTGGAATTTTAAAAATTCCCAAATCCCTTATTAAGAGCACTGCATTTTCAGGGGAAAAATGCTCAATTAGTAATTCATTCTGTATAAAATGCCAGAATTCACTAAACAATCACAGTCTAGTAACATTTATCAATCACAGACTGGTCAATTTTTTTTTACCTGGTTTACCATTGCGACAATGTCAGTTAAAAACCAAAGGTGATAATTTTAGACTTTTTGGGATTAATAAAAAGCTCTTGAAAATACTGGAATCTCGTCATCAGACAATTTAGGTGACCAAATTCTGTAAACTAGCAGCCAAACCACTAAAGTTGAAGACATATCATTTCTTGGTCTGAAAGAATCCCGGTGATTTCAGAGTTCGTGGACTGGTTTACATTCAAAGAATGAAATGAATGATACCCTGAGCAAAATACACGAAAAGAAATATGCCTTTACTAAAGGAAAGAATAATTTCTGGACAAGTACCATTTTAAACACAACACTCAGGGAGTAATGGTCACAAAAATGTTGTTATGGCAGAAACTATTCTGCCTGATTTCCTTGCAGCTATGAAAAAAGTTGTCTCAAAATCGACAAGTTCTCTTTAAGTTTTCTGCGGTATCTATTGTTGTTACCATATTTTGGGTAATATAATACAGGGGTCTGGGGAATGACACTGCTGTCGTCTGAGATGACAACTTTTGTTGGCGGACGACAAAAAATCCAAGCAAAGGATTCGATGGGATGACAAAAAACATCAAAGGAATCCACCAGCCATCAAGATCTTCAATGACATGCTTCCAAAGGCTCCACCTGGATAAATATAAGCATTGTTTATTTGCTGTTTATTCACGCGTGAAAATCCGAAAACAGGCACAACATTAGTCTATCCAATCAGAATGCTTCATTCATCAAGTGAATCCAATGCTCCATAGACGGATATTATGCTTTCCCGTAATATGGCTGCCGTGATATTTCGCAGTTTCTTATATCTAATTACTCGGTGAATTAAAGATGAATTAACTTGAATTACCGGTAATGGGTGGGTATTGACTTTAATTTAAAATATTGCTCATCGCATAGCACAATCTTTTACTGTTCACAGTAAAGGACAATACGACAAATCTGTTATGTACAGAGTTTGTCTCATCACAACTGTATAGACCTTCGATCTGATTGGGTCTCAGACCAACAACAGAATTCCAAGCCATTACAGAACAGAGCAGATTGAAGATCTAGAGAAAACTGAAATTAGGAACATTTGTGATTTTAACCCTTTCCTGTACATTCCCTGGTTTTTTAGTCCCTGTGATTTTATACTTGAGAAAACATTGTGGGAAAAGAAGAAATTGCTTGTTACAAGTAGGTTGGTTACTTTTCAAATTGCATTCACTTATAATTGTCATCTGCAACCTCTTTGAATTTGGACAAGTCTAAAATTTTGAAAAACAGGAAAGGGTTCATAGACCACTTCTTAGTTCAGTTTAAATTTAAAGCCATATCTGCCCTCCGAGGAAGAATAAAATAGTTGAAACAATCTTTCGCTTATTTGGTCACTTAAGCAAGCAAGGGCCTACTTAATATCGATATGCAAAAGCAGGGTATAAGTGATGTTCTCTAGAAAATGTATTTAGTGTTTTTCTTGTCGATTTCAATATGTGTTTGTTTACATTTTGAATATCGAGAACGAATGCACCAAATTCTTCACCGGATATCTTCACTTATCTTCGGCATTGACTGTTATATGCACAGGTGCTGATGACAAAACTTTACGGACGATTTTGTTAATCATCTTGACCTAGCTAGTTGTTTGAATGACTAGCAAAAGTTAAAATGTCATCACTCACGTCATAATTTTATGTAAACAAACCTTAAATTGTGGTAGGTCAAATTTTAAAATATCGACACTTCTATCATGAATTGTAGGCATTCTGGATGGAATTATGTTGATCTAATAATTTTAATAGTCATTTTTATTCATGCTTCTGAGCCCGGAGTATGGTTTTCTTGACAATCTTATAGTGTGTTTTGGGGGAAGATAAGGCTTCAAACCAAGCCATTTCCCCCAATTAATGATAGACAGTCTCCTATTATAGAAGTAAATGCTTTGAGTCCAGTGTGTGAGAACCGAATTAGTTAGTGTTTAGATTGTGTCACTAGGCTAAGCAAATCAATTCTAATGCTTAAGCTTTATCGGTATTTTGGCAAATAAAACAAATGGAAGTATTTACCCATTTATTTTAGAAAAAATGCCTTTTTCCCAAAAAGCCTGCTATCAAAAAAAAATGCCAAAACAATGAGAAAAAACCACTGTCATTATAGATTCCTATGGGATCCAATTAAAGCAAAGTTTGTGTATAAATGTATATGACAAGACCAATAAATAGTCTTAAATCAATTTTGTTAGTTTTCGGATAAAAATTAGAAAAAAAAAAAATAAATAAAATCTGCTCATTTCAGGAAAGGAAGGGCCCAGAACAATGGAACCAAGAGTTATTTCCCTTGGCTACAATATCGATGAAAACTTACCAAATCAAAAGACCTATTCCACATCTAAATTACATGCCGTTTACTCAAGAAAAGTGTTGATATAAATTAAGAATTTAAATACATCGATCTAGATTAATGAAAAACACAGCCAAGGTTCGAACTTCGGACCAGATGTCGCATCCATGTCGCCACAAAGGCACAAAAATTATCGACCCGATTTCCTTAGGGAGCTAACTGGTTTTACAAGTATGATCACGTCATCTTTCATCCAGGCTCAATCACAATGCTATTTAAGTTGATGTTAAAATGTTGCTAGCGGTTCTTACCTATCTAGACATGCTGTTTGCCCCTTTTTTGTTGTTTACGAGTAACGAGTCACTACCCTTTGCACTTCAATATGGCGGCGTTATTTCACAGAGGATGTTGACCGAGTAAGCCGAGTAATACAATTAGCAATATTTATCTTATTTTTTCAACAAATGTACGTAAGCATCGTTGGTTCAGTGGTAGAATGCTCGCCTGCCACGCGGGCGGCCCGGGTTCGATTCCCGGACGATGCACTGTTTTTTTCCAGTACACTTGTTACTTTTTGTTATTTTATTTCTATTGCGCCAAGCTTCAGGGTCATATATAGTCGCTCCCAACACACATAATCCAGATTTTTGAAATCACGTTCCTGAAAGGGATGCAGTTGTTTTCAGTTACAAAATTTTACAGCTCAGGTGCGTCGAGTGGTTTTGATGAATGGGCTGCGCCACCTCATAGGACATGACAACAAATAAAACGCATTGTTGGAAAAGAATGGAGTTTCTGCCCAGGTTATAAATCTCATGTATACATATCTCAGGCTTTCAACGCTTTAAGCGCTTTGATAATAATCTTACTGTGTGAAATTTTCAACAGTATTCAAGAGATTCTATTGAGAAACATTTTCCCACACAACTCTTCTGAAGGAAAACTTATGGAAAACAGTAAGTAAAAGAACCGTGTTAGACTTCGACCAAGCGAATTTGAATTTACCTCACTGTCAAAAGTATTTCCGTAAAACCGCGGTTGGTAGGTGCACCCAACCATGGATTCCCATTATTTTCACACAAATGCAACAATAAATTCTAGGTCATTGCATGTGTAGCTGCTCGGCCAACCCATTCCAATATAGTTACTTGTTCTCAGAGAAACAGCTAAATATGTATTTTATGTCAAGATAGGTGTCGAGTAAATGAATTGCCTGTAACAAGCAATATCTTCTTTCCTAACCCTAGTTATTTTTCACGAACTAATAGTCTTAACCAAGTCCCACACAATGACGCTTTTGGAAAAAAAAAAAAAAGAAAGAAAACATTGTATAAAATGCAGAAATTGCTTCCTGCAACCAATTTCTTCATTTTACACATTTTTTTCTACCAAGATTTTTTTTTTTAATTTTCACAAACTTTAAATTGTCATATGCAAGTTCTATAAATTTGGAACAGTCTAAAATTTTGCCGTCTAGTGATGGATTATATTTTGCAGGATTCTAAGCATGCATTTATGCAATAACCTAGTTGATGATGATAAAAAGAAAAGTCCATTGTTGTTAATTTTTCTTGGGTTACCACTTTTAACAATTTAGTGAAAAATTAGCTTTGATACATATTTCCATAAGTTTTCTTATAACTGAAGATAACTAAGAATAAAAACTTTCATATATTAAATTATGTTTGAGTGGTAAGAGACTTCTTGTTTCACATGCACAATCCTCTTGTTAATATCAGGTTTAAGTTCATAATACTAAGGCAATCATAAAGGTTATCACACTGACTATGTTTTTTGAATGGTGCAAGATTCAACTCATATTTCACATACAGAATCGTAGTGGAATTACCCTTCTGTTGATAAACCCAAGAAAATCTGCAAATGTCTGTCAGTATTCAAAGTCAAATTTATTTGAAATGGAAAATTTTATTACTAGTCATATCTTTTGACTCCTTAGTGAAAGGGCTTACATATTTCAAAGACACTTTGTCTGTTCTCATTTAGATGATAATTTATTATCTGACCTAACTTCTAGGTCATGTCCTAATATCACGGTTGCTTTTCACAACCTTAGTTATTCATTATGAAAATAAACCTTAACTATATCTTTGAGTGAAGTTTAAGGTCATCTGTCAAGTTCGGTCATTTTTATCCATAATTATGAACTAATACGAATTTACTTTTGAATCTGTTAGTAAAAGGTCATCTATGAAAGCAATGGTCACTTCATTGTTAATTTCTATCCAAGATGATGATGCCAAGCTGAAACTCACATTTCAAGTTCAAATGTCATGGTCACCTTGAAAAATTTCAGTTGCAGTGGTATTTTGTAAACAAACACATCTTACTTCATAACTTTGATTCTAGGACAGACAAAAATTGTAATTACTTTCGATAGATTTTGTGGTAAACTTGAGCTTTTCAATGAATTCAACTGAATGTTTTTAAAGATACTTTCAAGTCCATGTTCTCATGTAAAATACCATATGATTTTTTTTTTTTTCAATATGGGAAAGTTGACTTTTCGAATTGCGAATATTACAACTATGATGAAAATATCTTCAGTTTTCACAAATGAAAACTATACTGTAGGAAAGATACAGTATTTAGAGAATTATTCATAATAGCTTGTATATATCATGAAAATAGGACAACGGTCAAAGTATAAGAGGAGATGAACTTATCAACCATGGGAAGCAACTTTCAAATTGAATGTAATAATGTAGGAAAGATTTGTAACATAAAAATAAAGACAGACACCCTAAGGTTGTATCTTGCAAAACTTTCAAATTGATCAATATATGCACACTTTATCTTTTCTATTTTTACTTGTCTATAAATTTGTTATCTGCTTATGGTAACAACAGGCCTAAGATACACGACAGTGGCCAAGTTGTGTTTCTTTGACACCACATGTATTACAAGAAAGTCTGAGAAATATATGAATTGATTTGTCATTCCAAGGACATGTGGATGGTAGCCACTTTGCTAGTCGTCTTAGAAATAAGCATTCCCAGATTTAAACTATTTTGAGTTATTAATGGGAGGTATCTACACATAAATTGAATTGAGCATGTGCATGGCAGTTCAAATAATTTCATTTCCCCTTGAGCAGTTTCAGACCAGACTATGCAAGCGCACAGTTTGATCATAGTCTTCACCTGCGTTCTTTAGATAGATGCTGTCTCCAGGCTTCTGTGGTCGATGAGCGAATATTCAAAACAAGCTGTGCCTCTCCAGGCTGCTCAATGTCTACACTCCATACTATTCTGAAATTGTTTGTGAAATGTTGTGCACTGACCAGGCCTTATCGACACACATACTAACACTGACCATTGTGTATTCCATATACATTTCCGGCTTATGATGTTGTTCATTTAGTTGAAGAGAAACTGAAATCTTTGTACAGGATAAGGGTGTGTCTTGCTTATTATGAAATTTCAAACGTAAGATACCGTTAGTATTCTATACTGCTGAGTGCTGACCAAATTCTGACCAGACACCATTACTGAGTGATAATGGTCATTTTATAAGCTCTGGGGTAAATGGTACTTCATGCATCATCAAAATTTCTACCCTGACGTAAATCACTAAGGTGATAAGCATTTTTCAAAACAAAGTTCCAGTTGTTATAGAGTAAAATGTTTAGAAATATTTCCTCGGTCGAATAATTCATATTCTAATTAATTCCAAATCAGATTGATAAATAAAAGGATAGTTGAAAAAAAATCTTCCAATTATTAAAGTAAAGGCAATTATGAGGAATTTTGAGATGCTTTAAAACATTTATTTATCTTCAACTTCCTTTCGATGACTTATATGCCGCAGCCATAACGAAGTGGTAGCGCACAAGACTTCTAATCATGGGATCCCGGATTCGATCCTCGACCGCGGCAAATATCCCTTCCGATATTTGTCCTCCATCAATGAGTGGATAACCTTAAGCCTACTTAAGATGAGCAGCTGGAGGCTCAGAAAGGATGTAGTGACAGTACTGGTGTGAGAAATACTTAGGAACCAAAGTTAGTTGCTCCGGCCGTGTGATATGACTGAAATACTGTTAAAAGTGGCGTTAAACCCCAAACAAACAATCAACCTTTCGATCACTTGCTTGAAGGCGATCATGTGAAAATAAGCCACTCCTACCGAACCCTATAACTTATTAAACCTCAGATGAGAAAGTGTATAATTGTTTATTTGTGAACCTATTTATGAATATGCATTGTAATTAATATAATACACTTTGCACTAGTCTAACAATAACTATCAATCTGTCTGTGTCTTATTATGAGGGTGTTAGACTACGATATAATGTGTCGATATGTTTGTTTCTTATCCAAATTTTCTTGAAATAAATATAAACTATATTATGTTTTTATAAAGAGAATAGTCAATGAAGAAATGAAATTCATCTCCGCCAACTTGAATTTTCCTATTGATACACATAGGACGGTACTTTAAATCGCGACCAACACCTAGCTTTCTCCCTTCCTCGGCCATCAAACTGTGACAAGAGAAGGGGAAACTTGATAAAACGTTTCTTAAATTAACCAATTGCGACTGTCTGTCAAATAGTCAGTCGACCAATCAAGTCATTCATTTAGACATTAAGACCGGAAGTTAACTTTGAAGTCAGACATTGGCCATCAGTTATGTGAAGCAGTTTTGTTGATTTGTTTACTTAATCGTTGTAACTACAGCTTATTCAAGCTATAGTTACAGCGTTGAGGTGGTCAAACAACCATTCTATTTTTAGCTCCGCTGTTTTCTGAGAAAACCCGAGGTATTGTCATCACCTGATCGTCGTTGGCATTTGTGTTGGCGTGACAAACTTTAACCTTGATGAAGTAAGGTCGTATCATTTGCATTTATAGCTTGAAAATATGACTTACTGTAAATAAGAGACCATGGCATCTTCGAAATGAAATAAAGATGTGCGACTTGTATTTGATTGCCGCGAAGAACAATTTTCTCGTATTTCGTAATGGACCGTCATCTCGAATTAGTTTTTGTTTCCATTCCGAAATAGTCGGGGAAAATGTGATCGAATCAAATTATTTTTCAAGGGTAATGCTATGTCGTAAAATATCGTCTGCGTACACTAGAGCATATCGGTTAAGAAAACAAACCCTTGACGCGGTTATGTTGTAGGTACTTCTTATGATCACTAGTTAGAAGAAAATGTTTAGAAGAATAAACAAGATGTGTTTGTGAAATGTGACCTTTGTCAGTTACCCTGACCTTCATGGATGATATTTACATTAAAACCAACTGATGCCTATCAGTACAAGGATCATATCATATGAGTCATATATTGGTAAGGTGTTTGAATAGGAGAAAAATGTTCAGTTTGCACGAAGTTTACAACTCGCAGGCATAAGAAATACGGACAGCGGTAATAATGATAATATGCGCCAATTTATCGATGCGGGGGGGGGGGGGGGGCATAAAATTGCACCTGTGGACTGTTGGATTCCAACCGAACAGTCGGGATATTGTGTCAGTTTGTTCTTAATGTTGTTTCAAGCGAAGTCCATATTTGCGAGTGTGTTTGTTATCAAAGGCATCATAAAAGCAATTAAAACGACTGGTTTTGGTTTTCGAAAAAATCGAACTTTGAGCTTAGACAGATGAGCTCTAAATCAGGTTCTTTATTTCTGGGTATCGAAAGAAATGATTCCTACGGGAAGTTCAACCTTTCTATTATCGATGGCGTATTTTTGAAAAAAATATGACCAGTAACTTGTAACAAAAATAAGAATGATTTGTTGGCTACCTGAACATCGTAAATACAGGTTGAATAAGCTGTAAATAATGATATCGAATATGTTGTAGTTCAAATTTAACGTCCGGTCTGAAAAGATAATTTGATTGGTAAATCCTTTTTTCAATTAATTGCCTCCATCGGTTAGGTCAAATGCAAGGAGAGTGGGCGAAAATGACATATGTATAAACAGGAAATACCACTGAACCATCGGCTTGTGAGCGTTAGTTCTGAGACAAATAACACCGATTAACGGACCACTACTGTCAAACACTAGTTTCACAAATAAATGAATTATTTAGACTGGAAGTGAAGTTTGAAATAAGCATTTTTATTGGTTTGGCGACTTAGACAGCGCATATTCAAACTTTTGACGTTCAGTTCGACGACTAGCCATTTTACTTTTTTGTTACACTATTCATGTCACAGAATTTGCAAAATAAAACCTCAAGAATAACGTGTAAGTATAAATGTGAACGAGGAGATACAAGTTATGATGATTTTTTCTTATATTTTCGAAGATTGGATTGAAAGAATGTGGTACGTCTAGTCTGGTACACATGCCCCGTCTACGCTGCTCTGCAATATCGCAACAGTAAAGTGACCCGCAGTAAAAAAAGGAACTATCGGTTTTTTATCAATTTGCACACAACAAACTTTCTAACTAAAACTCGTTTAAAAATCTTACAATAATAACAATAATAGAAATAATTTATTATGCCTCTGGTCTATAATACAACGAGAATGATACACAATTTACAAACTAATGTAATAAATATCAATGGGTCATTGTGAGAACAGGATAAATTCAAATTTGAATGAAATTCGTACCCTTGACAAGATTCATTGTTTAATCTTCTAAGCCTAAATGAATCATTCCTGCGAAACTTATAAAACAGTTGTATAAAAAATATATATAGAGTAACCATGGCACTCATGATCGCATTGGCCGATCGTAAGGGTCAATCAAGGAATCAATTGACCAATCATCCATTTAGCCCGGAAGTTATCTTTGAAATACGACATTGGCCTCCGTTTTTGTGAAACATTTTTGATGGCTTGGCGACCTAAACGCTAAAACTACAGCTTATCCAAGCCGTAAGTACGACATTTAGGTCGCCAACCAACCATTTCAATTTTTGACACATGGTTCTGACCATAAGATTTGCAAAATAACGCCGTTTAAAGTCGAAGCGGAACTCCCCGTCGGAGTCGATGGGCGGGACAGAAGTAAGTAGGCGGGGTCAGCGATTGGTCAATTGATTGAGGCATTGTCAACATGACGTAAAGGGATGATACAAAACAAGTCTGCTACAAATACTTCGCTTGCAGGTTTGATAAGCCTTAACGATATATAATGTGATAAACCTTAACTATAAATAATATAGTTTATACCATGTCTCTGCTGCATGAAGTAGTTTTACTATTTTCTGAGATAAAATGTACGATATACTGGTGTGTAATGTATATACAATTACATGCACACACACACACACACACATACACACGTATAATAATCGACCTCTAAGGTTCAATGAATTTCTGCCTCTCATTGAAAGCGATATTTATATATTTTGCATGAGAGCATTTGTGCCTCTTATTTTTACATGTCATTTTATCGATGGCTTAGAGCGAAAACATAGTATGGCTGTATACATTGTACAGAGCCATACTACGTGTTAGCTCTAAGCCCTCGATATCTAAGAATAAGAATGAAGTTGGTAAATGGTTATACTATATCTGGAAATTACAATTTCCTGAGTCTTAGTCTAAATACACTGGAGGGACAAGGAGGGAATGTGATTGATCTTCAATGGTGTATGTGGTTTTACTAACTTACAACATTTGAAAAAGCAGCGTTGTTTTTTTAATCTCTTCTTCCTGTTTCAATAGCTAGATTATGATTGCCTCGATGGCCGGTTGGTATAGATGCTTGACTCGTGATCATAAGGTCATAAGTGCTAGCCACCACCATCACCTGGATGCGTTCGGGACAAGGCACTTGATAGCCAGCCTCAGTCTATCTAGCTTTACAATCGGGGAGCAGCGGGTTAAAGCCACTGTTTCTCCTTCAGGAACGTGAACACATTTTGTATATAGAGTGTTAATAAACTAAACTGTGACTAAGATTGTTTTAAATGATCTGTAATAATTAGCAGTGGGCTTTCCTATATGTTTGATTTTCATTTTAGAAGATAAATATCGAATTACCGTTGTTTGATTAATTTGTATAGTATATTTCGTCTTCCACCCACCCAAACGCAAATCCGTTTACGTAAAGTAAAAATTCAATTTGTGTTGCCCGAGTGATACGCCCGGGTTCATCTAATTTACAAGAAATTGTGTCAGTAAGTCGGTATTGTAATAAGTTTGAAGAAATATTTAACACCTTGTTTTACGCCACTTTCAACAATCTTTCAGTTATCGCGGCGGCTGGAGCACCTAACAATGGAATCCTGGTATTTCTCACACCAGTACTACCAATACATCCTGTCCTAGCCTCCAGCTGCTATCCCACATAGGTCTACGGTTATCGACCCAATGATGAGAGACAAATAGTCGAAAAGGATGAGTACCGCCATCGGCTGAAGTACTGAAACCCCCAAATAGGTGCCTCGAAGTAAATAATAAGTCTAACGATTGAATCAGTTTAAAAGCATCACCAGATTTGAAATAGCCTAGTTTTCCTTGATATTTATAGATTAAAAATTCGTCTATCAAACACGAGCGTTCTGATTGGTCGAAAAAAAAAAATTATACCTCTATTAATAAAATTTTGACCACGCAGCTATTTTGTATTCCTGTGTACAAAATAGTTCCATGAATATGCATCAAAGGTTGTAAAATGTTTTTTTCTCGCTTGGCTACATTAAATAACTAGAATTGAAGAGAATATTCTTTGTCTTCGTGGAGGTATGAAACTAAAAACTAATCACACTCATGTATGAATAAGGTTTGTGTATTCATACAGTGCGATTAGCTTTCACTGCATACCTTTCAAGAAAAGAACAACAACAAAAATGTTCTCCTTATCTCTTAAATGACAATTCCGGGATTTTCGTTTCCCGCATTCATTTTGCACAGAATTGAAAGTTCGGAAATAAGAGTAAATGCTTTTTTATCACAGTTTAACTTTAAGACTCTGTCAAAATGGACATAACTAAACAGTTTCGAAGAAATTCATCAAAATTGTATTTTCTGTGAGCAGTTTTGCAACAACTGTACCGCAACACGAACCACATCGCGACATGATTATCATAACATTATTGGCTCAAAACGGTGATTCCCCACATTACTTTCGATGCTTGAGAGAAGCATAGAGATTTAAAAATCGTCGATTTTTCTAATTTGTTTAGTCTTAGCACAACTTCAATCAAGAAATGAATAGAATATTTTTCTTTTCACTAAGGCATTCACCTAGAACTGAATGAATAGCTGCGTGCTCGGAATTCTCTAGACCTATAAACAATAACAACAACAATAATCAACATTTCAAAACAGTTTGATTTTGATAGACAAAACTAAAATCAAATTATTACAAAATGAAGTTTCCGTCTAATTATGACTTAAGATCAACGGATTTATAAAAATGTGTAAATTTCTACCCTGTTCGTCATAGTCTGCTATTTGATGGAATTTTCTCAAATATTAACACGGCGATCTCCTATATTCCAGACTATTTCATTTATGAGATGAAGATAGTATTTTTTGTTTTCATGGAGGTATGAACCGAAAAACCTAATCACACTGCATGAATACGCGAAGCGGATTCTAACATTGTGTGATTAGGTTTTTCGGTTCATATCCCATGAAAACAAAAAATATTCTCTTCATTTCTCACAATTTAAAAGCATGAAGCGAAAAAAAACAACAAAAGCTTTACAAATTTTGATTCCTTTTTTGTGGGACCATTTTGTGCGGAACCATATACAAAATCACTGCGTGCTCAAAATTTTGTTCATGGAGTTATGAATAATATTTTTCGACCAATCAGAAAGCCCGTTTTTAATAGACGAAACTAAAAATTAAATTCTATGAGCATATATTGAACTGCATAATATGAAAAAATAAAATTCGTATGGAAGAGATTTTCCGAAAAAAAATGCATTTAGCTTATGAAAAAATAATTAAGTTATTTCATTTTGTTGATGATGCAATTATCCAACAAAATATATTGGTTTTGCTTTTCACAGGATGTAGAAATAGCATAGTTAGTCAGCGTGTATCTTCATGGGTTTAAACGATTTTTTTTAAAAAAAAGAAAGCTGTTACCTTTTGAGCTCTTTTGATTATACACATAATAATATCAAAGGAAAGTGATATCGAAAAAAAGCGTTTCATCTTTAATTAACAGAATGGCTGGACCACGTCTGGGTCCAAATTATACGGAATATATACTATATAGACATGCGCACAAAACAATATAAATATATATATATATATATGTACAATATGTAATAAAATTAATTAAAAAATGATAGTAAAATTATCTGTACAAATAAAAAATCTCAAAATATGGATAACGTCAAAAGAGGTATAAACAAGAGCCGTCAGAGACGGATTATGCTCCCCGAATAAGGCTTTGTCACAAAACTGAATGCCATTATTGGACAAAAAACTTCCTATTGAATGCAACTATAGTTTGAGAATTCAGTTCACAAGAAATTTGGAAGTTTGACAAACATTGAAGGAATCTGTTTGGGTCCACAGGCCTGATTCTAGTAAAATTCAATATCATTATATGGTAAAGGGTTAAATATTTTACCTTGACTATCAAAGTTATCAATGAAAAATTTCTACATACAAAAACTGAAGACTCTAACTTGAAAAGTATCACAGAAACAATAGACTGATTTATTTTAGTGTAGGAATATACAAAATGTAAAGCTACATGGCATTTAGCCCCCTTTTAGCATGGTAGGGTTCATTGAGTCAAACATTGAAATAAACATTATCTAGGGCACTTAATAAACAACAATTTTGTAAAGTAACAAGAAATTTTGGCAATTGGTAAAGGAAGTACATTTGAAAATTAGTGACCTTGACAATTTGACCTTGACCAATGAACTTGATTTTTGTATCTGCTGAAAAGTCTTGACACAAGTAATAAAACATTTGAAATATGAAGGCTGTATCATTTACCATTTTAAATTATGGACAATGTTAAAGTTAAATTTTCGAAACTTTGACCCTGAGAATTGACCTTGACCTATGACCTTGAACGTTATACCAACAGAAAGGACATGTCATAAGCAATTCACATGTGAAATATGAAGGCTATATCACTTGCCATTGTTAACTTATGGACTATGTTAAAGTTAAGATTTTCGAAATTTTGACCTTGGGGAATGACCTTGACAGATGACCTTGAACTTAATACAACAGAAAGGTCATGTCATAAGCAATGCGCATGTGAATTATGAAGGCTATATCATTTACCATTGCAAACTTATGGACAATGTAAACGTTAATTGTTTTGAAATTGTGTCCTTAAGAAACGACCTTGACCTTAACAGATGACCTTGACCTAAGTACCAACAGAAAGGTTTTGACAAAAACAATGCACATGCGAAATATGAAGGCCATATCTTTTATTAATCAAAAGATATGGCCAATGTAAGTTTGTTGTGGAGAAATGGAGAGCTAACATAAATGCCCCATTTTTCCATGACGCATTTTCTTTCCGCAAATTTCAAATAGTTTTAGGTCAAGGGCATCTGATTTGCTATTCAAATTTGAAATTTCATTAAATTCTGACCATTGGACTAGGAGAAATTTGAGAAAAACTATTTTTTACCCTAAGTCCTCTTTTTCCGTGACGAGGCCTCAAATCTAAAAACCGCGAAAACACATCGGCATTATATCAAAGGGAATTCACATGGTAAGTTTCATTTGATTTGGTCAAAGGGTTATGGAGAAGTCGCTCCGGACGGAAGGGCGGACGGAATGATGGACGGACAGACGAAGCGGCGGCTATATGCTCTCCCTTCGGAGAGCATAAAAAGGCTAGTCATGATAAACGGTAACATTTTATACAAAATCCATAATGGTCAGCCTCTTTTTCTAAACATATTTATATTAAAGCTTCTCTTATTTACGAATTATGTGAGATTTCAATGGAAAGTTTTTTTTATTCTACAAATCGTTTATAAACGTTAGATAGCTGACGATTTTGATTGATAATTCTCGGCCGTCAAAACTTCTCCGAATCTCACATTCTGTTCTCTTTTGCGCCTTTCCTAAAAATATAAATAAATAAAACATAAACAGAAACATTATCAACAACAACAACAACAACAACATCATGAAAACAGGCAGATTAGAACGACATGAGAGTGTTGTTAGGATTAATTTTAAGCTAATATAGTTGCATAATTGTTACTGTATAGGAAATATTGTTGGAAAAGAAAAAAAAAAATGAATTTTCATCTCTATAGGTTTGTATACTATTCAAGTTACACAAATTAGATGGAATTCTTGAACTATATTCTACATTATGTTTAGATAGATTGATAGAAAGAAAAGGTAAATTAATTGACAAAAGAAAAATAAATCGTCAGTTGTCGAACGAAAAAGTGAAAGAGAAAAGAAATAGTCCGTGGGCGATCAAAACGACGTAAAAACAGATTGATTTAAGCAATTTTACGAAATTGTGACCCAAGACAGAGTAGTCATAGTTTCCACGATATCTTGGAATTAACACAATGAATCGGTGGACCATCTTAGATTCCATGGTCTAGAGGCTGGAGGAGAACCTCGGCATAAGAAAGCCCCGGATTCGAATCCAAACAGGACTTTCTGAGAGGAAAATCAAGTCTACGTTGTTCAATGATCGGGTATAAAAACCCTCGTCATGCTAAACCCGAAATGTTCCTGTAATTGCAGGAGATGTAGACGAAGTTCGGCCTGCTCATATTATTTTTTTATATATAAAATCAATATTCAAAAGAAATGTTGATTAAAATCCAGTGCTTCCAGTGCTCTCGGTGCTTTGGTTTTAATGCGATTTTAAAGAAGATCATGTTCAGACTGATAAGGGTTTAAACTGAAATCGGTTGAATAAGCAATAACATAGAAATATGCTTAAACCCTTTCCTGTTGGATTTTACGTAACTGTATCTTATAATTGAGAAAGAAATGTAGAAAAAGAAAAATCACTTGTAACAAGCAATTTCTTTTTTCCACAATAATTTATACCCTACAGATTAGTTATTTTTCAAATTCAGTCAACTTTCAATTTTGTCTGAAAAGCCTTTGAATTTGGGCAGTTCTATAATTTTACATGACTTAACAATATCTTTATCAAAGCAAAATATCCCAACATTGCAGTATGACTTCTTTACCAGGGAACTAGGTTTGCAGCTTTAAGTCGAAGAGATTACATTAGCTAAAAGCAAACCGTCTTTCTGTAACTTAAACTTACCTCTTTTTCTGCATTTCGGGCTTTCAAATAGACTAAAATCGGGTGTGACATCGAAAGAACACCTAACGAAATCAGGAAAATACGGATCTAAAAGAAAGAAAGAACCTCGTTTTTCAGACACCTTGATACCCATGACGTGGGCGTGATGTCATCTATTACCATGTTCAATGTTAGACAACCATGGAATTTTAGACCTCGACTGAAGGCGTCAATTTCATGATTTTCTACTTTACATAATGTACACGCGGGTTTACCATTCTGATAACAAACATCGGATTAAAAACTTGAAATTAGTCCTTCAGGCATAACATCTACTTGACTCTTATTCGGCAATGCTTTCACAAAACGCACACCAACGGAGACCGTTGATAAAAATGATTTGACTCGGGTAAAACTTGATTGATAATTCTGCGAGGATCTCTTTTTTATTTTGAATCTTGATAATAAAATTACAGAAATAATATACAAAAATATGTTTAGTTTAATAATTCGACCGGAGATAATTAACACACACATATATACACACATGCATATGTGATAAATTAGAGGTCATGGAATACAATTTTTAAAGGCGTTTTGTACAAACAAATCAAATCGCGATTTTGCCGAGTTCATATAAATTGGATATTTTATGAACATTATGATTTCATTTCATTTTCATAAAACAACCCTTAATTTTCAATTAAGTGATAAATTTCTTGGAATGGATCGCTTTATAATTTGATTTAGTTTAAGATTATTTCATAATCATTACACTAGTATAATATCACTAATGCTATACAAAGAAGAGTCCAACGGATTTATCTCACACATGCGCCGTAGGTCATAATATAATAATCTCTTACATGAAATGACGCATCATCATATGCTTTTAGCCATTGAACTAAAGCTCGTTGAATTAACAGAAGTAGGCACGCTTGAACGTCTATAAGCGCAGAGAGTGCACCGAAAGCTGTATCTGGAAAACTGAAACAGAAGTAAGTATTTAAAGAGGTCGAATCAAAAGATCTTTAGACATATTTCCTTTAAAATGTATAACATGTATGTAATAAAAAACGATTTATGTAGATAGAAGTCTTGAACGATATATATCTTTCGTTTATTTTTGTCGCTACAATTTGCCCATAAGAACGATGCCCATAATGGACGATTGGCTGTTACGTGTGAAAAGAGAAATGGGTGAGAGAAAACTACTGGGAGCCCATCCTGGTTCTTTAACGTATCCGCTGCACAGCACCGTCATATGGAACCTTGGTTCAAACGTCTCACCCGAAAAAATATTCAACGGGTTTATGTATGACATTTTCATTCATTGAGGTATTTCAAAAACTGACTCCCCCCCCCCGTTTACACTAAGTTCTCAGCGTCCACGGCAGCCAAGTTTAAAGCCAACGTGGGCGAAAAGGGGTAAGCGTGAATAAATTCTTGGGTAAGTGATCAATAGAAGCAACTAGTCGCGATTGCCGAGACTGGCGGGGCATAAAACATCTGCCACGGCAGCCACGATGCAGATGATCTACTTTACAGACCGTAGTAAAACGAGGCGTACGCAACGAAACGTCATAGTTCGTTACATATAACGTAACAAAACTTGGACAGTGTCCTTAGCGGAACGGGAAGCAAACGTATTAACCGGCAACTTAAGATCCCATTTAGTTGTGTTACGGTTTTTATTCTATATTTTTCAGAAAAGGTGACATTAAGACAAATATAAACAAATCCTTTTTTCAACATGGTCGTCAAATCAACAAAAACAACAACAACACACACTCGCGCGCGCCCAGACACACACTTTCTCTGTCGTCTGTTTACCTATCCATCGCTCCCTCTTTCTATGTTATACAAAGTCTCTTAATCAATATTAAGTGAATATTAGTGTTTGTAATACAGATAACTTTCTTTCATAAATCTGACAGATAAGCGCATATATATATACATTTTCATTTCTGTTTATACGTTATACAGTGTTAGAAATTAAAAACAAATTTAGAAAAACAAAGGTGTTTGTAAAAAAACGTATCACCCCCCCCCTCCCGGTAAGGTCATTTGCAAACCTCTTGTACTTTCAGTAAATCGCGAACTATCCAATGATAGTTTTACGATTCTACCAAAATTACTATTGAGTTATGCTATTCAAAACTATGTTTTAAATCGACCACGGGCGATAACTCAAGAATTTTAGTGAGCAAACTTAAGGTTAATTTATACAGCAATTCTCCATGAAGACATCTATCCAACTATGAAGATTCATGATTCTACCTCACATATTTTCTAACTAAGCTCCAGCTTAGAATATAACAAATATAATGCACTTAGTTATGGTTCGTGTGCACTTTTTAATGAGGTCTATCTACACGCGAAGTTTCAAAATGATAGGTGAAATTATTTTCGAGTTATACTCGAAACAAATACTAGTTTCGTAAATTGACAATAACTTCAAAACTATGATCTAAGACTCCTGTGAATCTATCAACTTCTGTGGTTTCATGATTCTAACTTTCATACTTGTTGAGTAAATCAGTTGTGAAATTCAACAGAGGCAAACAATATTAACATTATGAAGTGGTGATCCTGAGCTTCTCCTACACTGAAAAGTTTCATGGTTCTACCTTGCTAGTTTTTCAGTAATGTTCCATACAAAAAGCGAATTTTAAAATAAACAAAGGACAATAACCTAAACTTATGACATGCAGAATTCATGTTCTTGTGTATCTCATTTCCTTTTGATAAGATCTATCCACATGTGAAGTTCCATGTTTCGATCTGAATACATTTGAGAAATGCTGGCTACGGAAATCAAGTTTGCAAATTAACATCGGACGGAAACTAAAAATTTATGAGATACAACTTTCAGGGTTTTGTGCACTGCACTTCTCCTTGATGAGATATATCTACCTGTGAAGTTTCACGATCATACCTTGCATACAATTTGAGAAATGCCTCAGACAAAAATCAAGTTAAATATTTAACAAAGGGCAATTATTCAAAATTTTGAAGTCCTTGAACACCGCGTTCCTCCTACATAAGATATACCCAACATTACAGTTTCATATTTCCACCATGCACACTTTAAGTTATGCTCCGGATAAAAAGTTTGAAATTTAAAAAAGGGAAATTACTCATAAACGTGAGGAGTAGAGCTATAGTTCTTGTGCACTGCCCTTCGCATACAAGATATCTATCAACCTGTGAAGTTTGTGATTCCAGCTTGCATACTTTTTGAGTAATTTTTCGGACAGAATTCAAGTTCGAAAGTTAACAAAGGACATTAGCCCAAAATTCTAAGTGGGGAATTATGGTTCGTCTGCACTGCATCATGGGATCTATCTGTCTGTCTCTTTTTGATACTGCTTAAGTTAATCTCAGGACAAAATCAAGTTCGAAAATTAACAGAGGGCAATAATTCCAAGAATATGAGGAGTATAGTTATGTTTATTGTGCACTTCAAGTTTTGAAAAATGTCCCTTAGTAAGATTCATGTCAAGTTTAATTGAAATTAGCCCACTGGTTTGGGAGGAGAAGATGTTTTAATTTTAAAATCAAAATAAGCCCCGCCCTGCAACGCCAATATTTGGAGGTCAATCAAAATTTCAATAAAAAAGTTCCAAGAAGGGTCACCTAAGGTAGATTCATGCCAAGTTTGGTTGAAGTAGGCCTAGTGGTTATTTAAGAGAAGAGGTGTAAAGATTTCAAAATCAAAAAAACCCCGCCCTGCAACGCCCATATTTAGGGGTCAATCAAAATTTCGTGAACAACTTTTGAGAAGGGTCACCCAAGGAACAATTCTGCCAATTTCAGTTGAAAATGACCAACTGGTTACTGAGGAGAATATGTTTAAAGATTTTTACGTCAAAATCTGCCCGCCCTGCCACGCCCATATTTTTAGGTAAATAAGAAATTCGTGAACAAGTTTTGAGGAGGGTCACCAAATGAACATTTCCGCCAAGTATGTTTTAACTCGGCCCAGTGGATACTGAAGTGAAGATGTTTACGGATTTCAAAGTAAAAAAACTGTCCGCCCGCCACGCCCATATTTTGTGTTAAACAAAATTTCACGAACATCTTTGAGAAGGGTCACCCAAGGAACATTTATGCCGAGTTAAGTTAAAATTAGCCCAATGGTTACTGAGGAGAAGATGTTTAAAAATATAAAAAACAAAACAAGCCCCGCCACGCAACACCAATATTTAATTGCAATTTTAATTTTCGCGAACAGCATTTCAAAAGGGTCACACAAGAAACATTTATGCCAAGTTTGATTGAAATTGGCCCAATTGCTACTGTGGAAAGGATGTTTAAACTTGTAAAAGTAAAAAAAAAAAAAAAAAAAAAAAAAAAATACTGCCCCGCCCTGCCACGCCCATATTTGGGGTCAATCAAAATTTCGCGAACATCTTTTGAAAAAAGGCTTCTAAGGAGAAGATGATTAAAGAATTGTTGACGACGGACAAAAGGTGATCATAAATGCTCACATTGAGCCAGTTGTGCTCAAGATGAGTTATAAAAAATGTTCTTGTTTTTTCCCAACATAAAAAGGCCAACCTTTTTAATATCCTTAATGAATAGTTTTTCACTACTGGTAACAAGATTGATATTAGATATGTATTTTGAAGCTTCATTTTCATTATTTTATAAATCACGGCAGCCTGAAATTTATCTAGTTGTGTTTTTACAGATAAGGTATTTGTCGCCGAAGTGCAGGTATTTGATTTATATAGTCGTCGTTATTTTACCCCGCGTACCAAAGCAGTAATAAAAAATGGGTTTAACATAAGAATTGTAAAAGAGAAGCTTCATTCCTTCGATAAGTTATGTGTTAAATTTTTGAAAAGATTCATTTTTCTTCAGCTGTACAAATATAATCGATTTGTTAATGCCAACCTATATAGATATCTAGACACCTAAACCTTTTTTGTGAATGCATATTTTCCAACAGATACCGTTTCAACTTAATTGAAAATTACTTTCCTTCAACAATTTATACCTCGGTCCAATTAACATACATTTTGTCTTAAACTGGCGTATACATGTTATTAAGTTAGCACCAATCCTGTACACGAATAAGATTTTTTTAAGTTTAGGTTGTACAGAAACGAGATCAAAATCAGACTTGTGTATCGTAGAGTCATCTGCATATAGATCGATCTCTACATCAGAACAGGTAAACGAAAGATCATTGGTGTGAATGAGAAAGAGAAGAGGCCCAAGTTTTGATCCCTACGATACCCTAGACGTAATTTAAAACAATTAAATTAATTGTTTTCTGTTATTCAAATAATATTTCATGAGAGTGCACGCGCACTCAGTAAAATGATATATCATACGTTTGGGTACAAGGACAACGCTTTTCTTATGTCAGGGAACTGTTGCAACATACTTCCCATCATCTACATCTGAAAGCTATGAACCGATTATTTCAATTAAAGCTGTTAGGTAAAAATTATGTCCTCTAAAAACCTGATTCAGATTGGTTTATAATATCAATTCTTTTAAAGCAAAGTTGGAGCCGAGTAGCGATATGTCTTTCAAATATTTTGTTATAGTCGATAGAATCGAATTTGGTCTGTAGTTATTTGGATCGTCCCTATCACCCGTTTTGAAAATACATGCCAATTTCAATTTATCTGAGAGGAGTCCAGTAGAAATACTGCTATGTATAATAGATACGATAACCGGGGGAATAACATCTCAAAATTGTTTCAAAAGTCTTGGCCACAAGCAATCCAGACCCGTAGCTTTGTTTGAACCAAGTTTATCTATAATTGAATGTACTTAAAAAGCATTCGTAGGAGAATTCGCTATTGCCAAGCTTTTGATAAGGATATTTTGAGGAAACGGCTTTTTTGAGAATATTGCCTTGGTAACTATATCCGATATACTCACACGGTGTCTGTTTTATTCAATAATTGCATTAAGACTGACCTCAACATTTTTGCCGATTTTTGTTACATTTCTTTTGCATTGTAAATCCATTCGAGCGGTTAATATGTGCTACGTCTTTAAGATTGTTATGCCCCCGCATCGAAAGATTGGGGGCATATTGTTTTACCGTTGTCCGTCTGTCGGTCTGTCTGTCTGCAAAACTTAACCAAAAAACTTAACTCAAGATACAATGCTCATATTTGGCATGATGATACATCTCCATAATACACATCTCCCCATGTCAAGGTCAAGGTCATGTCATAAGGCCAAGGTCACATACCAAGGTCAAATGTTTAGTCCTGTTGCGGAGGCATTGTGTTTCACAGACACATCTTGTTCTATAATATTTTTTGACATTCCATATTTTACTCCAGGTTGATTAAAAAGGGGCACTAACCGATAATACAGAGGATTTTGGTAAGATTTTAGTAGTTTTTTATGTCTAAATTTGAAGCAAGTTTTTCCCGTTCGTTATTTTCAAACTTTTCTATGTCATCTATTTTGTAGTATTTTATATCAAAGTCACCTAAGATATATTCTTTATTCAGTAAATTAACAAGTTCTACCTGCATTAATGAGGTAGATGTCACGTGGCTAGCCGTGGCTACCTTAGAGTAGCTGAGCATATCATCCGTGTTTGCCACGGTTTCTCACGAACCTCCCAGCATTAATAAGGTAGATGTCACGTAAGGTTCCCATTTTGCTGCGGCTACTTTAGAGTAGCTGAGCATTTTATCCGAGTTTGCCACGGTTTCTCACGAATCCCCCGGCATTAATAAGGTAAATGCCACGTCAGGTTCCCGTTTAGTCGCGACCATTTTAGAGTAGCTGAGCATTTTAACCGGGTTTTCCACGGTTTGTCACGAATCTTCCGGCGGACTATGGGGTATGTAAGCCGACGGCAACGGTTGACCATATTTTTCCTTTTATAGAATTTAATAGACGCGACAATCCATGGTACGTAAAGGCGTCCGCAACGCATCCATGGTCGTAAAGTCTCCGGGGCTCAGCAGCCCGTTTCCAGCGGATGTCACGGATACCTTAAAAGACCATGGGAAAACGTAAACGAAACCTAACAAAACCTGAATTCTAAGTCAAAACCGGTCGAAATATTACGGCGTGCTACATTTTAGGCAATCGTTTCTACCGTGAACATTGTGTGAATGGGGGTAAACCACACTTATACAATGTGATTAAGATACTTTTTTCATACCTCAATAAGAACAAAATATAATTTTCTAATTTCTATCTTACTACGGGTCATTTTCGAAATAAGATCAACACATTCGAACTAGATTCACAGAATAATGCTTGTTTGATTTCGATTCAAAACTACAGTTTGCCGTTTAGATTACAAATTTATAAGCTGTTAAATTATTCGCATCGGGTAACACATAATCTTTTTCGAAATAGAAGTGATGATAAACTGTGCATCATAGATTTACTTTTTTTTTCGATGAAGGAAATCAAGTTAAAATTGACAGGAATAAGCACCAATACTAAACAAACGTTCCAACCGAAACTAAATTAACACGACGCTAGAACGTCGACGACGTCGTTTTATCTAAATACTTGTAGATTAGCTGTTGTCTTCAAGAAAATATAACTTTGGTTGTAAGCATCCGATTCAAAATTTCAACTTGATATCAAACCAAAGTTGTTTTGAGATCAGTCGAAGTTAAATAGGATTAGGTGACGGGCCATTTACGGCCGATAACGTACCCAGTTCTTTGCTTATCGGTTTACTAAATTATCACTTTGCACGGTTAAGATGAAATTGTTTGTTCCATAGCGAAATAAAAGTTCTAATGACATGGGTCAATTTTTTCTCTAACCAATTGGTGAACACAGCTTGTGGCTCCGAATGAATATTGTAGAATATAGATGATAACGGCGTGTTTAAAGTTACTTGAAACCGCGACCATAGATAAAGCTTGAATAATCTTAAATAAGGATTTCAAAAATAAGTTTTTCTGCTTAAAAGATATATGACAAATACAAAACAAAATGACATAAAACAAAACTTACGCTTTAGCAATAAAGGAATAAGCCATTGCAAACAAAATGGCCCGCATAAAGGCCACGCTTACAAACACGAGATACACAAGCGGTTTGGTGTAAAAGATGGATAAAACAGCCATTGATATAGAGAGCAGGCTTGTTATAATAAAACCAATCAAAGATGTCTTGAGATTGCGGATGTAGACGGTACCTGTGAAAAGAAATACAGTCAAACTTGCTTTATCTTCCAATAATTTAATATAAGTTTAGTCTTTTAAGATTCAAGTAGTCCAATTGGCTGGAATTTTCTTTTCATTCTTCCCTAAAGTGGATTTTAGCAAGAAACTGTTTTGTATGCTTGCACACAGCGTAGAACCATAAAATTTTACTGAGAAATAGTAAAATATTTGTATTGTTTTGCTTGATGGCATTAAATTGTAAGAAATTAATAGAATACTTTTTATTGAGGTGTGAACCTATAAATTAAATCATACTTATATGTGAATCCGCTTCGCATATTCATGAATTGTAATTAACCTCATTCTTCAATAAAAACAAACAAAAAATATCTTCTCTTAATTTCTAAAATAGTATGAAACCAAATTGCTTGTAAAATAAAACCTATGTACTGGAAACTGCGTAACCAAGAAGAAGATTCCTAAATCTGTATTTAAGGGCATGTCAAACATGCTCTTTAATACACGAAAAAAGGAAATCAAAGAATGGATCGCTGTCCAAGCCGACTGGCCTCCGACATGGTATTTAGACAGAAGCAGGATTTAAGTTAAAGTCTCCAAACAAACAAAAATACGGAATATATGTCGAAGTTCAATATTTACTTCCTGTCTAAATGATTGGTTTGATATGTCATTCAACCTTTTGCTTGACAATAGCAATCTGCCAGTTATACCAAATTGTAATATTGATTAAACAGCTTCAGCTGACAGCTTCAGTTCAGTTATTGCCAGCCGCCGTCATAGCGCAGTTGGTAGCGCGTCGGACTATCATTCAAAGGGTCCCGGGTTCGATCCCCGACGGCGGCAAATCTCTTTCCGACATTTGTCTACCACCAATGGGCAGATAATCGTAAGCCTATGTGGGATAGCAGCTGGAGGCTAGGAAAGGGTGTAGTGGTAGTACTGGTGCGAGAAATACCAGGAATCCATTGTTAGGTGCTCCAGCCGCCGCGATATAACTGAAAGATTGTTAAAAGCGGCGTTAAACCCCATTCAAACAAATCAGTTATTGCCATTAAGCTTCTTGGATCCAATGGACCATTTTGTATATATTATATATATAATATATCTGGGTGATGAAGGTGATTTTCCCGACAAAATACTAGAGTCTTGGATCTTCAAGAATTATACTCAATCTCAAAACATGCGTATTATATCAAAGAAAAACAAATCTTCAAATTGAAGAGAATTAACACCAAAATTTCCCCGTTGTACGTCATAGTAGAGTCCAGGGCACTGGCTTGGAAAGATGAAGGTGGGACAACACCAAAGTCCTGATTACTGCCTCAAATGCACTAAGGACTGAAGAAAAAAAAAAACATTTCTGTAAATCAAAGTCTTTTCTTTCGATGAGTAAACGCTATGGGTAATTTAGCATAAACAGATTTGTTATCCTATCTTACAGAAAAATGTGCGGCTAATCTCAGATTATGGACACAGTGCGGTTGCAAAATAAGGAAGAACAACTGTCCAGTCCAAGTTTCATTGGCATCACGATTTAGGTATGAATCGGTTATTAAAAAGACACTTGTAGAGCAATTAACTTATGTTTTACTTATTCAGACATTCATTGCTACTCTTACCTAGCTACGACACCGCCATTACCAAGCGACATTGCTATTACCAAGCTTTCGAAATAATTAATAAGGCCGTTATACACTGTGCAGACGATTGCCGGCGTAAAGAAGGCCCGAAGGCCACTTTGATGTAAAAAAGCAAGAGTAATGATGATTAAATAAAATCTAAACACTTTATACCACTACAAAAGAAAGATTGTTTCAGTGAATGTAAATGAATGGACATTGCGTGTTTGTTTTTCATTATTCGATTATAAGTGTTCACCCGAGCATCGTCTTCCGAAATCAAACTGTCGAAAATATTCAATTTATCTATGTATAATTAGAAAAAAATCCCTAGAAAGCTTAAACTGCTTATTGAACACCGATCGTTTATCCAATGTAGAACTAACTAAAAGTCGTTTCCTGTTATGAATCACAGGAATTACCTAAGATAACACGAATGATACGGCCAGGCTTAGGACTAATTTTAGCGAGCAGAAAAAAGGGTACATATACCCAAATGCGAAGAATTTCATTGTTCACATTTCGCACATGCCTTTGGTAGTAATAAAAAAATATTTATAGCTAACAAAGTCGAAATTGATTTATACTTTTCTATTGATGGGGTCAATATGTACTGTGTTGAAAGCGATTAATCTATTTATAAACTTGATATAAAACACCTTTAAAGAACCAGTGTCATAATTCAGGAAGACTTCTGTTACATTTTTAAAAGTTGCAATAATTTGATAATACTGCTAAGCCGGCAGGAAAAAAGGGGCTGGGGCGCTAAGTTTCCTAATAATTTTGGCAATTTCTACTCCAATCTTGGTTTAAAGATATTTTATTCCTATCAAAATTTCAACAAACAAATACAATGAGACTACATGATGTATAAAGATATTTGATATAAAATGGATAAGAATGGAAGCTTTAGCTTATAAAATTCCTTTCCATTTGTTCTAGATGGTAATACCTTGAGTCTTCTTTAATAACTATATTAGAAAGATAAGAAAGTCTAACCATGATATATCTATATATTTATATTTAAAGAGAAGTCGTGCGAGGAGATGTGCTCTCGTAATAAAAGCTATTCAACATATACGCTTCTACACAATGATAAAAATCATGATCAAGTCATTATTTGCCTCCTTCGATATAACACCAATATCATATTTCGGGATTAAAAGATATTGTAATAGCCATCGGTATTGTTCTATCTGAAACAACAGAAAGGACAATATGAAATTTTAACCTTCTCCGTCAATCTCAAGTCAGAATCTTCTGCCATCCCTGATAAAGGCCTGTACTTCTAAGAATAATCTGACATTTTCGTAGTAAGTAAGGCCATCATCACTGTACAACAGAACATCCAGATTAATATTAGAGATATTTGTTAGGGAACGAAGTAATCTATAAGTTTCTTTTCACGGTATAAAAGTTACAATCAAAGAAAAAGGGTTGACTACTTTCAACTTCACCACATTTACAAAGTGGAGAATCGATCAAAGCACTACATCGTATTCTAGTATGGATTACTTGAAACTTTCTTTCGCCGACTAAATAAAGTTTATTTAGTATTGGCTTATCCCTATTAAGATAATCCTTAAATGCACTCAAAGATTCAAAATCTCGCATTTCGCATTTCTTCAGGCAAATTATTCCATTCGTCAATTGTTGAAATCATAAATGATTTTTGCCGAGCCCGCTTGAGACATAATTGTCACTCTGACAAGTGGGTGTACTTGCGTTTGTGCGTTAGTTCGTCTGTCCGTCCGAATTTGTCCGGACATTTATGGATGGATTTCAAAATAAATTGGCACAATTATTCTCCATCATGAGTAGATGTGGCATTTGAAAGAAATTTTGGGATAGTTCTAATGTCAAGGTCACAGCTCAAGGTCAAACATTAAAATTGTGTTTGTCCGGACAATTACTCCCACATTTATAGATGGATTTAAAAAAAAAATGGCAAAATTATTCTCCATCATGAGTAGATGTGCAATTTGAAAGACGTTTTGGTATAGTTCTGAAGTCAAGGTCAAAGCTCGAGGTCAAACACTTTAAAAATGATTGTCAAGAGCAATTCTCCTACAATTTAAGATGGATTTCAAAATAAATTGGCACAATACTTCTCCATCATGAGTAGATTTGCCATTTGAAAGAAATTGTGGGATAGTTCAAATGTCAAGGTCACAGCTCAAGCTCAAACACTAAGAATTGTGCTTGTCCGGAGCATGATGCCTACAAAATTTTGCGGGCTCGTCAGCAGTTGTCCTGGTACAACCATCTAGTTTGAACAGTGATGTTCTACAAGGAAAACCTTGAAGATCATAAGCTCGTCTTAGGTTATTTTGTGATGTATTATCTATTCTATAAGGGACAAGAGAAGACAAATAATCAGGGGTAAGACCTCTAAACATTTTTAAAAAACATAATAAGCTTGAGATTTTTCTTCTAAATCTCAAAGTTTCCCAGCCTACTTCTCTTGTTAGCAACCACTTACAATTCTTGCAGATTCAATTCGTATTTTGTCTAGATCAGTTTTGAGGTTTTCAGAAATATTGTCCAAAATAATATCGGCGTATTCTAATATAGGTCTTATAAATGAAAAATATATTAATTGAAGAGTATTTAGCTCGAGCTTGAGTTTTAAAGCCCCCATGTCGTTAACCATTTCCATGCTTTTTCCACGATTATTTTTATGTGTTGATACCAAGATCCATTATTTGAAATATGAAGCCCGAGAAGTTTATGTGTATCTACATTGGGTATGACTTCGTTTGACATATTAAGGTCAGGATGTGCTGGTTTTGTAAGTTTTTTGATACAAAGTAAGATTCTGATTTTGATGGATTATATTTCACAAGCAACGTGTTAGCCCGGTTTTCCATTTTTTGGATATCTGGTTGTAAAATAGATGCAGCATGGACAGGGTCCTCAACTATAACAGAGAGACTTGTATCATCTACGAAAAGGTCAATACTAAAGTTGATATCATCAACTATTTCTGTATCATCAGCGAAAAGGTCAATAATAGAGTTGATATCATCAACTATGTCATTGATATAGATAAAAAATAACAAAGGGCCTAGAATTGAATCTTGTGGGACCCCTGCATAGATGGGAGACAATTTAGAGTTTGAACCAGGCAAGACAACCCTTTGCCTACCGTCAATTCTGACTTTTGCACTTAACAAATTAACACACAAACTCCGGTTTATCATTATGACATTTATGGCCTGTTCATCGCAAGCAGACTTCAAAAACCGTTAACTATCAACAGCTTAGTTAACCATTGTAATGCCAACAAATCAGCATACACGAATAATAGGATATAGAATATACCTTTCATTCTAAGCAGAGATAATTCCAGCATGACTCCAACAAGCAGTGCCGGCACGACCCCAAGCAACAAAGAGATGGACATGAAATTTGTCAAAGTACTCTCACCTGACAAAACAAATAAAAATTATTAGAAAATAGAATTATAAGAAAAATAAATAGAAATAAAAATGATAAAAACCTGAGACCTAAAATCTTTGATGCACTTAACCACATAAGCATACCGATAATTCTTTTATGGCAAATAATATATATTGAGTGTTTACGTAAGCTTTCAGGGGGCAAATATTACTGATAAATTATTGATTTAATATATTTACCAATCTCACACTATAAAAAATTGTCCAACTGTAATCAAAATCCACCCTCGTAAGGCTGTACCAATTGAGAATGATCTTCTCTTACTTTGGCTTTCTTGAAAAAACATTTGTAAATATTCGTAGAAAAAATTCATTGTCAATTTAATATATATCGCGACATATGTTACGGTATCTATAAAATGAATTCATTGCATGAATTATGGGCTCTATTCAACGCAATGAACGTTACCTTAGGCTGAAACTTATTTCACCTATGCATCGAAGGTCACATAATAAATGTAATTTTTCGTGCAGCGAGGAACGTCTAAGTAAATGCAAGAACATGTTATGTTCACGTTTATTAGAAATAAAGTGTTGTTGTTTTCACTCCGGTGTATATTCAAATATGTTTATATATATTACCTGTCTCAGGAATAGCTTGTACTGCGTCTTGTATATAGATATTACTTGCTGAGATAAAGAACATGAAATGGACAGCTATCAGACTAAACCATGCAAAATGGCTTATGTATATACTACTGAACGCGTAGGTCCTATATAGAGTTCGTATTGTTAATCGTGGAACACTCTCTATAAAAGAGAACAATGTATATTATTTATCTCTTGTCGAACGAATATTTCAAAAGCTAAGTAAACAAAAATATCCCTACATTTATTCTATCTGTTTCATAATAACTATATACAACTAGGTGAACTCAGATTTGACGAAGTTTAGGATTAACATACTTCTGCTTTCTTGGCGAATTGGTGCACCACTTAATAGAAATAGCAACAAAAGGATATACTACTTTCAGCACCTTTGAATTATTTTTTCAGTGAATCATGTTTTTCCAATGTGAACGGTGTAATGAAATGTACAACTTAACCATTTCGACACCGAATCTAATTCAGTTATGTATAATAATGAATATCAAGACAATACTTTGTGAGGAATCTTTTAATCTAACCTCATCGGACAAGCATTCAGAGCCCCAACGTAGGTGATATTTAGGAATTAACCTCGTCCTAATTCAATCGTTTCAATTCTAGTTCTAAGAAACTTTATCTTACCTGAATTAGTTTCTGTAGTTCCTCCGTCTTCTTTTTCCTTGCTCGGCATGATCCGATAAAAACATAAATATGTGTTTGAGAATGTGGTCAGACATAGGCATAAGATTACAGTAAAAGATACTCGCATTCCGATACCCACTTCATGAGCCAGCTAAAATAGAAAAAGATACAAAATGCTGTTATTGACAGTGTATAAATATAATCGGTAAATCGTCTACACATAAATGGTACGAAACTCTTATTAGCCTATCTTAAAGCGTCAACGCTCCGAGAATAATATTCATTACATATAAACTTAATATTCTCTATATTCTCTAAAATTCCCTGTACCCACCATTCGAATACGATTTATCCTTCATAAATTCATAGTGACACGTGTTACAATGACTAAAATAAAACTTGAGTTATCTTTGAATATATTAAAAGGCGACTTTGCAAATATTGACTAGCAGCAAGGCCGTCTAAAAAGGTCATTGTTTCGATTGACTTTTAAAGTTTCTTTTCATGTGTCTATGCTTTGATCTTTGGAATTGGATAAAGCACCATCATCATAACAAATTCAGATCTGAAATACGATAATTCTGTTCTGCCGTTGTTGATGTGTTATAGTAGAGGTTTTGGGTTATATGTCCAATTGAGGTTCTGTTTGTTGTTTTTTTCAATAAGAAAACTTGGAAAGTCGCCGCTATTTGGTACACCGTTGATCGTCAAAAAGGTGTAGAGTTTCCTACCAAGCCCTTTGCTATTCTTAACGAAATAAAATGCCGGAAGGTTACTGGATATAATTCTATAGATCAGAGTGCTGCTTTTGATATGGTCAATCAAGGGACAATATATGAAGTCTAAGAGAGCCAGTATTTGGTTTCTGGATCTCTGCACTGAAATTGGTGATTTCATATACTTGAGTCTGCTTACATACAGAGTAAGTGTAAACTATACATATCATCTATGTAGAAAGTTGAACTGTACCGTAGTCCTCCCTCATGGAAGCGGTTTGCGGCAACTGATTTACTTGTTTGGTCTTACTAGCGACCACAATGCCAATAAAACTTATAAGGTCGTCGCCAACTAAAGAAGCAAATGCGTTCCAAAACATTCAAGAGCACACAATGGGCCCCTACCAATACACGAAGTTGTCTTAAAAGTTGCCCTTTATTAACTCCCATGACTGCTAGGAAGAGTGCATAAGAATAAATTCTTTCATTTTGAGTTAAATCGGATATTTTTCAGTATATCTCACTAAGAATTGTTGAATACTTTTGTAATACTCTTAAAATATGAAATTATGGTGATGTTTTGTGTATACTTTGACACAATTTAATCGCTTCTTCCCTTTCGAGGAAAACAATTTCATTCTGTTTTCAACCAGTTTTCATATCTTACTTCTCATTTTGAACCAATTTAAGCAACGGTGTTCTTTAAAACGAAAAACTATTTCTATTTCCTGGGCTTGAAAGTACTTATTAAAACAATCAACCAAACCAAACAACAACTATAGAGAACAACATTTTGTGATAAAATAGTTTGGTTTTTAAAAATGCAAGTTTTTTCATCTGAGAAATCCGTTTCTTTACACGAGGCCATTGCAATTTCGTCATTATCCTATTTTATTTCTGTGACGGGTTAAATAGTAAGTTAATTTTTCTTATCGGTATCTTTGATGGCGTAATTGTAGGAGATAACCACCGGATATATCTCATAATGATCGGTTTTGATTTTTGGCTATATTTTTTTTTAAAGAATATTGCAATAGAGTTTGAGTATTCAAAAAATATAATGATTATAAACGCAAAAGGTAGGTAAAATAAATTTAAAAAATTCTCTTCATAAATCTTTTTTTAGATACTTGAAAGCAACCCTTTTTCATAAATGTCAACATTTTGATAAACTTACTGTATTAACACTATAAAAATATTGAAATAGTTTCAAAAGTATAGTTTGATCTTGCAACACCTCTTAGTTACTGCTTTTCTTTGAACACCCCATACCAAAAAGATAGAAAATGCTATTAAAATTCAAAAGTTAGCATGAATAAGCGTCGGTGGGAGACACAAACGTCTAAGCTAAAGCTAACAAAGAGCTGTATTTACGAATTTTGGTCGCCCATCGACAATTTTATAATAAAGCATACGGCGGTGTTATAAGTCACATTTTACATGGCACCATTTAGATTCTAAGTACAACTTAAAATATGAAGTACTATAAAGTTTCTTTACATAAAAATATCAACATAGAATAAAGAATATATTACCATTCAACATTAGATCCACACGTACTTAACTGTCTTATGCAAATGTTTATACGTAATCGGAAACAGCAAAATATACAAACAAACAAAACATTTCCACTTCATTTTTAAACAGCAAAATTTATGGCCAGTAGCACGTAAAAAAAGTAGAACTTTTGTTTGTTGGCTTAAACAACTTGTAGTTTCGACGTTTAAGTCGCCAAACAAACAGAAATGCTTCACATAAATGGCGGCCAATAGCGGACTTAAATGCATCCGGTCTAAATGAGTGATTTCATTTGTCGATTGTTTCTTTGATTTACAGACATGATTGGTCAATTTTGATGAACGGTGAGGTAAATAGCTACAAATTGAAATGAGTGAATCATAAATAGACTTTCAACCTTTGTGTGTAACGCCCAGTCCGGTAGGCTCAATAGGTAACCTGCTTTGCTCGAAACTTGGCTCGGCCAGTATAGTTTCCGATATTTTGACTTACGTCATTTGTTATTAGCAATTGATTAGTAGTATGCTAAAGTTGGATAAGTAGCTAGTAGCTCGGATTGAATCGAGTGCTTGTATTTGTGTGAGGAACGATAAAAATCCATCGTTAGGTACAACAGGTGCCACTATTACCGAAAGAAAAACTATTAAAAGTAGCATTAAAACCTGTACAAGCGAACAGGAAGTTTAACAACAAAGACATTATTTTACTGTATATGTCATTGGATCTAAAACAAGAGGGCCAGTGGCCCTGGCGCTCACCTGAGATAAGTCAATGCCTTATACAAACTGGGTCGGGAGAAGACCTCCTTTAACATTTAGCTAAAATCAACATATGTTACCATACCCACCAATGCTTTCTTCAGATTTCAGTAATCATTAAAAGGGGGCAAACTAGCGTATTTCTGCCAAATTGGGTTTAAATTGACCAAATAGTTTTGTAAAGGGTTGCCTTCTTTATTTCTATTTTAGCCTAATCAACCCGTGGCTCTAAAATATTATTAATTTTGAAAGAGGTCAATGTACTGATGCTTCATGTGAAATTCAAGATTCTTAAACTTCTGGGTCAGGAGGAGATTTTTTTTCGTTTTTTTTTTTTTAAATTTTACTTTTGTTGTCATAGCAAACAGAGTTTTCAACTGATTAAATTCTTTGGTTGAAATCAGCCCAGTGGTTTGGGAGGAGATGTCGTTTTAAAAATCCTTCTTTATTTCTATATAAGCCCCACCCCAGGGGCGGAGCCCCGAGGTTGATGATTTAAGCAATTTTGAAAGAGGTCAATGTACTGATGCTTCATGCAAAATATCAAGACTCTATGCCCTCTGGGTAAGGAGGAGATGATTTTTAAATGATTTATTTAAATTTCAGTGTTGTTACCATAGCAACCAGAGTTTTTAATGGATTTCAATTCTTTTAGAAATTTTCATATGGCACCACCCAAGGAACATTCCTGCAAAGTATAGTTGAAATCTGTCGAATGGTTAAGGAGGAGATGTCGTTTTAAAGACCCTTCTTTATTTCTATATACCCCCCCGCTGGGATTCCGCCCCTGAGAACCTGAGGTTGATGATTTCAGCAATTCTGAAAGAAGTCATTGTACTAATGCTTCGTGCCAAATGTCAAGGTTCTACACCTTCTGGCTCAGGAGGAGATTATTTTCATTTTTTTTTTTATAAAAAATCAGGTTTTTGTTGCAATAGCAACCAGAGTTTTTTACGGATTTAAATTCTTTAAGCACTATCTAAAAGGCACCACCCAAGATACATTCTTACCAAATTTGGTTGAAATCCGCCCAGCAGTTTAGGAGGAGATGTCGTTTTAAAAATCCTTCTTCAACATGAGCCCCGACCTCCTGGGGCTCCGCCTCTGGGGACCCAAGGGTGATTATTTTAGCAATTCTGAAAGAGGTCATTGTACTGATGCTTCATGCCAAATATCAAGGCTCTATGCCTTCTGGGTCAGGAGGAGATAATCTTTAATGTTTTCATTACAATTTCAGTTTTGTTGCCATGGCAACCAGAGTTTCTTAAGGATTTCAATTCCTTTAGCAATTTTAAAGGGCACCACCCAAGAAACATTCCTGTCAAATTTGGTTGAAATACGCCCAGCGGTTTTAGAGGAGATGTCATTTTAAGATTTTTGACACACGGCGAACAATTTCCCTTTTGTTGTCTTTTAAGACAAGCCCGCGGTTTCGTTCCTCCGAAAAATCAAATGGCAGATATAACGATCTTTTGACTAATTTTTTTCTTGTTCCCCTATTAAACTACACAGAGTTTTCACGGGATTTTTTTTATTTTTATTTTTGTTTAAACGTTTTATTAAAACGAAATTAATCACAAACCCTAGAGTCAGAACCACCAACCTGCTGCAATCCACAAGTTTAGAAGAAGAAGAAGAAAAAGAACAACAACAACTTAACACACACACAATAAGTATTTAGTCTCTTGTTATTTCTCACTCCAACCATTGGCCACAGCGATAGGACGAGGGACATTGCTAGAGATGCAACCCAAGGGACACTTTTAAAAAATGTCATTTTGTTAAAAAATAAAAGGTTTGTCTCTCTGGTTGAATTAAAAGCACCACTTTGGAGTAAAAATCATTGTGTCTCATTTGAGTAAATTCATTCGTTATTCCTGATCATCGTTAAAGAAGTAAATATTATGGCCTGGAGATCGCCTATAGTTTACGCCTATAACATACCCTGACTACCATAAGACTTTTCGACTAGAAATCCGTAGTTATTCTTTATTATAACTGTACGTAAAATTATTTCTTTTGTTTTTTAGACGACAGTAAATTCGAGGTGAAAATTTGTTAACATAAATGTTTGCAGTCAAAATCGTTACGTCATGGAATCACGCGCTGCTATGGAGGCAGTCCATCGTATTTCGATGACGTCCGATTCGACTAATGTTAGACTAGAATACCTACCTAATTCCATGGTGATCGTAGGATTCTAAAAAATGCACACCCTTAATGTTTTTACAAGGGATTCTTGGCACTTTAGAAAGAAAAATAGATAAACAAAGCCAGGCAAAGATCTAACATTACCATAACTGATACCAACTGATAATGGTTGCATTCAAGCATGTCTTTATTCTTAATGACTTTCCTTGGTATTTTAAAAAAGACGTGCTTGAAAAAACCTTTAGTACACAATTAGATTAGGAATGATTGGATAGTGATATACCACTAAAAGGGGGGACTAGTGGCCAGAATTAAAATAAACCATGATTGCTTTGAACCCACATTCAATATACTATTTTTTTTCTTATCAATAGTTGGATTTGAATATCAACACTCTTATTATAGATGAATGGTTGCTTATATTGGTACTATCCCTCTTAAATATGTACTATACTTTTGAAAAAGTGCTTTCCTTATGAAAAAGTGTTTTTACCTTATATGATATTTATTTCACTTCATTCAAAATGCACTTATAAATTCAAAATGCACGTATAAAGACAACTGCAAATATATCTCAATTTCATTTGTCCTTTTTAAAGCTATTTGAAATAAAATATCCGTCTCTAGTCCTCCTTTAATATCAGCTTTGACCATGAGTATAAATTCATGCTATGTTGCTATTCTTAATGGTTTTTCATTGGACAAAACATTTCAGTTACTTAGCAGAACACTGGCTGGCTTATAGTCAGGAAACATTTGCAAAAAAGTTAACTTTGAAGTAATCTTCTAGTTACTTGCAGGTTGTTCAAAATTATAATTAAAATTATACAAACTAACTATAAAAACATTATTTGAATATAATTATCTATCTCCTATATCTATATACACTGCATAACTCCCCTTTCGGGTGTTACTGGCAGGTGATACACAATCCAGATGTTTTAACGTCCCTGAAAGAGAGGCAGTGGCTGAATCCCATTGCTACCCACTTTTACAGCTGGGTGGACTAGGGCTTGCTTTTAAGTGTCTTGCCCGTGAACACACCCCGGTGACGTTGGGGGCTAGAACCCGTGACCTTCATATCACGGGTCAAGCACCTATACCACTCGGCCATCGAGGCAGTCTATTTTTTCAAAAAAAAAAAAAAAAAAAGAGAGAGAGAGAAAAAGGTTCGACTCAATTTTGTACACTATTTTTATGCAAATGTGTACTGTGTTTCTTCGAACCTCTAATCATCTTGTTAAAGAAAACAGGAGCAACTACTTTAACCTTTATCAGAAACATAGTGTTTAATTGTTTAAGACATTATATCTTGTTACACTGCTTATATCAGACATATACGTATGTAGTATAGAGTCTGTTTTTAATGTCAACAAAGTCATTATTTTAATACTGTTCTTGTTCTTTTTGTCAACCGCTTACTACTGCTGTTAAGAAATTTAATCTGATATTAGAACAGGAGAAATTTTCGGTTATATCACGACATAATTCATTTACTCATGTGCTGCCTGGGTATACCAAGTATTAGGCAGGTGCTCTGAAATGTGTTGACAAACGACATATCCATGTCAGCAGCGGTAAGGCGTAGATTCAAACTCTCAACCCTCGATTTCTCTCAGATAAAGAGACATAGTGCCACAGGACCGGGACATAGGATAAATTACCGGAGAACATGCTGCACAGACATAACGCTTGTTGTATGAGCTTAATTTTTCATCCGTTTTCTATGCTTTGCCTAATTTCATATTACTTTTATATAAGAAAGTTTTGCTTTTCTAACTATGTTTTCCTGTATATAATTCTTTGAGGCCGTTTAAAGTGGAAATGTGTGGTAATAGGATAGAAGAGGTAATTTAATAAAAAAGTTTACCTTAACGAACAGAGTAATTGCAGAAGAGGAGTCAAAGCAGCCGTTTATAACAGCTATAATAATAAATGATCCAGTTGTGTACAATCTGGAAATCTGAAATAGATTTTGAAAAAGAAGAGAAGAAATTACATAACTCCACAATATCTTTGATTTGACAAAACAGAAAAGATATCACGATGGTTTCGAACCTATACTATGACAATAATATGTCCAAACGACGACAAAGAAAATCGAGATATATGGAATATGGAAATCCCTGATATGTGGCTGTTTGTTGTGTTTGTCAATTCACATCGCTGTATGATCTATCTTATCAGAAAAATAAAATACGATTTAACTTGCAAAGATATCTCGAAATCAATGGTATTTTGTGGTTGGGTGGGTTATATACCTTATTTCCTGGAAGAGGGAGATCTGATTGGTTATCTGAATTACCTGCATGTTGGACAGCAAGAAAACTTTTCCACCTCCCGCCAGGAGCTTTATTCCAACACAGACAAGCAGTGGTATGTCTACAGACAAGAAATTAGTTTGCTGGATGATCTATCTTTTCAGAAAAAATAAAATACAATGTAACTTGCAAAGATTTCTCGAAATCAAAGGTATTTTTGGTTGGGTGGGTTATATACCTTATTTCCTGGAAGAGGGAGATCCGATTGGTTATCTAAATTACCTGCATGTTGGACAGCAAGAAAACTTTTCCACCTCCCGCCAGGAGCATTATCCCAACACAGGCAAGCCATGGTATGTCTACAGATAAGAAATTAATTTGTAATTTTCAACTGTTACTTAGTTCATCGATTACTACAAAAGCTTCAATTTATTAGAGTCGCTGTCGAAAACTCATTCCAGATGCTTTCACGTCAATGGGGGAGAGACAGAGGCATTAATTGCTTCCACCCAAGTTTAAAGCCTTCTAGGCTGCAGAAGGCTTTTTAGTGTCCTACACATGAAGACATCATAACGGACGAGCGCGAACCAGTGACGAATTATACCAGGTAGACATGTAACTTCGAGATGACTTTTGAAGCGCATTTACTGATTGGACATCGAGGCAGGCACGTTTCTGCTTGGGATTTGTCTTTTTATGTAGATTATGAAACATTATACTTTCTTGACCTTTCATTTTCAACAGACCTAGAGCTAATGCGGATATAACGTAGAAAAAGGACCTCCGTAGTAAAATTGAACCCCGGTCAATATTTTAGTTAGCAAACTGATCCCTTCTTGTAAAATAATGACCCCGTTATAAAGAATTGAGCCCCCTAAATTTCATCTATAGAATAATGACCCCCACAGCGATAGCATCACAACATTGTTAAATATATTGTTGAAACTTGATATATCAAACGCACTCACCGAAACATACACAACGTACACGCACACAACGTGCAACCACGCACCCCCTCACACACGCACACTCTCTCTCTCACTTACTTACGCTCCCGTCCACCCCACTTATATTAGTGGTATTGCCAATATATAGAGATTGCCTACAGACAGATGTTAGATTCCGAAGGTCAGAATGTAAATTATTTTACATTTCTTGAAACCCTTGACAAATTTAGTTTCTATACATTAGTATAGTTAGCAATCGATATCAAATACTGTAACGCACTTATCTCTTAACTGCACTGACACGTCGAAATGTGTGAAATACTTTGGCTAAGGGACGTTCAAGGTAAAGGTATATGTACATTTATACATGGATCGGTATTTAACTTTCACCAAACGTATCTCATCATCTGACCTTACACATGTTGTCATGGCTTGGCAATATCATGCTGCTTCTCCGGAAAAATAGCATTCTTGTAAAATATTTATAAACGTATCTCCTCCTACAATTATAGTTGGATTTCCACATGTTTCTCACCATGTGATCTTACGCATATTGCAGAATTTTTATTTGATAATACTTTATCACAGCAAAGGTGATCTTCAAGGTTAAATTTCCTGTATACTTCACCGGAGACAAATTGTCACTGCTTTACAAACAAAGGCCTTTAAAATAAAAAAAATATGGTGACTGTGTTGTTATAACCAATTAGCGTCTATCGATCACCCTTTAATGTTCTCGGCATAAATTGTTATAACGACACGCTTGTTTTCAATGGTTTTCTGATTTTTTGCTGAATCTCGCTAAAAGGGGCTTAATTCTCAAAGTCCTTTTCAATACAACTCAACCAATATAAGAAAATTTCCTTTAGAAATTGGGTCTGATCAGCCAATTAACTCGGGAAAAGGGGCCTTATGAAAATTTTAATTAAAATATCCTTCTTAACTCTATAAAGCCCCCATTTTTTATCGGATTTTGCTCAAACTTTCATTCCTTTCGAAATTGGGCCCGAATGGTCAAGGATTACGGGAAAATGGGCCTTATGAAAGTTTCATTTAAAACTCTTCGGTAACACAATTAAGTCCACAGCTTTCATCGGATTCACTTCAAAATTAAAAGATTGATTGAATCATCATTTGATTGTTGGTGTTTTTATTGGCCTAGATCCCTCAATTATCGCGATAAAAGGAGCATTTTGAAAATATATTAAAATCCTCGTACCACATTAATATCATTAGTTTTCATCAGTTTCTCTTCATTCGATTCTCTTCAAGCGTTCACAGAATGAATGTACTATCATTAGGATTGTTCATTTACAAATTGGGTCTGATCCGTCAAGTATCAATGGAAAAGGGGAATTACAATAATTCATCCCTAATCCTCGTTTACATAACAAAGTCTACAGTTTTCATAGAATTCTCTTTAAACTTACAAAGGATGATTTCTATCATAAGGACTGTTTCTCTTGGAATTTGGTTAGCTACATCAAATATCACGGGTATTATCACAAAATCCTCATTAACCCAAGAAAATCCACAGTCTTTATCAGATTCTCTTCAAACTTTAATAGAATGATTGTGACATCATATCGATGTTTCCTTTCTAAATTGGGTCTGATCTGTTTCACAAGAAGACGGGCCTTGTGAAAATATTTGTTGTAAAATCGTTGTCGTTAACACAATAAAGTCCTCAGTCTCTATAATTCTCATCAAACTTTTATGATGATTGTCTTATCATTAGAATTGTTCCTTAAACTTTTCCTTGTTTACGCGATAAAGTCCAAAGTTTTCATCAGATTCCCTTCAAACTTTCACAGATTGATTGTACCATCATAAGGATAGTTCCTTTCGAAATTGGGTGAGATCCGTCAAGAAACACTGGAAAAGGGCCTAATTAAAACTTAATTAAAAAATCTTCGTTTATGCGATAAAGTCCACAGTTTTCCATCGGATACTCTTCAAACTTTCACAGAATGATTGTACCATCATAAGGATAGTTCCTATCGAAAATGGGTATGATCCGTAAAGAAACACGGGAAAAGGGGCCGTATGAAAATTTAATTAAAAATTCAAGTAAAAATCCTCGTTTACGCGATAGGGGTCAATAGTTTTCATCGGATTCCCTTCAAACTGTCACAGAATGATTGTACCATCACTAGGATCGTTCCTTTCGAAATTGGGTATGAACCGTCAAGAAACATGAGAAAAGGGGCCTTATGAAAATTCAATAAAAAACTCCATTAAAAATCCTCGTTTACGCGATAGAGTCCACAGTTTTCATCGGATTCTCTTCAAACTTTCTCAGAATGATTGTACAATCATTTGGATCGTTCCTTTCGAAAATGGGTCTGATCTGCCATGAACACGGGAAAAGGGGCCTTATGAAAATTTAATTAAAAAATCCTCGTTTAGACTCTAGAGTCCTGTATGTAAACTTTCACAGAATGATTGTACCATCATAAGGATTGTTCCTTTGGGAATTTTGTCAGATCCATAAGTAAACACGGGAAAAGGGGCCTTATGAAAATTTAATCGAAGAAATACTTTTTATTACTCTGGAGTCAATAGTTTTCATCGGATTCCCTTCAATCTTTCACAGAATGATTGTACTATCATAAGGATTGTTCCTTTCGAAATTTGGTATGATCCTTCAAGAAACACAGGAAAAGGGGCCTTATGAAAATTTTAATAAAAATTCTCATTAATAATCTAGAACCAACAATTTTCAACGGATTCTCTTCAAACTTTCACAGAATGATTGTACCATCATAAGGATTGTTCCTTTCCGAATCGGATATGATTCCTCAAGAAACATAGGAAAAGGGACCTTATTAAAATTTAATTCAAAGATCTTTGTTAACACTCTAGAGTCCATAGTTTTTATCTGATTGACTTCAAACTTTCACAGAATGATTGCACCATCATAAGAATTGTTTCTTTCAAAATTTGGTATGATCAGTCAAGGACCACGGAAAAAAACTGGATTGAAAAAGTCCTCGTAAACACAATAGAGTCCATAGTTTTTAACAAATTCTCTTCAAACATTCCCAGAATAATTGTTACATTAAATGGATTGTTCCTTTCGGAAGTAGGTTTGATCCATCAAGTCTCATGGGAAAAGGGGCCCTATGAAAATTTAATATAACAATCTTAGTTAACACGTAATGGCCCTAGATTTCACCTGATTGACTTCAAACTTTCACATAATGATTGTACCATCATAAGGATTGTTCCTTTCAAATTAGGTCTGATCCATTGAGAAACATAGGAAAAGGGCCTTAGGAAAATTCAATTAAAAAAAATCTTTATTAATGCTTGTAAGTCCACAGATGAGATGGGGTTTCTTTATACTCAAACAGAATAATTATACTTTTGTAAGAATAGTTCCCTTTGGAATTTGTTCAGATCCATCAAGTAACATGGGAAAAGGGGCTATATGAAAATTCAATTAATAAAATCCTGTTAACACAATGAAGCCCACAGCTTTGATCAGATTTTGTTGAAACTTTCACAGAATGATTGGAAGGTCAAAACTATCATTCTTTTCATAACGGGGTTTGAACTGTCAAGAAACACAGGAAAAGGTGCCCTATGAAAATTTCATTTATAAATCCTTGTTACAAAGTCCAGAGCTTTCATCGGATTTTCTTCAAACATTCACAGAATAATTGTACAATAAAAATCCGTCAAGTATCACAGGAAAACGAGCATTATGAAATTTAATTTTAAAATCATTGTACCACAATAAAGTCAACAGTTTTCATCAGATTCTGTTAAAAACTTTCACAGAATGATTATTCCATCATGAGGATTCTTTCTTTTCAAATTAGGCTTGATCTGTCTAGTATCATGGGAAAAGGGGCCTTTAGAGAATTTTATCTATAATCCTTGTAACGTCCAGAGCTTTCATTGGATTTTATTCAAACCTTCACAGAATCATTGTACAATAATCACGATTGTTGATGCTGACATGAGACCTGATCCTTCAAGTATCACAGGAAAAGGAGCCTTATGAAAATTTTATTTCAAAAATTTGACACCAAGATAAAGTCTGCAGTTTTCACCAGGATTCTGTTCAAACTTTCACAGAATGTTTGTACCATCATAAGGATTGTTTCTTTCCAAATTAGGCGTGATCTGTCTAGTATGATAGGAAAAGGGGCTGTATGAAAAATTATTACCAAATCCTAATAAACACAACAATGCCCTCAGTCTTTATCAGAATCTCTTCAAACTTTAATAGAATGATTGTACCATCATTTGGATTGTTCCTTTGTAAATTAGGTCTGATTGCTTAAGTGACACAAGAAAAGGGACCTTATAAAAATTTTATTACAAAACATTATTATTACAATAAAGTTCTCAGTCTTTATCATTTTCTTCAAACTATCATTAGGATTGTTACTTTGTACATTGGGTCTGAATTGTTCAGTTTCACGGAAAAAGGGGCCTTATGAAAATTTTGTTACAAAAATTCTTGACACAATTCAGTCCACTGTTTTCATTGATTCTCTTTAACTTTTAAAGAAAGATTGTACCTTCATTAGAATTGTTCCTTTTGAAATTTGGTTTTTTCTGTAAAGTATCATGAGAAAAGGGGCCCTCTGAAGATTTCACTATAAACTCATAAACACAATACATTCCACAAATTAAACAGATTGATTGTACCATCATTCCAATTGTTGATTTTGACAGTGGATCTGACTATGGCAAGGGTCACATAAGAAGGGGCCTTATGAAAAACTCTCTTAAATATTCTGGTTAACACAATGATGTCCCTTGATTTCACCGGATTCACTTCAAAATTTCACAGAATGATTGTACAAATACTTAGATGGTTCTTTTCAGAACTGGGTACAATCCATCAAGTATCATGTAAAAAGGGGACATATGATTTTTTAAAAAATATTCTAGTAAACATAATGAATTCCCAATATTTCATCGGATTCACTTTTAACTTTCACAGAATGATAAAACCAACAGTAAAAATATCACGGGAAAAGGGGCCTTATGAGAACTTGAATTTAATATCTTTGTTAACACAATAAAGTCAACAGTTTTATTGGATTCTCTTCAAAGATGCATGGAATAATTAAGGCATTCGAAACACAGGAAAGGGGCCTTACAGATTATCATTCAAAACATTCTTGTGTATGTGATGAAGATCACAATCATTATCAAGTTGTCTTTTAAATTTCACAGGACAATTGTCAGGTTGTAAGGAAAGTTCCTTTTGGAATGAAATTGATCCATCAGAAAACACAGGAAAAGGGGCCCAATTGATTTTCATTCAAAACAATCCTGTTTATGTGATAATTATTGTCAGATTCTGATGAAATATTCACAGAATGATTGTAGGATCATAAGGTAACTTTCTTTTGGAAATGGAGTGGATCCGTCATGAAACATAGGAAAAGGAGCCTTGAGGATTGTTGCTTAAAATGATAAAGGGGATAAAGCCCCCTTTTTTTTCTTTATGCAATCTTCTTTGAGCAATTAACTTCCTTAAATATCAGATTTCTTTAATGGAAAACTTGATAACCAGTAGAGCGTCTCAGACCCTCATGGGCCTCTTGTATTCAATAAGTAGTTATGATGCTTTAGAAGCGTTCAGGCGATATTTCCCTAGTAATAGTTTAGATATGACTTTTTGTCAAGCCCGTTTCCAGAGAGGGGTGCATGGTTATAACATGTCGATGTATGTGCGTTAGTGAGTGCGTCTATCCGAATCTGTCCGGAGCTTTACTTCTTCATTTATGGCAGAACAATGATCAAAGTATATTTGAAATGATAATGATAAGGATATAACCCACTGTGGGTGATAACGTTATGACCCCTAGGTTGAAATCAAAGCCCTGAAGGGCCTCAGAGTCGCCATAACAGACAAATTATTTGGTATTGCTATTGAACATTAACCTCAGGCAGTTTGCCTTTGATCACTTGAGATTAATTTCATGCATGAAGCAGATTAAATCATGTAAATTCTGTTCACCCAATCCAACACAACAAAATTTTAGACTGGTCCAAATTGAAAGAAGCTGCAGATAACAATTTCTAGTTGGTGAAAGTTAAATTCTTTTTGGATAGAAAACATTGTGGATAACGAAGAAATTGCCTGATACAAGCAATTTCCTCATTTTCCACAATGTTTACCAAACCTTTTTAGGGGCCTAAAAAGGAGGGAATCGTGTTCGAATGGGTTAATGAAGCTAAGTCTTTTTTCATTTGATTTGGGGGTATAACACTATTCAAAGAACAATGTTTCAGTTATATCATGGCAAAATTCAACTATTCTTGTACTTCAGCCATGGTCATAGCACATTTGTAGTACATAGGACTCCTAGTCATGGGGTCCAGATTTAATCCCCGGCCACAGCAAATTTCCTGTCCGACATAAGTTGGCCCACCAATGTGCGGATGGCCATAAACCTTAGTGGGATGAGCAGCTGGAGACTCAGAGAATGTAGTGGTTGTATCGGTGTGAGAAATACGAGGAATCCATGATGCCAGCCGCTGTGATATGACTATAATACTGTTAAATTGAGTTGTGATAAACTTCATTTAATCAATCAATCATGTACTTGCTCAGTGCCTCTAGTAATATGTTGTGACTGAATGCCTTGCCAAAGGACATACCCAGGTCTTGAATATACCCACATAATCAGTGGCATGGCTATGACTGCCCACAAAGGTAATTGTTAATAATGGTTTCAGCTTTAAATGTGACCGCTAGAGTGCATGCAAGCATGTTGAAAAAGACTTTCATTTCTTGCACTTTACCTCATTTCACATTGTAGGTTCTATGCAAATAATTTATTCATCTGATTAGAAAGATGAATAACATTTCAAGATTTCAATTTTAATGTTGCATAAAAGCAATAAATATCTCTTGTGGGACATTACTTTCTCTTGGAAAATGTAGAGGGCTAAAAATAAGTTCTTGTTCTGTAGGGTCTTTCATTTACTTTCTGCCTCGATGGCCGAGTGGTGTAGGTGCTTGACTCGAGATCTGAAGGTGACGGGTTCGAGCCCCAACATCACTGGGGTGTGTTTACGGACAAGACACTTAATAGCCAGCCCCAGTCTACCCAGCTGTAAAAGTGGAATTTAGTCACTGCCTCTCTTCCAAGGACGTGAACACAGCTGGATTGTGAGTGTATCACCTGCCAGTAATACCCGAAAGGGGAGTTAGGCAGTATATATAGATAGCAGCATATATAGATAGATTGATAGTCATCTCTGTTTCATTCTATTTTTAGCTTGGTGTGGTATGAACAGATTATACTGTAATCTGTGGTCAGTAAATTTTGAAATATTTGGTGCGATTGTTTGAGATATGTTTGTCAACCACTATTTGTCAGATTCAGAGGTATACATCCCTTTCTCAGAAGCATATTTTACGTGTCCATATTGATGTTCCAAAGTAATTCAATAAGAACAACTAGCACACATATTTTACCCCTAAGGTAATAAGTATCATAATTTACACCCATAGAATTTCCATTTTTTTTAATTGAAATATCTGTTAACCACTCTTAATGGAATGGCTTGTTTTCAGACTCTTGACAATTTCAAACTGACAAATATTCTTAAATGGGCTACTAGACCTGCACATCACATGGCTACTAGATCTGCACATCACATGGGTAAAATTAAGAAGTCCTGAACATTTTTGGGTCCTGGGTGCCGAGTTATAAACAATCACAGAAATTGCTCTTGTAAAGAATAGGACAACTTGATAAATATTATTGTTTGTCTTTGAAAGAAAGAAAATAACTGATGATATATATCAAACATGATGTGTGTGACTACGGTATTCACTGACCTTTTTCTAAATTTGATGCACTGGAAACGACGGATACGTTTTTAAAGGAACTGGCCACGCTTACTCGTTAAGACGGCTATTCACATTGGTGTTTATTCTATGATATTTTTCTTGTTGTTCCTCGATTGAAGAAACATCATTTCAAGACTACTAAAATGAATAACCGCCGTAATAAATATCAAGAGTACAAAGAGAACTCAAACGCCTCCATTCTTGTTGTTGTCGTCGACCATCCAATTCTCGCCGAAACGCCTTGCTATTTACCGCGGAAAACCCCGGGACATCAGATATAGAGTAATATTGCCATATATATTGAGTTGGGTGTAGGGAATTATGATAACTAACTCTATTGTAATACGCAAAAATTTCGTTTTGATTATACGGGTGCTGTCCGTAATTTGCATTACAGGGAACCAGTTAAACCGGCCCATCGTGAAAACGGCCCCTGGTCAAACAGGCCTAATAAAGTCAAATCGGCCTCTCCATTAATAAAACGTTAAACCGGCCCACATATGGTCAAAGCAGCCCCAAGGTCGCCAAACCGGACCCAAATTAGTCTTCTAATGCTTTAACATATATTAATAAAAAATTCAAGTTTCCTAACTTCTATTCACACATTTTATTTTGTAAATCAATTTTGTTGGTGCAGAAATCAAAACCTACGTATGAAGAATTGAATTTTTTTATTTGCCATTAAAAGAATGCTTGAAACGCTATTTATTTACAAAATACGAATAAATAAATAAATATGGTAACTGTTGATCAAGCGTTTTCAATAAACCTTATACTGAAACATGCATATTACGGACTTTCAGCAAATAGATTTTCGACAGGTATACATTCTTCATTTGAACTTTCAAACTTGTGGACCCATCAGGCAGTTATATAGAGATGCTTTATGAATTTCTTAAGAAGTCTTTGACAGCCGAAAAGCTCATTTGTAGAGCACTTGACTTCTAATCTCATCATCATGGGCTCGAGCACTTGGTTGACTAAACCAGCAAACTGATTGTCTTTTGGTAGAGACGTTAAATCGAGACCCCGTGTGACGTTGCTTTTCAACAACCGTAGCGACGATAGATGAAGACAAGTACCCTTTAAGAAGTGCAAATTTTAAATATACTGAGGCAAATTATTTTACTGGTGTCCGTTCGCCTGACCAATTTGACAGTTAAGGACACTAGATATCCCGGAACTAGTTTTTGTTCAGGAGTTTTAAGAAAAGTCATTTTAAAAGAAGAACACATTCCATAACCCTACTGTTTGAATTATGAAAAACCTATTAAATAGTTTTAAGAAAAGTCATTTTAAAAGAAGAACACATTCCACAACCCTACTGTTTGAATTATGAAAAACCTATTCAATATTAACAAGTTATTACACTGGATCTGTATTCAATACGTTGTCTAGCCATATCTTGTACCCCGGGTATTGGTTTCATCTCTCATAATTCATTGGAACAATTTGTGATTGCACCAGCGGGATAATTTAAGTGATTTGAAGTTAGAAAAAAATCAGAGATATTGAGAGTGTATATAATCATACCCCGGATGAATGCGTACTTTTAAATAATGTTTGGCTGACGCGGGATACATATCCGAATGTCAAAATTATTTTATTTGCATATCGAGTAAACAGAGACAAATTGGTTTGTATATATCATAATTAGATCCATATTTCAGATCTATGAGCATCCCGGGTGATTTCTCTTTAATGTATTCAAAGGTAAACAATGACGGTAGTTATAGTAAAAAGTGCATATTGACTTTCCTTTGACGATTTCACATACGCTCGGACTCTCCATAGGCAAGAAAGTATATTCTTGAAAATATATCTCATAGTATTTTCATATATAAACATTTATAAATATTCGTTGAAATGCTCCGAGACCGTAATATAATTTTATTCAATTCTTAAGATTAAGAAGATGTCCTAATCATTTGTAAACAGGAAATACGATTAGATTAACTAATGAATATTCTCAATTCAAATAAAAAATAAAATAAAATAAAATTGCCAGAATGGACATGAATTGTAAGTTTTCTATTATTTTTCCAAAAACGAAACACGTTAATCTTAAATGAGATCGCAAAATTAATGCAATGTTATTAAAATTTACTAACATGTAACTAAATATATGACAATATTATTTTCATATGTCAGTCATCTCAGTGTGTCCTGGTTTACAGTCAAAACGACCGAAAGTGAAAACGGTCCATACTTGTATTTACATTTGGTCCAAATACAGAAATTCATCATTAAAGTTTATATTTGGATAATTTACAAGATCTACTTTATGAAAATTTCCTTTTGATCCATTTTGACAAGTAAAATCACTTTTGGGTCATTCCGACAAAATTACGGGCTTGTTTGACCTCAGGTTGTATTGACTTCGGGCCATTTTGACTTAAACACGGTGTCTCGGGGTGTCCCGGGGTAAAAAGTTAAACAGTCCCTAACAACGCGGATGATTTATTTTACCTCCGCGAAACGATGAACAGTAATGGTTTACATATTCAATTTTAATTTAAAATGAATTTTAACATCTATTTTATTTGAAAATGCAAATCGAATATGACGTTATGCAATATACAAAGAGAAGTATGGTCATTTCATAAGAACTGTCGACCTCTATTTTAGTACGTACTTTGGCTATTTCCGCGCTGTAAGAAGTTCGCGTTTAAAACTATAAAAATGACAAAGTTTACGATTGTTTTGCTTCAAAACCGTTTAATATACAAAAATCAATCTTCTAACTGTTTCCAAAATGTTCTCATTTATCCAATTAAGATACAATGACAGAGTTATAACATAGGCAGTCAGGGGTGGAAATTGGTTCAGGACTTTTGTAATAGAAAGATCGTGCGATAGCAATGAGTCGCTTCCGAAGCTTTCAGCTTCAGCGACTCAAAAAAGACAGCTAATTATCAAATTTTGATGCCCTAAATTAATCGAATTACTTTCACATCTTGATTTAATGGTCTTGATCGTCCGTCGACAGTTCTTTATGCCCATTACAGTTTCACTGCAGATACACTGCCTCTGTTATTCTGGTTGAGTAATATATAGAAACTGGTCTCTAAGTAATTATCTTTACTAGATATCAAGGACAAAAGTCATTAACTTAAATATACTCATTTCAATATTGCTCCATGCATACACAAAACTATCGTTCTTATCTAGTCTTTAGAGAATAAGATCTTCGTCACACTAACTCTTATTCACCATGGATTTATTGAAATGCTCGTCAAGGTGTATTTCAAATAATACGATATGTTTGAAATAGTAATTTCGAGTTCCGGGTTGAGAATTTTATGAATGGAGTTTTATAAAATGATAACCCGTGGGTCATTTTGAAACTATGATCTCCAAGCAGCATGTAAAGACCCACTGTCACAACATTATGATCTCCATTAAAAGAAACTTATGATGAAATTCGTATTTTGACAAATCTCACACTCAAGATTTTGTTATAGAGGCATATACTTCACGCATTTAGCTCTTTAAAAATAAAGAAACTATAAATCGTCGCTTCTCCTGACTTCCGACAACACTTAAATGGTTGTAAAACCATCTCTCTTATAGAGTTTTTTAGAGAATAAGATCTTCTATCTTATTATGGAATTATTGTAATGTTCGTCAATATGTACTTCAAAAATAAGTAATTTCATGATTCGGGGTCAGAATTTTATAAATGGGGTCACCCATGGGTCTAGATATTTTGACTCCTTATCATGAAATTATGACTCCAAGCAGCATATCATTATAAATATTTGTAGTAATTCACCTTCGACTGACATATTACCATTATTTGGATAATATAAACTAACAACAATACTCATCTTTGTAACCAATAAATACTTGTGATACACAGCTTAATTATGGAGTACAAAATTTTTAAACATTAAAGGGTGACTAAATATTCTGATAGGTGCCCATGATTTACAAAGGGAGCAAGGGTCAAGACCGTCAATTTTGAGTAACTTAGATTAAAACATCTAGTTTTCCAAGGTATTGTATTTAAATCTAAAGGAGTAAGTGAAGATTAAAACATCTAGTTTTCCAAGGTATTATGTCTAAATATAAAGGAGTAAATGAACACTACTTCGTCTGGGGGCCAATTTGCTACAAAAATGTTAACCGGGGGCACCTTGACTACGGGGTCCTTTTTTCGAAAGATAAGCTGTGTAAATTTGAAACAGATTTCAGTCGACTTGACTAGCAGTGTCAGTGATGGTGGTCAGCTATCGGTCATTTAATCGTAATGCAGTAATGAATGATTTATTTGCACGAGGAGGTACCTTTTCGCCAAATGGATCACAAATATTTGAAAAATTCAAATGACTATCCAGTTTTCTTGTAAATTAGAGCACAAAAATTTTGAAGATTAACCCTTGCCGTGCTGAACTCAGGATATTCAAGCTTGACGTGAGGTATAGACAAAGATAAGCCTGCACATACGCACAGTCTGATCATAGTCCACACCGCCTGTTTGTTCTTTTCAGTCTATATTGTTCTTTCAAAAGGTCTGATGACCGGGCTAAGAACGTAGGATATTTCGCACGAAAAGGTCCAATTTCGCGAGGATCACAAATAATTGCACAATGCCAAAATCTTGCTTGTACATTTCATTTTTAGACTGTAGAATATCGCGGAGATGATAAAAAGGGTGATTGGCCGGAGATGTTGGTATCGAAAAATATGTCATTTAAAATACCTGAACTGGAGGCAATCATAAACACACAGCCAGTGATGAACAAAATCCTGAAATAGATTGTATTTATGAAATAAAAGTATTACCGATGTGAACTAATTTTTCCAATCTTCCCCAAGTGTATAAAAGCAGTGTTTTGATAAAGACTAAGTAGAAAAATATAGAAACACTCTTATTTCAAATGATTTGGTAAAACTACCGGCATAATAAAGAGAAAATAAAATAAATTTATATATCTTAGAAATCTTATAATAATATTATTTATTACATATCCACCAATATTGCTAGATATATCCACTCAGACAAAGTCGGACACGTAAGAAGATTGTATAAATCTGTCAAATAAGGTTCCATATAAGGCAGTTTAAGATGACGTCATTTTCATTCTGTAGATGACGTCATAATGTAAATAATACTTAATCAATCACTGTTACAAATATATGTACACCATGATCAGTGTTTATTTGTTGTAACTGGTATGACACGAGAATGAACATGTTCAATTTTCTCATACATGTATTTGTTGAAGTATTTGGTGTATATTTTGTTAACAGTTTAGAGAGTTTCTGTGACAAGAGCCGAATTGTATTTTCATAAGATTATCCTAAACCTTTGTCTTGTACTTTTAAATAACAGTTGAATGGTTTCAGCGAAGCTTATACATAGTTTTATGCCTTTACAATGTATTCTAGGATCTATCTCTCTAACACTCTTGCAATATAAGCTAAAAGGAATGTACAATGGGATTGCTACATGCTTTGCCGAATGGGCCAAGTCACCATACTTTAGCTATTTTTTCATATAAATTGTAAATTCATTGCTGCTTTGTAGTGAAATATTAGTAAATTATTTGGATTTTAAGTACATGAGGACAATTTATCTTCGAATATTTACTTGGAATAGAGCATTTCGGTAAAATATTCTTTAGAGAAATTTTATACTTATAAACAACACACAAACATATTAATATATACACATACTTTACTGTTTTATTATCATATGTTTTATTGTCAAAAGATTAAAGCTATACGATGAAAAAATCACATAAAAGAAAAAAAAAAAAAAAAAAAAAAGCAATCACTTTCACAGTTAGTGACTGACAGGTAATCCATTGATGCACCTTGATAGTAACAACAACAACAACAACAGACATTTGATGTTAAACAAAAAGTATTTCTTTTTTAATTGTAGCCCTCATTGTGTAGGCAAAATATTTTCGTTTTTCTAGGGCAGCATAATTGTGATTAAATAAAACAGGCTTGCCACCTATACTTAGCATTACGAAGTATCAGAATATTAAAAGAAGAAACAAGAAAAACAAACTTGAAGTTTTACTACATTAAAACTATTCATTTTACAGAAGTAAATCTACAATTAAAACTACAGTAATTATAATCCCAAATTGTTCAGTATTCATTAGTTGTGCTTCGTGCACAATCCAACGTTTAAAGCTTTTAGCAATTGTATGACACATAATAAATAAGAAACCGACAATCTATCTCATGACCCACACTGTATAAATTTATATATAAGTTAGATAAACATAGGCAACAAATAGTTAGCTTAAAAGAGATTGGTCACTTATCAATTGGTCATTTATCAACCAAATATGTAGTGAAAATGGCCATAAATTCACGACAAGGTGAAAACAGTCTACAGAGAGACACTTAATTATAAATGTTTTGAGGAAAGGTTGAGATTTCTTGCAAAGAGCTTACTGCACATATTTTCAAATGATATCAAACGGTAAGGGAGGTGTTGATGATTTTTCTAATGTCACAGATTTTAACTATTTTTATTCCTTCTCATATATTATTTGAAAACAATATTCTGAAAAGTAGTTTTGCAAGAATCAGAGGTTGGTTTTAAAAATAAACAAGGGGATTTCCCTAATTGCCTACTCTATCTTAGAGTTCGTCTAGACAGTGCAATGAATATTCGGCCATTCACTTGGTGCATGTAATCGTTAGAATTACGCATTCAGTTCAATTTTTTCCAGTCAACGTCATCGTCAGGAGTTATATTCGCTAGCCGATTTTCAATTATGTAAAGATCAGTTTATTACTGTCGTAAGAGTTAATATAGATATAGAAAATTACTATAGTATTGCATTGACCACTTGATATGACATAATTTAGGACGTTGCTGTTTTCCTTTGTTACTTTGTTATCTTCTTTTGAATTTGGATCATATGCAAATAAGGTCATGTGGTCCGTATTTCTAGAAATGACGTGGATTTTCGCTGATTCTAGATAACCCCAAAGCCACTTTTACCCTATCGAATTACCGTCAAGACAATATGTGAGGTTTCAGAAACATCGATACCCCCCTTTAAAAAGGAGAAGGAGAAAAAATGGGGGGGGGGGGGTACCCAGCAGATGAGTTTTCAACCATGATTCCTTTTTGAGATTGCATAAAAACACCAAATCTAAACAATTAAACCATTCTTAAGTAACAGATAACAGACATACCTGTTTGTTTTTATCGCGTGAAAATGTTTGTTTGCATTTTTTGTCTTAAAGGTAACGAAAATTGATTACGTTATATATTTTCTTCTTTCGTAATCCAAATGTGTGTCTGTGTAATTTCCATTGATTCAGTCACAATATAGGAGGTTATTGGATAGAAATGTCATATGTACGTATTCGTTATATTTAAGCTTTGGACTACGCTTGATTGCTAGTCAATATAATTCACAAAAACTTTGAAATATTCTTGTGGATCTTCACTGGTCTATCGAAGATTTTAGGGATTCTGATTAAGATAAATCGGTTAATTCCGGAACGTAGCCAGTGATTCCGATATTCTCAGATTGCTAGCAGGTGCCCGTGACGAAATTTTTATCTCTCTTTTTTCTGAGTTTATGTGTGGCCCGGTACTTATTTTCATTACAATTCCAATACAAGTTTGACACAATTCTTCTTTTCTGCAATATTTGTTCTGTTCGGAAGTAGAAGTCGTGTCACAGTCGAACAATTTTCTCCATCGGGCAAATGAGAACAACACTCTACTATGCCAACACGGACGTCAATAATCAATACTTTCAGTGGTTTGATTATTTCATGTTCTAGAATAATTAAAGGTAAATAGACTTCCCACATATAACGCCCATTTCTCTATAAAATAGGTGACCTTGGCAGCAAATAAAGGACCCATGCAGGAAACATTTTCTTGCTTAATAAGTACCCACATGGTTAAAAAACGGATATTGGCATCTTTTATAGGCAACATGTTGCACATGCATACATAAACGAATTTAGTATACAACCTACATGTATCAATGAAACTGGTTTAGACATTTAAAGAGGTCGATGTGTAAAAATCATACAGACTTACATCGTCACAAATATACAAACATGCATGCAAACAAGTTCATACATGAATACATGACACGGCGCAAACAAGTCATGAAACCCGATTTTGTCCTAACGTTAAATGACTGATAACTGTATTCTACCTCAGTTGATGATTAATTTATATACTATGTGTAGACTATATCCAGATACTTTGGACGCCCGCACAAATTAAATCAAAAAGCACTTCTCAAATTTGGTTCTTTACACCGTCTTATCTTTTGTCATCTATTCTTTTTTTTGTTATTTCGGCCTGTTTTCGTAACAATATGGGGCCGATATGGGCTCATATTGTTGGTCAATAATCATTTTACATATTCTAACGGGCATACGAGAAATAACGGCGTGAAGCAATTTTGGTCCATCCAGCATAGGCTAAATTTCCCATATAGGACTCACAAAGTATTCCCATGCTTGTCGAGTTTGTTCTAAACTATTTATTCCTTGGGTGCTTGCTTACTTTGAACAGTTTGAACTGTATTTACCCGTGTAAAAAGTGACGTTGTGTTAGTGGGTAACGAATGGTACATGAAATGTACACTAGCGATATATAAGCTACATATACTGAGGGGAAAAAGTTTAGCAATTTCGTACGTTACAGCCAATTTCTCCGGTGTCTAGCTTTGGATTCAAACCATATTTTTACACATCGATCTTTTATGTGTTAGCCACAGTATGAAAAAAAATCAGATGATTTCAAGGTCATACGTGTTTGTTGTACAGCGTCAAACATGCATGGTAGTGGTAGGGAAGTAAAAGTAACACAAAGATTCAAGATCTTGTGTGTCCACCGTTTGCACCAATAACGGCATCACAGCGTCTTTTCATGCTGGAAATGAGCCTACGATTAATGGCCATAGGGATACGACCCCATTCCTGACACAGAACACGTTCCTGGTCTCTCACGTTATTAACGTCATTCCTGTCTCTTACTCTCCAACCCAGATGATCCCGAAGGTGTTCGATCCGGTGATTTGGCTGGCCAATCCAACACATCAACATTATTAGTCTGTAAAAGGTCCAACGTGTGCCGAGCGACATGTGGGCGGGAATTATCTTGCTGAAAAATGGTAGCAAGCCCTTGACGCAAGAAAGGCAATACCACTGGCTAGACATTTTCGGTGCAGTATCGAACGGCATTTAAGTTTCCCTGAATAGCTACCGAGTCAGTCTTGCCACGGTATGATATACCAACCCAGACCATGACGCTGCCGCCTCAAAAAAAATGTCATGTTGAACGACGTTGGCGGGATCCATCCATTCGCCAGCACGCCTCAAAACAAGTACCCTGCCATCCGCAAAACATCAAATTAATACGGGATTCGTCTGTGGATAGGACCTGAATCCACATTCGTCTTGGCCATCGACGGTGTACCCTTGTCCAATTCAATCTTGCATGTCTGTGTGCACGTGTCAAAGGAATGCCAACGTAAGGTCGACTTGCGCGTAAACGTGCCGAACGAAGTATGTTTCTTACAGTACGAGCACAGACCCGTGTTCCCATTGCATTTCGGACCAAACCGGCTATACGAGTGCTATTGAGGAAGCGATTACGCCGTGAACACGTCACGATGTAATTGTCCTCACGCCGGGTAGTCTTACGTGGCCTGCCTGAACGTGGTCTGTCTTTGACGGTGCCTAATTGACGATACTTTGTTCTAAGTCTTGAAATGGAACTTTGGCTCAAGCCAAAATGTTGAGCCACCTCTTTTACCATCATACCACCAGTCAGCAAACTGTTGGCTACGTTCCGTTGGTCTAAGTTAAGCCCTGGGCGACGTCCCATTTGATTTTTTTCAAATGTTTTAATGAGTTTTATTATATTCCTAGCTGCGAAATCTTGGGATTTCCCAGTGTAATAAATTTTGATATCATCACTAGTGATGATATCAACTTTCACTCCGAAAATTTGGAACTACTTTTATTTTTAAAGGACCAGCTCGCTCGGTGACCTACATTCAATTTCTTAGGCTAAAATTCAATTAAAAAACAGTAAAATAAGAAAAGAATAACGAACATAACTACAACATCAAAATAACCATTTTGTTAAAAACTGGTTTGAAACAATTACGAACCTTGATGTTTGTGAAATCACAGATGACTCAAACAAATGCATAATTTTCCGTAACGTCCAACATTATTCCCCGAATACTGATGATATTGCAGTTAAAGTGATAGACACTCAAACCTAACCCGCATGAGCTTGTTTTGTACGCCCATGTCAGGAGACTGAGTGATCACAGACTGCCTATCCTATAATTCTGTCCAAGTCCAAGTCATGAATCGTCGATCGATGTTCGAAATATCCCGGGGCCTTTAGATCGACGATCAGATTATCGTCCTTAGATAGAGTATATGTTTCGCCCAAATTATTTTTGTGCCTGCCACTGCAAATCTCTAAGTGTCTTAAAATACGGACTTTCCCTAAAAAATTCCTTTGAAAAACTCGCCCACTTGGAAAAAAAATCCAAGATGGCGAACAGAAATAATTGAATTACAAAATCCTTAGATATTAATGCGCACGGTTTCGAGGGCCGATGATGTCGAATATGATTGAAATAAATCAGCAACTATTGAAAAATAAAACTGTTTCGAATATATTAAATAGAATAATCAACTGGCTATTTCTGATATGAAAAATCTCTCACTCGAATACGTTGTTATGCGTTAGAAAAACTCGTCCTTCGGACTCATTTTTCAACGCCTAACAACGCATTCTCGTGAGAGATTTTTCATATCAAAAATAACCAGTTGATTATCCTCTATATCTAGTTATTGATGCTAACCAATAAACTGGGATACATATTGTGGATATAGACTTCACGTACATGTGGAAGCACGTGCAGAACGTGTTTCAGCAAAATTGCGTCAGACAGCCTTTAGAAGCGAGGAAAACGTGCTCTTAATGCATAATTAGTTAGTTAGCTTTTAAAAATTATTGCAAACGAGACTGATTTTATAAGGTTTATACATTTTCGTTGAAAAATAATGTAGGTCGAAAAAAATTGCTATTTTTTTCCCTCAGTATCTTTTCATATGTGTAATCTAAATCCACAAAGATTAATCTAGTTAATATGCAGGATGATCGTATTAACGACGGAACTACAATGTATATATTACAGGAAATTTTGCTTGTCCAAATGTAAATGTTGAAACAGGTGTATTTTTTTCTGAGAGAAATATCTTTATCCGAGCTTGCCCATTGGCTGCGTTTTTACCCGACAAGCATTGTGAATATTCCTTGAAAGAGAAAAATGCATCGACTCTGATCAGACTTCGCAGACTGACCAGAGTCGCAACGTTTCACCCTTTATAGATTTTCTTAATCTATAATTAACATTCAACTTTATTGTATGGCAATATTCTACAGGGACTAAGCACAATTATATCTTATATATTTACGTATAAAGTATAAAATAATTCAATTTTGACAATTCTATGTGCCATTTTCTAAAGGTGTTTCTTTGAACTAGGTCTTATATTTTTCTTTTTCAAAAATTTGTTTAAATCTTTTCCATATAATTCCTGATTTTTACGTTACTGTAATATCATTCGCGAAAAAAATGTGGAAAAAACATTGCTTGTAAAAAGCAGTTTCTTCTTTTACCACAATATTTTTATCATATAGAATTGATAATTCTTTAATTGTACTTACTTTGTAACATTTCTGCTGCCCATTTGAATTAGGACGAGTCTATAATTTCGAAAGACAGTAAAGTGTTAATGGAGTTCACACGAGGCTCATTTAGCTGGTGTGTTGCTCTTGTTATATGATAATTGCACTGTAATGATAGATGAGTTTAAATGCAGCATAATGTCTCGTATTTCGATTTTCGCCCGATGATATTTTTAAACGTGCGTTATTTGAATAAATTAATTGACTTAAATTTGGGTTTATAAACACTGCTCTTTCTTCCAGAATAATGTTTCGTTTGAAATAAATATGTTCTAGAATAGCTCGTGATCTATTAGATATTTTGTTATGTGTTCGATTTTTCCATTGTCGAAGTTGAACATATTTGTATGATACTTAATCCCTTTCACCCTTTACCTAACACAGGGAGTAATATAAGCGCCCTCTCTTTCTCTCTCAAACTTTCTTTCTTTTTTTAACAAAGAGATACGATAAAATCAGTAAACTATTGGAAAAAATCAACATGGCGTCCCAGGACTACCAATAATCTCGAACCTATGGTTTTAAGCGGCAGTGATTACGATAAAGAAATAACGTTCGTATTTATCAATCAACAATTTTAGCTGTAGGTATTTCAGGCTACAGAAGTCCCTCATTATACCCCCCACAACGAAGTTATGGGGGGTTATACTGGAATCAGGTTGTCCGTCCGTCCGTCCGTCTGTCCGTCCGTCTGTCCGTCCGTCTGTCCGTCCGTCCGTCCGTGGACATAATTTTGTGTCCTCTTCTCCTCCCACATTTTTTGACCAATTTTGCTGAAATTTTATCAGGTTGTTTCATATCATATGAAGTTGTGCACCTGCAATTTTCATCTTGATCCAGTCGTTAGTTTCAGAGTTATGCCATTTTGAACTTTTTAATGGGGGGGGGGTGTAGTCAAAATTTAAAATTGCAAAACTCAGTAACCATAAGGGGAGTTACCAAATTTGGTAAGTAACATCATCTTGTTGACCTTTACAAAATATCGAACGGTTTATTTCCTGAGGTCAAATTTGACCCCGCCCCCCGGGGGTCAAAATTTTAACATAGGCTCATATTGACTTTTCGTGGATATAATTTTGTGTCATCATCTCCTCACACAGTTTTCTTTAATATAGGCTCATATTGACCAACCTTTCCTAATCAGTCTACTCTAGCAACAAACACAAAATCAGAAAGAGGTGGAGGGTTGGCAATGTTCATCCACCATGACATGCATGTGATTAAACAGCTTCAAATTCCACTCCTTCATAGAAAAGCCTTTTTAGCGGTGTGGGGGTTATTCTCGTCAGCCCTTGAGGGCGACAGCTCTAGTTATCTCTGTTTAAGTACAGAGATGACTTACATCTTTGTTAACAATATTTTTTTCAAAAATGATACTTTAGGAACAATAGATTGTTTATTGTATAGTAAAAGATTAACCTGACAAATTCTGGAAAAAAATCTTTTCCCATCAAATGTATATTGCTTTAAGGAAGTATTACTAGAGCTTATTCGCATTGTGTTGGCCTTAAGAAACATATATCTAATGTTTACGTAAATGTTTTTGAGCAAACAGTTGAATGTCTAAACCATTTTGTACTCATAGCGAACAATGTTCGGTTATATTTTTTCCCAAAGAAATATACAACGTAACAATCCAACATTCACGACAACAGCCATTACTGTGCCGATAATACTTTGTTTTATTTCCTTGGAATAAAAATCACGCGATTTGCAATTATTCTGAGTTGAGAAATCAACGTTTATGGTTATTTTTATTTTCAAAAGTTGTCGAGAAGGTTTCATTCAAATCATTTTGTTGTAGAAAAAATATTTCTTGGACTTATCAAAGTATTTTTTTCAAAATAATTCTTTTGTTTGATTTGTATTCATATGGGTTAAAGCAAATTGAAACTATGCATTTATTATTTTTTAAATGAATCCATTTTGTAAAATTAAACCTACATATCGGTGTCTTACATGAAACAGATCGCCAATGTCAATAAAACAATTGGCTAACCAATCAAATTTTTCATTTAGACTGGAAGTAAATTTTGATATATTTATTGTAAGTTTTCTTTTGATTGACGACTTAGGCGTCGTAACTACAGTTTGAAATCGCAAACTAACGACTTGCTTTTGGCTCACTCAGCACGAATTTAGGCAAAGCGAGTGAGCGATAGCGATAGCGAGAGAGGGAGAGAGAGAGAGAAAGAGAGAGAGACAGAGAGACAGAGACAGACAGAGACAGACAGAGACAGACAGAGACAGACAGACAGACAGAGAGAAAGGGAGATGGAGAGAGAGAGAGGAGAAAGACAGAGAAAAAGAGTGAAAGAGAGATGGAGAAAGAGAGAGAGAATAAACAAATAGGTACATTTAAGTACGTAGGCAAATAGGTCAGTTTGTCGTTCTTCGGTCCGTCGGCCGGTAGTAAAGTAAGTTTAAAAGGCTGATCGGTTTGTTAGGTCGGTCGGTAGGAAGATCGGTAGGTCGGCTGATAATTCGTTGGGTAGGTATGAAGGTTAACCGATTTTTAGGTAGGTAAGCAGAAAAAGGGGGGCAGACAGAGAGACCGACTTACGTATAGACAACTCGAGTTTTCACAGGTCCGAATCTACTTAATGACGTGCCACACAGAAATACCGGTATGACCGATAACCCATTAGAAACGCTGTATAGTAATGACAGTTGTTTATCTTGGTCGTCGCATTCTATTATTTGGCTGTAAATACAAAAGAACACGTATAATGAACGTCTCATCAAAGCTAATAAAGTAAAATACGCCTTATTTCCAATATGTGCCTTATTTTTCAATTTCCGACATTTGTCTCTCACCAATGGGTGGATAATCCTAAACCAAAGTGGGATAGTAGCTGGGGGCTAGGCACTGGTGTGAGAAATACCAGGAATCCATTGTAATGTGCTTCAGCCGCCGCGATATGACCGAAATTTGATAAAAGTGACTTAATCCCCAATCAATCAATCAATCCCCAATCAATCAATCAATCAATCAATCGATCGATCGATCAATCAATCAATCAATCAATCAATCAATCAATCAATCAATCAATCAATCAATCAATCAATCAATCAATCAATCAATCAATCAATCAATCAATCAATCAATCAATCAATCAATCAATCAATCAATCAATCAATCAATCAATCAATCAATCAATCAATCGATCGATCGATCGATCGATCGATCGATCAATCGATCAATCAATAAATCAACCAATCAATCAACCAATCAATCAATCGATCGATCAATCGATCGATCAATCGATCAATCAATAAATCAACCAATCAATCAACCAATCAATCAATCAATCAATAAATCAATCGATAAATCAATCAATTATTCAATCAATCACTTCGGGTATTTGAAATGACCAATCGCGCCGCAAATCAAATAATCAGTCGACCAATAAAACTATTCACTAAGACCAGAAATTAATTCTTAACTCCAACATTGGCCGCAATTTTTTATTGGTTTGGCGACTTAAATATAGTAAATGCAGCTTATTCAAGCTGTAATAACGACGTTTAGGTCGACAACAACCATTCTATTCTTTTTAGCTCACCTGAGCACGTAGTGCTCAAGTGAGCTATTGTGATCGCCTTTTGTTCGGCGTCCGTCCGTCGTCCGTCGTGCGTCGTGCGTCGTGCGACAACAATTTCTTTAAACGACATCTACTCCCAAACCACTGGGCCAATTTGAACCAAATTTGGCAGAAATGTTCCTTAGGTGGTCCCCTTCAAAAAAAGCTAAAAGAATTGAAATCCGTTAAAAACTCTGGTTGCTATGGCAACAAAAGTAAAATTTAAAATAATCTTAACAAAATCTTCTCTTCCTGACCCAGAAGACGTAGAGCCTTGATATTTTGCATGAAGCATCAGTTTATTGACATCTTTCAAAATAGCTAAAATCATGATCCTCGGGTCCCCAGGGGTGGAGCCCCAGGGGGGGGGGGTTATATAGAAATGAAAAATGATTTTTTAAAATGACATTTCCTCCCAAACCACTGGGCCAATTTGAACCAAATTTGGCAGAAATGATGCTTAGGTGGTCCCCTTCAAAAATAGCTAAAAGAATTGAAATCCGTTAAAAACTCTGGTTGCCATGGCAAGATAGGTGAAATTTTAAAATAATCTTTAAAAATCTTTTCCTCCTGACCCAGAAGGCGTAGAGCCTTGATATTTTGCATGAAGCATCAGTATATTGACCTCTTACAAAATATGTAGCTAAAATCATGATCCTCGGGTCTCAAGGGGCCGACCCAGGGGAGGGGGGGTATAGGCATGAAGCATCAGTTCACAGACTTCTCTTCTTTCTTATTTCTGAAATTATAACCCATGGAAAAAGTTTTTTCCTTCTTTCAAATCAGCACTTAAGCCTTGGAATTTGTAATTTAGACTTGGATCCCCAAGTTCATAGTGTTTATATGTAATTGTGGCCCACTTGTTTCATAATCCTAACCTTAACATGAAATTAGACTGTTGAAAGAAAAAGAGCCTTTATCTCAGGTGAGCGCCCCAGGGCCAATGGCCCTCTTGTTAAGACATGCCTCCGACCATAGATTTGGTAAAATGACGCCGTTTGAAATCGAACTATGACTTACTGTAGAAGTGGCAATGGGCGGCGACAACAGGGTGAGTGGGCGGTTGGTCAATTAAGGTTTGCTTTAAAATAAAGGTAGCTTCTTTAAACCTATTTCAACAAAAGTTGAAAACCTTTCACCTTATATCATTTTATATCTTATCTTATTGAAACTACTTTTCCGTTAAATTCATGAACCCCATTTCGGAAAAAGTGATAATAATATCAAGCGTTTTTAAATTTTAAGCAATTACACAAAGTTACCTTTTCGTACTCAACGTTTCGTTGAATTTCTCACATTTCTCGCTGAAGAAGCCCTCCTGTTTTAAGACGTAAACTAAGGATGCCCAGCCGAAGTGTAATCCACCAAAACAAAACGTTTCTAACATACAGCAAAGAGTCACTAGGTATCGACAAGACGAAAACGCTTGGTTGTGTTCTGCCATTTTAAAATTGTGATAAAAAATTATATCGACTTCCGAATTATAGTGACTGGTCGTTCCCAGTGTATTATACACTGTTCAGTTGCGCGTATAAAAAGTAGATAAATATATATTATACAAGGCCCGGTAAGCAAAAATGGACTTCTCGGAGGTTCTATAAAACAAATGTTTGAAAAAAAAAGGACCACCAGGGATAGTATTTTGCAAGTAGATATTTGATACGGTAGATTGACCATTTCTACCAAGACTGAAAGGTTTTGACTCCGGTCAGTTTACACAATCTGACCAAGGTGGATACTTTCCGCACTATATGAGAGGTCGTTTTTTGTTGATCGGGTCATGTACAAATTGATTGATTGGATGGGATTTTCGCCACTTTAAACAGCATTTCAGTCATATCGCGGCGGCTGGAGACCTAACCGCGGATCCCTGGGTAATCCTCACACCATTACTATACCGTAATACCCTTTCCGAGACTCCAGCTGCTTACCCCGCTTAGGCTCAAGATTACAGAAAGAATATTTCTGTGTTTTATTAAAAAGGATTTTCCAACAATACTAATAATGATAGATCATCTCTTAAAATTATTAAAGAAGAAGGGATAATAAACTGTGGTTAACTGTAATAATTTAAGAAATGAAGAAACTGTTTTTTGTACGCGAAGCAGATTCATACATTAGTGTGATTCAGTTTTATTTTTAAGCCTAATACCTCAATGAATACAAAGGGATATTTTACTCTTTGTTTTAGTTCTGTTTCATGAAACAACTTCGTGCGCAATCATACAAATTAATGGAATGCTCAACCAATCAAAACGCTTGAATCTTGACAGGCGAAATTGACATCAAATTATTTCTTAACATAATGCAGTGTAACGATATAATACTTCCAAATTTGCGAATATTGATTCTATGATTATTTTGAGAAGGTTTCAATTAGCAGATCGCTGACCACGCCCACTAGGCCTCCGACTGGAAGTCTCACTTTGCTATTGAACGGTGTTATTTACGTTTGAACAGTACATGCTACGGCTTTAATATTTAATAAGTATATTCCTTGTGGTAGACCTTCCCGTAACAAAGTCAATGTTGTCTACAAGGCAATAGTTAAATAAATAGACCGCAATTCCGAAAATTGACAGGAGGGAGCGTTCGTGTTAAGTTTGTAATGTTTCTATCATATAATGATTTGCGATTTATGATTTAATAAGACTAGTAAATTCAAGAAAACCACACCAGTCGCTGTGCTTATCAAACAAAATATGTGTACAACTGAGGCAAATTTAGATAACATTGCACATATGATATTTGAAATGATATAGGACGAGAGTCATTACTGACAGTTACAATACAGTTAAAAAGCCCCCCAAACAAAATAACAACAACAACCACCACCAAACAATAAAGAACAACAAACAAGCAAGCAATAACAACAAACAAACAAACAAACAAACCCGCGGCATACAGCGCATATTTCAGTTAGGCCAAGGCCAAAAAATTAGTTTCACCAACAAAATCTATCATTTCCTTTAACATTTTGCTATATAATAAAGAATAGTTATGCCGGAGGTATCGATGTTTCTGAAACCTAGGTAGGAAAAAATCCGAATTGCTTAAAATACGCTCAGGCGAATATTTAAACTCTTAAATATGAGTGAGGTATTTTCTTCACGGTAATCTGATAGGCTGAAAGAGGCTTTTTGTAATTATCTAGGAAAAGTTAAGCGGTATTCCACGTTACTTTTTAATTCAAGGCATTCGGGTGTCGACACCACATGACCTCATTTTAATATGGCCCAAATGCAAAAGAAAATATCAAAGTGACAAGGAAACAACCAACGCCCTGAGTTATTTACCATCAAGTGGTCAGCGGTAAGTGTCTCTATCTTATTAACTCTTACGACAGTTTTGGACTAAACTTCACATGAATTGAAAACCGACTAGCGAACATAACTCCTAATGACTTCATGATGACCATGGTTTGAGTAAATTCAAGCTGAATGCGTGATTCCAACGGTTATAGGCACCACACGAATGTCTCAATATTTTTTTCGCAACTTTCCTGATGTATTCGAATAATACACGAGAAGGAAGAAAGATAATTCAAATCTGTGGCATAGAAAAACATCGCCATCGCCTCCTCCCTTTAAATTGTATAACGATGTCGAAATACGATCTGTCTGCTTTCCAATACACATTATTGAAACCAACACCTTTAATGTAAAAAAGAATAATATAAAAAAACTCCTATATACGTGTTAAAGGTAGGTATCGATGCTTTTTTCATGTCACAGATTTTAATTATTTTTATTTCCTCTCATAAACTATTCGAATACAATATGCCGCAAAGAAGTTTTGCAAAAATATGAGGTCGCTTATTAGAAAAAAAAGCTGGGTATTTCCCTAATAGCCTACGTAGGCTATTAATCTATTTTTAGATTATTCCGAGATAGTTACGAAGATTAAAGGGCATTTACGTGGCGCGATTAACCGTTGAAACCTTGCATTTCGTTCAAATTACGAAAGCAGGAGTCATGTTCGCTAGCCGGTCTGTAAAGGTCAGTGTTTCCTGTGACATGATATAGGACGTTGGCTGTTTCGCTAGTAAATTTGTTACCTTCATTTGACTGGGTCATATGCAAATGAGGTCATTCGATGTCGACAGCCGAATTCCGTGATATCTAAAAATAACCTGGAATTCCGCTGAACCTTTCCGCTATAACCACAAAAAGCCACTTTAGGTCTATTAGATTACCAACAAGACAATACCTGACCTTACTTAAAGTATTAAATGTTCGTTTGAGTCTAGTTTTCGGCACTTGGTAATTTTTTCTTATCTAGGTTTCAGAAACATCGGTACCTCCCTTTAAATACCCGTCATTCTTCTACTTAATCTGACGGGAAGAGACCAGTGTAAAAATTAACTACACGGAATTTTCTACTAAATACAAGGCTAATCAACAAACGAAACGAGAAACAATCAATCTACTGTTAACCTGAACAGGTGACAACTTGAGAAATTATACGTTAATAAATGATCTTATTGGTTACATTCTAATGTAAATGGTACTGCTTAAGTCATGCCCAGCAAGCATGCTAATATGGGTCTCATATGGGCAGAAACTGGGCAATATGTCCTTATGGTTTTTGATTAGTCCCTGATAGAAAATTTAGTTCATATTAGACCCAAAATGGGTACCATACTAATGATAAATGCTAACAATCATCACATGAAGAAATAAATCAAAATCTTGTTATTTTTCAAATATAGTATTCTTGTGGGCTATATGGTGTGCAAACGTGTATTAAACCGTCAATATGGGACCAATAAGCAACCTATAGCGAGTTATCTGTGGTGTTTGTTATTATCTATGTATGCTTGACTAAGTTTAGACAGGTGAGAAAGTTAGTTTTTCTTAGAAAGTTAGATATAATTTATAATAACGACAAAATTGCGTATGATTCGTCATTCCTTTCATTTTCCCCCAAAATTTAGAATAAAACATGTTTCTGATTCATACACACGCAATATCAATGGCAATATCTTGATTTGTTAACATCTGTTTTTAAGCATTAGTGTATTTCCAGACGTCAGAATTTTAGTCCAATTCAAAATTCAAAATTTTAAGAAAATGCAGACGATGAATTTTTATTTATAATTTTTTAACGGTTTTATCGGTACTTGTTTCATTCGAAAACAAGTTTTCACGCATTTCTGTTCATTTCCACGCATGCTCAAAACTTGAAGTAAAAATTTATGTTATCACCTCCGTCTTATTTCATCAATGATAAAGAAAATAACTTACTTGCTGAATGCACACAGCCTCCTTTTAGTCGTAAATAACAAAGACATGGTTTTAAACTTCGGCTTTATTGTAAATTGTCTAAATGAGAGAAATAATTTCCTCGCGTCTCTATACAGAATCTAGGTCAATGGAGAACTTCTAATCATTTCTATTAGTTTCGACCAAATATGCACCTCGTATACAGAGTATCAGTTACAACTCTATTATTTTCGCGATTCAAGCGTCTATTTAACTCCACCGAATAAAGCACGCTTTGGTCTCTCTAATTCAACTATATCTTTGAAACGGGCATGTTGTACTTCAATTGCAATAATAATGATATGCTCATCGCATAGAAAAAATTTCATTAAAGCAAAATACCGATTTCGGGTTAATCAGTAAAAGGGTAATGGTTGATTGAATGGAGTTTAACGCCACTTTTAACAGTATTTCAGTCATATCGCGAAGGCTTGAGCACCTAACCCTGGATTCCTGGTAATTCTCACACCATTACTACCACTACATCCTTTCCGTGCCCCCGGCTGTTCATCCCACTGAGTTGTACGATTATCCTGCGATTGGTGGGAGACAAATGTCGGAAAGGTTATTTGCCGCGACCGGGGATCGAACCCTGGACCCCATGACTAGAAGCCTTACACGGTACCGCTGCGCTATGGCCGAGACAGATAAAAACGGTCATCAAGGGGTATTCTGTTATTACGGCTTCATCTTTGTTGCACATTGGTGATTAGTTATGCAGGAAGTCAATGTTCAGTTATGAAGAAAGACAATTGATTGAAATTACATTTTATGTGTGTCTGTGCAATTACTGGCTCATCTTGGTGATACACGTAGGCATATTGACATTATTATTTAGCGCTGTTACTAATAAGCCAACAAAATCGCACTCAGGACTTTCAGTCCTTTGATTTATATCTATGTCATTGAGTAGAAAACAGTTTGGCGAGCATTTTTTTTTCAAATCTTACTTACACTGTGTAATTAGATTTTGAATGCAAAGCCTCATGCAAAAATTGCATCTCCATTCTTATAATTTAGTATCAACAAGGCGTATATCTTTGAAGTGAGGCTATAAATCAAAGATAAATTTCAACTTTAAACATTTTTTATGGACTGACATTGTTTGCAGGCCCACAATATAGTTTCGTACTCATTTTTAGTTCCTCTGGCTGGAAGCCAGCAAGGCCATTGTTATAGCGTTGTGTCCGTCATGCGTGCGTGTGTCCGTCAGTCAGTCCGCAGACCCACAGTTTAATGTTAATTCCGTCTAAAGTGAGAATATGGGCTATATTTTGGCATTATGAGCTTAGAAGTCGGAGCAAAAAATGCCTATAACAACAATATCGACGACAAATAACAACAACAACAACAAAAAAAATAAAAATAGAACCTTTTCTTTCAAAAATAGTTTCCTCAAAAACTGCTCAATGAATTTAAACCTGCTTAGGAAAGATCTTTCTTTAAAAAAAAAAAAAAAAAAAATAAATAAATAAAAAAATTGATCGGATAAAAACCAGGGCTGTTGGGGGCTGAGATAATTTCCGTATGTAGTGAAAGCTTAGAAAATTGTCTTCTCAGAATGTGACGGATTCATTTCAATAAAGTTTTTCAGGAATGATACAAAGATGATTTTTAATCAGATCCCCAAAATGATTTTATTCACATGAAAAACGTGGCTTCCATATATTGTATATACTGAAAACTTTACATCAATCATCCTTTTGTGATCCTACCTCGAAGGAATTTTGATACTGTGAAAAATATGTCTTTTATAAGCGAGGCGCATTTTATACGACATATATTGGAACCTTGAAAGAATATTAGGCAGGGAATTTGATTACCACAAATACCAGATTTCTCGGTAACATTTTCAATTATTGCTTAAATTCTAGGCCCCCAATCTGTACGATCTAGTATAGAATTTGTAGAACATAATTTTTGTTTACCGTGTTCTATCTTTATTGGTACAAGGGAAGTAACATTTTCAAACGGATGAAATTTTGCATATGAGTTACTTCTCATGTTTAGGTGTTCCCTTTAAGTTCAGGCGCCCAAACATCTCTAGTTTCATCGAGGTATGAAACGGTTTATTTCAATTAGTCAGAATGCAAAAATGTTGAAGACCTTCCCAGAGACTTTACAACTATTGTGCATGGGAACTGACATAATTTTAATGTATATGCCGCACAACGAAACTCGTAATCTTTTGAGACAAGTTAGAGAACAACCTATCATTTAAATAGTATCAAAATACTCACCTCCGACATGACAGTTCTAATAACATGACAGGTATTAAACAAGATCATTTTGTAAAATATATGTTCAAGGATATAAAATAAGTGCTTTAACAAGCTAAGGCTGACATAAATAGTTTAGAACTAGCTATAAATAAAGTCAGCATGCCCGTGAATCGATCAAAACAAGAAAGAAGAATGCCATGTCAAAGAAATACATTAATTCTTTATTCCCTTGCCCATTTATTCTTTAAATTCTGTAATAACAAAGCCAGACGGTCACAATTATGTCCGTTAATCTATATGTTCTTGCGAAATTATTTTCTTTGGCAAAATTTTTTATAACTTTTTATGGAAGAAAATGGCAAATAAAAAAGCAGAATATATAAAACACAGTCTACGCTTCGTATTACAGGATTATTTATCTTTTTGATAGACTCCGTAGGCGTCTATCAGTGTTACCCAGTTTGGAAAATCCAGTAGGATGTTATTATGTTAGAAGAGAAATAGTGTCAAGTTAGGTTTGATTTTTTTTTTCAAAACCTGTCTACCTCAAATAACTGTGCATTTTGAAAATGGCGTAATACATGGCTTTTATATAATTCGTATAACGCGTAAAGACTCCTCTGAAATACGAAAACACCCACCGATATCCCGCATAGTTGCGGTATATTGTTTCAATAACGCGGAGTCTTTCAATTATATAGTAAGTAATTTGCCTTCTACTTTGAGAACTCAGCATACCAGTCGTATACCGCGGGAGTGATAAGATATACTGTTACAAATATTGAAATATGTTTATCATTATTTTAATTAGCCTTTTCAATCCATTACAAAACGACAGAATTTTGGACTAGTTACAGACGACAATTCAATTCAAATGTGAAACAAGCAATTTCTCCTTTTCTTTGGTGCAATTCTTCGGCGGCGTAAAACATGATTGTGTGGAAATGGGTTAAGCTTGTGATACTGCGATCAAGTAATTTTGTTTAACGTGACTTTCAAATAAATTGTGGTTGGTAATTTTCATACCAGGAACATGTACAATTGCAACAATAAATTTTGTTCATTACTTGTGTAGCTGTCCAGCCGACTTAACAGGCTATTTACATCGGTGAAAGACAAATGACGTGTGTAACAATTGCATTTTTTCCAAGCTTGTGATCGTACGCAAACCTCTAGAGTTAATCAGGAATTACCTTTTAAACAAAACAGGCTAGGCGAGACGTTATGCCTAAAAAGGATTATTCATATGAAAATTGCCCATTTGTACACCATAAATGGGCATATCACTCTGCTATGCCAACACGGAATTCCATCATGAGTACTTTCAGTGCTTTGATTTTATTTAGATATTCATCGTATAGATTTGACAAATTTGAAATACAGCTTGGTAATATACCCCCTAGTTAGTTTGTCTTTGTTTTTGGATATTTCTTGAAACGTGAATGATATTAGACATGTATTTTGGAGCTTCATTTTCCAATGTTTTATAAGTTAAAGCGGCGGCGTGATGTTTACATCTTACAGAGAAAGGCAACCATTCCAATTCTTTGAATAATTCATCTACTCGTGTTAACTTAGCTATTCGTCGCTGTAGATCAGATATTACAAGTATACAGGCGTCTTATTTTTACCCCACATAACACAGCAGTTATCACTGAAAGTACTGACGTACTGATGGTAGACGTCCCTGGTGGCATAGTACAGTGGTATGCCAATTTTGGTGAAGAAAACGACATTCTTTCATATAGATAATCTGATTAAAGCAAAACGTCTCGCCTAGCCCGACTAGCTTAATAGATAATTCAAATCGTTTTCATACCTAGTGTCCTGCGCATGATCCCTAGTTCTGCGAAAAAGAAGTGATGTTAAACCAAATTCGCTTAATCCAAGTCTAACAAGCTCTCAAGATCGATACTTAATCTTTTCGAGTTGATCCTTTTCCCACGACAGTCCACAAATAATTAAGATATCATTTAAGAAATCTGGACAATATTAAATTAGCGATTCATTTAAAAGTATTGCTTATAAATGCAATATTCTCTATATCTTCAAACGTTCTACGATCCAGTAGTAGCTTAAAAAGGCTATTTCAAAATAGCCCTAATCATCCGAGGAACATCTTTGATCAGACACAACTTTATACATTCTATGTAGTGTAGTATCAGCGCTCCAGCTAGGATCGGAAAAGTACAGGCTTCTAGTTTCCTGAAAGGGCACTCCGAGTAGCAAAGTAAGGATAAGCGGGAGGACGTGTACCCATTCCCACGGGTGGGGTTGGGGGTGAATTGACGTACTCTGTCTTTTTTTTTTATAATTGTTATAGGGTTATGGTTTTCAAAAGGAAAGACTAATAACGCCTTCATGGGTCTCATCTGGCAAGTGGCAGTAAAATATATTGAGAACAAATACTACAGACAATTCCCAAGAATACTCATCTTTTTGGCAGAAAACAATATTTTTTTCTTCAAATTGTAGCTGTACGAACCAATTTCATAACTACAACAAGAAATCGGCTGTAATTACTATGTTTTACTTGACCAACGACTATTTTTGAAACTTACAGATCATTATATTTTTTTCTTTCTTTTTTTTTTTTGTTTCTAATATAATTAAATCATTTTTAAAACGATCATTATTGAGATAATCAAAGAACTGAAAAGTACTGTAAGCTGACAAAATATTGTTTTGTTCAATAATCATCTTTGTCAAACGTAATCATGATAAAAGACCACAAGCCTAAAAATAAATATCCATAATGAAAAACTAGCCTCTTTTTTGATTCTGTTTTTTTACTAGTCTTAATTTAAACTAGCTGTAGATAACATTTCAAATAGCACTAATGCGCCATCTTGTCCACGTTCGGTCTTCCTCGGCGTATCAAGACATGTATGATGTGACGAGGAATCCCAATTTCCGATGATCTAAACTGGGGTGGAAGGAGAGTTTTTTGTACTTTCAACTACTATGTTTTCTTTCGAGCCCTGCAACGAACCTGAAATATTCTTAATGGAGGACGACAAATTCGATCATCATGCACGCTTTCTTGTTTATAGCCATGCGCAAGCATTCAATCGATAATTGAAGTTTCAGGCATGCGCTAATGGGCCCCTACCGATATACGGAGTTTCTCCGCTTGACCGTTTACTTCCCTTGAACTCTTGGTAGTTCCGATCTATATTTGTACACTATGATACAATAATACTTTTAAAATTCGACGTTTTCTATCTTATTAAAATTTTTAACCTGTTCACTTTATTCACGAAATTGTTAACGTTCTGTGGCCATTGATTTGAAAGCTAAAGCACTAAATAAAATAAATAAGAAAATTATCATAAAACAATCACAGGAATAGGTGTGACTGGCTTTTTTTGTCTCTTCGTTAATGAAATAAGCCAACCACTTTGCAATAAACTTGCAGTTAGGTATATTTAAAAGCATTGAGAAATTTCGTAAGTCCAAAGAATGAATTATGTTTCTAAAAGTTAAAAAATTAAAATGTTTTTGTCTGTATATATGCTTGTTCTGTATACTTGTAAGCATTGACAGTACATTTCGATCTACTTTTGAATGGTAATAAAGTCTTTATTTCTTCTTTACATTTTTATGAATTTAGCATCATAAACCATGTCACTTAGTATTTATTTATTTAAAAGGTAATGCCATGTAATTTTTTTAAACTTATTGCATCGCCGTATACTTTACTATGCAATCGCCGACACACACCTGTAACTACAGCACATTATATGCTATACCTTAAAATCTTATATCCCCCCCCTCCCGACGAAATGCTTCCTAAAGCTCTCGAGAGTTGCCATCTTGTCACTGATCGAGAAAAGGTGAGAGATAATCAATTCATCGGAAGAGGTGTTACAAGATCAATCTACACTTTTGGAGGTACAGCATGCAATCATTTTAAATATGTTAATACAATTAGTTGATATAATACATTTGTATATAGTTATATATGATATAATGTATATACCAAAATGGAAATAGAATTGAAATGTAAAACACAGACTTGTTTCAAGTATCTAAAAACGTTTTGTCAAATTTACTAAAGAGAAAAGTTGTATTTTCCACCACCCGTGGACTAAAGCGCAATCAAAGATACCGATTGTTACTTGGATTAAAACAGGAGTTAATGGAACGACACCGTTAAAATTGACTTACCATTTAAATCTTTACAGATAAAAAAACAAAAACAAAACCAAGAGCACCGTCTATGGGTGCCTACCCTCGTGCTGGATAGTCGATAAAAAACTAAGTCGAAAAAGGGGCGTAATTCGCGCGAAATGCATCTAGAGTTATCCCCCTTGATAGTATAGGTTGATAGTGAACATGTGTGTAAAGTTTCAAAGGAATGCCTTCCGTAGAACCAGAGATATCACAAAATGTCAAAGTTTTCGCACGACGACGATAACGACGACGACCAAGACACGGAGGCTATCATAATACCTCGGGTTTTCTCCGAAAACAGCCGAGCTGAAACAAAAAAACGAACAACAAACAACAACAACAACAACAACAAACAACAACAACAACTAAACTTAGAACGAAAGAGGATACACACGAAATGTAATAGCCATTTGTGTAAAAATAATGATTCTCTCAGATCAGGAAAAGAAATCATTGTAAAAAAATACCCTTTTTTTCACAATATTTCTGTTCTCCGTAGTTGTTTTGTTTGTTTGCTTGTTTCAATAAATCTTTTCAAGCCAAGGAACAAAAAGCAATTATTCACTATGAAGGACACCTTTGCTAATTTTGTTTCTAAAATGAGAAGTAAAATATGAAAAGTGGATGAAACTCGGACGGGAAGACGATTATAACGTGTCAACGTAAATAAAAACTACCAAAACATTTTAATAATTAGTATAACAAAATTACGCAATTTTTCTATGTTTAAAATACTGAAAAAGTATCTGATTCTGTTCTAAACAGGCGAGTTTAGTCTCAGCCCTTTTACAGACTTTGTAGGAATTTTAACCGAAACTACCCAGTATAATCTAGGTACTTAGTTAAAGGGCAATTTTCTGGAGAATCCCGTATATCAGAAGGGGCCCATTGTTAGCTAAAGATTATCAGAAACTGCTCCCTCGATAACGTATTGTAACGGGTCAGGAGACAGGGGTGGGGGGTGGGGGTGTGTTTCTCTCTCAAGCCCCTCTCTCCCCTTTCTCTCTATTAATAGTTGCTGACGTTCCTGAAACACGTTGCCGGGGGCCCTACTGTAGTTACAACGTTTTAATTTGTAATCAATTCTTGAAATAGAATATCTGGAAGAGTGAATCAAAATAGCTACGTAATGTTAGTTCTCTAACCCTCGAGATCGGACTGAGCTGCTGACAAAGGAAACTCGGACTTATTGTACTATCACAGCACGTGCGACCAAGTTTCTTGGTCGCTACCAACGTTGTGACCAAAATTGTTGGCCCTACGGCCAGAAAAAACGCGTCGCGCCCCCTAAAATGGGTTGCTACGTCGTTGGTCGCACTAGATGACCTCTAAACGGACGTGTAGACCTTCCCCCCCCCCCCCCCCCAAGTAAGATAACTAGCAAAATTCAAAGCATCGTGGAAAAGAGAGCTGTTATAATGCTACGGTTTATTTATAGAATAACAAATTCTTACCGTTGGCTATTGAAAATATAACGCTCTCGTGGATTATTTATTGAGCCTTATAGGCCTAACTCAGAAACGTGGTTAAATTTTTAATAACCAACGGTAAGAATTTATTATTCTACAAATTAAGAATAGTAAAGTTGACCTTGATGACGTTTTCACTGCATGTAACTGGCGTCATACAATCAATCATGGATTTCATTATATATTCCTAGCTGTGAAATCTTGGAATTCCCCAGTGTAATAGAAGGCAAATTACTCACTTCACGTTTGAAAGACTGCGCGTTATTTAAACCGTGACCGCATCTACGCTGAGCGGGATATTGGTAGGTGTTTTCGTATATAAAAGGAGTCTTTACGCTTTCTATAAATTATGTATAATCCTGGTATAATGCCATTTTCAAAATGTAAAGTTGTTCGGAGCAAACAAGTTTTGAATTAATAAATCGAAACTAATTGGTCACTTCTTCTCTTCCAACCTAGTAGCATCCTACTGGATTTTTACAAACTGGGTTAACACTGGTGGACGTCGTCACCGTGCACCAAAAAGCACAGGAGTTGTAAAAAAGAAGCCTAAGCTTCGTTTCCTTAGAAAAGTAATGTGTTGAAAAGAGCAATTTTCTTCCTAAGTCCTATTTAAACATAATTACAGGACAATTCACAAAGTTTGAAAAGTGCATTTGGATTGAATTTGTGTTGGCTATCAAAACATTTATATAGAGCTTCTACCCAATATTTGAATAAATCAACAGCCGAGACATAATACAGTAATCAATCTTGGTTTCGTTTGTGCAAAATAGATTTTCACCCGATTTCGCGCCAAGTTTGTTTATGAATTTATATTCTTGCTTCCATGCTTAAATTTGTTTTGATATAAGTCAGTATTATGTTTAATGGAATCCCCCTTTAATGTGTAAGCCTGTTTTACTAAAAGGTTGTATACTAGATTTGCGTATGTATGAAAGTCCCACTGATTGCAAATAATGAATGTAAATTCCCATCTTTGAACCATATGGGCCTTTTATAGGCATGCTTGTGCCAGTATGGCGCCCAAATGTTTCAATCATAGGTCCATAAGGTTTTTATGGGAACAGCGTAAACGGTCAACGATAGGCACTTTATAAACCATATTGGTCCCAGATGAGATTAATTTAGGTTGCCCCCCATGCGATCCATTTAAATCCCTGTTTTAAATCCCTTCTGGGTTCCAGATAGGCAGTCCAAATAAAACCCGTATAGGTTCCAGCCTTAGGTTCTATGTGGTGACATAATTTTTCTGGCTTAATATATTGTAAAAATGTATTTCGAGCTAGAGGCCTTATATCATGAAAAACGATAAAGTTAATTCCACCTGTACTGTCTAATATATGCAATTAATTCAAAATGAAACTAAATATATGTATTTATAAAACCTGACTAAAAGAAATTATATTATGTGGTACCATAAACCCTTTACCCGTATTTCTGAATGATAAAATATCTTTTCCTCAGATCTGACTTGAATTTAGTTGAACTTAACAGAATTAATCCGTGTGACAAACGCGGTTAGATTTGGCCGGGTGCTTAACATGCGTTTTGAGAGCGATTCTTATCAGGCATGTTTCTTTGTAGTGTCTCTAATAACATATAAATGAGTCAATTATATGACCGAAGCAAATTTTAAATCATTAACTTATTACCACGGGACAACATTTTAGACTGGTCAGTATTTGAAGTCGTAGACGACGTTTTAAATGTGACTGAATCCTGAAATACTGAGTCAGATAGGATGGAAAATATTGTTGGAAACGGACGATATACTGGTTATCTGCATCTTGTTCTTTTCAACAATGTTTTCCTTGTTATTTTTCTTCAGCGCGCAAAAATGCAGGGTTGAATGGTAAGGAGTGAAAGAAACGGGTTGACAATAATAATAACAATGGTAACACTCAGAAGAGAACACGTGCACGTAACATGAGTCAAAAACAAGATACACTGAAAACCTTGGAAGAATGATCAAGTATAAGGTCTATAATCTTAGTAGACGAGGAACGCGAGACGGAGTGCGCCACGTGTAAATCTATTACATTTTATATAAGTTCAACTTAGATAATATTCACCTACATTTACGCTCTTTTTAAATGCTTTTTTTGAAAATAATGGTTTTTTATGTCGCCCTAATCTTTCTGCTCGAATAATTTTATCTTACAAGTTCTTAATTCTTTAAAAACGAGTACTTTTATAAAATAAAATGTATTGTTAAAAAGACCAAACTTAGAGGATTGTAGACAGCCAGTAAGTAAGTAAGTACCAAGCAAGTATCAATATGGGTCCAAATGCCAGCATGTGACCCCCTTTAGCCCACTATGGACCTGAAAATGGAGACTAAAACGTTTTAGATCTACACGTTTGAGTTGCAACTTACGCGGCCATAAATCTCTGCAATGTAATCTCGCCCTGCACGCTTAAATCCATATCAACTAATTCATTTAGACCGGAAGTAAACTTTGAAATCCAACCTTGACCGACATTGAAGGTCCTACATTTTTGTTAATTTGTCGAACGTCGTTCGGGTCACCATCAAACCATTTTTTTCTGTTACATGCTACTTATTATACATTCTGCAACATAACGTCGTTCAACGTTCTATCAAAGCTCATTGTGTGTGGCTAGCGGAGTGAATGAGCGGAGGAGAAGGAAGGTTATCAAGAGGAGGTGCAGGGTTGGTCGCTAGCTAAGACCTTTACAACAATAGACTTTTCATTGGACTCACCCTCTGATCACCAAGGTAGTTCGACTGAGACAATTTTGCGAAATTTGAAGCCAGTGATATAGGAAACCAACTCGTTGGTTCACGACCTAAACATGGTAAATACAGCTTGGAAAGGCTGTAGTCGCAAAGTCAATGAAACTGCTCGACATAAATGTAGTGTTCAGCCTTCTCTGCGGATCGCCAACCAGCTAATTTACCTTTTGTTACATATTCATGTCCTTATCGACAACGTTGTTTCAAAATCTTTTTGAAACGTTTTATTATGGAATTTACAGGCATGATAATATCACGTGGTATTTGCCCGAATGACATATACACATTGAGTGGTTTGTTCTTTATCAAAGAAAATGATAAAATTCAATTTGGAATTGAAAGAAGTTTGACTCAAATGAATCATCGAGACTATAGTATATTTTGTTAAATTGTGTGTCAATGTCACTTTAACCCTTTCCTGTTCAATCACTTTTTTTACGTCCCTGTATTTTGTTCCTTGAGAAAACATTGTGAAAAAAGAAGAAGTTGCTTATATACAAGAGGTCAATAGGTTTTTATCGGTCACCTGAGTCCAAAGAGCACAAAAACAAACAAACAAAAAAAAGTCCACCAGATTATGCTACATACTAAATATCAAAGTTCTAAGCCTTTTAGTTTGGGAGAAGAAGATTTCTAAAAGTTTTCACTATACAAGCCTAAGTTAAACTTGGGACATCTTGGAACGGGCTAATTCTGACCCTGGGGCCATAATTTATACAATCTTGATGGAGGTCCACCAGGTGATGCTACATACAATATATCAGAGCTCTAGAACCTCCTGTTTTGGAGAAGAAGAGTTTTAAATATTCACTATATAAGCCCTATGTGAAATTCGTGACGTCTGGGAATGGGCTATTTATGACTCTAAGGCCATTATTCATACAATGTTGATAGAGATCTACCAGATATTTGCTACATACCAAATATCAAAGCTCTAATCCTATTTGATTGAGAGAAGAAGATTTTTAAAGTTTTAACTATATAAGCCTTTGTTAAAATTGTGACATCCGGGAATGGGCTAATTTTAGTCCTGAGGCAATAATTCATACAATTTTGATAGAGGTCAACAAGAGGATGCTGTATACCAAATATCAAAGTTCCAGGCCCTCCTGTTTGGAAGAAGAAGATTTTTTTTTAAAGTTTTCACTAAATAGGCCCTTTGTTAAATTTGTGTCATCCGGGAATGGGCTAATTTTAGTCCTGGGGCAATAATTTGTACAATCTTGATAGAGGTCCACAAGATGATGCTGTATACCGAATGTCAAAGTTCTAGGCCCTCCTGTTTGGGAGAAGAAGATTTTTACAAATTTCACTATATAAGCCTATGTTAAATTTGTGACATCTGGGAATAGGCTAATTTTAATCCTGAGGCAATAATTTTCACAATCTTTATAGACATCCACCAGATAATGCTGTATACCAAATATTAAAGTTCTAGTCCCTCCTGTTTGGGAGAAGAAGATTTTTTTAAAAAAAGTCACTATATAAGCCCTTTGTAAAACTTGTGACGTCCGGGGAAGGGCTAATTCTGTCTCTAGGGCCATGATTTATACAATCTTGATAGAAATTCACAAGATGTTGCTACATACCAAATATAAAAGCTCTAGGCCATCCAATTTTGGAGAAGAAGATCTTTGAAATTTTCACTATGAAAGCCCTTTGTTAAACTTTGACCCTGGGGATATGATGTATACAATATTGATAGGGGTCCACTAGATGATGCCACATAAGAAATATCAGAGCTGTAGGTCTTTTGGTTTGGTAGAAAAAGATTTTCAAAGTTGTCACTTATGTACCCCCCTTTGCCCCCCCCCCCTTGCACGACAGATTTTTTTTTTCTTGTACAAACTTTATAGTCATTGCCCTAAGGACTCTAAATACCAAATGTGAATCTGATCTGACAACCGGTTCATTGCAAGAAGATTTTTAAAGATGTACCCTTTTTTGGCCCCTTTTTAACTCCATGACGTGTACAAATCTGAAGCGCCTTCCCATAAGGATGCTTCCTGCCAAGTTTGGTTGAAATTCATCGAAGGGTTCTTAAGAAGAAGTCGAAAATGTAAAAATCGCAATAGGTCACCATTACCTTCGGTCAGATGACCTAAAAATCAACTTGAAATTTTCGTCTGCAAAACCTTTGAATTTGGACAGGTCTAAGATTTCGAAAAAACGGGAAAGGGTTAAGGAAATAATATATCGTTTTTCAATTTTTTTAACAAATCATTTTATTAAGTATCGTGGAAGACAAAGCTATATCTACAGTTTTCTTTAAGAAACAATAATTTGTTCGCTATCGACTATATACGACTTACTGACCTTTTTGTTCGAAATGAAAGTATTTTTGCGATTTATTCATTTTTAACACGCGCAACTGAACAGGATAAAGAAAAACTCCAATAACACGTCGATATTTCATTACGGAATGTAAAATGACAGAACGCAACCAAACTTTTACGCCTTGGCGATACCTAGCGATTCTTTGTTGTATGTTAGAAACATTTTGCTTCGGTGGATTACATTATGGCTGGGCTTCCTTAGTTTATGTCTTGAAGCAGGAGGGGTTCTTCAGCGAGAAATGTGAGGAGTTGAATGGAACCCTCAGTACGAAAAGGTAACTTGCTTATTTACTCAAGAATTAAAATCGTTAGATTTATTTTCCCTCAGAGTGTTTTATGAAAAAAAAAAAACAACAAAAAACAAAAAAAACAGGTTCATGAATTGCAGCATGAAATGATAAGAGATGGAACAAGTTTTGTTTTTAACGCGACTATTTTAGAAATTATGGCCAACAATTTCCAAATTTATAACTCAAAGAATTTTAGACGGAGGAAGGCAATAATCGGAGATATCAAAATAAATGGTTAACAATTAAATACCGGTTAAATTCGTTGACTGAGTAAATAGATTTGGCGTTACGGACGGCAAATGTTTTTACTTCTTTTGTGTCATTGGCTTCCGCAAGCTGTTCTGTCGTTAACGACTTGATCCGATAACTAACGCCCTCACCCAATAAATTCCGATGTTTCAAAAGAGGGCATTGAGCGTATTGAAATTAATAACAGATAAATAATATATATTTTACCATTATCAAATTTCAATGAAAATCTATAAAGAGGTATAAAGAAGCCATCGATAGACGTAAATCAAACTTTCAGATATGGAATAAAAAGATAGTTCTAATAAAACGTTTTACTATGATTCGATAATCATTTTAAACGTAAGACTTAGCTTAAAAACAAAACAAAACAAAAAACCGCCACCACCACCACCACCACCATCAACAACGCCTCACCCATAAAACAAACACCCCCCCCCCAAAAAAAAAAAACAACAAAAAAAACCCCGCTCATAATGGAAACTATAAATGTATTTACAGTCCAATAGGAGAGTGCGACGATCAAGATAAACGACTGTCGTTACTTTACAGCGTTGCTAATGGGTTAGCGTCCATACCGGTATTTCTGTGTGGAATGTCTTTAAGTAGATTCGGACCCGTGAAAACTCGAGTTGTCTTTACGTAAGTCACTTTTTATGTGTGTCTTCTCTCCTACCTACTTACCTACCGATCGGTCGGACTTACTATCTGTCGATCGTCCTTTTTACCGGCCGACCTACCCATCTGCTAACCAACCTATCGACCCCCTCTCTCTGCCTATTTTTCTTCTCCCACCTCCCCCTTTCTCTGCTTAACTGAAATTGTGTACGCTTGTCTATTCATTTCTATGTAGCGTAGTATGGCTTAACAACGGCTGAGTTTTATAGTTTTTTCGGAATCCTACAGCTAGTAATCGTGGCGAATCACAACTTCTTTTACCAAATCCGCAAAGCAAAGTGAGCTGTAGCCTTCAAAACAGGCAGAAAATAATAATATGATATTAATATTTTTATTTAGAGAAAGGAACATATTAAGACAAATATAAACAAATCGTATTTTTAAAATGGCCTTCATATCAACATAAACATGTATATCAAAAAGCCAATACATAATTTTCCTCCCCTCTCTTCCTCTCTCTCTGTGTCTGTCTGACTCTCTCTCCCTCTCTCTCTCTCTCCCTCTCTCTCTCTCTCTCTCTCTCTCTCTATCTCTCTCTCTCTCTCTCTCTCTCTCTCTCTCTCTATCTATCTATCTATCTATCTATCTATCTATCTATCTATCTATCTATCTATCTATCTATCTATCTATCTATCTATCTATCTATCTATCTATCTATCTATCTATCTATCTATCTCTCTCTCTATCTATCTCTCTCTCCCTCTCTCTCTCTCTCTATCTCTCTATCTATCTATCTATCTATCTATCTATCTATCTATCTATCTATCTATCTATCTATCTATCTATCTATCTATCTATATATCTATATATCTATCTATCTATCTATCACCCTTTTAGATAAAAGACTAGTGTTTGGCATGTAGATTACGCAATTGGCATGTCATATTGGCATGTGAATAACTCAATTTATATTGTGTACAAGATTGATATGGGGTGATTTTTTTAGGGTTTTCATATAAAAAAGGTGTTTTTACGCATTTTATGATTTCCGATGAATTCCCGCAACACGCCCTTACAAACTATACACCATTGAGTACTACCTTTCCTACACCATAGTAATCCTACTGGATTTACGAAACATGGTAACACTTGTGGACGTCAATTAAATACCTAAAGCTGCACCAACAGTGTGTTCCCAGTAAATCAGTTCTGCAAGTAAATAAATCGACGTCGAGATAATCAATAGTGCCTCAATTTTTTATGAAGACATCAACCTCTTTCAATATACACATTACGTAATTAAAAATAATTATGTCTGAAAAGTCAAGCACGGTTATTCCACATCCCTGCTTTCTGGTCCCGAGATTATAAAACTTTTTTCGTTGAGAATTTACTCAAACTTCAAGTTTTAATAAATGTTGTGTTTCAACGATATTGTGTTATGAATGTTAATTTACTAATATAAGGTGTCAATTCCACACAGTTACTGTAGAATTTAACGTGATATACATCTTTAATTTCGAATCGAATTTTGAGTAAATTCTCAATTATGTACGAAAAAAGTTTTTTAACTTCGGGCCCGAGTTCAAGTGACATCTTAGGTTTAAAGACGACAAAAAACGTTTTAAATGTAGACATTAAGGATGTCTTTCACGTCTGTTATTTCACATTTTAGAAAATACATTTAAAATAAGGGAAAGAAACACCAGAGTGAAATATTTGATGGATCGCGACTGTAAATTAAAGATTCAATCGACCATTAAATTATTCATTTAGACAGGAAGTGATTTTTGAGCTCCAACATTGGACGACGTTTATGTAAAGCATTTTAGTTGGTTTGATGAATTAAACGTCATAGCTACAGTTTATTGAAGCTGCAAATACCGTGTTCATGACTTTAAGTTGCCAATCAACCCCTTTACTTCTTTTTTACATGGTACCGGTCATTTAGGTGCACTTCATTAACTTCAATAATGGAAATGTCACGGGGTTAATGCAAAAAATGACTAACTTCCTTTAATGTCGGTTTTAAGCTGTCATTGAATAATTTTAGGTTTTTTACCCATTACCAGACAACAAAATTATATACTTTTCAAAATTGAAAAAAGATGCAGAGGACAATTTTGTGTTGTTTAATTTTCTTCAAAGAACTTTTCTTCAAAGTGGTAAACAAGAGGGATTGTGTGTAAAAGACTTAACTAAATCAGTTGTATCATCATGATACCATGCATCAATTTTCAAGTCAATTAAATGAAAATTTCTGACACATAGATCTGTACAAAATTGCTTCTTTTTCGTTAAAAATATCATGAATCAATATAATTCAATTTGTTGCAAAATTCAAATCAAGTACAAATACATTCTTTGAATAAGCAAGCATATCGTTAAAATAATGTTTTAACCATTTTCAACGTTATGTATTTCGAAGGTTTACATGTATCTCCCCGCGAATAATTTGTATTTGAATCACGTTGTCCTAAAAATCTATCAGATATTAATGGTGGCATATTAGTTAATTACCGAGGCACGGTGAATTTCGTTCTTGGGAAGTGCAGAGTGAAAAGAATCAGGTATTATTATATAAGTAAAATAGAAATCGACAAGGGAAATGAACATCACATAAAAACATATAATGATTAAAGAGCTGTACACGTAGATATTGCTTATATTTTGGAACAATTGCATGTCGTATTGCAATGCAATACAGGAGTCCCCCACTGGATTAATATAGTCTTTTTTATAGTAAGCCTTTTAAATTCAATTTTGGAGAAGTTTAAAATTTATTGCTTGTGAAAGGTTTAAAAAGAGGATAATTGTTTGTTTCAGTGTAAGATCCATTTATCTTTAATTGAGTAGACAACAAAAGCTATATTTTTATAGAGTGAAAATAAAGCTTTTGTTGTTCATAAAATGAAAGATTTACTGATATTGCACGAAAACCAAACAAATATTCTTTTTCTTTAATGCAAAAATATGACGAAATTTGAAAATTTTGAGACAAAATTACTTAAAGCGCCTCATTTTGCACAAGATTATTAGGCGACGTCATCATGACGTCATTTAAATGTGTGTTTTGGGCTCCGTTCAGATAACGTGAAATAAAGTGATTTGAATGAAGGCAGGATATAAGTTTTTTTTATAATTTCACAGCTTTTCATTGAGATTATCAAGTGATAATCTACTGTTATTTCTCGATAAACCACCGAAAAGCTTAAAGAAATTTGAATTTGATTTCACATGAATGTATTATGTACTGTATCAATTCATGTTAAGTTTAAATGCAGATTAGAAACAGGATGATACCGAAGTCAAGAGAAGATATAGATAAGTGTCAGATTAAGGCCTTACAGTCTGGCCTTTTAGGTGGATCACACAACATGCCCATTAAAATTACTTAAAAATGTTTGGTTCATACCTGCTGCAACTGTGATCCTCATTTATTCAATCTTCATTGTCTTTAATGATATACTTCGTCTCTTAAAAAACGTGTGATGAGTGCAAAAGGACACAAGTAGTTATCAAATGTAATTGTCAAACTAATTGATGTTTCAGACACCTCCCCTTTTCATGGTTGTTTAATATTGCGAATTTAAGATTTGAAATAATCAAAGGGCAAAACCAACAAATAACAAAAATTAGTCGTAGGAAAGTAACAGTTCTTATAGTATTAGGTTTAAGCAACAAGAGCAATAACTCTAACAATGGGGATAGCAGAGTAACGGTTCTTGTACATGACATGCTTTTACATTGATTTATAAGTGTATAAGGTTTCAGGTTCCTAGCATTTATGGTTAAGGAGATGTGATCTATGAGGGTATAAAGTTTCTAGCACTTATGGTTTAAGAGATATGCTACAGACAAAAATATGACAGACAGACTGACGGACAGACGGAAGGACGGACAGACGGACGGAATCGAGAAAACATAATGTCACCAAACCGGTAACCGGTTGAGAACTAACAAACTTAAAGTTATGTGCGAGGAGAGTGGTATGAAATATAAGAAATAAAAAGAATATTTTTTTAATGGGGGTAAGATCCTTAAATTACAATCAAACCGTGCGAATGAAATAATTATTTCATTCATTTTTAAATTGAACCCATATATATCATTATAGTGAATAATATCCCATAAAAAGGAGAAAACGTGCAAATAAATCAACGTCAGGGATGTTGTGGTTAAGGCAGCCAAAATGACCGACTTTCTAGTACCGTACGTAGAAAATTTATAATTATTGCGGACTAAAAATATGGTCAATGAAGATGGCCGCAAAAATCATCCAATATGTCTCACTTGAAATAGGTAATCTAAATATAGAAACATCATTATATGCAAATAAGTTACTTAAATTTGGAACAAAATGGCGGCGATTACGTCATCTTTGTTTACCACAAAACCGTCGTATATACTACTCACACAAAGGCCACAGTTTCAATCGAATTTATTCCCAACTTACACAAATGGTTAAATAAAATGGTTGTATAAAATGGTTCTCGTTTACGCGATCATGACCACAACTATTATCGGATTTGCTTCAAAGTTTCCCAGGATGAATTTAGGGTCACAAGGAAGGATCCTTTCTGAAAAAATGAGTGGATGCATTGAGAATTACAGGAAAGAGGGCCTTCTGGATATTTATTCAGAATATTTTCGTCCATGTGATAAAGTCCACAATTACTATTAAATCCGATTCTTCATGGAACTTAATGCATTCTTCTTCAAGCAATTGAATTCCTGAAATATGAGATTAGATTAGGGCAAACTTGGTAGCTAGTCGGGCATCTCAGACCATAATAGGCGTCTTGTTTTTATTGTTTTGTCTCAGGTAAAAACTCATTTGAGAAATTTATGCCGGATCTCGCCGAAACAAGGCAAGGTATTCCTTGTTGCAACTAGTTTATTTTTTGGTAATACCTAGCAGCAGCTTTTGGACCCATTTGGTAGAATTTGAAAATCATTATGGATATTAACATGGACTCGTTCCCGTGAGTCACCAATGTACCTCTATTGATGTGTCCTTTGAGGTGAAAATTGGTGGCCTGACAGGTCTGGGGTCACCTCCGAAAATCTCTCTACCGCGTTTACATTCAGCGGCACATCTCTTCACCATACTGCAATATAGGACATGCTCCTCTGATTTTTAAGTTGGAATGCGGAGCAATTTCAACTTAGATTTAACAAAACCGCAAAATGAACAAAAGACAATTTCATTTCGGGTTTCTTGATAACACTTATCACGTGATCTCTTAGATATGAATACACCTCGGGTTACTTCTCATCTCAACTTGCCACGGACGATCAGTTAGTTGTAGCCGAAGACAATAATATGGCACATGTAAAGGATGATATAAAAAATCGTTTAAAGACTTCTAAACTTGCTTTAGTTTGCTTTGAATTATTGAAAAATAAGGTAATAATCAGCGCATTAATTTGTTTTTGTGATTCGCCGGCCCGTGTTTGGTAATCACGTGATCTCAAGTGACATGTGGTAGTCATGTGAGCATAGATGGGCAATGTTTACAAATATGGCACAGGTCGCAAATGCATTTTTACTATAATCACGCCACCCAGTGCTTTAAAACATTCTAGAGCGATTAAGGGGGGTCGTAGGCACCAAGCAAACGCGATTATTGTGGGTTTTACAGCTTTTGCTCAATAAAAATCAAATAGATGCAAAACGAAAGAAGAAGATTTTGAAAATTAGAATGTAAACATATCAACTTCCGGTTTCTACTTATTTACTAAATAATTACGCTTTATTATGTCGTTATTTACAAGTTTAAATCAATAATAACACATCAAAATTCTAACTAGAGCCATCTAGCTTTCAGCTTGGTCATTTTCACTTAATATTTTTTACGGTTCTAAAGCCGAATAACGAATAAGGAAATCGCGCGACTACAGGGCGCCGAGATAATTTGATACTATCTTCATCATACTATGAAATTTTTAGGAAAATAGCAAAACTACGATGTGCAAACAATTACGTTACAACAACGTTAACGTCTTTTTTTCTTTTGAATTATATTCACAACGCTTTGAATATTCTTTTTTCCTAAGTCTAAACCGGTATTTAAAATCGATCACCCTGAAACAAGTTTCCGCGCATTTCCGGAAATTTCCACGTATAATCATAAACTTGAAGTGAAAATCTACGTGAGTTTAGTATGATCGTTACAGAATTAGCCGAGTTGAGGGTCAAATACTCAACGAGGTCATTGATTTCTTACTGTAGAAGCCGTTATTCTCTGTTTTCAAGGTTCTAAAAGGAGTTCACGTATTACAGTTGATCAAAAGGAGAATGTTATGTTTGAAAATTCTAATGTTTTTGTTAGTGACACGAGCTCATAGCCTATTCCAACACGATAAAATTTCAGACCCGTCCAAATTCAAAGAAATAGCAGACGACAATTGAAAGTTGATGAAATCTTTAAAATCCTGGTCTGTTTGGACAGAAAACAATGTGGATAGTGAAGAAATTGCTTGTAACAAGCAATTTCATCATTTTCCACAATGTTTTCCAAAGCTTTCACTGTCTGGGAATTGGTCAAGACAATGCTTGTATTTGATTTCTGTATGTGGATTTATTTTTTTGTGCGTTATTCACGCACATATGTACACGAATGGGAATGCTGGTTTTATTTTAAAAGAGGGAGGCTTACACGAAAAATAATAAATGAATTTGAACCGAGTTATGATCCTTTCAGCGCATTCCAACTTCTCAGTACTTTCAGTCCCTTGATTCTACCATGTCCTCACGAATGACCTTGTGAATTTCCATCAGCGATTAGCCTTCATGGCTTAGGCAGAGAATAACCGCATGATGACCAATATTGTCGATTTGTTCAAAAGTACTCATAGCGGTTAGGTTTGAGAATCAAATTTTGTCAAACAATAAGGAGAAACAACAACAACAACAAAACCCCGTCACTGCAAAGTGATTATAATACTTTATTTAAAGAACATCAACAGGGGTCTATTACTGCCCAAGGGCACGAACAATTCAATCACCTAACGTATTAGAAGTTCGTAAGCTTTCAGCTAAAAAGTTTGGTATTTTGTCTGCAATATATGGGCGTCGACGCCAGCTGACACATTATGGCCGTCGAATTATAAATAATAATAATAATATTAAAACATTTCAAACGACAACAATAACCACACGTAGGGAAATTAATTATTTCTTTAATACATCATCACTTAATCAGCTTTTTCACGCATTGAAAATATATACCTTTGGAAAAAAGTGTGTAAAAGAAGAAGTCGCTATCAACAATCAGTTTATTAATTGTCCACAATGTTTTCTTGCCTGAATAGTAAAGTTTTTGTTTTAAATTAATTATCGTCTGCATTTATTGTTTGAATTTGGACAAATCTTAAATTTTATTAACTGGTATATGTATAGTACTTTCGTCAGTCGAAAGTTAATGCTGCTCATTTACTTTATCAATTTCTGTGGGTTTATTTACAAATTGTAAAAAAAAAAAAAGAATTATTTAAATAAAGATTGCTTTCTATACACCGATTATTTTTATGGCTTATAGAAATCGATGCCTTTGAAAATAACAATCGAGTACAATATTTTCATTGACCACATATTGTCAAATGGTACTCAAATATTTTGTGTACCATCATTTGGCCAATAATATACTTCATCGCGGATGTAATGTCACTTAACAGGTGATTTAGGTTCATAGGATATAAAACTTTAACTTTGTACCCTGCATCTGACACAATATCTCCTTTGGATTATACAAAACCACTTGTTAGCGGAATACAGAGGTAATTATTTGCTTTGTGTGATTCTAACTTTAGCGTTCAATTATTTTTCTGTTTCGTATCACGATCAAAGTACGTCCACACACCTGAAACGCCATTGCCTATTACCCATTCATTTTACTATACAATGAATTGTTAAATGGAATGCCTATTGCAAAAAGGTAAATATTAAGGACAGTCTTTGTTTTAACCCAATTACACACATCCATTTTTTTACCCGCCGAAATCGCCAACAATCTCTTTCAATTCAGGCCGCCGTCATAGTGCAGTTGGTAGCGCGTCAGACTCCTGATTTTCAATCATGGAATGTCATGGGTTCGATCTCCGGCGGCGGCACATATTCTTTCCGACATTTGTCTCTCACAAATGGGTGGATAATCGTAAACCTAAGTGGGATAGCAGCTGGAGGCTAGGACAGGATATAGTGGCAGTACTGGTGTGAGATATACCAGGAATCTATTGTTAGGTGCTCCGGCCTCCGTGATATGATTGAAATACTGTTAAAAGCGGCGTTAAACCCCATTCAATCAACCAAACATTCAATTCAGAACAGTCTAAAATTGTATTGTGTTGTAATAGATTGAATGGTTTTCTTGCATATTTAAAATGAAAAAAAAAAAAAAAAATCCCACACAATCTTCAGTAAAAAAGGTTATGAAAACAAACCCTATAAAGCTCATTTCATTCTCTTAGAATACGCACTGATAGAGCCACATTGATTTTTCTCCCAACGAAATTTTGAAAATTCCGACACCTTTTTGGAAACCTGACTATTGTCATTGACAAATTTGAATAAGATCACACAAAAAAGCACGCGTTAAATTCCGATCAGTATTGCAGGGGGTAAAAATAAACTATAATGTTAATGAGATAAGCAAGTGTTTGAAAAAAAATCCGACTAAGTATACATGTCATGGATGAAAAAGGTTGTGTTCTATTGTTTCTTGAGATATATATTCCAAGGACATAAAGCGACAAGGGATAGTAAGTTGGCGACCTGTGCGTCATTACTGCAGCTTGAATATCGACAAACTAACAAAATGCTTAACAAGAATGTCAGAACTCATTATTCACTTCCGATATTAATGAAGGATTTGAACCATAAATCGATATTTTGATTGGCAGAGGCCATCCGTCAATTTTCGATAGCGTATGTGCGATTTTAGATTTATCGGCTCTGATGGATCAACTATTTCCCATAAGTTGGTATTAAAATATAGTTGTGCTCTTATACTAGGCTACTGATTGCCAGCTTGCAAAAAACTAATTTGTTATTTCAAACCAATACATTTTTATAATATGATTATATTAATCTATTTCAGATGTTTGTTTGTTACTGGCTGTGTGTTTATGATAACTTCGAGTTCAGGTATTTTCCTTTATACATGTATTTGAATCTATTTCTTCGGCCTATTACTATTTTATCATTTTCATTTTCAAATGAAAGAAAGTGGCTCCTATTTTCGAAATTTTTAACTTGAATGTTTAAGAAAAATTATTTAGCATCCGTAAAACTAAATTAATTGACTTTATTGATATGTATTCTTTCGATTTGACATTAATTGTTATTTCCATGACGTATCAATAATTCCTTTGGGTTCCGATAACAAACGATCTCACCCATAAATTCCACTATTTCAAAGTAGGGTATAAGGAGTTTACAGACGTGTCCGGAGATCTTGCGTGATCGTGTTCACTACGGCAATTTCGTATTTAGTAAGTTATTTCCTTTGTAAAAAATTATTCATCAGTTTGTAGTAATTCGGAATGGACAGAAAGTAATTAAAAAGCAATTTGAGTATTCATTTACTTGCGTGTGAAGTTTTTGTTGTTGTATGACGTCATCCTTTCTAAGTATTCACAAACTCTGCATATTGACCCACTTTCAGCTGAAGACTGTCTGTGATGTTCTACCTTCTGATCAAGTAATACTTTTGGTCCATCCACAAACTAAACCTATTGAACAATTTATCTAACAATTACAAATTGCGCCATTGTTGAAGCTGTGCAACAGCATGGCCCGAGTCGCGCATGGTAGAAATATAACGACTGCGTATATTTTTTAACTAATAATTAAAAAAATCTCAATGACCCTATACTTCACAAGTGCCCAAGTTGTATCCTACCTAAATCACGAGGTTAAGTGTACTGGATTTTTGCATTCGTGAAGTAAACTTTCTTTCGAAATGTAGTGCCATCGTAAGATTGAGGGAACTGTGTAAACTGTGAAATATAGTTATGAGAATGAGAATCGTATAACTGTTTCAGTATTATACTAAAATACATTTTTCTTATAGGTGCGCAAGAGCAGCGGACAGCACCGCACTACATTGAATTGCAAATTATAGTTAATCTAGTAGATTCAAACGATGAAAACTATTGAATAATAAGACACTTTATCATTATCAAATTTTCATGAAAATCTGTGTGTAAGCACTTAAAAATCAACCGTTCAATGTCATTTTTCCTCGTACACAGTATTTGTGATATGTCAAGGATAAAGATTACCGCCAATTGTAGTCAATTTTTACAAGCGGCATTGTAATAAGGCGATTCGGCTAAGATGACATCAGCATTTCTGTGACGGATGCGAAATTTCTTTTGAGTTTTCAGTTGAACAAATATATTACAAGAAACTCTCCAGATTCCTAAGTTAGCTCCACACTAATCTTGAAATAGTCATCCAATTATTCTTAAAATGCTTTCTGATGTTGAAGCTTGAGGTCGTTATAATGGCAAGTTTAGAGAGTAACAACCTATTGAATTGCTTGATCCAAAAATATATTCTTGAATTCAAATAGTTGTTGTGCTTTTTTGATAGTCTACATATAAAGAAATTTTAAGCTAGAAAACTGACTACCACGATGTCCAACGATTGGAAGGGAGCTTGAGTTCTCGACTAGTGATATTGAAGTCCCACTGTAAACAGGAAGTCTTCATTGGTAGAGCTCTTAATAGACACCACAGTCTACCGGGCTTATTCGACTGCCTCTCTCCCGCTGAAAATATATCAAACCGTTTTTGAGATCGACTCTATGAGCGTTACACCTTCGTAGCGATCGGAATGAAATAAGCATAACCAAAATTAGAGTAGAAAATTAGAAATTGAATTTGTATCGATAGACATGCCATGGTTTGCCTGTGTTGGAATTATGCTGCTGGCAGGTAGTGGAAGAGTTATACTTCTGACCAATATTCAGGTAATGGATTTACGTTCAGATCTTCCTTATTAAGAAATAAAATAGATCACCAATCTCACTACATCTTTACCTTTGCTCCTTAATATCTTTAAAAGTTTCAACGTATTTACTTTCCTGGTAAAGAGTTTAACCAACTTTAAACATGCATTATTCAAAACAACAAGCAGTGATTTTCATATTTCATTTTCATTCGAATATATCTTGAATTGGTCTCATCATTTTTATAGTCATGTTCCTTTCTAAATGTAACTGGTATAAAAAAAGTCAAAATGGGTTGTTTGAAACCACCGTGATAAATTTTCTGTTCTTTCTTATCATAGATAATGTGAAGTTATGCATTTTCTGTTATTCTTTTTCAAAATTTATTTCAGATTTCCAAATTGTACACAACTGGGTCATTCATGATTATAACTGTAATAAACGGTTGCTTTGACTCCTCTTCTGTAATAACTCTTTTCATTAAGGTAATTTTTTATCATATCTTATCTTGCCCAATTAAATTCTTACACAGAATTGCATTTAAAATCAAAGGACTGAAAGCAATGAAAGGGTGTGTTGGTAGTCAATATTTCTCTTGTTATTTGCTTAACACACCTACCAAGCGGCGAAGAATTAAATCAGACTACACGTATGTGTAAGCTGATCATTGTCTTTACCTTCTAGCAATTCAGAAATATTTCGGGCTTGGCATGACTAGGGGTAATCCACATGTATTTATTTTCAAATCAACAGCTCACCGTTGTCAATCATAAGATCGATAAATAATATCGATCATTCAGACCTGAAGTGACATTTATTTCAAACGTTTGAAACTCTTTACTAGAAAGGATATTGAATGAAATACCCAATTTATTAAGTAACTCTTCTTAAAACAGTTGAAACGAGGCTTTGTCGAATCTTGATCATATTTAGATGACGAGTTAAATAAAGTCGACATTTGTGAACACTAATTTGATTTTGTTAAAAAAAAAATTTGCCTAAATTTATCGATCTATGAAATTCCGCGAACCATGTTGCCGTTTGTGAAATGACGTCATAACGTACCTTATGATGTCATATTCATGGCAACTTAAATGCGCCACTTTAGGCTCAAGGTCATTTGCATACTTATTACACAAGTGTAATATCATCCGTTTAAAGGTAAAATATTCCACGGGTCTATTTCACCCCGTTCCGTAGGTCATATTTTAAATTGTGTAACAATGATCCTTGGGTGATCCCTTATTAGAATCTTCAAAGAATTTTGATCTTATAAAAAAGCTTCAATGTGCGGAGTTAATTTCCATACATGGTGAAAAAATTGAAAATCTCCTCAGTAACCAATCGATTGATTTGATCCAAATTTCAAAGGAGTGACTCCTGGGTAACCCTATGTAATATTCTTTTAGGACTTTTGATGGGATATAAAACACGGTTTTAATGGGTAGAGCTCATTCTCGTTTTATGGTGGAAACTGAGAAAATGTAAGTTTCCATATATGGAATATAGAAAAAACTATCATACCTTTAGTATCAGTCCTTAAGAATGCAAAGAAAATATTTTTGTTTAATTTGTAACTGGCTTATAAATATACTTGTTACCTAAAGGTGGTATTCAGACGGTGCCTTGAGCGCTGGCTTTCGTCCGTATTATATGTTAACGTGGTTTGTTTGAATGAAAATATTCATATATATATAAATATCAGGTAATTGTACACTGTGCACAAATGATAGTAGATTGTCTTAAAAGAGGAAACGCGAAAATTGAATTTCGTTGGGGAGTAATTGAAAGCCTCCACCGACAGCTTTATTTAAACAGTTCTTACGAGTCTTTGATCGTTCACAATCGATTTGTGCTGATAAGTGATGTTGATCTGTTTCATTAAGAAACTTCTTTGTCAAAATTAAATTATAAATATACCTAAAGCCCTGCTAAAGTTTACTGCAAAACGTTTCAAACAGCGAAATGAAGATACACTACTGTTATATTAACACTCTGTCAATAATAGTATAGTTTTATTTTTTCTATTTTAGCTGGCTTATGAAACGGGTATCGGGATGCGTGTGTCATTTTCTGTAATCTTATGCCTATGCCTGACCACTTTTGTAAGCACATATTTTTGTTTTTATCGGCACACCCCGATCACAAACAAAAGGGATAGAGAAACACCAGAAACGTTTGCAAGTAAGTTATTTATCCTTATAAATTTTCGAACGACTTTAATAAGATTTATTGTTTGAATTGGTTTTACGCCATTTCGAACGACCTTACTGTAATATCATGCATGACGTCGTTCACTGATTTATGTTTATCCTCGCTATCACCAGTTCTAGGCTGAGTATTTGAAAACATTTCCGAAAGGGGCTTGAAATAGAAGATCCCTTTGGTACGAAGCATCAATTGATGTAGACTTTTTTTTTAAGGTATGCATCGATGTCACAGATTTTAATTATTTTCATTTCATCTCATATACTTTTTGATTACAATATGCCTTAAAGTAGTTTTGCAAAAAAAAAAAAAAAAAAAAAAGCAAAACAAAAAAAATATTCTGAAGTCGCTTATCAAAAAAAAAAAAAAAAAAAAAAAAACAGGGTATTTTCCTTAAAAGCTGAGACAGTTGCAAAGAATATAGGATCGTTCTCGCGGTGCGAATAACCATTGGAAACTTGCATTTAGTTTAAATTACATCAAACCAACGTCATCGCTATGTCATCAGGAGTTATGTTCGCTAGCCGGTCTTTAATTCCGTAAAAAATCTGTCCAAAACTCCGTAAGCGTTATTACGAATATAAACTCTTACCGTAGTTTTGCACTAACCCTTTCATGTGACATGATTGAGGACGTTGGCTGTTTCGCTAGTAAATTTGTTACCTTCAGTTGACATTTTGTCATATGCAAATGAGGTCATGTCCATATAAAAAACTAACCTGGAACTCCGCTGAACCTTTCTGATATGTTCAGATATAACAATAAAATGCCACTTTAGGCGTTTTAAATTACCGCCGAGACGATGCCTGACTCAACTTTAAGTATTAAATGCTCATTTTAGTGTATTTTCGGCACTTGGTATTTTTTCCTGATCTAGGTTTCAGAATCTTCGATACCCGCCTTAAAGTTCTTATTATGGAAGTAATTGCATCTTTGTACTTAATATAACTGAATTAGAGACGGTGCCGATACAATTTTATAGTACATTTCATTATACATATATCAAATTAGATATATTATTAAATGTTAGAAAATATTTAATTATTAGTGCTGATACTAGCATTTCTTTTATTATCGTTCTTTTTTTTTTTTATATGTAAATCAATTAGAAAAACAAACAAACAAAAAATAGTAAATTCGGTTAATTAAATAACTCACCAAATACGTGTTCGCCATATGATATATACCATAATTACAATATGCATGTCGAATCATATGGTTTATAGCAAGAAAAACATTCAATTTCATTTTCTTTCTTACAGATGAGGATGTTCAAAATTTGACAATACGAACTCTATATAGGACCTACGCGTTCAGTAATATATACATAAGCCATTTTGTATGGTTTAGTGTGATAGCTGTCCATTTCATGTTCTTTATCTCAGCAAGTAATATCTATATACAAGACGTAGCACAGGCTATTCCTGGGACAGGTAATATACAACTCTTTTTAAACCATTATCTCACAACCTCGCTTCTTGACACCAGTCATTTGGAAAACTTATATGAAAATGAGAAATTGCTTGTAACAGTTTCGTATTTTCTTTCAATGTTTTTAACGTCATTTTACACCTAGTTCCCGATTTTAGCAGACAATGAAATGTTGTCTGCAAGTTCTTTTTTAATCTGGACCAGTCTTAAATTCCTTTGTCCAGTGATGGGTTACGATATCAATTGTTTTCGTTTATGTCCAAGAGATGATGAGGATATTCTATGTGTGTATCTATGTGTGTGTATCACTAAAAACCTTATTACACACGACACTGATTCACATATAAGTTTGATTAGGCTCATGTTTTATAACTCTTTGAAAACAAAACGATTAATTTTACTACTTATAATTTAATATATAATGTCAATACAGTGAAATTTTACCAGTTTAAACGTCTTTTTTGACAAAATAGTTCCATGCATGATTTCTCAGTCAATCGGAATTCACCACGGTGTATAGATGAAGTACGAATTCTAGAAAATCAAAGTAGTATGAAGTAGAAGTGTGACGACGTATTTTGATGTTAAAAAAAAGAGTCGTCACAGACAGATTATGCTCCTAAATATATAGCCCTGTCACATAAAGTATAAAATAATCAGCAAAAGGGTTAGAACGGACCGAAAGACGTAGATGCGGGTATATGCTGGCTATATTTTATACATGCTCAATTTTAACGAGCATCCTTTAGCTGTGACCTTGACCTTAGAGCTATCTGAAAATTTGTTTCGCATTCCACATCTACTCACAATACTGAACAATTGCGCCAATTTATTTCGAAATCAATCGGTAATTTTAGGAGCTATGCTCCAAATATGCTTACTTTTAATGTTTTCTGTCACCTTGACCTTTGAGCTATCCATTTTTTTCGAATTGCACATCTACTTATAACTGAGAACAATTGTAACAAGTTAGTTAATTGAAATCCATCTATAATTGAAGGAGCTATGCTCTAGACATATTTAATTCTTATGTTATAGACCTTGAGCTGTGACCTGTTCGTTGGAACGATTCGAATTTCTTTTTCAAAAAGCACATCTACTCATGACAAACAACAATTTTGTAAAGTTTTTTCGAAATCCATCCATAATAGAAGGATCTTTGTTCTGGTAATGCTCATTTTTCGAGTTCAACCTAGAGCTTTAACCTTGACCTTGGAGATATCCGATTTTTTCCAAATAGCACATCTTCTCATGATTGAGAACAATGGTGTCAAGCTGTATTGAAATCCTTCTATAGTTAAAGGAGCTATGCTCTGGACAATCTTAATTTTAACTATCTGAAGATTTGTTTCAAATTGCACATCTACTTATGCTAGAGAATAAATGAGTAAAGTTATTTGGACATCCATAATTAATGGAAGGGGCTTTACTCTGGAAATGATTAATTTTAACGTTTGACCTTGAGCTACGATTTTGACCTTAGAGCTATCTGATTTTTTTCAAATGATTTCTGTATTCTTGATAGAGAACAATTGTGTCAAAATATTTTGAAATCCTTTCGTGAAATGTACCTTGGCGCAATAGCATTAGGAATTCACATGTAAAGTTCCATCCAATTTGGCACAAGGGTTGTGGAGATATCGGGGCAGATGGACGGCTATATGCATATAAAACCTAACTCTTTATGAGCGTGAATATTAATAAAGCCAGTACCGTAAAAAGATGTAAATTTTGATAATCTTTTCTAAAATAAGTATCTATAATTCGAAATCCGAAAGCTTATCTTATTTATTCTATAGTACTAATAATGCACAAGAATACTAATTAATTATGCACAGCCGAAAATATGATCGTGTGGTATACTTTTTTACCAAGTCATAATTCTTGAATACAGTGAGTATTATAAGCCCTAACCTCTTGTTGTGTACAGATGGTTGAAGGATCGTCAACCACACCCACTAAAAATCGACTGAGGTATCAAATGCTACTAGTTTAGATATCAGACATAAACAATTAGCAAAACGTTGGTTTGGAGACGTAAACACGGTAAATTCAGCTTGAATAAATCACAAAACCGACAAAAATGCTTGACATGAATGTCGGATTTCAAGTGAAATTAGCAAATAAATTGGTCAACCAATTCTTTAATGAAAGAGGCGATCCACAGTTATAGCTGCGTTGAAATATTTTACTGTGTTGAATATGGCGCACTAAATGGGTCAAAAGTCCATTTTAGGTAGAACATACTAAAATAAACGCGTGCACTCTAAAATTTTACAGGTGAACTCATAAAACTTAGGTCTGCGCGCATAATTACTGAACGTTCAAGGGTATAAAATGTGCGTACGCCTAAATTACAAGTGCACGTACAATTTGAAGGTTTTTACTTTTTAAGCGTCCACTTTCAAAATATAAGCGCACACGCTCAACTTAAACGGATTTACCTATATCATTTACGCGTGTACGCGTTATTTGTGCTAAGACGAGTTAAAGATGGCTTTTGACTCAAACGGTACACCATAGTTAAAGCTTACCGTTTCACTTACACACTCAACGATTTACTAGGATTCGAATGGGTTTATCATCAACATCTCCGTGAAAAAATCTAGTATGTAAAAACGTATCATAGATCAACGCATTTTTAGATATTTTTTTCTACATATATTTGTCAGATGAGAGCACGTTGACAAATGTTATGTCTATAGCATTGTTGACTGGTGTCGGGCCAGCACTGCTTGTTGGAGTGATTCTGGAATTATCCCAGCTTAGAATGAAAGGTATGTTCTAGACCGCGCTACACATGTGTATGTTGAGTTAGATATATTGGCATTTCTGTGAATATACAAGTATAAAGTTGCTCCATGGTGGAGCAAAGGCTATAGCTCGGCGGAAAGAAACTTGTTTTGAATTATTGATACAGATGTAGACTTAATAAGTAAACAATTTCATTAATGCATATCCAAATAACATAATTTTGTTTAGATTTTTTTAATTCAAAGAATTTGATGCCATCTATATCATCACACGGTGTAAACTGTCAGATTTGAACGGGACAATGGTTTCAGTTCAGAGAGGTATGCACATATTTCGAGTTGTCAATGAAAGTGTTAAGAGATCTGAAGAAAAACAAAAGTCTCCAGTTAATGATTAAGCTATAGGAAATAATACGTTATTGTTGTTGTTTTTCACCCAGTGTAGTATCGGCAAGAGTAAAGATTATTTCTTTGAAGAAGTAATTTAATATTTCATAAAAATTAAACATCTCAAACAATAAACTGGTACATGTATAAAAAAGATGGATGTAAAAAACTTAAAGGTTAACTAGAAACTGAAATACCATTGGCAACAAATTATTTGTGATTGTATGAACGAGGTATGGGTCGTTTATTATTCAAAGAATGAAACCCATTATACTAATAAACAAAAATAAATGATATGTCATGCTCAAAGAGAAAATCTAAGATCTGTGTGAACTACAATTGGCTACCTTTTGTCATGGCACAAATAACCCCGACTCAAATTTCATAATTTTCTGAAACATCTGTCAATTTCAAGATTGTATTCATACAATTCCGTTATTTATTGATGGGTTGAATGAGCTCTCCCCTTTTTCTTCTATGGACAATTTTTTCCTTACTTCTTGTAATCAACCTGCTGTACATTTGATATGAGCAGTAGTGTTATATCCAACTTAAATCTAAGGTAAAAGGGACTTTATCCATTTGTATAACAATTTTATCAAAAAGTAAGCTGTCTCTCTTACATCATTAATCAAATATAATCCAACAATTTTCAAAAGGAAATTTTCAAAGTCTCATCAACTTAAATCAACACCTTCAACATTTTTTCATTTGGACTTTTTTATCATCAACTAACTCTGCAAGTCAAACAATCTTTATTTCCTACCAAGATGTAGCATACAGAGGAGATATTTTACTAATTGGACTATTTTCCTAAATAATTAAATCCATGCATTATCTCCCTTTGACCAGTTATCAAATGCAATATATCATCTACATACTTATGCTATACAATGACGAAAAGCCCCACCTATAAAAGCAGGGTGTTTTTATTTTTTGACAAATCCAAATAATGCTATGTAACTAGCTTTGTCTTGGTGCAAGGAACGTTTTTGCAAAGGAATTATGAAATCAAATAGACAGTTTGACTAAAATGATTATCAAAGGATATCTACTTTTGTTGCCATGGCAACCCAAGTTATTTTGGAAGATAATTGTTTGAAATGATCTGAAAGAAGATCATCTATATAACAACCCTGTGAAATTTGGTTTAGATCTGACCAGCAGTTCCTAGGGAAAATATTTTTTAAGAAAAGTTAATCACTAATAGACATATGCACAATGGACACAATGCTATGAGAATAGCTTGCTGGGCTTTGGCCAGTAGAGCTAAAGATGAATCTTATACAGACCAGAAGACATGAAGTAAAGAAAGTATTGTAGTCATAATAAGCATTCCACACATAGAAAAGCTTTGAGAAGCGTGTTCAACCCTGATCAGAATGCACAGTTTACAAAGATGAGTCAGAAAGGATGCTTTTCACACATTCCAGATTGACCTTAACTCTTTCTGTACAATCCTAGGATTTTATGTGCCTGTGATCTTATACTTGAAAATACATCATGATTTCAACAATCAATTTCTTCATTTCCCACAATGTTTTCTACCCTTCAGGTTGGTTCCTTTTCAAATTGCAAGAACTTTTGATTGCCATTTACAACTTCTTCCAAATTGGACCAGTCTAAATTTTTGAAAAAAAAGAAGGGTTAAACTCATGTCTGACCCTTTGCTGTCTTGTGATTAATAGGACATATAAAGAATCTAGAATAAGGAGTGATTCCTACAAGAATGCATTAAAGACTATCTGATTTGCAACATGGAACATTTTATGTTTAGTACCAAAAGGGCAGTGGATACAGTCTAAAGAGATACTCAACACAATATTATATTCCAATTTTTAAATGCCTTTTATATTACCAAGTTAACCCTTTCCCACACAACAAAATTTCTGACTGGTCCAAATCCAAAAAAGTTCTAGATGACAATGTACAGTTGATAGGATTCTAAAGCCTTTGGTTTTAAGGTTAGACAACATCGTGGATAATGAAAAAAAATGCTTGTAGCAAGCAATTTCTTCATTTTCCACAATGTTTCTAAATCCTTATTCTTGAGGGGCATAAAAAGGCGGGTTTTCAGACTGGTCCAAATCAAAAAAAGTTGTAGATGACAATTTATAGTTGATAGGATTCAAAAGCCTTTTGTTTTAAGGTTAGACAACATTGTGGATAATGAAGACATTGCTTGCAGCAAGCAATTTCTTCATTTTCCATAATGTTTCTAAATCTTTTTTCTATAGGGGCATAAAAAAGTGGGGTTGTGTTGGAATGGGTAAATACAAAATGACTCAGACCATTCAAAATGCCAATTTTAAATCAAGTTTATTGTCGACTGAAAAAGACAACTCATTCAAATTTTAACCCTTTTTTATACAATCACTGATATTTCATTATCAAAAAAGGAAAATGTTGATGAAAGGAGAAAATAGTTGATTTTGAAATAGGTCCTATTTACCAAAAATGTATTGCTTTCAAAAAATGGAGCAACCTTTAATCTTTTATAAAGTACATTTCATCACTGCCATTTTCACTGAGTCTAACTTTCTATATAAGCTGATGCCTTCTTTCAGGAAACAGTTTTTCAGTTTGTTTGAATTTCCATCTGGAAATGCTCCTTTGCCATGTATTGAGAGCCCACTTGATTTCTGCCTTTAGTGCAGGAAATTTGTCTATTTAGCAGATAATGCTAACATATCTATAAGCAGCTTCCTTACTTCTGAGTAAAATAGAGTGTCTTCTCATCTCATATCCTCAACTTACAGCTTAACTAAGTACATTAGCAGTGCAACAGAAGGATTGTTTTGTCAAACAAGTGGCTTTGTGTGTGTGTATTTCCGTTGATTTATGGTCGCTACAGCAGCACATGCCCATATGAGCGACTCCCCCAGAAAATGGTTAGTTGTTACGGGGGATAGTGCAAGGGTACAGGACGAAACTGCTGAGAACTCTGCGTGGTTCTTTAACATGCTTGACGAATAGCATCGTCACACTTGTCACACATCTTATCCGAAAGTCAGTTGATATGGTCAGCCTAGGGCTCGAACAAGTTATCTTGAGGTTTGAAGTCAACTGCTCTACCAACTGAGCTAATAGGGCTGACACAGTTATTTTTATCAACTTCTTTTCCAAAGAGGCTGTAAAACATTAAAAGAACAATCAAGAAAGGAATTGAGAAGATACTATTTGTTGTCAAATTATGACATTTTGCCCTTGTAAGTGGCAATGGTCTTTGAAACATGCCTTTGATGGGAATTACCTTAATCTTCATTGATTTAATTTCCATCAATTATAAAACACTACTGCTTATTGGAGCTAAAATCTTAATCTTTCATTTTACAAAAGCAAGATGTGATCTGCTCTTGTCATCTTTCTATATTAAAAAAGTTTATCAATGAAAGTGGAAAGCCCACCATGCAATGGTTATTTCTGGAGAGGACAAATACAAATTCAGATAACAATTTAAGCATTAACAACTTACAATGAAAGTTAAATACTTCCCTCAAGTAAATTACTAGTCACAAGTTAAGTTCAATAACAGTGAAACTATAGGCGCTTGAGCGTCTGATTTGCTCCATCATCCTGATATACAAATGTACAATGTACTTAACCCTTTCTCACACCATTCCTCCTTTTTAAGCCCTTCAAGAAAAGGGCTTTGAAAACATAGTGGAAAATGAAGAAACTGCTTGTATCAAGCAATATCTTCATTATCCACAATGTTTTATATCCAAAAAGATTAAACAGTTCAAACTAGAAATTGTCATATGCAGCTCCCAGTCTAGAATTTTGTTGTGTAGGAATGGGTTAAGATACAGGTAACTTGGTATTCATTTACAAAGGAGGCATTTTGGGGAAAAAACCACCTTTTTCAATTCACTTGATGGGAGGCAACTTTCTTTCATTCAACAAATATCATCAGTGGTGCAGTTCCAATAGTTTTCATTGCATAACATTAACTATGTGCTCTCTATTGAAATTTGGTAAATTATAATAAGCCAATGAATTCTAAAAACAAACTGACATCACGGGTCATCAAAAGATCAATTCTGTGAAATTTAGTTGAATATGAGATGATTATTTTCAAAGTTTCACAATATGCCATATATGGACATTAACCCAACCCATTCACCTTTTACCAGATGGCAAAATTTTTGACTGGTTCAAATTGAAAGGAGTTGCTGATGACAAATTTAAAGCTTATGAAAATTTGGACTCTTCATACTTTTGGGGTAGAAAACATTGAGGATAATGATGAAATTGCTTGTAACTAGCAAAGTTTTCATTTTCCACAATGTTTTCCAAAGCCTTTTCTCTTGTGGGTATCTAAAAGTGCCATTGAGTGGGAATGGGTCAAATTCATGTTCTTTGTAACAACAAATTTTTGAAGGAATCCAATAAAGAGTCACCAAAGGGCAATTCTTGTCAAAGTTAACTGAAATTCATCCAATGATCTCTAGGAAGAGGATCTTAAAACGTTTTCACTATAGACCATATATGAAATTTAGCCCCATCCATGCCATGTTCTTATTCTGATCAAATCTTTTAACAGGAATATGTTAAAAATCAAAAAAAGGTTAATATCTGTGATATTTCATTCCTTCAAGTGGTATCTGAGAAGAAGACTTTCTAAGTTTTCACTATATACAATATATGGAATCTATCTCTGACCAAAGGAATACCATATTTTCCACCATTCCAAATTCTAAAGGAATCTGACAAAGGGTCACTCAGGGCTCCTTCCTGTGAAATTTGGTTGGAATCCGTCTAATAGTTTTGAGAAGATTTTCACAGTTTTAGCCATATATGAAAATACCTTCACCCATTAAAGCCAGGTTTTGTTTTCATTTGATCAAAGTACTTTCAACGAATCTGATAAAGGGGCTCCCAAGGATCATTCCTGTAAACTTTGGTTGAAACCTAACCACTGTGACTGGCTTCTGATGATAATTAATTCAAATTTTTCACACACACACACACACACACACACACACACACAAAATAAAATAAATAAATAAATGAAAATATGGCATAGGAGCCACCGATTAAAGTCATACAAAAATGTTTTTCCGATCAAAATTCTTCATGAAGGGATCGTACCGGTGAAATTTTATTGAAATCTGTACAACACTTTTTGCGTAGGAGATTTCTAATGTAAAAGACACAAAGCCACTACAATAGCTCGCAGGCTTTCGGACATTTGGGGCTAAAATACAAATTACAGTTTATCAATCCTACCTGATTCATTTCCTATGTCACACACGTTTCCGCCCAGTTTTTCATGGTACGAAATAACCATACGAAATGGTTAAGGTACGAAAGTTGTCGATTAACCAATCGGAACACGATCGGTAATTCCCGAAGGCGGTCGAGAGATTTCCGAATGGTCTATTTAAGGGTTTCAACGGTACACAGATATAGCTCAAATCCGATAAATTAATCAATATGCCATACAGTAAATCATATTTTTGTAATACTTAGACATAAAAACTTCTGATTAAAAAAAACTGAAATCGTAAATTTACCAATATAAGTTCTGAATTGAAAATATCAATTCGAATCTGAATGTCCTTTCAACAACTAAATACTTCCGAGTTCATCTTAAAAACACAGTTAAAATAGAGTTTTAATAGTTACCTAACTAATTTGCATCGATTTATAAAAAAATTATCAAAACAAAATCATGTTTTGTTTAGATACAAAATCGATTTGTGTTTTTGTAAAATGCCTATATCATTGAAAAATACAAACACTTTCATACCTGACCTCGTCCCAATCTAACCACAAGCAGCGCTGCGTTGGTACGCCGCGCATTAAATAGAATATATTGACTACCGTTTTTATTAAACGAATCATCTATTAACCGATAGAAATGAGACTTTTCGAAATTGTATCTGATTAAATTGCCTCATTTAATAGATTCAGTATTTAAAGAACACGTCTTTTCATTTTTTGCTATGTATCGATGAAATTTTTGAAACGCCTCGTTTAAAAAAAATTCGGCGAATCACTTAATGCCGACATTTCATACTTTACATGACTCTATTTTGACGGTTTCACAAAACTGAAACCAAAGGCTTCTGTTCATTTGCATTGGAATTACTCTGATGCTGTATCACCTATGCAACATCAAAAATAGTAAAGTGAAAAAGCAAATTTTGTGGACATTGTTTTTGTTGGAACCGAAGAACACCTATTGTGTTTCCCTTGAAAGACTTGGAATTTAGGTGTTGGTTCTTCTCATTTTACAGCCTTTTTAGCGTTTTTTTTTTTTTAGGAAAAACCGGTATTTCGTATCGATCAACCGGAAACAAGTTCTCACACATTTCCGCTCATTTCCACGCATGCTCATAAACGTGAAGTGAAAATCTATTCGATCGCCTCCATCTTGTTTCGTCGCTGATGAAGAAAATAACTCACTTGCTGAATGCCAACAGCCTCCTTTTAGTCATGAATATCCAGGAAAATGGTTTTAAACTTAATATATCCTTGGTAAATTGTCTAATGAATTGTAATGAAATGAGAGAAATAATTTCCTCGCGTTTCAAAATAGAATCTAGGCCAGTGGTTAGTGGAGTTAGCGAATACATGTAAACTGTCTGCTGGTGTATTGACCTGGCAGGGCTGGGCAAATTTACACCCCGTATACACAGTATATGTAACACGTTGCAACCCTGTCATAGACGCGATTGAAGCTCCTATTAACCCACCTTTTACCTCTCGAATTTGACTAAATCTTTGAAACGGACACGTAACTACTTCAATTGTGATAATAATATACTCAACGAAAAAAGAATTAAATGTTAGCTTTGATTTCTTTACCTTTTATCATTTAACCTTTTACCACACAACCACAAATTTTCACGCACGTAAGAAGAAAACGTTGCGATTATTGTTGTGGAATATGTTTTCGTCCGTCATATGTTTTCACACCAATTAATGTTTTACTTATTTTGTGAGGAAAAATTGTTGTACAATAAATTTTTTCGTTGTCTAAAATTAGTTTAGAAACATAGCTATTGCAAGAAGTCTTTCAAACATGTTCCTGGTCAATTTAATCGGCAGAATCGGAAGAATTATTTGAGTGTGAGCTGCTTCATTTTTATGCGTTTCGCCAAGTCTATTTTTCGATCTTGGTATATCTCCAATTAAAACGAATCTAGAAGAATCCTTATAAAATCTGGCTATTCAATCGGTGATTTGACATCAAATTTTGATGTCACCTGACTATCAAGTGGTTTTCTCTAGTATAAATAGCTTCTTTTTCCAAATAAAGATTAAATGATTCTTATATTTTACCAGTCCTTACAGTATTTTTAATAAAAAATACAGCAAATATTCTTAAACATACTTCACTTTTAACTCTCAACAAACCTTGTGTAAAAGGTTGGGGAAGTGTATTGATTTTTTTTTTCAAAATTAAGTGCCTTTTTGTTTATGTAGGTTAGGATTAGCACGGAATTACAGATTCAGCACTGAATATTGTTTTACCATTGCAAATTGGTTATATAATTATTTTGTAACAGTTACTTAAAAAATATACATATGAAGAAAGGTAAATCATTGTATTTTGAAAATGACTGGTTTCTACATTCAAATCTTGTTTCCACATCCGTAACTGGATGGCCCATTTATTAAATAGGACGAAAACATATGTCGCTGTTTTACTGACCCCAAAAATATTGACCAGAATCTTAAACAGGAAAAGAATATTCATAACAATGCATAAAGCTTAGAAGGAAGAAAAAAAGTAAAGATGATATACTTTGATATTATATGCAGGAATTCTTTAATTCAATAGATTTTAGTAACTGCAAAACTTAAAACTCATTATTAGGACGAAAACCCATACCGCGAGGATAAATCAAAATAGCGATTGCGGTAGACAGTAAAGGGTCATGATTTATTGAATAGGGTTTAACGCAACTTTTGATAGTATTTAAGTTACATCGGGGCGGCTGGAGCTCCTAACCATGGATTCCTGGTAGTTCACACACCAATACTACCACTACATCCTTATCGAGCCTCCAGCTGCTCCTCCTACTTAGGTGTACGATTTACTCACTCATATTGATGAAATATGCTCGCATTATTGAGCACGGTTACTGATAAACCAGCAAAACAGCCCTCAGGACTTTCAGGCCTTTGATTATATATGTCAGAAGTCGAGCCGTTTTATTCTTGTTAATTTTGGCATTTCTTTGAAAATGTTTGAAATATGTTAACCTTCTGTTAAACTTTATATGTCTTTTTTCCCGCCCTCATTTTCCAACACCGATTGTATTGAATTCTACTTCGATCCAATCGTACCAAAACGAGAACCGTTGTGGTGACATTTTTCCAGAATAGATCACAGGCCTTTCTCTGTGAACTGTAGTAGGCGGCGAATAAATACTGCTTTCCTCTTTACTCCTTGATTGCAGCAGGTTGATGTTTTTATTCCAAAGCTTGTGTTTTTTTTTATTTCGATGCTAATAAACTTTTGAAAAAAGAACTACATGTAGCTAGTGTGTGATGCATGCCCCGTGTGGTTAACAGGGATATAAGAATAAACTAATGCAGCCTATCCCTGTCAATTCTGCCATTTCATCTGGTGGAACAAACGTGACACCTGACATGTCGTCAGAAGCGATTAAAGGGTCTTCATCTATTAATTTTTGTTATCATTACTCTTTTATATGTTTATTGGTTGTATGTTTCATTTCACACTATCCTAAAATTTCCTGCGCGCTAGATGACCACAGCTTTCGATGCGTTGTAAAACACGAATCAATTAAGAGATGAAGTGAATATTTTTTTTGTTTTCATGGAGATTTGAACCGAAAAAACTAATTACACTGTATGAATACACGAAGTAGTGTGATAAGGTTTTTCAATTCATTACTTCATGAAAACAACAACAACAACAAAAAATCTCTTCATTTCTTATAAATTAATAACATCGAGCGGAAAAAAAAGAACAAAAGCTTTACAAATTTTGAAACCATTTTGTATGGGACTTTTTTGTGCTGAAGCATACTAAATGGCTGCGTGTTCAAATTTTGTTCACGGAGTTATGAATAATTTTTCGACCAATCAGATCGCTCGTTTTACATAGACGAAACTAAATATTAAATTATTCAATCGTACAAACGAAAACACGGAGTTACTTCTCCAGTATTACGAAGGTTTTCTGTCTTAAAAAATGACTATACTCTCCACACACTAAACTGGTAGCCCGCTGTCTGTGTACCTCTTCAATTGACAGCTAAACCTGCTTAAGACAGCCGTATCAAAAACTAACTCAACATATTATACAATTGGCTACTATATTAATGTGCCAAGTGTATCATTTTGTTTTTATTGACACAATGGTCAGTTTGATACGGGAAATGACCAATCGCTGGAGCCGCCGACTTACTCATTTGGCCATGCCAAGTGACTCCGACAGGAAGTCCGGCTTCGATTTTAGGCGGCCTTATTTTGCAAAATCTATGGCAAGCAGCATGTGACAAAAAAGTAGATTGGTTGATTGGCCACTTTAACGCCGTAACTACAGTTTAAGTCACCAAACCAACAAAAATGTTTTACAAAAATGGCGGGCAATGTCAGAGTTCATATCCAAATTCCGGGCTGAGTGGCTTATATGATTTGTCGATCTATTCCTTGATTGACAACCGCGATTGGTTAATTATAATAGAATCAGTACAAATTTTTTAAGATAATTTAAATGCACTATATCTGTCTTTATAAGCTCTACAATTTGATATGATTGTCCCCCGACCATGCTCTTATTATGAAATTTTGAACTGATTTTTTTTTAAAAAATCTGCATTTATATTTAGTTGAATATAACTGCTTTATGCATGTACTAGTAAATAAATACTTTGATACTAATGGCGAGCCAATCAGATTTTGCTGTAGTTCTTTTCACAGGTGCTGTCTACATTCGGAATCTCAAGACATCTTTAATTGGTTTTATTATAACAAACCTGCTCTCTATATCCATGGCCGTTTTATCCATCTTCCATATCGAACTACTTGTGTATCTCGTGTTTGCCATCTTGGCTATACTAAGGGCGTTCCTTTTCGCTTTGACTTATTCTTTTGTTGCTAAAGCGTAAGTTTAATTTTATGTTAGTTCTTGTCTTGTATTTGTCATTCAATTTCTAGTAGAGATGCAGTTTTACAGAATGAATTATGTTCCAGATATATCGATGGTTAGGGATACAGCAACCTACATGTTACTCCTGTTCTCACACTAGCATAAGCTAGGTTCTACTAGGTTCAGGCCTAGCCCCAAAGCTGTTAATTCCATGTAGACGCCCTATTCATGATTCGCTTATTGGTTTGGGCACATTTTACCATTATCGTAGTAACTTTCATTTCAATTTTGAACAAAAGATCAAAGGAAGCATAAATTATAATGGAACTGATTTCAATTTCTACGAGTAGTTGCGATATTTATCACATTTCAAGCTCGACTGCACGGGGTTAAAGGCCACGTTAAACATTATTATACCCCCCAAAAACTATGTTTGGGGGGGGGGGGGTCAGCTTGTCGGTCCGTCGGTCTGCAGCGTTTTCGTGTCCGCCCAATTTCTCGGCAACCATTGGACGGATTTTATTCAAACTTCACAAAAAGACTCGGTAGTCAGACATGTGCATATCCTATTTTGTTATAGTCCATTTATTTTTGACTGATTTATGTCCCTTTAATTAAAAAGTCTATTTTTGATACGGCCCTTTGGCGGATAGTACTTGTATATCGACAAGCGTTGTTGGGGGGTATTGGTCCGCTTTGTGACAATTTCCAGTTTTAATCATATCTCGGCGGCTTGAGCACATAACCCTGTGTCCGCAATATCTTTACCGAGCCTCAACCTATTAATTCCACAATCGATAACGAGTATCCCCAAATTGGCGGGAGCTAAATATCAGAAAGGATTATCGCCGCGGACGAGGAATATACCCTTGACCCAATAATGAGGAGTCTTAAGCGCAACCACCAGGTGCAAATAAGTAATGAAGAAAATAGCTGTATCCATTGAAGTCTGAAAAATGAAATAACACCACTCTTTAAGCGCGATGCGGTTTTTATCATAACCCGACGAAAACAGAAGTTTTCTACTCTTTTCTTACAATATATTATAGGACAGCAAATTAGAATTTAGATTTTACTAATTTAAGAAGTTTCCTATCGGTCTTTCTCCTCGGGGCATCGAACATGTGGGAAACGTGTCGCAACGATAAATAAACGAAAAATCACATTTACACAAGGTTTAGAGTAATTAACACTATAAGTCTTAAAAATCATAAATGTTATACATATTAAAACTAATCAAAGTACTGAAAGTACTGTAAGCTAGCAAAGCACGGTTTTGCTAAGTAATCCTCTTTGTCAAAGGTTATCGTGATAAATAAGGTTAAACTTAACCCGTTAAAATATGACAGAATCCTAGACTCTAGTTCAAATTGAAAGAAGTTGCAGACAACAATTTCAAGTTGCTGGAATTTGGTAGAATACATTGTGAACATTGAAGAAATTGCTTGTTACAAGCAATTTCTTCAATGTCCACAATATTTTCCAAACTTTTTTCTTGATATGCTTAAAAAGCGACATTGAGTGGGAATTGGTTAGATAACGTGCTTTTGCAAGAGTTCACTGCAATTTGAATGGAGTTTGTAATATTCTTGAAATACACCAGAACTACTTTTATTGCGTAGGCATTCAATGGATTTAGTGGTTAAGCCTCCAGCGGCAGTTTGCACTCGTTGAACTTTGAGACGACCCCAAAATTTTGTCTGTTAACTTAAGCTATCAAAGCTGACTCTTTGCTAGCTAAAAAGCCATCACATACTTTGAATTGATCATTAACATCACTATCATTTTAGTTTTCCAGATGCAGCTTTTGGTGCACTCTCTGCACTTATAGATGTTCAGGTGTGCCTACTTCTGTTAATTCAACGGGCTTTAGTTCAATGGCTTAGAGCATATAATGATGCGTCATTTCATGTAAGAGATTATTACACTTTTTCATTTATAATCCTTTGTCGAATTTCAAATATGATTAAAAATTATCTCGTTATTATTTTTGAATCTCTGTGCATTTTTGTTGTTGTTGATTATTCTCATAATCAAAATAGGTCTTTTGTTTTTTGAGAATTAATTGCAATGTTAAAACAACAACAATAACCCCCCCTCCAAAACCAAAACTACAACAAAAACAACAACAAAACCCCTTGTAACTTCAAGCTTGTCTTCGAGGGATAAATTTTCATAGTCAAGCGTTTAAAAAAAAATACTCATAGATTTTGTCATGTTTGTGTCCATGGAATCCGGTCGATGAATATAATATTTTCTCTCTTCTTGTTTTAGATCCGTATTTTCCTGATTTCATCAAGCGTTCTTGCGATGTTACATCCTATTTTAGTCGGGCTAAAAGTTCGAAGTGCAATAAAAAGAGTAAGTTTAGGTTTCTTACCTATAGTTTCGTTATTTTTTTATTCATTTTCAAAAACACTAATTTGTGGTATTAAAGAGCTGTCTTTGCAAGCCGATTCAGCAGGGTATCCAAACCATAGGGTTTGACAGTGGAATAATCTAACACAATGGGCTATATAAACTGATATATGTAAATCAATCTGTATCTTCGATGCATATTATTTTTTTCATTGATTTCTTGAACGCGATCATCAGACGGCTGAATCTAGACCTGTCCAATATCAAAGATGTTGCAGGTGATATTTTGAAAGATAGAAAACATTAAGAAAATAGGAGAAATTGTTTTTCCCCTTTTTCAAAAAGTGATATTCAATAAGTAACTTCCTTAATCACTTCATTGAGTTGATATAAGTAAAAAAAGATGCTTTTTACAACAGTTTCTTGTTTTTATTTTATACAAAATAATGTTTAAATTGATTGCTCTGTCCTATGAAAAAATGACAAAAGGTTTGGTCTCTGCTCTCAATTTACCAAGGAGCTGCCGATCAATTTGCGTTGAAACTTTTTGTGTTGCATGTCCATGAAATGACGCTGTCCTAGAAATATTCCACTTTTTACTTTTCTCTACTTTGTCCTGTAAAAAAATGCGATCAAAAGATCTCATGAATCAGCTGAAGAGAATATCATAAGCTTTGGTTTTTACAGTCTGGTCAAGTTGATTTGTCTTCAATCCTGGTATATGTACATGTACTAAGGATGAAAGAAAATTTTATCGATATGCTTTCAAGTCTTTAAAAAGTTCTCTATAGGAGGTTGTGAGCTTTTTGGTCTCTCTCTTTTAGTGGGACAGGGTTCAAGTATACGTCGAAGGAGTAAAACACGAAAAAAGTTCAAAATACGGAGAACTTTCGTATTCAAATACAAGATACCTATGAGGGCCGAGACACTCACCTTGCTCTTCAACTTTCTTGAACCTGATTTTCCTATGACGGCAGGCACACCACAGCCAATGAAATAGTGTGAATTATACGGGCCGTGAATATATTCATGTCACTAATAATAAAATCCACTATTCTCTGGTAAAGATCATTTCCTTCGCCTCCCCCGCCTTTGCGTATTGTAATTGCACTCAACTTTCTGCAATCATTTTTGTTCTTACTTGTTATCCAAATGATCATGTTCGTACACGTAATCCAATATTCGAAATTCCTCTTTTCTCCTGAAATAGAAGTTTTCCAGGTTTATTCGTTCATTCAACTATTTGTACATTCGTTCGACAAGATCGAACTGTCAAAAGCTATGTCAATTCTGATACATGTGAACTAGCTATGATATTTACCTACAACTCAGACATTTGAAGCTGAAATCTGGGTGAAAAACCGGTAGAAAAAACAAAATCGATTTTTTCTTTTCAGGAAAGGTGCTTAGAAGAACAAAACAAAAGCTTGAAGAAGTTTTGAGTGTGGATAATTTGACACAAAATTGTCAGCTAATTAATATAGAAAATGTCTAACTCTAGGCTTCGGATAAATTTCTTTTTTCAAAATTCTCAAATTGTCATTATTCCTTACCGAAGTTAGAAACTGAAATGAGTTGGAAAAGATCCCGTGTCCAAACTGGTAAATTTGTTTGATATTAATTGATGTATGCTTCGTGTGTTCGTACAGTGTGGTTAGTTTTTTTCGATTCACACCTCCATGAAAAAATATTCTCTTCATCTCTTAAGTGGATTAGAGGCAAGAATTGACAATTATGTTGTCATTTGCTTTTCGGCTTATGAGTAATCTCGACCAAAAATCATCTCAACATAATGCACCTGTATACATATAGACGGTATAATAGAACAAACGCATTTTATTCGACTACAATATAAACTATTTTGGTTTTTTAATATTAAATTTTAAATGTGACTGAAAGAATCTGTAGCTTTTCAAATACGTGTACAAAACGAGTACTCATAAAACATCATGAATATTTGATAAATATCATTTTATGATAAATAGAGACAAATAGTTTTTCAAACAGTGGGAAACTGTTTATACTTGACATTATCTACCATATTTGTAATCAACAAATTGTATGATGTTCAATGAAAACTGTTTATTGGGGGTCGGATGAGCCAGGTCGAGTAGATATGAGGCCGTATGAATTCTGTATCAAAACTGTCAACACGGACTTCAAACTAGTACTAGTCTACTCGGACTTCTATCAACTCGGCCTTAGGGTCAGCTCTTCCCATAGGCACCTCTCGACTTTACTCATATCATTATAGAAAGTAATCTATTACAAACAATGTACGTATGTATGACTTCATTGTTCCCCATTGGAATAGACATTGACTGTGCTTGAATCAAGACCAGTTAGACTATAAATGTTAAGTATGCATGAATACATTATTTATTTAAATTGTTTCTGTGTCCTTCGATGGTAGTTGTCTTGACAGTACTTCGTCATTTCAAGGTATAATTCTTGGTGCGCTGCTTATTTGATCCTGTCATAAGTGGTTTTGAATTAGATAATAACGATAATATCACGCATTCTTCCTATAGTTAATTATACAAAAGTTAATCAATTTAGTATTATGTCTGTATTAATCGGCCACCAGTAGGGATTTGTTTAGATCAAGAGAAGCTTACCACACTTCATACTGTTTAAGTATTCACATAAGTACAAGCTCATAATAAAAATTGTTATAACAAATGATGTATGGGACTCAATGATAAGTACACTGAAATGAAAGCTCTCGTGGATTATTCATTTAGCCCTATAACCCGGAAGCGTGGCTACATTAATCCTAACAGGTTACTGACCATTATATAACGCCGTTTATTATCTCAGTCAAACTTCTGGTTGGATGCTCTAGGGCGAGGTCGACGATCCGTCATTTCGGAGGCGATCTGTCAGAAATTGGAGATCGCTATAAATTCCTACTCATCGACTGGGGTAATCAATTTAGCTATCGTTACCACATGACTAGATTTATCGTAAAGTTTTAAAATACAGGTGCAGATTGTCGAGCCAGTTGTCACTATGACAAGAAGGTGTATGTGCGTTTTAAGTGCGTTAATCCGATAGTTAGTCCGTAAGTCCGTCCGTCCGTCCGATTTTGTCCGAACAATTACTCCTATCATTTATTGATTGATTTCAAAAAAAAACTTGGCACAATTATTCTCCATCATGATGGCACAATTATTCTCCATCATGAGTAGATGTGCCATTTGAAAGAATTTTAGGATAGTTCTAATGTCAAGGTATATTGTGGCGGCTGGAGCACCTAACAATGGATTCCTTGTATTTCTCACACTAGTACTACCAATACATCCTTTCCTAGCCTCCAACTGCTATCCCACTTAAGTTTACGATTATCCACCCATTGGTGAGAGACAAAAGTCGGAAAGGATATGTGCCGCCGCCATTTGTCTCTCATCAATGGGTGGATAATCGTAAACCTAAGTGGGATAGGATCCCTAGCTGAACCTCGACAACATGTTTCAAGTGCTATGAGAAGTTGCTGAGAAAAATGCGACGAAAATACAACACTTTACCAGAAATGACGAAAAACAAACTAAGTCGTAAAACCGGAAGTAGTTTACTTGCGGATCTAAATTTGGCTAGCATTGTAAAGGACCCGTAGATGAACCTCAAAATCAAGTTTCAAGTTGAAGCTTTGAATAGTTGCTGAGAAAAATGCGACGAAAATATACCACTATACAATTCAAAGACTGAAAAATAATTAAGTCGTAAAACAGGAAATTGTTAACTTGCGGACCTTAATTCGGTAGGCACCATGTCGGACCCCTAGCAGAACCTCCAGTATACGAAATTCAACTCATTGCTATGAATGGTTCCTTAGAAATATTCGTTACGGACGGACGGACGGAAGGACGGACAAGAGTAAGCATTATACCCCTTCTTTTTCGAAGCTTTAATAAATGTAAAAATTTGCAACAGCAAAGCAACATAATTCCACTTAAACCTTTTTTTTCAACTGCATGTTTGCCTTTTGTTTCTTGCCATTTTTATCAGAAACCCACGACCTTTCATTTCTTAACAAGTTTTGTGTGTTTTGAATGGTTCACGCACTATCCGCTGTTTTTTTTCCTTTTTTTCCTTTTTTTTCTGAATCTAGAAAAGCCACTGTACTTTCACTTTATAGTCGTTGTTTGGTCTTGTATTTTTCAGATTTCAAAACTCTTCAGTCCTATTACTCAAAAAAATCCTCTCCAAAAGGTTATCCTTTCATCTATTTATTGCTTAACTGTTCATTTATATACGTTATATGATTTACGGTGTATTTCTCAAGTCATATAAGTTGGTTTTGATCTATATTGCCGTTCTGGATCATAAAATCTGGATTTATAATGTTTTCCCCCCTGTCAAACCGATGGGATTCTGGTTCGCTAAACTTTGTTTGAAATGAAAGCCTAAGATGATTACCTTAGAATTTGACGGCGATAATGTGCTACCTGCCGAGGCTCGAATAGCGTTTATGTTTGCATGTACATAGTGCAGTATAAAAAGTAAAGGTTTTATAACTTATAAATCGAGAACACTTAATAAGTGGCCGAGAGACTTCACATGTTTAGAACGATGACGTCGCAACCGGTATTTGTTTGTATACAAGTGACAAAACCGTGTGAAACAAATATAATTTTGATTACTTCGTTAGAAAAAAAGCGAAGAGAGAAAAAGTATCAATATTTCAAGTCCCCATTCCATAGACGCACCAAAAAGGGGCCATTGATAGATATGTTGATAAATTTCTTTTTCTATTCTGTCTTTTCCTGCAGTAGAGATTTTACTTTTTAATAGAAAATCAAGCGACCGTTTATTAAAAGGGGCAGGGTAAAGACGTATATCACACTGTGTAATCTCGTGTAATCGAAATACGATTTACATGCTTTGCACGACTTGCCATTTTCATAGTGTATTCAAACTTTAATAAAAGATAAAATCTTTAAAACACTAAGCAAAATTGTTTATTACGAAAGGTTTAACCCATTACCAGACAACAAAATTGTAGGCTGGTCCAATTCGAAAGAAAGTTGCAGACTACAATTTTAGGTTGATGAAATTTTTAATTTCTTTCAACTTCCTGGGTAGAAATAATTTTGTAAAATAAAGAAATTGCTGATTACAAACAATTTCTTCATTTTATACAATGTGGTCCAAATTGGTTATCTTGGGAGGTGTCTAAAAACGCGTCATTGAGAGGGAATGGGTTAAAACTTTCAGCTAAATTGATTCAGTTAGTAAGAGTTTTCAAGCTCAACATAATCTACCCCAAACACGCTTCGAATTCTTGATTCCTCTTATTGGGGCAAAGGTAATACATGAATGCTTTCGCAATTTAAGATAATTATTTTTCTAATTAATTTGGGGCGACAGTTAAGTTTGATTCCTCCACAATTGTAGCTTGTATTGCAAGTATCCACTTGCTACCTTTTGGCGATGTAATATGGAGTTATGCGTACGACGTAGTAATATTTATCCCAATCTGGATAAGTGATACGGTCCCGAAGACAGGTCAATCTTCGGAGAATATGACATGCGCAGACAACGATAAGTGACGTAGTAATTATGTCATTATAACACAAATGAGTATAATATCAGTAAAACTGAAATATTACGACCTCGTACATGTTGTAAAACAAAATATTATGTGTAGACTATGCTTCAACGAGCATATTGATTTCTATCTGCAAAATCTTTCAGGTAATGTCCATTAACTGTAGCGAAACTGCGTGTTTCATTATATGTTATGAAACACACAAGTCACACAAAAATGTGTTCCTCTAAATGTTCATGCATTTATATTAATTACGAATGTTATGATAAAAAACATTTCATAGCAAACTCGTTCAACATCTGCGTCTAAACAAATCATGCTGTGTGCGAGTCATAGATTCCTGGAATTGTTTATATGTGGTCTGCGGTACTTTTGTAGTGAAAACCCTTTATGATAGGTTTTACTCCAGTCTTAAATTTGTCATAACAGACATTTATTAAGCAGCCATCAGCAACTGAAGAAAAACAGCAAGCATGTCACCTATCGATAGGCCTACACGCTTGATTTACGATGGCCGCCGCCATAGCGCAGTCGGTAGCGCGCCAGACTCCTAATCTTCAATCATGGGTGTCATGGGTTCGATCCCCGGCGGCGGCAAATATTCTTTCCGACAATTGTCTCTCACCAATGGGTGGATAATCGTAAACCTAAGTGAGATAGCAGCTGGAGGCTAGGAAAGGATGTAGTGGTAGTACTGGTGTGGGAAATACCAGGAATCCATTGTTAGGTGCTCCAGCCGCCGCGATATGACTGAAATACTGTTAAAAGCGTCGTTAAACCCCATTCAATCAATCAATTGATTTACGATAATATGGCTTCCATTCAGCAGTTGTATAACTGATACACAGTCCCCAAATTTGATAGCCTCTAGGAAAAATGTGAATGTCACCTTTCAATTGTGTATTCAAATTTATATAAATGATGAAAATATCAAACTCAAACCAAAAATTGTTTTCAACTTTCAAATAAATAAAACGTTTTAAGCTTAATATACTTTGCCCGTAATGCTCAATTAGGTAGTGGCTTTGCGTTTTGATTGGCTAGCGGAAGATGATAGATGACGAAGTAAATACGTCATTACAACGTCAATGAATTTCATTTTAGTAAATCGGAAACATTACTGAGTCACCCAAGAAATCGAAATCGCATTATGTACCTACTTTCATATATAACTTGTAAATGTTTTGATAAAAGTTTGTATTTTATAGCAACCTAATGTCTGCGTTTATCAAAACTGAAAGACATGTATCATATAATAATTTCAATTGACTGATGTCCCTGAAAATCATATCCAAGCACAAGTTCTAAGGGGATATTTTTAATGAACTAGAATTGAACACAGCATTGAAGTCTTGAGACCTTGAAATGTTACCCTGACTAATGACCTGAGTTTTATATCTACCGAGAGTTTTTGTCACAAGGTATTTATTTTAATAATGAGAGATCGATCAACTCATCAAAGCTATGACTAATGTTATTTTTTGTTGACATATAACAAGCAAAACAATTACGCTGATATGTTGATACAGGGGAATGAATACGTACCTCTCAGTCATCAAAATTATTGGACACAATTTGGAAATCCATATTTGTTCAATATGGGCTGCCCATCTCGATTTCAAGGGGATTTGCAACCAGAATTTGTATGAGCAAACTACATGGGTCCCATCAAGAAACATATGGAACAAACATAGACAATATGCCCATTGCGCCCATATTGTTCCTTTATTACCCATATGGCCCTGTAATTAAAACATTCTGGATCCATATTGGCATCAGCATGCCTACATCTGTATTTGGAACTCAAATGGTTTCAAGCATGTAGTATGGGCAAAAATATCGTCGTTGTTGTTCTAAAACGTTGTAAGTATAGCTTGAATCAAGCTGTTGTTACGACGTTTCAGAATGACATTGACGATATGGGATATGCAACGAAAACGTATAGTATACAGCCTTTTAAATAAGCATATTTAGTCATTTAGGAAAGAATGGGAATCCGCTGTAAATAATACATATTAATATCAAATTAGATACATAATACATACTGTTATGAGTAAAAAGGAATATAAATATGCGGCGCGAAAACAAATCAAGAATCTGACTTTGTACTGAAATAAGGACTGATTACTGTATCTGTTGAGTTAAGAATAAATTAGAATTATCTAGATACTTTGGAAGCCCACGTTAATTAGGCACCCCTTTCATCTTTGCTGTTTCACCGTTCAATTTTTGTAATCTGAGTTCTGCTTTCGAAAAAAAACATGGGCCCAAGTTTGCTGGGTAGTGTATTAAAATGTCGCAGAAACGAATAATTGCTATGACTTGTCAGTCATGCTACGATTTAACTCTCCCGAGATGTCTATATATTTGTTTTTGATTGAAGTACTTTCAAATGCCGGATACAAATATTACTAAACTTGTTTAAAGGTCGAACCTCCTCGACTGTAGCCGGTTCGCCATACCAGGGCCACCACCTGACAGTCAACCGGCTTCACAGCTCGAATGGTTAAAAACCAATTCACTCCGTTGTGACCGTGACCGAGTTCTAAAACAAGTCCAGAAACAATCAGGTTCCTATCATGTATCTCATCGTACACTTACTTTTGACGTGTTCAGATTTCTATTGGTAGCAGAAGAAACGTCCATACCATCTGTTATATAACAAAAATATATTCTTCATATATTTGTAATATTATAGGATAGCTATGAAATGGATTATTATTTATACATATAAAAAGAGTAATTAAGTCAATTTTCACTTTCAAGTTTTATTATTGGCCCACCTGAGCACGTTATGCTCTGGGTGAGCTAATGTAATCGGTCATCCTCAGACGTTCGTCCATCTGTCCGTCCGTCCGTTCCCAAACAACAAGGCCTAGAGCTTTGGCATTTAGTATCTTTTATCACCTATTAACCCTCTACCAAAATAAGTCAAAGAATTACCGTACTTTGAAAGTTAGCCTTTTTTTGTGCAGTCTCTGATTTTAGAAAGGAAAGAAGGAAAGCTTTGAAAATCTTCTCCTACCAAACCACAAGGCATAGAGCCTTGGTATTTGCTATGTATCAATGCATATTGACCCTCTACCATAATGCTTCAAAGAAATACCGTACTCTGAAAATTAGCCCCTTTTGTGCGATCCCTGTTTTTAAAAAGGAATAAAGAAGGAACATTTTAAATTCTTCTTCTTCAAAACCACAAAGCCTGGAGATATGATATTTGGTATGTATTAATGCTTTCTGAAAATGAGCCTTTTTCTGTGTTATTCCTGATTTTACACAGGAATAAAGATAGAAATCTTTGAAATTCTTCTGCTCCAAGGCCATAAGGCCTAGAGCCTTTATATTTGGTATATCAATACCTTTTGGATTTCTACCAAAAAACATGTTCTCCAAAGAATTACAGTAATCTGAAAATTAGCCCTTTTCTGCATAGTCTCTGAATTTCGATAGGAAAAAAGAAGGAAATCTTTGAAAATCTTCTACTGCTAGATTCTAAGGCCTAGAGCTGTGAAATTTATATGTATCAATACCTATTGACCCCCAATCATAATACTTCGAAGAATTAACGTACTGTGAAAATTAGCCCCATGTTGTATCGATATACAAAGGAATAAAGGAGAAAATCTTAAAAAAAAACTTTTCTCCAAAACAGTTTCGAGTAAAGCTTTGATATTTTGTATATATCTTAAAGCCTTGAGCCATCATACTCAGGTAAGCGATAAAGGGCCACCATGTTACTCTTGCTTTTGAGATGACTCGTCTAAATAAAGATATGATTTACCGGCCTAAGACTACAAGGTAAATACAAGGTACATTTATTTTCATTTACAAACAAGTTTTGATTGATGTATTTCATATTTTTATGCCCCCGCATCGATAAGATCGGGGGCATATTGTTTTACCGGTGTCCGTCTGTCTGCCTGTCTGTCCGTCTGTCTGTCTCTCCGCAAAACTTAACCTACCACATAAACATTTTTCTATAACTTCAACCCTGATTATATATATAACCCAAATGCTAATATTTGGTATGTAGATAGGTCTCAACAAGGCGCAACTAGGGAAGGTCATTTCATCAAGGTCAAGGTCAAGGTCAAAATTTTAACCCTTTCCCTAAAACAAAGAAAAAAAAACAATAAAAGTCACTCGTTTCTAAAGAATACCTGTTTCGGGGGCATTGTGTTTCACAAACAACAAATCTTGTTAACAATGGAATACATTATTTCCGATGATGATTTTTATTTAGAACTACGATTCACTCCGATAGATCAGATAAGTGCGAATAGCTTTACGTGAACATATCCAGGTGCTCCCTGATTTCTTGCAGTAAGGTTCAGAACGTATATTAACTTCAGAGGACGTTGACCACGTTACCTAAATTGGTTGATCTATTAAATCATTTATTTTGACAAGAATACAACCCTGTTAGTTTTTCGAGTTATAAGACGTAACTATTGTATATTAAAATTGTAGCTACGATGTTTAGATAGCCAACCAACAATCAACCTTCTGTACTTGTTCCATGACCATATACATTACTTAATACCGTCGTTTGATACCTATTTAAACCACATTCTCGAAGGTCAGAGTATGTGGCTTGCGACCGTAAATTGCTGATCAGATGAATTCGTTTGTCGATACGTTGCTCACACTCAACCTTGACCAAACTGTATCAACACATGGACGTGGTTGCATGTAGAGAGATAGAATTGAAGTTGATTGAGATCCAAATAGTCAAACCCACATAGTTTTGCTATTGATTGCCGTTCTCGATAACCTTACTAGAAGAATTCGGCCTGAATAAAGGATAGCGTGATGGGTGAGTCGTAATTCATCATTTGGAAAGTCGGGTATTACCAAGCATAACGGGCAATGAAAGAGACAGGGATTATCGAATCGACCGGTTATGTAAATGGGCATGCGGGAGATTCGAACGAGATATTTCGAAACACTCTGAATTAATAAGCCCGTGATCAGACAGAGGGGCAGTTTTGAAAATGTTGAAAGAAGACGAGTTAGTTCAGCGAAAGGAAAACAACGAAACAACTGTTTTTGTTGAGAAAGACATTGACAAAAATATCGAAAAGGAAAAGGGAGAACTTATTTATGGAATAAACGATGCACCACCTTGGTATTTGTGTATTCTAATGGGGCTTCAGGTACGTTTAATTAGGGTCTGTCTGCCTGTACACTTGTTTGATCCACTTTTATTCTTTTTATACCTCAAAGTATTTTCTTCACATGTTGTTGAATTACTCAGACCGCTTTAACGTGTATATTCCATTTGTTATGAGATGGGCCTTTAAAAATGATTTCGGATTCATTTGAGACTAAATATCTTCCATATTTATCTTGAATACAACTTACCGTTCACAAGAGGTTCCGATCTTATTCTCTTGAGCTATTAACCAATTGCTCACGTTTTTTCATAAAAATGAATGAAAACCAATCTAAGATTTGCATATTGCGGAAAGTTTAACCTATTTGATTGTAATCAAGCTACATCTCTTTATCCAAATTTCCAGTCTACTATAAAAACTCAAATCTCAAACTGTTTATCTCTGTCACAAAGGACTTTTTTGACAAAGGAAAGTTTGTAGGGGTATTTATTACTCTCGGATCCGTTTTTTTAAACTAAATGTACTCACTTAAGTGTTAAATGCTCATTTTCGAAATTTCGGTTAATGCATTTTTAAAGGAATGATACATGTTACAACTGCATTATTTTCATTACTTCTGTGCAGCAATATTGAAAAGTTGAGTTTAACGTAGCCGTTAGAAACATGGCGTCGTTTTGGTATAGATAGCGTAACGTCATCTGATTGCGAATGCTAGGTGCAATGCAAATACATGTAATTGTAAAACCATCATTGAATACTGCTGGAAGAACCCTTAGGCTATTCTTAATGTTGCAGACACTCTACATTGTAATTTTTGGTCTCTGTATCCATAATTTATCGTGTAACTGATGCCCTATCTTTTCAGTCATTTTCCTAACACCGCTATAGATACATCATATTCGGAGTGAATTGTACCAAAGTGTACAATAAACGGCTTAACTTTACTGTACCGTACATCTCGAATATATTCTGTTATGTAAGCGAGTAACCAACGCTCGGTCTCACATACATATGAAGTCGACTGACATTTATTTTACATAGCAAACCCTACCTTATACGGTCAGTCCAATTACAGCCCGGTATAAAAGGTAAACTGCCGTACACCTTACAAAGTGTAAGGCTTGCTAGGTGAAAGGTGTCAATCGATTTGATTGGTCAGTTGTACCGTACATCTCGAATATATTCTGTTATGTAAGCGAGTAACCAACGCTCGGTCTCACATACATATGAAGTCGACTGACATTTATTTTACATAGCAAACCCTACCTTATACGGTCAGTCCAATTACAGCCCGGTATAAAAGGTAAACTGCCGTACACCTTACAAAGTGTAAGGCTTGCTAGGTGAAAGGTGTCAATCGATTTGATTGGTCAGTTGATTGACAGCGAGATTCCATCAATGAGTAAGGATTTCAACATTTTAAGTAAGGCGCTTCATATGAAATTGTTCTTACAACAATGATGCTGATAATAATAAAAAAAATCTTTATCGCACAGAGGAATGTTCAAGAAATTTCATGATCGTAGATAATTATAATATCACATTTATCGTCGCTTGTTCCTTATCTTATGAAAAAGAAAACAAAAAACACCGCATGTCGTTTCTCCGATTCATAATGTCAAATAACACCATGGTGTAGTGAAAAAACGTTTACTTATTATTCTAAATATCTTTGTCGGCTAACCATGGAGATTAGAATATATTACTACTAAAATCTAGTAGTAAACTAGTTTGCCCACATCAAAACATTTCATAACATCTTATTTTCATATTATCATAATCACATGTAAAATAGGAATACTTTATTCGTAATGTATACCATCAAACTAGTATTTTATAGAACGGGGTAAGGGAAAGTGTCCTTAAATACAAAAACACCGAACCTAACAAGATAATTTAACAAATAAGCGAAATCAAAATAACATAAGCTCATTTTTTTTAGAAAAAAGATATATTTTGTATAATTGTACTATTGCATAATTGACAGTCTTGTAATTATTTGTACCTTTATGTGTCAAGGGGTTTGCCCAATGTTTCAGTAAATCTACGATCTTGTTCACAGTATAAACGTGTTTCATGGGTAAAATCAGCACTGGCTTTGTCTTGCAAAATTACATACCCACATGTCATGCTGTGGTGGAATTCGAATCCTCGCAAGTTACAAATTGATTCCTTTATAACTTCAATCAACATTTACGAATATCTTAAACTTATTTCGTCTCTTTCTCTTTTCAGCAATTTCTAATGATGTATGGCGTTTCCATTTCCATACCGTTTGTGTTATTCCCGAAATTATGTGCGCACAGTGATCGGACGGTTCTTGTCTGGTTGATCGGTACCCTTTCTTTTGTGTCTGGAATAGCCACGATTCTTCAAACAGCTATTGGTGTCAGGTAAACAAACATCATTATAACATGAGATCCATAACATGCATAAACTAGGCAATTGTATAACCAAACTAGAGATTGTTTTTGGTAGACGGTGACGACGTCCATCAGTGTTACCCAGTTTGGAAAATCCAGTAGGGTGTTACTAGGTTAGAAGATAAGTAGTGACCAATTAGGTTCAGTTTATTATTTTTCAAAACCTGTCTCCTCCAAACAATTTTGCATTTTGAAAATAGAACAATACAAGGTTTCTATATAATTTATAAATGCGTAAAGACTCCTTTTACATATAAAAGTACCCACCAATATTCCGCTCAGCGTAGATGTGGTCACAGTTTCAATAACGCGCCGTCTTTCAATAATGAAGTGTGTAGTTTGTCTTCTGAAGTGCTCCAGTTGTGCCGATAATACCGAACAAGTGTGTTGAGTTTCATCGAAATCATGCCTAATGAGAATTAGTCACTGTGAATAAGAAAAAAAAAACAAACCAAGAAAAAATCCAAACAAAACAACCCTAAACATCCTGACAGAGTTCTCGTTTGTTACACGCACCATATATGTCTGCAATTGGCTTAATGGCAAGGAACATGTCAAACCAAACAATGGAATATATTTTATTTTTCTGATCAGTCACGAGAAATAAAAGGTTTAGGACATAATGAATATAATTCAAGACCTTATATATTCATTCAAACTTTATAATAAACCTTTAAACCAACAAACTACTTTTGTTGTTAAACCTTTCGAGTTGCTAGAGTATTCAAAAGCCAATTTTTTTATTTGAGACTTGTTGCGTCATCTAACGAAATTAAAACGTATTGGCGGACTATTTAGTGATTCCATTATAGACTTGAATGGGGAATGAATCGGGGTACAAGAAAACTTCGATTAATTGAGTAAGACAGCGGCCATTTGTATCTGCGATAATTCTGAAACCAACCAACCAAACCAACAAGCAAAAGACAAAAATAGTGATATGAACAACAATTATTTACTGAACAAGTGTGTGAAGTTTCATCAAAATTGGTCTAATTGTTGCCGGACCTTCGAATGGACAAGAAAAGTCAACATACGGAGTAAAGTGTCCGGTATTCTAAAACCAGCAGTTATTTTGAATTATGAAAGATGTCTTGAACAACAACAGATAATACTGCAGAGTTGAAAGTTTCATAAAAATTTAAAGTTTTTGTCAAGAAAATTTCAATTTACGGATAGAAATGGTGGCTATTTTGAAACTTGCAGTCATTTGAAATAAGAAGAGTGCCGTATTCAACAAGAGATCATTTTGTGCAAGTTTTTGATATTCCAGCAAAACTAGCCCAATGGTTACTGAGCATTCATCTGGACAAGAAAATGGTCGACCCCCCCCCCCCCAAAAAAAAAACAACAAACAACATCGCATTATTTTAGGATGATTTATGAATGTCTAGTATTTTACGTTATAGTTGGTTTCATTCATTTCATTAAACAAACATTAAATTTATCATTTTTTTTCAATAAGTAGACCAAAAAAATTCCCATTTGAAGGGGACTCTAAATAATAAATCACAAATTAATTGATTATGCTGCCTTTCATTGAACTTTTCAATCTACCCTAGTCACAGGAAAAAATTCGTATCTTCATCCCTGAAACGTCCAGTCGCTAGTGAGTTGCTCGTATTCATGGGTAGAGCGTTGGCTTCAAGTTAAAGAGGTCCTTGGTTCGATTTTTAGGAGCTGCTATTAATTTTGGCTCTTTCATTAGCAACGACCTTCGGTGCAATTTAATGACATTATTCTCTATAAAGCTGAAACGAGAGGGATTAATCTAATTCGTAAAACGTTATTTTTCAGTAGATGTACAATTAATGGGATAAAACTAAATTAAAATTATCAATGTTTTGAGAATTGAAAAATCCGAAGCAATTTAAGCAGAATCAAGGTAAAATTGTACCGTTCTGATTACTTCGATGGTAGCTGTCCTTGAATTGCCATTTCTTTTTTCATGGTCCTTTCTCAATGGATAGTAAAGTATAAGTATAGTAATGCACGTATTCATTATATAAAAGATATTATGTTTTTCAGTAACGTTTATCTAACCAGGAGTATCTTACATTTACAGACTGCCGATGGTACAAGGAGGCACATTTAGCTTTCTCGTACCAACTGTTGCCATATTGTCTTTGCCGAAATGGACCTGTTCACCAGAAGGAACTGCAAGAGGTGAGTTAAGGAAAAGGGTATATAACACAAGAGACGGAATTTTTAGCAAAAAAGAAGTAAAATCACAGGAATATACCACACAACGAGCAAGATATGTATAAACACCATAACTTGATCTAAAAATATAATAATCGAAGTACAGAAAGAACTGTAAGCTAGCTTGTTTTGTTTTGTAATCTTCTTTGCCTTTTGTAGGGTAGAAAACATTGTGGACACTGAAGAAATTGCTTGTTACAAGTATTTTCTTCATTGTCCTCAATGTCTTCCAAAGCCCTACTTACGGGGATTCTTAAAAAGCGGAATTGAACGGGAATGGGCTGTATAGCATGCTTTTAAAGCATTAGAATTTGAATAAAGTTAATTCATGTGGCCAGTCATTTTGAACACAATGTACAAAGTATACACAAGAAGTACTTTTTGGCGTAGACATTCATTGGATTTAGAGGTTAAGCCTCCAGAGGCAGTTTGCACTCGTTTGAACTCTTAGAAGACCTCAAAATTTGTCTGTTAACGTAAGCTATCAAAGCTGATGGTTTGCTAGCTAAAACGTTCTTCTAACATTCCTTTATGATCTGAATGTGTCATGAATAATTGCCTCAACAAGATAGTCGAACGAAGTGGAATTGCAATCAATATCATCGTTCTGGAAATTAAGGATACAAAATCAGTAAAACGTTGTTTCTCTTTATTTGATCATATATTTCTGTTCTAGAAAATACAACAAACATTTCAAATTTGACAACAGCAGCTTCAAATGACCTTGAGGACGAGGACTGGAAACTTCGAATTCGTGAAGTAAGCTTTTATTCTAAAATAATTGGACACATTTAAATCATGAGAAATCAAAAGCTTTCCCACACCATTTGAACAGGATTCAAGCAATAGGATACTTTGGTTTCTAGATGTTTACCTCTTCATTTGAGAACGGTTGTCAATCGAATAATCAATCAAACAATCAAATTATTTATTCAGACCGAAAGCGAACTTTGAACTCCAACATTGGTCGACAATAACGTGAAGCATTTTTGTTGGTTTTGCAACTTGAACGTCGTAACTATAGGTAATTCAAATAACCAACCAGCCGTTTATTTTTCATACGATACCGGCCATAAGTTTTTCGAAATAAATCAGTTTAATATCTAAGTTGAACTTACTATCGGAGATCAGTGGGCGTGGCCAGAAATCCACCAACTCTTATCATCTAATATTATTTAGGCAATGTTATAATATATCTAAAGAGGTCATAGGTTGCGGCACTGTTTTCTGCCACTAATTTTTCAGTGACTTTTTATGGAGGTATGAAAAGAAAAATTTAGCCAATAGGAATACAGGAATTATGAAAAATTAAAACTAAAATTCAATCATTTAGTTACAAGAAGAAATAATGATAAATTTATGAAGTCATTTACAGACGAACAAAACAAAACATGCCACCGTCTGTTTTGCAGTATAAAAGACAGTAGATTGCTACAGATAGTTTCCATCGTTTGGCGCTCCTGATCGATAATAACGAATGAAACATTGTAGGTGAATAATTAACAGTTTTATTCAAATTTGCACTTATTGCTTTTTATCTATTTTGCAATTTCTCTCAGTTCTGCTAATCTTAAAACCTACCGTATAGAGATAAGCTAACACTATTTTAATTGTTCGCTTTTTCAACTAGATACAAGGAGCTGTTCTAGTGGCGTCATGTTTCGAAGTGATCGTTCCTCTCACTGGTATACTGGGGTTTTTACTCCGCTTTGTCGGACCACTCACGATAGCACCCACTATTACACTGATAGGAGTTGCTCTTTTTGAGACAGCAGCAAATTATTCAGGGAAACAGTGGTACGTCGCCATCGCGTAAGTAAAGTCACTTTCCATGCATTTGTGATACATATCGAACTTTTCAGTGCTGATATCAATGTATTTGAAATACCAATTGCCTTGGTTCAGAATTACTCTTCAAACTAACTTCTCTGCGTCCTTCTGTAAATAAATCGTCTTTATGGTACACCGTCTCAAAGGCAGACTGGCTGTTGTTGTGACATCGAGTTTGCCAACATTAACGGACATCTATCTGACATTTCGTTCGTTCATTAAAAAACACAAATATTTGAAACCGAATTCAAGGAGCTACCAGGTGCAATAAGATAAACTAGGTTATCGAAAACCCTAATGTCATCTTTAAAATATAGTCAATAGTTTTAAATCAAGTTTCACCTCTAAGACGTTTTCTCCCTACATCTAGATGATCAAAACTCGCAAATGGTGCTCATTTGATTAGTTTCCTTTCTTCTTCAAAAGCAGAATTTCTGCTGGAACTCCCGATTTGAAAAATATTTTGTCCTGTATATTGTTCTCACATACACCATACTAACGGATTTATGATTATCTATTGTCTACTTGCCTAGACAATCTCGAATGAACTCTTTTGCTGTCGTGAATTAAATAAGAAAATATTCCAGGCTATGTTACACGTAAAAGGTAATACGCATACAATTATACATAGATCTAGTCATGCACATTCGAAGTAGCATGAACAGCTATTACCCGTTTACATTGAACATACAAAAAAAATGTTTTAAGTTTTTTCTCCACCATTGTATCCGTCCTTTACATTCTGGACTGCCTTGATATTAGATTGCGTATGGTATATTTTTTCTCGGAATACATGCCTAGAGTTAAGCAGTTAGCGTCGATATTTTTTGTCGAAAGTTCCTTTCATGTATCATGGCTTTTAGTAACAACGGTCGGTTTTAGGTTTTCTCTTAAGTCACAAGCTTTCTATTTCATAATAAAAAATATCGACATAAATTCATCAATATTTCCCTTACATCTCTTCAGTATCTGTTGTGACTTTAAACCTTCGATATCACAAGCTTCAATGGAATACATTAAATCAACGTGTTTTCTAAACTCTGAATATTTTTTTGGCAATTTACATCCAAACAAGCAAGACCTTCACACCGCAAAATTTGACTCATAATAATGTAATCTAGTTAGAGAAAAAGAGGAAGCTAACCATAAATATTCATAATAGCTCGATTTTAAGGAAACATAATTTTCAAACCAGGTACCTTCCTTAGAATGAATCTTGGACTACCATTTCACTCAACAATATGCCTACAGGATTCTGTACGATCATAACAATCCCTTAATTTGATCAATTTGATCGAGGGAATTATTAGCTAGACAATTCTATTTGTCACAACAGATATTTTTGAAATGTGAAAAAATAATTTTGAAAAATTTGAAGTATTGTTCTGCGGAGGAAGCTTTTATTTCAAAACCAACATTGATTTAAGATGTATAGAAAATGTTTATAGCATTGTTATAGAAAATTCTTATTTCATTGTAAAGTACTATATGCTCATCTTCATCATCCCTGTCCTCTAGAACCAGACAATCGGCAAACCGTGATACAAAGCAAGTTACACAAAACAAACTAAATATGACTTCCGCCCCTTCATAAGTGAGTTTAAAGAGGCATCGAAATCAGTAACATTTCTTACAACAAAACGCTTACTCGATGTTTATAATTGCCCTTTTCTGTTTCAGGACTATGATTCTAATCACAATATTTTCTCAGTATCTTGAAAAACTTGCTTTTACTATGAAGATAGTCAAACAGATCAAAGGTCAAAAGGTTACAACGGAGACAAAGATTCCTGTGTTTACTTTATATCCGGTATGAACAGTTTATCGATATTTTTTTGTTTGTTTTTCAACATGAAATTTTCGGTCTTCACAATAAGTTAAAAGGTAACAAACTTTAAATAATTTTGTGTGATGCATTGATTTGATAAGTATTCTTTTAAATAAGAATTTGAAATCTATTTGACTACAGAAAAAGACTGTTTTTGCCTTCGGCGTCTGTCTGTCCGTCCATTTTCTTTTGTATCAAGACGAATGTTCAGTAATCAACGGACCGATTTTGATTAAACTTGTCACACTTTTTCAGTATCTCATGTAGTTGTGCATACTACTTTCCCTTTTCCCCCAAATGGCTACCGAGTTCAAAATGGCCACCGTCTTACTCCGTAAATCAACACTTTCTTGTTCTTGCTCAATAAGGATTGGACAAATTTTGATACAACTTCAAATATATGTTTAGTATCTCTTATAGTTTTGCATAAAAGTTTTCTCTATTCAAAAGGGCATCGGTTTCTTGTAGGTCGCTATTTTACTCCGTAAAACGGCATTTCCAGTCCTGAATAAAGCTCTGTAATCATTGGACCAATTTTATAGAAACTTCACACACTTGCTCAGGATTACCTTTAGTTGTACAAGGCACTTTTAAAATAAAATAAAAAAAAAGTCAGCCGGTTTCAGAATGGTCGCCATCGTCATTTTACACAATTGTTCAATATTGTAATTATGTTGTTTTGTAAGACGCTTTTATTTGTAGAAATTGGCGCCGCTTTCAAATTGGTCATTATACTCTTCCATTGACAGTTCCACGAAGAGAATAATTCTCAAAAAACACCTTTGATGAAATTTTACACACCTCTTGTTTGCACGACACATTTCTTGTTTCAAAATGACAGACGATTCCAAAATGGCCACAAATTTACTCCGTAAATCGACATTCTTTTGTCCAGACGAAAGCCCATACACTTTTTCAATATAATCTCAAGTTTGGCAAGATATTTTCTTTTTTCTAAATGGGTATTGGTTTTAAAAATTTCCGCCATTTTTTCTCCATCTGTCTACGTATTGGGGCGGCATATGTTAAAAAAATCTAGTTATGAATGGTCTAATGCGAAACAAGGGACTAAAAAAAAAAAAAAAAAAAAAGAAAAAAACAAGCGGTTTCGTGACATTCAGGAAACGGTAATTAGTTATGGCTAATCGATTATAGTGTCATGACTTTTTACAGTTTAAACATACGTTTGGTCATAAGACAGTTAAAGATTGCTCTTATGGCTAAGTAAGCGAGTATATATCCTTCCTGACTCATGTTGATTTTTTTGGACCCAAGTCTAAATGGTATAAAAATGAAAGGGATGGCTTTTTATTAATACGTTCCGATGTCAACAATTGCATTCAAGGTACTTTTTACGAACCATCATAAGATTATAGTACTTTCCAAGATTTCGTTGAGTTAGTTTTAAATTTGATCATTTAAATCCCTAAATACATGTCTATTTTGAAATTCACATTCAAATTTAATAATCGACCTTTCCAACCATATCCTTCATCTGTATCATTTTTCATTGTTTCCTTTTATCATAAGGTCTTACTGGCGATTGTAGTTTCTTGGATTATATGTCTGATACTGACTGAGACAAACTTTCTGCCAGACGATCCTTCTAAATGGGGATATGATGCTCGCACTGATATAAAAAGTTATTTGATTCGTGAGGCAAACTGGTTTCGAATACCATATCCAGGTAAGTATACTGAGCAAAAATGCAAACTTGTCACATTGAAGTTTCCCTTACTTTTGTTTCTCCTGTTTAAAACATTATATGTTATGACATAACGATTAGCAACCATGTGACTGCATAGAATCTTTAAACGCACGTGTTTCCATTACCCTGTAGAACGCGAAATCGCAAAACAGCTATTGCATGCAAGTGCATACCACAAACCTTGCTGTCATCTAGTGCAAATTTGCCTTAGCTTAACGTTTAAAGATAAGCTTAAGAGAAAATTTTCGGCTTTGACACTATTGAGGAAATGCCATTACTTTCAAATGAGCAACGTAAGGAAGCAGTTGGACGGCTTTTGGCCGGTCATTCAGTGACCGCTGTTGCAAGAGCAATGACTCGTCCATGGCAGACAATAACTAATTTGCGGCCGATCGGCCTAAACCCGGAGAGGTACGAGTGACGTAACAAATACAGATGATCGTGAAATACAACTGCCATTTCCGAAACAGATTTACGTTAGCAAGATCCACTAGTAGAGAGATGTTGTTCTTGTAGGGTTAAACTCCAAACTGTAAGAAACCGTTGGCGAGCAGCTAGACTCAAGCTCGAGCACCACTTTTTACTTTATCATAGGCATAAAAGATGCCATGAGCCACCCGTGGTTCAATCATATGCATTGAAACTCGATTATCTTTAGTAACGAATTGCGATTTGCTGATTTCGGGGATCAGATTTTGCAACCCTATTTGTTTCCTTTTAAGCAGAGGCACGACCTTGGTCTAACGATGCAGCATGAAAATTCTAACGCAAGACTTTCATATAAATGTCGACATTGAAGTCTTAGACTGTCCTTCACGCGGCCCTGACCTCAATCCGATTGAGAATATCTGAGACGAGCTAGAGCGCCGTGTTCGTCAGCAAGTCAATCCACGACAGACGCTAGGGGTTCTTGAACGTGCCAGTGTAGAACAATGGGCTTCTTCCCGTGACTGTGTTAACAGATGTTCTAAGATCCACGAGGAAGCATTGTGTTCTTGTTAGAGATGCTAGACAGGGACACAATTGATGTGTTACTTTTTAATCATCATGTGAACTTTATTTTGCGGGTACCCTAACTTTTTAGCTAGCGAAGAGTCAGCTTTGATAGTTTAAGTTAGTGGTCAAAATTTTGAGGTCTTCTCAAAGTTCAACGAGTGCAAGCTGCCACCGGAGTTTTAACCACTAAATCCATTGAATGCCAACGCCATAAAAAATAGTTCTTATGTATTTCGGGAATAACGCAAACTCTATTCGAATTGTAGAGAACTCTTTCAAAAGTATGCTATTCAACCCATTCCCACTCGATTCCGTTTTTTAAGCATCTCGAGAAAGAAGCTTTTGAAAACATTGTAGACACTGAAGAATTGATTGTAACAAGCAACGCCCGCAATGCGTATAGGTAAACAATTTCGTCCGAATTGAAATGGTATCAAAATTGATAAAGTAAGTCAGGAAAAGTAAAAAACTGTGCTATCAATGCCACTGTTTTTTTTCCATTACATTATAAACAATAATTAAAAAGGGCCAAAATGGCCCTAAATCGCTCACCTGAGATTGGTTTCTCTAAGTCTAATTAGACAAGCCCTGCAATGCCAACATTGTTTGGCGAATCATAAATTCAAGAACAAGTTTTGAAAAGGGTCATCGAAGTAACGTTCCTGTAAAGTTAAGTCGATCCCACCTTGCTACGCCTGTTTTTTTTGTTTTTTTTAATCAAAATGGTTACCAAATAAACATTCATGCAAAGTCTGGTTGAAATTGGATTTGTGGTTTAGTTTGAAAATATTTTAAAAGAATTATTTCATTTTTCCTCCTAATTCTGATAAGCCCTATCTGCCACGCCCCCATTTTTTTCACTTTTTCACTTATCAAAACTTTCATGGACAAGTTTTGAATAGAACCACCAAATGAATATTCTAGACAGATGTGGTCCATATTGGCCTAGGGAATAAGGAAGAGAAGAGTTTTAAAGAACTATTTCATTGTTTCTCTAAGTCTTATAAGCCCCGCCCTGCCACACCCTTATTTTTGGCGAATCAAACTTTTATGAAAAACTTTTGAAATGGATCACCCAAAGAACACTACTTCCAAGTTTGATTGCTCTCAAGGGTTTAGAAGGAGAAGATTTTTAAAGAATTTATGGACGACTTCCGACGGACTGTTCTCATCGGACGACGCACGACGGACATAGGATGGTCACAAAAGCTCACGTTGTGCCCAAGTGAGCTAAAAATCAAAAGATATTTTGATGCATAAAACTAAATGATTAACAGTATACTTCTAAGACATGTTTGAAATCAGCATATATGTCTATAAATTTGAAAAAAACGAATTCGTTTAGGTTTAATTCATTTGTAGGTCAATGGGGAACACCGACAGTTAGTGCTGGGGCTGTTATAGGGATATTAGCAGGTATTTTAGCTTCAATGGTGGAGTCGATCGGAGACTATTACGCATGCGCCAAACTATGTGGCTTGCCACCTCCTCCGTCACATGTAGTAAATAGAGGTATGAATACACTTTATCTTTATTTTATGAAATGATGGCTTTATGTATAATATGTTCGCTGTGAAGCATACGTAAATAGTCTATCTTTCAATCGATACCACCATGAAAATATTTAAAGAACAATTTTTGTGTGCATTTCATAACTGTTTTTTATTTGTGGGTGATAATTTGTGTATTTTTGGCAGTCGAATTGTTGAAATATATAACATATTTTGTAAGAACTTATATAAAATTACTTTCAAAGTTTAAGACTTCTTTAAAGGCCACAGTTGATATTTGGTACCACAATTGAAATTCGGGATGTGATTGAAATAAGGGTTCCTCTCTTCTAGTATTATTCCTAAGGCTGGTTTCCGTTATAATGAATTATATTTACCATATTCTGTTTATACTTCTACCGGCGGCGGCACATATCTTTTCCGACATTTATCTCTTACCAATGTGGTGGATAATCGTAAACCTAAGTGGAATAGCAGCTGGAGGCTAGGAAAGGATATAATTGTGGTACTGGTGCGAGATATACCAGGAATGCATTCTGAGGCGCTCCAGCCGTCGCAATATGACTGGAGAAATGTTAAAGGCGGCGTTAAACCCCATTCAAACAAACAAATCATACTTTTACAAACTAAAACAACTATTACTACTATTTGTATATTAACAAATACCTAGAAAATAAGCATGAAACAAATGATCATGTATAATTCATTATATCTAACAATATGATTTAAAAAAAGACTGCACTTTCATCAACCAAAGTTGCGGAAAACAAAATAGAGGCACGATGTTATTATATTTCGCTAAATCAACTTAATTAATAACTGAATATCAGATAGAATTATTTTAGTTTGAGCTGTCAAAAACATTAAGCGATTGACCAATCGCAGCTGTTCATCAAAGATTCAATCGACCAATCAAATCATCTACCCAGCCCGAAATTGTGTTTTAACTCCAACATTGGCTGCCATTTTTGTGAAACATATGTGTTGGTTTGGCGACTTAAACTGCGTAACTGCAGCTTATTCGAGCTGTAGTTACGACGTTTAGGTAGCCAACCAACCACTGTACTTTTTTGTTACATGATACTGTCCATAAATTTTGCAAAATAATTTCGTTTAAAATCGAAGCGGGACTTCCTGTCAGAGTCAGTGGGCGTGGCCAAAGAAAAAACTAGGCGTAGCGATTGGTCAACTTCAAAAGCGAGTATGCAGGTCGCTACTACGTTCAAGTCAGCCCGATTAGCTCAGTTGGTAGAGCACTTGACTTCAAACCTCAAGATCACGGGTTCGAGCCCTGGGCTGACCATATTAACTAACAAAACTAGCTGTCTTTCGGATGAGACGTTAAACCGAAGCCCCGTGTGACGATGCTATCCATCGAGCACGTTAAAGAACCAGGCGGAGCTCTCAGCAGTTTCGTCCTGTATCCTTGCACTATCCCCCGTAACAACTAACCGTCTTCTGGGGGCGTCGCTCATATGGGCATATGCTACGGTAGCGACGATAAATAAACGGAAATAATCAAGCTACTACGTTCGGCGTATCACTGATCGGAAAACCGTCCTTAGATCAATATATAATGGTTTATTCGAAAAAATGGATTGATGTTTTCCCTAAATATGAATATGGAAAAGGAGTATATTCTATACTTTTTTACGGTCGTTTATTTTAAATAAGTTCTAATTAAGATTTTATGTCTCTTTCTCGCCATGAGTTAAGTCTGAAGTTGTTTTATTTAAGGACTGTTCATGGAAGGAATGGCAGGGATTCTGTCAGGAGCCTGGGGTACAGGGAATGGAACAACATCATACAGTCCTAACATAGGAGCTATTGGACTCACAAAGGAAAGTGTTACTTTTATATTGCAGTATACTTAACGTTTGTTATAACTTAAAAATGGATATGTTGTAAACATAATCAAGCAATGCTTGTCAATTAAACTGTTTATTATTATAATCTAATAACATTATCAACAGAAAATAATTACTTAAACTTGTTATGAATTTTATCCCAAGAATAATCTTAATTTTACAGGTAGCAAGTCGACGTGTTATTTACGTATGCGGGGTTTTATTGTTGCTCTCTGGTAGTGTACTGAAATTTAGCGCTCTTGTAGCATCCCTTCCGGAACCAATCCTTGGTGGAGCTTTCATGGTTTTATTTGGTAAGATGTCGTAATTTCAAAAACTGTACTTACTTTCTTACTAAGCCTTTGAAACCTTTAATGACAGAAAGTTCTTTTAATCCAAGCTATCAAAGTTTAGGCTTAAGTAATACACTGAGTTTGATTGACATTGCTCTCCAACAGGACTTAAAATCAAATCCTTGGTGGCTCGAAAATATCCTACAGCTAGATTTAAGAAATGAAGAGAATAATTTTGTGTACATTGAGGTATGAATCTCAAAACTTAATCAAACAGTTAAAAAAAGCGAAACTAATTTTACTATTATTGAATGATCTACTTTATGACCTAGTATATAGAATAGTTTCTGCTCAAATTATTTTCATGGATAGTGTGAAAAATAAATCATTCCATCAAACGGTTGAGTCTTGATATACGAAACAAAAATTAAACTATTGGAGCCACACGTGAAAAAAATCGGTTCTTGATCTTAAGTATAGTTTGGACCAAGATTCCACCGCTATAATGTCAAACGTAGGTAAAATAGTTGAAATGATGGGTAGTATGTTTTATTTGAATATGAAATCAAAACAACGTTTGACTTGAATGTATAAATCATTGTTATTACATTCAGTGAATAACATCTACGTTTATCTAACAAGTCATTCTATAAGTGATAAAACAAGATTTTTTCCGAGTTTTTATCACTTAACTAAGGACAGTTGAGATAAACGTATTTATAATAATCGCGAGTGTGATACCGTTTTTTATCACATATCCATTTTGATTCTTGTTATGCTGAACCCGGAATATTCATGTTTTTGCAGGAGATATAGACAAAGATCAGCCTGCACATTAGTGCAGTTTATCTTGGTCTACACCTCCTGCTTGTCCCCTTCAAGCCAGATATGTTTAAATAATCAATTTTGAAAAGAGATATTGACCCTCATTAAGAAATTCCAGCGCGAGTTTTATTTTAAAGCAATACTGTATGGGATATTAATTCAGCATGACAAGGGTTATTTTAGTGGAAAAGGCTTCTACATGAGGAGCGATAAATGTTGACGTCTTTTAGACAATATTTTATGTACAATTGGTCATCATAAAAAAGAGAGATAGTCAGAAGGATGTTATCTTATCATATCATGGTATGCTATTTCTTATTTTATGCCACGTTTGTCTTTATTTCGTTAAATAATCCTGTTCTGGTTGACCAATCGCGGCTGTATATCGAATAAACATTTTATTGGTTTTTCTCGGGACTTAAATACCGTAAAGAAAGGTTGTTTAACCCATTCCCACACAACAAAATTTTAGACCAGTCCAAATTGAAAGGAGCTGCAGACGACAATTTCAAGCTGATGTAATTTTAATTTTTTCGTCTTTTTGGGTAGAAAACATTGTGGATAATGAAGAAATTGCTTGATACAAGCAATTTCTTCATTTTCCACAATGTTTTCCAAAGCTCTTTAATTGCGGGGCGTAAAAAGGAGGGCTTGAGTTGGAATGGGTTAAGCTGTGGTTACGACGTGCAGGTCGACAGCCAACGATTCACCTTTTGTATGGTTGACAGAATGGGTCTATTACATACATGGTAATCTATTACAATACCTATCTTACACTCTGAGTAAGGTTGTTAGCGTGGGGTAATTAAATACATGGCTATCTATAACATTGTCTTTCTTACACTCTAAGTATGGTTGTAAGCGTGGGTTTATAAAATGCATGGTAATCTATTACATTGTCTTTCATACATTCTAGGTATGGTTGTCAGCGTGGGTCTATTTCATACGTGGTTATCTATTATATAACCTTTCTTATACTTTTCACTCTAGGTATGGTTGTCAGCGTTGGTGTATTACATACATGTTAATATATAAGATTTCTTATCGTACACTCTAGGTATGGTTGTCGGCGTGGGTGTATTACATACATGTTAATATATAAGATTGCTTATCGTACACTCTAGGTATGGTTATAAGCGTGGGTGTATTACACACATGGTATTATAAAAGATTGCTTATCGTGCACTCTAGGTATGGTTGAAAGCCTGGGTATATTACACACATGGTAATATATAAGATTGCTTATCGTACACTCTAGGTATGGTTGTAAGCGCTGGTGTATTACACACAAGGTAATATATAAGATTGCCTATCTTACACTCAAGGTATGGTTGTCGGCGAGGGTCTATCACAGACATGGTAATAAATTACATTGCCTATCTAACACTTTAGGTATGGTTGTCAGCGTGGGGCTATCACAGACATGGAAATCTATTACATTGTCTACCTTACACTCTAGGTATGGTTGTTGGAGTGGGTCTATCACAGACATGGTAATCTATTACATTGTCTTTCTAACACTCAAGATATGGTTCTCAGCGTGGGTCTATTACATGCATGGTAATCTATTACATTGACTTTCTAACACTCTAGGTATGGTTATCGGCGTTGGTCTATTACATACACGATACTCTATAACATTGCCTATCTAACACTCAAGGTATGGTTGACAGCGTGGGTCTAATACATACATGGTAATTTATTACATTGCCTTTCTTACACTCTAGGTATGGTTGTCAGCCTGGGTCTAATGCATACATGGTCATTTATTACATTGCCTATCTTTCACTCTAGGTATGGTTGTCAGCCTGGGTCTATTACATTCACTGTAATCTATTACATTTGCTTTCTTTCACTCTAGGTGTGGTTGTCGGCTTGGGTCTGTTACAGACATAGTAATGCTTTACATTGCCTATCTTACACTCTAGGTATGGTTGTCAGCGTGGGTCTATTACATACATGGTATTTTATTACATTGCCTATCTTTTACTCTAGGCATGGTTGTCAGCGTGGGTCTATCGAATTTACAGTACGTTAACATCTCGTCGTCGCGAACTTCATTTATTGTTGGAACTTCGCTATTGTTCGGTCTAGGTTTTCCTTTCTGGATGAGTAAATATGGAAAAATCGACACAGGTACTTTTGTTTTCGATGTTCATTTTTTTCCGATTTCCTTCTTTATCTTTAGATTCTTTCTTTTTATCCTCATTGAAAACAAACGAACAAAAAGAGAAATCCGACAAAGTTTGCATTTGAAAGACGAATTCAAATAAAATCCTAAATAACAATACCTGTTAGGTTAGATATGTAATCGAGTAGACGAGACCTAAATGTATCTGTTTTTTTTTCAGTCTAGCGCTCTCTTTTTAAAGTGTCTCTACATGTATTTCTCTTGAGATTTTCTATCACTCCCCCTTTCTGTTTCTGTATTTCGTCCTAAACTTTACGACGCAAAGACACGGGGTGATCTTGTTTCCGGGAGCAGTCTCTCTTAATGTCAATTTTGGTATGTCACCTTTCTTTTCGTCGAATTCTCCGTCAATCTATCAATATCGTCTTCCCTTCTTTTAAACGACAACAACAGTAAAATAAGCCAAGAAAAAAAGATTCAAAAACGCAAAACAAAACTCTAGTTGTGGAAATGTGTATCATCGGGGTCAGTGATTATAAAAAAAAATGCGTATTTAATTGAGAATTTACTCAAACTATAAACTTGAATAAATATCTCGTTTTAATTTTGATTGTATGTGGAGAGTAATAAGTAACAACCGAAAATAGTGTCATTAATTTTCATGCAATTACCATAGGATATAAACAGAAATAAATCTTGAATACCAACTCGAATTTTGAGTAAATTCTAAACCGAGTACGAAAAAAGTTTTATAATGTCGGTCCTTTAAATGATCATCTCTGTTTGAAGGAGTGACGGAGTTAGACCAGATATTTACGGTGATATGTTCGACCAGTATGTTTATTGGAGGTTTGGTGGGGTTCGTATTGGATAACACTGTTCCAGGTATTGAATACAGGCATTTTCTCCATTTAGAACTAGTTGAAGATTTAAGTTGCAAAGTCATCGACTGCCTAAGTATTTCATCAAAATGTCTTGCCACTATAATCTTAATAAACCCCCGTTCTGTCCTCTCGGTACAAAGTGTTATCTGAAATGTAATGATCATCGTTACCATGAGGTAATCTATATGCCTTCTTTATACCAAAGTCAAATATAATTTCTTCTCTTCCAGAAGCACGCAACAAATCTTGATCAAACCTCGTAATAATGTTACCATATTGAAGCACTACTGTCATTACTATAGATTTCAAAAAGTTTACGATTTGTAAAACAATGTCAAATGGATATACATCAACATTTAAACAGCTTATTTATGCACAAGGACAGCCACTAGCTTGGAATATTTTAAAGCGAAAAATGGTAACTTCAAAAATTGTATCCTCGCATGCACCAATTTAAAGGATAAAGGATAAAGGACGTTCCTCTTTTAGCTGTTAAAATATACATAAAATAAATAGAAGGAAATGAAATTTTTTAAAGAAACCATATACAGCTTCCTTTGATTTATTATATCATATTAACATTCGATGATTCACAATCACTCGCGAAAAAGCTTTGTACATTGGACCAATATCACCTGTCAACCAAATAACCAGTCGACCAATCATATTATTTATTTAGACCAGAAATGAGTTTGATCTCTATCATTTGTCGCCTTTTTTGTTAAGCTTTTTGGTGGTTTTGCGACTTAAACGTCGTAACTTTAGCTAGAATAAGCTGTTGTTACGTCGTTTAGGTCGCCAACTAAATATTCACACTTTTGTTGAATGCAAATTTTGTAGAATGACGCCTTTTAGAATCGAAGCGGGACTTTCTGTCAGAGTCAGTGGGCGTGGCCAACTGAGTAAGATGGCGGGGCCAGCGATTGGTCAATTGAAGTATTCCTTTACAGGGACGAATGAGGAACGTGGTCTTCTAGCATGGCAAATCGTCGATGAGGATATAACGTGTGATTTGAGCGAATACGACATTCCATGGATACAGAAATATATCGATTCATCTTGGCTACGATACGTTCCAATACTGTCAAGTCGTTCGAACTACAAGAAAAAAGAAGACAACGTAGAAAATCTCACCTTTGAATGAAAGTGTTTTTTATGCTTTGTTTTCCCAAATTACAAGAGATTTTAACTCATTACGCATTGATATGTGTACTCGTGATAAAAGATACATCCTTTTTTCAACCCATTTTAAATAGATAGATTTAAAGTAAATTTAGATTGTTTCACACATCTCTCTTTTATCAAATCCATTTCTTTTCGTTATTATACCCACCAAAAATTATATTTAGGGGTATATAGGAGTCAGCCTGCCGGTCGGTCGGTCCGTTCGTCCGTCCGTCTGTCTGTAGCTTTTTCAAATGCTTTATGCCTTTGGTGAATCACTAACGAATTTAGTTTGAAGCAAATGCATCAAATATCCAATACGAACGGAAGGCTAATACATAACGGGAATATATATAAACGATATCATTTAAAATTGTGTTAGCAATATATTTAGATAAAAACAAACTATTGCAGCTTTTTGTTATAGTTTCCACCAAAGAGAAGTAAAAAATAAGAATTTTACGCACATTTTTTTTTGTTGTTGTTGATTATTATTTTAGAAAAATATAACGACTAATACGAATGACTTTATTTGATATTAAGTGTTCGTAAATCTAATTTGCAGGTAGACAAATTTAGATATTCTTACGCCAGGTATGAATGTTATAGAGTGACGTATTTCTTGACCGAGTTTACTCGAGAATCATCTTTTTTAGGCGCTCGTGTATGATGCATTAGTTTATTTGTCGTCGCAATCAGATGGTTCCACAAGTATCATCCCCAGAAGATTGATGATAGTGCAAGGATGAACTAGGAGTAAACGAACTATCTGATTACTGAACATGCTCCGTTTGTAGCGCCAGTACCGAGGAACTCGCTTTTTTTTCAAGTTCGAACGACAATTTCCTTAAATGATGGCACATTCAGAGCCGAGCCCTGTTAGCTTAGTCGATAACTTTCTGGGTTCTCAATCCTGAATTCGTGAGTTCGAACTACGGCTCGGCCGACGTTCTTTTCGTCATTTCACAAAAATCAGAAAAAAACCTCATTTGAATCTCACTAATGGGTGAATGATAAATACATGAGCCTACATGAGCAGCTGGTGACTCGGATCCGATATTGTAGGTTAATATATTCATTACTGAAAGTGGCGTTAAACTCCATTTAACACATATACTTTCCGACATTTGTCTCTCATCAATGAATGGATAATCGTAAACCTAAGTGGGATAGCAGCTGGAGGCCAGGAAAGGATGTAATGGTAGTACTGGTGTGAGAAATACCAGCAATCCATTTTTAGGAGCTCCAGCCGGCGCAATATGACTGAAAAACTTTTAAAAGTGGTGTTAAATATGACTGAAATACTGTTTAAGTATCGCAACCCCATAAAACATAGGAGAACCCTCGAAAATGCGAGAGCCATCGGTTGACGATTCTACTGAGTGCTAAAGTGAAAAATATCTGATAAAGATTTGTTTAGAACCATGACAATGCTGCGATAATAAGCTTTTTAATTGCTATGATTGATTAGCTTTCACACCAGACAGGCAAATAAACATCGGGCGAAATCTTGTCTTGGGCAAAGTAAAACAGCACATGAAAAGGGTAATATTTCTGATGTTCACACGGATTAGCTCAGTCGAAAACAAGCTGTGTTATCGATTTATTAGACATTTGTTTTCGAACCCGTATGACATTTTCTGTCATTTTAAAGTGGTAATTCTTTATTCTCTATCACAAATGGACGGATATACCATTAAAAAGTATGGGTATCTTGAGGGCTGAATTGAATGTTGTTGTTCAGATGATAAAAAACACAGGAGCCATTGGTTGGTGCACAAGCCGCCACGGCGATATAACTAAGTACTGTTTTATCCATACGACTTATCATTCTAAGAAATAGAAGTCTAAGAATAACAAGTCTATTTACTTTAATGGTGTCACTCCGAGTTAACGTCAAGTTTAACTGACAGTTTGCTGGCTACGTCCACTGAGCGCCGGCAAGAAGTTCCGCTTATATAGCAACAAGGCGTTATTGTGTTAAACATCTGTGGTCAGTAACATGTACAAAAAGTTGGTTGGCGACTTAAACGGCGTTACTGTAGCTTGAATAAGCTGTAGTTGGAGTAATAATTGGAGTGATAACTAGGAATTTTTCGTACAGTACGCCGCCTCTCCCGTGTCATTGTACAATTTTCTCACTTTCAACAGAGATCCTTATTATAAACGTTCACACATTCACACTTTTTAGAAGGTTTGAAAGACTGAACCAAAATTGTAAAGAGTCTTCGTTGTTACAATGCAAACATTGACAGCAGAATTCAGGGACGTTGGTCAAAATATGACTTGTAGGTTGGTTACAGCGAACTTTTGACGACGGACGTTTAATAAACATAAAAAGCCCGGCTTGAACATCTTAGTCTCAGATGAGCTTAAGATAATTTTCCAAGACCACTCAGGCAAACACACCTACTATATATAATTCTGGTTTTAACAATAGGTTCATCTGAACTTTGACTTGAAGTTACCATGTATTAGTCATAGTGACGCAGATCATACGATGTGCTTAGAATATAGAGGGCCAAAATTGCCCTAAATCGTTCACCCGAGAATGCTTACTCTACTGTTTATAAAACCAGCCCCTCACCGCCTATATTTTTTTCAGAATCAAAATTTCCTGAACAAGTTTTGAAAAGGGTCACCAAAAGAACATTCCTGCCTAGTTAAGTCCAAATTGCCTCAGTGGTTACGGAGGAGAAGAATTATTCTATGATTTCCCTAAGTCTTAAAAGCCAGGCCCTGCCACGCCCGCGTTTTTCATAAATCAAAATTTCGCGAATAATTTTTGAAAAGAGTCACCCAAGGAACATTTCTGCCAAGTTTTGTCCGAGTTGGTCCTATTGTTTAGGAGTAGAAGACTTCTAAACAATTATTTATGATTTCTCTAAACCTGATAAGCCTTGGCCTGCCACGTCCCTATTTTTGCGAATCAAAAATTCACGGAGAAATTTTGAAAAAGAAACCTTGTGCCAAAAGGAACATTCCTGCAAGATTTGGTTGAAATTCCCCTTGTGGTTAAGGAGAAGATTTTTAAAGAATTATTTGTCAATTTCTCTCAAATCTGATAAGCCTTACCTTCCAAGTCCTCTTTTTCACTAATCAAAATGTCCTGCAGACGTTTTGAAAAGGACCACCAAGGAACATTCTTGGAAAATTTAGTCAAAATATGTCATATGGTTTAGGAGGAGAAGATTTTTAAAGAACTATTTGATGATTTCTCTAAGTCTGATAAGCCTGGCGCTGCCACGCCTTTTATTTTTGACGAATCAAATTTCACGAGCCGGTTTTGGAAAGGGTCACCTAAGGAACATAGCTGCCAGGTTTGGTTGAAATTGGCCCAATGGTTACAGATGAGAAATTTTCTAAAAACATGTTGACGACTTTCGACGGACGACGCACAACGGACAGAGGGTTATCACAAAAGCTCACCTTGAGTACCTTATGCTCAGTAGAGCTAAAAAAATAAAGATCAAGAGTAAAGACATTCGAGCCCAAAGTTATTTCCTACGGAGTGTACGCAACGTTTGCTTGGACAACGAATCGTTGTTTTCCCTGAACGTTTTATGATAAAAGACTTCTACAAGTGCCAAACATTCTGACAATCTAAAAAAACTAAATCAGAATACTACGATACCACGGACAAATTCGTTATTGATCATTGTAACCAAGGGTAGAATGGGTATCTGAAAAAAACAAAAAAACAAAAACAAAAAAAAAAAAAAACACAACAACAACAACAACACCAACAAAACTGTAATGTCTTTTCGCGCAAATTTTGATAGGGAAAATTCGGTTCAAGGGCACAAAGAGCAGACGTCACTCTATACTATCAGTCCTTTGATTTAGTATCGAAATGCTGTGAATCGAGTTTTCAAACTGTCTAAGTTTGAATTTGACTTTTTGAAATATTTTCTAAAGATAATTCCTTTATACACAAACTGACAAAAACTGGTATACAATATAGAATGATGAATAAGTATAACCTGGCGGCAATGATGTGGTGCCTGAGGATAATCGACTGCCGCCTACCTTACCATGTTACATGATAAAACGTGAACGTCCGTTTGTGACTACATTTGTACTTGCTTAAACAGTAGCCAATACTGTTTTTAGCCTGATACTGCGTAAGCTAAAGGCTAAAGTAAAATTCCAACCCAAGCAAGTTAAACTGCACACCTACTCATGCCAGCGAATAATTGTGTTAAGTTATATCGAAATCCATTCATAATTAAAGGATATATACTCTGAAAATGCTTAATTTCAACGTTTGACCTTGAGTAGTAACCTTGACATTGGAGCTATCTGTTGCTTTTTGTTTTTTTTATTGTACATTTATTCATCATAGAGAACAATTGTACCAAGTTATTTTGAAATGCATCTTAAATTGAAGGGGCTATGCGGTTGACAAGGTCAATTTTGACCTTTGACCTTGAACTGAGATTTTTATCTTGGAAATATCCAAAAAACCAGGAAAAGTGCCTCGGGTGCAATACCATAAGGAAGACGCGTTAAGTCTCATAAACTTTGGCTATATGGTTCCGTAGACATCAGGGCGGACGATCGGACGGACAGACTAACTGAAGGATGGAAACGGGATTTATGCTCGCCCTTTGGTAATCATCAAAAGTGCCAATATTACAACTATTGTTTGCTGGATGTTAATTGATTAATGGTGACAAGCATCTGTTCGGAGAGCATAATCCGTTTCTGTTGTCTCTTGTTAGATCCCATAGAATTTAAACATCAAATTGCATGCATGTACTTACCAGATGAAACTTCTTTTAGCTTTACAAATAATGCGATAAAGTGATCATGATATTGATATTTGGTCTCAATTGGAAAAAAAGTAAATCGGCTTGTTTTTTTGGGGTGTGTTTGTGTATTTTTTTTAGCTTATTTTACTACCGTTTACCTACGCAAAAATATAACAGGTGTTCCTTTCATTCTTTTCACCTTCATTCACCATCAAATACAGTGGCGGCGCTGCTTGGGGCTCTGATATTGTGGCTCGTTTTATCAAAATCTTAGTGTTTTCCTGCATATTCAATTCCATTATTTATTTTGTCCATGTTATACCACCAGGTCAAACATTTTCACTGTCCAACAACTTGTGTGATCTTAAACTACTCCTGTTTATACAACTTCATCGGTGCGTAAAATTACAATTATTTAACTAGATTGACGTAGTTAACGTGTTGTTTTTCCTTTGATTTACCAAAAATAATATTTTTATTTAGCAATTGAATCAGATCAAATGGCTTCACTTTGTTTCTCTTATGGTGTCTTTAATGTCGTCATGTGCTATTTTTTTGTTTTTAAATGTACCCTGGATAGCTTATTACAATAACTCGTGCATGCCTTTATCTATTATCTTACATCTAGTTCAGTAACTTGACCGTAAACCTACTTATATGACAACGTTATTGTTGCTGACCTATAAATCAGATATGATCATAGTCCACGCAGATTTCTATCTGATTCGTTTATTTCATTTAACTGAACACTATCACTGACCCGCTTAAAGGTTTTCCCATTAGTTTTACAAACATTATATATTGTTTGGTTGATATCTCGAATTGAACGTCCCCAGAATACATTCTCTTACTCTACAATCGTGACTTACGATATTGCTGTTGCTTAAAAAACACCGTTCATGCAATGCAGACGGTAGGGCAAGCTATGCTGTTCCTTTCTGATTTGGAACATTTTCGTGAAGAATCACAATAAATGATACCTTCTTTGAATTAACATTATTAACATATACAACGTTAAATAATCATTACTTCTTTCAAGATCACATGGAATATTTGTACTAAAAGGTAAAAAGGATTATTCAAGGTTAATTATTTGATAGGAAGATAACTTTCTTTTTTGAAACTCAATATATTGGTTCATGCCCTATTCTGTCTCTTGTTGCAAATATGCAGATAGTTGCAATTTTTCTTCGATTTTCTTGATACTTCTGTTGCTACGAAAAGACATGCACCAAAGCAATGTAGAGCCAATGTGAGTTTTATCACCAAGTCGTACGATCCTGATTCATCTCTAATAGTACCTGTCATGAGAAAAAATAATAAATATTATTCTTTCTCCTACATCATTTTTTTAATTGTTCATATTTGCCACATTTATCTGCATTTGTAACAGTCTTAACAAATATTTCATGCGTTTCAAACAACCATATATGTATATGTGTAATCGTTAATGAATTTGAAAATTGAGACCACAAGAAAAAAGAAACAAAAATAATAACTACGATGATATATTTCTAGATCACGAAGAGTTGATCGGAATATCAATATTATAAAAGCACTCATTTGAGTAGTAAAGCTTTAACTTACCATAAGCCGGAACCATAGCAGCGGACAGAAGTCCTACAACGGAGTTGATTAAACCAAGTCCTACTGACAGGTGTTTACCATCTTCTATAAGTTGTACAACAACAATGAATCCAGCTGTTATAACACCCGATGTTGCTATTTCCGCTAGTCCACATCCGATTAGAAGTAATGACAAATGTGGGAAGATAAGTATAACTATATGTCCGCAACACCCTATTAGGGAAAACAAGATAGGTAGCATCAAGGAATTAACTCCTTTGCATTGTTTTAAAATTCCTGCGAATAAACGGGCAACAAGTCCAGCACAGTTCCCTATTGGAAATGCAAGTAAAGCAGAAGAACTTGACACTGATTTCCATTGGAGGATATCCAGCAATAGAGACTTAAATCCATTTGAAGACGACATAACCAACCCAACTGCAAACAAATTCAAAATGTATGGGGAAGAAAAAAACGAACAATTAGTCCTAAAAGAATCTTTTATTCGTGTTAGAGAAGTCCGTCTCTTTGGCTGCGACATTTCATTTTCTTCGTTGGATTCGTCTATTTTACTAGCGTGAATAATCATATCTGGAGTTTCCTTTTCTAGATATGTCTGCCAACACTTTGTTTGGGCCTTTTCAAGGAAGTGAAATAAAATTGCAACAATGAAACAGTTCAAGTGAATTCCACCTAGTAGTAGAAAAGATCCATTCAGGCCATATAAACCGACGGTGAATCTAAAAATGTACGGCAAAACTATTCCAGATACGTTGATACCTGCATTCTGAATTGCCAAAGCAAGTACTTTCTCTGATCCGTCGAATGCGATTCCGATTGCAACAGAGCTGCTTACAAAAAGTACCGAGATTCCGAAACCTGAAATGAAACGACTTAAAATATAATTCTTCCCCAAACAATGATTTCATTATCATTATTATGTATATGGTAAATTACATTTCACAAATATATGTTAACTACTTGGTCAGACTAAGAATATAATATGATAAGCCAACGAAGAACATATTCTGTGCACGGCATTTTAAGATTGATAGTTTTAATGCAGACATGCTCTCTTTTTTGTCCTATTGGGTTACGGATATGATTAAGGCAAAACATATTTTTCCAGTTAGAACAATAAGAATACAAAAGGTTCTTTTCTGTTACAAATTTATTGTTGGGAATCTTTTTATCTGCATTCGAAATATTTGAGTTATTGAAGTGATAACAGTTTAAGCCCGTCTATTTGTTCGTTTTGCTGTATGTTCGATTTACGTACGTCTATTGTCCTTCAGTCCAAAAAACTTCATCGGAGGGATATCCCAGGAAAAAGTAGCTTTTGCTCGGAATTTCACGTCTCGACAGATTGAATCTTAGCTCAAAACGGTACCTAATACAATAAGAGTTCAATGGCGTGTCCTACAACTTAAGTATAACGCCAGGTGACTATCCTTACATTACAGCTACAGAAACATCTCCTATAAAAACAAGTTGAGTACTTCTATTTTTAGGGACCGTGAAATTATCCGATCATTTTTCAATAGCATTGAGCCAAAATTATGGCCGCTAGAAGGTAAGCAAGAACATTGTCAATCATACCCTTTTCCTGTGTTTCAATCAGATTGTTTTCTATTTGCAAATTATTTCATCTTAGCGATCAAACAACTATTTGGGAACAGCCTCGTTGAGATTGACGTAAAATCGTGGCCTCTAAAATGTCATAAAAGCATTCTTTATAAGTGTTTATTAAATTGAATTATAATGACTTTCGTTCCAAAGAGTGCAAGAAAGATTTTGGTTTTAGGTCACTTTTCCAGCGAAGGTTTTAAGGTTCCGGTTTTCCATTGTGACATGACCATCATTAAGACCAAGTTTCAACATAATTAAATAAAACTTATGGTCACTGGAGATTTCAGTTAATTTGCCATTGTGTTTCCAAAAGTCACGTAGATGGCGGGGAAATAGAAATCGCCAGCTGCTGTCCATAAAGGGTAAGATCTCTCATGATGGGTATGGGGTGCCGTCCTAAATAGTAAAATGCCCTAATGAATCAGCTCGAATCTTAGGCATAGGTTGGGATGCATAACCCGAAAAACAGGGTCGAAGATTGGGAGCCGTGTGGATCTAGGGGTTTTTTGGTCTTGGCTTCGGTTAAGATCTGAACTTAAATGAGCCCGCTTTGGCGATCGACTGTTTTTTTATACCTCGGCATAAACTGTTCAAAATATAACTGTTTGATTTCTGTCCTGCTAAACTAACAGTCAGCAAGTACATCCCCCTTTGTATGAAGTGAGGACTTATTGTATCTTGAAATGCAGTTTTATTAGTATTTTGGTTCTTGCCTATACAGGATAATGGGTAAATTACTTAACGTCGTTTTCCTGATATGCTTGTAAAAGTTTCTGGTTCGAGGGGTTATTGGTCTAACTACTCCATTCGGCTGGAGTACACGTACCATGGTGATGGATAGCCGCTGCCACTGTTTCACGCAGTGAGGGATGAGACTTTATCAACAGAAATGAATTTAGAAGCGTTTAGGTGAAAATGCTATTTGTGTTTATTTACAAACTAGAGGTTATTTTCGCTATCGAGACTTACAGATAGTATCGGAAAAGGAAGTTTTCCTAGAACTGGAAAGCAAATGTAATAACAGTTCGTCGGATAATAACTTTTAAAATCAGTATTTTGGTCATATAGCTTTCACTTCAGTGAATGACTCCAAATATTTAAATGTGTCAGCATTTTCCACAAAACTTACCCTATACAAAATTGGTCTGAGGCATTATGGGAGGAAACAATCTTATCAAGTTCAAAGAAATTTGAGCCACACATGAAGCTTCTACTATTAATACAATAAAGAATCCGTGGCTAGGTGCTCCACTCATCGAGATATTACTGTTAAACTATTAAAAGTGGCGTTAAACCCCTATCAATCGACCACTTAAACCCATGGTTAAGTCCTTACCTGTTATGATCCCTATACAGATATATAGATGTCCGATTGTTGTGGCAAAGAAAGCAGTTATCAAGCCTAACGGAGATAAAGTGGCTCCTATTAGCGTTGCTTTAAACAATCCTAGTCTTCTTACGAGAATACCACTTATAACACCTGAAAAAAATGATATAAAGATTATTCACACGAAGATGTCGGTAACAGGACAACATTTTCAGTGTCCCGAAATAAGACTAAACGTCCGATAAAGGCCCGAAATCTGGCTTAACGCCCGTCTCCGTAGTATTGTTAGGGACTCTGCAAATCTTAACGTCATAATAATATGCAACAAGAGCCATGTCGGACACGGCCATCCCCCGCCGTAAAAGCTTGATATTAAACTGAAGCCAGTTAGATTTAGGCTTCTTGTGCACTACATTTCTTGTCAATGAGTTCGATAATAGCTATTATTCTTTCGGAGATATGCTCTGGACAAAATCTTAGTCTTAAAAACAACAAAGGGCATTAACTCCAAAATTATGCAAGCAAGAGTTGTGGGTCTTGTACACTGCACTTCTCCTCATAGAGATCTATCTACCTATGGGGTTTCAAATTAATAGCTATTGTACTTTCAGAGATGTACTCCGGACAAAATCTTAGTCTTAAAAACAACAAAGGATAATAACTACAAAATTATGCGAGCAAGTGTTGTGGTTTTTTGTGGATTGCACTTAGTCTTAATGAGATCTATGCACCTACGAAGTTTTAAGTTGTTAGCATTTATACTGCAGGAGATATGCCCCTTACAAAATTGAAGTCTTTGAAATAATAAAGAGCAATATCTCCAAATAATTCGAGCATAAGTTGTGATTCTAGTACACTACACTTCTCCTCAATGATATCTATCCACCTATGAAGTTCCAAGTTAATAGCTATTATACTTTCCGAGATATGCTCTGGACAAAATCTAAGTCTTAAAAAACAACAAGGGACAATAACTCCAAAATTATGCAAGGAAGAGTTGTGGATCGTGTGCACTGCACTTACCCTTAACAAGATATCCCAAACTTTGAAGTTTCAAGTTAATAGCTATTGTACTTTCAGAGATATGATCCGGACAAAATCTTAGTCTTAAAAACAACAAAGGGCAATAACTAAAAAATTATGAAAGCAAGAGTTGTGATTCTTGAGCACTGCACCTTTCCTCAACGAGATCTATCCACCTATGAAGTTTCAAGTTGATAGCATTCATAATTTAGGGGATATGCTCCTGACAAGATTAGTGACGGAATGACGGAATGGCGGCCGAAACGGCGGGGGATAATAATTCTATTTTCGCATGTTTTTTTTTGTTTTCTTTTTTTTTTCAATTTTGAAATAGCTTCTCTGAAAGCAAAACGAGACACCGAATCAAATGATAGCCTGAAACAGTCATGTTAGAATACTATAAAGATTGACTAATATCGACTTCCAAAGCTCTGATTAATTTTGCCTCACTTGCTATAACATACCTACTTTTTGTACATTTGATACTTACTTTATTAGACCATTAACGATGCCATGGCGGGTGTAATTTGTTTATGATGCACGTGTTTTGTGCTGTTATGATAATGCTCACAATCGTTTTAGAACATGTTCTATAATGTTTGATTTGTATTGAAATCGATTTAATTATGTTCAAAAATTGAAAATGCAAAAGTATTAATTCACTGTAAGTTTCTTTTTTTTTTCTTCTTTATTTGAAATGTGTTTTTTTTCAGTTTAGTTTGATACCTTATTCAACGAAACTGGTCGTTTATTTGTTTTTTTAATGGCCACTAATCTGCACAAAACAAATGACGTCCAGAAATATTCCGATGGCATCCAGTAATTTTTCTAATGGCATCCGGTAAATATCCGTCAGTAGTAATGAATAGTGGTACAGATTCGTCAGAAGACAAAATGATGCACTGTGTACGAATTTATTTCAATACTAGGTAACCAATGTAAATCTACTTTCGTTTTAATTTAGAGCTATTAAGGAAACAAAATTAGTGCATTTAAAGATTGGTAATTTAAAGACTAATTTTTCTGACACCATTGGGAGAATGTATTAACCGTAGGAAAAATAATTCAGATGGAGAGAAAGACAAACGTACGTATGAACGGACGGACGAAGTTATGGCAATAACGAAATTAAGAAGTTGAAAAATAACTGACGCTGTCCGATTAATATCTTCTACATTTGCAATTCGCACATGTATTCCCTTTGACGTTGGAAATGTTCTCTTGGTTACTCATTATTCTCGTTCAAATTCGACCGTGATTTTTTCCTGAATTGAGTAGCCAATCAATTTATATGTTGTGTTCTTCTGAAGTTCAAAAGCGCGGTTTAGTGAAATCAAAATATCTTACTTGGTTAGAGGTCACTAGTGAAGGTCACATTTGAAAAACTGAACTAGCAGTTTCTTTTATTGTTTTATCCCTTCTACCGAAAATAAATTTCCTGAGTGATATATTAAAAGTACGCCGTCCAAAATATTATCCAAAACATATTTTTGAAAGGATTATAGCGATCAACTTTGAAATTTCACAGGTGGAGTGTTAATGAGGAAAAATGTAGTATACAAGAACTAGTATCCTGACTTACCTACTTTTACCTCACCTGAGCAGGAAGTGCTCGAAATGACCTATTGTGATTTACCCATTATCCGTCGTCCATCCGTCTGTCCGTAAACAATTACAAAAATCATCTACTCCCAATAGTAACCATAAGAATTTACCCAAACCTCACAGATATGTTCCTCAGGCCATGCTTTTTCAAAATACATTTACTTCCAAAGAACTGGAATCAATTTAGAACCCTGCTCGCCATGGCGGCAACAACAACAAATGATAATAATAAAAAGCTTCGCCTTTCAAACCATAAGGGAACAAGTTATGTCTGCTCTAAATTTTTAAATTGTTGTAAATTTCGTTTATGATTCAGCAAACTTTATTTTATAAGTACAATTCTAAATATTTTGTGCATTGGCAATGGAATCATATCAAATGTTTAGCGGAAAAGGGTCACATTGGGATTATTCTGAAAAAGAACGTCGCATAACAATATTTAAGAATGACATCGTTGAATTTATTTTCCACCAGAATCATTGTAATTTACGATTGCTAATTTTCAGGGCGGAACCTAAAAAACCCCCCCCCCCAAAAAAAACAAAACCAAAAACAAAAACAAAAATCTTAGGACTAACACATCTTAATATCAATTCTATCAAACCCCTACTGTTAAAAGTTAGATCACAAAGGCAGAATTCAAAGCTTGCTGACCTCTGAAACAAATTAACTCTAACACACTATTAATATTTAAGTAACTGTCAAATTAATGCAAATGCTTATCTTATGTGCTGGATTGGGAAACAAGAATTGCGCCTGACTAAAAAAGAAATCAAACTATTATCTTTGATTTTTTTCTTTTACCTCTATTATCGACGGGAATTCTACATCAGTCATATCATATCCTGATATCGAGACATATTAGTTTTTTAAAACATTGTGACAATCAAACCATATAGGATCAAAATTCTTCCCTTTACCTTCAGCGTTGACCATAACCTGTAGAGTAGGGCCCTGATGAAAGCGAAGTCCTCGCGGTCTCATTAAGATATGCAAATATGTGAAAGATTTTAGATCGGAACATAGGATTAAGATACCAAAACAAAGGTCAAAATTTTACCTTTTGCTGTGGCCTTGACTTTTAGAGGAGAAGGCTGAGCGAATCACTCATGCTCCCATTAAGATGCACAGCTGAGTAGAATATAAGAGAAAAATAGACACAGGGACGTTAAAATCGTCGAAAAATGAATAATTTTTTCATTGATGAATAGGCATATCTGTGTATACTAAATTTCTGCTTGATACTGTATGTATCTATGCAGTTTGAATTAAGTAAATATAGAAGTTGCAGAGAAAATGAGGAATGTATATGTTGCACCAAAGAGACATAGCTCTGTGTTATATTCATGGACCCGAACAGAAATACATCATCATGAAGGGTGGGGGTTAAAAGCTATAGATGTAATAACTGATAGACCAACTGACAACATTACTACGATATATCCACGAAAGCATTTTTCCGGGGGGTGAAAATATGTTTCTTTAATACAAATTTTAGGCAAGGAATAGTTGCACAGTGTATATTAGAGCATAATGTTAAACGAGGGATAAATTTGATTCAATAACGAGTGAATTACTTCAAAGAATTTTAACGCATAACCCTTTTTATATGTTTTCAAAAAAGACAACCAATTTTAAAAATCAAAAGGACCATGATGGTCCTTTATCGCTCCCCTGAGTATGATGGCTCAAGGCTTTATGAGATAATATACAAAATATGAATGCCCTACACCTAATCCTTTTGGAGAGGAAGATTTTTTTTAAAGATTTTCTCCTTTAATCCTAGGTATAGTGAGATCCAACCACATTGAGCTAATTTCAAGAGCACGGTGATTCTTTGAAGTACTTAAGTAGAGGGTCAATATGCATTAATACATACCAAATATCAATGCTCTAGACCTAATGGTTTAGAATGAGAACATTTCTATGATATCCTTCATTATTCCTTTCTGGGATTGCACAAAAAGTGCTTATTTTCGGAATACAGTAATTCTATGATTTTTTTAGTACAGGGTCAATAGGTATTATTACACACTAAATATCAAAGCCCTTGGCCTTATGGTTTGGGAGAATAAGACTTTTAAAGATTTCCTTCTTTATTTCTATGTCAAATCAGGGATCGGAAAGAAAATAGCTAATTTTCAGAATACAGTTTAATCTATGAAGTATTTTGGTAGATGGTCAATAGATGATGATTTATACAAAATATCAAAGCTCTAGGCCTTATGGTTAGGGAGAAACACATTTTTTAAGATTTCCTTCTTTATTTCTAGGATAAGAATTTTTTTAAAGTGTTCCTTCTGATTTCATGTAAAATCAGTGATTACACAAAAAAGGGCTAATTTTCAGAATACGGTAATTCTTTGAAGTATTATGGAAGAGGGTCAATAGATGATGATGTATATCAAATATCAAAGCTCTAGGCCTTTTGGTTAGGGAGAAACATATTTTTAAAGATTTTCTTCTTTATTTCTAGGTAAAAACAGGGATTGCTCCAGAAAGGGCTAATTTTCAGAATACAGTAATTCTATGAAGTATTTTAGTACAGGTCAATAGGTATTATTACAAACTAAATATTAAAGCCCTTGGCCTAATGGTTTGGGAGAAGAAGATTTTTTCAAATTTTTCCTTCTTTATTTTTATATAAAATCAGGGATCACATAGAAAAGGGCTAATTTTTGAAATACGGTAATTCTATGAATTATTTTGGTAAAGGGTAAATAGATGATAATTTATACAAAATATAAAAGCTCTAGGCCTTATGGTTTGGGAGGAGAAGATTTCTTAACATTTTCTTCTTTATTTTTATGTGAAATCAGGGAACACAAAGAAAATGGCTAATTTTTAGAATACCATCATTCTTTGAAGTGTTTTGGTAGAGGGTCAATAGATGATGATGAATGACAAATATCAATGCTCTAGGCATTATGGCTTGGGAAGTTTTAAAGGTTTTTTTCACTCCGTTGCCATTGCAACCAGAGTTCTTCATGGATTTCAATTCTTTGAAGTTCTTTGATAGAGCATGACCTAAGGATCATTTATGTGAAGTTTTGTTGAAATTCCTTGGTTAGTGTAGGAGGAGACGATTTTTTTGTAATTGTGAACGGACGGACGGACGGACGACGGACGATGACCTATCAAAATAGTTCACCCAATGCACTTCGTGCACAGGTGATCTAAAAATGCATGAAATTTTAGTAATTATAAAAATATCTATACTTATACATTTATCTCTTGTTTATGTTGGACCTGCTTTTACAGGTGTTTTAGAAAAAGATCAGGATTCACGTGTGCAATTTAATTTTTGTCTACATCACCTGTTTGTTGCTATTACGTCAGGTGTTAAAACAAGAAATATGTGAGGTGATACTCACAGAGTCATTCTCATTAAAATCATCTCTACGAAACCACTTCTTTATCTCTCCGTTACGTAGCAGGGATGTAGCAACAGGCTATATGTGGATCTGATTTTAATTAGATTGTCACTGAGTATACCCGACTCTACGCAACAAAGGTAACCCCATGTAATTATAAATATTGTCTTTTTCAATATGAGCTAACTGGAGATGTGCTGATAACCTATATGCAAATCTAGACTTATTAATTTATAAAAGAAAATAAGCAAAATGCGTAGATGTCGGGCAGATCTTAATTTAGTAGTGACAGTATTCGTAATTGACCAACTGCTGGCTAGATGGCGACGTAAAAATCGTAGCTTGAATGAGCTGTTATGACGTTTACGTCGCGAAACCAACAAAAAGCTTAACAAAAATGGCGGACTCCAAAACTCAATTCCGGGCTGAATTGATTATTTGATTGATCAGTTGATTCCTTGATTAACACCCGCGACGGGTCAATTTCTAGGTGCAGGAAACAGGAAGCAGACATCGGATAGACCTGAATTATGCACTGGACGCACAAAACCGTTTAGCTGATGCATTAAAAGAAGTTTAAAGATACAGTGATAAATTGTTGATGAGAAAGTGCGACGGAAAATTCACAGCTTACTTTGTTAAGACCGAAAATAAAGTCAGTTGTAGACAGAAAGCAGTTATCAAAGGGATTGAATTTAGCAATTGACTTATAGGACCTCGATCTGATACACCATACCAAGTTCTTTGATTCGTAGTTGCCGAGAAAATTGCGACAAAAGATTTGTATTTTACTATAGTAAGATTGGAAATTATAATCAATTTGGTCAAGAACATTTTTTTTGCATGTAAGATTTGAATGCGCTAAGCCTAGATGTTTGGGAGAAGAAGATTTCCTTCTTCATATGTTAATCTGTGAACTAGCAACATAAGGCTTATGTTGATATCAAAATAATATTTTGAAATACTTTGGCGGAGGACTATAACAATTCTAAGCATATTGGAGGACTATCATAAGGGGATAGTGTATGCAAAATATGAATAGGTTTATATTTTCTTTATCCTAATGTGAATTTCTGGATGCAGTGTAGGGCTGAGGTTGTGGCTAGATTAATTCACCATCTTGACAAGTTATCTAATTTTACTCTGACGCCCTTATTAAAAGCGTGAACAATTTTCTAATAACATGTAAATGCATTTTGAAATGCTTTGACTATACTTGTTGCCTTGGTTTAACCATTTCACACTTTTGATTATCATAATGTAAACGAATGACGATTAAAACGGTGATTGCCAATAGAAAAAAACAACCAGATAAGATAAATTTGTATGAAATCCCAATAGAATCAACTGGAACTGAATGAGACGATCTATAAAATAGAAGTATCTTGAACTGATACTGGAACATTTGTTGTAGGCCGGAAACATCGCCATCATTGAATACGATATCAGTAAAAGTATGATTGCTACCGCAATTAACAGACTAAGGATTCAAAAATCCCCGGATCTATTGATACTATGTTTTATGTGATGAACGTTGACAAGTTTTATTTGCATGCGGGTCAATGAAACACGTGCATACAAAGAAGAACTTGCTTTTGGCAACGATGAGAAAATGTCAATTAACTCTGAGAAAAGGGTTCGTTCTAAGACAAAAAGAACTGATTTATTGTTTTGGACTGTCAATCTAGAGGTCCCGGGTTCGATCCCCGACGGCGGCACTCATCCTTTCCGACTATTTGTCTCTCACCAATGGGTCGATAATCTTACCTATGTGGGATAGCAGCTTGGGGCCAGGAAAGGATGTAATGGTAGTACTGGTGTGAGAAATACCAGGATGCCATTGTTAGGTGCTCCAGCCGTCGCGATATAACTGAAAGATTGTTGAAAGCGGCGTAAAACCCCATGCGAACTATCAAACTGATACATGTTAAAGATCGAGCTTCTATTTTTATTTTAAATCTAATAATTATTTCTAAGTATCATTATTCTCTTTTTGTTATAGAAATTCATTTAGATGCAATACCAAAGACTAGAATGATTACCTCGGTCGAAAATGAAAAAAGTGTGATTTAAAGTACCTGTGCTTAATGCAACCCCAACAACTATACCCTGAACTGACGCTGTTTTAGAGCGATTTTCAAGAAATTTCTCGAGCATGTCTGTTATAAGGGATCCGAAACAAAACAAGAAACCATAAACAAAAGTTGTAACAAATGTAGAAGATAGAAGTACGATCCACTTCAACCTGAAAAGAAAAAAAAGTATTAAGTCAAATCAATAAAATAGGATGAGGATAAAAAAGTTCGATTTTTACTCGCTAGCCTCTGAGCTACAAATTTTATCGTATTTTACCATACACTTAATGCTTTTTCATTTGATTGAATTGGGTTTAACGCCACTTTTAACGAATTCAAAATGATATTTGCCGCGACCGATGATCGAATCCGAAAGCCAATAATGGGCCCCTACCGATATACGTAGTTACTCTACTTGATTAGTTACTTCCCTTGAATTCTGGGCAATTGTACACTATTTTTATAGAATACCCTTGAAATTCAATGTTTTTCATCCTATGAAAATCATTGAAACTTTTCTACCTCATTCTTGTAATTGTTAAAGTTCCGTGGTGAATTTATTTGAAAGCTAAATCACTTAAAATGACATAATTATCATAAGTTGCCATGATAAGTGTGATCGCCTATTGTCACCTCGTTAGTGAAATAAGCTTATAAACCCCTTTCCTCAGGGTTAAACTTGCAGATGCGTTTATTCCAAAACATTGAGAAATTTCATAAGTCCATATAGATTAAATTATGTTTCTGTTTGTATACATGCTTCTTCCGTACACGTATAAACCGTTGTGCGATATTGACACTGACACGGACCGGGTAAGTACATGTCGATCTAACTTTGAATTGTAAAAGAGTTTTTTGTAAAACATATTACTTAGAACGTAATAATTTGAAAAGGCGCCACCAAGCAGAATATGACTTATTGCATCGCCGTTTACTTTACTATAAAATTGCCAATTACGACTCAAACCCGTAACTACAGCTTTTTAAGCTATACCTAAGAAGTTTATGTCGCCCGCCGGAGAAATGATTCTTCAAGTTTTCGAACCAATTTTAATATCAGCAGATGTATGTAAGTATTTGAGAAAAACTGAGAAATAAAAAAGTGGAAATATAAAAGATGAACCGTAAGAAGTATTACGAAGATCAAACTAAAACAGTCTTTTTGAATGTATTAATCCAATAAGTTGATACCACAAACTTATTACAATATTGAGATATATAATATTAAATGATATAGATGATGCAATATATATATTCTTAAAATTCAAATTTCATTTGTTGTAAAAATACAAAAAATGAAATTATTGAAAATGATCTTAAACATTTATTTTTTCCATTATTTTCTAAAGGAGAAAAGTTTAAAATTGATTTCCCACTACCTCTTACCTTTATAATCCTTTTTAATCCTTTCCAAACTTGTATATTCCTTTGGACTAGAGGGATTTGCAAACGACTTCCTTTGTTACTTGTAATAAGTGGACATCGGGTGAAAGTCAAAGAAAATAGCCAATCATTATGAGATACCACCCGTGGTCTATTACGCAACCAAAGATACCGATCAGAAGCGTGTAAGTTACTTGGATTAAAACAACAGTTTATGCAAGTTTAAAATTAATTTACCATTTAACCAGTTACAGAAAAGGATCTCAGATTGAAAGAGGACACAAACAAAATTTTAATAGCCATGTGTACCGAAAATAATGGACATTTCGAATGTGGAGAAAATCGGTGTAAAAGTACTCTTAGACTAGTGAACCTATCTTATCTTCGCTGCTCTCCGATATTGGTATCGTCAGATATGGACAGGCTCGCCAGTCAAAAGTACTCTTTATCGCAATATTTCTGTTCTTTTGTTGTTGTTTGGTTTCCTTGTTTTAATTTGTCTTTTCAATTTGTTTGTTTGAATGGGGTTTTACGTCGCTTTCAACAATCTTTCAGTTATATCGCGGCGGCTGGAGCACCTAACAATGGAATTCAGGTATTTCTCACACCAGTACTACCATTACATCCTTTCCTAGCCTCCAGCTGCTATCCCACATAGGTCTACGATTATCGACTCATTGGTGAGAGACAAATAGTCGGAAAGGATGAGTGCCGCCGTCGAGGATCGAACCCGGGACCTCTAGATTGACAGTCCGACGCGCTACCAACTGCGCTATGACGGCGGCTTTGTCTTTTCAAGCCAAAGAAGTAAACGCAATGATTTCTTACAAAGGACGTCTTTGCTAATTTTGTTCCGAAAATGGGAAATTAAATGCGAAAACTGGGCGATAATGAAACTGCCTCCTAGGCCGCGAGAGAAAAACGATTAAAACGTGTCAACGTTAATACAAACTACCACAACAATTTCGTATTCTAAGAGTTTTATAAGAATATTCAGCATTTCTCTGTATGAAATTCTGAAAAAATATCCGATTCTACTCAAAATAGGAGCATTTAGACTCAACCCTTATACGCTCTTTATAGCAATTTTAAGCTGAAACTACCCAGTCAAGTCAAGGGAGTTGATTAAATGGCAATTTTCGGGACAACTCCGTATATCGGTAGGGGCCCATTAAGATCCCGGAGTCTTACCTCCTACTCTTTTGCCGCGGCGCTTTGCAAGCCGAAGCCTATCAGGTATGCTTTTCCTACAGAATGCGTTGCGGTAGCCGTCAATAAAGCTATGATAAAATGTGTCTACGTTTGCCCTTTTCCCGTATATATGTATCCTCTGTAACAGTTCACGCTGATCAGTTTCAAGGGGCTCTTGCACAGATTATGAAGAAAAAAATGTACTCTCAATTTTCCAAATGTTTACTGCAATACTTTAGACATGTGTAAGAAGGTAATGATAAAGCTGATTTTGTGATGACAATGACTGTTCTTAGCATAAAAGAAAAGAAGCAGAGATATTTCGCGCTTCGAGACGCTAAGAAAGTCAGCGAAGTACAACCTGAATAGAACCTCAATTCCTTTGGTATATACGTTATCCGTCGATTGCATCGAAAATTGAACCATTTGTAGTTTCGATGACGTATCAATTGAGTCAATTGCTTCCGCTAGCAATACAGTCGTTATCGACATCGTCCGAAGAAAACGACCGCATCATAAATCCAGATGTTTCAAAGTAGGGCATAGTGAATATATCGCACTAAATTAAATTTATAATGAATTTTGTAGATTTAACACGAAGAAAGAAAATTCATCTTGGAAATGACATTGATAACTATTGAAAAAGCAGATAGATTTCTTTTATCAATATTTCATAAAAATCTATACAATAACCACATTAACTAGGGTACAAGGAATTACGCAAGGGAGGTGTCGATGTTTCTGAAACTTACAAAAAAAACTGCAAACGCTAAAACGGAAACTTAATACCTAAATTTGAATCGGATATTGTCTTGGCGGTAATCTGATAGGCTTAACGTGGCTTTTTTAGTTACATAGGAAAGGTTCAGCATTATTTTTAGATATCACAGAATTCGGTTGTCGACACCGCACGACCTCATTTGCATATTCTCCAAGGTCAACGGAAGGTAACAAATTGACAAGCGAAACGACAAACGTTCTAAATCATGTCACAACAAATGGAGTGCACAAATATACGATAAGTGTCAATATTCGTTTTGCCGCTTACACCGGTTTTGGACTGATCTTTAAAGAATTGAAGAGCTGCTTGCAAACATAACTCCTGATGACTTGATGGTGTTGGTTTGAGCAAATTCAAAATGATTGCATGATTACAACAGTATGCACGGCGTGAATTACCCAATATTCTTTGCAAACGTCTCGGTTTTAATCTAAAAATAGCTTAAAAGCCTATCAAGGAAATACCCTGGTTTATTCTGAAACGAACTCTGATTTCGCAAAACTAATTTTCAGAATATTGTATTATAGTATATGAGAGGGAATACGAATATAAGAATAATCAAAATATGTGACATAAAAAACAACAACAACATCGATGACCACCTTTAAGTCGTGTTTTGTAATTTATAATGCCTTGACCATGAACTTATTTCAATACTCATAGTGTGTTATTATTATTTTTTACAAAATGTCTAAAATATGATTAAATCTCGGATTTTGCCATTGAAACACGTTTTTCATAAGGCGATTGTAAAAAGAGTGTTCGCATGCAAAAGCGATTTACATTTATCAAGGAAAGGTCATTTGTCTGAACTTTTGTTAATTGCTAACCTGATTACAAAGTGTTGAACGAATGCTTTTAGGATCACTCAGTCGTCCGCCGTGTCGGGATAATATTTTCTTTAAAGTGGCTTTTGAACAGATTTCATGAAAATTTCATACAGGAAAACTATCTTCTTTTCAAATAGTTATTAGTGTCATTTTAACAAAGTTCTTTCTTCGAGTTGAATCTATATACTAAATACGCTGTACATTATAATGAAATCATAATGCCTGGCAATTGTAATGTCATACTTTGAATCATCGGATTTTAGCGAGTGGGGTCGTTCGTCTTCGGGTAATATCGATATCGACTGAATTTAGCGGAAGTCAATGACGTAATCGATAGTTCGTGGAATCCGAGCATGTTGAAATCGAAAGATTCGTGCTACGTATTTACCCGATGAATTCCCGTTCTATTCGGGTTGTACTTCGTTAACTTATTGGCGTCTTGTAACGCTAAATATTTTTGAATCTTTACTTTCTTCTGTAAGTTATGAATAGTCATTTTCATTACAAACTTCTTTTCCTATTTTGACTAAACCTGGTAGGAATTTTCTTATGTTGACTCTTCGTGATATTATGATTCGCAGAAATTGGAGCCGCGGTATTGTTGGGCTAGAAAGACTTTGAAAACTCATTAAATCATTTTTGAAATTTTGCTTCTTTCTAAACCACTGGTCTAAATTCTAATAAACTTTGCAGCATTTTTCCCTGAATGACCGTTCTCCAATTTTTTTGTGAAATTGAAGAAATATAAGGGTGCCAGGGCAAGCTTGTCAGACCTATGGAAATCATAATATTTTTTCATAAAAGAAATAAAAACAAAACAAACTTGCCATGCATTATCCTTTTCAAACTTGTTCGTTAAATTTTGGTTCATGGAAAAATTTGGCATTGCAGGGGCGACTTAACAGACTGAGATAAATAATGCAACATGTCTTTACAATTCTCTTCCTTCTAAACCGCCAAGTAAATTTCGACCAAACCTGACAGGAATGTACATTGGAAGACCTTTTTCTTTTAAACCGTATTAGTGAATTTGGGCGTGGCAGGGGGTGGGGCTTATCAGACATATAGAGATTATGAACTAATTCTCCAAAACCATCAGGCCATTTCATACCAAGGAGATTAAATGTCTTCTATTTCTGAATAGTCAACTAACTACATATGTAAAACGTATATAGTGTATTGTATGAGAAAAACTATCGAGGCTGGAGGAATCGATAATTGTTTGTTTCGTGAAATCTGAAGTTTTTGACAGAAATATGCATTTCCAGACTTGTGTTACTTTTTATTATTATCAATATATTCATACAAATCAAATAAAATCTGTCTGCAAACATTGTATGGTTTGTTTGTTTGTTTGAATCGGGTTTAACGCTCCTTTTAACAGTATTTCAGTCATATTCTTGTATTTCACACAACAGTACTACTCTACCCCTACATCCTTGCCTCAAGCTAGTCATCTCACATAGGTTTTCGATTATCTACCTTTGCTAGGAGACAAATGTAAAAAAGGATCGAACCCTGGACCTCATGATTGAGAGTCCGACGCGCTGTGACTGCGGCCGAATTTTTTTGTTGGTCTTTGTCTACAATTATATACTCAGGAGATAACGTCGGTATCACCATTGTCTGAAAGAGTCATAACGGTTGTCTGAGCATGTCATATTCTCCGAAGATTGACCTGTCTTCGGGACCGTATCACTTATCCAGATTGGGATAAATATTACAACGTCCATATTATATCGCCAAAAAGTAGCAAGTGGATAATTGCAATAAAAACTACAAGTGGAGAAATCAAACTTAACTGTCACCCCAAATTAATTAGAAAAATGATTATTTAAGATTGCGAAATCATTTATGTCTTACCTGTGCTCCAAGAAGAGGCATCAAGATTTCGAAGCGTGCTTTTCATGAGCGCTGACATTTTGAATATAGGTCGACGGAATCGGCCGAGTTAACACGAATGACACTACCCAGAATGCTCAAATTAGATAGGTCAGTATTTGAAAAATGCCATGGAGTCTTAACAATTATAAATCGGCCAATATTCATTTTCGGTTTATTGTTGGATATCCTTGTGATGATATACTCAGAGTACACAGAGGGGATCAAATTGAAAATTACCACTTTAAAGCATGTCTAAATTTCAGGTAAAACTCACACTTCTGAAAATGTTGCTTATGTGGAAGGCGATTGATTATTATCCTTTTTATCTAATTTTCTTTTTTTTACTGATGTTCGACGTGGAATCTAGTAATGTGGCAATATCTATAGCTCACGTCTATTTTTGAGGCTTTCTCGATACAAGATTTTTATCATACTGTCATTGCCCCTGATATATTGACAAATATTTCAAATTGTAATTATAACTTATTTTGAAAGGCGGAGAAAATATAGCTTTCCTGAAAGATTCACTGTATCTTTTTGCGTGATAGAAGCAAGCTATCTACTGAATAATCTAAGTTAAGAATAAGTCGGTGGGTCGATGGTATGACATAAAGTCTGGAATTTTACTAGGAAAGTGTAACCAAGGGGCATAATTTGTATGAAATTGCTTTTTACCTGCCTTAATATTACTGATTGTACCTTTAATAATAAAATATGCTCCATAATCCATTAAATGCTTGACTGTCGCATCACTTCGGGTTACCTTAAGAAAGACAGCCATGCTACGAAGGTAATCCAACTTCAATGCTTTAAGTCTCTTTTGCTTTTGCGGAGAATGAATCGAATTCGGGTATCCCAGTATGATACAAGTGGGTGCATAAATTAATAACTAAATAAGTCTGATAAAACTAAATAGTAGCATACACACAATCTTCTTAACCCTTCTCATGCTGAGCCCGGAATATTCCTGCTATTGCAGGAGGTACAGACAAAGATCAGCCTGCACATTTGTGCAGTCTGATCTTAGTCTAAACCACCTTCTTGGCATTTTTAAATAGAATTAACAAAAAGTGATCAACCTCAATATCAGGCATTCCAGTGCATTCAGCCCTTTGATTTTTAATACAATTCTGAGTAGGGATTTTATTCAGCATGACAAGGGTTAATTTTCCCAGTAAAATCCCACTAGTATTATACGTTAGCATTAACTCCTTACTTTTGAACTAAGAATTTGGCGGAGATTAATGTTAAATGATTTTGTAGTTTTGGTAATCTAAACGTCGTTACTACAGCTTATTCAAACAGTAGTTAAGACGGTTAGGTCATCAATCAATAATTTTACTTTTTACATGTTACTGGTTATTAAAATTTCAAAATAACGTGGTTTGATATCAAAGTGGGACTTCCTATCGGAGTCAGTGGGCGTGGCTAGAAATTCCCCATTTGAGATAGAAAATAGGTTATTGATACGAATCTTTGAGATGGGTGGATCCTATAAAATTTTATATCATTATAAATACTTTCAGACAGACTATATTATTGATAGCGTCTTAAGAAGACCTAAACGGATATATGATATATTTGAAACACATTAAATGCATATTTAGTTTACTATGGTATATATAGGGAATCATTTCACAATAGCGATAAACATCTTGTATTTGGTGTTGTTTTTTTTATTTTTCACGAGACCGTGGGTCGAGTGGAACATCAACTTTTTCCAGCCTAGCGAGAGGCAAATACAAGATGTTGCATCGCTATCGTAAGTTAGTATTCCTTTTACTATATACTGCAGATTTTTTAAAAATGAATTTAATGAAATACTTCACTTCTGTAGTTCTACAAGTATTTCCCATCTTCTTCACCTTTCTCATTACGTTTACTCGCACTATGACGTCATGTACAAAATGAAAATGACGTTATCTTGAACTATCTTATAAGGAACAAAGATATCATAGTGATTTTGTTCTAACGTGTCCGACTTTTTCTGTATGGAATGCATATATTTTACAAATAAAATTTAGAGGTCGCATTGCACCTGAAGTACTACCTTAGTGACTTTGATAACAAAAGATTGATATTCAGAGACTTTGGTAAACTTTATGCCAGTAAGGGAAAAATGTTTAGCACGGAGTGAGACGTTATGATAAGATATGATAAGATTATCATGACTGCAACTGGAAAAAGTGAAGAAAACTATCGACTTACTTAAGTATGTTTTATTAGCTATTTAGTAGGTTTTATTAGATCTCGCCTTCCAGTTTCGTTTTGTTTTTACTTTTCTACGCTCAACCTTTGTCAGATCGGACAAATAATTCCGTATGATTCTTTGATTATCATGTTCTGAATTGATGCTTTCTTACAAATTTGTAAATAATCTTATATCAATTAAATACATATCTTATTAGTGGAAAAATCGCTGTTCATCTTTCGAAGGGACGGGCCAACTGATATCCGTCAGGAAAGCCTAGATATTAGCGACCTTATCTTAACCCTTTCCTGTTGATTTTTTTTTTCAAATTTTAGACTGGTCGAAAGGTTGCAGACGACAATGAAATTTGGATGCAGCTTGAAATGAAACAATCCTATTTTGTAAAAAAAATATTGCGGGAAAAGGATAAATTGCTTGTTACAAGCAATTTCTCCTTTTTCAACAATATTTTCTCAAGTATAAAATACCGGGTTTGTCAGGAAAAGATTAAAAAAGATAATGGCCAGTTATGTTCAGCAAAAAGTAAAATGGTTGGTTTGCTACCTAAACGTCGTGGCTCTAGCTTGAATAAGCTGTAGTTACGATGTCTGAGTCATCTTTTCTAACAAAAGTGCTTCACATGAATGTCAGCGTTCAAAGTTCACGTCAAGTCTAAATGAATGGTTTGATCGGTCAAAGCACTGGAAGTACTGATGATGGACGTCCGTGTTGGCATAGTAGAGTGATATGTCCGTTGTGGGGTACGAAATTGCAATGTTCATATCGATAAATTTACTTAAGCATAGCGTTTCGCCTAGCCTGGTTTGTTTAATAAGTATATGTAATACAGGATATGTTCTTTTCTAGAGTCCTGACCACGATCACAAGTTCGGGGAAAAAACATTGTTACACACGTCTTTCACCGATGGAATTATGATAAGTAATTTGCATGTTTGGTTTGCTGAGCAGCTACACATGAAATGGCCAAAATTTAGTGTTGCGGTTGCACATGTTACTGGTGTAAAAATGACAGGAAGCCATGGTTGGGTGCACCTATAAACCTCGATTTACTGAAATACTACTGAAAGTTATGTTTAACCAAATTTACTTGATCGCAGTCTAACTAGCTTTCAAGATCAATACCTTTTATTTTACTTTTCCGAGATTATCGTTTTCCGAAGACATTCCATAAATAATCAATATATCATTTTAGAAACTTGGACAACATTATATTAGCAATATTCGTTGAGAGTTTTCACTTGTAAGAAATTTTTGTTTCACAATGTATTCTATCCTTTTGGCCTTATTTTTCAATCTCAAAGCGAATTGAATTGTCAACTAGTCCAAAACGTTATCGTTGTAATGGAGTGAAAAGGCTAATTCAAAATAATAATAAACATCTTTAAATATATGTAACTGTTTAGCTTGTCACGCCCTCGGTGTACAGCTGGTACTCGGATTTATCAAAATAGAAGGCAAATTACTCACTTTGTAATTGAGATACTCCGCGTTATTGAAACCGTGACCACATCTATGCAAAGCTGGTTATTTGTAGGTGTTTGGTATTTAAGAGGAGTCTTTACGCGTTCTACGAATTATATAGAATCCTTGTATTACGGAATTTTCAAAATGTACAGTTGTTTGGGGGAGAGAGGTTTTGAAAAAAAAATGAATAAACAAAAATAAATAGATAAATAAATCGACCTTAACTGGGCACTACATTTCTTCTAACATAGTAACACCCTACTGGATTTTCCAAACTGGGAAACATGGTTGACGTCTACGGAGTCCATCAAAAACGTGAAATTGTTTGTTGGCGACCTACAGCTTGAATTAACTGCAGAAACGACTTTCAAGTCGCAAAACCGACAAAATGTTTCAAAGAAAAAGCGGCCAATCTTGGAGTACAAAGCTCAATTCCGATATGAATTAATGTTTTGATTGGTCGATTTATTCCTTGATTGGTAGCCACGATTGGTCAATTTGACCTCTGCACTTCTACCCGTGCACGATGCATCAAACGTTGGTTTCGTGTGATTTTCGACTTTATACAGGTGCGACACGGCACAACTCACTAATCGCTGGCCCCGACCACTTTCACCGTAGGTCCCGCCGATAGACTCCGATAAGGAAGTCCGATTTAAAACGACACTATTTTGCAAAATACATCCAGTCGCATGTAAAAAAGTAGCATGGTTTGTTGGCGACCTAAACGTCGCACATTTGCGATAAAAATGCGACGAAAGATTTGCGCTTTTCCCTGTAAAGTAAGAACGTTAAGTTTCAAAACAGAAAGTAGATAGTGTGCAGACTTCGGTAGCCGATGGTTGAACCCATAGCCGATGTACCATTCAAAGTTTCAAGTCGCCATGATTCATAGAACAGTATAGGTAGATAGCGTAGATAACCCCGTAAAGGACCCATAACTGATGCAAAAGTCAATGTTTCAATTCTTTTTTACTCAGAGTGGTGAGAAAAGGCGACAAAGGATTTCCGCTTTTCCTGTAATGTATGAAAATAAATTCATAAACAGAAACAAGATATCTAGCGGACATGAATTCGGTAACCGAATTTAAAATCCAACAATGTCAAACTTTACGTTTGAACGATTAGACTTAGGGAGGGAGGGGCTTGAAATGTGCTTCATCTCTGTCCAAACTTAATTCAAAAGGGATCCCACATTTGATAATTTATTTTAATTTCTTTTGCATCGCATTGAAATGTGTCACTTATTGTCTAGTAAACATTGTGCTTGTTTCGCCCATTGATCCACTTCGATATAAACGGTTTTATTTTGAAAATTGATGGCCAGCTACATGCAACAAATCAAAATACTGAAAGTATTGTAAGCTAGCAAAGCATGGTTGAATTTAGAAAACGTTTCCTTTTTGGGTAGAAAACATTGTGGACATTGAAGAAATTGCTTGTACAAGCAATTTCTTCATTGTCCACAATGTTTTCCATAGCCTTTTCCCAAAGCGGAATTGATTGGGAATGGGTTAGATAGCGTGATTTTGACAGAGGTCAATACAATATGAATATAGTTTGCAATATTCCTGAAATACATGAGAACTACTTTTAATGGCGTAGACATTTAATGGGTTTAGTGGTTAAGCCTCCAATGGCAGTTTGCACTCGTTGAACTTTGAGATGACCTCAAAATTTGTCTGTTAACTTAAGCTATCAAAGCTGACGCTTTGCTAGCTAAAAAGTGAAATGATTGGTTTGCGGCCTAACCGTCGTAACATTTGCTTATTCAAGACACAAAACCAGAAAAATGCTTCACGCGAGTGTCGGCCAATGCCGGAATGTAAAGTGTATTTCCGGTCTAAATGAATGATTTGATTTATCGATTGATTCTTTGACTGACAGCCGCGATTGGTAAAATGTGTTAGGTTAAGGACTGTGAGGGACTTGTTATAATCTGACAATTTTTTACGCTAAACGATAGATTTGTACAGTTGAGCCTGTGAAATCCTTAAAATTTGTTTACATGTAAAGGAGAAAGAAATTTGAATGAAAATCCGAAGAAAAGAAAGAAAGAAGGAAAGAAAGGGCCAACGAAAGTAAAAAGATAGACGAAAAAAGAGATTGGGAAAGAGAAAAAATCGGGGGGGGGGGAAGCAAGAAGTTCTCAAAAAACGAGTAAAAAATAGAAAGAAAATAAAACAGCAAACGGGACTTACTTAATTTCCATATTTCTTTTGAAAACGAAGCACTGCATTAAATATTTCAATTTCATTTAGTAATATGATGATAATTTATACAAATTATATCGTTTTACATTTACCTTATTTAAATACCAATGTTTTGTATAATTCACTTTCACGCATAATGTACGAGGCGGCATGCCTTTATTTTCCCGATAGCAGAGCATTTCCCCTACCCTTCTACGTGACTGACCAATCTCTGGCCCTGCCCACTGACTCCCTAGGCCCCGCCCATTAACTCGGATAGGAAGTACCGCTTCGATTTTAAACGGCGTTATTTTGCAAAATTTAGGACCAGTGGCATGTAACAGAAAAGTTAAATGGTGGGTAGGTAACATAAACGTCATAACTATAGCTTGAAAAGCTGTAGCTACGACGTTTAAGACGCCAAACCAACGAAAAAGGTTAACAAAAATGGCTGCTAATGTTGGAGTTGAAAGCTCAGGTCCGGGGTGAATAAATGATTCGATTAGCCGCTTGAATCATTGATTGACGGCCGCGATTGATCAATTTTAAAGCGGACACCTAAATATCGCTTGTATGAACAGACGACTCAATTTATTTTAGATACGCAATTTAGCGGCGATATATAAGATGATTAAAATCTACGATACGACAAAGAATACAGAGCCACGCTTTGAATAGGCTTTAAAATAAGTCCGCTGTCTGAGAGACTATATTATATCGGTAGATCTAGGGCGGTAATCAAGTCTAATGTCCAAGTCTCATGTCGTGTGTATCTAGATCGGACTTTGAAGTATCTGATGGCTAGACACCACCATTAGTTGTGATAGATACCCGTCATAAGTTTCATTTTTATCGTAATGCTTAAACGTCGCTGGCTAGTATTGAAGAAAAACATAAAAAGCCTTAAATAAATGGTTGCAATTCGTCACTGAAAAGTAAAAATGTGGCGGTTATTCATTACAAGTATTTGGATTCTGAAAGATAAGACAGTTTGTAAAACCGTGATTAGCTTTAAAAAAAATGATGGTTAAGTGAATTACGGCATTACGTGCATATGCAATGTGACGATGCCCCTACCGATACACAGAGTCTGTTCGCTTGACTAGTGGCTTTCCTTAAACTCTTGGAAGTTCCGACCCATACATGTATACTATCGATACACAAGAAGATACAAAAATGCCTTTAAAATTCGGCATCTTTCATCTTATAAAAAGTACCTAAGCATTTCTACTACATTTGTGTTATTCTTAAAGTTCGATTGTCAAATTATTTGAAACGTAAAGAGTAATTTATGGAAGCATATCATTAATTTCTAGCCTGAGTTTTCGTAAGTTGGGTAAGTTAACTTGATAAAATTCCAGCTACGCAGAGTTTAATGTGGAAAGATACAACCCAATTAATACAAACCTCTGCCGCATGAAAAGTAGGTCGGATAGGATTACACGACTTCGATAGAATTAATTTATTTGGACGAATTACATTATAACTATTTATCATCACAATAGGAGGTGATGGATAGCAATCAGATACGAGCTGAGGTTTACATCTACCTTTTCATCAAGTATTTTTACCCTGTTAGAATTGGTACTCTCATGTAATCTGACATTTTCCGGCTTTTAATTTCCCCGTTTTCGACCAATGTATTAATCTCCTTGCCAGAAGTCTAAAGTATAGACCCATGGAAGATTACATTGGGCAAATTATACTACTCGGACCCCTTTCCCACCTTGTTTACAATACGACAGACAAGACTTTCCCTATTATTTGTATCCTAAACAATATTTCTGGTGTAGTTTAAGACAGAAACAATTGTTGACGTGGAAAGCTAGATACCATCATTTTTTCTCCTTTTCTTCTTTGTTTTCTTATCCAGAGAAGTACTATTTAGGCGGGTTTGATATATCTCCATTCGATTTCAAATTTCATCCGGGTAATTGATTTAAGCCAGACATTGTATATTTCGGGATAAATTTTCTCAAAAGGTACAACATGAGTTTTTTTTAAGATCAAGATCTACTTTTCCGATGTTCTTTGTTTAGTAAATAGTGTGAAAAACAGCCATTTCTAATTCGACAGAACTTGATAGATCTAGCATTATTCTTGCTAGCTAGGACCAGACTAAAATTTTGTTTTCTGGTAATGGGTTCAAGAATAAATATAGCATGGCGACATTAGCAATATATCAAGGTATGGCACTTATAAACAATTAAAATCCTTACTGGATTCAGAATTATAAAGCTTATAATCGAGAGGTGATTGTTGTAGGTGGATTTGTTAGTGTGTTAAGTGGATTTGTGTGTGTTTGTTGTAGTTGTTTTGTTGTTATTGTTGTAGTGTTTGTGTGTGCGCGCACGTGTGTGTGCGTGTGTGTAAGAGTTTGTGTTGGTTAGAATGCCATGTGGAAAATAATATTTGTACATATATGTCACTAAATACAGATATCAATATTATCATCAATACACTTATGCGTCAATAATCAAAAAGGTAGCAATATTTCAAAATTCTAAAAAAAGACTGACGTAGATTATCGCCGCTTTAAAAAAAAGTATTTGGTCATACAGCGTTGGCTGGTGCACACAGCGACATTTCCTTGCCGTTTCACACAGCAGTTCAATGAAAACATTCGTACGTGGTGAGAAACAAATGACACAAATACTTTTTCAAATGTCGAAAAGAATGTTGTTCGCGCCAGGTTCGAACCTAGACCAAGGATTGAGAGCACAGCACGTCATCGACTGGTTTATACGGTTTGCTCATTATCGAAATATATGATAGAATCCAAATATATTTTATTTTGTTGTTGTCTTCTTCTTTTCAATAGATGTTACAGAAAAAAACATATCTTAAATTTGTAGAAAAAGGTAGAAAAAGGATGTACCCTTACATGATTGTTTGTATCATGTTATTTGCCTTTGACTGGCGTACATTACTTTCAGTGACAGCGGGTATTTGGGCTTTTCATCATTTTGGACGATTATTCGTAAACTTGTGTTGAGTTTTGTTCCTTTCTACACTTAATTTCACACAAGTTATAGAATTTAAACGGGTTTTCATACATTCGCAATCCATATATGATATGTCATCGCAGAATATGATAAAAAAAAACGAATGAATTCCAGAAGGTTTGTTTCTAAATTAAAAAAATCGCCAAATGATGTTTTCGAATATTTCTTACCCCAGTTTTTACACAAGCAAAAAAGTGGGATACCTTTCCAAGCAAATAAAGGGGGGTTTCGTATATCACCTTGCCCCATGCCCAAAAACGGTTATTTCTTTGTTGTCATTTATTTTCTTAAGTAGGTTTCCAAATCATGATATCATCTGGCGATTATTATGAGTTTTAATCAAGTTATTTGCTTTATCTTGTGAATAAACTCACATACAAATAAATGAAGTCACTGGTGACGTTATTTGAGGGCGTCATGGATTCGTCCACCACTAGGTATCCGGTCCTCTTGCTTTTAAAATCAAATGATCAGTATAAAAATGATAACATATGCCCCTGTTTGAATAAGTTAAGACGTTAAATATACCATTACCTGCAGAGTCACCTATCTCCACTTCCTGACATTAAGCCAAATATTCAAATATGCAATTAGTGATGTTGTTTTAACTTTTGCATATTCGACTTTGTTGGACTGATGAGAAGGGCTTTTTGTGGCAATAAACCAAAGGCCACTAGTCAATTATTTTGATGGGTCAAACTTTTAAGCATTATAAGTATTTTCTAGGGATTTTTTAAGCCGAGCTGTAGCACAAAATAAATTTATGTTCTTCATGTTGGATACTGTCCCTCTTGGTTATTGTCACTGTTGAATATCAATAATTTACTAACTGAAAGGCAAATGAACTGTTCCAGGAGGGTAAATTGCTTCTGAAATCCTTTTCACCGAATCGTATTTTTCTTGCTAACGTTTATTAACAACGATTTTTTCGGCGACCTGTATTTTGGTCAAATTCAATGCAAATTTAAATTCTTGACGAAGTTCTTCCGTTCCTTTTAACATCTTTACAGGTTGGTGACGTAATAATTTGGATATCAAAAGTACCGAGTACGCTTGTTTCATCGTTTTAAAATTATAGATGGAAACCAAACGCGATCTACAGGCATGATTCGCCAGACTATTTCTATCTCCCTTTGTATGTCCCGGAATTGTCGAAAGTCAATATGTTTCTTGTTTTGGGATTTTGGTGCACGGTGACAACGTCCATCAGTGTTACCCAGTTTGAAAAATCAAGGAGGTTATAAGAGAAGTAGTGCAAAATTAGGTTCGATATATGACACCCTCCTTTATGCACTATCCCCCGTAACAACTAACCGTCTTCTGGGGGTGTCGCTCATATTGGCATGTGCTACGGTAGCGACGATAAATTAATGGAAATACATAAACATACAGAGAATATTACTGCACAGTAATACAGTATTTTTCAGTTCTTTGATTCTAATAAACGATTTGATTTTAATAGAAACAATAAAAAGAAATAAAGGAAGCACTATAATGATCTGTGATTAAAAAATAAAGTCACAAGTCAAATAAACCATGGTATTAACAGCTGTTTTCTTAATGTAGTTGTGATATTTGATTGTACAGCTACAATTAGAAGAAAAAAATCTTTTTTGCAATTTGGCAAAAGATATGAGTCTATTTTCAATTCTGGGGAATTTTCTGCAGTATTTGTTTTCAACATATTATACTGCCACCTGCCTAATGCCGTTAAGGCGTTTTTACAGTCTTTTATTTTGAAAACCAAAGCCCTATATATTCAAAATCCCCCGCTGCACCGTAAAAATCGGCACATGTCCTCCCCTTCTAGCTGCTTTGAAAATCGGAGTGCCCTTTCAGGACGCTAGCATCCTGTACTTTTACGATCCTAGCCGATGCTCTGATACTACTTACACCGAAGTGCATAGAGTTACGTGTGTTCAAAGATGTTCCTTGGATGTTTAATATTATTAGCCTTTTCAAGCAGAAGGTTTAAAGATATACAGAATCTCTCATTTGTTTTCTTTGAAAGTAATAATTCTCAATGAATCGCTTATCTAATATTGTCCAAGTTTCTTAAACGATATCGTAATCATTTGTGGACTGTAATGGGAAAAGGATCACCCCGAAATGGTTAAAGTGTTGATCTTGAGAGCTAGTTGGACTTGGATTAGGCGAATTTGGTTTAACATCACTTACAGTAATATTTCAGTATTTACGCGGTTGGTATGTGCACCAAACCATGACTTCCTGTCATTTTTACACCAAGACATGTACATGTACAAATGCAACAATAGATTTGAACCACAAGCTGCCTAGCCAAACTTAATAGCCAAATCAATTATCGCGTTTCTATAGGTGAGAGACAAATTACACGTGTGGAAATGATGTTTTTTCTCTTTTTGTTTTTGCAGAAGTAGGGGCCGCCGTCATAGCGCAGTTGGTAGCGCGTCGGACTTTCAATCTAGAGGTCCCGGGTTCGATTCCCGACGGCGGCACTCATCCTTTCCGACTATTTGTCTCTCACCAATGGGTCGATAATCGTAGACCTATGTGGGATAGCAGCTGGAGGCTAGGAAAGGATGTAATGGTAGTACTGGTGTGAGAAATACCAGGATTCCATTGTTAGGTGCTCCAGCCGCCGCGATATAACTGAAAGATTGTTGAAAGCGGCGTAAAATCCCATTCAAACAAAGCAGAAGTAGGGATGACACTAGAGTTGAAACGTCTGTATTTCCTATTAAGCCAACCGGGCATAGACGGGACGTTTTAATAAGATTATATATGTGATAAATGTCATTTTCTACACCAAAATGTCCATATCACTCTACTACGCCAACAGGGACGTCCACCATCAGTACTTTCAGTGCTTTGATTTTTTTGGTTGTAGTTTTTAGCTCACCTGAGCACAACGTGCTCATGGTGAGCTTTTGTGATCGTTGAATGTCTGTCGCCCGTCGTGCCTCGTGCGTCGTCAACATTTGATGTGTTTACACTCTAGAGGCCAAAGTTTTGACCCAATCTTCATGAAACTTGGTCAGAATAATTGTTAGGTCATGTGGATGAACCCTATTTGAAAACACAGGAAAAAGGGCCTTAATGACAATTTCTTTGTTTACACTCTAGAGGCCACAAATATGGCTCTATCTTCATGAAACTTTGCCAGAATTATTATAAGGTCATAGAGATGAACCGCATTGATTATTAGAAGGATCTTTCCAGAAACACAGGAAAAGGGGCCTTAATGACAATTTCTTTGTTTACACTCTAGAGGCCACAATTTTGGCTCAATCTTCATGAAACATGGTCAGAATGATTGTTAGGTCATAAGGATTAACCCTATTTATTAAAGAAAGGTTCTATTGGAAAACAGAGGAAAAGGGGCCTTAATGACAATTTCTTTGTTTACACTCTAGAGGCCACAATTTTGGCCTAATCTTCATGAAACTTAATCAGAATAATAATTTGATCATGAGGATGAACCATATCGAATATGGGACGATTCTATAGGGAAACACAGGAAAAGGGGCCTTAATGACAGTTTCTTTGCTTACACTCTAGAGGCCACAATTTTGGCTCAATCTTCATGAAACACGGTCAGAATGATTGTTAGGTCATAAGGATTAACCCTATTGATTATAGTAAGGTTCTATCGGAAAACACAGGAAAAGGGGCCTTAAAGACAATTTCTTTGTTTAAAGTCTAGAGGCCACAATTTAGGCTCAATCTTCATGAAACTAGGCCAGAAAAATTGATAAGTCATAAGGATGATTGATTATGGGAATGTTCTTTTGGAAAACACAGGTAAAGGGGCCTTAATGACAATTTCTTCATTTACACTCTAGAGACCACAATTTTGGCTCAATTGTCAGGTTACTTGGCCAGAATAATTATTTATTAATTATTTAGTCACAAGGATGAACCCTATTGATTAAAGGAAGGTACTTTTGGAAAACACAGGAAAAGGGGACTTAATGACAATTTCTTTGTAAATGCTCTAGAGGTCATCATTTTGGCTCAATTGTCATGATACTTGGTCAGGATACTTGTTAGGTCATAAAGATGAACTTTATAGATTATGGAAAGGTTCTATAGGATAATACAGGAAAAGGGGCCATAATGACAATTCCTTGTTTACAATATAGAAGTCACAGTTTTGCCTCTATCTTCATGAAACTGATTATAGGTTTTTGTCTCTAATTGCATTTTTTTTAACACCAGCAGTTCAGGTGAGCGATCTGGGACCATCATGGTCCTCTTGTTTTGTTATTGTTGTTGTTGTTGTTTTTTTTTTTGGTTTGTTTTTTTATCAATTGAACACTCCGTAATCCACGTTCTATGTTATTAATCAAAATCTAGTCTCTATTATTCTTTAACACATGACCAAAAACGTTTTCAGAATTATCAACCCTACATCAGAGGAAACATCGTATTTAGATGCTTATTCCACTAAAATAAAATTATCGACCTACAATGTATATCAGAGGAAATAATGTCACATATCGTCGTTCACAAAAGTAGAAGTATTGACCTACATGGTCTCTGTCATAGTAACTATCGCTATCGTTACATACCGTACTTAAAATGATTTAACAACAAAGAAATTGGTGATTTTTATGTTCGAATATATATGGAAGTTCGAAATTGGTCTACTGCGGTTAAAGATAGAAGGACTTGTGGACAACCTAGAGGCCACATTTGATGCTTAATCAACTTGAAAATTAAGAAGAATGGTCGTCTTGATGAAATATCGAACAAGTGCGAATTTGGTCACTGCGGGACAAAAACTAGCTCAGTAGATAAAATCTTAGAAAACCTTTGAAGCAACTTGAAGTCTAGAGAGTAATTTTAATGCCCAATTAACCCAAAGACTGGGTCAGAATGTTTTCCGCAACGAAATCTCGGACAAATATATATTGGATCACTTTGTTATTAACATTGGTAGTATTATGCAATTGATTGATCAGCATTTAAAAGTAATATATCAAGCTTGGGTTTCCTTTGGGTCAGTTGTTTTTAGGTCTTTTTCTTTTTTATCATTATTATTTTGTTTGTTTCTATTTTGTTTTTAAATCAAAATACGTATGTTGGACTTTCGCCGAAATCACAGTTTTCCGAACAATACTACAAGTCCGTAGATATTAGCTTGGTTTTGAGATACTAGTCCACAACGATGAGCTACAGATTAAGTATAACTTCCTTTCAGGGTCGCCAAAATGAAGAATGGGTCAAATTATGGAAAGGCTAGATGATCGCAATTAAGTGAAAAATAGTTCCTTAGACATTTAGGTAAAGGTAAAGAGTTATCCACCTAGTAATACCATTGAAAGTAGTGTATGTTAAAGTGTCCAAACGTCTGTCCATTTAAGAGACAAAGAGAAAATGTTTGTTTTGTTTTATGCGGATTCATAGTGAGTGTGTTTCATTTTTTCGTTTCATACCCCCTTGAAAAAACACAAAAAGTATTTTTTTCATTTCTCATAAGTTAATGACATCAAGCGAATGTTTTTTACAAGTTAAATCTAGATGTAAGGTGGGTGCAGAGTGGAAGGATGGCTTGCTCTACATTCCAACTGTTTTATTATTTTCGGATAATGGCTTATTTACGATGGTCTTTCTGGATTTACAAGTGTCTTTAGATCACCTTTTATTGCTATATAAGAGCGACATATTAACTACTTCAAGTCCCGAACATGAGCTTTTGTAGATAAACAAACTAAGTACATCGTCATTTCGTGCAAATATGAACATATTTTAGTCAATTCGAATCAAGTATTGTAATTCATAAATCTTCAAGGTATATTCTAAAATTGTCATATAGGTAAAGAATATGCTTCGTTAAAAGCTCCTCTTCAGACATTTTGAAGTCATGTAACTTAATTATATTATTCATTTTCATTTCTTTATGTTTGAATCAAATATATTTGTTAACTTGAATGTCTACTTTCTTTACTATTATATATTTAAATATCGATCATGGGTCAAGTAACTTTTATCTACGATTTTTTTATTGTATAATAGTTTACTTTATGTTAAAAGTGTACACGTGTGTACACATTGCGATCTGGACAAAAGTAGAGGAGTCACGTAAGGTGAGTGAAAGTTTCTTGTAAATGATATAAATGAACAATAGCAGGACATACGGATGCCAAGGCTCGGCTGAAATGTGCTTAATAGTGGGTAAAGTTTCCAAGTCGAAAAAAAGGAGCATCATTTATTCAAAAATGTTATTAGAGTTATCCCTCTAGTTAGTATAGATTGCTCTTCTGATGGTGAACATGTATTCTAAGTTGAATGTGTTCAGTTATACCAGACATATAACAAAATGTCGAGTTTTTTTGACGACGAAGACACTCACACAGTCAACGATTTGGTCATGGCAGTACCACGTTTTCACCCCGAAAACAGTCTAGCTAACAAAACACATGATATCAAATACTTACACTCTTGGTGAATATCTAAATGTAGTAGGATGATAAATGTGTCTTTTTACTTTTATTTTTTAAATTTAGAATAGCGATCTATATATCTAGAGTTAAGATTTCCAACGATGGTGTATTTTAAGATTATTTTGAAGTAAAGACTTATGACACCAACAGGTTCAATTTTAAACAATATAATCTTATTAAAGGGTAATAACTTTGAAATTATGAAGTGCTGAGTTAAGGTTCTTGTTCACTTCTCTTTCATGAGATCAACCAACCTATAAAGTTGCAAGATTTTAGCTTGCATACTTTTCGAAGAATATTCCAGTCAAAATCAAGTTTGAAATAAAAAACGAGTAATAACTTCATAAAAATAAGAAGTAGAGATATTGTTCTTATGCACTGCACTTTTCCTACACGAAATCAATCCATCTTGAAATTTTCATAATGCTACCTCGCAAATATTTAAAGTTATGTTCCGGACAAAAAAAAATGTTCGAAAATTAACAAAGGACGAAAACTCAAAAACATAAGAGTTAAGGAGTAGAATTGTGGTTCTTGTACACTGCACTTCACCTTGACGAGATCTTCTACCTGGGAAGTTTCATGCTTCTATCTTGAATACTTTATGAGTTATGCTCTGGACAAAAACTAAGTTCGGAAATTAACAAAGGACAATCTATCGAAAATATGAAGTACAGAGTTAAGGTTCTTGAGTATTTACTTCTCCCACTTGAGATCTATCCGACTGTAGAGACTTTAACAGCATTTGACATTTTTTTTTGAGTTATGCTTAGGAAAAATTTTTTAAAAAAAGGGCAATAACTAAAAAAATCTTAAAACTGGAGTTATGGTCCTTGTGCACTGAACTTCTCCTTCATGGGATCTATCCACCTGTGAAGTTTAAGGATTCTAGTTTTAATACTTCTTGAGTTATACTCTGTTTGAAAATTAACAAAGGGTAATAACTCCAAAGAATTTAAAGAGTAGATATATGGTTCTTGTGTACTTCACTTATCCTTCACGAGATTTATCCATGTGTTAAGTTTCATGATTTTTGCTTGCATACCGTTTGAGTTTTACTTCGGACGAAAATCAAGTTTTAAAATTAACAAAGAGCAATAACTCGAAAATTATGAATGTGCAGACTTATCGTTCTTGTTACACATTGTTGGAAAGCTTGAGAATCTCTGGAAACTCTTAACTCAAAACCTATTGTTAAAGTATTTAGCAAACATCATAACAGATTCAAATTATTTGTTGTTGTTGTTGTGAAAAATATGATAAATGTTTATACGATAAAATGATGACATTTTTTGTCTTTATCATTGTAATTACTTTCACTATTATGACCATTTCAAGAAAGTAATGTTTATAAACATAACCCTTGTCATGCTGAATAAGATCCTTTTTCAAAACAGCATGAAAATCAATGGGCTGAAGCATTGAAAGTACTTTGTCTAGGTTTATATTTAGTCTAAAAATTAAATTCCAAAAGCAACCACGATTTCAAAGGGACAACCAGTTGATGTAGACAAAGATCAGATTTTTGTCTATATTTTCTACAAAAACAGGAATATTCCGGGCTCAGCATGACAAGGGTTTAGACCGCATCATTGATTACAGGGCCGAGTTGTCCGGGTAAAGTTTAAAGGTGAGCCGAATTGACATAGTTGCACGTTTCCAGTCTATTTTAAATGTTAGTTAACGTTAACTATCTACTTTTCAGTGAAGGAATTGGGTTCACAACATCTTAAAAACGAATATAAAAGAAATATTCCTGAACTGATCACAAAATATCACCCAAAATTGTTCATGGTGGACACACTTTTCAATGTTCTATAGACCTTTCTGGTAGTTTCGAGACTGAAAGCTGAAAAATCCTGATGTAAAGATTGATCGAGGTGTTTTGTTTACATATCTATCCTTTTTGTAAGATAAATCTATGCTGGCAAGAAAACCCAGTATATTTTGAAATTTCCAGTTCAATGCCTGATTTTTACGCCCCTGTGATTTTATCATTAACTTAATATTGTAGAAAAAGCAATGTTTTCTTTTTTCCACAATATTTTCTTCCCTACTAAAAGGTAATGGTCATAGTAATCAATTGAGGTCAATGTCAACTTAATGCAAACACTTAATATTTTGCTGTTAAGACAAGTGCCAAACTTAAAATGCCAAGTGCAAACTGAAATACGGGTTCAGTTGTTGGCATTTCTGTGTAACACTCAAGAATATTCTCAGTTTCAAAGGTAAGTTTGATGCTTCCTTTTATGGCTTTTAAGGAACGAAATAACAAAAAGTCAATATTCAGTAAAAATGTTATTACTCATTTGAGTTTAAATATCCTACAGGGAATTCGATTTAGTACATTTTTCCGTAAAAGTAAGATAGTTATTCTTTTTTATAGTTTGTCAGCTCCTCACTTATGTAATTATACCCAGATGGTGTACTGCAAATCGTTGACTTTTTCTATAACTTTGAATCCTCTTTATTACATGAAACATACGCTATCACACAAATTAAGAGGCTTACAGATGAAATTTAATTTTTGACATTTGATATTGTCATACTGACAGCAATGTAAACGCCCATTCTATATATGTAGAATGCCATCAAGTCTGTCCAAGTGATGTAAGCAAAGTAATCGTTCGTTGAAAGATAGAGCAATGTTGTACTCAAAGTATGACAAAGGCATCGTTTTTTTAAAAAAAAAAATGTCTAAATGATATGTTTATAGTTTGCTGTGAGTAAAGCTTTATTTGAGACATTTAATCAAACAGTTTGCAATTTCTCAAATTCATTTAAGAGGCGAAGAGAATTATTTTCATAGAGGTATGAAACGAAAGAACTAATTTCACTGTATGAATACGCGGAAAGAATTACATGAAATAGGGAAACCCGGGTAATTCAATATCGAAAGTCAATCCTGTTGCAAGGGAGACTAGACTAAATAATTGAATCTTGGATGATTTACCTTGTATTCAGGATGAGAAAAACATTACCTATCTGTTGGGATGAAGTTTAATATCATCTGTTAAAGTCAGGGTCACTTTTCAATATTATGTCTTTCAAATTAAAAACTCAAATATGTCTTCAGTTCTTTTTGCTTATTGGCTATTTTGAATTCCGAGAAAAATGTGTATATCTAGATTGCTTAATTGAAAGGGGTTTAACGTCACTTTGAACAGTATTTCTGTCATATCTCAACGGTTGGAGCACCTAGCCATGGATTTCTGGTATTTCTTACACCACTACTACCACAAAATCCTTTTCAGGCCTCCAGCTGCTCATCCCCCTTAGGTTTACGAGTATCTACCCATTGATTGGAGACCAATGTCGGAAAGGCTATTTTCATATCTGTCTTAAACAGTTATACAACTACAATGATTTGCAAATACAAATAATTTGCAAGTATCCGAACTTTATCTATCATCTAGCCTCGGAAAGCGTGTCGTTTCGTTTTGGTCATTTGTATGGCGTTGATGCATCTTAATCAAAATAAATAATTCAATAACTAAAGAATGAACCTGATATTATTATATATCGATATTTAACAAATATAAAGATATATCGAAAATATAAACGTGAAAGTAATTATCTCTGAATCTGTGATCTTACAAAGTTTGACTTTCTAAGTTTTCCCTTCTCTTTCGGATATTAAACCGGTTCGATAAAATAGGCACGTATCGTAGGCAGGATGCATCTACATACTGCTGTATCAAAGGTATGTCGTAAATACCTTCACCGGTGGAATAGTCCTTATTGATCTTATCCCATGACAAAAGGCCTCGCTCTTCAATTGTTCCTGAAAAAGGTGTATTAATTTTAACGTCATGTCTGTAGTATTTTGAGACAAACGTAAATTTCCACTCCATTTTTACAAAAGAATATTAAGATGCTAAAATGCCACAGTTTTCAGAGATAAAATTTGTTCATCTTAAGTGACGAATTATCACGTCTTAACATTGGTTTATTAGGTTTCAAAGAGAAATATATTTTCTGCTATTCATACTGCAAAAACAGAACTTTGATTAAATTTTAGATAATAATTATTGCTTCTTAATTTGTACATTTCATCTTTATATAAAGTATCTTTGTATCTCCTGTGGTTTTTAAAATAAAGTTTTCCGATAAGTAGAATCACTCTTCATTGTTAATGATTTAAAGGTACAGTAAATAATTTTCGATATAAATACTGTAACTTAAAAGTAAAAGTTTCAAATCGTTGAAGTCATAATTTTCCTTTATATCAAACTTTATGGCATATATAAAGATGCGTCCCAAAAGAAAAAATAAAGAGGACTTACTAATTGGTATACAGAAAGACTGTCGATTCGAAACCCATATATACAAGAACCATTTTGTATTAATAAGTGAAAGAACATGACGCATTTTTATACCTGGTATTGTGTTGTCGAGTACAAATCCAACTAGTCCCCCTATAAACATATTCGTTGAACATATTACTGTAAATATCTGGTCAAGCTCGTCTATTCCTTGAAAAAAGAAATATCTGTAAATATATATTAACCAGATGAAACTAAAGTTAAGGTCATATATCAGGTAAATTCCAAGAGATCTTGAAAAAGGAATGTATCTAATACCTGGCTTTATTTTTTTCACCCAGATGTTACTAGAATTAAATGATATATATAACTGAATCTTTAAAGAATCAGGTCATTCAACCATAAAAGTTCTATTGTGTAGCCTGATATTTTTCAACTAGATGAAACTAGAATGAAATCGATATATAATTTAATCTCCAAGAATCAGTCATTCCAATGTAGAAGTTCAAATATCGTATAAATATGAGTACCTGTCTCAATTTTACCATATTTACTCATCCAGTATGGAAAGCCCAGTCCAAACAATAGCGACGTTCCAACAATAAACAATGTTCTTGAAGAGGAAAGATTAACATGCTGTAAATTCGACAGACCGACAGAGACAATCATTCCTAAAGAGAGGCAAAACATAAGTACATTTTTAACGCAGGCCTTATGGTTTGGTTTTTTTTAAACTGAGAAATAGGATCAATAAAGGATATTAACGAAATACGAACAATAGGTTCAATAAAGGATATTAACGAAATACGAACAATTAAAGATATTCGGAAATGTGTTTACATGGCGTTACGGACCACGAGTTTTTTTTTGTTGTTGTTGTTTTTGTTTTTGTTTTTTGTTTGTTTTAGTTTTTTCATTAGCTCTACAATAATTGACTAAATATTTAAAGGGGGCATCGATTTTTATTAAACCTTAATATGAAAATTTCCAGATTGACCAAAAATACTACCAAACGAACATTTAATACCTAAATATGATTCAGATATTGTCTTCATGGTAATCTGATATGCTTAATATGGCTTTTTTTGTTATAAAGGAAAGGTTCCGTGGAAATCCACTTTATTTTTAGAAATCACGGAACTCGGTTATCGACACCGCATGACCTCATTTGCATATGACCAAAATTAAAAAGAGGTTAACAAAGGGACAAGGAAAACAACAACCCTTCTGAAATTATGTCACACAAAAGGGTTGGTGCAAAACTACTCTGTCTTTATCTATAATAACTCTTATGACAGTTTCTGACTGATCTTCATAGAAGTAAAAATCGGCTAGCGAATATGACAAATGATGACGTTATGATGAACTTGGTTTGAGCGAATTCAAACTGAACGCTTGATTCCAACGGTTATACGCATCACGTGAGTGTCCCAATATCCGTTGCAACTGTCTCGGCGTATTCTAACTAGAGGCGCTCGTGCGCCTGTATTGCTCCACAGGCCTGACTGTAGTGATTAAGCAAATCATGTTCACCATGTGTGGCAAATAAATCTTGTCAATGAAATCTTTATATTTCAACCATTCATTGTTTAACAAAAGTCAATTAATTTACCTGGTCAGATGAAAATAGTATTCACATTTATTTTTTAAAAAAATCACTGGATACCATATAATGACATAAGCCACAACCATAAAAGCCATATTTTCAACGAATCAAAATTGATTGATGGAATCTGAAAAAGAGTTACCAGAGGACTATTCCAGTGAAATTTGGTTGAAATCCATCAACTGATTTGTAAGAAAAAGATTTTCAAAGCTTTCACCATTTATGGAAAATAACCCTGACCATTAAAGCCTTGTTTTTCATCCGATCAAAATTCTTTGAAAGAATCTGATAAAGGGTCACCCAATGATCATTCCAGTAAAAATTTGGTTGAAAGCCATCCACTGGTGTCTGAGAACATATTTACACAACATATGAAAAGTAACCCCGCCCATAAAAGCCATGATTTCATCTGATCAATTTTTTTAAGGAATCTGATGACGGGTCACTCATGGATCATTTCTGTGAAATTTAGTTGAATTCTGTTTAGTACTTTCTAAGGAGAAGATTTTAAAATCAAAAGTTTACGGACGGACGCACGACGGACACAACGCATTGACAATAGCTCGTTGGCTTGCAAGCAAAAATACATGCAGACAAATGGACGGGGCAACATAAAATGTATGTTCGCTATGGATGAATTGAAAATCTCTAATGTTGAAATATTGTTATTTGATATTAAACAATTACACATCGCTCATTATTATTTGTTTGCGAGTGAGCGCGGTTATGTAATTAATCCACTGTTTAATTTCACACTTTTTGCCATACACGGTTATGCCGGATGAAACAGTCTTGTAAACTCTACGACTTTCCAACTTTGTTTTTTTATTGCAATTATTATTGCATCTGTATTGTAGCTACATTATGCTATAGATTGTCCATTCCTGAAATGTAGGATCAATTCACATCTAAAATTAATTTCATTTAGATGAAATTTGAATTTATTACAAAGGAAATTTAACATTTCTGTCTTATGGTAGATCCTTTTTCATGCAACATTTGAGAGCGACTTCAGTTCGCATTTAAAGTGCCAAGGGTTTTAGGGGTAGGCTAATGTGGTTTTAATGACTGGTTTTCGATGCCGATCGCGCTACATCCGCACAAGAAAAAAAGTAGTTCATTTAATATAGCAAAATATGACAAAGTAACGTATCATAATTGAATCATCGGAATTACACTGAATTAACTTCATTCACTATATTTGGCATTTTACGATTAAAAAGCGTCATAAATGATTTGCACTAGTGATGTCAGAAAATAGACCCTACACTCACAATCTGTTTTCACTTCAATTACATTTATACGTAAAGCACCGCGAGATTTGAAAAAAGCAACAAGTTCGTTTTGATAAAAAAGTAATAAATCAGTGCTTCTACGTAATCAAAGAACAGGACTGATATTTAAAAGAATTGATTACGCATATCTTAAGGAGCACGTCTTTTTACAATCAGTGGAAACCCGTCTAATGTTTTTTATCTTGTTTAACGCCCCTTAAACACATTTCAGTCATATCGCGATGGCTGGATAACCTAACAATTGGTTCCTGGCATATCCCGCACCAGTACCACAATTACATCCTTTCCTAGCCTTTAGCTGCTATCACAATTAGGTTTTACGATTATCCACACATTGGTGAGAGTCAAATGTCTGAAAGGAGTGTTGTTTAACCAATGCTGAACCATTCTTGTAGTAGCATATATTCAGCCCCAAAATGACATCACACGGGAAGTATGTTTGGAAATGCCAGAAAATTAAATTAACTACGAAATAATTCAAAGACTATATTGCTTCTACAATTCAAAGATACTTCAAACGACAAATTAACTATTACGTCCATCATTTCAAGACAACTCATGCTTCTAAAGCCCTTTCTGTTAAAAAATGTCAACTTCTTCAGCTATTTCAGCAGGATTTAGGTTATTGAATTACAGCTTAAGAACTATGGGGTTGATCTGCCCTTGTTAGATATAAATGAGTACCAATAACCAATTTCTAACAGTTTAGACAAATTATGGCATATTTAGCATGCATTTCGACCAGGAAACCTAGTCTCGGGATCCATCTATATTACCTCCCTTTTGCACAATTGTTTGTTAACTGTATTTCAGTCATGCCATGGCGGCTAGAGCACCTAACCATGTATTCCTGGTATTTCTTACAACAGTACTACCACTACACCCTTTTCGAGCCTCCAGCTGCTCATCTAACTTAAGTTACGATAAACCACCAATTTGGTGGGAGACAGATGTCGGAAAGGATATTTTCCATAACAGGAGATCGAACCCTGGACCTCATGATTGAGAGTCCGACGCGCTACCAACTGCGCTATGGTCTCGACCACAAAAGCCAGGGGCGGTGTTTGTCAGAAAAGCCTGAAAAGCCTTGTCTAGTCTTTCTCCAATTAATCCTTCCCTTCAAAAGAGATATACAATTCACCATCCTCTCAGACTTAAATGACCTTATCTAATAAGGAAGCTGAACACAATATACAAGGTAATACACTGTAAGTTAATGTGGAATATGTTTGTGCTTTCTTTGTTACCAATTCTTTACTCGAGATAAATTTTTTTAGGAATAGTGAATCTTTATTGGTGGTTATTTAACTACTTTTCTAAGTTATAAAGCTTAATTAAATATTCCACGAGAGTGTTAGCTCGAGTTGATTATTTACTGAGCCTTAAAACTCAGAAGTGGTTATATTTTTCCTAATGAACTGTAAGAATTTTGATAATGTATAATTCTATCAGGAGCTTGTTATTATCCATTGAAACACATGCGGTTGTACTTCAGCTAGGTGACATGCAGATTAGTTTTCCCTTATTACATACGCCGTTTATTGATGTAAACAAATCCCTAACTATAGATTGAGTGTGTGATAAATAACTACTGATATTTCATTTTTCGAAAACACTCATAATGATAAGGTTGAATAAGCACCGCGCTTAAAATTTGATATTGAAACATCGAAGTGTTGTTGATGGTATTTACAAAATTTAAATAAAACTTCAATCTTAGAATCTTTTACTGGTCAACCGTCTCACTTATGTTCTAAGTAGTGTTCTAAGTAGAGATGTTCAAGTTTGACAATCAAAATTATCGTTGAAAAACACAACGTTTTCGTTAAAAAAATTCGTCCCATAATTTGAATTAGCTTGGTTTGTAAAACATTTGTTGCCTATGGGCTCTTACCAAATGCTATTAGTAATACTCCCCCAAGTATAGGTTCTGGGAGTGATGATATGAGAGCACTAAATTTAAGTAGACACCCAGCAAGTAACAAGAAAATACCACACACATAGATTATACGTCGGCTTGCTACCTGGATGAATAAAGGAAGATAAATGAATAGATTGAAACAGTTGTTATTACCTATAAACATATTTTTAGCGCTGACCAATATAAAAGTATAGAATGACAAAGACATGTATAGGAAAAAAATGAAACGAAATAAACATTTCATAGAAAATATTACCTTTGTTGATTACTACAACATTTAAAAGATGATTTTCTGATTGATTTCAGCAGATTGTAAAGAGCAATTGCAAAATGTTCAAATACATGGCATGTTAAGGTACTGGAAGAACATGAACTATTCGTGTTTCTATTGAAAAGGAAATTTTTCATAAATCACAGCTTCAGAAATAGCTTTACCATTGAAAGTAAACCACTTTTTTTAAAAAAAAAAAAGTAAAACGACTAATATCAAAATAGCTTAAAAACCATAGCATTCCTTTGTAAGTCCAATCGCTCCTATATTTCCACTATAGGTTGTGGTACCGTTTCCAGATCCCCATGCTCCTGCGAGAAATACTGCACATCCCTCGATGAAAAGCCCTGTATATTTCACGAGAAAAGAGTTCAGTCATGATTAGTGAAAAATACCGATTTTACATTGGAAGACTCTTATGTGTCCCAACAGATTTAAGATTAGGAATTGTAAAACACTGTAAACATTTTGAATATTTTCCTATTACATGGAATATATAAAACTAATGCTATTACTATGCATTCAGATGAGACTTATGTTGACTCCTTTTAATTACCATAAAAAATGACCTACTGATGCAGTTGGTGACATCATATTACAACGGACGATATACCTTTAGAGAATATCATACATAGATGAATTCAAAGTCTTTCATCGATTCAATGCAAAAGCTATTGCCCTGTTTTTATATCTATTATCGTGCATGCTCCTTATACTTTGATACAAGCTTTGTCCCTTAGTAGATAACAGAGACCAAAAAATCTTCCCTGAAACGGTTTCTATCCAAAGGCTTTAAACCAGATTCTCATTAAAAAGGATCTCACCTCTGCAAACCGCATGCGATGGAGGTGGGGGCGCGCCACATAATTTTGCACATGCATAGTAATCCCCGATCGATTCGACCATAGATGCTAGGATACCCGCCATTATCCCAAACACTGCTCCAACACTTACGGTCGGTTTTCCCCATTGACCTATAAAAACGAAATTTCTATTTAAATCATATGGCAAGCTTTAAAAATAATTATTCTCCCGTATCAAAACATGTAGACTTTTACTTGTCTTTCTTTATAAATGATTTACAAATGAACAATAATTTGAGTGAATCATAAACGTAAATTTCGAAACGAGCAATCAAAATCTGTTGAACATATTTCAAATACTTCTTTAATATCAGCGCTTATTAATTGGATTATGACAATGACTCACTACATTCCACTTTCAATATTCTAAAGATATCCGCAAATGCTTATATACCTGGATACGGTATACGAAACCAGCTGGCTTCCTGGATCAGAAATATTCTTTTGTCAGTCCGTGCATCGTAGCCCCATTTTGTAGGATCTTCTGGTAAAATATTTGTCTCAGTCAATACAAGACATATAATCCAGGACACACAAATTGCTAGCAGAACCTATATAGACAACAATATCTCCAAATATAATGGAAGTCATGAAATAAAAAAATATAAAACATGTAAATATTCTATCTATAGATACTTAAAAACGAGACTTCGCCGATGACGAGTTTAATAAATTCGGTATTTTATCGATATACTACTTGTCGTATAACCTGGGTTTTGTGATAAATCCGAAAACTCGAGGTTTATTTTTTTTCTTCATTTATTATATATCGTGAAGCATATAACATCGTTGTAAAACCACGTCAATACGTGTACTATGACGGCATTTTAACGGTATCAAAAAAGCGTCATTCCAAGCATCAGCTCGGTAGTATAGTTATCACATTTGTAAAATATCACCTGTTTAATTAGAAAAAAATATCCAACGAGCCTGAAATACAATTTTCGTTATATATTTATTTCATTATGGCATAATTTCGTAACGCTAATGTTCCTTTTTAACACGTCCTTAAGCTCCACTCTGGTCATTCAAATCCAACATCTATTAAGAATAATTTATTTTGATTTGGTGTAGTGGATAATAAGGTCATTTGAACAGTATTTCAGTTATATCGCAGCAACCTAACGCATATAACGATGGCTTTTGTCAAATGTCCGACAGAGTGTTTGCCGAGAACACACAAATGTCCGACAGAGTGTTTGCCGAGAACATACAAATCTAGGATTGACAAGCCAGCGCATTGTCGACTAAGCTGATCTGGTTCTGCACTTCTTACTTGATAGCTAAGAAATATATAATTAACTTACCGGAAATAGTGCAAAAATAGGCATTTTTGTCTCGAGAGTAATCTTTTTGCCATTTATTGTTTTCTTCATTGTAGCACTACATGCTATGTGTTTTAAGTACTGTGAAAATATCGTGATAAGAGCCATAGTCCTGAAATGTAATAGTTTTATTAAAACAAATATCATGATACAATGTTAAGTTAAATTCTACCATCTTTTGTGAAAAAGTATTATAATTCTATGTTTTGTATGATGTAATATTGAATATACAGTAGTGTCATTTTGAAATGATATAGAAAGAGATTCTTTAGCACTTTTAAAGCAAATATTTTCGCCCGAATATATAAAAAGTGTTAACAACTTAAGAAAACAGTACGCGATATTTTTTACAAACACATTTGGAAGAATTGTCATAATCAAATATTTCCCGACCAACCAAAAAAATGACCATGCTCGAGTACCAATGACTTTTGAACGAATGGAAGCTATTGCACGTTGATAACGCAATATTTCAAAAGATATCAAAGTATATTTTAGATTCTCTAACATATCACATAACAACCTTTTTTCGCTAAAATGTTATTTGTACGGTTTACTTACAAAATAGCAATGTACCAATGTTTACTGGAATAAGATACAGCCACCTCAAAGAGAGCCATTCCTATCAAAGTGATAGTTGGAGCTATTGTCAGAGGTCCAACAAATCGGAGGATAAATCCCAATACACCAGTAATCGGAATCAAGATTTCAAAACAAGATGCTACCATCACAGAGCCTTGTATCTGGTATAAAATAAAATTTATAGTAAATGAGTAAAATGCCAACTAATATGTAATTAACCCATTCCCACACAGTGACGCTTTTTGCCGCCCTTCAAGAAAAGCAATGAGGAAAACATTGTATAAAATGAATAAATTGCTTGAAACAAGCAATTTCTTCATTTTATACAATGTTTTCTACCATGAAAGTTGAAAAAATCTTAAATTTCATAAACTTTAAAATATCGTCTACAACTCCTTCAATTTGGACTAGTCTAAAATGTTTCGTCTGGTAATGGGTTAAATGTCAATCATAGTTCATAATTGTATTTGTCTGGAGGGGAGTCAATGTAGACAGATTTCTAAATGCGTTTGGTCTCTTTCGATTTCTATAGTAGTTTTATAAATAACTTAAACCATCATAGTATGACTCAATATTCCACCACTATACCAAAACAATAACTTAAGTCTATCCATTTCTCACAAGGGTTAAATCATACAAATTAATTCAATGCTATTGTTTTAACTTGATAAAAACGTGAATGGAGATAATTCAGACATCTTTTGAAATTGACTCTATGAGCAGATACATTAGATGAAATTGAAAAAAAAGAAAAAGAAAAAAATATCGAGTCGATTCTACTAACTGAGTCGTTATATCCGAATAATAAAATATAATTGAACGAACACCACGTCTGCTTTCATATTTATACAGATTTACCTCTCGTATTCGAATTTTCCACTCAATATCTTCAGATCCATTTAGATCAGAAATTGTCATATTTATGAGGGTGTTATTTACTGAAATAGAATAACCGAAATATCGACATTTTTGGATGATCCATATTTGATTGGTTGTTGGAAAAGAATTTTCATAATTCATCAATGATATGAAAAAAAGAAAACTTGCGCCTAAAAGTCATATTTCCCTAAGAATTGGAATGATGTTAACGAATACAATATTTTGACTAAAGTGTTGCGACGCACCAGGAAAATTTTTCGGATTTCTAATTACAATCGCCTTGTTTTCCTTCATATTTCAAGTTAAGCAAAAAGAAACTTTTTTTGTAAATGTTTATCATAATATTCCTTCTATTTAAAAAGGATAAGTTGTTTACATAGCTAATAAATCATATGACACACGGCGGTGACATTGCAATGACAAAGATGAAGATTACCACAGGAATTGACTAGACAGACCTAAACCATATGCTTCTGAACAAAAAGACTGCGAAAAAACTTCATACGGGAGTTTTAAAAATAAGTACTAACCATCGATATTCTCTCCTGAAGGACAGTTCCATTTTGACAACGAAAGTATTGCAATAGTTGGGACCACAAATGAAAAAGTTCCTCCTTGTACAATTGGCAACCTACAATTGAATTATACAGATTATGAAATAGTACCGATTGATATTATCCTTATAACTGTCGTTGATTGGGAATCATTAAAATGTTTATACCAATTTGAAATTTGTAATTAGAACTGAATAAAGATTTGGCTTTCTTTCGATAAAAATCGGTTCTTTAATATATTCCCTCATAATGACGCTTTTTGACGCTCACCAAGAAAATCTATTGAGAAAACATTGTGTAAAATGAAGATATTACTTGTAACAAGCTATTTGTCCACAATGTTTTCTACACATCTAAAATTTCATAATTTTTAAATTGTCGTCTGAAACTCCTTTCAATTTGGACCAGTCTTAAATTGTGCCGTATGGTAATGGATTAAAGCGTTGCTATTATTAGAAAATGTTTTTTTCCTTCTTCTACAAGCATAGTTGTTTAGTCGTCCGAAAAAAACTAAAGTTCTAGATGGATCTTGTTACATCACGAGATCTGACTTATAGAATATACCTAACACCAATCGCTGTTTGAAGGATTGTAGCTATTCCCGCAACAAAGGAAATTGTGCTAATCAACAGAACCAGAACACTATGATCTCCCTGTGCACACAAAAATGGAAATAAGACAAATGGAATCGAAACCACTCCACCAAACATCATGAGGAATTGCTGAAACAAAACAAAACATGGTAGTCATTTTTTTCTTTTTCGCTCACGTAATTCTTGATTAGAGAAAAGAAATAAACCTTCCTCCAAAGCTAAAAAGAAAAAAAATAGAAATGTGCCGTCATGGAACTTTGAAACAGTGGTATATATCGGTAAATTAATAGGACATGTGGATTCTACATAAGCTTAGACGTCCATAAATGCTAGACTTAATGAAAAATACAACTACGGTTGTGACGTATACTATCAGCTCGACTCCTTGTTGATCGGCCGTTGGCTATTTTTTGTCATTAACATACCTAATGTACTTAGTCTAGCTATTGTGAAAGCCAAGTACTCGTGCGTAATACGATTGGCGGCGTCATTCGTGCTATCCGCGAGTACGTCAACGATTTCTTCATAGACATTTCCTTAAAAACCACTGACTTGATTTTAACGAAATTTGGCAGAAATCTTTTTAGGGAAGCCCCCCTCCTCTAAAATAGCTTAAAGAACCGACTACTTTGTAAATTCTACTAGGCATGAAAACAAAGTGGCATTTAAAAATCCTAAACAATCGTTACTGAGTGATTTAGATGGACTAGTGCCTTGATATTTGGTAGTGCATAGTCCTCTTCCTAAATCAAAGCACTTGAAGCTTGTTTTACCTTTTCGTCATTTGTTATTCTATTAATGGATAAATTAACGAAATCAATAAGAGCAAAATCTCATAGGAAATGAGAAAAATATGTTATTTTTCAATTATCAATATTACTTTTACATGTTTACTTTAGTGTTTGTTTTCCGTTGCTGTTTAAGATTGTGCACAAATAGATTCAGAAATTCATGTTTTGGTTTAACAGCCGAGTACTAACTCGATGATCACGGTTTAAGTATTGTGAAGGCGTTAAGAGACTTGAACACAGACTATGACATAAATTTACTTTTTAAATTTAGATTCTTTGTGAACTAAAGCGCGCCCGGACAGAAGCAAAACAACACACGAAAAGACTCGGTAAAATCAAGTTGGGGATGTCACTAGTTACCGTAGCTCAATATTTCGGATTTGAATATTTTTAACATTTCCTTACCTTCTATTCAAAATACTTGGTAACCGTCAACTCGGGTTCAAATATAAATGCTTCAGATTTTTTGAGAAGATTTTGTAAGATTTATTCCATACTTTTGTAGCAAAAGCTACCGGAGTTAGGACAGAGTTCAATAATTTGAACATTTTGTAGAACTTCTTCTAAAGAAATATCCTTATAATGTTTCAAAGGCACGCGACGTGACATCGATATACGTAAGATCAAGCTACTACGATGACAATGGCCTGACCTGAAGCTTCTTGTACAGACTAGCTAAACAGTTGCACAAACAGACGGACTCAGCGCTAAGAAATAGAATAAGAGACAAAATTGTCACAAAACCAGGTTTTTCAATGGTTTCATCAAAATCCGTAAAGAAGTGTAGGAGTAGTTGTGCACACTAGAATAATTACAATAAGTCTCGTTTTCGCTTGGTACAGCATTGAATCACAAAATGCTATCAATGTGCACAAGTTCACATAAAGATAAACATTTGGTGTAATTTCATCAAAATCCGTTAAGATTTGACCATAAGTCTAGTCCAAGAGGGACACAAAAATCGTCACTGTAATGGACTTCGGTTCATTTCCCATCTACCTCTCTATTTGGGCTCAGCAAATAGTCCGCTAATACGTCATCAATACCACAAAGGATTTCAATTTAAAACCTGGAGCCTGAATATTTGATGTTTGTATCCGTTAGCATTTCATATGGTTTAAAAAACAAAAGTTGTTCGGTGGTTAAAAGGTAAATTTTCATGTTTAAATGCTCATATAATTTAGCTTGAACCATAATTATCATGTCCTAAACGTTTTTTTTTCTGGAATTAACAACAGAAAAGTTAATTCTTTGGTTTGTCAAGAATCTTTTCATTTAGCCCATCACAGAGGTGTTTGTTGAGAGTAACGAACGGCAATTCTGCTTGGCGATTGAAAAAAGGGTAGAGGCTTTAAGTGACTCTTTACAGTTTAAGAACATTCGTATGGTTTTCATTGGTTCTAAATAGCCATGTCCTAGAAGCACATCGATGTAATGAGCTGCCAGTGGTTATTTCTATCTCATCACACCGAGCTTCGTGTGTTAAAGTAATTGACTTGAAGTTTGGTCTATTCTCTGACCACTCTCCTATCGGAAAGAATGATAACATCATAGCTCAAGATAGTGAATAAGAGATATGATTAAATATGATGTAAATTCCAATCATACAATAAATCTGTGGTAGTTTTTTTTTATATTTTTCAATATTTAATGATTTTGTGCGGTTGTTGCGTCAACGAATGTCAGTCCTGGTAACTTTAGAAGCAAAACTCAAAGCATATAATTCTGAGAAAGTCTCATTAGATAATGGTCGGTCGACCAAAAGTTACAAAAAACATCTTTTTCGTGAATAGAAGCTCACCAAACGATTCCCCTTTTTAATCTTTAACCCACATGATACAGAATGTACTGTGAAATTCCATACATATACAACTCTTGATAAGAAAAAATAACCAGAAAATATATCTTACGTGCTTTTTACCAGAAATCGTGGTCAAATGTGATCTCTACTACTAAGATATTTATTTTTCAAAGACGGCATCAGATTCACCGTTTTGTATTAACATATCTAACGATTAAAAGCTCGTTTTCGTAAAACTACTGGGTTATTGATATTGATCTTAGTTTCGTCGAAACAGACATATTGTGATATCTATTTTATACCGAAGATTTTCACTTAAAAATTGCTATTAAAAAACAATTCATACTTAGACGGGGGTGCTCTATATGCATTTTGTATACATAGCCCCCAAAAGATGTTTTAAGTATACCATTATTTGTCTAAATCTTATCTTATTCTATATTATAGTTTATTTCAATTTGAAGATGAAGATGTCTTGTTCTCATTGAGGTATGAACCTAAAAATTTAATCGCAATTTATAAATACGGGAAGCGGATTCATATATTAGTGTGTTTAAGTGTTTATATTCATACCTAAATGAGAACAATAAGTCTTCTCTTCCTTATTATTTAATTCCATCAAGCACAATAAAGCAAATATTTTACAAAAGTTGAGTAAAATATCATGGATTTATTTTGTGTGCCAGCATACAAAATAGGTGCTTTCTCAAAATTGTGTTCATTGAAATATGAAGAGAAAATTCTAGTCAATGAAAACGCTTGAATCTTGTCATACGAAGCTAAAACTGAATTATTAGGACTGATAAGAACACAAAGACTATTTAACAAGTATTAATCCACCAACCTGCAAACCCAATAGAATACACATGTACCAAGAAGGCACGTCGTCTATTCCACACACTAACTCCTCTGTGTTCTCTTGTTGTGTCTCTTCTTTTTCAGTTTCATCAATGAAAACACTTCCTTCGTTGTCTTCACAGAAATTGCCATCTTTGTTTCGTAGTGACATCTAAAGATACAACTAGTTACTCTTACTTATTGATTACAACGGGATTTAATTGGCACAAATCTTTCATAGAGTAGGCAAAGTCTGTTAAAGAAGTAAGATGTCTGTTAAACTTTTTGCATGACATCGATGTTCATATAAGATGAATCGAATTTTTCCTGACTGGTACACTTTTGATCATACTTACGATCAATAAAGTAATCCCGTTTATAACGAATGCCATTTTTGTATAGTTTGGGCTTTAGGAAAGTGTCGATTTCTTTTAATCAGTATCAAGCAGAGATGTGCATATTCTATTTTGGTTACGGTCCATTGATTTTTGACGGAGTTATGGACCTTTGGTGAAAAATCGTGTCCGCTCAATTTCTCAGCAACCATTGGACGGATTTGATTCAAATTTCACATAAAAACTATAAGTCAGACATGTGCATATCCTATTTTGGTTATGGTCCATTGATATTTGACGGAGTTATGGCCCTTTAATTAAAAAGTGCATTTTTGTTACGGCCCTTTGGCGGATAGCACTTGTATATGGACAAGCGCTGTTCGGGGGTATTAGTCCGCTTTGTTTGGGTGATTGACGGGGCCACGAATTACATTGTGTTTTTATTGTTCACGAGATGAAAGATAAATCGATCTTACAAGTAAAACAAATACTTATTCTATTTTTCTAATGCAAAAAATGTGATCTTTTAAGGGAAAGATTTCTAAAAGTGCGTCATTTCGCACGCGAATAACATGGCAACCCGATAGCATCGATGACTTTGTTCCCGCGTAAATTACGTTCAGGAGCGCGCAATGTACGAAAGCAAGGTTTAGTCTTCCAAAACAGTGAGTTTATTGTTTTGATACTTTCGCTGTTTTTTTTTTTTTTTTCTTTTTTTTCCGAGGAAATTATCGAGTGATAATCTACGGAGAAATCTCAATAAAAGCATTAGAGAATACGTATATGTCTTTCAGTTTCTTTCATATTTTGGTAAGGGCCTAGGTTGAAAGATCTTTGCCTGTAAAACAGATCGGATAAAGAAATAATTACTTTCAACATTACATTTTTCCCCAATAATTGTTTAAAATAAACTCTGATTAATTTAGAAAAAATACTTTTAGAAATGTTTTTGCCCTTTTTCTTTTCTTGAATACTTACTATGTATAAAAGGTGACTAGAACAGTTATCGATCTGTTTAAGATGTAATAAACATAAGAATACTCACGATTTGTGTCTTTTTGAAATTATTTGTGGAATTTTTATTTAAGTTTTGTGTATATGGTATATGATGTAAGCGTTTTGATTGGCTGGTGTGTGTGTGTGTTTTCATACTTCTTTAAACAAAATTTTGCGTACTCAACTATTATTTATTGCACACAAAGTAGATCCATAAAATTGTATTCAAAACTCGTCAAATATTTGCTTCGTTTTCCTTAGGGGCGATAGATAATAAGGAATGGAGATTATATTTTCGTTTTCATTGAGGTATGAACCAAAAAGTTTAATCAAACTAATTTATGAATCAGCTTTGCGTATTCCTACAGTTTGATTAAGTATTTAGGTTGATACCCCAATGAACCCCCCCCCCCCCAAAAAAAAAAAAGATCTCTTCAAATCTTTAAAAATAGTGAACAAATTCTTTAACCAAATCAAGAGCCGGATATGTTGGAATGTGGTGAAATGTCCTGTATATAGGGCTGGGATAAGTTACATAGCAAATGTGTCATGTTACTTTGTAATTGACACTTTATAAATGTGACAGGTCAAACAAATGGAATGATTTGAAAAAGCATCTAGCGTTTTTTCAATCTGCTAAATATTTCCTAAATACAGGGCTATCACCCTCAGGTGATGTCATGCAGGAGTTTTTTTTTTCATATCTCATAGAAAGAATTATTGATTTCCTCTACTTTTATTTAGACAAGAAAAAATCACGAAATGTGTATTTGAAAATACATACATATTTCAGATTCACATTTTCTAATTTTCTAACTCGATAAACAAATATACTAGAAAATATATATTGCAATAAAATCGCGTAAACATACTCCCACATGATTACCCATTCCCAGACGACAAAGTTTAGACGGGCCAAATTTAACAAAAATGCAGATAACATATCGCTAAAATTGCTCTAAACTTAGAAAATAAGTGTCAAATGGGGTAGAAAATTTAAGGACAGGAGAAATTGCTTGAACAACCAAATTCTCCTTTTCCCACAAAGTTTTCAATGATATTTCTTCGGGGTGTGAGAAAGCTAGTATGGTAAAGGTAAATTAAGCAAATGGTGCTTGAAGTTGTCACTTATTATATAACACTTCGCTTACAAATTGTTTATTACAAGAGTAAGCACCAATAATTACTTGTATAATATGACCTACGGCCCGGGATTGAAAACAATAGTTTGGATATTCCTCCTGCGTAATTGACCAATCGCGCCTGTCAATCAAAAAATATATCGACCAATCAAATCATTCATTCAGCACGGAATATTAAAATTTAAACTCCGACATTGGCCGCCAGGTCTGTTAACCGTTTTTGTTGGGTTTGCAACTTAAACGTCGACACTACAGCTTTTTCAAGCTGGAGTTACGACGTTCACGTCGCAAACCAACTATTCTACCTTTTTGTTGCATGCTACTTGCCATAAATCTTGCAAAATAACGCCGTTTAAAATCGATGCGGTAATTCCTGTCAGAGTCAGTGGATGTTGCGAATGACGTAGGTTGGCAGGGCCTTTAGTGCATTTTGCCCCGCCCATTAACCCAAACAGGAAATTCCGATTCGATTTTTAATGGCGTTATTTCGAAACAAAAAATAAATAAAAAAAACTATGACCAATAGCATGTTTCAAATGAGTAGAGTGGCTGGTTGGCAACCTTAACGTCGAAACTAAAGCTTGAATATGCTGTAGTTACGACTTTTAAGTCGCCAAACCAACAAAAATGATTCACCAAAAATGGTGCGTTAGCACTGGACCAAATGCGCAGCCCCTTTATAAATACAAACATAAAGCTTTTCCTATCTACGTCCAGTTTTAAAAGATCTAACGTTATGTTGTCGTCGCAAACTGATCACCTAGTTAACATTGTAAAGCCAGATGAAGATGATCGCATTTCCATTTAATAATAATAAATACTTATTATTCGACTGCCATTTCCAAAGACATTCCATGTTCGCTGGACCACCCTTGCATGTTCTACCTATAAACATATAAAATTTACTATCTTTCCAAATATGTGAGATTAAAAAAAATGAAGGAAGGAAAGATTCTGTAGCAAAACTCTTATACTAGTTTTGGATTTAAATTTATCTCTACTGTTAGAGTCAATCCCCTTAAAATACTTGTTTTGGATTTAAATTTATCTCTACTGTTAAAGTCAACCCCCTTAAAATACTAGTTTGGATTTAAATTTAGCTCTACTGTTGAAGTAAACCCCCTTAAAAGAATTAGCTTTAGAAGAGTTGGATATTCCCCCACTTTTTTGGTGATTTCGCGAACGAAAGTTGTAGTAGAGATTGAAAATACAAGTCTTTTTTACGTTTAACTCTTCTCCACTCGGGTCGCTATATATCTGACTTTTGATTATGCGCCTTAAAAAATCTATCGAGGTGTGTTAAATGGTAATGAGATTTTTTCATTGTCCATGTTATATGATGTTTGAATTACCCAAATAAACTATTAGCAATATTTTTCCAATGTATCCAATTGTGACGTCAGAATTGGTTACAGGACTTAATATCTATGCCTTCAAGGTAAATATCCCGAAGGAGAACAAGCAGTAGACGTCTGTAAAATTCGGCTAGAATAAGAAAGAAACTAACATTAGCATTTCTTACAAGTAAACAATTATTTTTCAAGTGCATGCAGTAGTTTTTATTGAATGCAGAATTCTAGTTTAAGGTTGTCATCGTCAAATAAGGTCCGATTTCTAAGTAAAGGCGATATTTAATGAACGAAATTCACAGTACCCTTGTTATATACAGTGTATATATACTTTTTTTCATTGTATCAGCTTATGTAAAATTTAATAAGTATCTCATGTTTGGTTGTTTACAGGAAACAGAGGAAAGCGTTCGTAGATAATCAGATCGTTATACATTCCACTGTTAAGTCACTTTGCGATGAATTCCGATACTTTTTGGGGGTGGGGATGGGGGATTAATAGGTGCAACTTTTACCTTAGTGTCTATCGACGATCTATGTTTTATTCCACCCTCAGCAACATTTTCATGATAGGAAGTATGGTAGACTTAAGCAACTAGACCTGTATCGATAAAACAAAGATGCTTCCAACGATTTCAAGTGACGGCCTATAGAGAATGTTATTCAAGTGGATAGAATTTAGTTAATTTTGTTTTCGAGCGAAGAATCCCTACCTCATAAATCATTTTTCTAAGCACCGCTTGGTTTTAAAAGAAGCTAAAAGTCACCGATCACCACTCGTACAATTAAATTTTCGTCCACCTATCCCAGGTTGAAGTACACAGTCTCTCTCTCTTGTCACTGCGACGAACTTGTAAGCTGCTAAGAACTGTAATGCTGCCGAATGTTTATCGCCGTATAAAATGATTTAAACAGATGTCAAATTGAAACTGACTCCAAAATTCTAAAATACTATCCTTTGTTTACGTGACTATAACATTTTTTATCTTCAATGTAATGTTTTGCATATTACACCGACTTCAAAACTATCAAATTCCAAAATACTTATACGGTTTCTTTTAAAATAACGTAGGTAACTTTCTCTACCTGCTCAAACGGTGTCAAATACCCTCGATTTTTTCTCTCTCTGACACCTTGTGTTCATGTCACGGAACACAAACTATCTTCTTTCCATTTTTTGAGTCTACATTTTTGATATGATCAAAATGAACCAAATGAAATCACGTTAAACCGTTACCAGACGCAAAATTTTAGACTGGTCCATAATGGAAAGAGTTGAAGACGACAAGATAAAGTTTATGATTTTTTTCTTTCACATTTCTGAGTTGAAAACATAGTGTAAAATGAAGAAATTGCTTGTTGTAAGCAATTTCTTCATTTTCACAATCTTTTCCAAATTGTTTTTCTTAAATGACGTCAAATTGCGTTATTGTGTGGAAATGGGTTATCTTTGTTAATAAGAACAAATCTAAATGTCTGACGTGTTTCGTCAACAAGCTGCACAACCAGAACTTCAATAGTAATCAAACCTGATACGACTATTCCAGCTTGCTTGTTCGAGGGCACATCCGGATAGGATAAGTGGTTAAATAAGGGGAGATATGTATGTACATCTGACATATGAAACTGCACAGAGAAAATTTTAGATAGCTTAATCTAGCTATCATCAAAACGAAGAGAGTAAAAGATAACTACGCTTAGATATTATTCTAAAGATTTTATCAGGCTCATTTCAACAGCCAGCCAGCATTTAATTGATTTCAGGTCAACATAAAGAAGACAAATGAAACAGTTTGGACATCTCTCCCTCCCTCTCTCTCTCCCTCTCTTTCTTTCTCCCCATCTGTCTTTCACTCATTCATTCACTCACCGACTAACTCACTCTCTCACTCACTTAGTCGATCACCCATTCACTCATTCACTCACTAACTCACTCATCCTCTAACTCATTCACTCATCATTCACTCAATACTCACTCATTCCTCACTTAATCACTCATTCATTCACTCACTCACTCATCACTAACTAACTCACTCGCTCTCTCACTCACTCACTCACTCACTCATTCACTCACTCACTCACTCACTCACTCACTCACTCAGCAACTCCTTCATCACTCACTAACTCTCTCACTCACTCATCACTCACTCATCACTCGCTCAATCATCACTCATCGCTCTCTCACTCACTCATCACCCACTAACTCACTCACTCACTCATCTTCCACTCACTCACTCATCACTCACTCACTCACTCACTCAATGGATACCTAATCACTCACACACTAACACACACATTACCCTCTCACTTATCACTAAGTCACCAACTCACTCATCACCAACTGAATCACTTATCACTCACTCACTCTTCATCCACTAACTCACTCACTCACCCATCACCTACTTACACACTCACGCACTCATATAATGACTCACTCATTACTCACTCACTTATCACTCACTCACTCACTCATAACCCACCAAAAACACATCACTCACCAATCACTAACCCGCTCTCTCACTCATTCACTAACTCATCACTCACTCACTCATCACTCAATCACTCACTAATCATCCACTCATTCATTCATCACTAACTCGCTCACTCACTCACTCATCTCTCACTCACGCACTCTCACTCACTCACTCATTACTCTCTTTCTCACTCATTCACTCACTCACTCGCTCTCTCACTCACCCACCCACCCACCCACTCATCACTCACTAACCCCCTCACTCAGTCACTTATCACTCACTCATCACTCATCACTTAATCACCTACTCACTTACTCACTTACTCACTCGCTCTCTCACTAACTCACTACTTACGCCATCACTCACTCTCTCACTCTCTCACTCACTCACTCAATCAATCAATTTATCAATCACTCTCTCCTAAAGTCTCTTTTTAAACAGAAGATGCATTGCCATTATAAAGATAACGTCGGACAAATAATGTATGTTTATTTTAAACAATACCCGATAAGGTCATATTCACTGAATAGTTAGTTGTTTCCAAATTCAAAGATTTAAAATTGTTGACTTTATTTCGTTATAAAAATTAAGAATAATTTCAAGCAACAATACTGATAAAAACCATCTTTTGTTTTACTCATTTACCTATTTAAACCTTTCCTGTACAGTCCCTAGATTTTACGTCCATACGATTTCAAACTGAAGTAAATATTGCGAAAAAAGAAGAAATTGAAAACAAGCAATATTTTCTAATACCACAATAGTTTTTACCGCACAGGATGATTTCGTATCAATGTGCATTCACTTTTTATTGTAGCCTGCATTGCCATTCAAATAAGGCCAGTCTCTAAGGTTTACCAGACTTTCATTTACGCGAAATTTAGGTTATACTTCAGGATGCTGATTTTTATCTCGGCGGGAAAAGCGAAAAGATCATTTTGAAAAATTTCCTTGCAAAAGATTGATTGATATCTGACCCTGAATATATCTGCACACTTTCAATGAAACCCGACGATTCCCTTGAAGATCCAAGCCTACCATTTATTTTTTTACAAATTGACAAACATGAAGCTGCCGGCTAATATGATGGCGACGTTACTAGTTAAAAGCTTTCTTACTTTACAAGTAATGATAAAAACAAAACTGAGAACCTTAGAAACTGGAAATTGTCGCAAAGCGGACTAATACCCCCCCACCCCCGCCAACAGCGCGTGTCCATAAACAAGTGCTATCTGCCAAAGGGCCGTAACAAAAATGGACTTTTTAAATAAATCAGTCAAAAATAAATGGACCATAACCAAAATAGGATATGCCCAGTCTGACTTATACCGAGTTTTGTGAAATTAGAATCAAATCCGTCTTATGAATCTAGCTTTTTATAGACAATATCTTCAAAAATAGAAAGTCAAAAGTTTATTGGTTACACTTCAATGAACTGGTAATTGCTGAGGCCCATGTAGCATTACTATCTGTTCCAAAAATCGCATAATGATGTCAATATCAGGATTTCGTATCGGGATACAAGCTTGGTGAAGACGGCCCTGAATAATCGAGACGCGGTTAGGACGGGTGTTGGCATCCATAAATGTTGAACCTCTATGGTGTCCATGAATGTGAAACCGCTATGGCGTCCATGAATGTGAAACCTCTATGGTGTCCATGAATGTGAAACTTCTTTGGTATCCATGAATGTGAAACCTCTATGGTGTCCATGAATGTAAAACCTCTATGGCGTCCATGAATGTGAAACCTCTATGGTGTCGAAGAATGTGAAACCTCTTTGGTGTCCATGAATTTGAGACATCTATGGTGCTGAAAGCTTGAACAACGCAAGACTAGTTACCTGGTCAATGTATACTAACGTTGATCACTTAAATTTTCACCAATGATAACAAGCTCCGTTTTAAAGTTCTGTGGAATGCCGGTCCATACCATTTTATTTCCACTATCGATTGATGGGATCCCGTTTAATGACATTGGCGTCTCCGTATCGTTTATTTGTTATTCTTCAAACTAGGGGCTCTTAAGTTTCCGTATGATAATTGATAGCTGCTCTCATCAGTGAACAACACAAAAACATAGTTGGAGTGTTCATCCATTGTTGGAGTGTTCATCTTTGGTATGCAAGTTGCCCCGGTTGGCCTTCTATTCGATGACGTCCGGGTAGCGAATTTAGTGGTGTTCTAGAATGTTGCCTTAAACGAACAGCCTTCATAGACACTATTCTGAAACACTTTAGAGAACGCAGTATTGCTTGAGCACACAGGGTACGCAAACGTAACGCCATAAGTCCAATGCCGTCGCGATTCGTTGTGTAGCTTTTTCGTCGTCTACCAGGCCTTTCTTTTTTTTTTGGGGGGGGGGGAGGGGATTTTATCGGCTGCTTTGCACGACAAATTGTGAATAACTAAAGAAAATGAGGATTGTACGGATATCTGTTTCGACGTTGATATCAAACACGTACACGACCAACAGCACTAATTCCAACGCAAAGATAAACATCACTGTTGAAAAACTTATCCTATTTTTCAATTGTTGAAGAATAAAATTTAATTGTTAGTTTCGTCTATCAAAAACAAACGTTCTGATTGGCCGAAAATCATACCTCCATGGACAAAATTTTGAGCACGCAGCAATTCTGTCTCTTTGCGCACAAAGTAGTTTCATAAAAATGTATCAATTGTTTTTTTAATTATTTGCTTTTATCGCTTGATGTCGTTGAATTATAAGAAATGAAGAGAATATTTTTTGTTTTCATGTGATTAGTTTTTTCGTTTTCATACCTCCATGAAAACAAAAAATATCCTCTTCATCTCTTAATAATATTTCAAAAATAACCTGTTATCCTCCAGATACACCAATATCATGACTTAAACAATCTTCATAGATGTCCATGAGATAATAGTCAATGCCTTATATCAAAGTTTTAGGCATTCTCGGTCGTGATTAAAGCAATTTCAAAGAGATTCGTGAGATAATGATCGGTTTCAAATACAAGTTGCTAGATCGTCAAAATAATATTTTCAACGATTTATTTCAACTCTATTGTTTGCAAAAGCTTTCATTTCTACATCAATTTTAAAAGGAGAACATTCCTAACAAATTTGGTTGGAATTGGCACAGCAGTTTTGGTTGATTTATTGATTGATTGATCTATTGCTTTGATTGATTTATTGAACGATATTGATCCACTTTTATCAGTATTTCAGTCATAACGCTGAGGTTGGAGCACCTAACCGTAGATTCCTGATATTTCTACCACCAGTACTTACACAATTTCTTTTCCGAGCCTCCAGCTGTTCATCACACTTAGGTTTACGGTTATCAACCCATTGGTGGGAGACAAATGTCGTGGTCTCAGATCGAGCCCTGGATACAGATTTTTACAGATTTCCTTCTTTATTTCTATTTAGGCCTAACAACCTGGGCTCCGCCTCTGAGAACCTAAGGGTCTTTATTTTAGTAATTCACATTGAGGTTCATGGCGCCATATCAAGGTTTTGTTTTTCTTTTGCCAGGAGATTTTCAAAGATTTTTTTTTTCAAATTTCAACTTTTGTTGCTTTTCATGGATTTAATTTCTTTTACTACTTCTCGGGATATCAGCTATGAACTAATCCTACCAAATTCGACTGAAATAGGCCCAGAGTTTATAGAGTTTTCGTTGTAAAAGTAGACAAACGCAGGAACGTTACTGTCAAATCAGGTTGAAATTTGCCAAGTAATTTGGAAGCAGAAGATGTTATAGATTGTTGACGGACAAGGGACGACGCATCACGTACACAACGGACGGACGCCTATCCTCATGAGTGAAGCGATATCGAAAGCATCATTTTCGCCATTGATACGACAAGATGACGGAAACCGGGCATACGGAGATCAGAATTGTTCACACGAGCAGTTTGTCCTCAAGTGAGGTATAAATCAACGCTTAACAATTGCACGTACATTCTCTGATTTTTACGTCCCAGTGGTATTATAATTGAGAAAACATTGTGGAAAAAAGAATAAATTGCTTGCAGCGCAATTTCTTATTTTCCACAATTTTCTACCATAAAAGATGGTTAGTTTTTGAATTGTTTAAAGTCGACTGCTTCCCCTTTCTAAAAAATGAAAAACACTAAAGGGTTAAGAAAGGTGCTGAAATAGGGTCTTCTTTTAAACTATACTTCTTTGTGTAACGGTGCGTCCATGAAGCTTCATATTGATTATATTTGAGTTGCTTGACTCCGTTAGCAAACATGCTTTTGTTGTTAATGCACTCAATTATAAGGTCATATCCCTCGAACTTTGATTTTCCGGTTTGTGCCGCCTTCGGTTAGTTTCTGGTTTTCGTCGTGTCTCCGGCCGCGGCTCTTGTGTCTTTTACTGTGCAATCTATATGCTTAATATTTGTTTGGTTGTTTCTAATCCTGGTCGAACTGTACAACTCTGTGATTTTGATGTGGGGTCTTTTGGTGTAAAAAACAGGGTTACTATATCAAAACTTAGATAAACCTTGTCTGCCGTCTAGAATCTTCATTTTTTCCAAAAATGTCTCGCAATTTACTCAGAATATAGGTTCTATGATACCATAGATGAGTTCGAAATTTGACCACTGAGAATAAGAAGTTAGGTCACTGGGTAAAATTTTGAAAAAAGAATCTCTATGCTTATATTTTGTCTCAAATGTCTTGAACGTTGTTCCGAATGCCCTCATCATTTCACAGCCCATTTAATTTTATATCTGGATTACTTTTGGCTAAATTCAAAGCCATATCGTAACATTTTAGAAATTTTGTGAAAATGGCTGTCTCGAACAAGTTTCATACTTTGACAACTTGGGTCGAAACACGACCACTAGTATTTATTAGGAGACCCTAGAGACTATCAGTCTTTCAATTTCACTGTATGCTCTGGATAGAATTTGTTTAAGAAATCAACAAAGGGAAATAAATCATCGGCAGGTATACAAATCGACGCGGCTTTTCATTAAATATAGTTCCGGAGGTCAACTAACGCAGAATTAAGATATTTCCGCTTAAAAAATAAAGATATTCGTCAGGCCTATCTTAGAAAATTAACCCATTACCAAATGAGAAATTTTAAGACTTGTCTAAATTGAAAGAAAATGCAGGCAGCATATTAAAGTGCAATTCAAAAAGCTGCGATATGGGTTAGAAAACATATTTAGTTAGAAAAGAGGAAATTGCTTGTCACAAGCAAGTTCCCCTTTGCAAGCAATGTATTCAAGGATTATTCGTCTTCAGTGTGTAGAAATGCAGAATTAAATGATAATGGGTTAAACGGATATCTTTGACAACGATGTTTCATTGTTAAATGCCATTTCTAAGCTGTTATCTCATTTCAAGAAAATGTAGTCCTATAATAGTATAGTTTCATAACCATCTTTGTCTTAAATTCATGCTAGAAAACAATTCTACAAAATGCTTTTTGTGGATTACTTTTACGATGTGAAACGTAGATTTGCAAGTGAACCAATCGTTCGTAGACTGGAAAACCGTCCATCTTTGATAGTTTTCCGAATTCATTAGATTATGAAAGATTTACAATTCATAACTGCTAGAAATGGCATACGAAAGTAAAGGTGCACCAATTAAATACCAGTAAGAAATTTGATAAGGCAGGACACAATCACGTCCATTCAGGTGCACAAAAAGGACACAAAAGCAAAAACCAAAACAAAACATATTTTAGAAAGATCTAGTGTAAGTAATGCATATTCACGGAGGTATACATTACATATACAAGATATTAAATAACGCTAACTCATTTTATAAATGCGTGGTAAATACTATTGCCAAAGTAAAGATGCAACCCGGAAAGTTTGACTCTATAGTAACCGGTCAACAGAAAATGGGATCATCACGGAAAGGAAATGTACTTTAACCCTTGTCATGCTGATCCCGGAACATCCCTGCTATGACAATGACTTGGCAGGTGTATAGACTAAGATCAGCCTGTACACTTCCTGTTTATTGTTGTTGTTGTGAGATAAATCAAGATCAATTTAATTATGTCAAAGTTTTCAAATATAGTGAAAAGAGGAAAAATATTGAGCAGGACAAGGGTTTAAAGCACGACCGTGCTATTCCTCCATACGGACTCTACTGGAGAAACCGAAGGCTTTGTGGGAACATGGTAAAAACAGGCCTCTTTAATGCTATAGTTAGATTTGTTTGTTTGAATTGGGTTTAACTCTTTCCTATACAAACCCGGGATCTCATATTGTAGTGATTTTATACTTAAGAAAACATTGTGGAAAGAGAAGAATTTGCTTGTGCCAGGCAATTTTCTCCTTCTCAAAAAAATATTTTCTACCACATAATATGGTTTCATTCCAAATTGCATCGAATTTGCAATGTTGTCTTTCAAAAACGAACACTCTAAAATTTGAACACAAACGGAAAAGGCTTAACGCTACTTTTATCAAGATGTCAGTGATATCGCGAACGCTTGAGGTACCTAAACTTAAATTCCTCTGGTATTTCCTACACCAGTTCCACCACTATATGCTTTCCAAGCCTCCAGCAGCTCATCCCATTTAGGCTGGAGCACCTAACCTTAAATTCCTGGTATTTTCTAAGTACTACTAGTTTTATATCCTTTCCCAGCCTCCAACTGCCAATCCCACTTAGGATTACGATTATCAACTCATTGGTTGGAGACAGAAGTCGGCAAGGATACTTACTGCGACCGGGTATCGAATCCTAACAGTCGTGATTAAGAGTCCGATGCACTACCAACTGTGCTTTGGTCGCATCTCCTGATGAATGTATGTGTGAATCATGAGCACCTTTGGAAGAAAAAAGATCAAGATGTAAAGTTAAAGTTAAGGTTAAAGACAATCAAGTGTCAAGGATCATTGTTACATAGTTAAGGTCATTGACTAAAAAAGGCCTATCTGCATAAGAATCAATGTGTGAAATATTGATTTTTTGAGTCCAAACATGCCAAATCACAGCAAGAAATAACTAAACTGGAAAATTCTCGTTCCTCTATAAATATTTATATAGCCATGAATTAGATGAAATTAAGTCAAAACATGTAACACTGGAGTCTCAACTGAATGTTGATTTAAAATACAAGGTAGAATCCCTATCAAATGATGTGATACATTGAGATCATTTGGAGAGAATGTCATACATTTACAGGCCAGGTCTATGAGAGATAATTCATTATTAATGGGGATCAAAGAGTTTGAGCCTATTGAAACGAGGGGGTTGAGAATTGTACCAAAATTATAAATTACTTTTTCCAAGATGTTTTGAAAATTGATGATGCACATAATGCGATCAATATTGAGAGAGTGCACCGAAATGGAAAGTTCAACAAACAGAAAAGTAGACTCATTGTTAAGAACTCTAACAATTATCCCGATGAAAAATTGGTAAAAAGTAAAGCGTATAATTATCCAAAGGGGCAAGAGTTTGAAGTTGTTGATGAATATCCCAAAGAGATTCAAGTATAGGTAGCGCGTTGAAAAAGGCTCAGATCTGTGTCTTTATCGTACGACAATTTAAGAATTGACGGAAAAGTGTGTTCTATTGAAAATGTCAATAAATCTGGTTTACATGGGAATGTTTATATGAGCATGGAATGAACAGGGTTTAAAGTCTAAATTAAATGATAATGAATTTCTCGATTATGTTTCAACGTTTGATATTTTACTATGTACGGAGACATGGCGAGCCGCTCTCTACGCTTCATTTTTATCCTTTTTGTTAACAATATTATGGAAAACTTAGATTCCGATGAATTATCCGAAAGTGATTATGAATTTTTATTCAAATTTCTAATTCTTTTTGCCGATGATCCTGTGGTATTAACGACAGCTTACAGGCACACATCGACAGTATTTATAGATACTCTGAAATAATGGGGTCTCCAAAAACTAAAATTCGCATTTTGGAAACGGCGAAAATCTGCCCACAAAGAACTGTTAATCATAAATGGAGAACAAATTGAAATAGTTGCAAACTTTTACATATTTTGGCATAAAGTTCCTTTACACCGGAAATTTAAATTAGCAACACGTGCTATATTTGATCAAGCTCCAATAGCGTATCACGATTTATTAAAAAAAAAAAAATGACAAAAAAACCATTAAATAATCAAACTAAACTTTCTCTTTTCGATACACTTGTTGTTCCTATCCTCCTCTATGGATCTGAGGTATGGGGTATATACAATTTCAAAGACGTTGATAAGTTGCATTATATATTTCTAAGAAGAGTTTAGGTGTGAAAGTACATAATATTGCATTATCAGGTGAATTCAGTATATTTCCTCTATCTGTCCTCCGCAAGAATCGCTCTTTAAATATTTTGGAGTAAAAAATGAATAACAATAACTCTCTAATGTAAGATACCCAGCAGTGCATTTCTGGCCGCGGCCATAGCGCAGTGGTAGCGTGTAGGACTCTAAGTCATGGGGTCCCGGGTTCGATCCGCGGCTTCGGCGAATATCCTTTCCGGCCTTAGTCTCCCACAAATGGGTGTATATTCGTAAAACCTGAGTTGAATGAGCAGCTGGAGGCGTAGAAGGGATGTTATTGTAGTACTGGTGGTGTAAGAAATACCAGGAATAAATAGTTAGGTGATCCAGCATCCGTGATATGAGTGAAACACTATTAAAACAGGGGTTAAACCCCCTTCGAACAAACATTTATTAAAATCAGAGTCAAGTTTCGCACGCTTTATTTTTTAATGTATTTCTGAATTGTTGTTACTCAATTACAATTTGATGTATTTACACATGTGCCGAATCCCATTCAATTAATCAATCATGAAAAGAATGATCCTTTCTAGTGTATGAAAATATATATGTTGATTGCTATTGGATGGTGTGCCATTTCTGCTCTTTAATGTCTGATATCACTGATGTTGTATTCAATTGTTCAATAAAGAATTGGGTTAGTGGTGTAGTGTTTTTAAATTTTACCCATTCCCAAATAATCCGACTACTTTAAGCCCACCAAGAAAAAAATTCTGGAAAACATAGTGAAAATGAAAAAAATTGCTCGTTACATTTTTTTAAATCTGAAAATATTAAAATTGTCGGCTGAAACTTTCCTGAATTTGGAACAGTCAAGTGGGAATGGGTCATGAAACGGAAATAGTTTTTTTTCCCACCGAGATAAACACTTAATCATACTGTATGAATAAGCGAAGTCGATTCACCCATTAAAGAGATTGAATTTTAAAGTTCTAACCCCTATGAAAACAAAAAAAGTCTCTATCTTTTTATAATTTCACGCCACCAAGCACAGCAAAGCAAATACTCTACTGGTCTAGGTGGAATTTTAGGGATTATTGCTTGAGGATAAAAAATAGTTGCGTACTCAAAATTTTGTTCATGAAAAAAAAGTCCAGCAATGGAACCGCTTGCATCTTGATAGACAAAACTTAGATTGAATTATTAAAAATATCTACCGAAAAATAGCCATAACAATAATGATAACAGAATCTTACCTAAAAACTCAAGTAGATCCTCCAACTTCGATATTCACTTGAATAATAAAGTGACATGCAAACTATCGAATTGGATTAATTACAGTTGAATTGTAAAAGTGTTTGCACAAGAATGTGTATGCGAAACAACTTTAACGCGTTATATGTTTTTTTTTTATATGATGGACTATTTTTATTCATAGTACACATTGAGCAATGTCTTGAAATAAAACTTCTAAACTTGTTGAACAAGGGACAGGCTATTGATTTAACATCTCTCCTAAATTACCAATCGCAGTTGTTGATCAAAGTAAACGGTCGACAAATTAAATCATTCATTTAGACCGGAATTGCCCGAACTCCTATACTGGCCGCCATTTAGGTGTAAAAATTTATTAGTTTCGGGACTTAAACGTAGTAACTACAGCTTTAAAGCTGTTAATACGACATTTAGGTCGCAAATCAACCATTCTCCTTTTTTGTTAAATACTTTTGGCAATAAATTTTGCAAATTACGCCGTCGAAAGGAGAAGTGGAACTTCTTATTTGAGTCAGTCGGTGGGGCTAACTGGGTAAGTGGATGGTGCAATTTTTTTATGCACCATCATCTAATCGTACTCTACCAAAATATTTCGAGTTTTGGTAATTCGATTTCTTTAAGCCATATGTTTTAGATTGCAAAATAAAATCTTTTGAAAAATCTCCTCTCAAACTAATCATCTGATTTCAATTGAACTTCACATAAATTATTCTTGTATGATGCTTTTCAAAAAAAAAAAAAAAAAAAAAAAACATTAGAGAATGGCAAACAATGAATAACTCTCGATTGCTTTGGCACCCAAAGGGAATTGCTTATGAATTCTAAGAAAACCTCTCTGAAAGAGCAAGGCCCAAATTTGCCAAATTGTCAATTACCAAAATATTCGAGGTTATGAAGATGTGATTTATACTTGCCCTATATTGTGAGTTCCTTTGTGGTCTTCAAGGAAAGCTTGCTAAAAAGATACGGACATAAGTTCTTTAAGAAAGGTTGTTGTCAACTTTGTCTAATTTCATTTGAAATTTTAAAAGAGATCATTGGATGTAAAAAAAAAAAAAAAAAATTAACATCGCCAATACATGGACTTTTGCAGTATATCAGGTGAACGCCCTTGAGCCATCATAGCACTCTTGTTCTTAATAAAAGGTCTTTTCGTAATATCGTCTGCAATCTTTTTGAATCTACTAGTAGATTTCTTCTTGTAAAATAATCCCCCAAAATCTTTAGGCTTAGAATTACCTAAACTCTCGATAGCTTTGCACCGTTCTTTATGTTTACGAGCGACTTTTTTGTATTCTCGTTTCCTTTTACAGAAATATTCCCTATTTTGCTGTGTTGTATAGTTTCAATGCTTCTAAATATAGACTCTTTGATTTTCTGTATTCACCGTTAAACCAGTGTGCCTTTTTATGTGTTTCAGCGAACCTTGGTTGATTACATAGGGTTATCTCCCTTGGAAACAATAACCTTGACGCTACGGAAAATACTACAGAAGTTATTTAACACATCATTCACCTTTTCCTTATCATTACAGGTATAATTATCAACAATTATTCGATTAAAATCTGGTAATTTACTAATCAATTGTTTACGAAATTCAGATGACAAATTATCATTCCATTTATATGAAGTAAAATGCGTTTCTGTCGATTTGACTTTGATAGCTTGACAATCAATCGAAAACGACAAAGGGGTATGGTCAGACCACTCAGTGAATTTATTAAACAGTAAACTCAGTGATGCGTTTAAAATTTGTCTCTTTCAACACAAGATAATCTATAATATCATGAGGTTTAAAATTTACGAAAGTAAACGACCATACTTTATCTTTACCAAGTCTTCCATTGGCAATACGCAATGAAGTTGACTTACAAAGATCTAACAGTTTGTGAACATATGAATTACATTGTCCTGTGTACAGCGATGAAGATATTCGTTAGGCTCATAATCATAATTATCAATATTATCAAAATAATTATCATGATCAAAAAAATCTAAGCGCTGGCCAACTCTTGAATTAAAATCTCCACAAACATACACTGAACAAAGTCTGTTAAAAAATTATATCATCTTTTGATATAAATCAACGTCATGCATAAAATATGCCGGCAAATTTCGCCCCAATTATAAACTCCACATAGATAGATATTTGATTGCAAATGGAAAAATTCTTTTTTCAACTGAAACCAAATTATTGTGTCATAATGATTTCTCATAAAATTTCTACCATTTTTTAAGTGAGATTTGAAATATACAACATTTTCTCCACTGTTTCTACGAGCGTTCTTATTTTGGAATTTTCTATAAAAAATGAAGTGGCTGTGCCCACGAAGATTAATTTCTGCGTTCTAACTACACCATGACTCATGTTCAAAGATAACGTCAAATGAACTTAGATAATTTACAAAATCGGCATTTTTCTCTTTTTTTCTCTGGTAAATCCATTACAGTTCCAGGACAGAACATTAGGCTGCTCTCCTACTCTTTCCTAATCACTTCCCACAGTATTTCTCACTAGTTTACCATTAATGTGCCGTTTATCATAGCTCAGCCATGCTTTGTGACCAGTCTTCATTGACTTTTTCAACTGCGGTACAAGGGTTTTACGCTTATCCGCAATCTCTCGTGGGAATTGTTCAAATAAGAAGTACTGAGTTTTACTTAAATGCCGAGCCTGCTTTCTAACTGTTTTCCTGTCTTTGAAAAAGAGAATTTTGCGACTATGTGTCTATGTAGTAGCTTGTCACTCGTTCTACCAGTTCTATGTACTCGCTCGAATTGAATACTTCTTACCAAATCCTCTGCTATTTTTAACTTGTCAACCATGAAACCAATATAGTCTTCGTTTCATCGGGATTTTCATTATCTTTCTCAGGGATGTTTCCAAAAATGAGACCATTCCGCATTGATTGTGATTGAATGTACAGTAAACCGTCTTTAAACCTCATATTGTCCTTTTCTACTAATGATATTTTTTCTTGGGCTAGGCCCAACGAGAATTCTTAATTGTTAGGCTTGTCTGTCAGCCTACTTAGCTTTTCATCAGCTTCCTTCTTGGAGTCATGGATGAATCGCAATATCTTTTTAATTTCCTTTCCGAACCCACATACCTTTGTTTTTAAATTATCCAATTTTTCAAGTTTTTCATCCATTGATGTCAGTTTTAAGACCATCTGTTTTTATTCCAATACTGATGCACTATCCGTTTTACTGTCTACACAAAGAACACTGTTTGAAGAAGATAAATCACTATTAACGGTATTGGGTTAAGATATCGATATTTTAGATGGTAAAGCGGGCATTGTACAAAATGTATCCATATCTAAATCCCTTCCGTTGTCAAACAACTTTGCTCGAACACTTTGTAATGTTTCACTCACAGATAATCCTGTATTGTTTGATTGCTTTATGTTCACAACGCACAGTTTTCGGATATAGTCCCGTAAATTGGTCTGTCTTAATTCCTTTTTTGACCCATCACATGCACAAACCACCAGATAGATGATATCAATGATGAAAGATGTAGCTCCTTTACTTGCTTATAACTGATTTTTACCAAATTGTCCATTCTAAGATGAAAAATAAATATTTTTCAAGAGCTTGATCAATAAAGAGTGCGTCGGATTACACCTTTGCCAGCGATAAAACTCTAGGCTAGTCTTACCTGGTTAGCAGACGAAATTTAATTTTATTAAACCTTCATTTCCTATTTTATGGCACTTTAATTTCATTCATACCGCAGTAAAAGAGCCACAATAATTTTTACGAAGAAATTTACCCCCCTGGTTTTGGGAAAAACCGCAGAATTTGCAGAAATAAAGTGCTACAGCTTATTCAAGTTTCAATTACAAAGTTGACGACGATTTGCATAACGGTTATGCTATGTTATTTTATGGCAGAATCCCTTAATTTAGACTGTTCTTGACCATACAATTATTTTTTTCAAAATACTAATCTGATTGACTGCTGCTTCCGTGAGAAGTCGGTCAAAATTATATTAGCCAAATACTTTAGTTTTGGAAAAGAATAGAATACTTATTTTATCATATTTTAACTTAAAGCCATGTGATTTGTCCTTCCAATATTTACCATTTAGCCACTAAAATATAAATTTACTTACTAAAATATAAATTGGTAAAATGAACAATGGCAACACCACCACAATCATCAGAAAACGTTATCTATTTATAGATGAAAGAAAAAGGTATTAACGGAGCAACTTTCTTAGTGTGTATAAATATTTCTATTTCTTCAACATTTCATTCTGTCCTTTTTTCAGCTTGTTTGGAGAGAAAAGTTGAATTGCAAATATCGCGAACCTAATATTACGTTGTATCTTTTAGTTATTCCCAACCCCGTGAAAATGTTCACGTATGTCAAATATAACGCGTTTTAAAATTTCAGGAAAGATGACCCTTTGACCCTGGTGTTCTGTAGATAGTTTTAGTTAACCTGCCTGCATAAAAAAATTAGTTGTTATATATTTCAATAATATTGCACGTTCATCTCCTGAGTATTTCTAGCTCACTTGTAAAATGAGTCTGATCAGAGTCTTCACTATGCACACTGCTTTGTATGGTTACACGAATTAACTTTATTCAAATTGTAAAGAACTCCTTCAAAAGCATGCTATTTAACAAATTCTACCCCAATCCCGCTTTTTAAGCTTCTCAAGAAAAAAAAACTTTTGAAAACATTGTGATTAATGAAGAAATTGCTTTTAATGTTTTTTTTACCCTAGAAGGCACAGATTTTCTAAATTCAAACCAACAATAAAATGATGTCCACGGCAACTGCTTTAAATTTGAACTAGTCTAAGATTTTGTCATGTTGTAATGAGTTAACTCCTTGGTTACTTTAACATTTATTTATGACAACAATATGCTTTGCTAGCTTACAGTACTTTCAGTATTTCGATTTTTAAATAGATTCAATAAATTATTTTTCAGGCACAGTTAAAACAAAAAATCTTTGAGTCAAAACTCACTGAGTGAACCCCTGCAGGCACTACCCTAACTACAGTGAGAATGAAATTCTACCTAAATGGAACATATTCAGTGAGCACAATGTAGTACACCTAGCAGCATCTCCATATCAAGCATTGTAAAAAATAACACTAAACCCGGCAATGAAAATGAACTATTGGCTGAAAATAACTAAGTCAGAAAACAGGAAAAAGATAACATGCAGATGTAAATTTGGTAAGCGTCATTGACATCCCTAGTTGATCATTAATATAAAGTACTTTTAATAGTTTCTGAGAAAAACCTGATGAAAATATATGACTATCCCAATCATTGTAAAAAAACCCATATAACCAAAATAAGTCATAAAATAGGAAGTGGTTAAGTTGCTGACCTTAATTCGGTATGCCCTACGTAGGACCCTATATGAACCTTCACATCAAGTTTCAAGTCAATGCTATAAATAGTTGCTGAGAAAAATTCAACAAAAAATAGACTACCACCCCAGGTTATGTCTGAAGTCCTAAAACAGGTAGTGGATAAATAAGGACATTATTTTTTTAAGCGTAATTGAGGGCCCTAAGATGATTGATTTAGTGATTGAATCGGGTTCAACGCCACTTATCGGTATTTCAGTCATATCACGGCGGCCGGATCACATAACAGTGGATTCCTGGTATTTCTCACACCATTACAACCATTACATCCTTTCCTGTCGGGAATGTCGGAAAGGATGTGTGCTGCCGCAGATCGAACCAATGACATCCCATGATTGAAGATTGGGAGTCTTGTGCGCTACCAACAGCGCTATGACGGCGGCTTTGCCATAAGATGAACCTCCGCTAAGATGAACCTCCACCTCAAATTTCAAATCGATGCTATGAATGGTTGCTGAGGAAAATCGACTAAAATATACCACGAACCAGGAAATATCCGAGAATCAACGAGGTCGTAAATAGGAAGTAATAAACTAGCGTGCCTAAATTCGGTAAGCACCATGTAGACCCCATATATGAACATCCACATCAATTTTAAGGTCAATGCAATGAATAGTTGCTGAGGAAAGTGCGACAAAAATGACAAAAAACCTTAGTCATAAACAGGCAGAAGTTAACTAGCGGACCGAAATTCTGTTAGTACCATAAACAAAACCTACACGAACCTCCACATCAAGTTTGAAGTCAATGCTATGAATAGTTGCTGAGGAAAGTGCGTCGAAAATGTACCACTATTCCAGTCCATCTCCTATTAAAAACGAAGACGTAAAACAGAAAGTAGAAAGAATACAGATCTAAATTCGGTAAGCGCCATGTAGGTACCCTAGATGAAATTCCACACCAAATTTTAAGTCGATGCAATGAATAGTTGTTCACCGAAGCGGGGTTACAATAAAAACGAACTGTAAAACGCGTGCAATATGATTTATACTGGTCAAGATATATCTGAAAACGGATCAATTATGTTTCTCGTAATTATCTTACGAAATCACGTCTCAAGAAAATATATAACGCCCGACTTACTTGGAGATTTGAGGTTTCTTAAAACATAATGCTATGTATTACCATGGATAATTGAGTTGTGTGTATTTTTATTTTCTATCGTTTACACTAGTTTTGCACTAATATATTCTTTGGGTCTCGGGTTTAAAGTAAAGCGGAAAGGCTGTTTATTAGTCGGGAAAGCGTCGGTCCCCGGCCTAGGATTCACAATCTCCAAATTCTAAACGGAATGCTCCACCGACTGAACTGAAAGGGCTGGCTAATTTATTGGGTTGTAGGTAAACACAATAAATAGAAAGCGGATACGAACCAACTGAGAAACGATTGAAATATTAAAATTCTGATGCTGTGTTGAAGTGTTGTTTTACAATGAATTCTTGTTAACACAGTTTTTTTTAAACCAATTTTAAACTAATTTTAATATTTAGGTTTAGTTCTTTTACCCCATCAATTTCTACCATTCATTTTCTGCCGCAGCCACAAGCCCAATTTTTTCTCATAATATTCTGCTAAAAGCAAATTGAATCAATTTTTTTTACATAGATAGGTTAATATTCGGACTTATAAGATGTAGAAAATATGTCGATTCGGCTGGTTTACTACGCACAAGGCTCTCGAGAAAAAGCCCTAAAACAGGTTCCATTTTGCCTTGTATTTTCACGTGCATTGTTACATTTAGCGAACTTTAATCAAAGTTATACAATTTTTAGATTGATTTCCATTTCAATGGCCGAAAGACGTTTAAGACGCTATCTTAGTCAGCATGAGATTGATAGGGACATTAGGGTGCTTGAGTAGGTTGATAATGTCCTTAGTGTTTCCCAGATTGTTGTTTCCACAATGTGGAATTAGTTTATTGTAACCGGAAAGGCTCAAACGATGAGGTTCAAGACCAATTTCTGGTAATTCAGGCAGGCGTCACCGATTTGAAAAAAATCAGTTTCGGCACATGACACTTCTTAAAGCTTTCTTCAGATCTTTTACTGAAAATTCCATAATAACATGTTCTAAATTCTAAGAGCTAAAGTTCAGATGAGATTTTTTGGCCCTTAATTTTTGAAGGGTAAGGGTATTCAGAAAAAGAAGACTTCTTGGTAAATGTATCTGTCAAGGCATAAGCAATGTCATGGTTAGAAGATAAATTATCATTGTTGTCGGTTTTAAGATAACCAGCACTTTGTGATGCGCTCTTCCCGCTGATTTTGCGCAACATATCCCAAGTCTTTGTGACATATAATTTAGAATTTAAGGCATGAACATACTGTCTCAAAGACGAGCGCTAACTTTGTTTAATCGTTTGCCGTTCTTTCGCAGGTGCAATCTTAACTTAAAAGTTTTCTTTTGCAAGTCTTAAGTCAAATTATCTGAGTGCAGATTTATTTTCAGCGAACGCCTTTTTGCAATCTTCATTAAACCAGGGCGTATTTGGGTTTTTTATATCATTCGACGTTCGAGGATTTTTTTCCGAAGCAGAATAAATTAAAGTTCTAAAAATCTCTGCAGAGTTTTTACAATCGCCAAAAGCGTCAGGGGTTATGGACCGTGTTCGGAAGGGGTTTTAAAAGATAACAATTAGCTTTATGGAGTTTCCACCTCTAAGGGCGTTCCTAAACTAATGGTCTTATTTCAGACACATGCATCGGAAAATGGTCAATACCATGAAGATTGATATAAACTTTACATCTCAAATTTTGAAAGAGACCCGGACTACAAATGGTAAAAACTATTGATAAATAGAAACAAGTGAAAGGGTAAGTGATGGTAAGTAGATGAATCGTTAAAATAACAAGATAACGTCTTGTTAGAAAATCCTCAACAATGTGGCCTTTGTCGTCTGCATTGGTACAAACTCATAGCTTATAGTGACAATTGAAATCTCCCATTAATATAAAAGGCTTGGGTAACTGATCGACAAAATCGTCTGGATTGATGTTGTCAACTGGAGAACTAGGGACAAAGAGTGGCTGTTTTGTTAAGAGTCATATTTACCGGTACAGCGTGTCAGGTAATCTTGAGCTGAACGACACGATGCGAAACATTGCTGTAAACAATGATAGCCACACCATCCGAATCTTTTGCATGCCTCTCAAAAGTTTTGAAATAACAAGAATGATGTTTCAAAGACAACTTGTCAGTATATTTCAGAAATGTTTCTTGTAAGCAAGTTGCCATTGACATTCTATTAAAAATTACAGATTTAATTCTTCGAAGTTGGTGAGAAATTTCCATTGTATAATACTGTTCGCAATGATTAGAATTAGCGTGAAAGATATGACAAATGGAAGTAAAAAATTATTTTCCTTATTTGTTAAAGATCTATTTCTCTGCATGATATAGATGATCCGTTTGCATGTCTTTTGGAAACTATGAAAATGGTTAAACTGTCGAATTTGATCCTCAGACAATTTTGGTGAACGGTCTGAAGTTATATTTCTAGGAGACATAGTCCTTCTCCGTTGAGGCGTTACGGAAATAATTTCATGTGCATTACCTTTGTTTGCGTTTCCTATGTTTATAGCACTAATTGATTGGACTCTAGATTCTTGTTTAATTTGGGACTCGGTTACTGAAGAGGTTGTAGATTTTTACTTTGTGGTAGACAATGATTCTTAAATCAAATTTGTCTTTGGACAATATTTTGTTAAGTGAGTTGCTGAAGTTCCAGGGGTTTTAGGAGGAGAAGAAGGCGTGTTTGTGTGTGTGTGTTTCTATTGAAATTTCGTCTCTCTTATAAAGGATCAGAATACACAATTCCCCCCCAAAGTCCTTGCAATTTTGACAGCCATTAGTAATATGAAAAAGGGAAAGCCTCAGAATGATCGCAGTTTCTATTTATCGACATTTAAAACTTCCAGTAAAAAATGTATAACCCAATAATTTTGATGATAAATATTCTGTGAAATTTCCCCCCAAACCATCTTACAGAATTCAAATTAGAAAAAAATAAACAGACATACAGATGGCCTCACCCTGCCTAAAGCAGGGTATGTAAATGAATGAATTGAAGTTTTAACCCTTCTCATGCTGAATTCGGAATATTCCGGTTTTGGCAGGAGGTGTAGACCAAGATCAGCCTGCACATAAGTGCATTCTGATCTTGGTCCACACCTCCTGATTGTACTTTTTCTGTCAGAGTTGTTTATCAAATTGATTTTTAAAAGAAATATTGGTTTTGAACAAGTTCTATCAGTGCTTTCAGCCCTTTGGTTTTACAGCAATTCAGTAAGGTTATTTATACAGCATAACAAAGATTTCCCATCAACCCATTTCCATCATTGAGCCAAATATGAGCAATGAATCTTTAATAGGCTTGAAGAAATTGTAAATGTTAAGGTTTTTAAGTAAGTTTTTGAAGATGTTTGACCTTGACAAATGACCTTGACCTTGTTGAATGACCAAGACCTTGGTATCTGCGGATGCATATCAATTTATTATATTGTAAAACTAGAAAATATGAAATGGCAACTAAGATCAAACACTTTCTTCACAGTCTTTATTAATCACCAAATATATCATCCTGGTGACAATTTATTTCATTGAAATTAGGCCAGGGGCAGTCACTTTCATTACCTTGATTTCAAAATGGTTTATTTCATTCAATAAGGTATCTGGCTGTTTTTTAAAATTCAAAATCATGTGGGACCACCAGACAATTTGTCCCTTTATGCACCAGCTATTTATAACGTCCGGGGAGGGAATCGAACCCCCATACATGATTTTGAATCAGAAGAAACATTTTATATGGTCCTGATTGATTTATTATTTAGCAATATTAGTTTAATCCATTTTGAACAAACTAATTGATTAATGTCGATTTCAACAATCTTCTATTAATAACTTGAATTTCAAAATTTCTGAATTTTAACTCTTCTCATGCTGAAGGTGGAATATGCCGATTTTGGCAGTAGCTGTAGACCAAGATCCGCCTTCACATAAGTGCAGTCTGATTCGTCTAAACCTCCTGCTTGTACTTTCCCTGTCAGAGTTTTTTATGAAGTTGATTTCTAAAAGAAATATTGTTTTTTGAACAACAAGTTCTATCAGTGCTTTTAGTTCTTTGATTTTACAGCAATTCAGTAAGGTAATGTATCCAGCATGACAAGGATTAAAATCAGAGTTCCCACTCAATATTTTTGGGGGAGTGCATGAACCCCCAGGGGTAAAATATTGGGAGTGCATCACAAAGTTTGGGAGTATTATATGGACAGGACTCTTAGTAAACCATTTCCCAAACAATGATAATTGATATCTTTTGATGAACCTATTCTGATAAAGCTTGGGGAAATATTGAAGGAAGAAAATGCAGTTCAACAGTATTTTCTGCCCTTTTTCTCAATATTTTCCACTTTCTCAAAAGAGAAATTTAATTATCACAGAAAATCAAATTTGGGAAAGAGCTACATCAAAGCATTAAACAATATAGAACAGAACATCAAGCTTTGGTACTTTACAGATCTATACTTATCAAACGGCATGCACGGTCTTGGTAGAGTTGTCGTTCGTAGACGCTGAACGTAAAAATAAACCACTGTAATATTCAATATTATACTTGTAAAGAATTGAGCGTTGCGCGATACACTTTCAGATGGTGTTTATTGCGTTTATTGCCAACTTTTAAAGTATTCGAGCTTGTAATGATTTTGATAATGAAATTTGATATCCCTTCTCAAAAAACAGTGCGTACATGCACCTGTAGCTTGGAAATTGCGTGCGTGAATTTTCAATTCTCTACGTGAAATACGCACATATGTACGTAGATGGGACCTCTGAAAACGTTGATGAAAACTCAAAACCATTGCATGACATCATGTACAACAGAATGACCTGTCTTTTAGGAAATGGTTAAAAGATAAGGATTAAAAATTACTAGGTCAGTATGGAGAGTACTCCAGTCACAGGACATCCACACTTAACAGCAAGATTTAAATAGATATTCACTTGTCAAAGGGTTAAGTAAGAGGCCTGAGAGGACATGATGTGCAGCTTTTTAGACAACCTTGGCAGGATTTTAATCTTGCCCCCAGGGACTCAAGTGTTTACAACTTTGCATCATAAGGGTCATTGCATAACTCATTAATGCACAATTCTGCTTTTTGAAGCTGTGAAGTATCAAAGTTAAGGAATACTTAGTGGTAAAAAGAGAAATTGCTAAGTCACAATTTCTCCTTTCTTAACAATGAATTCTACCTTATTTTAAATGTAGCAGACTTTGAAATGTTGTTTGCACCTTATTTCAGTTTAGCCTGGTCCAAAATATTGTCGCCTTTATAATGGGCTCCGTTTGGGAGGCCAGCACCTTCTTTCAACTCGGACCAGTCTAAAATGTCCTGATGTGGTAAAGTGTTAAGTTTTAACACATTACCACAGGAGAAAATTTTAGATTGGTTCAAATCTGAAGTCCGAGTTCGATCCCCGACAGCGGCACTCATCCTTTCCGACTATTTGTCTCCCACCAATGGGTCGATAATCATAGACCCATGTGGGATAGCAGCTGGAGGCTAGGAAAGAATGTTATGGTAATACTGGTGGGAGAAATACCAGGATTCCATTTTTAGGTGCTCCAGCAAGCGTGATAGATTGTTGAAAGCGGCGTAAAACCCCATTCAAACAAAATTAAAGGTTGCAGTCGAAATTCAAAGCTTCTATGAGAAAAGTGCAAAGAAATCACAATGTTTTTAGCTGTTCATTTTCTACAAAGCATAAAATGCGGGACTGTGTGGTAATGGCTAAAAACATTGTTTGATAGACTGAATGGTTATAACTCCAACTGCATTTCAGTCATATTGTTACAGCTGGAGTGCCTTACCGAGGATTCCTGGTACACCTGTAATATCACTTTATCCTTTGTAAGCCTCAACCTGCTCATCCAACTTAGGTTTATCATAATCCACCTACTGGTGGTAGATTAATTTTAGAAATGATATTTTTTGTAGCCAGGAATCAAACCTTTGACCCCATGATTAGGAGTTCTACACCCTACCAACTGTTGTTTAGCACAGCCTGAATCTTGAAACATTCAATTCAAAGCGCAGAGGTTAAATGTTGAAAACCATTTGACAGCTATGGCCATAAAAACCTTAAACAGTTCCTTCCTGAAGTTGAGGGCGCGTCTGAGAGGATTCATTGGACTTACATCATAAAGGTTTGGAGTCCTGACAACAAATTTGTGAGTTTCAGGCTCGAAAAACCTGTGTCCTTAACCCATTTCCAGTAAACAAAATTTTAGACTGGTCAAAATTGAAAGGAGTTACAGACAACAATTTAAATATGAAACTTTAGATTTTTTCAACTTTTTGGTAGAAAACACTGGAAAATGAAGAAATTGCTTGTGAAAAGCAATTTCCTCATTTTCTACAATATTATCAAAGCTTTTTTTCTTGGGGGGCGTTTAAGAGCGTCATTGTATGGAAATGGGTTAACTCCTACTAATCCCTGCCATCAGTGTCCCACTCAGATTTTTGATTGGGATTTTGTACAGTCTGCTTTGCATAAATGGGGGTTGAAAGACAGAAAATTGGGATAAAAATATAAAAATATGACAAATTGATCCTATTTTCTACTACATTACGCACTCCTGGAAAATGACAAGCCTTCCTTTCTTTTTCTTTCTCCCTATGTTGTAGGACCATTATTTTGCAAAATATCTCCACAGTTTCACATTTATTTGGTCCAGAGCAGATCCATGATCTTGATGGTCAAAATCACTACAACGAATACAATATGGCCCCTCAGTTTGTCGAAATTTCTCTTCTTGGTATCAATATTTAAAGCAGTAATACATGTCTACTTTAACAATGGGGTAACCTACCCGGAGGGACTTTGACAAGATTCATTAAATTTCTGTAACATGCTGGTCCGTTGGATTGTTAGGGCTTGTCCTTTTCAACCAACAGTGCACCAGATTTATTTCTTCTTGTGCTGGACATGATTTCACATGTCCAGCACAAGAAACAATTACTTTATCGGTTACAATAATAGTTGTTTTCTTTTTACTATTTCTGTGTTCTTTGATAAGAAATCTTGGATGATGCCTGTTCTAGAGTCGTTATCGATTTCATCGCCTTTTGGTTTTGGTTAAGGGGATCAATTTTTCAGATTTGAAGTTTCGTCATCTGTGGGCTCCACCAACCATTGGGTCATATGAGGGCAAAACAGGAGAGGGGATCCAGCTGCCTATGCCAAGGATACCAAGATGATATACTCGGTCCGTCAGAATTCAAGGACCGATAAAGAAAAACATGAAAATTTCTCTACGTAAAAGCCAAGTCATATCAAACCTCTTTTTTTCAAGACCCACTTCTTAATTTCTATTAAAAACAGGGGTTGCAAAATAGAGGATTACTTTACTATTAAGGGCGATGAATTGGAGTATTTCTGTAGAGGGCCATTAGGTAAATATAAAAACTCTAGACTTTTCGGTTAGAGAGGGCAAGATTTTCAAGATTATCCTCTTTATTTCAATGTAAAATCAGGAATTCACAATAAAGAGCTATTTTAAAGAGAGAACAATAAATTGGTTTTGGAGGAGAAGATTTTTGAATTTTTCAATCCGGCATGGTAACCCGAGTTCTTCACGGATATCAATTCTGTGGAGTATATTGAAAGGGCATCCCCAATGAACATTTCTGTGAAGTTTCGTCGAAATTTGATGGCTCGTTTAGGAGGAGAAGATTATTTCATAATAGTGAACTGACAGATAGACGTCGGACATAATCTTTATAGCTCACCACGAGCACTTCGTGCTCAGTTAATCTAAACAAATAACGAAGAAATTTTCATGTACTTGAAATAATATTATCCTTAAGTAATAATTCAAAGTTTCACGTGATAGATGAAAAAACAGGATTATTCACGCGAGTTGAAAGGCGATGCTACTTCAATGTTCTATTAATTCTAAATATAGTCCTACATTTTATATCGTTATTTCAGAAAGTAGCTGAAATGAACAGGTTTCAGTGGAATGAGATACAAGATGAAAGGGAATCTTTTGAAACTATCTATTACAAGTAATACAACTCAAGCGTTAATAAATAATTATCAGTAGGTTGTTCGAGGTCAACACTGTGAGCACGGTGCCAGATAAAAAATTAATCTCTATTCTAGAATGTATTAGAGAATATACATTTTCTGGGTAAACAATTACAATTCTTCTTACGTTTTAAACTTTAACGAACTGCTTGATTGAAAGACATAAAGAAATTGTCAGATATTTTTTTTTAAATGAAAAAGACTTGATTTACACATGTAACTTAAGGTTGTCCACTATTTTGGGGTTTATCTGGATCTGCCAGTCTAATTTGTTTTCAAAATATTGTCTAGTTATATGTGATTAAGTATTTGTCGTAAATGTATCTCCTAGTGAAATAAAATCATCAGTATGAAAATCTAAATGTCACAATTCAAACATTTTCCAAAAAATTGAAATGTTGGTTTCATAGTGTTACATTTCTTGTTAACTTGTATTTTTATATAAAATTGTCCATATATAGTCTGTTTGTAAACCTAGCATTTCAAGAGAAAGTATAACCGGTAAGATGGTATTATTGGAATTTTATTATTAATGGTAAATTTACATAATGTTTAGGTTCTGATTTTTATCAAAAATAGGTTTACGATCATCTTTCCATTGGTGGAAGACAAATATTGGAAAGAATATTTGCCGCGACCGGAGAACGAGCCACGAACCCCGGATTAAGACTCCGGCGCTTATTGTGCGATAGCCGCAGCCTCATCAGTAAGCATTATACGATTGCGAGATAATGTCACTAGAATGATCCTTGTGTGACTCTTTAACGGATTCATTTACAGAAAACAAGAGAGCCGTTGGCCTTGGGGTGCTCACCTGAGATAAAGGTTCTTTTTCTTTCAACAGTCTAATTTCATTCTAGGGTTATGATATAAATGATACATATAGGCTCTGTTACTGGGGACCCTTCATGCAAAATATCGAGGCTTTGTGCCTTGAGGGTCAGGAGGAAAAGATTTTTGAGAATCCGAGGGTCGTGATTTTAGATATATTGAAAGGGGGCAATATACTGATGTTTCTTGCAAAATATCAAAGCTCTATTTTGGTATATAAACGAGTGTCCTTGCACGGTCTTTAGAGTTCTTGAGTTACAGTATTGATGATTTAAATGTGATATATCGGATCTAAATTATTCTAAATCATTATTTTGATATAACGTAAAATGGATTTAATTCATGGTGAAGTATTTGGTTTTGAATTGGGTTATTAAATTTAAAACCGTTTTAATTTTTTAACTGTTGTCTTTACCCCTAAAAAGAAAGTAATTGCTTCAAGAGCCCTCGGTTTAAAAAACTCATGTGGTGGTTATAATTGGAAACAGTCTTAAATACTTAAACACCACCACATTAATTGATCCCGTGAGTCGGAGGAACGCTGTGGCAAAGGATTAAAATTGATGAAAGTGCATTTGATAAGGAAACAAAGATTTTAAATGTAAGTAAGTGTATTGAATAGTTGAAACTTTACTGTGTAAAGCTGGAAGTGCAAAGTGAGAAATACGTATCTACCATTGAGGAAAGCGAAGGAGAAACAATTGAAGATGTGATAGCTGCAGATTGTCAGATAGCCACGAGCATACGTTTTGACCTGAAGCACTACAAAGAAGAACTGTTGACAGCAAAAGAGAAAGCTGATACTAAAGAAAAGGTAGATGCAGATTCAAATACCTCCCAATTAGTTGAACTTTAACAAGATATGCAAAAGTTATTAAGTTTTCAAATGAAACAGGATAAAAAGATTGCTAAACAGGAAAGTGAAAAAAAGTCTATTCAGTTAGACTACCGAAGAGTGACATGATTACCTTAAGTGCTGATAAAACCTACTGGTCAGAATTCATTTCAGTGAGGTGTGCATAAGAATAAATATTTTTCAAACTTTGAGAAGTTCAATTATCTTTAAAGTAAACTATCTGGTCAAGCAAGGCCTGCTATGGTCTGTCTGTCATTATCTAATGAGAATTATGAACTTGCTATAGACATTCTGTCTAAACCTTTCTGGTGATAAGTAGGAAATATTGGACTTACACTATAACAAATTGATAAATATCAAAACAGCTAATACCGATACACGATGCTTACGACACTGTTACGTATTGTCTTTTACTAATACGTGTATGTGAACAAAATAACTATAAAGTCCAAGTACACTCAAACAAGCATTTATTCAATAAACATTTTTAGCTCACCTGAGCACGAAGTGCTCTGGGTGAGTATTGTGATCGGTCATCGTCCGTCGTACGTCTGTCCGTCCGTTCACAATTAAAAAATAATCTTCTCCACCTAAACTAAATATGGAATTCAACAAAACTTCACACGGATTATCCTTAGGTCATGCACTTTCAAAATACTTCAAAGAATTGAAATCCATGAAGAACTCTGGTTGCCATGACAACGGACTGAAAAACTTAAAAAATATTCTCCTCCCAAGCCATAAGGCCTAAGGCTTTATTATTTGGTACAAATAATCATCTATTGACCCTCTACCAAAATACTTTAAAGAATTACCGTATTCTGAAATTAGCTCTTTCCTATGTGATCCCTGATTATACAAAAAAAATAAAGAGGAAAAACTTTAAAAATCTTCTTCTCCCAAACCATAAGGTCTAGAGCATTGATATTTGGTACAAATAATCATCTATTGACCCTCTTCCAAAATACTTCAAAGAATTACCGTATTCTGAAAATTAGCCCGTTTCTAGGCGATCCCTGATTTTACATAGGAATGAGAAGGAAAACTTAAAAAAAATCTTCTTCTCCCAAACCATAAGCCCTAGAGCTTTGATATTTTGTTTAAATCATCATCTAATGACATTCTACCATAATACTTCATAAAATAAACTGTATTCTGAACATTAGCCCTTCTCTTTGTGACCCCTGATTTTACATTGAAATAAGGAAGGAAATCTTTAAAAGTCTTCTTCTCCCAGACCATAAGGCCAATGGCTTTAATATTTAGTGTGTTATAATACCCACTGACCCTGTACTAAAACACTTCATATTATTACTGAATTTTGAAAATAAGCGCTTTTTTTTGCAAACCCCAGAAAGGAGTAATGAAGGATATCATAGAAATGTTTTCCTTCTAAACCATTAGGCCTAGAACTTTGATATTTAGTATGCATTAATGCCTATTGACCCTCTACTTAAGTTCTTCATGAAATTACCGTACTTTTGAAATTAGCTCAATGTTGTTGGATCTTCACTATACCTAGGATTAAAGGAGAAAATCTTTTAAAAAATCTTCTTCTCCAAAAGGATTAGCTGTAGGGCTTTGATATTTCGTATATTATCTCATAAAGCCTTGAGCCATCATACTCAGGGGAGCGATAAAGGACCATCATGGTCCTCTTGTTATGTATTATAATGATAGCTTATTAGCTTGACTATATCAAGATCTAATGAAGAATCTCTCATCTCAGGAACTGCAGTATTTATACTCAGCATTGTAATGTAAGGGGTTTAATGATAAGCCAATAAACACACACCCATACTCTTAGAATTAATATTATTTCTACATTGCAATAATTATCATACTAATATAGCAAACAGATACATAAGCAAGATAATCAAAGTTATAATACCTTATCATTTGAGACTCAAAGTTCAGTAATTGACTGGCCAGGTGGAGGTTAGATAATAAATCAGATGATTAATGAGTGACTGTTATGTAATAAATTCCTGTTTATCAACGAGGTTAATCCGACTTCAGTTATCGAATTTCCTCCCAGACCTGGTGCCATATGGCTGTGCAAGACCCCTGTCACTGCTGGGTTCTTCGTTCGTCTGCCTGGATGATATGTTATCTTCCGGAATTTCAATTTCCTCAAAGGACTTCTGATCAGGTTCTGATTCAGTAGGTCGAATGTACTTACGGTTTTTCCTATTTTGTTTCCCAGCAGGTGATTTGATTACATAGGATTTTGGTGAATGGTGTTATTTTTCTACCTGTCCATATTCCCACGCATTGTTATGTCTGAACATGACTTTTTCCCCCGCTTTCAATGATTTTAGGTTTCTACCAGCATTTTTGTTGTAGTTAGTTTTTTCGTTATTTTTCTTTTTTCTCAATTTCTCAGCAACATTTGAGTTACATTCACTATTCAATAGACTTTTCGCGAAAGGTAATTTTGTATTCAGTCTACAACCCATTAGTATTAAGCGGGTGAGATTCCAATATCTTCAATTTGTGTGTTTCGATTGTCTAAAATTGGTAGATAAGGATCAGATGACATTTTAATGAGATTCTTTACTGTTCGTAGTGTTCTTTTTATCTGACCATTACTTTGTGCGTAGTGAGGACTTGATGTCGTGTGTTTAAATCCACAATCTTTTAAGAACTTTTTGAATTCTGCACTACAGAATTATTTTGCATTATCCGAGACAATTTCTTCTGGTATTCCATATTTTGAAATATGCGATTTTAGATTACTAATCACATTTTATTTTTGCTAGTCATATTGTCAAATTTTGAAATTTCTGGCCACTTTGAAAAATAGTCAACCGATATCAAAAACTGTTTGCCCTTCAGTTCGAAAATGTATACATGTACTGCTATTTTGCAATATGGTCTTTCAAGATTTTCAGTCTGTGTCATTGGTTCCTTTGGATTTAAGGATTGATTTTTTGTACAGGTGTAACATTTAGCTATTTTGTCCTCAATAGCTCAATTCATCCCAGGCTTAAACATACAGTCTCTAGCTCTGGCCGTGCACTTTACAATTCCCAAGTGTGATTCATGGATGTATTTCAGCATTTCGTTTCTCAAGCATTTGGAATAATGATTTTTTCTCCCTTGAAGAGTATATTTTCTATCACAGAAATTCTATCTTTGTAATTCCAGTAGAGTATGGCTTCATCTGGGACCATATTTCTGCATTCAGGCCATCCATTTTGAGCTATTCGCCTCAAAATTTGAAGTTCAGAGTCTGATTATGTGGCCTTCTCCAACTTTATACACATTTCCCTTGTCATTGATACATATTCCTCAATTCCCGCGATTCTATATACATCATTCAGGAGACTTTCTGTGGTACCTTTGTCAAATTTTCGTGACAGCCTATCCGCAATGTATAGAGATTTTCCAGGCTTGTACACAACTTTTATATCAAATCCTGATATATCGTATAACATTCTCTGTTGTCTTAACGGAATATCAACTAGTCCTTTTTGAATATTGACTGCAGAGGCTTATGATCTGATTCTACTGTGATTTTTTTCCATATTCATATTATCTGAATTTCTTTAATCCGAACACAATGGCTAGTGTCTCTTTTCCTTACTAAGAATATCTCTGCTGTGTCGGTGTCAGTGCTTGAGATGCAAACGCTACAGGCTGCCCATTTTGAGTAATTGCTGCTCCCAGTCCTTTAGAGCTACTGTCCACTGTCAATGTTATGTGTTCAATGGGATCAAAGTATTGCAATACTGGCGCGTTTACAACCATGGTCTTAATTTCTTTAAACATTTCTCTTGCTCTTGGCCCCAGTCAAATACAATTTCCTTTTTCAACAGTAGTCGTAATAGTTCCTACTTGGACGACAAGTTTGGCTAGATATTGAATAAATCCAAAAAATGCCATCAGCTCCTCCTTGTCATTTGGAGTATGCATTTTGTCTACTGCCTTCACTTTCTCAGGGTCTGACTGTACCTCTTAACCTGTTAACAAATGACTAACATACGGTACTTCTGTCTTTCTAAATTGACACTTTTACTTATTCAGTTTTAGATTGTATTGTCTCGCCCGTTTGAAAATTTCTTTTATGCGCTCATCGTGCTCATCAAGGGTTTTTCCCGTGACCTAAATGTCATCCGTGATTATTTCTACTCCGTTCATCTCTTCAATTATTTGAGTCATTGCACATTGCATAACCTCTGAAGCAGAAACGACCCGAAAAGGTAGCCTAGGAAAACTTCTTCGTCCAAACGGAGTGTTAAATATGCGCAGTTTCGAACTCTCAGCATCGAGTTCTATTTGTCAAAACGATGAGGTAGCATCCGACATGGAAAAGTATTTTGCTCCCGAATTCCTAGACATGATATCTTCCACAGATTTTAACGGATAATGTTGCCATTTGACAGCCTTGAAAAGGTCTTTTGGATCAAGACAAATTCCCACATCTCCCGAGGACTTAACAACTGTAACCATGCTATTTACCCAATCTGTTGGTTCTGTTTCTCAGACAATTATTCCCTCTGATTCAATCCGATCTAATTCCTTTTCATTGCTGATCTTGGTTTCACCGGAACCTTTCGAGGTGGATGAATTACGGGTTTAACAGATGGATGAATTACGGGCTTAATATTTTTATTTATGTGGATTTTATGTTTCCCGGGTAAGCACCCTATTTCTTGAAAAATGTCACTGTATTTTTAAATTATATCGTCGTTTCTTCACTTGAGCTAATTTGGAATATTTTCTTTACCAGTCCAATACTTGTGCAATCATTTGCACCGGGGATCGTCATTACCTTCTGCTTAACTACTTAAAACTTTATTTTGACCAGGTCACCATTGATCTAGTTTAACCGATCCCTTAGGTTCTAACGAATGTCCACTGAACGATTTCAGCATGCTTTGAGTTTCATCAAGGTTTGCCGTAACTTTAAGCTTGTGTAATATATTCAAACTAATCACATTGCACCTAGCTCCAAGAGTCCGCAAGCATCAGTACTCTTTAGTTTTTTATTCACCAGTCATTGTCCAGTCTTTGTCGACAGAATTCACCATATCGTATACCAACCCCAAATAATCACTGTCATTGTCATTTGATCCTGTGTCAATCGGGTTCACTTTTCTAGATTTCTGTATCTTTACCCTGTGTTCTTTTTCTATCAAACATTTTCTAGCAAGATGATTTTTGTCCCACATTTATGGCAAGTTTCTCCATATGCCGGACAATTTTTTGGACCATGTTTTTTGCCACATTTCCGACCTTTTACCAATTTGTCACTGCATGATTTCCTTTTCGCAGCAATTTAACGAGTTATCCTGTAGTGATCCCGTCATGCCTTTCATCTTTGGTCTGATGACTCTGCTGCGCGACAAATATCGAATGCTCTTACTAATGTCAGATCACACTCTCGTAACAAATGACTTCTAACATTGTCATTTTTATACACAGACAATGCGATCTCTGATTAACGAGTCTTTAAAGTCCCAAATTCACATGAACTAGCCAGTATTTTGAGTTCTGTGACATGTATGGACTCGGATTCTCCTTGACAGCGCTTGTTGAATACATGTCGATCATACGCCACTTTTTTTCCTTGGATTTCAATATTGCAGGAATACGTTGTTGCTTTGACGCGCGTCTAAAGCCAAAGGTTATTGTGTGGATTCTGATTCGTGTCTACTGTGGCGAGATGAATGTAGACAATCGTAGTTTATGTCCAAAGAAATTCAAATATAAACAAACGATGATGCATTCAGCAGGCGAAAAAATACATAGTAATGGTTTAACTGCAGAAAGTGGTTTAATGTCAATGAATGAAATGGTGCTCAAGCAAGCCGCGACAACTGAACTGAAAATTCCAGGAACGAATACCAGCCAAATGACACGCCTTTTGTTTGATTAAATATCGCAGCGAAGTTATATCAGTGAATCGCCAGTAGAATTACTTGGCAGGAAAGCAGAGGGAGAATAGATATACCTGTAGTTACTTATGGAAGCACCGATACTAAGGAAATTAAGACAAAGTTTGTGAAGACTTTTATAAAGCTTACCAGTGGAGAATTCTTACGTCTATCGGCAAATATCGTTCCGGTGATAAGTGGCACCCTACAACGCAAGAAAAAGTGAGAAATGTATATTAGCAGTGAAATGGAAACATCTCCAATCGAATTTTTGGTGGGCAATGACTATTACTTGGATTTAATCATTGATGACAAGAGGGAATTGCATTCAGGTTTATATCTTTAGCGTCCAAACTGGGTTGGATAGTAAGTGGTAGGACAAATGATAGTGAGTTAGATCTTAGTGAAACTATGGAGACAAATATGCTCATAAGGTTAAATAGGAAAACCGTTGATGAAACTAATGTGTTTGCTTCTGTTGATGAATCCGTTCCATCTGATATTGAATTACAAGATTTTAGGAATATGGAATTTATTTGAGTCATTGACAAGTGCTCGTAGACAGACAATAGATTTGCTTCAGAACGGTTCCGTGAAACGATTCAGTTTGAAAACAATCGCTTTTATGTGACATGGCTATGGAAAGAGGAGACGATAGACTTATCATCGAACCGAGAACATGCCATTGGGATTGAAAACATCAATCATTCGAATGAAAATTAAGGCAGAGATTTTCAAGAAGTATAGTGATGTGATAAAGGATCAACCAGACAAAGGTATTATAGAGATGGTTAGTAATAACTTTTCCAGTGAACTTGTGTATTGCATTCCGCACCACGCAGTTATCACACCACAGAAAACAACTGAGTTGCGCATTGTGTATGATGCATCTGCAAAAGCCAGGCAAGAGAAGAAAAGTCTGATCGATTGCCTTTATCGAGGTCCATTTATGCTGAAAGACTTGACAGGATTACCGTTTCGTGTATTCAGTTGTGCTTGTAGCTGATATTAAGAAGGCCTTTTTACAAATTGAACTTCAAGAATCGCAAAGGGATGTGACAAGGTTTTTGTGGCTAAAAGATGAATGTACAAAGTGTTAACAATAATAACCTTCAAGACTATCGTTTCTGTAGCGTACCTTTTGGAATAATTTCAAGCCGATTTCTCCTCGGAGCGACTATGTCATCTTGAATCATATAAAGACCCCTCACAGATAAGATTAAGAAAGACATCTTTATAGATTACCTGATAACTGGAACAAGTGATGTATCTGAAGCTGTTGAGATGTACAAAAGTGCTAAGAAGATGAATCGATGAATTTACGCGAGTGGTTATCAAACAATGCAATTGTTGAAGAAAGTTTTGCAGAGGTTGATAGGTCAACTCCAGAAGATGTGATAAAAGTGTTAGGTCATAACTTCAAAACCGTGGATATTCTTCAACTGTTGTCTTTTCCCTTAAAAAGAAAGTAATTGCGTCTAAAAAAACTCGTGTTGAGGTTGAAATTGGAAACCGTCTAAAATACTAAAGCGCGCTACACTCGGCTGTGATACAATTGAATATTTCGATTAGAAAACGCTTGCTTGATTAAAATCATACTCATATTCATCCTTGCGCCATTGGGTCAACGTTTCTGATCCATTCGAACTAAATCCACGTTGTTTAACGTGGATAAACGATTGAGCAGTTTTTCTACCCATGCAACAGCACTCGCTTATGATATATAAACGAGTATCCTTGCGTAGGACTTTAGAGTTCTTGAGTTACAGTATTAAGGATTTATAGTGTGAAATATCGGATCTAAATTATTCTAAATTATTATTTGAATTTAACGTAAAATAGATTTAATTCATGATAAAATATTTGGTGTTTGAATTGGTTTATTAACTTCAAAACCGTGTATATTCTTCAACTGTTGTCTTTTCCCTTAAAAAGAAAGTAATTGCGTCTAAAAAAACTCGTGTTCAGGTTGAAATTGGAAACCGTCTAAAATACTAAAACGCCGCCACAGTTGGCTGTGTTACAATTGAATGTTACGTTTAGAAAACGCTTGCTTGATTAACTTCATCACTTTCATGTTTTATATGTCAATGCTACCGGTTTTCAGAATTCTGAAACTTTCTTGGCATTTAGAGAACATATAGAGCCTACTTTCCTCATAACTACATTGGTTGACAAATACTGGAAGTAACATAAATTTTTGTGAATTTTGATAATTGATAATTTTTTGTTCAATTTTAGTTTTATTTCTGAATGAGTGTTTTGAGAAAAAGTACTGATCACACCTCGACAAGCAAATATTGTAAAAAAGGTATTTATAAGGAATTTTTTAACTATCCGAATATGATTTCAAGAACAGTAAGTAAGCCTAACAACGTTAGAATGAAAAGTAGTATGACAGATTAAACTTAGCTTAGAATTCATTGGATGTGCCCTGAGTCTTAAGTTGCTCTTTGAAACAGACGAATACATGTTTGGAGATCAAATTTTGCAAAGGAATTCACCAATCTAAATAACAAGATTCGTGCATGGGCATATATGGACGCTCCCTATCCCACTTTTAAAAAGTTTAACATCCAATCTGACCTTTTTCTTGTTTCGTGAAGACAGTAGTTGGATTTACGAATATACATTTTGTAAATCCACTCAAAAAAGAAAATCATGCAACAAACAAGAGCGCATATAACAAATCAAATCACGATAAGATAAGGTATATTTCGTTTAAATCTTATACCAATTAACCACTGTAAAGAAAACGCTGTATTGGCCTATTCATAAAACAGGAGTAATACTGAGGTTTTTATTCTGTAAACTGTTACAGGAAACGATATCATGGCCATAAATTTTCCGATCCTTGGTCACAATAACAACGAGAGCCTGATTCAGATGACTAAAAAAATACCAAGTTAAAAATGTTGCACTTGAACTTGAAATTGGGTTTTCTAAACTGCTTATCTATTTTCCAAAGACATTCGAATCCACTCACTCACATGATACCATTTAAAATCTTAAATTGAAATATTTACAAAGTGTCGATGACCAACGAGTAAAAAAGTCAATTTTTTGTACACTTGTCATCCTCAACTGGAATGCACATTAACGCTATGTTTTATAAAAACCTATTCAAGCAAACAATTTTGTCATGAAAACATTTGAGAGAATTAATTTAAAAAGATGTGGTATTTCATATCGAATTTGGATCATCGTTCTACTAAACTAAACGAGTAGATCACGCTAAGTATATACACACACTCTTTATTCAAATATCAAATTTATCACATCTTGTTGTGAATTAATACAATCTTATGGAAAATCATTTCATATAAGTGATATAAGACTCAAGATTTACAGGCAAGTACTTCCATAGTTTTTAGTACCTATGTTATCTTTCCATTCATATGTTAAGACTTTAAAGGAAATATTGATAAAAACAAAAAATATATTTATTTTAAGACTATTGACATGCTACGCAAACAATTCTTAAGAAATACAAAAACTTATTTAGACGAAATTTAGTAAAAAAGAAATATATAATGTAAAACTGAAATCCCCCAATATTAACAAAAACGTTATCACTTTTTGATGGTATTATAAGTTTGTTAGATTTCGAGGCACGATCAAAATGATAAAAGTTGAAAGAAACCTTCAGAATCCCTTGAACAAATTACTCCACTAATTTTTTATACTATATTAAAGAATTGGCAGACAAATGGAACTATTTTGATAGCCAATTAAGTCGCCAAGAACAGAGGGGTTTTAAGAGAGAGTTCGTGTGTATGTGTGTATTTTTACACTAGAGAGAGACATGGAACTAATGAGAAAGTGTTTGCATTAAACTGAGGAAACCCTACACCAGTATACGGTTTACATAATTCAATATCCCACTTAATTCAACACCACTGCGCGAAAAATGCATATAATTGTTTGTTGATAATGATACGCTTTATTTGTAATACGTTTAGAGAACTCTTTCATCACTAGACTCCCTTATTTTACATTCTCTAGACTTGTAAACCTATGCATCTACGCTACTCTTCGATATATTGATATGTTATGATAGTCTGGCATTTATTGAAATTCTGGCTGTCATGGCAACAATCCTGACAGAGAAAGCGTACCGCTTGATATTTTGCATGGATCATCATTACATTGACCTTTTTCAGAATAGCTACGAACATCTACCTCGGGACCGTAGGGGCGCTTTATATAGAAATGAAATATATTTAAAACGACAATTCCTCAAAAACCACTGGGCCAATTATAACCAAATTTTGCAGAGATGTTCCTTAGATGGTGCCCTTTAAAACTGGTAAAAGAATTGAAAACCATTGAACATTCTGATTGCCTTGCTAACAAAATTGATTTTTTTTAAAAAAAAGTATCTCCTCCTGACCCAGACGGCATAGAATCTTGATACTTTGCTTGGAGAATAAGTATATTTACCTCTTTGAGAATTGACAAAATTATAAGAATCCCAGGGGCAGAGCCCGGGGGGGGGGGGTTACGACTTATATAGAAATAAAGAAGGATTTTAAAAACGACATCTCCTCCAAAACCATTTTGCCAATTAATCAAAGACACAGAAATCAATTAAAAGCTCCGGTTGCCAATGAAAACCAAAAGAAAAAACTTTGAAAATTTATCTCCGTCCGCAGAAGCTGTAGACACTTGATATTTTGAATAAAGCATCATTACATTGACCCCTTCCAAAATTGCTAAAATTTCAAAGCCCGAGGCTGATTGGGCTTATATAGAAAAAAAGGCAACTCTTCCAAACTAGGTGGCAAATTTCAACAAAATTTAGCAGAAATGTCTCTTGGGGTGCCCCCCCCCCTTTAATTACTAAAATATTTGAAATCTGTTGAAAGCATTGGTTAACATAGCAATATAAGTTGGTTTTAGTTAAAGGAGGTCTTCTTCAGACTAATTCAAAATTAGGCCTTGAGGAAAAAGAGCTTTATCTCAGGTGAGCGCCAAGGCCTTCTTGTTTCACTTTTTGAGATATTTTTCTTTGTTGTCTTACTTAACTCCCGCTGGACAGTGTGTGGAGTGAGAGTCAATACTCGGTTATGTAAATTGGTGCTAAAACCTTTGAAACTGGTTTCTGACTTTAATGTCACTCTTACTTAGACTGTATGACTGGATGAGTCGTGGTCTATGTGGCCACATAGACAGGACATGTATATGTTAGTATTTGTATATAGCCTTGGAATTTGCATATGAACTGGTTGCCTCAGTAAAGCTATGGAAAGAAAATATGGATTAGTCATTATTTTTAGCCGTACTCATTGTAAAAGCCGGACCAGAACCCCGGACCAACCCAGGGTCACGTTTAGCGCCCAGTGCAATCGTCGGCGTTCTACTCTGTTAGATTATCTAAATTAACGTAACCAACAACATTCTATTAATGTGGTCCTGGACATTATATTCTGTGAGATAATCTTCCACAACGTATCTTAGACATTCTATTCTACAAAACCATTTTCAACAACTAATATTGGATATTCAATTATGTGATTTCACCGAAACAATTTTTGACATTTTAACAGTATACCTGAGTATTGTTTTTAGTGATTCTTATTTCTTTCACACTTTGTCTGTTTTATCTGGTAAATGGTTAATCATAACAAATATCACCTTTCACGATGTTATAAAAAAGATTATTACATTTGACACATCACGTTAGAAGGACGCCAATTTAGATCTAATAAAAAAATTACTGCAAAGTGCTGCAAAAATAAAAAAAAATTAAGACATTGTACATAAAAGAGAATTTTTGTATGTATGCTGATGCTATTGTGATACATTCAAGCAATTTGCAAAGTTTTCTTAACGGTTAACCGCATTGTCCAAATAGATAGAGTTTGGTAGTAAAAACGTTTTTCACAATGTCTTGAAATTACAAAGTAGACTGTTGTTGTGGTTACAAATTCTTTGATTACAGTTAAAGCTATTACAGTTGACATTTCAAGGAGATATTTTATCTTTCATGCCCACATCATGTGACTGACCATTACATTGATTTAGATTTGTTTTGACATCTTTTTTTCTTTTTACATTGTTTGTAGTTAAGTTGTCGTAGTTTAGTAAGTAATCCAATTACGTGAACATTAATACCGGCAATTTTTTTATGTCCAGTTCGGGAATTTGACTTAAAGTATTGTCTCATTTTATTTCAGTGTTTACGGAAAACTTGACTTGAAGCATTTTCTCCTTTTACTACACTGTTTATACACATATTTAAAGAAATAGCATTTGATATATATTACAAATAAATGAAATTAATTTGTTTTTGAGTATCGCTAGCATAGCTACATAATTGGTAGTACCAATTGATTTACTGAAAAATATGTTATTCATCTAAATCAACAGGAACATTGGGGAAAAATTAACAATCTGAAGTAATTAATTCGGGTTCTTTATACTAATATTATTTTTACTTCGAAACAAGCAATCATTCAATCCTGCCAAAACAATTCACTGCTGTTTCTATCCAATATTTTATACAAAAAGCAACAAACATAGTGGGAAATTATTATTTAATTTTTTTAAGATTAGTTGCCCATGTTCAGTTTTATGAGTCCAGGCTTTGGTTTGAACGCTTACTAAAAGTGCCTCGCATCAACTATGATACTGCTTTGGCGTGCATTACTGTATAAATCCTTTTTCACTTAAAAAGATTGATAATACGATAATTATTTCAATAAACATCATCACTTTAGGAATTAAAGGCGTACATTGTGTATTCCAATAAACGCCATATTGGTAGAATTTTCCTTACCATAATTATTCTTAAAATTGACAAAATATTAGTGTTTTACTTTTTATGTATTTATTCAATTTTTTTTCAAACAAATAAATAGATAAAAGGAAAATATTAGTTTGTTTATTCGAGTTGTTTTTGGCCATTTAGGACACACCACACCGTCTCAGTCGATACCCCTATAATAATAAATCCAGGAGTGTGTTAGAGTTGATGATAAAGCTGCCAAAGCTATCTGCAAGGTTATTGCTCTTGAGACTAGTCAATATACTATCAATCAAAAACCAACCACATCCATAATGATACCTAAGAAATCACATCAGAGTTAGTATTTTGTTTCAGATTGGTATACATTTGTAGGTATTAGTAGTTAGCTAGTTTTTTTTAGTAGTGAAGTGTTTTTATAGAAAAAAATGAGACAGTTGTAGTCTCCTAATCAGTAGATATTTTGTAGCATTTTAATCGGACTTCTGGTATTTGAATTGACCTGAAGACAAATGACGGGACGCAATTTTGTCACGACGGGAGCATGTAGCCATGTCGTATTTTGATTATCCGAGTTTACAAGTCTAGGATAGAATCCAGACTATAGTAGAAAATCTGCACGTGACCTTTCCCGCCTAAATAAGTACTGTCCTGACTTTCTTAGCAGTAACATTGCTCCTGTTTTCTTTTTTTGAGAGCATTTATCTGTTGTCTGGAATAACCTTACTAAATTCGCTTATGACAGTGTGTGGAGTGAGAGTCAATACTCGGATATGTTAATTAATGCTAAAACCTAAGAAGCTGGTTTCTGACTTAAATGTCACACCAACTCAGATGGTATGACTGCATTAGTCGTCGTCCTTGTGGCCATATTGACAACACATGTATATATAAGCATACATATGAACTGGTTACCTCAGTAAAGCTGGGGATAGAAGATATGGATTAGTCATTCTTTCTCGTCGTACTCATGGCATAAGCCGGAGCAATACCCCGGACCAACCCTAAGTCACACAAACAGTATCGAATATGCTTTCAAGAGTTGAATACATGCAATTTAGTTAATCTACACACGTGAAAAATGATATCAAACTTATTAAACAAGTAGTAGGAGATATGTGAATGTAGCTTTGATTTATAAGAAATTCTGCACCGAAATCCAAACATCCTGCTAAAAGGGCTCAGATAAGGGGTGGACGCCTAATTTCTACAACAAACCTACAGATAAAGGCTATATAGTACCCGCTGCCTTCGGACAGAATGGAACGCCTTCCACTTTCGGGGCTCCTTTTGCAACAAAAAGGAGAGTGGTTGACAGTCAACCTGGGTCAATGGTCACTGAATTGGTTTCTGGTGAGGATCCTAGATCCATAAAACCATATTTGATCCTCCCCGAACTTGAATTATTATACACACCAAGAGCAATTAAGATCAAAATCCATTACCAATGCTTCAAATCAAAAGTTTCACGCCAATTCAGGAGGTGCTAGGTGCTACGCCTTTTTCACCCAAGAATTGAAAACAGTTGAAATCTCTGGTTGCTATGACAACAGGGTAAAATAATCTCCTCCCGACCCAGAATGGTAGAATCTTGAAGCATTAGTACATTGACCTCTTTCAAAATTGCTACAATGTCAGCGCCATAGGGTGATGGAGCCTTCATAGAAATAAATAAGGCAATTCGTCTAAAACAATGTTGCAAGTTTTAACCACATTTGGCAGAAAATGCCCTTAAGTTCACTCTCATGGATGGATAATCGTAAACCTAAGTGGGATAGCCGCTGGAGGCTAGGAAAGGATGTAGTGGAAGTACTGGTGTGAGAAATACCGGAAATCTATTGTTACGTGCTCCAGCCGCCGCGATATGACTGAAATACTGTTAAAAGTGGCGTTCAACCCCGTTCATTCAATCAACCGTTTAGTTAACCCATTTTGATAATTACTGAAAGATTGGAAATCTGTCGAAAGCATTGGTTGCCACGACAACATAAGTTGATTTCATTTTAACTTTAAAGGAGGTCTTCTCCAGACCCAGGCCCAGGCATTTTTTCTATTTTACAGAGTTTCGTCTTTTTAAAAGCTTATTGAATATGGTATATATGATGAAATTTTAAAATGTTTGTTGAGTATTTATGCTGATCTGCAGAGCGCTGTACTTTATAAAGGATATATTTCGAATGAAACTTCTCCAGTTCTACAGGGAACTAGACAAGGGGGGAAAAAGCTCGATTTTGAACTGTAATGAACCTAAAAAGTAAACGAATGATAGATCGCGGTTTCTTGGGGATAGTTCAATTAATGAAGTTGTCTGTTCAATGAAAATTATATTTCAAGCAGATGAAATTAGCAATAAATGGATAGGTAATTTACTTAGTCTCATAAACAAAGGAAAGCATGATAATGCTTTATTTGCTTTAGCTTCTTTCATAATTTATAATTCTGTAGTCTTTCCTCGTGCTCTTTATATGTGTGAGCTTTTATTTAATCTTCATGCTTCATATGGATTTTTTTGTAGATTTGCTCTTTCAATTAATTTGGCTAGTTGGTAAAAAGGCACAGAAAATAGATACATTAGTTTTAATCGGGTTCTGTTTTGTTATGGACAATAAAATTCACTATTTGAAAAACATCCATATGCATTTTGTCTTTAATTTTGCCAATAAGCAGCACTGTCTTATGAAAATTTCGTTCGATTAAAGCTTTTTAAATTCATCTCTTTTTTTCATAAGTAAACCTTAAAAGACCTGGTCATTGTCAACCATTCTATATGTCTGTCAATCTGTCTGTTCATCTGTCCGTCCTATGTATGTCTGTCTTTCTGTCTTCCAGATAAATTAACTTCGAAACGGTTAAGGATAAAATTTAACCTTTAGCATAATGTAAAAGTTTATCGATACAATGATGGTTCTAGTGACTTCTAACAAGGGTCTGTTGGTTCAGTATAAGTAAATTCCGGTAGAACGACTGAGATTTCAGAAACTTTAGTCCCTACTTTTAAGGACAAACTTATCTCCCCCAGTTTGTATTGCATTTAACTTCACACTACTTGAAGTGTTTTAAGATATGTATTTTGTATTATTTCGCAATCTTTTTCTATAAACCCATTCCAACCAAACAAAATTTTAGACTGTCCAAATTCAAAGAAGCTGCTGGGATTTTAATTATTTTCGTCTTCTTGGATAGAAAACATTGTGGGTAATGAAGAAATAATTTGTATCAAGCAAAATCTTCATTTTTCCACAATGTTTTCCATAGCTCTTTTCTTTAGACGCGTGAAAAAGAGGGATTGTGCGGGAATGGGTTAATCTAACTCATGAAAATGAAATAATTTGTTAAACATTAATTTCGTGCAACGAATATACTTAACGCCGACGGGTTTATTTGGTGACGCTGATAGCAATTTCACGTTTTAACTAGATGACATGAAATTCGCACATGTTTCCATCTAATGGTGTAAATGCTCACTTTCCGTTTCTCTATATACTATATTTAAGTATTTGACCTGATATACTACAAGCGAAAACACCAGAAATTGCTAGTTTTCTAATATAGCAAAAGAATCTAGTAAATGAAAATCAAAAATGTCATATCTATAAAAGGCTTGGAAAAAAAATCTTGATTAAAAATAATCTCGAAAATCATATTGTAGTATGTGTAACTACTTGAAGATTTTTTTCCCCACTTTCATATGCTTAATCAATGTTACGCAAGAATTTAACGCGCGTTTATTCAGTCTGATACCTTTGTCATATTACATATGTTCCTCAAATGTCCAGTGGGCACAAAATTTAATATAGATAAAAAGCAAAAAAAAAATTTTTGGAAATAGAGTCGTAAATATTTAACTTGTAGTCTCTCTAATATCAGTTTTACTCAATTCATCTGATGATTGCCCAGATTTTTTCGTAACAAAATAGACGATCTAAGTTTGGTCATCTTAAGTCAAAATTAGGACACCTGATTTTAAAAAAACTTTTATAGACAGCCTTTAGTCTACAGCTTTGGTCAATCAACCTAAAATTAGTCAGAATGGAGGTTAGAATGTTTAAGGGGAAGTGCTATGCACAAACTTCATTACTCAATTATGCACATGGTTGATTTTTAGACTTGAGTTTTGGCCGGTGCATATCCGTGAAAGTATAATAGTTATTATTATTAGTAATAGTTATTGTTAGTATATACTGTGAAACAACCTAGATAATTAGCACCGAGGAAAATGTGCTGTGAATAATACATAGCCCTACCATACATATATATCGGTTGTTTTCAAGACAAGAATTCATTTTCTGGAGCATATCTCTGAAAGTATAAAATCTATGATCAGGATTTTTCTATTATTTTTTACCCTGTCAAGAGAAAGAATAATTCACAAAAACCGTTACTGTACTTTATTTTATTGTCATTTGTTGTTGTTTTTTTCGGCTTGGATTGTGTCAATAGCATATCTCTAAAAGCTGCATAACTGTGATTTTGAGAATTCAACAGAAGATAGACCTTTTTTTAAGAAATCCTTGCTTTATTTTACAATTTACCCTTTTTAGATTTTCGGGATTGTTTTTTAGCACATCACTAGCTATTAAAGTGACGGAATAGTGCTATCAAGGTGAAGTGCATTTTACAAGATCTTTGACTTATATTGCTTAATATTTTAGTTATCACCCTTTGCTGTTTTCAAACTTGAATTTCATTCACCTCCGAGCATAAATCTGAATGTGGATTGATATCATCAAGCGGAAGGGCTGTGTGCAAGTAACATAACTGTAACTCTATCTTGCGTAGCTCTTGAAGCATTGCTCTTTGTTGTTTCACGGACGTGTCTTGCGATATATTGCCAGTGTTATTGACACTGGGTGGGTCTGATTGCTTGTCTCGATAGTTCACTAAGGTTAGCGTTTTAGGTCCAGTATAACCTTTTTAAAAGGATAACTATCTGTTGAGCTTTACGAATGTATTAACATTAATAAGGAAAAAAATATGACTGTGCATATGTTCATGTGTTTTGTGTTATCTTTTAATAAAATAGGTGATGAATGAAAAAAGAAGCCATATGTAATCATCTAGTACAATACCATCAAATATTAAGATGCGGGTAATAAGAAAAACTTCTTAAATTTTGTTAAAAGGAATGGGAAATACAAATTCTCCTTTCCACAAAAAGTTTCTGTAAAGGAAATATATTCATTTATCAGTTGAAAGGGTACCATGGAATCACGACTAAAGCTTCTTTCAATTTTGACCTGTCCTCGGGAATTTCATCTAGAGTTTACATGTAAGACGGGGCTTTTATGACTAATAGCAATGATCTAGGCTTTCAGGTTACGATGCGAGTTTCAATGTAAATAGGATACGCTCGGGCGGAGCCATAATGTTACCTTGGGGAAGTGACATGAACTACGTTGGAAGAGGTCTACATAATAAATAACAATGTTCATAAGAAGAAGATTTTGGAAATGGTCATTCTTTGTTTCGATTTAAAATAAGGTGCACCTGGGCGGGCCAAGTATCACCCAAGGGAACTTCACAAGAAAAAACCTGAAAGAAGTCATTTGAAAATACTACATTTTAGTTCTATTTCTTTGGCCTCTTATGCATTTAGTATAATTTGGATTGAAATACCGGATAATTTCCTAAATACTTAAAGGGCTTGTAGTTGCAGCAAATTGTCATTGGACGACTATTATATCTTAAATACAGCGATATTCTCATTCCTACGATATTTTTCAGCCAACAAACTTGCATATTTCGAAGTGGCGGAAATAGGATTTTTAGCAAGAAAAATTGAAGCATAAAAATATGTATCAAACTTAAAGTTTCTCTGCTGAAGCCTGACTTTATTGAAATATAAGTAGTTCAATAATATAATCTATGTAATATAGGACCAATGAACCTCATCGGTTAAATCAGTATCAGTATAGATAACCTCATTGAATTATTGTTTATATGCTATAGATACGAATAAGGCCTCACATCCCTAAGAGCCATTTTTTTCTACAAATAAATATCCATATCATTTTTATGTGATAAACTGAAAGAGGGTTGTCAAAGAACCATCCTGTGAATTTTGGTAGAATTTTAGCAATTATTGAAAATCTCTAAAGAACAATAATGGACAGACTATTGCACAGACGGATATACAGCAGACACTTATTCATGACAGAAAATAGTTGATCTTTGGTCAATAGGGCAAAAGATGAAATCGTCAAGTTCTAGTTTTTTTGAATGCCTAAACTTTTACATCTAAATATCTTTTGCATAAATATTATTCGATTGTCTAATATTAAAATCAAAATGCTGAAAGCACCGTAATTGGTGGTCACTGTAAAAAATGGACAGACTGTTTCATTTCGACTTTAAAATAAGGGTAAAAAAATATAATGTATTAAAACAAATTATGCAGTATAAAAGTACAGCGGAGTATAATAGTAGCCCGGAAAATAAATGAATAGTAAGGTAAAATAACAAGAAATATCAAGAGAGACAGAAACAGGTCCTCTCGCATGGTAAGCGAGTGCTCTTACAACTACGCCAATCGGAGCCTGCGATTATTTGTAATACGTTGAGAGAACTCTTTCGTCACGTGACTCATCTGTTTACATTACTCTAGACTTACTAACCTATCCCAACTAAGCTACCCCTCGATAGATTAGGACAAGCTGGCAAATTTCTTAATAATCTTTTACCCAAACGATGTTAGTTTCAACTAATGACTGGAAAATATTTATATGATGGTACCACCTTTCTCTACTCGTTTCTTTACACCACCTGATTCACTCGACGAATCGTGACTTGTCGCCCCTTATAACACTATTGGAAAAGTCTAATTGCCTCATTGTAGCCTATTTAGATCATGTGACAGTCCCGTTTTCCTTCCATCCCTTTTGATATTTCTTTAGTTGTAAAATGCAATGATATTTACTTTTTTATCCTTCAGCATCTACTGTTAAACCCTATTGAACACAACGAAGAAGAAACTTTGACTTGATCTCCGAATAATTCAGATCGTAGCAATAAAAGAAACATTTTTTTTCAAATCGTCTTTATTGTATGTGTCAAGTTGGGGTAATTGAAGTTTTGGGAAATCAAGACGAAGTAAATCTCCGGAATCAAGTTACAGCAATTGGTCTTTCGACTAATTGAAAATGAACATTTTCAAGATTTTTGTTTGAATGGGGTTTTAGCAATTTTTCAGTCATATCGCGGCTGAAGCACCTAAAAATTAATTCCGGGTGTATCTCGCACCGGTACTACCATTACCTTCTTCCCTAGTCTGTAGCTGCAATCCCAATTAGGTTTACGATTATCCAACCATTGGTGAGCGACAAATGTCGGAAATGATTTGTGCGATTTTCAATTATTATCATTTATCATTATTTTTTGTTGTTGTTGTAACGTGTAAAGCCACTTTCAACAATAGTTCTGTTAATCGCAGAGGTTGTGACCCAATCGTTATATTTCTCTAACAAGTACAACCACATCATTCTTTCCGAACCACAAAAATCGAATCCCATATCATTCGCCAATGTCAAATGACTGTTATCCGATGTCGATAAATATGTTTGCCGAGCCTAATGCGAACTCACGTCCCAAGCATTGAGGGAGTATCGCGTTTCCGAACTAGCTAATCAGGGTTGGCAGCACTAAATAAAGACATGGCCTATTGGGTTCACTCATTATGCATGTCTAGCCATGCATAACTCTTATGCACAAAAATCTTAATGCGGAATAATGAATGAAAATCAGTTTCATACTGAAAAAAGATTTTACCTTTTTACCTTTTTTTTTGTTTTTCTGTTCTCTTTCTCTCCCTTTCTCCCACAACTATTTTCAATTCCTAATGAAATAACTTATCCTCTCATGTAGTCATGTAGCTATGAAATGTTTTCATCTTCTGTGCGTTCGCTAAAGGGTTAAACAGTCGTTGCTGAAGGGTGAACAGTAAAATATCATCGCATTTTACTAGTTAAGAATTATCATAAAACAGGACGATCACACTAATTAAACAGGATACAGGAAACCAATATTTTTTTCCATACGTGCCACGAGACCGATCGTGCGCGTTAACAAGTCACTCGCCCTCCCCATGCGCCGAATCATCGCATGGAGTAAACAAGCAAGCTGAGTACGAATCTTCATATTGGACGATACTGCTGTATGATCATTTTCCAGTCAGAAATACTATCGCTGATTAAAACATTATTCAGGAGAAATGTTTGACTGGCCAGCCCGTCCTAATATATCGAAGGGAAGCGTAAATGGATGGGACAGTCTAGAAAGTCTCCAGTAATGTCAACAAAGGAGTCATTGATAAAAGCGGTTTATAAGCGTATTACAAATAGATATTATTTTTATCATACTATCGGGGAAAGCCCGTATTACGGAGTGGTAAGAGCGCTATAATCCTATAAAAATCTGTATTATCACCTTTTTAATTTCCCTACCCCACTCATCATATATTCTAAGACTACTATCGAAAGCATTGTGTATGATCATTCTGTTTTTAGCTTTCGGTGTTGAAAATTTGCCTAAGTGTACATGATTGATCTTGTCAGAATATATCCTTTTGAACCCTAGTTTCGTAAGTTATCATATTTCCGCAATCCTTCTGTTTGAGCTTTATACTGAAGCTTGCCGGGACGATATAAGCGTAATATTTCAACAAAATGCTACATTAACGAATACTTAATAACGCTCAAAATGGTAATATAATTGTTTTTATTAACTTGCTTTTTTCTCGGTGAGAACACTGATACCTCTAAATTTCCTACTAAACTAGAAATGACCATTTGACCTTAGAAGGTTCTGTGATATTAGAGGAGTATCTAATTGGTCGTTCAATTTTTGATTCCAGGAAATACGATCATTTACTCTATTTTAAAAGAATGTTTTCCTCTGATTTCTTTTTTCATTTTGGCAATGACAAAAGTGTTTAAAAATTTTGAACCAAGATCTCTTTTTTTGTGTGATTAGTTCTAATTGACATTTACGGAAATATGGTACATCGGAATTGAATCTTAATAATGTTGTGCAAGTTATTTTTTGTTTCGTTTTAGCTCACCTGAGCACGAAGCGCTCAATTAAGCTTTTGTGGTCACCTTCCGTCTGGCGTCCGTCCAGCGTCCGGCGACCGTCGTACGTCGTCCGTCAACAATTTCTTTTAACGACATCTCCTCCCAAACCACTTAGCCAATATGAACCAAATCTGGCAGAAATGTTCCTTAGGTGATCCCCTTTTTAAAAAAATAGCTAAAGAATTGAAATCCGTTGAAAACTCCTGTGGCCGTGGCAACAAAATTGAAATTTTAAATAATCTTTAATAATCTTCTTCGCCTAATCCAGAAGGCGTAGAGCCTTGATATTTTTCATGAATCATCAGTATTTTGACCTCTTTCAAAATTGCTAGAATCATGATCCTCGGGTCCCAAGGGGCAGAGCCCTAGGGGGTTTGGGTTCATTTAAAAAAAAAACAATTTTCAAATGAGATCTCTTTCCAAACCACTTGGTCCATCTAAAAAATGCTAAAAGAATTGAAGTCTGTTGAAATCTCTGGTTGCCAAGGCAACAAAAATGAAATTTTAAAATTAATTTTAAAACTTTTCTCCTTCTGACACAGAAGGCGTAGATGCATTATATTTTGCAAGAAGCATCAGTATATTGATCCCTTACAAAAATGCTAAAATCATGATCCTCGGGTCCCCAGGGGCAGAGTCCCAGGGGGTTTTGGTTCATTTAGAAAAAAGAACAATTTTTAAATGAGATCTCTTTCCAAACCACTTGGCCAATTTGTACCAAATTTTGGAGAATTTTTCCTTAGGTGGTCCCCTTTAAAAATAGCAAAAACAATTGAAATACGTTGAAAACTCTGGTTGCCAAGGCAACAAAAGTGAAATTTCAAAATTAACTTTAAAACTTTTCACCTCCTGACCCAGAAGACGTAGAGCAATGATATTTTGCATGAAGCATCAGTTTAATGATCCCTTACAAAAATGCTAAAATCATGATCCTCCGGTCCCCAGTGGCGGAGCCCGGGGGAGGTTATAGGCATGAAGCGTTAGTTCACAGACTTCTTTCTTATTTCTGAAATTATAACCCATGGATTCAGAGGGGGGAGGGGAATTTCCTACTTTCAAATTTGCCCTTAAGGCTTAGAATTTTGTAATTTAGACTTATGGATCCTCAGGTACATAGTTATATATAAGAGAGGCCCACTTGTATCATAATCCTAACCTTAACATGAAATGGGAGTGTTGAAAGAAAAAGACTCTGGTGAGCGCCCAAGGGCAATCTGACCTCTTGTTTTAATAGTTGTTGTCTTAGCCTAAATCTAAATCGAGATATAGAGAATAGATAGTTGGTGTCTTGATATGGAAAAGTTTATCAGGCAAGGCATAGGAATTTATCTGGTGAGTCGAAGGCGAATCGGATTGAAGCCGAGCCCTATGAACTTTTCCATATCAAAACACCAACCATCTATTCGATTTATCCTGTTACTAATTTTAAAATGAATTTTAAAAGATGTCCACGATAAGTAAATGTTAGTTAACCTCTCTTCGCAGAACCCTTCTGAGACGAGGGTATGGGGTCGACATTTGAAAGAAATCGCACAAATTCAATTAGATTAGGCTGAATGAGAACGAATAAACAAGAGCATCTGTAACTTAAACTTTTAACAACAAAGACCTACCTTAATTATCAAATATGATATGCCTATCTTTATTATCTTGCCGATCACTCAACTAAAGTGTCGAAGATTTTCCGACGAGTTCTTTGTTAGGCAGCCAAAACCAAACCCAAAGTCAATGCCATCCTTACAGAATACCACAGGATGGACAGAGCTTGAGATCAGATGTCTAGCCGCGACTTTCAAAAGTCTTCTTAGATAAAATCCCAACTTAATCCTTTAGTGTTTTAAAATTCTGCGTTCTGAAGTTCTGGTTATGAGTCCATGAAGTTAACAACGCCTATGTCATATATTAAGTCATATCTACGTCAACGATTTATAATTCGACCGATTAAAGTTGAGAATCGAGTATAATGCTTTTATTTGGACACAACTTTTAGCGGAAGATTGTTTAAAAGTAAGATTTTAAAAGTACCCCTACCACCGCAAATATAGTTCCGGTCGGTCACTTGATCAAGTGACATGATAAAGCTTATCACGTGACCATGTAACCTGTTATCAACAAGTTTATCATATCCCTTTATTTGGCAGTGTTCATTGAAGGTGACAGGCACAATAAAAGTCTGTCCTTTTTTCTGTACTTACAGCACTTTGATTACCCTAGATGACCAAATTCCAAATCATTCTTTTTGGTAAATAAATTTTGTCAAATTAGTATTTTAAAATTTGACCTCAGTTTTTAATCCTGGTGCCCAAATGTTGAACTCGTTCATCATAGACAATCATTTTGAACAATTTTCTTATTAATTAATGAGCAAAAAATATGGTTTCTAGGATTTGCGAAATATCTTTCTCAGATTTGTCCTTTTAACCCAATTGATCCTATTTCGGATATGTCAAAGATTTTACCAAGACAATTATTCTGACCGATTTTCAGGTTTATTGAGCACAAATTGCGGTCTCGAGAGTGTCTACACTCGAGTTTTTCTAAGAGTCGACCTCATGGCTTAGTATTTAACCTAAAGTGAAACAATTTTTGAACTTGTCCATGATTTATCAGGACAAACTTTCTGACGAAAGCTTAGATCTATTGAGCAAAAATCGTTGCCTCTAAAGTGTCTACAAGGAATTTATGAGCTTTCTTCGTTACCTAGTGACTCTAATTCTAACTCGTTCAAAAAATAATCGAGACAAACAGTGTATTGTAAAGTGTATTGTAGCGATCAGAAATGACTGTTTTACCTTATGGTGTTGGTACACTAGAGTGATAGGGATAAAGCCATTTCTAACAAAATTAATTAGTAGCCAAATTTAAACGATCCTAGGTCGTATTCTAAGAGATCTAATTATCACTGAATTAGTACATTTAAGCAAATATGTCTAGTCAGAGGCAGGTTGACAGTTAGATAAGCTTCAAACTCCCACCTAACCCTGATAAAGAAACTGAAGGTGGGGACTTTGAACAAAATGCAGGACTAAGTACCCATGACAGCAGACCAATATGCGGCTTCGATGACGATGCTGATGTCCGAGAGACAGTAGGCAATATGGCCTTAATGCTGAAGGATGTTATGCATGAATTGAAATTACTGAAGAATCTCAAATAGAATTTTGACAAAAAATCAAAGTACTGATAGTACTGCAAACACAAGTAACAACAATGATAGTATTCAAAGCGGTAGCATGCCCGGTCCAAGCATGATAGGATGACAGTATAGCTCTGGTGACTCTCAGTTAAACCTTAATACTAGAGCGAAAAAACCAAGTTTACAATGAGACCGAAGGTGGATATACAAGTCTTGATAGAGGCAGACGATCTCAAATGGATGACAACCTCCTACCAGGACGTTTAGACAGACCGTCCGACAGTTATCAGTGCAATATGTCTAGCAGGCGTAGCAACATGCCACATCCCACTTACCATCAGAGTCAGTTATACCGGTCAGGCAGCACTCAGGTGAAGTTTCCGCAATTTAGTTGGAAGGAAGACTTGAAAACATGGCTAGCTAGGTTTGAAGTAATTGTGTCGATGGACCAATGATGAAAAGTTAGACCAGCTCTTGCCAAGGCTAGAGGGAACTGTGGCACAGTTTGTCTTTACTCAGCTGTCACCTGAGGTAGAAACAACTATCAACACATCGTGTATGAAATGAACAGTAGGTTTAGAGTTATTGAGACGGCCCGCTCGTTTGCTGCAAGATTTAGCCAACGCAACCAGAAACCAAGTGAGACTGTTGAAGATTATGCCGCGGATTTTAAACGATTGTATGACAAAGCGCATGGGTTCCGTGATAGGAGAACCAGGAGCGAAGACCTTGTCCGTCGCTTTTTGGATGGTTATAGGATGAAGAAATAGAAATAAGTGTAGGAGGGAAAGAAGATACCGCTCAATTACAAAACGCCCATATCATGAGGATGGCGTAGAGAGCTTTGAGTAGGCTAATGATATTGATGCAGAGTTATCAGACTCTGTTAAGAGAGTTCCATTCAAACCAAAAGGGGATGAAAAGGAAAAGTCGAAAAACCGTGACAGACAGACTTGCGGCCAGAGGAAGGTCCAATTAGAGAAGAAGGAGACGAAAGGCCCAAAGAAAACTGACAACAAAGGCGCTGTGAGGCAACGGTCCGAGAAAAGTAGGGATACCAGGAGTGGTACGTTAGATGGCCTGTATGATGAAGGGTTTATTGAGAATGAACCGGTTATCTTCAAAGCGAACACAGGTTCCTCGAAGACTACTTTAGCAAGTAGGTTGTATGACAGGATGGACAAGGAGGTTAGGCCAGAGCTGGGGAAGTCATCAAGTTTGAAAGGGGCTGGGGGATCTCCTATTAGAGAAAGGGGAAAGGCTGCCTTTAAACTTACCCTTGGGCCATTGAAGGTCGTGACAGAGGCTATAGTAGCAAACATAGAGGATGAAGTGCTCATAGGGTACGATATTCTTGGGGATGAAGAGAAGGTTAAGGCAGATTAAGCGGGAAAGACATCCCTTGTATTAAAAGGAAGAGGGGACAGGGCCCTAGAAAAGTGACTGTAGTAGATGATGTAGTTCTACCAGATCTTGCGGAGACCGACATTAGTGTCTTTGTGGAAAGAACAGAAGGTGGTGACAGTTTATGTGGTGATTTCATTGTAGAAGCTACAGACTCCTTTAAAGAGAGTTACCCCTTACAGATGGCTGCTACACTAGTGGACATAAATAACGAACCAACCTGTAAGGTGCGTGTTTTAAACCCCTTTCTGAATGAGCTGAAGCTGCGATAAGACGCAGAAATATGGAAAGCCGAGAGGGTCGATAGAATCGTTAGTGTGATCACTGAAAACGAGCATACACAGGAACCTGAAAACTGTGCCAGCATGAGGCGTGTACAAGTACTCTCGGGCTGTAAGCTTGAGCATAATTTAGGACTAAGTATCAGTAAAGGTTCAAATGTACCTAGTCATTTCCAAACTCTTTTTGATAAGTCTGTTGAAGGAAAGTCAGAATCAGAGAAGGCTATGGTAGCCAGATTACTTCAAGAGTATGGGGATATTTTTTTCAAAGGGAGAATGGTATGTTGGTCTTACAAATTTGACAGAGCACGAGATTAAGACAGGAGCCGCGAAACCAATAAGATAGAGGCCCAGAAAAGTACCGTTAGCATACGCTAAAGAAGAGAAGAAGGCGATTGAAGATTTGTTAGCCAAAGGTGTCATAAGGAAGAGTACATCTCCCTGGTCCAGTCCTATTGTGCTCTTCAAAAGAAATCGGGAGCCATAAGGCCATGTGTAGATTACCGGCAACTTAATGCCTTGATTAAACGAGATGGTTTTCCACTGCCCAGAGTCCAAGATTGTTTGGATGCGTTGGCAGGTTCCACATATTTCAGTAGTTTCGACCTAACAAGTGGTTATTTCAGATACCTCTTAAGGAAGAGGATATCCCTCAAAATGCGTTCTGCTGTAAATTCGGCCAACTTGAAATGACCAGAATGCCGTTTGGCTTGAATAATAGTGCTTCAACATTCCAGCGCACTATGGAGTTGGCATTGCAAGGCTACGATGGGAAACCTGTCTCATTTACCGTGACGACATTATTGTCTTTGGAGCTACCAATACAGAACATTTGGATAGGGTCGAGCAAGTCTTTAAGAGGATAAAAGCCGCTGGACTCAAGTTCAAGCCAGAGAAGTGTTGTATGCTTCAAACAGAAGTGGTATTCCTTGGTCACATAGTGTCCAAAGATAGTATAAGACCAGATCCGTGGCAACCGGCTCTTTTAATCGCCGCTTCGAGTGTCGGGCAGGAAAAAGCAGGGTCACTGCGATGCACTGCGATGTCAAAACCCGAAGGAATGTAAATGCCGACCCATTAAGAGGCGGGCTGAACTGATGCAGTGGTCAGGATTGTCAGTCGCGAATAGTAATCAAAGCGCTGTACAGGCACAGCAGGCCTCTGAGAAGGGGAATATTAGAATGACAGCAGACTCAGCTGAAGGGATTCCATCATCCAGTATGAACGAGGCCCACATACCAGTAACCATGGTTACAAGGGGTAAATGGTTCTGAATTAAGAACGCTGTCAAGGTATGAGAATTACAGCTTCTCGATCCCAATGTTGGTTTACTATTGTTGGCTAAAAAAAAGGGACTAAATCCTCGAGTAATGACTACATGGCCGTGGCTCAGAACGCAGACTTCATTGGACCTCTTCCAGTTACGCAGCGGGGACATGGATACATAATGATACTTACCGATCACTTCTTAAAACGTGAAGAGGTCATCCCGACCAGAGATCAGACAGCGGAAACTTGTGCGAATGAAGTTCTGATCCAATTCATTTCAAGATGGGGTTGCCCGCTTACAATCCATAGCGATCAGGAAAGGAACTATGAGAGTAAAGTGTTTCAGGAGTTGTGGAAAACACTAGGAATACATAAGACACATACAAGTATGGGGCACCCACAAGGGAACGGACAGACGGTGATGTTTAACAGACCGGTGATCGAAATGATAAGGCTTACCTTGGCCAGGAACAGGAAAACAGGGACCTTTATCTTGGCTGCGTCGCTGGGGCTTATAGGTCTTCACCGCATGACACCGAATATGTTGGCTCTAGGCAGAAACATTCGACAACCAGCTGACATATTGTACAAGAGCAGTGGCCCCACCCATCAACCAACAATTAACTGCGGAGAATACATTCAGAGTAAAGATGCAAAAGGCCTATGAAATTGCAAGACAACACATGTGTGTTTCAGCAAAGAGAAGTAAAGACTCACATGACATTCGGGCTTTCCTTCAATAACTACAAAGTTGGTGACAAAGTTTGGTGCCTTTCAGAAGCAAGAAATGAAATTGCGGAGAAGCTTCAACCCCTGTATGCTGGTCCCTACCTCATAACTAAGAATCTATCGGACATAAACTTCGTTCTATGCATGTACAAAAGCGGGAAAGAGAAGGTTGTACACCATGATAAACTTAAACCCTATGAAGGCAACAAGTCAACAAGTTTTAATGAGAGTTATTTGTCCTAGTTTATGCAAAGCGAAAGATAGAGAGAGCGACTTACCCGTTGAACCTTTACTATGTTATATGGTGTAATCCCCCACTGTTATCTAATAAGCATATTTTTTAACAAAAGAAATTAAATTGAAGTTTAACTTACATAGAATTGACGAATATCACTTCTGTAATTAGTGAACTTATTCATGATATTCTCAAGGGTAACATGCCAATAGGATAACGACGTTCTGAGATGATACCTGATAATAACTATAATAACAGATCAGTAACCAGTGTCGTTCAACTTCCTGTATTTTCAGAAATTGTAAGTTGTACGACCAAAAAGTTTCGAACAAACGTAGAGAAGGCTAAGAAAAAGGGACGAGCATATAGGTGCACCAGGTGCTACAAGATGGGGAACCAAATGGTGGATGTGAGGTATAGGGTTACCGATCAAATTCTTAAGTACCACCTTTCGTAAGACCAGGTACCTTACTACTGTACCTTGTGCCTGTTCCGTTTTAGTGAAGAGACACAACTGTTACAACATGTGACCAAATACAAGAGGCACCAGATGCTCACTGTGGATGAGGCTTGGAAGTGCCACAATTACTCACCCAGTTGAAGCGGAGACAGGGGTTGAGGTTTCCACCGGGCTCGATGAGTCCTTCGACAGTCTGGAAGCATACGACAGTACGCTCATCCCACCCATTTGCCCACCAGTAACTGAAAAAGAGAGCCAGCCTCAACAGCCCAACACGGTTGTCCAAGTGCCAGCCGACTGTTTAGCCTCCTTTTTGAAGAACCAGACCCATTCTTCAACAAACCAAGTGGTAAATGTGCCAACAGTCTCTCTGCCCCAACTGCCTCATGTACAAACCCAAACAGTAAGTCAGATGAGCGGCATAATTAACCAAAGTAACAGGACATCTATAAGTGGAACACCAAGGCCAGTTGCTCTGAATATCCCTAACGACCAAGTCTATGTGCCAAAGATGTCCATAACCCCTATCCAAAGAGCCACAATAGGTAGTGTTAACCCTCAGCCAACCCTGAACACCCCTAAGCTTAGGTATACTTCTGTGCCATCTACCCAATCGCTTGATGAGAAGTCTGAGAAAGAAAACATATTGCCTCAGCTTCTAGGTGTCACTGGTACCTCAACCCCCATTATAACTCCAAAAAGGCCAACTCCATCGTTCACTGCCATCGCTTCCCAGCGTAACCTAGAAGATGAGAATCCAGCTTGGGTAAGCGTTATACAGACCCTAGCGAAGAAAATGGGCGAAAACATTTATTCTAACACAAGAACCCTCCGTGTGCTAGAGAAGACAACTGTGAGCGTGCGTGACATCTTGGACAACTTGACTAGGCTGATGAGAAAGTTGTCGGATTGGAATTCAAAATCCACCTAAGTTTTAAATTAAGAAAGTGACCGAAAAAGAAGAACAGCGAGAGCCACAAGATGAAGTCGGTCTTTGGTAAGGTGTACCAGGAAAACAAAAAACCACGCCACTGAACCCACCATGGAAGATTTGTAAGCTTAGAAGTTGACGAGTATCTTTATATAAAAATCAAATTTAACTAAGCAAGTTTAGTGCTTAAGTGAATAATTATTATCAAAGTGCTTAATACAAAGAACTGTGATGGACACTGGCTCATTCGGTGTTATTTATAATTTCAAATTGACAAATTTCAAATCTATTATGCTTTAGAACAAGTTGTTTGTAATGTGAAACCTGAAGCTACATCTTTAACCAATCCTGCTTTGGCGCCAAGTCTATTTAAGTTATGCCTTAAAGGGGCAGTACCACTTTTGACTATTAAAGGGGCGATACCAGCTCTGGAAGGTGTAATTTTGTTTCAATTTAAAATGACTCTTTTAGCTTAGTATTAAATAACAGTCGGAGTTTTGTCATGCTAAGAGGTGGGTAGTGTAGCGATCAAATTTCACTGTCCTATTTCAAGTTGCTTACGGAAGTTTCTAAGTACGAATAAACAATCCCTACAATCACATTTTAGCAGCATTTGTCACCTTGAAAGCTTATCTAGCAATTTCTTCCCTCCATTTTATGACCAATTCGCAATATTGTACCTGATTGTCAGTGTGTGTCGACCAGATTGCAGAGCTTGACGATCGACTTTTTGGATAATCAGTTCATCCGATATTTTGATTTGTGTATTATGCGGAGGGCATTGTGGGATGGTTACCCATAGCAACTTTGGGAATCTTGGTATTTTTAAACTGAGATTTTATTAGGTGAATTGATGTTTTGTAATGTAAAGTCTTCCCATATAATTTATTTGAAGAAGGTTTATAACCTTAATTATCATAGATCGGCACGCTGATTCATCCCGATTATGGCAATTTCTTCAGCTCACGGAGATGCATGTAATTTCATTCTTTCCCTCAGTTATTGGAATCCAGCAATTGCGTGAACCCTGATTCAAGGGATGATGAAAATGTGCGAGTCATCTATTTCGGGATGCGGGAAGCGTTTACTATATAAACCTCTGCATCGCGGGATTCGTGAACTCAACCTTTTGTTTTCTTCGGTAGTACCCGCTTATCATCATTTGGATAGAAAATCGAAATTAACTTATTAAAATCACAATTTAATGGAACCTTCTACAATAAATTCGTATTTAGGAAACATTTTACGCGTTGTTTCTATATTATTGATTTTGGTATCAAGCAAAAAGGAGCATTAAGTCTATTTTTTCATTAAATTCAAGCGATTTAACTTAGGAAATAGGATTACACCATACTTATAATTTTATTCCGCATTCTGACGAATTGTTAAGAGAATCGCTATTTGTAACTGTTTTGTTCTTGTTTTGAAGTAAGCATCGGTTGAATAAATTATCTATTGTGTTAAATATTAATTCGGTCTTTGGTATTCTTTTGCCTATTCGAAAATCCTTGGCTTTATTTGGAGTTCACTTTTAGTTTATTTTTGTTATCGACCACAACCCGACCTTGCTGCTGAGCTGGACGAAGGCTTTTCTGTCCGTACGTCTGTCTATCTATTTCCAAAAGTCGTAACAATATTGACAGTCGACGCCAGACATCACAAAACAAAAAAGCTATCCTCGAGAAGATTGTCCTCAACGGAGCTAAAAGTAGATCATTAAAAGATATTTTCCAACACAAGTTGTGGTGTTATTGGCTTGTCTTTGCTAATCGGCGATGATAACTTTGTCCCTGTCGTAGCAATTTCAGTTTATGTCTTATCTTATTATGCATTCGTTTAAGTATTTCAATGCAAAATCACAAAAGAACATTTTCGAAAATACTAACGATTTCTACGTAAATTCTGTAGTTAAAGGAACTCATCTTTGCGCCCGATATTTTTTTTGGCGATTTTGGTTTAGAAGGTGACATAATTGGACCTTTCGGTCTGATACATATACTCGGAACATTATTTTTAGAATCTGTGTGACATTTCTTTGTCCATTATTTATGAATTTTATAATTACTTCCAGGGAATATGGCTATGCATGTTACTACGCACCAAGAAACCCATTTCGACTCACTTGCCTACATTACTAAAAACTATCGTGATTTTGATCCTCACAACTATGCGAACGCACAATACCAGATGAGAGTGTTCATTATAGAAAGTCTGTACAAGATATATGAGGATGGTAATTATTAGACGACGATTTTTTTCACTCCAATAGCCGAAGGCCTGTGGGACTGTGGTCCCTTTGTTGTGTCCTTTTGACTGTGCGTGTCGGCGTCTATTAACCATGTTCTTCATAATCTTCTTCCTACGTATCACTTTGTCAATGACACCAAAGTTCCACAGGAATGTTCGTAAAAAACTTGGCTTTTATGATTTGAGCGATTACGAGTGCGTGCAATTTGTTAAATACCATTTAAGATAAGAGGGCTTAGACATATTTAACAAACAACAAATTCATAAGAGAATCACCTGTTGATACCCGATGCAGTATATGGCAGTATATGAAACTTTGATTCACCGTGATTTGTCATTAGAATATCTAAGGATAATTTCTTTGTTTCCATGTTAAAAATGAGATACATTCTATTAAATCCAGAACATCACTCTACCCTCATGAACCATGCCACGAGTAACGATATAAACGAACAAGATAGGCCTTAAGATATTCTGTATACCAAAAAGGAAATATGTGAAAGTCCTCTTCTTTGTTTTTTCAGAGTTGAGGATTTTAAAAAATTCAGTACTTTCAGCCCCCTTTTTGATGTTGTTGTTGCTTTTGTCTTGGCAACTACAACGAATATTTCAACAATTTTATTTATCTTTCTGTGAAGTTTCTTGAGTTATGCTTCGGACAACAAAAACCAAGTTAGAAAATAAACAAAAACTAAGAAGAATATGAGGAGTAAAGTTGCGGTTCTTATGTACTGCACTTCTCCTTCATGAGATCAATCTATCTGTGATGTTTCGTGTTTAAGCTTGCATACTTTATGAATTATGCTCCGGATAAAAACCAAGTTTCGAAAAATTAACAAAGGGCAATAACTCCAAAAATAATGAGTGCAGAGTTCTGGTTCCTGTGCACTGCATTTCTCCTTGATGATATCACTCTAACGGTTTCATGATTCTACTTAAAAATTCTTTGAGTTATGCTACTGACAAAAAATGGTCTACGGACCGACCGACATACCAACCGTCAGTTTCAAAGCAATAAACCATTTCTTCTTCTTCGATAGGGAGCAAAATAGGGTAAGTTATGCTTATACTCATCAGTCATTTAGAATTTTAATTCAATTTTAGCTATCATATTGTCTTTTGAGTCCAAACGTTGTATTGACGATATTCTGGTAGTCAATCAGGTTTTATTGAGTAAGGGAAGGTATTTTCTATTTTTAAATTCGTTGTATAAAAAGTCTCGGGGCTTTATATGACAATGATTCAAAGGTATTTTTGCCAAATTACCTATACTGCACTATGTGTGCTCTTGCCGATTTTGACACATATGACTTGCAAATTATTTGCCTAAGACGCCAATAGCAGTTGAAAAGTATATGAACTCGACCAAGATATTATGAAAGCAAAAATTCTGATCAAATATCAAGATATTTAAGGCAAAAATGTGACCTCTAGCGTGCACACAATGTATTTTCAAGACAAACGTTCTACGTGACCCATTATTAAACTTAAACAATATTTTATAAAGACAGACATTCCGATTGATTGAATTGGGTTTAACGCCGCTTTCAACAGTCTTTCAGTTATATCGCGGCGGCTGGAGCACCTAACAATGGATTCCTGGTATTTCTCACACCGGTACCGCCATCACATCCTTTCCTAGCCTCCAGCTAGACATAGGTCTACGATTATCAACCCATTGGTGGGAGACAATTAGTCGGAAAGGATGAGTGCCGCCGTCGGGGATCGAACCCGGGACCTCTAGATTGACAGTCCGACGCGCTACCAACTGCGCTATGACGGCGGCTGACAGACATTCTGAACAAATGTCAAAGCATTTGAATATAAAAGTGCTCTCAATAATGCATGCAAGTGTAATATTTGGCTGACATTGAGCACTTCGCGCTTAGTTTAGGTTAAAAATAAACTTGTTGGGCAGCAATGGCTCAATGTGAAAACAATTAGCCTTACAAAAATAAAGACTTTTAGTGCTTTAAAAACAATTATTTCGAATTTTTTTATATGTATCCTGTAATGATTATAAGGAATGGCTAATTGTGTTACTTAGAATTGTTCCAGTCAGTTTATATTTAGAAGAAAGATGAAATAAACATTTCAATCAAATTTTTCCAAACTGTTTACCCGTTGACCTTTAAGCTCAATAACTCGCAAAAGTCACACTCCCCCGATGTCAGAATTTCAGAATATAGTTGGAAGACATTTCGCTTCAAGGAATCAATAGTTTACAAAATCCACCCTCGGGGAGGGGAGTTATATACTTGCACAAAGTCTACAGGAATATACCGAATCAGATTTTGCATTGTTGATGCAATATATTTGAAGCATGCATTGTGCTGTCACTACTTATATTAAGGTGTGTGCGAAAATTGGATAATAATTTTCAAGAGATAGCGCTATCACACGCAGTTTTTTGGTAGAATATCAACGATCTACGCAAGTAACAATGTCTTGTAGTTTTTGCTCACTGCAGTTCAAACCAGTGAGCCTTTAATGATGCCCACAATAACGAAGATTGATTTAACTCGACAACAATACCCTTCACGATCGTCAGAAATGAAGGCTCCCGAGCATTAATCGATTTGAAAGGTATAATATTACAGTATACCTACTATATGTCACCAAGCGGAAGACCGAGTTGGTTTCCAGTTGGTATATGCTTGAAGTCATTTGAGGCAAAAATGTGACCTATCGAGAACACAAAATGTATTTCTAAGTGTTGAGCTTATGATTAAGCTCTTTACAAATTAATAAGACATTTGTGGCATAAATTTGTCGTCTAGAATAGACACGGGGGTTCTCGAAGAATTGACATTTTAACCCAACAAGACAAACATTCTGAAGTTATATCAATATAATTCAGCAAAAAATGTTACCTCTACAAAGCACACATGTTTTCGTAAAATTTGGAGAGACGTTGATTTAGCGTTGTCCTTTTGGCAATTCGTCTTTCAAAAACTGTCAGTCTGGTCTCCGTAAACGAAAGCCTGGAGCATTTCGCCTCCATCATTTCAACGCTTAGACAATAATTTATTTGAGTTCGCATTTCTTTAATGTTTTTCTTAACCAATGTTGGAAAAGAACCGTGTCATCTTTCTGTAGAAATACAATTGTTTGTATGTCTGCTTACTTCATTATTCGTTTCTCATATTTGAATATGGGGTTTCCGAGAGTTTCTGAAAGTAAATTGTATTTTGCCATTTTGATTCACTGCTTTTAATGACTTTCCTAAAGTATTTCGTTAATGTCACGAAATACTTCTTATAAGTGTCACTAAAGAGGTCACAAAATGCAACATGGATAATAAATATGAGGCCAGACTTTGTGGAACTGTAATGCTTTTCTTCTGAATGAATAAATGAATAACCTTGGTAATTCTTTATTTGGAGAGTCATTCCCAAAATTACCTGTTGGGTATCAAAGAATTAAAGTATTTTACACTTTGCAACTTCATGTAAACAGTTTTATCGCCTTTTTAGTAGTAGGCTGTATTTGTGTTTGTATTTTAACTTGAGAAATAAACCACTATTTATTTTTATACTTTCATTTTTTTGCAGGCTATGGTGTATTATTAAGTTGTAGGAACATTTGAAACCGAAAATCCGTAAACTATTGTTTTAATTGCCTTTGATATATGATCGTTGTAACTATATCATTTTGTAATTTTGGCATAATCCACTTGTTTATTGATAACTTAGTTAATAAAATCACAATCAGTTTCATTCAAATTTTGTCTCCTTTTCAATTTACCCTTTCAGGTTCTGTCTCTTTTATGAATAAATTGCAATGGTATCATCCTGATGTGTATTATTTAATTCAAACCCAGACTACGCATTATTGCACTTTTCCCTTTTGATAAGAACATCGACTAGTGAACTCCTTCTCCCCCGCCGGACGTGTTTAAGACAAGCAGATATTCCGTTTAAAACCAATATTTCAATAGCTACAACAGCAAGATCGCAGGTCAAGGGCTAGATTTAATGTTTGCATGGATTAAGTTTGTAAAGAGCAATCTCTTTTCAATCATTGGCTGCTTTTAAAACACTAAACCTTCAGGTGAACAATTTCAAGGCCATCTGTTAAAGTCAGGTTCAATTTTTAAGATTGGCCTTACCTTTTGTTTAGTTAGTGTTGGGATAATTGATTTTTCACTGTTTTAGAACCAATGTCAAGGTCATCCAATCAGATCATTTGGCAAGTTCGCATTCAGTATTTGACATTGGCATTAACCAAAAGGTTTGAAGTGATTGGACCATCGTATATTAATGGTAAACTGCGGTAAGGCCTTTTTGTTATATTTCAAGTGAGAGGACCGCCAGTCAAGGTCAAGGATGTCGTTTTAAAAGGTCACAGTAGAAACGTTAATATGTGCCATAATCCTGGACTGGCAGGGGGGGGGGGGGCTTTGTATTAAACATAGGTTTCTTTTTAGTAAGGAATGCTGGTTGGTCAAATTTATGGAAATTTGCTTGACATCGGCCTAAACTTTTGCAAGCAAAGACGAAAGATTTCATATTACATTTCGAAGTTTTTGAAGGCCATTTCTTAATATTAAATGACAAGGTCATTTTGAATTATAAGTTGCGGGACATATATGTTATACTATATATTACCCTGCAGAGCAAAAGGTCAAGATCAACATTTAGATATTACCTTTGCTTATATTTCTTAACCCTAATGGCCGCCGTCAAAGCGCAGTCGGTAGCGCATCAGACTCCTGATCTTCAATTATGGGATGTCGTGGGTTCGATCCACGGCGGCGACACATATCCTTTCCGAGATTTGTCTCTCACGAATGGATGGATAATCGTAAACCTAAGTGGAGTAGCAGCTCGAGGCTAGGAAAGGATAATAGTGGTAGTACTGGTAGAAGAAATACCGGGAATCCATTGTTAGTTAAGTGATCCAGCCGCCGTGATATGACTGAAATACTGTTAAAGGTGGTGTTAAACCCCATTCAATAAATCAGACATATTTATACATCTTGATATGCCTTGCGCATTATGATGCCTTTTCGCCCAAGGCTAAGGTTATAGAGCAAGAGCTGTGTGTAGATAGCAACGCTCGGCTTTCTAAGTACTGGACAGTACAAGCAATTCAACATAGGACAAAACTTCACAAAATAAATGTCCCAGTTATGAATTATTTGGAAATCATCTTCTTTCAAACTGTAAGACCTAGACTTTTTAAATTTTGCATGAAACATCATCTTGTGAAACTCTACCAAAATATTTAAAACTAGTACTGTTAGATCATCCTAAGCCCTATGCTGTGGGTTCCAGGATTAAACGTAAATATAAAGATGGAAATTTAAGAAAAAAAAACTTCTCTTCACAAACAGAAAAGCCTACAGCTTTCAAATGAGCATGAAATATTGCCTTATGATACTCTTTGAAAGTAGTTCAAATAATTCCCCTGGAATTTACATAAATCAGGAATCGAGATTATAAAACTTTTTTCATACTCAATTAAGAATTTACTCAAACTTCATATATAATTAGACTTCTTGTCTTTATTTTAATTGTAAGTCAATAATAATATGTAACTAAATACAATGTTGCCATTTATTATCATTCAATTATCATAAGTTCTAAACAGAAGCACATGTTTAATCCAAAACCGAAGTTTGAGTAAATTCTCAAATGAGTACGGAAAACGCTTTACAATCTCGGGCCCAGAAGAAGGAAATCTTGAAACATCTTCTCCTCTGAAACAAAGAGGCTTAGATCATTTTGGAAGTAGAATCATTTTATGGTACTCTACCAAAATTTCAGATTTCTAGCCTTGCATCAAAATAAGCGCTACGTTTTTGGTTCCTTTTTTCATAGAGTTAAACACGGAAGTCTGCTTCCTTATCAAATATCATAGAACTTGCCAAATCAGCTCTTATTCTGGCAGAATTCTTGAAATAATTTTCTTAAATGAACACAAGCCATATGTTGTGTGTTCCAGGACTTTTCAAAGAGAAAAAAGAATGAAATATTTAAAGATCCTTCTCCCAAACCAATTGGCCTCGATCTTTCAAATTTTACTTGCAGAAATTTCTAAATAGACACTCTGCCAAAAATCCTTTAATTATGAATAATTCGAATAGAAGTCCTGTGTTTTCGATTCCAAGTTTATAAGCAGGTACAGAAAAAAAATCTTAAGAATTTTTTATCTCCTAAAGCACCAGCCCCAAATAGAATCGGAAGCAATTTATCTTTTTATTTTCTACTTAATTTCCTAATCGTTATTCCTTGAATATGTGTCAGCGTAAAGATTCTTTGCTTAGAGAAATCAATATGGTCGCAAGGGCACGTGTAAATTTTTAAAGCATAAGCATAAGTAGAAAAAGAGATATGACCCTTGCTTGTTAAACTTTAACCAAGGCATGACGCCGGCCTCCATGTGAAAGGAATAGCAAAGCGCATGTTTCTTTTATCAAACCCTATATTATCAGAAATATTTCTTTATAGGATCTGTGAAAGGTGAAAAACTATTGGACATAGGTTGTGGACCCCTGTGCTATTCACCACTTCCAGCGTGCCCCTGGATTAAAGAAATTACACTTTGTGACAACAGTCCTGAAAACATTTCTTTCCTGCAACAATGGAGAGATGGTAAAAAAATTCACCAAGAAAAAATTTTAAGATACATGGCAATAATGGACAAAGGAAATTCGGGGTAAGCTAGGATTTGAAATTTGAATAATTTGTTTTAATAATAGCATATTGTAGGCAGGCTTCTCTCATCCTAGAAAAATTAAGCTAAATCTTCTAAAGGTATATTGTAGGTTTGAAATAAAATCTAAGAATGTGAATATTGTTGATTTTAGGTTTTCATCTTATCTTTATGTTGATTGAGGCGAGAAGGACGAAGGCGAGATATGACTCATTGAAAGCTGTCGGCTTGATGTACAGTACTTCCGTGTGAGTGTTCTGAGTTTGGCAAAATTATCAAAGCTTGACGAGTGAATGGAAAGAAAGAAAGAAGATATATAATATATTGGAAATTATTAAACATATGTAATCATACCATATTGTTAAGAAAAAATAAGGTGTTTGTTTTATACCAAAATAACTCTACTTATTCTAGAGTATCAATGTTAAAACGGTCCGGTTAGACGAAGTTGCTGTATAAAGCTGATAAGCGAAGTTGTCGGTTTTACGACGATTGGAATGTTTTGTTTAACAAATTAATTGGTCATTCATAGGATCATATTCGCATTGTCGTGCTCGGACTTTGTGTCTGTATATTTTTACCTCCGAATTCCACCCAAAGGATGCAACGTCTACATACCGCTTTTGAGAGGTGTACATAATCATATTAACCTGGTAAACGACCGCCCACCCTCTCTCACTCTCTTTTATCTTGAGATTATAAAGCGCATTTTTACATAACATAATTGGTCTGTGTGGTAGTTTCTCACATCGCACGCGAGAGCCTCCTAGTTCGAACCTGGCTACACGCTCCATTCCTCACTATCTAAATCTCTCTTGCTAGCTGCACTGGCTGAAAGCCAACGAGCTTTTGTCATGATGTGGTGTCCGTCGTCCGTCCGTCCGTCCGTCAACTTTTACTTTAAAAATCTTCATCTCAGAAAGTACTGAACATAATTCAACCAAGATTCACAGGAAGGATCCTTGGGTGGCCTTTATCAGATCCCTTCAAAGCATTTTGATCGCGTGAAAAATATGTAACGATATATACATGTAAATATATCGTTACAATACCTCAACGGGGTGAAAATTATTGCGGGTAGGTTTTGTCCCTAGCGCACTAATTGGCAGATCTGCGCATAATCGACAGTAGATTTTGGTAGAAAGTGGCACCTCCGTTAATCCGACCGTCAAACTTTTTTCTGCACAGATTATATATCTCCTGTATACAGCGCTTTGATTTCTCAGGTTATAGTAATAGAACAAACTTTGACCTGTTTAACTTAGCTTGAAACACGGAAAAAAACTGAAATGAATGATTTAGATATTTCATCTGAAGGCCGTATAATACGGAACCCATAGAGTGACATCCGAGATTTTTCTAATATTCAAATTATATAAATCATTTCATAACTACGAAATATTATTTTGTACCTCTTTCGTAAAAACAAAATAACACTTCGTAATTACGAAAAAAAATTCGTAATTACGAAATAACGTGCTAATATTTGCTTTACAGCTTCAGTCAATAGTAGATCACAAAAACGACAATGGTGTATTTTAAACACCTGCATATGAGCTCAGAGTCACCATTGCATCATGATTCAAAACAGATTTCAACAATGTCAATACATCATGAGTGCTTTTTAATATTAAACAAGAGTCCCATGAGGGCCTGAGACGCTCTACTGGTTATCAAGTTTTCCGTTAAAGAAATCTGATATTTAAGGAAGTTAATAACTCAAAGAAGAATGCATAAAAAAAGACTTTATCCCCTTTATTATTTTGAGCAACAACCCTCAAGGCCCCTTTTCCCGTGTTTCACTCCATTTCAAATGGAAGTTACCTTATGACCCTACAATCATCCTGTGAAATTTTCATCAGAATCTGACAATAATTTTGGACTTTATCACACAAACAGGATTGTTTTGAATGAAAATCCACAAGGCCCTTTTTCCTGTGTTTTCTGATGGATCAATTTCATTCCAAATGAACTTTCCTTACAATACCCACAATTTTTCCCGTGAAATTTAAAGACAATTTGATAATGATTGTGATCTTCATCACATACATAAGAATGTTTTAAACGATAATCTGTAAGGCCCCTTTTCCTGTGTTTTCAATGCCACAATTATTCCACGCATCTTTGAAGAGAACACAATAAAACTGTTGACTTTATTGTGTTAACAGATATTAAAATCAAGTTCTTATAAGGCCCCTTTTCCCGTGATATTTTATTCTTGGTTTTATCATTCTGTGAAAGTTTCAAGTGAATCCGATATATCATGGGGACTTCATTATGTTTACTAGAATATTAAAAAAAATAATTCATATGGCCCCCTTTTACATGATACTTGACGGATTGTGCCCAGTTCTGTAAAGGACCATTTAAAGGGCAAATTCAAGAAAAAAAAAAATTGTCTTTTCATTCATTATTTTTTATGTATATGGTGTTATTTAAACACATGAACAATATTTTCGCGATTGCAGGCCGTGCACATGTACAAAAACCAATTCGAAATGTCAAGATTTAATACTGCTCAAAAACAGCGCATCGCTTATTTCCCCTGTACATTCCCCAAACCGCTTATCTCCCATGCATTTGTGACGTCATAGTAGAAGTTGTGTCAAATGGATGCTGTAGTAAATACAGGCGATAATACATATAAAAAAAAAACAATTTTAAAACAGAATAATGACGATCTGTGATGCTTACTGTTGTCATGATGAATCGGGAACTCAGAGGACCTGCATTTTTACGTTTCCGATTGATTTTAAAAGAAAAAAGTTGTGGATTCATAAACTGAACCGAGCAACGACAAATTCTGTGCCATCGAGTTATGCAAAGCTTTGTGTGAGACACTTTAATTTTTTTATCAGCCCGAAACTAGTAAATGACGTTGGTTTTGAGAACTTTCGACTCCGATTGAAACCTGACGCCGTGCCAACAATCTTTAACCCGGGGAACTGACGGGGAGAGGGACCGACATGCCGAACATCAGCTAGGGAAATTTCGAGGCTGAGGTTAGTTCATTATGGTGAATAAACTGATATCTCGGCCATTATATTATGGGATGGGGATTATATATATAAAAAAAGAAAATAATGAATCTCATCACCAATTTTCATAAGACAGCAGAAATGAAAGTGTTCCCTTTTTTCTGGGATATTGCCCTTTGAATTGACAAAAGGGGGCTTTCAATAGAGGAATATACTGACCAATCAAATAATTCATTCAGCCTGGACCTAAGCTTATCAAATCTAACATTGGTTGCCATTTTTCTTTACCTTTATTTTTGATTTGGTGGCTTAAACCTCGTAGCTACAGCCTTTTTATCTGTAGCTACGACATTTAGGTCATTAACACACCAATTTACTGTTTGTTACATGCTACTGGGCAAAAATTTTGCAAGAGAATGCTGTAAAAATTAAAGCGGAACTTCCTGTCGGAGTCAATGGGCGGAGCTTTAGTAGTAATGGGCAGAGCCAGCAATTGGTCAATTTTGATATATTCACAAAAACTGTGTGGCAAAAGGAGAACTTAGTAATTATAAGTCATTTCCCTTTATTCTCACCAATTTCTACCCTAGCCATACCTTCATTTTTCATTAATCCAATTCAAAAATGATATAATTTTAGACTAGTCCAAATTGAGAAGAGGTGCTTTGAATTTAATTGCTCTTATAAACTACTTTAGAACTGTGTTAATTATTGATATGAACATAGTTCCCCCAGAAACATACTGTTTATCTAGAATTCCAACATAGTTTCAAAATGTTCCTTTTACACAGTTGTTAGAAGGTATTGTCTTTTTTTTTACCACCAACAAATCCATTCAGCCACAACAAGGGGTCGACACTAACAGTGTTTCGGGATCCCTTAAAATCGGAAGGGACCCCAGCAGTTTCTCCTTTTCCTGCAATATATGTCACAGCTATTTCCTACTGTGAGTACAAACTAGGACAGATGATTGAACAGAAAACAGTGGCTATCATTATGTTAATATTTTAATAAGATCTCAATAGTCACTAGCGGATAGACAAGCTACTGATTGTTTGGTAAAGGGTGAACTAAGGTCATATCATGTCTTAATGAGTGTTTTAAACAATATAGGAAATGATTACATAACAGATGCATATACCATCCTTTCATGTTAGACAAACTAGTAATGTATATGGCACCCTTAATTTTTACCCGTGATCTATGTTTCTTCCAAGAACTGTAATACTCCTTTGTTAAATCCCTTTATATTCTATTGCAACTTATTATGACTTTGGAAATAAGCAAAGATGATACTAGAAAAGGTCATGATTTATGTCATGTATGAATTAATCTTAATTTGTTTATATGAATGAGAATACTATCTGTTATTTGAGTTTTGGAAAGTTATTTTCCATGTTTTGTTCACTACTTTTCTTTTTAATCACTGTTTATTACAATTTAGAATGTTTTAAAATAGTGTTATGGCTATTTTTTATGATAATTCAACACATTTTAATCCATAAACAATCGGTTTTTCCTTGTTTTCGTCTCAGATTATAAAAAGTGCGTCCATTTTTTTCTACCGGAAGTCAGACCAATTCGGAAGTCAGAATGAAAAATTAGAAAAGATTTAACCCTTATAATGCTGAATCTGGGATATCAAAGAATTCTGGAATATTCCTGTTTTGACCGGGATATAGACATTGATAAGTCTGCACATAGAAGGGGGCAGGGGTCGTTACTAAACCCTGTCTGTAGCCTTCATGGAGGAAACCCAATAAGGGATAAGCTCATACAATGGCGGATCAAGGATTCCTGTTAACCCAATCCCTCACAATGGCATCTTCTCACACCCCTAAAGAAACAAATGGGAAAGCATTGTGTAAAATGAAGAAATGTGACAAGCAATTTCTTTATTTTCCACAATGTTTTCTACCCAAAAAGACAAAACTAATTAATATTTCGTCACTTTGAAATTGTCATCTCTTACTTCTTTCAATTTTAACCAGTCTAACATTTTGTCGCCTAGTATGGGTTTAAACAGAGGACTCAATTTCATTCATGCCCTAATTCAAAGAAGATGGAGATGACAATTCTTTTAAATTTCAACAATCCTTGTTTCATTTTGGACAGAAAATTATGTGGGAGTAGTAAGTTTGGTAGACAAGGAAAAAGCTATTCCTTCATTATCCACAATATTTCCCAAGCTTTTAGCTTGAGGGTAATAAAAACCAGGATTGTGTGGTAATGGGTTTGAACTTTTTTACATTTTGAGCTCCACCTATTGTTTTCACCAGACAAGTCAGGGTAAATTTTCTTTTTTTGCAAAGTTTCTCATTTTTTCAAACTATTAACTAAAAAAGGAAAAATCTTGTAAACAACTTGTTTGGATTACCAGCCTTTCTAATCATGCATAAAAATTGTTTTTAACCCTTTCCCGTACAATCACTGGTTTTTATGTCCCTGTAATTTTATAATTGAGAAAACATTGTGGAAAAAGAAGAAATTGCTTGTAAGAAGCATTTTCTTCTTTTTCAACAATATTTCCTACCCTACTGGGTAGTTATTTCTCAAATTGAATCCACTCTAAATTTCCATCTGCAAAACCTTTGAATTTGGACAGGTCTCAAAATGTTCAAAACAGGAAAGGGTTAAACTGTTTGGTTATTGTATTTTTTCTTTGATTTTAGATAAATTGTACTATCATCAACATGAGATCAGACAGCAGAACATGCATGGATGAGGAAGTAACTGTATTTGGAAAAGTCTACAAAGCTTTTCCACTTTATCCAATTGTTACTGTGAGCTCTTCAGCTGCTTTAACAACCACAATCATTACAACTACAGCTGCATCAGCTACAAGTATGACAACTTCACAGACTAGCCAATCATCTCTGTGTTCAATGACTTGGTTTGCAGATTTGACTTCAAACTTACCCTGATATTCGACCAACCAATGGCACAAAACAATGGACAAATAGACAAGCAAAGACCAATTAAACAGATAAACAGCAGCCATCATTTTATTCCATTACCAGACAGCAAAATTTTAGACTGGCCCAAATTGAAAGAAGTTGCAGACGACAATTTAAAGTGAATGTAATTTGCATTTTTTCAACTTTCTTTTTAGAAAACATAGAGGATAATTAAGAAATTGCTTGTAACAATCAATTTCTTCATTTTTCACAATGTCTTCTAAAGCTTTTTTAATTGGGGTGTCTAAAAGGGTCACTAAGTGGGAATGGGTTAAGCCCAATTGCAGTGTTCTGGCAAGATAGAAAAAAGTATGGGACAAATGTCTCATAATAGCTCATAAGTTTGCGACATCTGAGAAAAACTAGGGACACAATATCAAAATCAAAAATCGATTTTTTACTCAAAATTTAATAGTTTGCAAATGACTGTTATACCGCATGTACATTATATTAAAATGGGTTAAACATTAAAACACCAGCTCCAGGGTTCTTCTTCTCCGTTTCTGTGGGAATAGGCAATACAAGTTTTCACATTGACAAAGAAAACAAGTCATGCAAATTGAGGCCTACTTGAAATCACTTGAACTCTTTCCTGCACAAACATCAAATATTAAGCAATTTCTTCTTTTCCACAATATTTTCTACTTATTAGGATGTTTGACTTCAGATTGTTTTTGCTGGCAACATCTTTCAATCTGGACAAGTTTAAAAAGTGGAAAAAAATAAGTATCTACATAGCTAAGCCTGACAAGCCAACATTGACTGATCAGTACTGTATCTAATCTCTCTTCTTTTATGTTTTTGTTGATCAAAATTCTGTTAAATGACAGATAGTCCCATTTTGCTTGACAAGTCATATATATGAGCTTGATATGTCGTATTGTGAACAAAAAATCATTGCCTATCAAATCACTTCTTTGGTCATGAGTACAGATGTTAATCTCAAACACATAACTGGGGGAAATGATTTTGTAGATGGACAACTAACAACATTCCACCAAAAGCTAACTCAAACTTTGTAAGTTAGCTCTCAGCAGCCAAAAAATTAATGTTATCTGGTGTTGATTGATTGATTGATTGAATGGGGTTTAACGCCGCTTTTAACAGTATTTCAGTCATATCGCGGCGGCTGGAGCACCTAACAATGGATTCCTGGTATTTCTCACACCAGTACTACCACTACATCCTTTCCTAGCCTCCAGCTGCTATCTCACTTAGGTTTACGATTATCCAGTTATCTGGTGTCTCAGACAAGTTTGTGATTGATGCTGGTATGGCTAGTAGATGACATATAATTAACCTTTTACTGAATTTCAAAGTTTTAGACTTGTCCAAATTGAAAGATGTTGCAGACAAGAATTTTAATTCTTTGTTCCTTGGCAGAAAACATTGTGGTAAATGAAGAAATTTATTGTAACAAGAATTTTTCCAATTTTCCACAATGTCAATCAAAGCCTTTTCTTGAGGGTTGTTATAAATTGGTTAATAATTGATTTAAATAATTGAAAGGTTTTCTGAAAACCAAAATTTCTTTTTCCATGATTGTTTTTGAATTATTGTTTCTAGGGTACACTTAAATTTTGCCCATGTTCACATTACACACGACTTTCCTTTCTTTGTACATGTATTTAACCCATTAACACACAATTCTTATTTGGTATGTGAAAACATTATAAAATGGAAAAGAAAGTGGGAAAAGGAGAGATTTCTTGTTATTAGAGATCATATTTGGTACCCAAATTTTCACTCCAAACACTGTGAATTGTCACCTGTAGCCTTAAAATTGAACCGGTCTCATTTTTTGTGTCTTATAGTATGGTAGTAGGTCATTCAAATGAATTGTAGAATAACATTGCATAAAATTCAAGCGAAACAGAATAAGAAACAGAATAAAACGTATTAAGCTTGCAGATATTATTTATTTTCCAAGTCCCGTTTTATCAGTATATCTCGCCATTTCATCATAGTTTGTTTTAGTTCAATCAACGTGAAAAAATAGCTTTTCGAAATTGTCAAGTCTCAGGATGAAAACACATTGTAAGCCTTGAACATGTTCCTTTTAGAAATTGATTGAATATGCACCAGTCTAAAATTTATCTAACTATATACTGCCTAACTCCCCTTTCAGGTATTACTGGCAGGTAAATCATCTAGAAAGGGGTTGATAACAACCCCGATAATTGCACTTCAGTGCTTATATGCAACTGACATATCCTTTTCTGTTTTCTGGAATTTTAAGACTGGTCCAAATTGAAAGAGGTTGCAGACAACAATGAAGACTGGATGCAGTATGAACTGAAACCATCCTATGCGGTAGAAAATATTGTAGGAAAAGGAGAAATGACTTGTTAGATGTAATTTCTTCTTTTCCCACAATGTTTTCTCTATTTACGTAAAATCCCATTTTTTACAGGAAAGGATTAAATACAAAATTTACAGGACTTTTTTCCCCTTTTTAACAGAAGCCTATGAAAACTACCTTCCCAATAGTAAAATAGTTGACATGCTAGTGTTGAGACTGAAAGGATTCCACTGTATCAGGGGCTCTTAACCTATAATGCCAAGATAACAAAAGTTTACACTAGTCAAAAATTAAAAGTTGACAATGCCTGCTTAAACAGGATTGAGGTTGACACATAGTCTAGAAACTTTGAGAGGAAAGGAAAAATTGTTTGTCATTAACAATTTCTGCTTTTCCTGCAAAATTTCCATATTTCTTTAGGGTGTCAAAAAGCTGGGTTTTATGGCAATGGGTTCATACCAAAAATGACAAATTTAAGGCGGGTCTAGAACATGAATAGCAGGCAAAAATTCAGTATGTTAAAATTGAAAAGTATGTGTAAAATAGGTATGAAGTTTAGAGATAATGTCCTGAGCAATGGATACTTTTCTCTGTGTATTTTCTTCAGCTTGGTTTTCTTCAGAGCATGAAAAAAAGGGATTGTATGGAAATGAATTGAACACTTTCTCCATGGCAAAATAAGATCATAAAGTTAACTACTGGAGGTATTTGAATGCACTATAGTCCTCTGATAGCAGTCACCACACATGGGGGAATCAATTTTTTCAATCCTTTCCCAAGCAGTCCATAAATCCATCTAATAAATCATCCGGGTTTCTGTATAGCCTAGAATTAAAAGAAAATTGTGAAAGAGATCTTGGCTTTTGCACCATGAATTTTTTGGTGACGTTTAACTTAACCCTTGTCATGCTGAACCCGGAATATTCCGGTTTTGGCAGGAGGTGTAGACTAAGATCAGACTGCACTTATGTGCAGGCTGATCTTAGTCTACACCTCCTGCTTGTACTTGTCCTGCCAGAATTGTTTATGAGTTGATTTCTAAAAGAAATCTTGATTTTTGAACAAGTTCTATCAGTGCTTTCAGCCCTTTGATTTGACAGCATTTCAGTAAGGTAATTTATACAGCATGACAAGGGTTAATAATAGACAACAGAGTTTGGACTGATCCAAATTTAAAAAATTGCAGATGACAATATAAAGTTGATGAACTTTACTGGCTTTGTCTAAACAAGGCAGAATCAAGTAACAAGCATTTTCTTCTTTTTCTACAGTATTTCCAAGATGGTTGGCTGGTGATCTAAATCTTACCTAAAGATTGAATTAGCTGCAGTTACAATGTCAAGGTGAACATACCAAGAAAATGATAGATGGCCAAAATCGCAGTCCAAAGTTCACTTTTGGAGGAAAAATTGCATGTTAACAGCATTTACTCCTTTTCCCACACAATTATTTGCAAACTATATAGCTTCAGCATGTCAGAACATGGGATTATGTTGTAATTTGGGGCAGTTTCCTTGCCTTAACCATTTTCTGTTCAATCCCTGATTTGAAGGTCCTATAAATTTATGAATGAGAAACATTTTGGAAAAAAGAGAAGTTGCTTGTATCAAGCAATTTCTTTTTTTCCACAATATTTTCTACCCTACAGAATGGTTGTTCTCAACTAGAATCCGCTTTGAATTTTCGTCTTTAAGTCCTTTGAATTTGGACAGGTCTAATTTTTTTTCAAAACAGGAAAGAACAATATAGCTCATGATAACAAAACAAGAAAATATTTCACTTACTCATGATTTCTTCGATTTCCCTCAAGTGGGCCTGTCTAACACATGGTCATTAGGCAACTTCCAAAACATGAATGTTCAGAAAATTGGCCTGGAATCCAATGTGATCTGTCATGCACGTCAATCCTTCTGCTTCAACCCTCCCATCTATAATGTTTGTTGTCATGCAGCACTTGGATTCTGTCACAGATAGCATATTCACACCTGTGAAATCGAATTTTTTCAAATTTGAGAATGATTTTACTGTCCATATTTACAGAGAGTAAACAAACAGTAATGTAACTTATCTGATGAGGGTAATAGAACCTATTCACCTGCCAGTAATACCCGAAAGGGGTGTTTGGCAGTATATATAGATAGCGTACAATTGTAAACCATATAACAACAACTGTTTTCAAACATTTGATAATGTAGTACTGATTTCAAGGAACAAAACAATTTAGGACAGTGTTTGACATTTGCATAAATGATCCTGTCTGATCAAGCTTCACTTTGTACCTAGTAGATAGCTCAGACTTAAAGTTTCTTATGACAGCCAGATAATCATCTAATGCACTGTTTGGGCAATTCGACTGGAAATGCCATGCACTTAATTTCTTATTCTCGTCTTAAATTCATAAACGAGATGTTTGATCGTAACGGCAAAAAAATCCGAGGGAGTACTTGTTTACTGTGTTAATAATCTCCGTGAAATTCAAAATGGGTCCCATTCGTAAACGTCACCTCATTGGGATCTCGATTTAAATTCGTTGTTCAAGTCAATACAGATATGTTTTATATTCATACTACGCATCATTTATGATTTAAACGTTTAAAAAGGGGATAATTTAAATTCATAACGTTTCAAATGTTTATAAGGGCAATATTCGCCGCAAATATTAATCACTCACCATGTTGACACCTCAGGGACATATCGTCAAAATCGTGACAAAAAGAAGACGAAGAACTATTGTCATCACCATCTCTCAATTCCGGAGCGATTGTCCTTCAAACTAGTTCGTAAATATATGGCCTTACAGTACCAGAAACATCAATTTCTTCATCGGGAATATCGCTCAAATCGCTTTCATACTCTACGTCCATTTTTAATAAACTTCTACTATGACGTCACAATTCAGGGGAGTTAAGCATGTGTAACCAATAGGTAAGGGACGTAAGCGAGGCCGTACAAAACGAAAAGGTAAAAATAAAAACTCCAATAAAGTGGTTTTGAAACGTTCTTAAGAAAATTCAATGAATAGCAATAAACTCGTTTATTAATAGAATTTTGAAAATTGAAATTATGTCACCCCTATGGATTTGCCCTTTAAGTGAATGTACAACCATTCTGTGAAATTTTTAAGTGAATCCGGTGAAATCAAGGGACATCATTGTGTTTACTAGAATATTCGAGAAAGATTTTCATAAGGCCCCTTTTTATGTGTCACTTGCCATAATCAGATCCACTGTCAAAATCAACAGGTGTAATGATTGTACAATCAATCTGTGTAATCTGTGGAATTTATTGTGTTACTGAGTTTATAGTGAAATCTTCATAGGGGCCCTTTTCCCATGATACTTTACAAAACAAAACAAACTTCAAAAGTAACAATTCTAATAAAGGTACAATCATTCTTTAAAAGTTAAAGAGAATCAATGAAAACAGTGGACTGAATTGTGTCAAGTATTTTTTGTAATAAAATTTTCATAAGGCCCCTTTCTCGTGAAACTTAACAAATCAGACCCAATGTACAAAGGAACAATCCTAATGATAGATAGTTGGAAGAAAATGATTAAGACTGAGGACTTTATTGTGAAAATGATGTTTTTGTAATAAAATTTTCTTAGGCCCCTTTTCTTGTGTTACCTAACAAATCTGACCAAAGATACAAAGGAACAATCCATATGATGGTACAATCATTCTATTAAAGTTTGAAGAGATTCTGATAAAGACAGGGGACATTCTTGTGTTATGGAAGATTTGGTAATATATTCTTCTAAAGCCCCTTTTTCTATAAGACAGATAAGGCCGAATTTTTGGAAAGAAACAATCCTAATGATAGTACAAACATTCTGTGAAAGTTCGAACAGAATCCAATGAAAACTGCAGACTTTATCTTAATGTCAAGATTTTAAAATAAAATTTTAATAAGGCTCCTTTTCCTGTGAAACTTAAAGGATCAGGTCTCATGTCAGCATCAACAATTGTTATTATTGTACAATGATTCTGTGAAGGTTTTGAAGAAAATCCAATGAAAGCCCTGGACTTGGTTACAAGGATTATGGATAAAATTCTCTAAAGGCCCCTTTTCCCATGATACTAGACAGATCAGGCCTAATTTGAAAAGAAAGAATCTTCATGAGTGAACAATCATTCTGTGAAAGTTTAAAACAGAATCTGATGAAAACTGTTGACTTTATTGTGGTACAAGGATTTTAATATTGAATTTGATAATGCTCCTTTTCCTGTGATACTTGACGGATCAGGTCTAATGTCAACATCAACAACCATTATTATTGTACAATTATTCTGTGAATGTTTGTAGAAGAATCCAATGAAAGCTCTGGACTTGGTAACAAGGATTTATAAAAGAAATTTTTATAAGGCCCCTTTTCCCGTGTTCAAACCCTCTTATGAAAAGAATAATTGTTATGACCTTACAATCATTCTGTGAAAGTTTCAACAAAATCTGATCAAAGCTGTGGGCTTCATTATGTTAACAGGGATTTTTAGTTGAATTTTCATATAGCATTTTTCAATGTTACTTGATTTATCGGAACCAATTCCAAAGGGAAATATACTTACAAAGGCATAATTATTCTGTTTTAGTACAACCCCATGGAATCTGTGGACTAAAAACCATCAATTAAGATTCTTTTACTTTGTTTCTCGATGGATCAGACCAAATTTGAAAGGATCAATCCTTATGATAATACAATCATTCTGTGAAATTCTGCATAATTATTCTGTTTTAGTACAACCCCATGAAATCTGTGGACTTAAAAGCATCAATTAAGATTCTTTTCCCTGGTTTCTCGATGGACCAGACCCAATTTGAAAGGATCAATCCTTATGATAGTACAATCATTCTGTGAAAGTTTGAAGTCGATCAGGTGAAATCTAGGGCTATGTGTTATATAAGATTTTTTATCAAATTTTCATAGGGCCCCTTTTCCCATGAAACTTGATGAATCAAATCCACTTCCGAATGAACAATCCATTTAATGTTATAATCATTCTGTAAATGTTTGAAGAGAATTTGTTGAAAAATGTGGACTCTTTAGTGTTTACAAGGATTTTAATAATCAAATGTTCATAAGGCCCCCCTTTTCCCGTGGCCCTTGACTGATCATACCCAATTTTGAAAGGAACAATCCTTATGATGGTAAAATCATTCTGTGAAAGTTGAAGAGAATCCGATGAAAACTGTATATTCTAGAGTGTTAACGAGGATTTTTTAATCAAACTTTAATTAGGCCCCTTTTCCCATATTTCTTGATGGATCATACCCAAATTCGGAAGGAACAATCCTTATGATGGTGCAATTATTCTGTGAAAGTTTAAACAGAATCCGATGAAAACTGTTGACTCAAGATTATAAATGAGGATTTTTTATTAAATTTTCCAAAGTCCCATTTTCCTGTGTTTCTTGACGGATCATACCCAATTTCGGAAGGAACGATCCTTATGGTGGTACAATAATTCTGTGAAAGTTGGAACAGAACCCGATGAAAACTGTGGAGTGTAGAGTGTTAACGTCGCTTTCTTTTTAGATTTTTCCATTAAATTTTAAAAAGGCGCCTTCTCCCATGATTCTTGACGGATCTGACCCAATTTCGAAAGGAAAGATCCTTATGATGGTACAATCATGCTGTGAATTATGAAGGGAATTCGATAAAAACTGTGGACTTCAGAGTGTTAACAAGGAAAAGGTTAACGGGCGGACGACGGACGCACGGACGCCGGACGGGAAAAAGCCATCGCAATAGCCTTCGGCCAGTAGAGCTAAACACCTCATTCTACTCTCCCCCTTTTTTACACAATCTTCAAGAGACAAACTCAGTCTAAAGCGTGTCTTAACGTCTCTTAACCCATTATTACACAGCACAATTTAGGAATTGGCCAAATTGAAAAGAAATTGCAGGCAAAAATTGCAAAAAAAGCTTTCAAAAATTTTGTGGGTAACAAAGAAATTGCTTGTTAGAAGCACTTTCTTCATTATCCACCATGATTTCCGAAGCTTTTTGGGTGTTAGGTATAAAAATAGGATTTTGTGAGAAAGGTTCAAGTAACCACGATGTACACGAATCCAGACGGATGGATGATTTTACAATGTGATTGTTAAAATTTTTCCCACTTAAACACTTCTAACGAGTACAAAGAACTCAGGATTTAAATGATGTCAAAAAATCTTTATGCAGCTATTTTTACAGTTTTTTTTTGTTGCTTCATAAAAGTGTTCGTGAAATGTAGTCGATCACTCAGGCAAGATTAATTGTACTCATTTATTCTGGTTATATTTTTGCGAAAGCAGTAAGCTTATAGAATTTTTTTTGTTTTTGTTTTGTTTTTGTGGGGTTTTGTTGTTGTTGTTGTTGTTGTTGTTTGTTGTTTCTGACAGTCGCGCCCCTTTTTTTGTTGTTCATTTCAATGATCTGTCTCCATGTGAAGCATTGGTAAAACACGAGCTAAACTCACAGCTGCTGAGTACTGCATAGATAATAGAAAAATAGACAATAACATGTCTAAGTTTACACCACGACGACAAAGAGGAAACAGTTGAAGTGACTTTTGTAATACCTCGGATTTTCTTCCAAAACTTTCGAGCTAAACATAATAAATTTTATTGATAGAGTTTGCTTGTGACTGATAAGCAGGTGTTCATTGTTAGGCTCTTGGTAGGTTTGGATTTCAGATTTTAGTATTCGCTTTCATTCATTCATAATGAAATATTTTGTATCTTTATTCTCATGTATACGGAATTTACACAGCAATTAAGTCGTTTTTATATATAAAATTATTTATTTATTAATAAATTCTATAAAGTGAACTTCAAAAATAGCACACAGTCAATATTTTGCGTTATACAATTCTTAATAATACAACCTTTAGGTGCGTATTTATATCAGATTGATCATAATATCATTTATCAATTAAAACAGATTTTTCCGTGTACAAATGCATTCAAGTGTCTCGAGCGCGCAAAGACGCAGCTCTAAAATTAAAAGACGCAAACATTATAAACTATGAATTTTTCCGCGGTAAAGTGTCTTCCTAGTGGGCAACGCAATTAAGACTAATTTATCTGACGACATTCTGATTAAGTCTGAACTACGATATGACAACCGATTCCTTCTGCTTTGGACTTGGGCTTCTTTCATATTTTTCATGATCAACCTAAGGAAGCTGGTCACAGCTAATAGGGTATATGTATATTTCGTAGCAAAATAAGAATCAAGACACAAACGAAGCATGTATCTGATTATATCTGTTGAAGTCTGACCTGCGATATGGCAATCCATTAGGCCTGCAGTTCTTGCACAGTTCTTGCAGGGCGGCTTCTATAGTACGGCCAGGCTTTAAACAAGATTTTTCGAGGGTTTGTTTTTTAATCGATTTTTTTTTATTTCTTAGTGGTCAGATGATGACGCCTCATAGCACGTGCAACGGCCTGTGGTGTAATATCTCTGTCAAAGATCCAATAGATTTATGGAGTTCCTCATTTGAATGTCACAAAATTGTGAAGCTTGAAAGCTCGATAGATCTGAAAAATGTCATCGCGATTTTGGCTACAGTGAAAAATAAGCCAAACTAACTTGATGCAATATCATACTAAACCACAAGTGACATACATGTTAATCCTTTACATATGGTTCGAGCCATAGATGAATTAGTACAGGAATAATGATAACCACATATGTATACATGTATCTAGTACCCAGCGAATATAAATTAATATCAATTCAGTACGATTTTCAGTTCTTAATGGGCATATTGCAATAATAAAAATGATACGTTATATTTTGAGTTCAGTATAGCTTTTTTCCACAAGAACCACCCCTTTTTAATAAAAATGTATAGTTATATAAGCATTCAAGGGCATTTTTCTTTGTTTTCTTCTTAAATAGATACCGAAGACAAACGGACGAAACAGTTAAACATATTGATTGATAGATTGATTGATAAATAGATTGATTGAATGATTATTTCTCTTATTTGTTAAGTTATCTAATTGATTGATTAAGGACTTTTATCGGTGTTTTAGTCATAAGGGGGCGATTTGAACGCCTAACCATGGTTTTCTGGTGTTTTTTTCACATACGTACTACCACAACATCCTATCCGAACCTCTAGTTGCTCATCCCTCATTATGTTTACGATAATCCACAAATTTGGAGACAAACGCCGGAAAGGATTTTCCCGAGTAGACTGACAGGCAGACGGAATAAAAAATAAATACTGTGATTGTCGATTGGGGATAACTAGTGACCGATAGGATCGAGGTGAATGCTACACTGATTAGGTTATCCAAGTTGTTTTGTAATTACGAAGTAGTATTTAATTACCAAATGGCTGAACAAGTGTGAGCAGTTTTATCCCAATCGGTCAAATATTATTTGAGCAAATCAAGCTTAAACCTTGCAGGGATGTTACTTGAGAGAGACTCTAGCACATTTGTTAAAATAACTCAATTTTGTATAAAACTTTGGTTGTCATACCAATAGAAATTTTGACATTTTTATATGAAGAAGCAAAGGAAGAAATCTTTAAAAATCTCGAGACAAACCACCAGCCCTAAAGATTAGATCACCTGGTGTTAAAAGGTGTTATCAATTTGGTTCTATCCGGGTGCGCTATTTTCTACAAGGAACAACAAAGGAAATATTTAATAATCTCATCACAAAAGCCTTCGGACCTAGAGGTGCCAAATTTTGCATGTCACCTTTTCTCATGACCCTCTAAAAACCCTGCCCCTCAAAGATATTTTGGGTGTCCTTTGGGCTCCGCCCGGGTTCACCTTATTTTACATAGAAACTAAGAAGGAAATCGTTGAAAAGTATTTTCTTGACAAACCATTTGGCGTAGAGGTTTGATATTTTGGAAATTGCATCATCTGGTTGCCATCCGCAAAAAATGTACAAATAAAGCTCTAAATGTCCCGTTTTGGCTACATTGCGTCTTACCTTAATTTACATAGCACCAAAAATTCTACTTATGACAAAATGATACCTGCAAGGTTAATATTATGCATGTGACATCACCTTATGAAAGTACATTTTCTTGCATGCACACACATTTAAACAATATATTGAATGACAATTTTTTGGCATAGATTAAATTACACCCCCAGTGGTTTGTCATATTATCTTTTCAACATTCAAAATAAATTACAGAAATATTCCTGAACCAATCTTGAAGTTCCATGCCAAATAAAGTTGTTTTGTTTTTATTTCATTTTTTAAAGTTAATTTCAAACGGACTGACGGACAGACATAAGCGGACAAGAGCAAAACAAAAACACCTCCGAACTAAAAGCGTAAAACTTGGCAAACACCAGATTATGATTATAATAATATAATTAGGTTAAAGATATCATTTAAGCATGGAATTCTTCAATATAAATTCAGCAGCGTGTTACATACAATTTGTTTCACTTGAATCTTATCTAATAGTATATTCAAAATGTATCACCAAAATATTTCAAAGTTTTTATTGTAAATTTAGAGAAGTAACTTCAAATTACAAATTATAAGTTTGATATTCCTTCTACTCGGCTTGAAACTAATCTACTTATGACACATCTCATAACCACATTGTTTTAAATCTCATATGTTGGCTACTTCTGCATGACTCTTGAACATTTTACTGTAATATAAATTATACTATAGTACTTAGATCCGTAGACCTTTCTACGAAATCAAATAAATCTCCATTTCTGATACAAATTAACAAAAACATCACAAACATCAAATAAAGCGTTTTGTTAAATGATTGGGTTGGGTGGGCGGGTAAAAATTTATACATTTCCAAAGACTTTCACACTCACCGAAAACTATTCAAACTGTATTGTATCGAATTGAGCGTTACAGAATGCAATAATCGATATCCAATCAAACACCCAGGTTGGTTTGTATATCGAGTGTCGCTTAGTTACCAATCGATTCACTTGCTCTTAACTTTGGTAGACAATGTTAAAACAGCATGTGAAATCTAATTTAATATTTTTATAGAATAAAAATCTTCCAATGATACATAAACTTGACATGAAAATAGCTGCTGGCATTGACGGAGTGAGCGCTGATATCTGTGTGGTGATCACATAGTTTTACCAATAACTTCTATCATTAACAACAGTATTGCCAAAGGTATATTTCCAAATGCATTAAAATAAGCATATGTTCTACCTTTACACAAGGGGTCTGAAAAAGAAGATCAAAGGGAATGGCCTAATCTAAGTTGAAAACTTGTGGCCAGACCCTTTTGCCCTTTGAAAATGTGTAATGATTAAATTGAATGTATGTGTATAATGTAAAAATGACAATAGAATATGTTTAAACTAAGATCCAAATAACTACCGCCCAATATCAACATTGCCAACTTTTTTTCAAAAACATTTGAACGTGATTTATATAAGCAACTATTTCATTCCTAGATAAAAACAACATATTATCGAAGAAGCAATCAGGTTTTAGAAAATAAAAGCGCTAAAAGGGCTGAAAGCCTGAGATATGTATACAGGAGATATATAATCTGGGCAGAAAAAGTTTGATGGTCGGATTATCGGAGGTGCCACTTTTTACCCAAATCTACTGTCGATTATGCGTAGATCTGCCCATTTGTGCGCTAGGGGAAACAACCTGCCCGCACTAATTTTCATCCCGTTGAGGTATTGTAACGGGGAATGGAGCGTGTAGCCAGGTTCGAACTAGGAGACTCTTGCGTGCGATGTTAGTATTCTACCACACAGACCAATTTCGTTATGTAAATATGCGCTTTATAATCTCCAGGTAAAGAGAGCGAGAGAGGGCGGGCGGTCGTTTACCAGGTTGACATGATTATTTACACCTCTCAAAAGCGGTTTGTAGACGTTGCATCCTTGGGTAGAATTCGGAGGTAAACATATATAGACACAAAGTCCGAGCACGCCCAAACTGTTTCCAGACAGTGCGAATATGATCCTATGAATGACCAATTAATTTGTTAAACAAAACATTCCAATCGAGCGTAAAACCGACAGCCTCGCTTATCAGCTTTATACAGCAACTTCGTCTAACCGGACCGTTTTAACATTGTTACTCTAGAATAAGTAATATTATTTTGGTATGAAACAAACACCTTATTTTTTCTTAACAATATGTTATGATTATATATGCTTAATAATTTCCAATATATTGTATTTCTCATTTCTTTCTTTCCATTCACTCGTCAAGTTTTGATAATTTTGCCAAATTCAGAACACTCACACGGAAGCACTGTATCGGGCGTATTAATTTATGGTCAGATCCGATCTACTTTTCAATCACATTGATTGCGGTAGATGTTTTTACATTATGTTTTCACATTAAACTCTGCATGGGTTTGAATTTTTAGCATTGTGACTTAAGCCTCAGATTGCTTACGCAATCTCAGGCTAAAACATTCTTGTTTAACAGCCCTCATTCGGCTAATCGATGAATGGCCGAAAGAAAATGATTCCCGGAATATTGTCGGTTCGGTTTTCGTCGACTTGAAAAGGGCATTTGATTTGATAGATTGCTATATAAGCTCTGACTACACAATTTCTCAAAAAAAAAATCCTTAGCTTTATTTGAATCTTATATGTCTAAACAATACATGATATAAAATTATATTAATTCTTCTCCGCGAAAAATATGTAGCGGTGTCCCACAAGGCTCTATTTTAGGGCCTCTTCCGTTATTAATCTACATAAATGACATGAGTTTGTGTGTTAAAGCGTCAAGTTTAGACCTGTATGCGAATGATTCGACGCTATATACATATGGCATCAACAATGACGAAATACAAGCCAACTTACAAAATAGCTTAAATTCAATACTGACAAGGTGTTCTATTAACAATATGCTTTTAAATGCCAATAAAACAAAGTGTATGCTTATAGGACCTAATCATAGAATAAAAAGGTTAAATTAGATTTAAAGATAAATGACGTTGGTATTGAAATTGTTGAGTCCCATAAAATTTTGGTTGTTCACGTTTACGAATACCTGTCATGTAATATGAATTTGATAAAATTAGTGCTTAAATGAATAGTAAAATCTCTTCTAAAGGAATTTCGGCTTATCTGTTGTTTGAAATGAAACAATTTTACCATTCTTACATACTAACTATTCTTTATTTTTGCTATACAATTTGGTGGAAAAGTGCTAAATGTAGGATCTTCAAAATTATGTGTGTTTCAGAAAAAAGCAGCCGGTATTATACTAGACCTATCAGCAAGAACAAGCTGGTTAACTTTCGATAACCGATGTAATTATCACACAGGTCTTTTAATATATTAATGTAGAAATAACCTTTTGCCAGGGTAATTACAGACGTCATTTCTTTTAGTAATAACACTTAATACAATTTACGATCAATTACTCATCATGACATAACTAACTCAGAGTTTAATACATTGTACAAGAAAAGCTCATTTTCATACTACATCATGAGTATGGGGAACGAAACTCCTTTTTCAGTTGAAGATGCAACATCTTTATCCACTTTTAAAGGTCAGTTTAAACAATATCTGCTATTCTAAAGTCTCACTAGAAGATACCTAAGTAATTAACCTAAAGGTGTGTCTGTCCGTAGATACACTAGCCTTATATCATATTGAGCATTTCCTCTTTGTTTTTGTTGTTGTTAATCAAACTCTATACGCATGTTAGTATCATTTAGTTAGTAAGTTTATAGTGAAATCTTCATAGGGGCCCTTTTCCCATGATACTTTACAAAACAAAACAAACTTCAAAAGTAACAATTCTAATAAAGGTACAATCATTCTTTAAAAGTTAAAGAGAATCAATGAAAACAGTGGACTGAATTGTGTCAAGTATTTTTTGTAATAAAATTTTCATAAGGCCCCTTTCTCGTGAAACTTAACAAATCAGACCCAATGTACAAAGGAACAATCCTAATGATAGATAGTTGGAAGAAAATGATTAAGACTGAGGACTTTATTGTGAAAATGATGTTTTTGTAATAAAATTTTCTTAGGCCCCTTTTCTTGTGTTACCTAACAAATCTGACCAAAGATACAAAGGAACAATCCATATGATGGTACAATCATTCTATTAAAGTTTGAAGAGATTCTGATAAAGACAGGGGACATTCTTGTGTTATGGAAGATTTGGTAATATATTCTTTTAAAGCCCCTTTTTCTATAAGACAGATAAGGCCGAATTTTTGGAAAGAAACAATCCTAATGATAGTACAAACATTCTGTGAAAGTTCGAACAGAATCCAATGAAAACTGCAGACTTTATCTTAATGTCAAGATTTTAAAATAAAATTTTAATAAGGCTCCTTTTCCTGTGAAACTTAAAGGATCAGGTCTCATGTCAGCATCAACAATTGTTATTATTGTACAATGATTCTGTGAAGGTTTTGAAGAAAATCCAATGAAAGCCCTGGACTTGGTTACAAGGATTATGGATAAAATTCTCTAAAGGCCCCTTTTCCCATGATACTAGACAGATCAGGCCTAATTTGAAAAGAAAGAATCTTCATGAGTGAACAATCATTCTGTGAAAGTTTAAAACAGAATCTGATGAAAACTGTTGACTTTATTGTGGTACAAGGATTTTAATATTGAATTTGATAATGCTCCTTTTCCTGTGATACTTGACGGATCAGGTCTAATGTCAACATCAACAACCATTATTATTGTACAATTATTCTGTGAATGTTTGTAGAAGAATCCAATGAAAGCTCTGGACTTGGTAACAAGGATTTATAAAAGAAATTTTTATAAGGCCCCTTTTCCCGTGTTCAAACCCTCTTATGAAAAGAATAATTGTTATGACCTTACAATCATTCTGTGAAAGTTTCAACAAAATCTGATCAAAGCTGTGGGCTTCATTATGTTAACAGGGATTTTTAGTTGAATTTTCATATAGCATTTTTCAATGTTACTTGATTTATCGGAACCAATTCCAAAGGGAAATATACTTACAAAGGCATAATTATTCTGTTTTAGTACAACCCCATGGAATCTGTGGACTAAAAACCATCAATTAAGATTCTTTTACTTTGTTTCTCGATGGATCAGACCAAATTTGAAAGGATCAATCCTTATGATAATACAATCATTCTGTGAAATTCTGCATAATTATTCTGTTTTAGTACAACCCCATGAAATCTGTGGACTTAAAAGCATCAATTAAGATTCTTTTCCCTGGTTTCTCGAAGGACCAGACCCAATTTGAAAGGATCAATCCTTATGATAGTACAATCATTCTGTGAAAGTTTGAAGTCGATCAGGTGAAATCTAGGGCTATGTGTTATATAAGATTTTTTATCAAATTTTCATAGGGCCCCTTTTCCCATGAAACTTGATGAATCAAATCCACTTCCGAATGAACAATCCATTTAATGTTATAATCATTCTGTAAATGTTTGAAGAGAATTTGTTGAAAAATGTGGACTCTTTAGTGTTTACAAGGATTTTAATAATCAAATGTTCATAAGGCCCCCCTTTTCCCGTGGCCCTTGACTGATCATACCCAATTTTGAAAGGAACAATCCTTATGATGGTAAAATCATTCTGTGAAAGTTGAAGAGAATCCGATGAAAACTGTATATTCTAGAGTGTTAACGAGGATTTTTTAATCAAACTTTAATTAGGCCCCTTTTCCCATATTTCTTGATGGATCATACCCAAATTCGGAAGGAACAATCCTTATGATGGTGCAATTATTCTGTGAAAGTTTAAACAGAATCCGATGAAAACTGTTGACTCAAGATTATAAATGAGGATTTTTTATTAAATTTTCCAAAGTCCCATTTTCCTGTGTTTCTTGACGGATCATACCCAATTTCGGAAGGAACGATCCTTATGGTGGTACAATCATTCTGTGAAAGTTGGAACAGAACCCGATGAAAACTGTGGAGTGTAGAGTGTTAACGTCGCTTTCTTTTTAGTTTTTTCCATTAAATTTTAAAAAGGCGCCTTCTCCCATGATTCTTGACGGATCTGACCCAATTTCGAAAGGAAAGATCCTTATGATGGTACAATCATGCTGTGAATTATGAAGGGAATTCGATAAAAACTGTGGACTTCAGAGTGTTAACAAGGAAAAGGTTAACGGGCGGACGACGGACGCACGGACGCCGGACGGGAAAAAGCCATCGCAATAGCCTTCGGCCAGTAGAGCTAAACACCTCATTCTACTCTCCCCCTTTTTTACACAATCTTCAAGAGACAAACTCAGTCTAAAGCGTGTCTTAACGTCTCTTAACCCATTATTACACAGCACAATTTAGGAATTGGCCAAATTGAAAAGAAATTGCAGGCAAAAATTGCAAAAAAAGCTTTCAAAAATTTTGTGGGTAACAAAGAAATTGCTTGTTAGAAGCACTTTCTTCATTATCCACCATGATTTCCGAAGCTTTTTGGGTGTTAGGTATAAAAATAGGATTTTGTGAGAAAGGTTTAAGTAACCACGATGTACACGAATCCAGACGGATGGATGATTTTACAATGTGATTGTTAAAATTTTTCTCACTTAAACACTTCTAACGAGTACAAAGAACTCAGGATTTAAATGATGTCAAAAAATCTTTATGCAGCTATTTTTACAGTTTTTTTTGTTGCTTCATAAAAGTGTTCGTGAAATGTAGTCGATCACTCAGGCAAGATTAATTGTACTCATTTATTCTGGTTATATTTTTGCGAAAGCAGTAAGCTTATAGAATTTTTTTTGTTTTTGTTTTGTTTTTGTGGGGTTTTGTTGTTGTTGTTGTTGTTGTTGTTTGTTGTTTCTGACAGTCGCGCCCCTTTTTTTGTTGTTCATTTCAATGATCTGTCTTCATGTGAAGCATTGGTAAAACACGAGCTAAACTCACAGCTGCTGAGTACTGCATAGATAATAGAAAAATAGACAATAACATGTCTAAGTTTACACCACGACGACAAAGAGGAAACAGTTGAAGTGACTTTTGTAATACCTCGGATTTTCTTCCAAAACTTTCGAGCTAAACATAATAAATTTTATTGATAGAGTTTGCTTGTGACTGATAAGCAGGTGTTCATTGTTAGGCTCTTGGTAGGTTTGGATTTCAGATTTTAGTATTCGCTTTCATTCATTCATAATGAAATATTTTGTATCTTTATTCTCATGTATACGGAATTTACACAGCAATTAAGTCGTTTTTATATATAAAATTATTTATTTATTAATAAATTCTATAAAGTGAACTTCAAAAATAGCACACAGTCAATATTTTGCGTTATACAATTCTTAATAATACAACCTTTAGGTGCGTATTTATATCAGATTGATCATAATATCATTTATCAATTAAAACAGATTTTTCCGTGTACAAATGCATTCAAGTGTCTCGAGCGCGCAAAGACGCAGCTCTAAAATTAAAAGACGCAAACATTATAAACTATGAATTTTTCCGCGGTAAAGTGTCTTCCTAGTGGGCAACGCAATTAAGACTAATTTATCTGACGACATTCTGATTAAGTCTGAACTACGATATGACAACCGATTCCTTCTGCTTTGGACTTGGGCTTCTTTCATATTTTTTCATGATCAACCTAAGGAAGCTGGTCACAGCTAATAGGGTATATGTATTTTTCGTAGCAAAATAAGAATCAAGACACAAACGAAGCATGTATCTGATTATATCTGTTGAAGTCTGACCTGCGATATGGCAATCCATTAGGCCTGCAGTTCTTGCACAGTTCTTGCAGGGCGGCTTCTATAGTACGGCCAGGCTTTAAACAAGATTTTTCGAGGGTTTGTTTTTTAATCGATTTTTTTTTATTTCTTAATGGTCAGATGATGACGCCTCATAGCACGTGCAACGGCCTGTGGTGTAATATCTCTGTCAAAGATCCAATAGATTTATGGAGTTCCTCATTTGAATGTCACAAAATTGTGAAGCTTGAAAGCTCGATAGATCTGAAAAATGTCATCGCGATTTTGGCTACAGTGAAAAATAAGCCAAACTAACTTGATGCAATATCATACTAAACCACAAGTGACATACATGTTAATCCTTTACATATGGTTCGAGCCATAGATGAATTAGTACAGGAATAATGATAACCACATATGTATACATGTATCTAGTACCCAGCGAATATAAATTAATATCAATTCAGTACGATTTTCAGTTCTTAATGGGCATATTGCAATAATAAAAATGATACGTTATATTTTGAGTTCAGTATAGCTTTTTTCCACAAGAACCACCCCTTTTTAATAAAAATGTATAGTTATATAAGCATTCAAGGGCATTTTTCTTTGTTTTCTTCTTAAATAGATACCGAAGACAAACGGACGAAACAGTTAAACATATTGATTGATAGATTGATTGATAAATAGATTGATTGAATGATTATTTCTCTTATTTGTTAAGTTATCTAATTGATTGATTACGGACTTTTATCGGTGTTTTAGTCATAAGGGGGCGATTTGAACGCCTAACCATGGTTTTCTGGTGTTTTTTTCACATACGTACTACCACAACATCCTATCCGAACCTCTAGTTGCTCATCCCTCATTATGTTTACGATAATCCACAAATTTGGAGACAAACGCCGGAAAGGATTTTCCCGAGTAGACTGACAGGCAGACGGAATAAAAAATAAATACTGTGATTGTCGATTGGGGATAACTAGTGACCGATAGGATCGAGGTGAATGCTACACTGATTAGGTTATCCAAGTTGTTTTGTAATTACGAAGTAGTATTTAATTACCAAATGGCTGAACAAGTGTAAGCAGTTTTATCCCAATCGGTCAAATATTATTTGAGCAAATCAAGCTTAAACCTTGCAGGGATGTTACTTGAGAGAGACTCTAGCACATTTGTTAAAATAACTCAATTTTGTATAAAACTTTGGTTGTCATACCAATAGAAATTTTGACATTTTTATATGAAGAAGCAAAGGAAGAAATCTTTAAAAATCTCGAGACAAACCACCAGCCCTAAAGATTAGATCACCTGGTGTTAAAAGGTGTTATCAATTTGGTTCTATCCGGGTGCGCTATTTTCTACAAGGAACAACAAAGGAAATATTTAATAATCTCATCACAAAAGCCTTCGGACCTAGAGGTGCCAAATTTTGCATGTCACCTTTTCTCATGACCCTCTAAAAACCCTGCCCCTCAAAGATATTTTGGGTGTCCTTTGGGCTCCGCCCGGGTTCACCTTATTTTACATAGAAACTAACAAGGAAATCGTTGAAAAGTATTTTCTTGACAAACCATTTGGCGTAGAGGTTTGATATTTTGGAAATTGCATCATCTGGTAGCCATCCGCAAAAAATGTACAAATAAAGCTCTAAATGTCCCGTTTTGGCTACATTGCGTCTTACCTTAATTTACATAGCACCAAAAATTCTACTTATGACAAAATGATACCTGCAAGGTTAATATTATGCATGTGACATCACCTTATGAAAGTACATTTTCTTGCATGCACACACATTTAAACAATATATTGAATGACAATTTTTTGGCATAGATTAAATTACACCCCCAGTGGTTTGTCATATTATCTTTTCAACATTCAAAATAAATTACAGAAATATTCCTGAACCAATCTTGAAGTTCCATGCCAAATAAAGTTGTTTTGTTTTTATTTCATTTTTTAAAGTTAATTTCAAACGGACTGACGGACAGACATAAGCGGACAAGAGCAAAACAAAAACACCTCCGAACTAAAAGCGTAAAACTTGGCAAACACCAGATTATGATTATATAATATAATTAGGTTAAAGATATCATTTAAGCATGGAATTCTTCAATATAAATTCAGCAGCGTGTTACATACAATTTGTTTCACTTGAATCTTATCTAATAGTATATTCAAAATGTATCACCAAAATATTTCAAAGTTTTTATTGTAAATTTAGAGAAGTAACTTCAAATTACAAATTATAAGTTTGATATTCCTTCTACTCGGCTTGAAACTAATCTACTTATGACACATCTCATAACCACATTGTTTTAAATCTCATATGTTGGCTACTTCTGCATGACTCTTGAACATTTTACTGTAATATAAATTATACTATAGTACTTAGATCCGTAGACCTTTCTACGAAATCAAATAAATCTCCATTTCTGATACAAATTAACAAAAACATCACAAACATCAAATAAAGCGTTTTGTTAAATGATTGGGTTGGGTGGGCGGGTAAAAATTTATATATTTCCAAAGACTTTCACACTCACCGAAAACTATTCAAACTGTATTGTATCGAACTGAGCGTTACAGAATGCAATAATCGATATCCAATCAAACACCCAGGTTGGTTTGTATATCGAGTGTCGCTTAGTTACCAATCGATTCACTTGCTCTTAACTTTGGTAGACAATGTTAAAACAGCATGTGAAATCTAATTTAATATTTTTATAGAATAAAAATCTTCCAATGATACATAAACTTGACATGAAAATAGCTGCTGGCATTGACGGAGTGAGCGCTGATATCTGTGTGGTGATCACATAGTTTTACCAATAACTTCTATCATTAACAACAGTATTGCCAAAGGTATATTTCCAAATGCATTAAAATAAGCATATGTTCTACCTTTACACAAGGGGTCTGAAAAAGAAGATCAAAGGGAATGGCCTAATCTAAGTTGAAAACTTGTGGCCAGACCCTTTTGCCCTTTGAAAATGTGTAATGATTAAATTGAATGTATGTGTATAATGTAAAAATGACAATAGAATATGTTTAAACTAAGATCCAAATAACTACCGCCCAATATCAACATTGCCAACTTTTTTTCAAAAACATTTGAACGTGATTTATATAAGCAACTATTTCATTCCTAGATAAAAACAACATATTATCGAAGAAGCAATCAGGTTTTAGAAAATAAAAGCGCTAAAAGGGCTGAAAGCCTGAGATATGTATACAGGAGATATATAATCTGGGCAGAAAAAGTTTGATGGTCGGATTATCGGAGGTGCCACTTTTTACCCAAATCTACTGTCGATTATGCGTAGATCTGCCCATTTGTGCGCTAGGGGAAACAACCTGCCCGCACTAATTTTCATCCCGTTGAGGTATTGTAACGGGGAATGGAGCGTGTAGCCAGGTTCGAACTAGGAGACTCTTGCGTGCGATGTTAGTATTCTACCACACAGACCAATTTCGTTATGTAAATATGCGCTTTATAATCTCCAGGTAAAGAGAGCGAGAGAGGGCGGGCGGTCGTTTACCAGGTTGACATGATTATTTACACCTCTCAAAAGCGGTTTGTAGACGTTGCATCCTTGGGTAGAATTCGGAGGTAAACATATATAGACACAAAGTCCGAGCACGCCCAAACTGTTTCCAGACAGTGCGAATATGATCCTATGAATGACCAATTAATTTGTTAAACAAAACATTCCAATCGAGCGTAAAACCGACAGCCTCGCTTATCAGCTTTATACAGCAACTTCGTCTAACCGGACCGTTTTAACATTGTTACTCTAGAATAAGTAATATTATTTTGGTATGAAACAAACACCTTATTTTTTCTTAACAATATGTTATGATTATATATGCTTAATAATTTCCAATATATTGTATTTCTCATTTCTTTCTTTCCATTCACTCGTCAAGTTTTGATAATTTTGCCAAATTCAGAACACTCACACGGAAGCACTGTATCGGGCGTATTAATTTATGGTCAGATCCGATCTACTTTTCAATCACATTGATTGCGGTAGATGTTTTTACATTATGTTTTCACATTAAACTCTGCATGGGTTTGAATTTTTAGCATTGTGACTTAAGCCTCAGATTGCTTACGCAATCTCAGGCTAAAACATTCTTGTTTAACAGCCCTCATTCGGCTAATCGATGAATGGCCGAAAGAAAATGATTCCCGGAATATTGTCGGTTCGGTTTTCGTCGACTTGAAAAGGGCATTTGATTTGATAGATTGCTATATAAGCTCTGACTACACAATTTCTCAAAAAAAAATCCTTAGCTTTATTTGAATCTTATATGTCTAAACAATACATGATATAAAATTATATTAATTCTTCTCCGCGAAAAATATGTAGCGGTGTCCCACAAGGCTCTATTTTAGGGCCTCTTCCGTTATTAATCTACATAAATGACATGAGTTTGTGTGTTAAAGCGTCAAGTTTAGACCTGTATGCGAATGATTCGACGCTATATACATATGGCATCAACAATGACGAAATACAAGCCAACTTACAAAATAGCTTAAATTCAATACTGACAAGGTGTTCTATTAACAATATGCTTTTAAATGCCAATAAAACAAAGTGTATGCTTATAGGACCTAATCATAGAATAAAAAGGTTAAATTAGATTTAAAGATAAATGACGTTGGTATTGAAATTGTTGAGTCCCATAAAATTTTGGTTGTTCACGTTTACGAATACCTGTCATGTAATATGAATTTGATAAAATTAGTGCTTAAATGAATAGTAAAATCTCTTCTAAAGGAATTTCGGCTTATCTGTTGTTTGAAATGAAACAATTTTACCATTCTTACATACTAACTATTCTTTATTTTTGCTATACAATTTGGTGGAAAAGTGCTAAATGTAGGATCTTCAAAATTATGTGTGTTTCAGAAAAAAGCAGCCGGTATTATACTAGACCTATCAGCAAGAACAAGCTGGTTAACTTTCGATAACCGATGTAATTATCACACAGGTCTTTTAATATATTAATGTAGAAATAACCTTTTGCCAGGGTAATTACAGACGTCATTTCTTTTAGTAATAACACTTAATACAATTTACGATCAATTACTCATCATGACATAACTAACTCAGAGTTTAATACATTGTACAAGAAAAGCTCATTTTCATACTACATCATGAGTATGGGGAACGAAACTCCTTTTTCAGTTGAAGATGCAACATCTTTATCCACTTTTAAAGGTCAGTTTAAACAATATCTGCTATTCTAAAGTCTCACTAGAAGATACCTAAGTAATTAACCTAAAGGTGTGTCTGTCCGTAGATACACTAGCCTTATATCATATTGAGCAATTCCTCTTTGTTTTTGTTGTTGTTAATCAAACTCTATACGCATGTTAGTATCATTTCATCATTTACAGTAATCATTTTCATGATAGCGAAGGCAACATTGTAAAAAAGACTATTCAGGTATTCTATTTTGAAAATGTCTTAATGTTCTACTTTAAAGCTGTTATTATTATTATTATTATTATTATTATCAAAGTTGCTCTAGAAACGCTCCTAAGGTTATACCTTGGAACCATCCAGACACATCCTTTTTTCATTTATCCTCTTGTTGAGATTGTAACCTTACATCTACACCCAGAAAATGATAGTAATAAGAGAAAAATCTTACAATTTCTAAGAAATCTCGGACAGATCTTAAGGCTAGGCCGATATTAAGATGTGAGCGAACATTGAAAACATAGCAGTACATGAAAGTCAGAGAAGAAAACTGAGCAACGAATAGGGAAATAAAACTTTGTCAAAAAGCGAAAAGGGCTTATCAGTACCTCTGTCTGTCTGTCTGTTTGTCTATCAATCTGTCTCTCTGTCTCTCTCTCTCCCTCCCCTCTCTCTCTCGCTCTCACTCCCTCTCTCTCTCTCTCTCTCTCTCTCTCTCTCTCACTCTCCTCTCTCTCTCTCACTCTCCCCCCTCTCTCTCTCTCTCTCTCTCTCTCTCTGTCAAAAAACTGTGTCTTATTGTTCGGGAGAGAAAGTATTTTATAACATTTCCTTTTATATTCTTAAAAAGTATGGTCTAACAATAAATTTTCAGATTAGAGTAATTCCTTTAAGTATGTTGGTAGAAGGTCATTTACTGATAATATATACAAATTACAATTATATATACAAAACAACAAAGCTCAAGACCTTATGATTTAGGAGGAGAATATTTTTTTCTCTACTTTTTTCACTCGGCTGCCATGGAACCAAGGACCAAAGGACCATTCCAGTGAAGTTTCGTTTCATGCTGGTGGTAAGTTTTGTAAGAGAAGATTTCTTTTCTTTTCTTCATAGGCGGTGACTGATCACAATAGCTTGGTACACAAGTGAGTTTAAACAAACAGGATGTCTGATTACACTTTTGTTCCTAACTCGTTTAATTGTTCACTTTTTTGAAAACCGGAAAACGACTATTTACCTCATTTTTTATGTTTTATCTAATAAAAATAAAAACTTATCAACTTCACATTAGCTAGCTTATCGCAAATTGGGAATCCTTAAAAGCATGGGATCTCATCTTATGAGGTGGGAATTCTGGAAGCTGGAAATCTGAAATTTACAAACTTGTTCTGTACAACAATGCATAATATATACGAAAAAGTGCATGTAATATACAAATAGTTAAAGTAAAATATTTCATATAAAATAATTTTTGAAAGGGGAAACTTTTACTCGAATGGTTGCTGACAGGTTTCGAAATCGAAGATGCAATTTGTTGATTTTTTTACAATATAATATAAATTGTCCATATCACATATGAAAGATTAGTTTTTCCTTTCCATGATGTTTGATACAAGTAATTCTATCTTTTAAACTATAACTTAAAGGTATATTTTTTTAATGTTCTTAAATGAATAAATTCAGAGATTAGAGTTTAATTAAGCATAAGAAAATATTAGAGGCTCATTTCTTCTTTGTCTGCAATGTTTCATATTGCTTCACAGGCCGCCTTCATAGCGAAGTTGGTAGCGCTTCGGACTGTCAATCTGGAGGTCCCGGGTTCGATCCCCGACCGCGGCACTCATCCTTTCCAACTATTTGTCTCTCACCAATGGGTCGATAATCCTAGACCTATGTGGGATAGCAGCTTGAGGCTAGGAAAGGATGTAATGGTAGTACTGGTGTGAGAAATACCAGGATTCCATTGTAAGGTGCTCCAGCCACCGCGATATAACTGAAAGATTGTTGAAAGCGGCGTAAAACCCCATTCAAACAAACAAATCATATTGCTTCATACACAATGATATTTAGAATTTGAATATACATTTCAAATGAAGATAAACATAACTGGAAATGAACAAACTTGTTTGCCGGAACCATTTAGCTCAGCCAGTTTTATAGACTCTTCTAAGATCTAGGTGAGAAGTGTAACAGCATTGTTTAATCCCTGATATTTTGGATTAAGAACACATCAAAGAAATATTGATTGTTGGCTCTGATCTGCTTCCTACTTTACATAAAATAATACTATATAATAATGGTAAAACTTTTTAAAAGTTACATTTACACAAATTTTTACTCTGCTTAGATTATATAATCGCAATTGCTCTCTTGAAGAGAGAATAAATATATTCCTTTTTACTTTTAGATTAATAACTGTTGTGTAATCTTAACATTTATTGTTTGACCTTTGTTCTTGTGTTTGCATAAATGTGCCACGTGCCGTCATAAAACACACGTAGTAGCGACGTTGTGACTGACCGGATGCTATAAAAAGTAGCTTATCGAACCCGTCGATGAACCCTTTCTGCTTAAACAAATAATAGTCAAACTCAAAAATTAGGTAAGATCTCGTTCTTAAGTCGATCGTGATGGTAGGACTTGACTCATTTTTTTTTTTCGTTCTTTTTGTAACAAGTAGACCATTTTTCGCCTTGAATAAAAGTATTAAAGTTGTCTGTTTAATGTAGAACTTATCATTTTAATTTTTTTTCCAGAAAATTGGTAAAACAGAAATAGTTTATACTTAATGTACACAAACTTGTAAGTTTCATATATTTTAAACTCCCTTTATTTAAATTAATCATCTTTGATGTACAGGTATTCTTACCAACTGCTTTACCTTGATCATTACCGAAATATATAAAATTAATAAATTAGTTATGAAACAAATTTTCATAAGGCCCCTCTTCATTGATACTTGACGGATCTGATCCAATATCAAAATAAGCGATCGTAATGATAGTACAGTCATTTTGTGAAAGTTTGAAAAAATATTTTGATATTTTAGTTAGTCCCAAGATTTCATCTGATTCACTTCAAACTTTTGCAGAATGATTCTACTGTCATAAGGATTGATCATTTGAAATTGGATCCGATCCGTCATGTATCATTAACAAAAGAGCCTTTTGAAAATTCTATTAAAATATTCTAGTTAACACATTGAAGTCTCCATATTTTATCGGATTCGTTTGAAACTTTCACAGGATGATTGTACCATCATTAGGATGGTTCTTTTTGAAATTGGGTCTGATCTGCCAAGTATCATGGGAAATAGGCCCTTATGGAAATTTTATAACAAAATCCTTGTTTACACAATAGAGTCCACGAATTATCTTCAATCTTCCACAGCATTATTGTATAATCCTATTGCTTGATCCTTTTTTAAAAAAACACTGGGTCCAAGAAGCATCTCGGGAAAAGGGGCCTTATGAGAACTTAAATATCCTGGGTAACACAATAAGACTTCAGTTTTTATCGGATTCTCTTCAAATGCTTGGGATAATTGTGGCGTCGGAAACGCAGGAAAAGGGGCCTTACAGATTTTCACTCAAAACATACTCGTTTACGCGATGAAATGAATAATTATTATCGGATTGTCTTTCAAATTTCACTGGATGACGTAGGGTTAGAAGGAAAGTTCTTCTCAACAAGAGGACCACGATGGTCCTAAATCGCTCCCCTGAGTATGATGGTTTATGGCTTTATGATATAAACAAAATAGCAAAGCCCTCTGTCTAATTATTTTGGAGAAGATGTTTAAGGATTTCTCTTTTAATCCTAGGTATATTGATGATCCCACCATATAGCACTAATTTCCTGAATATGCTAATGCTTTGAAGTATAGACATCAATACATACCAAGTATAAAAGCTGTAAGCCTAATGGTTTAGGAGAAGAAGGCTTTCAAAGGTATCATTATTTATTCCTAACTAAAATTAGGGATTGCACAGAAAAGGGCTAATTTTTGTTAAGTAATTTGAAAGAGGGTCAATGGCTGATGATATGTACCAAATATCAAAGCTCTAGGCTTTATGGTTTGGGAGAAGATGATTTTCAAAGATTTCCTTCTTTGTAAAATCAGGAATCGCACAGAAAAGGGCTAATTTTCAGAGTATGATAATTCTTTGAAGTATTTTGGTAGACGGTCAATATATTATGATATGTACAAAATACCAAAGCTCTAGGCCTTATGGTTTGGGAGAAGAAGATTTTTAAAGTTTTCCTTCTTTAATTCTATGTAAAATCAGGTATCACCCAGAAGAGGGCTAATTTTCAGAATATGGTAACTCTTTGAAGTATTTTGGAAGAGGGTCAATAGATGATGATGTGTACCAAATATCAAAGCTCTAGGCCTTATGGTTTGGGAGAAGAAGATTTTTAAAGATTTCCTCCTTTATTTCTACGTAAAATCTGGGATCACAAAGAAAAGGGCTACGATTATCCACCCATTGGTGAGAGACAAATGACGGCAAGGATATATGCCGCCGCCGGGGATCGAACCCATGACATCCAATTATTTAAGATTAAGAGTCTGATGTATACAGTGGGTATCGTTATAACTGCAAACACATATTGCCATCATACTGAAACTGGGGGTCAGCTTATATGAATTTGGTTTTAAGCTATGCTAACCTTTAGAAACTTGGCAAACTGATATTTTTAGACAAAGACAGTCAGACAAAGCATGGGACCATCATACTGCCATCTAGCTGGCAAAAGATAAAGTACTAATTTAGAACCCACTCCTTAATGGATCGAATACGGTCCGCTATGAGATGCGTAACCAACTTTGGAAATAAAATGCTTTTCGCGGATACATGTTTATCCCTATGGTAATTCATGGGTAACATGTAGATAACATATCGGCATTATTATGACAGTAAGGATCCATATGTTTGGCTCATGTATATTCGCTTCTAGCATAAAGCATATCTATGATACAGGTTAAGACAACTGGGGAGGGAATCTATACTTTAGTTATTCAATATGGCAAAATGAGATTGACATCAAAACAAATATACAAAATGGGCAAATTTAAACAAAAATACAAAACAACTTTGATGCATAACATCAAAGTTTGGTTAAGGGGCGATCGTCACATTTATTTTGACGATTTGACAAACGGTTTTTAGCAACTCCAGTGAATGTTTGAGGTTATTCAACTATTATTAAAAATCAACTATATTAACTAGGTAATCATAGTTTTTTAAAAGGGGCCAGGTGTAAACCTTATGTAAGATTCCTTGTGGCAAAACTTAATATTGTTCACTCATTGAGTTCCTGACACAATAAACTTTAAACTCGTTTTTATAAGAAAGTTATCCTTTAAGCTTTCCTGTCACAATTTCTTCCTTTAATGTGGATATTTGAATTAATGAGGTAAATGTTAATGCTTAATGTCTTAAAACGAGTACTAAGAACAACCTTTTTGATGAAGTGCCCCGACCAAAAAAGTTTAATAACGTTTTGTCGAAAAACAAAGCCGATGACCTTTACTTTTTAAACCTATTGCTAGAGTTTTATTACATAAATATCTTACTTTGAAGGAATAAGATATTCTGAATGTATTATAAAATCATTTTGGCATTGTTTTGCAATATTTTTATTTTTTCCGATACAATTGCATTTCTGCAAAATAGAGGCATTTACATGCACAATGAATTGCTTAGTTTTCCTTTTTATTTAATTTGATGGTTAATGATAGAAGGAGTGAAAATCTGCTGCTTAGCATTCTAAGCTGCAATTTTATTTTGCGTGGCAAAAAAGTAGGATGTACTTGAAACATTTTTTTTCTTTAGCTGGTGACCCCCCCCCCTTTTTTTAAAGTTGTTTTCTTTTCGGGGACATATTTAACTAGCTCTTAAGAAGTTACGGTGAAATTCCGAAGGACTTTTTGAAACTGTCGAGATTGTCCTTTAGCAATAGCTGTAACCTAAGTGAACCAACCTTCTGAATATCTTCATTGACGCAAATAAGCTATGTGTCCGAAATTAGTCGTGTACATGTGTTCAACCCCCCCCCCCTCTTGACATAACACAGGAATTTTCTGACTGGACGTTTTATTTGTTGATATGTATAAAAATTAAGGAGTGCATTTGAACATCTAGTTTTTTTTTCCTTTTTGGCTGGTACGCCTGAACTAGAAAAGCTCAAAAAGGGCTAAAATGATCGTTAAATATTCGACGTTCATAATTTCAGTACATATTTTCCCATAAAACGGAGTTTCAATGATAATCAAATGGGGGCATGTTTTGTTTGGTGTTGTTGTTTACGACGCTCTAACAAAGTTATTCAAAACATTAAATCAACCCTTGACTCTAGTTGACACGGCATCAGTGAAGGTAAACATAATTTTCAAAAGGTTTCTTCGCTTAAACTGGAAAACTTGAGAGCCCAGACATTAAGTATGTACCATCCCCTAATAGGCATCTACAAAGTACTTATACGATGTCCAAATTTAGGTTCCAATCAGACCCACCATATTTTATTGTGGACCTAACAAGGAAGTCTTAACAAACATTCTCTGAAGGCCTATAAAAATGAATTTAGAACCAAAATTACAGATCCGGTGGAGCTCAGGGTAACACGTTTTGGCTCCACTTAGATTCATTATACTTAATGTAGAAGCAATGAAGATGGTCATTAAAAATGTAATAGTTAGTATACCTTGCGTGTTCATATACAGTATTAAACTCCCATTGTGGATCTCTTTGTCATTTCTTCGTGTAATACCCTGGCGTCACATCCATTTCCATCGACACACAAGGAAGGGAGTCTATAAGAAATAAGCTTCTCTGAAACCAGAGAAAAAAGAGAGAAAAATACAGTTGGCATATCTATAAACTAGTATATCTCTGTTAAGTTTAGCCATATGATATCCCTAGGGTAATACCTGGGCTCGGCACAGGAGGACCACAGATCTTACACTCAAACAAAGAAGGAAGTATTTGAAATTTGGGATTTAGCCTATTTTGGTTGACTTATACCTTGTTGGTTCCTAATAATACCCCGGGGTCAGTGCATCCAGTTTTACATAGAGACAAAATGGGACTGTTTTCGATTAAACCCGAATTGTTCGAATCAAAGTGTAATCGTTCTAACATCTCTTTGAACAATTCTAACTTTATGTGTCATCCATTGATTATTCTGGTCATTACTATGATCATGCGAATATCAGGCCCTTGATTTGTCTTTGTGCATAAGTTATGAAGTCTTTTGCGTATTGTCTTAAATACGTATCTCTATAAGTATAAGCCTGAAAAGTACTCGAAATTTACTTTTCCTTAAATCTTATTAAGTTCGCATCAAAAAAGCATTCTTCTATCACCTAACTGATAATTTAAAGTGGATTTCTAGCTGCGTCTTAAATTGAAAAAACAAACCTAAAATTATTTTAGAAAAGACTGGAAAAAACTAGACAACATGCTCTTGGGCAAGGTGAAGGCAATTACGCTAGGTGATATACGGAAACCAGTCCCACTCGAATTCACCGAGTTAGAGCATTCTACGTTCGATGTTGTGACAGCTATCCTATCCATAAATGCTGCAAGCCTAAGTGAAGATGAGTACCTTCAGAATTTGCGAAACGTGAGGTAAGTAGACAAAATACATTATACATTGAATAATGACCATTTAAGCACTTATACCCTTTCTAGTTTCTAAGTTATTTAAAAAAAAGGGTTTACTTACTAAACCCGTTCGTCTTCCAAAACAATTACTATTTAGACTGCAATGCAATATTCCTTATATAACTGAAATAATTATGCCAAATTTCATATTAATGGATACCGACAATATATCTTAATATGTTGTTGAAAGTTAAAATTTGAACATCTATTAAATATTTAATTTTGTCATTATGATAAGTTTAATTTTGCTTAAATTTCAACGTTACACTTAGTTGCATTCGGAATGATTTAATTTCAGCCATCATCTGAAAAAGGACGGCTACCTCATCGTTGCTGACGCGGCGGGAAAGGCGTATTACACTGTAGGAACGATCACATTTACCGGTGCAGAGCTGAAAAAAGGAACAGTAAAAAATATTTTCGAGAAAAGTGGGTTAACCATTCGGAAGTGGTTCGAGAGAAAACTTGCTGAGGATGCGGTGTGGTTTGATTGTTTCTGTGTTCTTTTGCAGAAAAAATAAAATATTTAAAACGGACGAATTAAAAGAACAATGACAAACGGAAGAATTATTAGAACACTTAATTATATGAAGACGCATATGAACTTATACCCATTTTACTTATCTATATAAAGTATTTCTTAATCATGGCTATCACAAATTTTAGTCGGACGTTTACTTCTACCCCCTCTTACGAAGAAGAGATCGAATACCAGTTTCACCATATCTGTCTATCTGTTCGTCCGTAGACTTTTTTTCGTGTTCTAAGTCAGGACTAATTGAACTACCAACTTGAAACTTCATACAATTATTGCTAATGACCCAAGGTAGTGCCCAATTGTTTGGGGGTCACGTAGGTCCACAAGGTGGCAAATTGTCACAAAATACGCCTGTAACACTTCTGGTTGTTGACTGGGGAAGGGGATTAAAATGTCACACTATAAGAGATTTGGAACAAAATCAAATGTGAAAAACAACAAAGGGGAATAATTCAAAAAATAAGCCAGGTAGAGTTATGGTTCTTGTGTCCTGCACTTCCCCTTGGTAATATTTACCCCTACATGAAGTTTCATGATCATAGCTATTACACTTTCAGAGATATGATCCAGACAAAATACAAGTATGAACACAGTCTGAAAAACAACAAAGGGAAATAATTCTCAAAATATGCAAGGAAGAGTTAAAGTTCTTACACACTGCACTTCTCCTTGATGAGGTCTATCTACCCATGAAATTTCTTGGTCATAGCTTGTATACTTTTAAAGATATTCCCTTGACAAGAATCCAAGTATGAAAAAAAATAAAGAGCAATTACCCAAACAATAAGCCAGGTAGAGTTATGGTTCTTGTGCGCTTGACTTCCTCTTGATGAGATCTATCTACCCATGAAGATTCATAATCATTGCTTGAAAGCTTTCAAAGATATGCTCCGGACAAGATCCAAGTATGAAAAAACAACAAAGGGCAATAAATGAAAAATTAGCCGGGTAGAGTTATGGTACTTTTGCACTGCTCTTCCCCTTGATGAGATCTATCTACCCATAAAGATTCATAATCATTGCTTGAAAACTTTTAAAGATATGCTCCGGACAAGATCCAAGTATGAAAAAAACACTAAAAGGCTATAAATAAAAAATAAGCCGTGTAGAGTTATGGTACTTTTGCACTGCACATCCCCTTGATGAGATCTATCTACTTATGAAGATTCATTATCATTGTTTGAAAACTTTTAAAGATATGCTCTGTACAAGATCCAAGTATGAAAAAAAAAAACAAAGAGCATTAACTCAAAAAATAAGCCAGTTAGAGGTATGGTTCTTGTGCACTGGACTTCCCCTTGATGAGATCTATCTATCCATGAAGATTCATAATCATTGCTTGAAAGCTTTTAAAGATGTGCTCCGAATAAGAACCAAGAATGAAAAACAACAAAGGACAATAATTCAACATAAGCCAGGTAGAGTTATGATTCTTGTGCACTGCACTTCCCCATGATGAGATCTTTCTACCCATGAAGTATCATTATCCTATCTTATTTACATTTAAAGATATGCTCCAGATAAACTCCAAGTAGGAAAAACAACAAAGGGAAATAACTCTAAAGATAAACAAGGTACAGTTATGGTTCTTGTGCACTACACTTTCCCTTGATGAGATCTATCTACCTATGAAGTTTCATTATCATATATATTTTTTGAAATATGCTCTGGACAAGATCCAAGTATGAAAAACAACAAAGGGCAGTAACTCAAAAAATAAGCCAGGTAGAGTTATGGTTCTTGTGCACTACACTTCCCCTTAATGAGATCTATGTACCCATGAAGATTCATAATCATTGCTTGAAAAATTTTAAAGATATGCCCTGGATAAGATCCAAGTATAAAAAACAACAAAAGGCAATAAGTACAAAATAAGCCAGGTAAAGCTGTGGTTCTTGTGCCCTGCACTTCCCCTTGATGATATCTATCTACCCATGAAGATTCATAATCATTGTTTGAAAACTTTTAAAGATATGCTCTGGACAAGACCTAAGTATGAAAAAACAACAAAGGGCATAACTACAAAATAAGACAGGTACAGTTATTGTTCTTGTGCACTGGACTTCCCCTTGATTAGATCTATCTACCAATGAAGATTCATAATCATTGTTTGAAAACTTTAAAGATATGCTCCGGGCATTTAAGTATGAAAAAACAAAGGGAAATAACTAAAAAAAATTAGCCAGGTAGAGTTATGGTTCCTGTGCACTGCACTTCCCCTTGAAGGGATCTATCTACACATGAAGATTCATTATCATTGCTCGAACACTTTTAAAGATATTCCCGGACAAGATCCAAGTATAAAAAACAACAAAGGGCAATAACTCAAAAAATAAGCAAGTTAGAGGTATGGTTCTTGTGCACTGCACTCCCCCATGATAAGATCTATCTACCCATGAAGTTTCATGATCATAGCTTATATACTTTTAGAGATATGCTCCGGACAAAAGTGCAAGCAGCCCGCCCACCGGACGCCCGGACGCCCGGACACCACGGGTGATTCCATAATACGTCCTGTTTTTCAACGGGCGTATTAAAACCAAGGTCACAATTAAACTTTCATTGAATCTCGTTTCGGTGCTCTAACTTACAAGCCATAAGATCTAGGCCCTTGACACTATACACATGCTGTACATGGGCGAGGGAGATGCCCTATTATTTGCAAGTCATGTAGGGCAAATGTCAAGGTTACAATTGAACTTTGGTTGAAATGCTGTCCATAATCCACGGAGGAACCCTATCGTTTAAGGTCACAATTATACAATTTTGGGTAATGTAGGTCAAAGGTCAACTGTGCTACTTCAATGTCAAAGCGCTGGTGCGGGTTATAAGTCCGCTTTGCGAAATTCTAGTTCAAAAGTCATTGATGCGAGTGATAATTGCATTTCAACAATAAGCGAAAGAATAGTAGTGTGATGAGCAACTGGGCCCCAAGCCGGTGGAGGGATAGAAATTGCTGGCAGCCGACTGTAGATTGGTAAGACCACAACGAATGGTCCCGCCTGTTTGCCGTGGGTGGAAACTCGTAAATCCGGAAAAAGGGGCCTGGTAGCTGAGAGAAGCCCAGGGATCTCCATCTCCTCAACACGCTGCTTCGGCCTCCGCTTCGGTAAAAACGGGAGCCTTGAGGGGCCTGGTCTAGGCAATCGGCAGGTCGTTTTAGACTAGGGCATTGACTACTGTTGTTATATAACCATTAGCTATTATTTCAGTCAGTTTGTCTTTTGGCACAAGTTTTTTGTTAACTTTGTTATATAAAATCTGATAGCGTTTCAGTTGGTATGTTATGTTTTGTACCCTTCTATAGCACAACCGTTCATTTGTCTGTGTCACATCTTGTACTATTTTCATGGTATTTTATTTTCTAGTCTATAAAGGCTTATGGGCTAATTGGGTGATTTGAGTTTTTTTGGTCGGCTGCAGACTTGCATGGCGTGACCCTTGCCTGGGGGGAGTGTCCATGTTCCTCTATGTCGGGCCTTGTGCCTTGAATTACCATATATACATCATCAAGTATATCATCAAGTATATCATCTGGGTAACCTTGGCATAGGGAGCTGGATCGCCGTTCCTGTTTTGCACTTTTTAGGGCTCCATAGTGGGTCGGGACCGCAGGTGACGTATTATGGCATCCCAAAGTACCAAAATTAAATGCTTGGATGAACTGGACCGAGTACTGCTGATTCCTTCTCAAGGTTCCTTACCATAGAATTTTTTAACAGCAAGAGGAAATTAACTGATTTATCGCCCTTTGTTATCGAAAAAGTTCTTATGTCTTTGGCTGGCTTTAAATCAGTAAAAAAGTTAAAATCAGGATCTCTGCTTGTTGAGGTTAACAAGGCTAAACATTCAGAAAACTTACTAAAAATTAATGAATTCTTTGGAATCCCTGCTAAATGTACATCCCATGAAACATTGAAAACTTCACAAGGGGTCATTTGTTGCCCTGACTTGAAAGGTGTTTCTGCGAGGAAATCGTTCAGGAACTAGCTAGTCAAAATGTAACTGATGCTAGGCGTATTTCTTTTCATGTAAAAGGGGTAATAACTCGTACAAACACTATTATTTTGTCTTTCAAATCAGTAATCCTTCAAAAATCTATAAAAGTTGGCTATCTTGGGGTTAACGTGAATATGTATATCCCAAACCCTCATCAGTGCTGCCGTTGATTCAAATTCGGTCATCATGAGAAAAATTATTAAAGAGAAGAATTTTGCCGTCGTAGTGGCGGACTTGTAGAGTAAAATGATGCCGATGACTGTGAGGAATGGCCTGAATGTTTAAACTGTGGTGAAGCACACTTGGCAACTTCCCGTAAATACTCACATTGGGTAAAAGAGATGGAAAAAGTAACGGATAAATATAGGGAGATACTTTCATTTTTGAAGCGGAACGGGTAATTGAAAACCGAAACAACATTTAAACAGCTTATTCAAGAACAGTCAAGGTGAACTCCGGTGAGAGTAGAGGCAACGGCCAATTTAAAAATTACAAAGATTTTTTCAAAGTTTTGTCTGCTCTTTCCTGAGAAAACTTCCGAAATTGTTAAGTTATTTCCGTCTTCGAAAGTGGCATCTCTTTCAATGCCTAGCTCTGAAAAGCCCTTCGTTGCAACGAGTAAGTCTTCTTGTGTTCAGCCGAAATTAAAGTCAACACATTTATCTTTATCTAAGGAGTCTTCTACTCCAAATCAAAAATTATCTACAGTGACAGAGAATCCTAAAGTTTCTGAGAAAGACAAATGTACGATTGAGCTCCGGCCTCAAATTAACAGCTGTTCAGGCCCAAGTAGCAATTTTGTTAGACCTCCTAGGTGAAGGTGTAACTCTCGGCGACCTCAGATCGTCAACCCAAAGGATCTGAGGTTTTCTATAAAACAATATAACCGGTACCATGGTCTTGGTGAAGACATGGTAACGGATGACCAAGACGATGCAGAGTCCAATTAGAAAAAGCAAGGAAAAATTATTACAGATCTTTCACACATAAAGAAATAAATTTCATACTTCCGTCAGTCGGTGGAATACTTTTTACACTATTTTTAATCATGGCGAACAATATTATGCAATGGAATTGTCGCAGCAACAAGGCGACTTTCGAAGAAATTAATCTGTTAGTTTGTAATAGTGAGCAAGTGGCATTCTGTTTACAAGATACAATTCTGAAAGATACTGATAAGTTCTCTTTAAAGCATCATTCTTGTTATTTCAACATTTTTCAGGGGCACGGATAGGCTTCGGGCGGTGTGGGTATAATTGTGAACAACAATGTTCCCCATCGTGTCGTTCAGCTCGAGACTACCAAGCAAGTTGTAGCTGTAAGTGTATCTCTTAACAAAAAAGTTACTCTTTGTTCTTTTTATCTTCCCCTTAGTTCTCCTGTTGATGGCAGGCTGATCAGTTATCAAACCCTCTTATATCAATGGGAGGTTTCAATTTTCACCATACGATTTGGGGTTATACAGACGACAAAGGTCGAGTTTTCGAGAACTTTGTAACACGGCATGATCTTGTTAACAATAAATCGTCTACTTACCATCACTCCCTCACTGGATCCTAATTCATCAACAGATTTGACTATTTCCAGTCCAGGTATCTTTTCAGATTTTTCATGGAAAGTTGATACCGATCTTCATGGTAGCGAAGCCGCCGTCATAGCGCAGTAGGTAGCGCGTCGGACTGTCAATCTTGAGGTCCCGGGTTCGATCCCCGACGGCGGCACTTATCCTTTCCTACTATTCTCACCAATGGGTCGATAATCGTAGACCTATGTGGGACAGCAGCTGGAGGCTAGGAAAGGATGTAATGGTAGTACTGGTGTGAGAAATACCAGGATTCCATTGTAAGTTGCTCCAGCCGCCGCGATATAACTGAAAGATTGTTGAAAGCGGCGTTAAACCCCATTCAAACAAACAAATCATGGTACCAATTTATGTGTCTGAAATAGGGCCATCTGTTTAGGAACACCATAGGCGTTGGAAACTCCATAAAGGTAATTGGGATCTTTTTAAAACCTCTTGCGATCAGTCAATACTTCCTTTTGATGACTGTGAAAACTCTGCAGAGCTTTTTACATCCTTACTTTATTCTGCTGCTGAAAAGGCCATTCTTCGAACGTCACCTGACTCGAAAAAACCAAACAAATCCTGGTTTAATGAAGAATGCAAGAAGGCTATAGTTTAGTGAAAATCTGCTCTTAGATCATTGGATTTAAGACCTACCAAAGAAAACCTGTACAAGTTCAAGATTGCACGTGCAAAAGCTCGTCGAACTATTAAGCAATGTAAGCGTTCGTCTTGGAGACAGTATGTATCTAGACTTAATTCTAGATCATCGGTCAAAAAACCATGGGACATGGTACGAAAAATAAGTGGGAAGAATGTATCTCAAAGTGTTGGTCAACTCAAAACCGACAACAATAGTGCCGTTTCTTCAAAGCATGACATAGCTAATACCTTGGCAGATACTTTTGCTAACAAATCTTCTTCTTCCAATAGACCTTTTCATGCAAAGCGACAGATGACTAAAAAATCTGTATCCGTTAGACGCTTTCAAAGAAAAACTACAACAACGAATTTTTTCCACTGCGGGGAGGATTTACTTCCTCTTTTGCTTTTCGAAAGCCTTACAATTACGTCCAGTCAATTCAACTTCTTTTTCGAGTTTTTATAAGGAAATTCATTTGGCTAAATGATGTAGATGATATTATTTGAAACATAACATCTGTGTGTTACTATATTTTTTCTCCGTTGTCCAAGTTATGTTCTTCAGAAGCATTAAAAGTACGCTAATTTATCGGCCTTAACGAATAAAGGACGGGTTTTTTATTTCATGATCTATTTTCACAACATACAATAGATTGTATGATAACCCGGTATATTGTATAAATTGAAACAAACGCCTGTAATGTATGAAGGTGAATGCGCCATGGAAAGGCCATTAACGCGTTTTGTATCCGGTAACCCCAGGATCACCAAAACTCATTTTCTGCTCCCCCTGAAATATTGAAGTTATGTTAGTTTGTGAGAGGAAAGATGAAATTAAAGATCAATATAGTTCAGACATTGTATCGTCGTTGGGTGACCAAAATGTCTTTCTACATATAATCTTATACTGTATTAACGACCTTTTATTAGCCCATCCATGATATTCCGGTTATAATAAGCATATTGGCCCCTTGGCCTACTAGAAAGGCAAGATTTTTTTCAAATATTAAAGCTTGATATTTCAAAATGAAAGCCTACCTCGCAATATATCCTCAAACGAAAATTTTTTTTTTAAATCCATTCAATGAAAATAAGCGTAATAATTTTATTTGCTTGTGGAAAAATGCTTAAAAGATAAACACCGTGTCGTACAACCGTGCTGTTTGAAACAACGCCCGGTCGCATCCTTTGATCAATCAAGGAATTAGTATTTGATGGCATATCGGTTGAAACATAAAAAGATAAATTTTGTCTTATCAAATCATAATTAAATGTAAGAGTGTTAATCGGATTCTTTGTGACATGTTGCCGGTTACATAATAATCCTATCTGTATCCAAGAGAAACTTTTACATCAAGGCTGTTAACACATCATTCTTCTGATCAGATCTCTCCTGTCATAATCTATACATTTAATCATTTTTCATACTTTTCTTCGCACTATTAACATCGTCATCATAGCTTTGATCTATGTCATTCATCGTCGAGATAATGCTACCTATTTTCGCATTATAATATATACTTTTAATTCTCTGTATTGCATGTTTACGTAAAGTGGATTATTCATATAGGAAATGTTTCCTCCTTTTCTCTGGCATTTCTATTGTTAAAATGATGCGAATGTTAATAAAAACTACTGATATGCTGTCGTGCGGGCATGTTTGATATTAAATGAAAAGAAGAGAAAAAGAAAGGTTGACACACAGACAGAAATAAATATTTCAAAAACAGCATGCCTGCTTTGTTCTCATTCATCTCCATAATGTTTCTGTTTATACATGTACGCTGAAACTTTGTAACAAGAATTTTTTTAAAGAAATATATGCACTTTGGTGAAGACTTTAGGAGATATAGCTTATCTAAAGCAACATTTTATCTTTATCGTCCAAAATGTGGTCAATAGTATTTAAATGCTTTAAAAATAAACATATAAATTTAGTCAATCATGTCAATCATGTTAATCAGGATTATTGTCACTTTTGATCAGGCATACCGTGTGAAGGGCGGGGTTTGCAATGAACGACGTGCCGGTGATTGACGCATATTCGCAAATTTAACCTTTCAGTGTGCTGGAAAAATTCAGTTTATGTCTTTTGTGTAGTGTCGATAGTTGTAAATATTTAAAAAAAACATTTGATTTCCGGCACAAATAACTTGTTGTAAATCAAAATTCATCAAAGTTGTCATTAAGAGTTTAACTGTAACTCTGTATTTTTTCCTATCTTGTATGCGCGCGTGTGTGTTTGGTGGGGGGGGGTTAAATATTTTCAAAAAATCTTATTACATTGGAAATAGTATGGTTATCGCCAAATTCGAGGTACGTTATATCTCATATGGCCTAGATACCAGGCCGTTTATAGACTGCCCGCTACCGATCACGTGAATTATTCTCGGGTAAATATCTTATTTAACGAGATTTAATTTGACGCATGCGCTGTGAGAGCGTGAAAAGGTCTATTACTCGCCAACCTTTCAAAAATTTCAGGGCGAAAAAGAAAAGTCAAAGCTGAACTTAAGTTCTAAGAATCTAGAACATTATAATAGATACTTTCCATAAAAGAGTTGAAGAAAGCTTTACAGAAGTGTCATGACACTGCTGTCGGGTCTGATGATATCCATTATCAGTTCCTTAAACGTTTGCCGTCTCTTTCACTTAATTGTTAACTTGATGTTTTAACTAGGCTTTGAAAACGGGAGTAATTCCAGCCTCTTGGCGGGAAGCTATTGTGATTTTTGTACATAAGCCAGGTAAAGATTCTACAAACTCCCCAAACTATCGTCCTATAGCCTTAACGAGTTGTATATGCAAAACCATGGAAAGAATGGTAAATGACCGTCATGTTTGGTTTTTAGGAAAAAAATCTGATGACGTCAGTCCATAATGGCTTTCGTAAACAAAGAAGCACTCATGATCATCTTGTCCGCTGTGAGTCTTTTATTCGAGAAGCTTTTATATAGAAGGAACATGTCGTTTCTGTCTTATTCGACTTTGAAAGCGCTTAAGATACCACTAGGAACTATGAAATTACGAATGACCTCTTTGAGGTCACCTTGCTTATTTCATTTCTGCATTTTTAGACGAACTTTAGTTTAGAGTCGGGGTTTGAGATAATTTTTCTGATCTACATGAACAAGAAATGGGCGTCCAACAGGGAAGTATTTTATCTGTGACATTGTTTAGTATCAAAATTAATAACATTGTCAAATTTGTCTGTCCTGATGTGGAATGTTTTCTTTACTTTGATGACTTCCGTATCTGTTACAGATCAAAACATATGTATACAATTGAAAAGCAGTTACAACAAGTCTTAAATAACCTTAGTAAATAGTCAAATGAAAACGGCTTTAAGTTTTCAAAGACAAAAACAAAATGTTTGCAATCAAGATCCTAAACTAAACCTTGATGGAGTGCCAATAAAGGTTGTTCCAGAGTTCAAGTTTTTTAGACCTTCTCTTTGACTCTAAACTCTCGTTTCGCCCACACATTGATAACTTGAGCAATAAGTGCCAGAAAGCTCTAAATCTTTTACATGTCGTGTCCAGTATAGACTGGGGGGCAGATAAAAAAGTTTTATTGCGACATACAGGTCCCTTGTTAGATCTAAGTTGGATTATGGCTTTGCTGTTTATGGCTCAGCACGCCCTTGATATTTTCGTAAACTTTATTCTATTCATAATCAAGGGCTGCGCCTAGCATAGGGTTCCTTTAAAACATCACCAGTAAACAGTCTTTACGCAGAAACTATTGAGCCATCTTTAAATCTACCTCGAAAGAAGCTGTCCATGCTATATTATTTAAAACTCCAATCAAATCCTAATAATCCTACTCACAAAGTTGTGTTTTAGCCCAAGCACAGAGAAGACCTTGAAATGAAAAAGAACCCTACACTTCCCTTTATTTTACGTTGTGAAGCTAAAATAAATGCTCTAGATTTTATTCTAGAAGACATGGCAGAACATATTGTCCCTGATGTTCCCTTGTGGACATGCAAAAGCCCAACGTTTCTTTACGATCTTGCTTCCAGCAAAAAGGATACAAGAGATCAAACTGTTTTTAAAACTAGGTTTCTCAAAATTAAAGAGAGATACGACACGTATAAAGAGATTTACACGGATGGTTCTCTCGCTGTATTATTTTCACTGAATCTATGTCAAGTATGCAAGCGATTGAGCATGGGAAACTGACAATCCCCTTTTAGTTAGATTACAAAATAAAAAAGGCTCAGCTTTATGATGTTGATCTCGTTTTCTGCCGACTCCCTAGCCACACTGGTATTCGTTGTAATGAAGAGGCAGACCAAGCTGCCAAGGAGGCATTATCACTCGATGTTTTACCATTTGAAATTCCTTTTAGTGATTTTAAGCCCTTGATTAGTAGTTTTATTCAGCATGTTTGGCAGAATTGTTTGGGCGATCCTATAAACCACGATAACAAACTTTTCACTATTAAACAGGATCTTGGTGAACGGCTACCTAGCTATAGATCAAATCGCCGTGAAGAAATTATTTTAGCCCGTTTACGCATAGTTCATACGCAGCTGACGCGTTCTTTTCTTCTCAAAGGAGAAGAGGCTCCATGGTGTATTCCGTGTGACGCTCTTCTTACTGTCAAACATATCTTTATTGACTGCGTTGATTTTTATAATTCCAGAGAAAGATTTTTCAAGGTTGACAGTATGAGGCAGCTATTTGAATGCTTCAAAATGGAACGAGTATTCGATTTCCTGAAAAGCAATAAGTTTGTGCTACAAAATCTAATTTTAGGTTCTTATTAGAGAATTCTTTAGAACTGTACATGATTGTTTAGATTTTTATCGTTCGTATACATCAGTTTAGTTAATATTTGTTAAAGTTTACAACGTTGGTATTGTTTTTGATTGTCGCTAATTGACCTTTCATATTTATCCCTTTATTGCATAGGGTGCTTTTAAGTTACTTGTTTTGCGCCCAATATGACCATAGGTGTCGACGGGCCATAAAATACCATTCATTCATTCTGATAAGCAACTGATTTTTATGATAATAGTGTGGCTGTACTGTTGCCAGAAACTGAAAGGATGTCTTAATATAACTCTAATTATGTTGAATAACGTTAATACTCTTTGAATCGATCAATCGTTAAACTCAATACTCAGGCTATGACAAGTTTAAATATTGAGCAGAAAATTCTTGTATAGGAGAACATTGAATTTAAAAAAAAGCATACATTGTGATCCTATCGTTATAAATATCCTTTCAAAACACGATTTTTGCTCCATTTTGTGCTATGGGCAAGTTAATGACACCGTGAGAAAAATAAGTTTGAATAACAAATGACTGATTGATTGACTGTGGTTTAAGGCAAGTAAATAAGTAGAATCGCGGCGTCTGGAGCAGCTGACCAAGGATTCGTGGTATTTCGAACACCAGCAATACCACAACATCCTTTCCGAACCTCAAGTTTCTCATTCCAGATGTTAAGCTATTTTTCACCTCTTGATAGGAGACATATGTCAGAAAGGAAATTCGCCTCAACCGGGGGTCGAACCCGGGGCCAGATGATTAGGAGCCCTATGCGCTACAAACAGCGCAATGGCTGATGCCTGTTTACATAATATGGCAACTATTTCAAAAGATTCTTATATATACTTCCTCGAACGACAATATTTGAAATCTACCCTAAAATATTTTTATTACTAATAACCATATTAATTCAGTTCGTGATTGCGATGTGCTCGTCATGCGCTCGTCCGTTCGTTAGTGCGTAAACGTTTTCTTTATACACCTTCAGTTATGTTCAATGAAGAACTCTGATTGTCATGTAAACAAAAGTAGTAATCTTCTATAAAATTATTGTCTTTCAAAGTGTTTATTTGATTTCATCGTGATTTTACAGAAATGTTTCCAGTGTCAAGGTCTACCTTTTTCCATGAAATTATTTAAATTGGTATAAAACTGGCTCTTTTGGTTGGTCTTTATTTCCATATATATCATGAATACGAAGTTGTTATTTTGAATCTAATGAATGTTCTAGGGGAAACTACACAAAACTTGTAAGTTAATCAGATATAAGCCCCCCGTATCGTGCATATTAGTAGGAGTTAAGCCTTGTCGTTACCCCCCCCCCCCCCCCCCCCTCTGTCAGTCTGTGCGCTCTGGATCTCCTAAGTGTTTTGTGCAGTTTTCAAAATATTTGGCACAGTGATGAGAATTGAGGAGACGTTTTATAGGGAATAAATGCGATGATCTGCCTTTAAGTTTAAGGTCACAGTTTAAGGTTAAATGACCATATACACTTTGTCCTGAGCATATCTATAATATTTGTAAATGGATTTTAAAACAAATTGGTGCGCTTATGCAACTTCACGAGACCGGATGCAAGATTTGAGGATCTATCTTTAAGGTCAAGATCTTAGTTCTAGATCAAAATTAAACATTTGTCCGAAATTCGATTAATTATGCCATTTGTTCCTTTTTCTATGACAATAACGTGACGAATCATATTAGATATAAGAATGATTTGCATGAACTTTATCATCGGAACTTATTAAAATCCGATCCAACATATTTATCTATCGCTTTTCCTCTGTGTAAAGGAGAGATAAAGTAATGGGTTCCTTCAGATGATTTAATGACATTGTCATCGAGCAGATATAAAGCATAATATCCTTTTAATATCATCCCTTCAGCATTTCAAATCTTCTTTCACATTGACTAAATCCTTATATCCAGCAATTGTTTCTTCCTCTTCAACCAAGATCCGAGTGGCAATATAAAAGGGTATATCGGTAATTTCAAGAATTATTCTCACTATTCGAATCTATATAAATTCTTCATAGTGTTCTGAAATGCACGCTCTACATTACGTTATGCAATTGCGATTTAAGGAGCATAACATTTGATTTTGACAAACCTAGAATTTAACGAGTATCAATATGCTTATCAAAGGCCAGGGTCAATATAAAAGGCTGACCATGGTTCCAGATGAGATATCAATCGTCATTTGTTAATGAATTATAAGAAAAAAGTCCCAAAGATGATTATTCAAAATTTTAAGAAATATGGTTAAAGTCAAGAAAAAGATTAAAATGATGACAAATGAAAGCTAACCTCCTTTGAATAAAGAGTTTTCTAATGAAATAGTCAAAAAAAGAAATAATGCAAAATATCATAGATAATAAGCAATTATCAGTATGTAAACCAAAGGCACAATGCCAGATAAAATTTTATCATCGTTTGCTTATATGGTCAAGATCATTGAGTCAAATGGCTGTTTATTCAACATTTAAGAAAGTATGTAAATGTCAAATGTTGAGCATGATGCAAGCTGAAACAAATCTATTATAAGCTAAAGTTATTTGGAAAATACAGTTCTTAGCTTAATATACAGATTAGATAGTTAACAAATTCAAAAGGTAGCTCAAAGGATTAAATAGTTAACAAATTCAAAAGGTAGTTCAAAGGTCAAGGTAACAGGTCTTTATTAGGTCCAGATGAAAGGATAACTCCTTTAACATCTATTTTTAACAACAGAAATTCCTAGGCTTTAAAATTTGTTCAGTTTCAGAAAGTAGGTCAACGGTTAAGAAAACCTGAGACTTGCAGGTATTGTAACGATGTATGCATACATGACTATACATGTATATATTGTCGCATATTTTTCATGCGATCAAAATTCTTAATAGGAATCTGGTAAAGAGCTACCCGAGGATTATTCCTGTGAATTTTGGTTGAATTTTGATTATTACTTTCTGGGAATATTTTCAAAGTAAAATATTACGGACGGATGAACGACACACGACGGATACTACATCATGACATTAGCCTGCTGGCTTTCAACCAGTGGAGCGTGTAGCCAGGTTCCAGAGAGCTGAAGAATCTCTGTTTTTTACAAATATCAACAAGATTTAATATTATAGGAATTTATTGAAATTGTTATAGAACAAAATTGAACACGTTTAGATTTCAATTAGGGAACTAGGAACAAGTATCATCAATTTCAAAGCAATTTTGACCAAGGGCGTTACCCTGACAAGCAGTGATCTGCCTAGGTTTCGGAAGCAAGGGGACATTGTTCCAACAGTTTTAACAAGAGGACCGTTGGCCCTTGGGCGCTAACCTGAGATAAAGGCTCGTTTTCTTTCAATAGTCTAATTTAATGTTAACGTTAGGAATGTGAAATAAGTCGGCCTGACCATACTTTAAAATATATAGGCTCTGTACCTGGTGACCACCACAAGTCTTAATGACAAATTCCAATGCTTTAGGACTAATATGAAAGGAGCAGGACATTTTTCCCTCCCCTGGATCCATGGGGTATAATTTGAGAAATATGAAAGAAGCCAAGAAACTGATGCTTCATGCTTAATATCAAGGCTAAAGGCAAACTTGGTAAGGACTGGAGAATATTCAGCTTTCATTGTCATGGCAAAAGAGATCTTTTACTAGATTTCTATCATTTTAGTTATTGTGAAAGTGGATCAAGTTTCACTTTTGTTGCCATGGCCACAGAGTTGTAAACGGATTTCATTTTTTGTATTAAATATTATTTAATGGGATAACCTATGGAATTTTTCTGCCAAATTTGTTTCAAATTGGCCCAGTGGTTTAGGAGGGTATGTTGTTTAACCCATTCCAACTCAGTAGAATTTTAGACTGGTCCAAATTGAAAGGAGCTGCAGACGACAATTTCAAGTTGATTGAATTTTAATTTTTTCGTCTTTTTGGATAGAAAACATTGTGGATAATGAAGAAATTGCTTATTCCAAGCAATTTCTTCATTTTCCACAATGTTTTCCAAAGCATTTTCGTTGAGGGGCGTAAAAAGGAGGGATTGAGTGGGAATCGGTTAAAGGAATTTCTGACAGACAATGCTCGACGGACAAAAGGTGATCAGGTGAGCTAAAAATGTAGGGACATGTTACAAAAATGATGAATAACAGTAACAATCTAGGTACCAGGCCTTTGGATTTATTTGGACAGTGTCCCCATGTTCTTAAAAAACCCTGAGGAAATAAACATTTCTGGTGAAAAAGTTGCAAAAACTTAGCTTTGGCAGATCACTGGAAATGGATTCAAAAGATAGATGTTTGGAATTGGTTTGGTCAATACTGCTGAGGGAATGATTGGATTGTAATCAATTAAAATATAATGCCTTTTTGGAGAAATTGTTAGTAACAAATAGACTATCACAAAAAAGGTTCCTTGTCACAGAAAATACATTTTGTCACTAGAATAAAATCTTCAATCCATAAGAGCAAAACCCCCAAGAAAAGCAAACCTTAATAGCAAATTCACATCTTTTCTTGATTGTGAGAAATTTGAAACATGTTCAACAAGTATTTTAGTACAAAAGCACTAGTTGCAAAGGAAATGAGTGGACAAAACCTCTCATCAAAGGGCGCTAGGCCTTTAAAAATAATGGAGCGTAACCAAAATAAGATATGCACATCTCTGCTGATATAAAGTCTATCTGTGAAGTTCAAATCATATCAGTTGAATAGTTTTAGAGAATATGAGCAGACAAGATTTTTCATTAAAGGTCGATAACTCAGTAAAAAGTAAATTGGGTGTTACCAAAATACGATTTATATATCTCTTCTTGATATCCAGCGAACATGTGAAGTTTGAGTCAAATTCAGTCAACAATTTTAGAGGAAATGAACCAATAAGGTTTTTTATCAAAGGACCATAACTCAGTAAATAGAAAACGGAAGGTAACCAAAATAGGGTGTACACAATTGTTCTTGATACCGAGGCTACATGTCAAGTTTGAATCAGATCAAATCAATAGTTTTTAGAGGAAATGAACAGCCAAGATTTTTCACCATAGGGCCATAATTCTGTAAAGAGTAAATTGCGCAAACCAGAAATAGGATATGCACATCACAGCTTGATACTGAGTCTACCATTGAAGTTTATCAAGATTTTCATCAAAGGGCAATTACTCCGCAATGTATTATTACAGAAATAGGATTGGCACATCTGTGCTTGATACAGAGTATACCTTGGATGTTTGAATAGAATTCATCCAGTAATTTATGAGAAATAGAGGTGAAAAAAATATGACTGGCGGATGGACAGAGAACCTGAGTGTGTGTGGGCGTATATTGAATTTTCCTTTCACTGTGCTTCTCTCTGCAGTGGATGAAAATGTGGTATTGAGTGATAATGGAGTATTCTGTATATTGTCTTGTTCAAGAAACTAAGCATACAGAATTCTACCAAATGTAACTCTAAAGTATAACATGCATTACAAACAAATATACATTCTATAAAAAAGATAAAATAAAGAATCATGAAGAATAGTTGCTTGTGTTTATGTATCGCTTGTCAGGGCCAAATAGACTGCTTTTCTCAAACGTTTTCATATATCCTGTATATGTCATTCTAATGGCTATCTATAAAGCCATATTCAAAACAGATAAACTATCTTAGAGAAGTCATGAAAGAACAAATCATATTATTTTGCTTGAAATCAAACAGCAAAGTATGTATTTTCACTCTATACCATAAATGGCCCAGCAAAACCATGCTTTTATTGGATGAAAATTTCTTGCAAGTATGTAACATAGTCACTGGTTATCTAGGTTGAAATCCATTCAATTCTTTGTCAGAAGGAATTTTTCAAAGTTTTCACTAGATATAATAGTATGAAATTAACCCTGTCTTATAAAGCTAAGATTGTTTTATACACTAATTCTATTTAATTCTAAACCATATTTGGAAATAAGTTCATAAAATCCTTGTTCTTAGACTACTCTTTGTCACATTCCTTTATATGAATTTGAGAGGTTGAAAGACGTGGCTTTTATTGCCATGGCTTATGTCCGTATATTGTATACAGTGAAAATTGTGTAAATACCTTTTCATTTAAGTTTGTAAATAAGTTTTACATAAATCGACTTGTCTGAAGTAAACAGTGTACTATTTGAATTGATCCTCTAGACCTAATTCAAAGAAATTAGAGACCATGTTTACTTGCCAAATATTACAAAGGCGATTCAGTTTATAATGAATTCCTGAAAATACCATTTGCGTAATCAGTACATTCAGGCCTGTGGAGCTATACAGGCAATCAAGCGCCTCTAGTATAACTAGTATATTCGATACTTGTATTCATGTATGTTTTGTATTGTATCAAAAATAAAGTGTTCATTATCAAAATAGTATGGTTATAGTACTGGGTACAAATATTTAGCTAACTAAGCAATACTGATATGGTTTCATTGAAGACACAATCTTATCATGCAATGCCAATTTAAAGATAACTGGAATTACTGTGTATTTCTGATATGTACAATTTTAAGGGACATAAAAACATATATTTCGAAGAAGCCTGACTAGAAATATGAAACATTTCAAGTCTTAACAAAATTACTGCAATCTTTTAGAACTGGGTGTTTAAAAAAAGAGTCCTGCACTATTTTTTTAATTGGTCGTAGACCAATTTATATAACCATAAACTCGAGATTGTGTCGCTGCAATTTACAAAAACTGCCTTTAGCCCAACTGGACGTATATTCTGACGGGAAAACAGAAGAAAGGTCATTTCATTTTACTAGTTAAGAATTATCAAAAGGAGTAAAGGAAAACTGGACTGTCACACGCTTTAAAGATGCATACTTCAAGGATGAACGCGTCTAACCAACCCATTCTTTCAATCATACCGAGGTGTAAACATAGATGATACTGCCACTCAGTTATTTTTCAGCCCTAAGTTAATCAAAGTACTGAAAGTTCTGCTGGAGAGCAAATTTGATTATTATGCTTTCAAGCTGTCTAAATAATTCGCCGAAAGAATAGTATCAATTAATTTTTCCTTTGATTATGATCAGCGCTGTTTAGGAATTTGTTAATTTCAGCCCAGAAAAAGAGAGGGTTTTGAAATTTCATGAACCTGCTCTCAGCATCTGCTCTTAAACTTAAGTTATCACATTTCCATAATTTTTCTGTTTTTGCTTTATAAAAAAAGCTTGCAGGGATGATCCAACCATGACTAACAATCGAGAATTCTTAAAATTTTAGTTTTCACAAAAAGTTGCTAATTTGTCGGTACCCATGTTGCATCAAGGTCATACGTTCGTGTAAAATAATATCAGTTCTAATTAACATTCACGGAAATATCGTAAACTAGGGTAGAACCTATGTGTTGTGAAAGAAATAGAAATTAAAGTTGTTTTACCATAATTCTAAAGTCGGAATGAAACGATATGTCCAATTTCTCAGTGACGACCAATTACAGTGCGTACGGCACTTTGATTTTTCTATTCCATACCTGTAAAATAATGAACCAGTGACTAGAATTAAATTCATGACTTATTCATTAGACGTTTTCTCTAATTAAACTTTGAGAAACATATTATTAACCCAATCCCACATGATCCCTCCTTATGACACCAAATAAGAAAATAGTTTTTGGAAAAAAAGTGGAAATTAATTGTCGCATTTTCTGCATTTTCCACATTGTTTTCCAACCAGAGCCATTATCTTTAATCTTTTCAGTGATTTGAAGATATCGTCTACAAATTCTTTTAGTTTGAACTGGTCTGAAACTCCACTTCGTGGAAATGTGTAAAGGGGTGAATTTCAGAAGACATAGAGTGTTAGGCATTAAATATTTAGATTTAAGTTTTGGCATTACGAAATTTAGAAATTAGAAAAACAGGCATAGTTTTGTAACAATATTAATGGAGAATTCTAATATCTGATACCAAATAGAAGCCAGAGAATATTTATTATAGCCTATGCAATAGATAAAGGATCTCGTTCTAGAAGTTCTTGTTTTCAAAATCAAATAGAACAAATAAACCATTAGTCAATCACCCAGACTTATTTAAGAAAAAAAAAAGGCAAGAAGGAAAGAATGGAAAACAATGGAAAACGCAGCTTCCGTTTATTTATGAAAAATGTTCATCTTTAAAATTTCTGAAAGACAACTTTTCCGAGTAAGTCTTAACTCCATATATCATAGATTGATTGACTGAATCGATTTAACGGCATTTTTAACATTACATTTGTATTTATCAAGCGGATTCTGACGGCAGCACGTGCTAAGCCGAAGGAGGGTTATCGGATTTGCTTGAATGACAGCAGTCAGTATTAGGTAAAATTGCATCCATTATATCATAAATAGAATAAGCAAAATACAAATAGATAAATAAATTTATAAACAGTCATGTGTCGCTGCGTTTACAATAATACAGCAATTGGTCGTTTGAATCTTGGCAATCAGGCGTTTTGATACGCTTACACGTGTAAATATCATAACATCTAATCAACCATTCATTGAACATCAAATACGAGTGTCTGAAATCCAAATGGTAGGAAATTATTCCTTCGATAGAACACTGCGTCGGAATTTCTGACTGTCGAATTAGACAGAAACGCCAGTTCAAATCCACAAACAAGTTTCGATATATATAAAGCAAAATAATACAAAACAAACTCGATTTATCATCCATGGAATAATAAATCCGACTCTCACGTTTTCGACATAAACTATCACGTTCTCTTCATCATACTCTCATCTTGCGTTCTCCACACCGAACTCTCACGTTCTCGTCTTTTTACTCTCGACTTTGTACCTTCAAAGTTACTTCAATATCACGGTGATTGCAAGTCAGACGCATGCAAAAAAATATGTCTGTTTTGCGTTTAGGTGGCAGAATTAATGTAAAGTGAAATTTCGGTTTGAAATAAAATATTGAAAAGGTATATGAATAATCTAGGTCAGAAAGTTGCGGCATTAAAGTTTAAAATAATAAGGTATATAAATATGGACCAAGTAAAGATTAGGTGAAAGAGTTGTCTTTCTTTGAATGGCAGATAAGCCATCATAGCATTTATGGCTTTTGCATTTATGACAGCTTTCATTAAAGTGTCTTGATTTTAGAGTGCATTCGAGCAATGGGGATAAACAATGCGAGTTTGTTGTTTTTCGCTAGCAAAGCGTCAGCTTTGGAAGCTTAAGTTAACAAAATTCTTAGGTCTTCTCAAAGTTCACATAAAATAAAGTAACATAAAATAGCTTTATTCAGAGAATCGACTTGAACACATAATGTTCATCGTCGAACATACATACATAATAACTAACATACATGAGTATGGACAAATATAGAAACTCTGGAAATGAAACTTCTTTGTGCGGAAATAAAGGAAAGTGTAGAATCTTACCAAAAACATTATATGTAGAAATTATAAATTGGCAGTAGGAGATGAATGTAGAGAATGTGATTTTAACATCTAATGACAGGAACAAGAAACTAATTACAAATTATGTTTAATCGTTGTTTTTTTTTTTTTTTTTTTTTTTTTTTTGTTTTTGTTTTTTTTTTTTTTTGTTTTTTTTGTTTTTTTTGTTTTTTTTTGTTGTTGTTGTTGTTTTTATATTTATCCATTGCTTTAGTATAAAAAATGCCAATGGCGTTTAAGATTTGAACATTTTCTGATTTCAACAGCTCTATTAGCTTAATCATGCTTGGTCGGATGTAATAGAATCTTCCGGCGTAAGTAAATATGTCTTAATTCTTTATATGCGGGACAGACAAGTGAAAAGTGAAATTCATCTTCATTCGTTTTTGTCAAAAAGCTCACAGATTGTTTCATTTCTAGGGATGTTCCTATGGCGTCCAGTTTACATCAGTAATTGGCGAGCAGATAATCTTGATTTTGTAACGGTATTTCTATTACATGTACTTAAAGATTTTCATTTTGTCCATGTAAATTGAAGAGGAAAACTCATCTTTTAATCTTTGAAAAACTGTTAATGAGGAGCGATTACTGATATCTTGGAACCATTCATTTACATAAATATCTCTTAATCGACAACGAAATATTGGTAAAATAGCTTTTATATTGACCGATGCAGGGATCAATCAAACATCGTGAAAACCAGACCTTTGTAATTATTCTTTCACTTTGGATGTCCACAAATTAGCATTGTTGAGATGATTCATTTCAGTCAAAACAGTTTGAAGTATACAATTCAACGTGTGCAATCTGCCACTGGAGGCTTAACCACAAAATCAATAGAATGATTACCCCATAAAAGTAGTTCTTATGTATTTCAGGAATATTGCATATTATAGAAAACTCTTTCAAAAGCAAGCTATTTAACACATTCCCCCTCCATTCCCCTTTGGTAAACATAGTGGACAATGAAGAAATTGCTTTTAACAACGTTTTCTTACAAACAAGGGAAAGATTTGAAAAAAATCAATCAACCTGAAATGTCGTCTGCAACTTCTCACAATTATAATTAGTCTAAGATTTTGTCATGTTTTGAGGGCTTAACCCCTGGGTTACTTTAACCTCCTTTATTTGTCACGATAACCTTTGACAAAGAAGATTACTTTACAAAACTATGCTTTGCTAGCTTACAGTACTTTCAGAACTTTGATTTTATATTGTGTTTCCAACTCTTGATTGATGCTAGTTTTGCTATTTGTTTAATCTATTTTACATGATATAAAATCCCTGTTGTCCTCAAGGATATCTACTGGCCCTTCCAAGCTGTAGAATCTAGTTTTCATTAATGTGTCTTGATTTCATGAACTAGTATGACTTTATATTAGGTAATTCTCTTAAATTGTTATTACGGTTTTGTATAAATCTATTTACAGATTGAGGTAAATTCTGATCATTAGTGGCTTCATTACTAGATATGTAAATAGGATAGATTGGTGTTTAGTACAGGCATTTTTGAGTGATCCAAAACCCAAATTAGCGCAACTGGTGCAGAGTCGTATGGCAGTAATGAACAAAAATTGTTATGTGATTTACCATGTCGGTTTACGTTGTTTGTTAAACAAATACGTCATTGTGTCTCGATACTGCAACTTAAATAAATATGATATTAGAAAAACGTAGTTGTTCGTGTTTATGTTTCTCAGAAAACAGTTCTGGTGAATAATGTTTGTGCTTGTTTTGGTCACTAGCCAGCAATCTCAAAATAGGGATCCTAATGAATACTTAGCATTATTTTGTAGTTTAATAGAAACTTGGATATAATAAAAATTGTAAGATTTTTTACGCTGGCAAAAATATTTATTTATTGGAGTGGGTGTATACCTTAATCATTATTTGTATTTATCTATCGGATTACAAGTAGCTAAGCAACTTGCAATATCATTTCAATATGGCAATTTGATTGGCTTGGAAACGGGCGAAGCCAGATTGTTGGTAAAAGCCAGCACAGATCGAAAAGTTACTGACGTGAGAGGCAGTTTTGTATTAGAATAACCTAACCCACCCACCCTACAAGTATAGATTTATTATAAGGTGATACATTTTATGTTGTTCTCAAGTTAATGTGCTTTCATTTAATCATTATCATATGTCATGATGTAAATGGGTGATAAGTGTAGTTTTAAAAATGATATTTTTTTCGAAACGCAATTTGATGAATATGAAGATAGATTTGAAATACTTGTTTATTGAAAGAAGTTGTTTGATAAACAAAGACTTCCTTGTGTCGCGAAACTGGAACGTTATTAAATATTATATCTGATAAAATACTTGTTTGTGTTCATGTTCTTCAGAAGGAGTTCTGGTGAATATCTTTATTGCGGAGTTGTGTTTTTTCAGTTAGTTGGTCAATGGCCTGCTATATCAAAATAGGGAATACCTTACGAATTCGTAGAGTAACTTTATAGTTAAATGGAAACTTGGATAAAATAATAATTATGCTGATAAGCCTTTCGCCCAAAAAACCCTTACCCTTACCAAATTTCTGTTAAAAAATCTGAGATAACACCTATTATTGAATTTCCCAGTCAATAATCTTTCGAATTAAAAAAAAAATGTTTTCAACATTTCAATTCATGATTAATATTTCTGCTCATAAGCCCGCCCTAAAAGTGTGGCATGAATAGGCCGCGTTGTTTGGAAGAAGATCTTTAAAGGATTATTTCATTATTACTCTAAGTTTGGTATGCCGTGTCCTGTCACGCCCAATCAAAATTTTATGGACAAGTTTTGTAAAGGGCCACCGAAGGAATATTCTGTAGGTCCAAATTAGCTCAGTGCTGTATTTAGAGACATTGCTGACGACGGACGACGAGAGACGGACGACGACATCGGGTTGTCCAAGCTACGGCCAAAAGCCTCTTTGCTCTTTAATTTTTGATAAGCGATTATCGACACATTAATTTGCATACATAATTTGAAAAATTATATTTATCTCGTCCTACAAGATTTTTTCTTTTATTTTCTATACTTTGTTTTTAAATATGTTAACCTAATATAACGAACTTTTTAGCTCACCTGAGCACAAAGTACGAGGTGAGCTATTGTGATCGGTCGTTGTCCGTCGTCCGTCTGTCCGTCCGTCAACAATTTCTTTAAAAATCTTCTCCTAAGCCACCAGGCCAATCAGGCTGAAACTTCGCAGGGATGTTCCTTGGGTGAAGTTCTACAAAAGTGTAAAAGAATTTAATTCCGTCAGAAACTCTGGTTGCCGCGGCATTTGAAAATGGGAATCTTTAGTAAATCCATAAAAATCTTCTCCTCCTAAACCAGTATGCCAATCAAGCTTAAACTTTGCAGGGATGTTCCTTGGGTGAAGCTCTTCAAAAGTTGTTAAAAGAATTTCATTCCGTGAAAAACTCTTGTAACTGCTGCAAATGAAAATTGGAAATTTTAGAAAATCTTTGTTGTCTTTTTTTTTCAGACTACATGCCAAAGGCCTTTATATTTTATATAGAACTTAATCATATGGTTCTCTACCAATTTTTTAAATATTTAATCTCTGGGGTCAAAAATGGCCCCGCCCCTGAGGTCCAAAGTTTGGGAAAATGTTTAATTAGAGCAATTTCAAAAGACTTCTCCTCTTAAACTATAAGGTCTAGGATATTCATATTTGGTATGTAGCATAACTAGATGGTTTTGTACTATATCACCAAAAGTTGTCTACCTCGGGTCAAAAACGGCCCTGCACTAGGGGTCCAAAATTGGGAAAAACGCATTATTTGAGTATGCTAAAAAAAATCTTCACTTTAAGGAGGAGGGCATTTATATTTTGAGTGTAGCATAGCCTGGCTGTTATCTACCAGTTTTGATTATATCATGCCCGTAGGTTAATAAACACTCCTTCCCTGGGTGTCCAAAGTTTGTAATAATGCTCAATTAGACCATGTTCAATAGTCTTTTCCTCCCAATCTACAAAGTCTAAGGCATTCATATTTTGTATATAGCATATCCAGATGGTTCTCTACCATGTTTGCTAAAATCTTAGCCCAGGGATAAAACATGGCACTGCCCCAGAGGTCCAAAATTTTGGAAAACACCCAATTAGAGCAACATCAAAAGTCTTCTCCTTCTGAAATATAAGGTGCTGGGCATACATATTTAGTATATAGCATGACTAAATAATTTTGTACTTATGTAACAGGAAAATATGCTCATAGGATAAAAAATGTCTCTGCTCCTGGGGTCGAAAATTGCGTAAATCGCATTGAAAGAATTCTTGTTAAATATAGATTCTAGTGCATTTACAGAAAAAACATAGGATAACATTATTGTTATCTACCATGTTTATATCCTTTGGACAAACATGGCCCTCCCCAAGGCATCCAAAGATATGAAAAACGCTCAATAAGAGCATGTTCAAAAATCTTCCATCCCTCATGTATAAGTTGTAATGCATCCTTATTTTGACTTATAGTACATCCAGATTGTTCTCTGCCAAGGTTGCTAAAATTACACCCATTGAAGTTGCAGACAGTAATTAGAGTTTGATTGAAATCTAAATATAAAGAATTTCAGGTATATAACACTGTGAGAAATGGATAAATTGCTTGTCAATCCCTTTCTCACTATGTTTTATTTCAAACCTGAGGGTGACAAATTCTTCGATAGTTTGATAAACTATAAAGCCAAAGGAATTTATTCTTATTGTAAAGCATTACTGTATTGTTTTGTACAAAGCCCAACATCTTATATTTGTTCTATTTATTTTGCTCAAGTTGTGATTTTTTATACTAAAAAGTACTGTAATTTGCAGATGCCTTAGGTGAGAGATTTAGGACCATCATGGTCCTCTTGTTCGACTTGGACTACTGTATCCACAATAGTAGATGCAATCAGATTTCCTAGATCAATTCTACGAATCAAATTATAGTTTAGCAGGGATCGAAAAGTTAAACAACGTCAATTTGATATCTACTATACGCGCTCGACTTGAAGATTAGTACGAATGGTAGGAACATTAGTACAAGCCGAAGCCGGCTTACATTTGAAGTCGTTTTAGTGGGAAGCTCGAGATCTTTGTAAGGTTTCGCTGTTAACATTTGAACATGGCTGACGTATTACTCGGATTTTCTGATCGTATAGTGAACTGAAACTTTAATACATAAATTATCTTCTTCTTTCTCAAGTTTCAATAATATGATTATTGGTAATATTCCAGGATGTGAAGTGCCATTGCTTGACTTGTCCAACATGGGCTTTTCTACTTGCAGAAAAGTACATTTTTCAAGTCCACTTGTTTCGGGACAAGTAAATACCTGAGCAAATCTTAGAATAGATCTCAAAGATAACTTGTTATACATTGGAAAATTGTCATAATGTTTGTAGTTAATAAAGAAAATGCTTGAATTCAGTATTTTCTTTATCAACAACAATGATTTCAGTAAATTCATCTCTAATCCTTATCATGCTGAATAAAATGGGTTTAGAACATCATTAAGATCAAAAAGCTTCTATGTATTTTGAGATTTTATGTAATAAGAACTATAGTAGGAGACAGACACGCAGGTGGGGTAGTCAAGATCAGACTGCACAAATCTGCAGGCTTATCTTTGTCTATTCCTGCTGCCAAAACAGAATATCCCAGGTGCAGTAAGGAAGGATTAACATTTTTGTGGACTTGTTCATTTTAATTCTGGACAAATAGAAAACCATTTCTTGCCCTAGGACGAGGGGAAAAAATTGTGTTTACACAAAACTGGTAGTGGTAATGTTAAATGTATACAAGTGAACCTTTACAAAATATGTTCATGTGATGCCGCCTTATTTATATTTTTCACCTGTGGATTCTTCCTATTTACATAGAAATTAAGGGGGAATATTAAAGAAAAAATATTTCTAAACCCGTCCATAAAACTCGTCAACTTATACAGAAACAAAAAAAGAAGTGTTATTAAGCATCTTCTCACGACATGCCACCAAGCTTAAGGGTTTCGAATAACGTATGGAGTTACCAACTGCTGGCTCTCTTCAAAATGTCCTGTGTTTGATATTCCTAAGGTATGCTTCAGATGAGCGCTCTATGGCCAATGGCCCTCTTGTTTGAAAGAAATGACACGCGTTGTCCCGGATTTTACATAACAAGAGGCGCTTGAGCGCCTGATTCGCTCCACCGGCCCGAATTTCTTTTTGTTTCTGAGAAATGTGGTTGAAAACCATTCTGCAGTTTGCAAGATGACGACTTTCAAAATTTCACTATATACCACATGTGGAGACATGCCCCCCCCCCCCGTAAAAGCCATTATTTTCATCTAAACCGTATTATAATTATAAAGGAATATGACAAAGAGTCACCAAAGGATCATCTTGTGAAATTTTGTTGAAAACTTATAATCGTTTGCAATCTGAGAAGATTATAGGTGTTAACTGTTTAGCATATATGGAAATTAGCCCGGCCCATTAAAGCTATGTTTTTCATCCGATCATGATAAAGGGTCACCCAAGGACCAATCCAGTGAAATTTGGTTGAAAATCATCAATTAGTTTCTTAGAAGATTTCTAAGGATTTCACCATATATGGAAATTAGCCCCGCCCATTCAAGCAATGTTTTTCATCCGATCTTAGTTCTTTAAAGGAATCTGATAAAGGGTCACCCAAGTAGAATTCCAGTAAGATTTGGTTAAAATTCATCAATTAGTTCTTTAGAAGAGGATTTCTAAGGATTTCACCATATATGGAAATTAGCCCCGCCCATTAATGCAATGTTTTCATCCGATCTTAATTCCTTAAAGGAATCTGATAAAGGGTCACCCTATGATCAATCCAGTGAAATTAAGTTGATATTTATCAATTTGTTTCTGAGAAGAAGATTTATAAAAGTTTCACCATATATGGAAATTAGCCCCGCTAATTAAAGCCATGTTTTTCACCCGATCAGAATTCTTTGAAGGAATCTGAAAAAGGGTCACCTAAGAATTATTTCTGTGAAATTTGGTTGAATTCTGTTCTGTAATTCCTGAGGAGAAGTAAACGTTTAAGGACGGACGCACGACGGATAAAACGCCATGACGCGATAGCTTACTGGCTTTCAGCCAGTGGAGCTAAAAATGATGAAGGATTTTTTCTTAAATCTTCTATTTCAAATTTGTAAGGCCTACATCTTTTAAACTTTTCTGGTAACATTTTAGCCTTAATAAAGTATAGTTAGACTCTCATCAAGATGAGCAAGTGTGTAAAACATAGTGAAAATCGGACAACAGATTCAAGAGATATAGACAATGTCCGAATTTGACCTGTGGATGTGAGGTTGACCTTGATTTCTTGATTGATTAATTGATCGATTGATTGATTGATTGATTTGTTGATTGATTGATTTATTTAGTTAGTTAGTTTAGAAGGATCGAACAAAAACATCATTTAAAGACGGGGTCCTCGGTTTAAACGAACCTTGACCTTGGTGTAACAGACCTTGGATCAAGCGCAGTACTATTGTTACATCAAAAAGAACAATGCCCGAGGTATTATGAGAATCAGACCAAAAAATCAAGAGATATAAGCAGGGTCTAACCTCCTTTTGTGGTATTGGCCATTAGAGTAGGAGTCTGAATCATAAGCAGCTGTCACCAAGGTGTGCAGGTATGTGGAATACGCGGAGTGATTGATTGATTAATTGATTGATTAATTGATTGATTGTATGGGGTTTAACGCCTCTTTTAACAGTATTTCAGTCATATCGCGACGGCTGGAGCACCTAACAATGGATTCCTGGTATTTCTCACACTTGTACTACCACTTCATCCTTTCCTAGCCTCCAGCAGCTATTTACGATTATCCACCTATTGGCGAGAGACAAATGTCGGAAAGGATGTTTGCCGTCGCCGGGGATCGACCCATGACTCTCATGACTGAAGATTAGGAGTATGTCGCGCTACAGACTGCGCTATGACGGCGGCAGGAGTGCTAGAAAAGTCCGAAGTCTAAGATATGGAAAAGGGGTTTAACTTAAATATTTTCAATTATTTTTCAACGTAGCAAAGTCGTTTTAGGTCAAAACTCAAAACTTTCGGGGCCCATCTAACCCAAACCTATGTCATTTTCAAATTACTATGGATAATTGTATGATCTCGTTCCTGTGAGATACCTAACTGTGTAGCAATATATACGTCTGATGGAGTAGCTAATACGGTCACTAACATTTTTGTTTTTTAATTCACTCATGGAAATAAGCACTCATTCACATTATCTTTTCTTTTGCAGGCAGTCTTCTTAACAAAATTTATTAATCGTAAACTCTCATAAAGACAAGTGAAAAGTGACTACGATATGGTAGCCACAACAAATTATTATTTTGTCAAACAAACAGAAAATTTAGACTTCAGGTTTTAAATTTCTCGTGTAGTTATTTCCAGAATATAGTCTGTTCAGCTCAAAAACAAAACAGTCTACTGGAAGAGTCTACATCTTGTATATGAGAAATTCATTTGGTACTCCACGTTGATTACAGACATAAAATCTATTGAATACAAGATAGAATCAATTTTTTCATCAAAATGTATTATATACCTGTATTCTTTAAAATATGCATTCATTGCAATCGCAATCGATAGAAAAAAACTGTATTATACATGTACTGAACTGATACAGATATGGAAAGATGGCGTCAATTTTTCGGTAAAAAATACAGTAATTAATTTTAAAATAGTTTAAAGTATGGCCAGGTTCTTTTATCTGATATTTCAAACAGGCCGTCTGAGGATCTTATAGATGAAAAAAAAAGTTTCAAAGGTATTTTTAAAAAAGTGTGGAAAAATACTCTTTGGGGAGGAAATGGGCAGGCAATTCCTTTCAGACGATTTAATGGTAAGGTTTAAATGATGCTAGGGCCTTTTCCTGGTTGTATGGCGTTTCTGCTGCCAGAGTAGCTTTATTTCTTATGTGCAGTTAGTGTTGAGTACAAGTTATTTGGTTTTCAAAACTTACACAATAGTTTGATTTCTTGACAATTTAAAGTTGTAACTACCTTTTGGGTTTTTTTTTTTTTTTTTTTTTTTTTCAATAATCACATCCATTCCCACACAACGACGCTTTCTGGCGCCCTCCCCCCCCCCCCCCAAGAAAAAAACTAGGGAAAACATAAAACATTACGTAAAATGAAGAAATAGTTTGCCACAAATGATTTCTACCAAGATGGTTGAAAAATTCAAGTTTCATAAACTTTAAAATGTAAACTGCGACTCTCTCCAATTTGGACCAGTCTAAAATATTGCCGTCTTTTGATGGATTAATCGTAAGCCTATACATGATTCTTAAAATGTAGAGAAAATGATATTGCGACCTACCCGACATGTTTTAGTGACAATATTAATGATACATAAAACTCCAATTGGAAAGTTTACTTAACTGCCTCCTGTATTCAAGAGATACTGCGTGAAATTAAGAAAAAAAAGTGAGACCCGACTAGAAATAAGTTACCCACGTTCTTGTCTATATGCTTAATCAAAACCAGTCAATAAATCAAAGTACTGAAAGTACTGTAAGCTAGCAAAGCATGGTTGAATTTAGAAACCTTTCCCTTCTCGGGTAGAAAACATTGTGGCAATGAAGAAATTTCTTGTTACAAGCAATTTCTTCATTTTTCCACAATGTTTTCGAAAGCTTTTTTCTTGAGATGCTTAAAAGCGGCATTTAGTGGGAATGGGTTAATTAGCATGCTTTTAACAGAGTCCTCTACAATTTGAATAGAGTTATCAGTATTCTTGAAATAAATAAGAACTATTTTTATGTCGTAGGCATTTCATGGATTTGGTTGTTAAGCTCCAGTGGCAGTTTGCACTCGTTGAACTTTGAGAAGACCTCAAAATTTTGTCTGTTAACTTAAACTATCAAAGCTGACGCTTTGCTAGCTCGAAAAGGACTACTATATTCGTAATGTTTTGTAAGTTTCGATAAAGTTATTTGATAACGGAAATGTTCGATACACTTGGTCCGTGATCTGCAATGAGAACAAATAAATAAGTAAATAAAACTAAAATGGTTTCAAAGTTATCACAACAAATCATTTTCAATCAACTTAAAGATCTAACGTTCTTGAATTGCTTTAAACTTATTTGATTTTGAGCACTACTGGCCGAAGGCCAGGAGGGCTATAGCAATGTCTTTTTTCCGTCCGGCGTTTGTGCGTCCGTGCGTTAACTTTTCCTTGTTTACGCTCTTAAGTCCGCGGTTTTCATCGGATTCTCTTCAGATTATCACAGAATGATTGTACCATCATAAGGATCGTTCCTTTCGAAATGTGGTCAGATACGTCAAGAACCACGGGAAAAGAGGCCTTGTGAAAATTTGTTTGAAAAATCTGTTAATATCCTTGAAACACACTAGAGTCCACAGTTTTCATCGGTTTCTTCTCAAACTTTCTTAAAATTATTGTACCATCACAAGGATCGTTCCTTTGAATCTGATCCGCTTAGTATCACGAGAAAAGACGTCTTAGGAAAGTTTGATTAAAAAATCCCTGTTTACACTCAAGAGTCTACAGTTTTCATCGGATTCTCTTCAAACTTTCACTGAATGATTGTACCATCGTACGGATTGTTCCCTTCGAAATTTGGTCTGATCCGTCAACCACAGGAAAGGGGGCTATATGAAAGTGTAATAAAAAATTAGTTAATGGAATAAAAGTCCACAGATTTCATCGGGTTGTCTTCATACTCTCACAGAATCCTTATACTATTGCAAGGATATATTTCCTTTCGAAATTGGGTCTGATCCATCAAGTAACATGGGAAAAGTGGCTGTATGAAAATTTAATTAAAAATTCCCATTTATGCAATTAATCCCAAAGCTTTGACCAGAGTTTGTTGAAACTTTCACAGAATGATTGTAAGGTTAAAAGGGTCATTAATTTCAAAATGGGGTCTGAACTGTTAAGAAACAAATTTAAGAAATAAAAATCCTTGTTACCAAGTCCAGAGCTTTCATCGGATTTTCTTCAAACTTTAACAGAATGATTGCACAATAATACCGATCCTTGATAGTGACATAAGAACCTGATCTGTCAAGCATCACAGGTAAAGATGCCTTATGAAAGTTACATTTTAAAATCCTTGCACCACAATAAAGTCAACAGTTTCCATCAAGTTCTTTTCAATTGTTCACAGAATTATTGTACCATCACTAGGATTGTTCCTTTACAAATTCTGTCTGATCAGTCAAGTATCATGTAAAAAGGGGCATTATAATAATTTCATTTTTTTTTTAAAAAAATCCTCGTTAATATAATTAAGTCTACGAATTTCATCGGATTCTGTTCAAACTTTCAGAGAATGTTTGTACCATCATTGTTTCTTTCCAAATTGGGTCTGATCTGTCTAATATCAAAGGCTGTATGAAAAAATATTACCAAATCCCCATTAACACGTGGATGTCCTCAGTCTTTATCAGAATCTCTTTAAACTTTAATAGGGTAAATGTACCATCATTAGGTGAGATTTGTTAAATTTCACGAGAAAAGAGGCCTTATAGAAATTTTATTACAAAACATTCTTGACACAATTCATTCCACTGTTTTCGTTGCTTCATTGTTTCTCTTTAAACTTTTACAGAGTATTGTACATTCATTAGAATTGTTCCTTTTGAAATTTGGTATGTTCTGCAAAGTACCATGGGAAAGGGGGGCTATGAAAAATTCTATGTAAAAACCATAAAGTCATAAACACAATAAATTCCACAGATTGACTGTACCATCATTGCAATTGTGGATTTAAACAGTAGATCTTATACGGCAAGTATCACGTGAAAAGGGGCCTTATGAAAAACTTTCTTAAGTATTCTTTTTGATACAATGATGTCCCTAGATTTCACCGGATTCACTTCAAAATTTCACAGAATGATTGAACAGTCACAAGAATGGTTCTTTTAAGAATTTGGTACAATCCATCATGTATCATGTAAAAGGGGACCATAGTCTTTTTTTTCTGATATTCTAGTTGACATAATGAAGTCCCCATATTTCATCGAATTCACTTTAAACTTCCAGAGCATAATTAAATCAACAGTAAAGTATCACGGGAAAGGGGGCCTTATGAGAACTTGATATTAATATCTTTGTTAGCACAATTAAGTCAACATTTTTTCTTGGATTCTCTTCAAAGATGCGTGGAATAATTGTGGCGTTGAAAACACCGGAAAGGGGGCCTTACAGGTTATCATTCAAAACATTTTTGTTTGTGTGATGAAGTTCACATTTATTATCAGATTGTCTGTAAAATTTCATAGGAAAATTGTAGGGTCGTAAGGAAAGTTCCTTTCGGAAATGAAGTGGATCCATCAGAAAACACGGGAAATCGGGCCTTTTTGATTTTCACTCAAAACAATCCTGTTTATATGACTAAGTCCACAATTATAATCGGATTCTGATGAAAATTTCACAAGATGATTGCAAGTTCATATGGAAACTCTCTTTTGTAAATGGAGTGGATCCGTCGTGAAACACAGGAAATGGGGCCTTGAGGATTGTAGCTCAAAATAATAAAGGGGATAAAGTCCAATTTGTTTTTCATGCATTCTTCTGTAAGCAATTAACTTCCTTAAATATCAGATTTCTTTAACGGAAAACTTGATAACCAATAGAGCGTCTCAGGCCCTCATGTGCTTCTTGTTTTTATTGTATCATATGTAAAATAATTTCTTATGCAGGTGTGGCTGATGATATTGAAAAGTTCTAGAAATGAATGAAACACCAAGAACATATATTTATTTTAATCATACATGTAACATCCTTTTGGCGTACCTGACTTAACTTGAATCTTTACTTGACTTAAAAACAGTAATACACTATTGAATAACAATTAAAGTTTCTTCGAAATTGAATTAAATATTTTTTCAAACAACTTCTAATTGATTTTAAAAAAAAGATGTCTTTGAGACCGTGATACTTAAGCGGGCTCCAAATAGCGATTTTCAAGAACCTGCTCTTGATACTATTGAACGGCCTTTTCCGATGTCAGCATGCAGATGTGAATCCATGACTAGTACCTATACTGAATTTATACATTAAACTCTTTCTTTTATTGTTTAAGTTACACGCAAATGTTTAGTTTCCGAGCCATTTTCCAGATAATCGAGTGTAATTATACCCCCAAAAACTATGTTTGGGGAGTTGGTAGGAGTCAGCTTGACGGTCGTTGGGTCGGTTCGTCTGTCCGTCTGTCTTTAGCTTTTTCGTGTCCGCTCAATTTCTGGGCAACTATTGGATGGATTTTATTCAAACTTCGCTGATATAATCAGTATCAAGTAGAGGTGTGTATATTTTATTTTGGTTACGGTCCATTGATTTTTGACGGAGCCATGGCCCTTTGGTGAAAAATCGTGTTCCCTCAATTTCTCAGCAACCATTGGACGGATTTGATTCAAATTTCACAGAAACACATGGTATAAGTCAGACATGTGCATATCCTATTTTGGTTAGGGCCATTGATTTTTTATGGTGTTATGACCCTTTAATTGAAAAGTCCATTTTTGTTACGGCCCTTTGGCGGATAGCACTTATATATGGACAAGCGCTGTTGGGGTTATTAGTCCGCTTTGCGACAATTTCTAGTTATGATTTCATTTTGTCGGATATAACATTATTTAATGCAGATTCTTCAGGACCAACATACCAGGTAGGAACATTGGCAGGGCCAAACGTATTGAAGTAATCGAGAAAAGTTATTTTTTGACTAAGTTTTCGGTAGATATACAGACAGGTGTGTGGGCAGAGGTAAAACTGTTGAACCGTTTTGGGCCCGATACTTGCGCGTGCACTTGATTAAAAACTAAACAGATAGTCCCAGAATAGAGGTGCATTCTTTTCCTCGAGATGAAAAATCCCGCCAAATAAGATTTTTGAGACGTCTTACAGAACGATTTGGGTGAAAATATTCGACGTCGTCAATGCTTCTCCATTAAGCTAATGCTGAGTACGCTTAAATTCCTGATTAAGACTTCTTAAGATTCTTATTTAGCGGTTTAAAAATCTTAATCTCAAGAACGCTTTATCTTAAAAATCTAAATAAGAATCTTAAGAATCTCGACGAAAAGAACGCACCTCACATGATTTTCAGTGCATCACTTAACGGATCGCCACTGTCAATCAAATATTCAATCGACCTATCAAGATAATCATTTACACTGGACGAGAACTTTGAACTCCCAAGGTGATATTGGCCGACATTTCTGTGAATCATCATCATGTTACTGTTTAGCTTACTCCAGCTGTAGTTAGGATTTTTTTGGTCGCCAACCATTTCATGATATCATTGCATGATACATATAACTGGCCATGATGCTTTGAATAACGCTGTTTCATTATTAGTGTCGAAGTTGAACTTTGTGTTGGTGCTCAGTGGGCGTGACCATGCAGCAATCCGTCAATTCAAATCTATGGACCGATTCATAAAAATACCCCCTCCCCCCCCTTTCAATAACTTGATATGTTCTCCAAGTCCACAACGTGGGTCATTGTCCTTTTTGCTCTGTGTTTTGAACTCAAGTTGTATCTCTAAATTCTGATTTGGTGAAATTCTGTTAAAGATTTGGTAGTCCTATTATTGTCTTTTACATTATTATTCTTCTTTTTGTTAAAATTTGAGACAGATATTTGGTCATCAAGTTTTGTAAAATTTCTAAATTATTTCTAACAATTTCGAAAAAGTTCCACGAATCACGTTGTATACTGAGTTAACATATTATTGAAGAGGGTGATTTAAAAATAATTTAAAAGATAAAACTGATATTTTTGTAAAGGTGATTGTTGATTGAATGGGGTTTAACGCCGCTTTTAACTGTATTTCAGTCATATCGCTACGGCTGGAGCACCTATCAATGAATTCCTGGTATTTCTCACACTAGTACTAGCACTAGAGACAAATATCGGAAAGAATATGTGCCGCCGCCGGGGATCGAACCCATGACCTCCCATTATTGAAGATTAGGAGTCTGATGCACAACCGACTTTGTCAAAGGTGAACGTGGATTGTAAAATCAGTGGGCCAATTGATTATTTAATTAGTACTTTATGGTTGCAAGTAATTCTATTTAGGACAAATTGGGGATAAATTGAGAGAAAGAATAACTATGCATAACCCATAATTTAGGGACCCATCAGGAAGACTTTTGGTAGTTCACACTTGGATATGGAATAATTGTTCTAAAACAAATTCTCAATTTTCCCTTGTTATAAATTCAAAGTAAAGGATGTTTCCGCTAGACTTACATACGAAAAATATTGTATTTGTATGTTTCGTCCAAATTTAAATTCTATTTCATTATTATTGTTTTGAAGTTAGCGTTGTATAAGCAAGCAATTTCTGTTGATTCAGTTTTCCACATAGATCTGGAACTAGTGAGAAAGACAGAAATATTGAAAATTCCATCAACTTGAAAATGTCGTGTGCAATGTCTGTGATTTTGGACCAGTCTATTTACAAACCTAGCCAGACAAGGGAGTTGATACTGGTCCTAAGTCTCAATTTTGATCGTTACATATTGGATGCGACCATATCATAATAACATCGTAGTCTACACTGGACCGATCCCGATTTCGAGGCTCAGACATTGCAGTCACTTAAATGAACTGCAGCCTAGTCCACTCAAAGATGGGGAAATGCTATATATACTAGCAATGATGAAAATTTAAGATGTTTGATTCATTTTGCATCAGAATAATTCTTTAATGATTTACTACCACAAGTAATAAGAAACTAGTTTTAGGTTCGTCGGGGTCAAAGGTCAAACCACACATTCCTATTCCTGCGCCTGAAGGCAGAAACGTAACATTGAAATTTCTACAATTTATCATTGAGAATCGCCAAATTCAAAAAATTATTCAATACTATTATTAGAATATATTGCCATTTAGTTACCATATTTCGCAATAATGCATTTAAAAATAGGACTATTTTCATTTTATGAAGGCCACATTAACCAAAACGAGGGCACACCCTTGAATCAAAATGGCGGACGTTGTTGTGGAATCCGACAAGAAAACGAACTTGTGTGAAGATTAACAGAAAACATTGCTTAAATTTTTAACAATGAAACCAAGAGAATAAACTTGCTCAAAGCATAAGTGTGAAATGTTCATTTAGAAATCATAACGGCTGAAAATTCCACTGAAAACAAACTTTTGAACAAATTGGAACAGGTTTTAGTGAAAACAAACCACAACATTCCACAACTATAATCTGTCAAAGTTCGAGTTTATCATGGCTTCACATTCTAACCAGGTAAACATCAAATATACATGCTTTATTTGGAAATTATGCATTGAAAGGCTAGCTTATTGGATGTGTTTCTGTTTGTAATTTAACTTTAAACGGAAGTAACTTTCTGTTTACCCCACCCACACAACTTTTGGACCTGTCAAAAGTATCCACGATTGTTGGATACATAATATGAGAGTCTTTGTTTAACTTACTAATATTAAGTGTAATCTTTAAATGATGCACAGCCTCTTGAGCAAGGTTTAAATATGACAATAAGTATTTTAATTATCCAAAAGTGTAAAGATACATAATTTATTTGTCACTTCATGTTTTACAATTTTGACATGCATATTTTACTTGCTTTGCCAATTATCCCTAAGTTTTCCTTCAATACTGATTTGATGTTAAATCAGCTGTTTTTTCAGAAATCTTTCAACCTGAAGTTGTAAGAGACATAATCAGAGAATTTTCTTATATGACTTTAGCTTGATAGCATGAGGCCCTGAGCAGCATGCTCACTGGGTTTTCATTTTGGGGGTACATGTACCCCTTAGGTTTAGAAATTGGGGTACAAAGAAAAATCTAGGGGTACAGTATACCCTTTACTTTCAGAGGGTACACCATACGAATATGAACCCTTTACCAAATGACAATGTTTCGGTTATATACTTTATTAATAATCTGTAAATAAGTGCCACACGTCATGTGCAAGTTTCAGATAAATTTAGAGAAGTATAGCAAACTTTTTTTGAAAAGCTGATTTATGACAATTCACTTTTTCTTAACTATTGGATTTTGGAAGGGATAACTGGGATATGAGAGCAATGGCTAAACAACTCCAACAAGTTAATTACAAGGGTGGGGATGGCATTTTGGAGCAGGCCATACCAGGCATGTCAGCTCATTGTTAGCTCAAACTCTTGTATTGAAACGATTCTGGTATAGAAAATATCAAATGGCCTTATTACTGTCCAAAGGTCATTTTGACATAACATTTTGCAGACAGCAAATTACGCAGCTAAAACAAAACTACAATGTTAAATAAATGGCTCCATTATGTCAGGTCCAACTTCCATGTTCATCGGAACTTACGAGAGAAACCAATTTCAAAATCAAATTCTATAATATGAATTCTTGTTAGTTTCTCGCCAAAACCATGTAAATATCTTGCATTTTGTTTAGAAAATAGCGCAACTTTGGACTCATTTCAAAACAAAATAATGCGGCCATCAGTCTCCTCATTATACAAACTTTTCCAGCTGCTCGTTCCCCAATTCTCTCTCGTTCCCCGATTCTCTAAATGAAAAAGACCAGAAAGAAGCGATGGTTCCCGTTGCAGGAAAGGGAAATGACTTGCTCCCGATGCGATTTTGTTTTACTTCGCTTGCAATTTTTTAGTTTTTAGGAAAAAAAAATAAGCACATAGAGTTTTTCGTTTTATACGCTAATAATTTTAAATGCATACGCATGAGATGGCATTTAATTTTCTGTACGTTCATGCACGTCTTGGTGTAAGATTTCTAAGTGAACTGACGTAATTGTACGTGATTTACGTACTGAAGTACGTGAATGGGCCCCTGCTGAGTTTGATTCCTGGAAGCGACTATCAATTTTGGTACCGTCATGTGATGTTATCTAGAAAGAGTATTTTGTGCTTTTCTTGTCGGTTTCAATATGTGTTTGTTTACATTTTGAAATCAAGATGAATGCACCCAATTATTCACCAGAAATCTTCTCTAATCTTTGACACTTACTGTTATTTGCACAGGTGCTGATGATCTAACTTAACAGACAACTTCATTAATCTTCGTGACCTAGCTAGTTTTTTGAATGACTAGCGAAAGTTAAAATGTCATCATTGGCGTCATCATTTGATGTAAACTAATCTTAAATTGTGGTTGGTCACATTTTAAAATATCCTAACTTCTTGCGAGAATTGTAGGTTTACCGCGAAGAATTATGTTGATCTTATAATTTCAATCGTCATATCTATTTATGCTTTTGAGCCTGGAGTAAAGTTTTCTAGTTAATTTTACAGTGTGTTTTGGGGGAAGATATGGCTTTAAGAGTTTAAAACCATAAATATTAGCCCATAGGTAGATAGTTTGAAGCAATTGATTGCTTTGTTTACTGTCAACACAACCTAGTTTGTTCATTTTGAATTATATTACACTAGTGATGTCCAAGGTTGAGAAGTAGAGCATAGGCAACACAGAAATAAGCAGCCAGATAAGATCAGGTTCTACAATCACCATGATTGTGTCAAAAGAATGTCACTTCTGTAACCTCAGTTATTTTGAGTAGATTATTATTTGATGAAATGACCATACCCAAGTATCAATAACATGGTTATTAGTAATAGTCTGGGATGTGAAGTTCCATTGCTTGACTTGTCCAACATGGTCTTTTCTACTTGCAGACAAGTACATTTTTCAAGTCCACTTGATTCGGGACAAGTAAATACCAGTGCAAATCTTGGAATGATACAAAACAGATCTCAAAGATAACTTGTTATACATTGGAATATTAACATAATGTTTTGTAGTTTGTAAAGAAAATGCTTGAATTTATTATTTTCTTTAACAACAATGATTTCAGTAAATTTATCTCTAATACTTATCATGCTAAATAAAATGCATTTTAGAACTTCATTAAAATCCAAAAAAGCTTCTATGTATTTTGAGATTTTATGTAATAAAAACTATATAGTAGGAGACAGACACGCAGGTGGGGTAGCCAAGATCAGACTGCACATATCTGCAGGCTTATCTTTGTCTATTCCTGCTGCCAAAACAGAATATTACAGATTCAGTAAGAGAAGGGTTAACTTTTTATGGACATGTTCATTTCAATTCTAGAGAAATAGAAAACCCTGTCTTGTCCTTGGACAAGTGGAGAAAATTTGTGTTTATGCACAACTTGTAGTAGTAGTAATAATAATTTTATTAAGTGATTGTATTCACCATGTACTTTGTTTCATAAAAGCCTTGTTCTAAAGTCTGAGCTGACTTGATGTGAGACACTTGTCCATATTTTATTTGTAATTTGATTGATTTTCTCAGTCAGAGGAGGTTGAGTTTCGAGAGGTGAAATCAGTCAGATTGGAGAGTTTGAATTTAGGTTTGGTAAGTGTTGTATGACAAGGAAAAGTTACAGATTAGACTGAGTGAGTGCTTTTAAAACACTAAAATAAATATACACCAAGGCAAGTGTTTTCAGTGCAGAATCTCTCATGGCTATCTTACTGTAAGCGACTTTTTGATTGATTGTTAGTTGGCAGTTGGTCAGAACTACAGCAGCATCATTCACAGCCTGCTAATGCTCATTTGGCAGATCACAGTTGTCATTCAAATATTGATTTACCATTCTGATCATCTAATTATACTGGAAAGGCAATGTTGACCTGGACCACCTTACTCTAGCCGTAGTAAGAACATTTAGGTCATCCACTAAAGGTTTACCTCTTGGGTTGTGTCCCTGACCATATATTTTGCAAATAAATGAGCCCATGCATGACATTTCCAACCATTTCGTATGTGTGTGTCTCGCACATATTGAGCACCCTGGACAGCCAGAAATTAGAATATTCGCTGATTGTTTAAAGAAGGTTTGAGTCAGTATCTATCTACAGAGCGCAGAGAGAAGACTCTGATCAGACTGTGCAGATGCACAGGCTGATCTGAGTCTTTACTTGGCGCACATATGTAATGGATGGAATGTCATGCATTGGCTGAAATAGTTTTTTGATTCCTCAGTAAAATTACCTTGTCAAATCTCGGTGGTCATAGCCTGCAATCTGGCACTTGTGGTACTGAGTTGCCGCAGTGTGATAGAGAAAGGCAGTTAGCACAGATTAAAATTAATTGTAGGTAGTTCTCACTCTTTCACATCTGTAGCCATCTTAAAATTTACAAGACAGCATGTTTCAGACAAGTATGGCTATGCCTTGTGTCATTTACTCTTATTTTTTTCAGCTGATTCAGACATCATAATTTTGATCACCTGGAAAAGAAGTGAGCCTTAGTTTAAGATTTTGAACAATTTCACATGTGTTTGAAGTGGAAGACTTTGGGCTGCCTGGATATCAGCACCGTATATTTAGAAAGAGTACCAAAGGAAGCTTTGAATCAGTATTTATCTAAAGACTCTGAACAGATTGTGTAGATGGCTGATGCACAGGTTAATCTGAGCGTTTATATGAGGCACATGAGTAATTGTTGGAAATATCTCACAAGGGCTCATTAAATGCATTAATGATTGACTAAATGTATTCATCTTTCATCTGCTATATTTATGCCCCAACCATTTGATGATGTTGGGCATATAGAGTTTCCTCTGTCCATGTGTGAATGGGTGTGTGGGTATGTATGTTATTGTCCAAAGCATATCTTCTACATTAATAGATGTCATTATCATTAATAGATGGATTTCAAATTAACATGGGTGGCCACAGCCATAGCACAGTGATGGTGCGCCAGACTCTCAATGGTGAGGTCCTGGGTTCGATCCCCGGTTGCCCCAAATATTCTTTCTAACATTTGTCTCCCACCATTGGGTAGATAATCGTAAAACTATGTAGGATGAGCGGCTGGAAGCTTTGAAAGGATGTAGTGGTGGTCCTGGTGTGACAAATACCAGGAATCCATGGCTAGGTTTTGTTTGTTTGAATGGGGTTTTACGCCGCTTTCAACAATCTTTCAGTTATATCGCGGCGGCTGGAGCACCTAACAATGGAACCCTGGTATTTCTCACACCAGTACTACCATTACATCCTTTCCTAGCCTCCAGCTGCTATCCCACATAGGTCTACGATTATCAACCCATTGGTGAGTGACAAATAGTCGGAAAGGATGAGTGCCGCCGTCGGGAATCGAACCCGGGACCTCCATGGCTAGGTGCTTAAGCTGCAGAGACATGATTGAAATACTTTTAAAAGTGGCGTAAAACCCCATTCATTCAAGTATTCAATTCAAATTTACTTGGACCAGCTGTTTCCCTTGATAAGTACTAGCATGATTTGTCAAGTTCTCTTGGATATTCTGTTGGATACTCTGAAGTTCAAGGTCCCAACTAAAGGTCATATGACAAGCACATAAGTGGGGGCATCAGTGTTTGTGACAGGTTTTACTTTGAATATCAAATATTTATTCCTTATCTCAGCATTTATTTCTCAGGTCGTTATAACATGAATGCTCTTCTGTATTTATGGTCTTGCCTGCTATGAAAGTGTTAGTCATGATATGACTTTTTTTATCTCGGCTGCTTTTTAGCTAGCAAAGCGTCAGCTTTGATAGCTTATGTTAACAGACAAAATTTTTAGGTTTTCTCAGAGTTCAACTAGTGCAAACTGCCACTGGAGGCTCAACTATTAAATCTATACGCCATGTAAAATAGTTCTTACGTATTTCAGGAATATTGCAAACTCTGCCTGATCACATTGTGTTCAAAATGACTCTGATCAGAGTCTTCAAAGAAGTTGCAGACGACAATATTTAGTTGATGGAATTTTAAAGATATCGTCCCTCTGGATAGAAAACAATGTGGAAAATGAAAAAAAATGCTTGTAACAAGCAAACTCTTCATTTTCCGTATTGTTTTCAAGAACATTTGTATTAAGGGGTTTAAAAATGAGGGATCGTTTCAGAATGGGTCAAATCCTTGGTTACTTTAGCATCGTTTATTTATCAAATTATCATGATAACCTTTGACAAAGAAGATTACTCAACAAAAACACACTTTGCTAGCTTACAGTACTTTCAGTACTTTTATTGATAAAAAGTTGAGCCATTATCATCACCTTGGTGTCACTGACATTACAAACTTAAAGTTGATCATATTTCCGTAATTGTTGAAAGTATTTACTTGAAACTTGGTAGGTATGCTTGCAATCATAAGAGAAATCCATAATGTCAAGGGGATAACTTGTTTATTCTTGGAGTTATGGTTCGTTTTTGAAAAAAGGCTGCATTCCAGTGACAAAATGTTTTTAGCTCACCTGAGCACGTAGTGCTCAAGTGAGCTATTGTGATCGCCTTTTGTCCGGCGTCCGTCCGTCGTGCGTCGTGCGTCGTCCGTCAACAATTTCTTTAAACGACATCTCCTCCTAAACCACTGGGCCAATCTGAACCAAATTTGGCAGAAATGTTCCTAAGGTGGTCCCCTTCAAAAATAGCTAAAAGAATTGAAATCTGTTAAGAACTCTGGTTGCCATGGCAACAAAAGTGAAATTTTAAAATAAACTTTAAAAATCTTCTCCTCCTGACCCAGAAGGCATAGAGCCTTGATATTTTGCATGAAGCATCAGTATAATGACCTCTTCCAAAATAGCTAAAATCATGATCCTCGGATCCCCAGGGGCGGAGCCCCAGGGGGGTGGGGTTTATATAGAAATAAAGAACGATTTTTTAAATGACATCTCCTCCTAAACCACTGGGCCAATCTGAACCAAATTTGGCAGAAATGTTGCTTAGGTGGTCCCCTTCAAAAATAGCTAAAAGAATTGAAATCCGTTAGAAACTCTGGTTGCCATGGCAACAAAAGTGAAATTTTAAAGTAATCTTTAAAAATCTTCTCCTCCTGACCCAGAAGGCATAGAGCCTTGATATTTTGCATGAAGCATCAGTATATTGACCTCTTCCAAAATAGCTAAAATCATGATCCTCGGGTCCCCGGGGGCGGAGCCCCAGGGGGGTGGGGTTTATATAGAAATAAAGAACGATTTTTTAAATGACATCTCCTCTCAAACTACTGGGTCGATTTGAACCAAATTTGGCAGAAATGTTGCTTAGGTGGTCCCCTTCAAAAATAGCTAAAAGAATTGAAATCCGTTAGAAACTCTGGTTGCCATGGCAACAAATGTGAAATTTCAAAATAATCTTTAAAAATCTTCTCCTCCTTACCCAGAAGGCGTAGAACCTTGATATTTTGCATGAAACATCAGTATATTGATCTCTTACAAAAAAGCTAAAATCATGATCCTAGGGTTTCCAGGGGCAGACCCAGGGGGGGGGGGGGGGGGTATAGACATGAAGCATCAGTTCACAGACGTCTTTCTTATTTCTGAAATTATAACCCATGGAAAAAGTTTTTTCCTTCTTTCAAATCAGCACTAAGGCCTTAGAATTTATTATTTAGACTTTTGGATCCCCAGGTTCATAGTCTTTATATGTAATTGTGGCCCACTTGTTTCATAATCCTAACCTTAACATGAAATTAGACTGTTGAAAGAAAAAGAGCCTTTATCTCAGGTGAGCGCCCCAGGGCCAACGGCCCTCTTGTTTTCCTTTAGGGATCTCTATCTAATTAAGTGATAATCAGGTTATTCACAAGGATCTCTACTCAACTGATGAAATTTTGAAAAATTGTTGTCTGCAAATTCTTTATTTTGGACCAGTCAAAATTTTGTGGTAAAGGGGTTTAAATAAAGAAAAATTACTGTCTTTGTAAGAAATTGAATCAATTTTCTTGGCCTTGTTTGCCAAAATCAGCCTAATCATTTTTAGCTCCACTGGCTGAAAGCCAGCGAGCTATTGTCATGGAGTTGTGTCTGTCGTGCGTCTCGCTGTGCGTCTGTCTGTAAACTTTTACTTTAAAATCTCTCCTCAGAAACAAAATATTCAACCAAATTTCACAAAAATGATCCTTTGGTGACCCTATATCAGATTCCTTCAAAGAATTTTGATCGGATGAAAAACATGGCTTTGATGGGCGGGGTCAATTTCCATATATGGTGAAAGCTTCAAAAATCTTCTTCTCAGAAATTTCAACTAAAATTTACAGTAATGATTATTTGGTAGGTTGAAAAACATGGCTTTAATGGGTGGGCCTAACTTCAATCTATTGTGAAAGCTTCAAAAATCTTCTTCTAAGTAACAAATGGATCAATTTCAATCAAATTTTACAGGAATGATCCTTGGGTGACCCTTAATCACATTCCTACAAAGAATTTTGATAGGAGGAAAAACGTGGCTTCAATGGGGGGGGGGGGGCTAATTTCCATATATGGTGAAAGCTTAAATAAACTTCTTCTCAGAAACCAATCGATGGGTTTCAACCAAATTTTACAGGAATGATCTTTGGGTGACCTTTTATCAGATTACTTCAAAGAATTTTGATTGGAAGAAAAACATGGCTTAAATGGGTCGGGCTATTTCCATATATGGTTAAATCTTACAAAATTTTCTTCAAAGAAACCAATTGATGTATCACAACCAAATTTTACAGGAATGATCATTTCGTGACCCTTTATCAGATTCCTTTAAAGAAATAAGCTCAGATGAAAATATGGCTTAAATGGGTGGGGCTTATTTCCATATAAGGTGAAATCTTTAAAAATCTTCTTCTAAGAAACCAATTGATGAATTTCAACCAAATTTCACTGTATTGATCCTTTGGTGACTCTTTATCAGATTTTTTCAAAGAATTTTGATAGGACAGAAAACGTGCTTTAAATGGGTGGGGCTCATTTCCATACATAGTCAAAGCTTTGAAAATCTTCTCAGAAACCAAATGAATTTCAACCAAATTTCACTAGAATGAACCTTGTCTCCATACATAGTGAAATTTTGAAAATCTAACTCTTGCAAACTGCAGGAAAGTTTTCAACCAAACTTCTCAGGGATGATAAGTAAATTCAGGCCTGTGGAGCAAATCAGGCGCTCAAGCGCCTCTAGTTCTATTCTTAGACACATTCTCACACATGATGGGGAATTTTGGTGCCCTTCATTAAAAGAATTGTGAAAAAATTGTGTAGAAAAAAAAATTGTCTGTAACAAGCAATTTCTTCATTTTACACGATGTTTTCTAACCAGAAAATTGAAAAAAAAAAGGCCTAGAATCGTGTCATTTTTGTTACTTAAATTGTCGTCTGCAGCATATTTCAATTTGGACTAGTATGAACTTTTGTTGTCTGATAATTGGTTAACAGCTGCCTCTCTCAATGAAAATCTCTTCGCAGATCTTATATTAAGATGTGTTTTTCTTGAAAAAAAACAAAACAATTTTCATAATTCATAAGAAATCGCTTGTTGCAATCAATTTCTTTGTTTTCCACAATGTTTTCCAAAGCTATTTTTCTCGGGGGGGGGGGGGGGGCTTCAAAATTGTGATTATATGGGAATGGGTTGAGGAAGGAAGTACAATTTTAGAAAAATTTCCTTGATTTAACTCAACGATATCAGTAAAATATCAAGTTATAATTATGGATTGTTTGGCTCTAGAGAAGGTAGAACAGAATCTCCCCATACAATGTCATGTACGGAGTTTGGGGGGGATCAGAGTCATGCTTGTTGATAAGGTCAGATGGATAGACAATTTTGGTGAATTTAACTTTTCTCTTGTTTGCCCAATTTCTCCTTAACCCATTCCCACACAGCAAAATTTAGAATGGTCAAAATTTAAAGAAGCTGCAGATGATAAATTCAAGTTGGTGAAATTTTAACTTTTAGCATCTTTTTTTGATAGAAAACATTGTGGATATAATAAAGAAATTGCTTGATTCAAGTATTTTTTTCATTTACACAATGTCTTCCCAACTGTTTTTCTTGAGGGCCACCCAAAAGTGCTATTGTGTGGGAAAGGGTTAATTACATGATGGATTTTCATTGAAATTTCATTTACAAACTATTAGTATCAAGCAATGATTAGCACAATCCGTTTAGTAACATTTCATTCATTTATTTCAGAGTTATGACTTTTGTTTACAATTTTGTGTGCTCAATAGCTCTGCTGGCCAAAGACCAGAAGAACTATAGCAATGGCGTGTTACCCGTCCATCCATCAGTTAACTTTTCGTTGTTAACACTCTTGGAGTTCACAGTTTTGGATTATCTTCAACTTTCACAGAATGATTGTTACATCAGAGGGACCATTCCTTTCAAATTTGGGTTTGATCTATTAAGAAACACAGGAAACAAGGCCTTATGAAAATTTGATTAAATAATTCTTGTTAACACAATTAAGTCCACAGTTTTCATCAGATTCTCTTCAAACTTTCACAGAATGATTGTACTATCATAAGGATCATTCCTTTCAAAATTGGGTCTAATCAGTCGAGTAACACAGGAAAAAGGGCCTTATGAAAACTTGATTAAAAATCCACTTTAAACCAATTAAGTGTATAGATTTCATAGGATTCTCTTCAAATTATCACTGAATGATTGTACCATTATCAGGATCGTACTGTTTGAACTTGTGTATGATCTGTCAAAGTAATACAGCAAAAAGAGGCTTTATGAAAATTTCATTTAAAAATCCTTGAGATACAATGAAGTCCACATTTATTTTCTTAAACTTTCACAGCATTATTGTACCATCATCAGATAGTTCCTTACTCAATTGAGTCTGATCTGTCAAGTATCAAGGGGAAAAGGGGCCTGAAACAAAAATTACTTTTAAAGTTCAATGTTAGTACATTATACAGCCGCCAATTTTATGGGATTCACTTCAAAATTTCACAGAATGATTGTACCATCTTAACCCTTGTCATGCTGTATAAATTACCCTACTGAATTGCTGTAAAATCAAAGGGCTGAAAGTGCTGACAGAACTTGTTGTTCAAAAATCAATATTTCTTTTAGAAATCGATTTCATAAACATCTCTGGCAGGCAAAAGTACAAGCAGGAGGTGTAGACTAAGATCAGACTGCACTTATGTGCAGGCTGATCTTGATCTACACCTCCTGCCAAACCCGGAATATTCCGGGTTCAGCATGACAAGGGTTAAGGATCATTCCTTTTGGAATTGGTTAGGTCCCTAATGTATCACAGGAAAAAGGGCCATATGGAACTTTCATCTCAAAATCCTTGTTAACAAAATAAAGTCTACAGTATTCATCAGATTCTATTCAAAGTTTCAAAGAATAACTGTTCCATCAGGATTGTTTCTTTCTAAATATACGTCTGATCTGTCAAGTATAAGGAAAAAGGGCTTTATTAAATTCATTACAAAATTCACGTTAATACATCATTAGGTAACCAGTTTTCATAGATTCTCTTCAAATCTTTAGTGAAGTTTGTCCCTTTAGAAACTGGGTTTGTTCCATCATTAAATTTTCATTAAAATCTTTGTTAATACAGTAAGTCCATAGTTTTTATCAGTTTCTCTTCAAACTTTCACAGAGTGATTAAACCAACGATCATTACAATAGTTGATTTTGACATTGGATCTGTTCTGTCTAGTATTATGGGAAAAGAGGCCTTTGCAAAAATTTTAAATATTTTAGTTAATACAATTTCTTCAAACTTCATCAGATTCACAATCACTTCAAACTTCCACAGAATGATTGTACAAATATATTGATGGTTCTTTACTAAATTAAGTTGATCCATATCATGTAAAAAGGGACCTTCAAATTTCATTTGAAAATTTTTGTTAAGAGAATTAAGTCTACAGTTTCCATCAGATTTGTTACAAACTTTCACAAAATGATTGTATAATCCTTAGGATAGACTCTTTTGAAAATGGTAAGGTCAACCAAGTATTACAGGAAAAGGCACAGGAAAAGACACCTAATGAGAAAGATCATAAGAATGGAACCTTGTGAGAACAATCATATTAATTATGATAATGAAGGAACTGCTGGTTGCATGCAGTATTTTATTTTCCACAATGTTTTCAAAAGTGTTTTTATTGAGGAGCTTGAAAAAAGCAGGAATATGTGGGTATGGGTTAACTGAAAAAAATATACCTAAGAAAAGATATTCATACTTGAATAATGTTTTCTCCCCCAAAAAGAAAAATGACGTAAATTCCAAAGCAATATTATTTAGCCCATGCTGACTTTCGATAAAATTAATGTATAATCCAGCATGATCATCATGATTGTCTATATCTTCCAGTCAAAATTATGTCCTAAACTATTACCACACAACCATGTGACACGCTGAATAATTTCTTTAGCTAGAAAAAACTAATGGAAAATGCAATAAGTCCCCTTATAATATTTACCCTCACAACGCTCAATTTTCTCCAAAACTAATAGGCCCAGAGGTTTGAAATTTTATATGTAGCCTTGCCTTTATAATGATCCTCTACCAAAATTCTCCAAAATATCTCCAAGATGAAAAAAGGCTCCTATGTTGTGGGATCCTGGATTTACAGCAGAAATAATTAGGGAAATATTTTAAAAATCTCTAAAACCGCAAGGCCTACAGCTTTCAGGATTAGCATATAGCAGTACTTTATGGTCCTCTATCAAAACACATCAAAAGATTGCTCTATATAATTATTGTCATATCATGTACTTTGAGTAACAGGTGGAGAAGAAAAACTGTTTCTTTTGTATGTAGAGTTCTCTTATGGTGGTAAGGCTATGTGGCATCTCAGATTTTAAAATGAAATAGGAGAAAAACAAGCATTAGACCTATATTATGATATATACATATATAGTGCTTGCAGTATATATTGTTATCCCCCGTCGTTTTGGCGAAGGGGATTTAGAAAAGGACTCTGTCCATCATTCCATTTCATCATTTCTGTCATTCAGGTACTAAGCTTGTCTGGAGAATATCTCCTAAAGTATAAATACTATCAGCTTGAAACTTCATAGGCAGAAAGATCTCATCGAGGAGAAGTGTAGTGCACAAGTACTACAACTCTTTCATGCATAATTTTGGAGTTATTGCCCTTTGTTGTTTTAAAGATTAAGATTTTATCGGAGCATATCTCTGAAAGTATAATAGCTATTAACTTGAAACTTCATAGGTGGATTGATCTCGTTGAGGAGAAGTGCAGTGCACAAGACCCACAACTCTTGCTTTCATAATCTTGGAGTTATTGCCCTTTGTTGATTTTAAGACTTAGATTTTGTCCATAGCATATATATCTCTGAAAGTATAATAGCTTTTATTGAACTCATTGAGAAGAAATGCAGTGCACAAGAAGCTTTAATCTAACTGGCTTCAGTTTACTATCAAGCTTTTACGGCGGGGGATGGCTATATCCAACATGGCTCTTGTCTTATATTGTATGTATATTCTGTAATTGTGAAACCAACATGCTGAATACTTAGTAAATAAACTATGGTCTATGTTTTATCTAATAGTGGTCTTTCAAAATAAATCATGCCACCACTCTGAGATTAGTACCAGATCAGAGTCAGAATTTTGTATTTGAATTTAATATTGTGCAATTGATAAAGATAGAAATCTTTTAAAACCTCAAACTCAGTGAAGCAGTTATAGCTTTCATACTCAGGTGAACAATGTAGGAGCACTGAGGTCTTCTTGTCAAGTTGAGATATGCTTAGTTATTAAATATTTCTCATTCCTGTCAGGTCAATATTTCTGAGAAATGAAGTTTTTGAAATGGTTTTGACATAAAACATGATAATTGAAAGCTAATTCAAATAGACAGCTGCTAATATGTCGAACAGGATTTCAAACATGATATTGTCATATCTAGTTACTATTTTTACTACCCGATTTAATTGTGTGTCTCTGTGTTTTTAACCCTTAAACTGTTAAGTTCTTCCTGGTTTAAGTATAAGATAAAAAAAGGGAGTGTCGTATTACACTATCTGATTTAGCTATCACTGTATATGCTATCTGATAATTTTGTTATGTTAATTCATAGATCTTTCCTTCTCATGCCTCCCCACTTTTTCTAATTTGCAGGACTCAAGTTTGAATAAAGGGTATAAATAAAATGCCAAAGTTGCAATATCATCCAATTCTTAGTTCCACTAGATGAAAGCCATCGAGCTATTGTCATGGTGTTGTGTCCATCATTCTTCTGTCTGTCCATCCATCAACTTATGCTTAAAAAATTCTCCTCAGACAGTACAGAACAAAATTCAACCAAATTTCACAGAAATGATCCTTGGATTACCCTTTATCAGAATCTTTCAAAGAATTTTAATCGGATTAAAACATGGCTTAAATTGGCTTGGCTAATTTCAATATATGGTGAAAACTTTCAAAATCATCTTCTCGGAAACCAATGGATGCGTTTCAACCAAATTTACTGTAATGATTCTTTGGTGACCCTTTATCAGATTCCTTAAAAAATTGATCGGATAAAAACCCATGGCTTTTATGAACAGGGCTTATTTCCGTACATGGTGAAAACTTTGAAAATCTTCTTAAAAAACCAATGGATGGATTCAACCAAATTTGATTGGAATGATTGTTTGGCAACCCTTTATTAGATTAAAAAAAAAAGAAATATTTGAATGAAACATGCTTTACTTGACGAAGCTAATTTTCGTTTATGGTAAACAGTGAAAACTGTTACACAATATCTTCTCAGTATCCAAGTCATTATAAGTTTTCAACCAAATTTCACAGAAATAAACCTTGGGCGACTCTATGTAAGATTCCTTCATAAGATATGGCTCAGATGACAATTAAGGCTTTATGTCCAAATATGATATATAGTTAAATTTTGAAAATTTAATTCTTAAAAACTGCAGGATGGTTTTCAATCCTTTTTTTTAGGTAAATTCAGGCAGACTTATGACTTTGAAAGTAATTGACAGTTGGGCAGGAAAACACTTTGATATATATATAAATATTAAATCATAAAGCAAAAAGCCCCGGATTTTTGAATGCAGATCATGAAAATTGTTGTTGGGATTCTCATACTCTGTATGCTATGAAAATACTGTGAGACTCAGTCCAACTTACAAAAAGCTTTATTTTGTTCAGTAAAATATACTGTACTTCATGTAAAAAAATTCTACTTTGAGCCATTAAACACATGAGAAGGAATCTTTTCTTAACCCTTTCCTGTTTTTTCAAATTTTAGTCTGGTCCAAATTCAAAGAGTTTGCAGACGACAATAAAGATGGAATTCAATTCCAAATGAAGTCATCCTATGTGGTAGAAAATATTGTGGGAAAAGGAGAAATTGCTTGTCACCAACAATTTCTTCTTTTTTCACAATATTTTCTCAAGTACAAAATCACTGCAATGTAAAATTTGGGGTTTGACCAGGAAAAGGGTTAAGAGAAAACCCAAGAAAATCTAAGAATACCCAATATAATTATATACAAGAACAATTTATACTATTAAATCTAGTATCAAATAGCAGTTAGGTACATTTCAGTGCATGAGGGAAATTCTTCCGTTATATTTGCATAATATCTGACCTGTGCAGTTGTTATCAGGAGAAATCTATAAAACTATGTGAATTTTGGGTTGTCTGTTCTCCAAATTGCTTCCTGTTGAAGGATTTCTTAGTGGATAGTTCAATGGATTGATACCTGCACCTAGAAAGTATCTGGATATTGTTTTTAACCATATTTTGGAACCAAGGTAATTAAAGGAGCTTTTAATCCTTTCCTGTTCAATCCCTGGTTTTTACACCTCTCTGATTTTGTTATTGAGAAAATATTGTAGACAAAGAAAAAAAATGCTTGTAACAAGCAATTTATTCTTTTTCCACAATATTTTTTCTCCGTACTGAAAGGTTATTTTTCAAATTAAACTCGCTTCAAATTTTCATCTGCAAAACCTTTGAATTTGGACAGGTCTAGAAGTTTGCAAAACAGGAATGGGATAACAGATTTGATGAAAATTTGATAATGGAAGAATCACTGCTGTTTCCACAGTTATTAATGTCTTTTTCATAAAAATGTTCTTGTTCTTTTTGTTTAATCCACTAATTCAGGGTTCGCGCTGCCGATCGCCATTGTCGCCAATTGCGACAAAAATAAAATTCTGGCGCAAGTTTTTTTCATATGGCGAATGTTCGTGGCGCCAAAAAAAAAGAAAAGTTTTTTTATACATACTTTTACTTTGACTAATCTCCGGAAATCAAGTCCGAGGGCCAAGTGCGTATAATTGCTCAAGGGCTTCTATATCGGGTCGATTATTTCACCGAGTCTGACACAAGACTAACACATCACCAAATTTAATTACAGTTCTGATTGACAGCCAATCAGATGAATAAAATGTGCTCATTGGTCGGTGAGTCGTATTGATTTTGTTTTGTGTGTGTGACTTAGTATTATGGATGAGCCGATGAAACTTCTCAGTTGACGGCTATCACATAATCGATCAGAAGACCTCAATTATCACACAAAAATAGGCTTTCTATAAGAAAAGTATGATTAAACTGGCCGCCATTTGCCTTTTCCTGATGAATACAATTGCCGAATTCGGGCATATTTTTGTATATTTCTGCTGACAGTTTCAGTCAGTTTCTAATCTCGGCACCACTACCGCGATTCCTTGTTCAAACACTGAATCATCATTTATGGGTCATTAGAAGGATATTCTGATGAACTGTTTATAGAAACAGTGGTAGTTTGTCAAAATTTGATAGAAATTTCAAAAGTTATACTGTCCCAAAAGCAGACAAACCATTTCTTTTTTGATCATTCGTGCCCAAGAATGTTCAACCTTAAACTAATTTTTTTTTAAATAAATAAGTCTACATTATTTTATTATTAAATCAAGCATATTTCACTAGGTTTATTACTATTTCCTTCTCTCTTTTTTTCTCATCAAAGTCTCGATTTTCTAATCAAAGTACTGAAAGCACTGATTAAAGACGAGTAAAAATAAATGTAGGTGTATGACTTAGCTACATTCATTAAAGACAAAACAACAAATGAATGGCCACATTAAAAACCTGTTTGATATGCACATTATCTATTTAATAGCATATAAGTGAAGAAAATAACAGTGCAGTTAAGAAATCCTCGAGCTTGGCCCACAACTCCTCAATTTGGCCACAACTTTTTCCATTTTGGCCCCAACTTTTTTAATTTGGCGAAAGTGATGGCGACCACTTTTTTCAAGCCAGAGCTAACCCTGCTAATTTCTCTATATAGTATACTCCTAATGCTCTACTTTGAAACATAAAAGATCAATACTCTAAGGTTGATGTCAATAACAACAATGATGTAAAATGGTCAGGTTCTACTGGAAAATGTAGGAAAAGGGCTTAATAGCACTTTAATTTGGACTCACTCTTGATGAAACTTGGTCCATATGATTGCTAAGTCATAAGGTGGAACTCTATTGAAAATGGGAAGGATCTATTGGAAAACACCTGAAAGATGGCCTTCATGATATTTTGTTTGGTTTAAATCTAGGGTCACAATTTTTGCTCATTAATGCTGAAGTTTGGTCAGAAAGGTTGTTAGACCATAAAGATGAGTCGCGTGTGGCAGTAGGGCTTATCAGACTTAGAGACACTATGAAATGGACCAAATTTTGCAGGATTTTTTTTTAGAGAGGGGGGGGGACTCTTTTCAAAACTAGTTTATGAAATTTTGATGTGCTGAAAATAGGGCTGTGGCAAGATGTAGCGCTTATCAGACTTGGAGAAAACATGAAATTCTTCTTTAATATATTTTCTCCTCCAAAAAACTGGACCAATTTGGACCAAACAAGGCAGGATTGTAGCTCTCGTAACCCTTTTTAGCTCACCTGAGCACGAAGTGCTCATGGTGAGCTTTTGTGATCATTGAATGTCTGTCATCTATCATGAGGTGTGCGGCGTCAACAATTGAAGTGTTTACACTCTAGAGGCCACAGTTTTGACCCAATCTTCATGATACTTGGTCAGAATGATTGTTAGGTCATAAGGATGAACCCTATAGGTTATGGGAAAGTTCTATTGGAAAACACAGGAAATGGGGCCGCAATGACAATTTCTTTGTTTAAACTCTAGAGGCCACAATTTCGGCTCAATCTTCATGAAACTTGGTCAGAATAATTGTTAGGTCATTTGGATGAACCCTAATGATTATTGAAGGTTCTATATGAAAACACAGGGAAAGGGGTATAAATAACAATTTCTTTGTACACACTCTAGAGGCCACAGTTTTGGCACAATCTTCATGAATCATGGCCAGAATAATTGTATATAAGGATAAAACCTATTGATTAAGAGAGAGTACTATTGGAAAACAAAGGAAAAGGGGCCTTAATGACAATTTCATTGTTTACTTTCTAGAGACCTTAATTTTGGCCCAATCTTCATGAAACTTGGTCAGAATGATTGTTAGGTCATAAAGATGAACCCTATTGATTATGGGAAGGTTCTATTGGAAAACACAGGAAAAGGGGCCTTTAAGATAATTTTTTTGTTTATATTATTTGACTCCAATTGCATTTTTTTAACCGCAATTGATTCGGGTGAGCAATTTAGGACCATCATTGTCCTCTTGTTTACTTTTTGTTAGAGGGCTTCATTTTGGAGCATAATCCCTCTCTGATGGCTCTAGATTGGTTACCGTCACAATTTGGCTCATCCATGGTAAATCTTTGATTGCACAGCTTTTGTTCAATCTTGATGAAACTTACTAAAAATGATTGTTGGGTCATGAGGTTTTGTTGCAAAACATAGGAAAAGGGACATTTATGACATATGTATGTTTTTACTTTAGAATTCCACAATTTCTCATTGAAACTTGGTATTTATGATTGTTAGGTAATAAGGATAAACCATTTTGAAAATGGAAAGATTCCATTTGAAAACACTGGAAAAGGAACAATTTCTTGTTAACACTTTTTGGGGCCACAGTTTTGCTTGATCATGAAACTTGGTTGTATGATTCTAAGGTCATAAGGATTGACCCTATTGAAATGGTTAGATGGTTTTGTAGACAAATGGATCATTATGAACAAAATTGATAAGCTTTTTGTGCAGCTTGTTTTTTTTGTTTCAAAAAAAGACCGGTTTTGAGAACTCTTTTGAGCAATCTAGGGCCATCTTAGCTCTCTTGTTATGCCTTATTGACATCAGAATTGAATTTAAAGGAGAGACACACCACCAAAATTTATAGTTATTTGAAAACTACAGTCATTGTTATTTGTCTAAGGTCTACTGAGATTTTAGCCCTTTCCTGTTTTTGGAAATTTTAGACAGGTCCGAATTGAAAAAGGTTGTAGACAACCATGAATATTGCAATTGAAAAATGCAATTTGAAATGACACCATCTTATGTGGTAGAAAACTTTGTTGGAAAAAAAATTGCTTATCACAAGCAATTTTTTTTCCCCCACAGGGTTTTCTCAAACATAAGTTGGTGTCATTTCAAATTGCATTTTTCAATTGCAATATTCATTGTTGTCTACATTTGTACAGGAAAGGGTTAAGCTATGATTGTTCCTATGTATATATCGGCGTTTACTGTCTAGCCAGTGAACATTTTATTTTGTACAGTCAGTTCTCCTGAAAGATTTTTCAGTTTGAAGTGATGTTAAAAAATCGTACATTGCTACTTGAATCAAAGTTGAGGTCTTGTTTTCAAGGCTGTAAAGCATCAAACTCTTAATTGTTCATTATGTATGAAATGCCTAGCCATTGTAAATTTTTAGCTCACCTGAGCACAAAGTGCTCAAGGTGAGCTTTTGTGGTTAGGTGGATGTCCGTCGTATGATGTGTGTTGTCCGTCTTCAACAATTACCTTGTTTGCACTCTAGAGGCTTCATTTTTTGCCAAATCAACCTGAAATTTGGTCAGAATGATTGTCTTGATGAAATCTCGGACAAGTTTGATATTGGGTCAACCAGGGTCAAAAACTAGGTCAAGGGGCCAAATCTTAGAAAAACCTTGTGCGCACTCTAGAAGCCACATTTTTTGCCCGATCAACCTGAAATTAGGTCAGAATGATTGCCTTGGAGAAATCTTGGACAAGTTTATAACTTGGTCAACTTGGGTCAAAACTAGGTCACAGAGTCAAATCTTAGAAAAACCTTGTTTGCACTCAAGAGGCCACATTTTTTGCCAAATCAACCTGAAATTTGGTCAGAATGAGTGTCTGGATGAAAACATGTGCCAGTTTGAAACTTGGTCAACTGGGGTAAAAAAAAACTAGGTCACTGGGTCAAATGTTAGAAAAACCTTGTATGCACTCTAGAGACTACAATTTTTGCCAAATCAACCTGAAAATTGGTCAAAACGATTGTCTTGATGAAATCTCGAGCAAGTTTCAAATTTGGTCAACTGAGGTCAAAAACAAGGTTACTGAGTCAAATATTAGAAAAACCTTGTATGCACTCTAGAGGCCAGATTTTTTGTCTGATCAACCATAAATTTGATCAGAATGATTTTCTTGAAGAAGTCTTGGACAAGTTTATAACTGGGTCAACTGGGATCAAAAACTAGGTCATTGAGTCAAATCTTAGCAGAACCTTGTATGCACTCTACAGGCCACATTTTTTGCCCAATCGACCTGAAATTTAGCCGCCGTCATAGCGCAGGTGGTAGCGCGTCGGACTGTCAATCTAGAGGTCCTGGGTTCGATCCCCGACGGCGGCACTCATCCTTTCCGACTATTTGTCTCCCACCAATGGGTCGATTATCGTAGACCTATGTGGGATAGCAGCTGGAGGCTAGGAAAGGATGTGATGGCGGTACTGGTGTGAGAAATACCAGGAAGCCATTGTTAGGTGCTCCAGCCGCCGCGATATAACTGAAAGATCGTTGAAAGCGGCGTAAAACCCCATTCAAACAAACAAACAAACGACCTGAAATTGGAAATTGGGTCAGAATGGTTATCTTGATGAAATCTTTTACGAGTTCAAAATTTGGACAACTAGGGTCAAAAACTAATTTCACAGGGGAAATACTTAGAAAAACTTTTATGTACTCTAGAGGCCATGTTTTTTGCCAAATTAATCTGAAATTTGGTCAGATTGATTGTCTTGAGTAAATCTAGTGTGAGTTTGAAAATTGGTCAACTGGGGTCAAAAACTAGGTCACTTGGTCAAACCTTGGAAAAACCTTGTATTCACTGTAGAGGTCACATTTTTTGCCAGATCAACCCGAAATTTGGTCAGAATAATTTTGTCTTGATTCAATCTCGGACAAGTTTGAAATTGGGTTAAAACTAGGTTACGTTGACAAATCTTAGAAAAACCTTGTATGCACTCTAGAAGCCACATTTTCACCCGATCAACCTAAAATTAGGTCAGAATGATTGCCTTGGAGAAATCTTGTATAAGTTCGAAACTGGGTCATCGAGGGTCAAAGACTAGGTCACAGGATATAACCTTAGAAAAACCTTGCATGCACTCTGGAGGCCACATTTTTTGTCTGTTCAACCTGAAATTTGGTCAGAATGATTGTTGTGATAAAATATTGTATGAATTCGAAACTGGGTCAAAAACTAGGTCACAGGGTCAAATCTTAGAAAACCCTTGTATGCTCTCAAGAGGCCATATTTCTTTGCCCAATCAATTGTCATCAATGAAATTAAATAAAAAAATTCAAGACATTTAACTCAGGTTAGCAATATAGGGCCACTATGGCCATCATGTTTTATACAGTCACTTAACAAAAGTCAATTTACAGTCTTTGAAATGATGTACAAAAATTGAATAGAAAACTATATAATTTCTGATAATACAATTTGACAGAGAATCAGTTAAATTTAATCTCATTTGAAGTTTCAAAGTATCAAACTCAACAGAATATTGATGGTTCAGTGCAAAACAGTTGTAACTGCCTATATGTATATAGGCAGTTACAACTGTTACGTGCTAAGCCATAGATTTAGTTGCTCATAGACTTTAAGTCCATTGTATTAATGAGTTAGTGTGTTGGTTTCATGATTTCCTGAGCTAAGTTTCTTGAAGAAAACTTGCTAGGGCATTGAAATGGTCTTGAAGAAACCAGATACATCCTATTATAGATTTTGTACTTTAATTACAGGTCTTGGTGAAAGATGAGCTGCAAACACATTAAACTTGCTTTTAAATTCTCTTTTGGGGGGCTCATAGTCCCAAGTTAAAAGTAAGATATACATGTTTATGTAATAGAGTAGGGAAAAACTGGGAACATCTTTGAGATGTGAAAATAGTCAACACTGGGTAAACCTGAGTATATTTTTTAACTTTATCAGATTTAGAATTTTTCTCTGAAAAGATGTATTTTGAGAGGTAGTCAATAAAATAATTAATGTCAAAACCTTGGTTTGATTGTAATTTACCCATTACCGCAAAATCACAACTTTTCACTGGCCCAGCCAAAAAATAAGGTAAGGAAAACAAAGTGGAACAGGAATAAATTGCTTGTTACAAGAAATATCTGAATTTTGCACATTGTTTTCTACCCAGAAAGCCAGAAATATTTGAATTACTTTCACCTTGAAAAAAGGTAAAAGTAATTTCAAAATGATCCTTATTCTTTGTAATTTCAAGAGCTTAACTAGAGGAGAAAAGCATGCAAAAATATGAAAAGGAAATGTTTGTTAAATGTTGTAAATTTAAGTATAAAATGACAAGTTTATATGACCCGTACTCGAGACTTCAAACGGCTGGGCATGATTGTCTTTTATGTGAGATATGTGTTCAACTTTGAGTTTAAATTAAGGTCTTTAACCCATTCCGACACATAATCTTGCTTTTTTTATGACCCAGCCTCAAAAAAAAAAAAAAAAAAAAGAATTTTGAAATAGTGGCGAAATGTAGAAATTTACAAGCAATTTCTGCATTTCACACAATGTTTTCTAACTCAAAAGATTGAGATTTTAAACCTTTGGTATGCAGAGTTTGAAAATATTCCTGTGTTGATTAGTCTGCACATATATGCAGTCTGTTCATAGTCTACATCACATGGTTGACCCATAGATGTCGATGTTGTTTATAACTGATATTTTTTAAGGAAATAATGAAAATGATATAACATTATTGTTTTCAGTGCTTTCAGCCCTTTGATTTTAATGCATCACCAAACAGGATTGTATTTAGAATTACAAGGGTAAAAATTTCATCAACTGAAAAAGTTTTTTTTCAATTTCTTTAGATTTGGCCACAAAATTTTGCTGTGTGATAATGGGTTAATTATTTGTCAGATGACAAAAATCTAGATCTTGTCAGAACTGAAAGAAGTTTCTAAATACTTAAAAGCATAAAAGCAGGCGCTGTATTGAGTCGAAATAGTTTGAGAAAGGGATTTCATTCTTACAATAATCAAGCAATTTATTCTTTTCCCAGCCACAGTATTTGCTTTAATGTTATTCTTCAATGTTATTTACCAATTACCACATGAAATTTTAGATTGGTCCAAATGGAAAGGTATTGTAGACGACAATTTCAAGATGATGAAATACTAAAATGCTTGCCTTTCTTGGTAAGAAACATTGTGGACACTAAAGAAATTGCTTGTTACAAACAATTTCTTCATTGTCCACAATGTTTCCCAAAGCCTTTTGCATGAGGTGCAATAAATATTGGGATGGGGTGGGAATGTGTTTAAAAAGTTTAGAATGTGTGGTTGGTAAATCAGCCTTCCTGAGACCTTCGTGTTCCAAACCAAAACCCTTAGGATAGAAAATACTGTTAGAAAGGGAAAAAATTGCTGGTAACATGGAATTTTGTTTTGAATATTTTGATACCTTTGACTTCATGATTTTGTGAAAACCAAAATGGATTTTTTTACTCAAAAATCATAGTTTTAAAATCAAATAAGTGTGATGAAAGGCTGTCCACCCCTCCCAATTTGTCTAGACCATAGCTTATGTATTTATTTCAAGTTGAATATGCACAACTGTTTAGCCATGAGCAGATGTGCCATTTACACAGATCTATGTCTGATACATCAAATGTTAAAAGTGAGCTCATCTGGAGCATAACACCCCCATTTATTGATTGATAAGTTGGTACATCAGCTATTCTCCATCATGAGTAGATGTCCTAATTAAAAGAATTGTTTAATAGTTCAATGTCAAAATTCAAGGTCAATATATATATAAATTCAGCTTGTCGGGAACATGGGTCCCACGTTTACGGGTATATTTGAATGCCTTTTCACAATTGCTCTCCATCAGAAGAAGATGATAATGTTGAAAGCATTTGTTTGGGTAGATCTAAGGTCAAAGTTGAAGGTCAAATTTTTGCAGGCTCAACACTAGTTGTCCTTGGATAATCATTGACATCTATGGATAACCTGTTCATTCTAGTATTATATATAGAAGAGCTAAAATTGTGAATCTACAGAATTGTGTTAGTAATCAAAATTATTCATTAGACTGTAAACTTTATTTTGAATCTGACAGTTGTATTGATGATGATATAAATGATAAATAATTAATGGCTTTTCATCCTTCAGGCTCTTTCATCATATATTGCCAAACAATCTTTACTCATAACCTTGGGGCTCTGCATGGCTCAGTGATTGGAGGGTGGGCTAGTTATCTGAGACAAGTAGAGAGTTGAGGGTTTGGGTCTTGGACACCCCACTGGTCACATTATTATGTCCTTGAGTGAAGCATTCACTATTGGGAGCCCAAAACCTGGTACTGAATGATATCTTAACATAAATAAGTGAACCTTGCTGTTTTAAAACTTAAGGTTTACTAAATGTTGTAAAACCCAATTCAGTTACTTGTAACCCTAGCAGAAGATAATATTTTGATGCCAATATGTAATTTTGACTTAACCAATCATTTACAAGAGGACACAATTTTAAAAATAATAAAAAAGATATATGATTCTGGAATGGGTTAAAGATGTTGGTGTTAATCGACAGATTATTGCTGTAAAAGAACCAATCTACCAATCAAATAATTCATTTAGACTGGAAGTGAACTTTGAGCTCCGACATTTGCCAACATTTATGTGAAGATTTTTGGTTGGTTTTGGCTATTATTTGATCAGTAGTTTCAAGGTTAAGGTCACCAATCAACCATTTTACTCTTTTGTTACATGTTACTGGTCATGAATTTTGCAAATTGATGTCATTTAACCCATTCCCACACAAGCCCTCCTTTTTACACCCCTTTAGAAAGTAGCTTTGGAAAATATTGTTGAAAATGAAGAAATTGCTTGTATCAATTTGTATTGCTTGTATTGAATGGGTCAATATATAAGTGGATCTTCGTGTGGGAGCTGAGAGGGTGGGACCAGCCACAGGGACCTGCCTGTGTTTTCTTTTATCAAAGTAAGTACCGATATGACACTCATTTCATCTGCTTATGACAGAGTCTCAAGGTTACCAGTGTCAAGCTAAATATTCAAAGTTATATTTTCTGTTTGGAGGCCAATTGTTCTTCATCCAGTGAATGAAACTGAATACATCACTCAGACTTTTAAAGGTAATCCAATGAACCAGAACCAATATAAAACACCTCATTCTCATCTGAAACCTATTGTTATATATTTACACCTATGTAATTGTTAGAGGTCCTTAACTCACTAGTTATACAGATGTTTTGTTTAAAAATTAGTACTGTCTAACCCGTTCCCACACGACTTAATTTTAGACAGGTCCAAACTGAAAGAAGCTCGGATGACAATTTCAATCTGATGGAATTTTAATTTTTTTCACCTCCTGGGTGAGAAAACATAGTGGATAATGAAAAAATTGCATTATCCAAGCAGTTGTTCATTTTCCACAATGTTTTCTAAAGACTTTTTTGGGGGGAGGGGTGTTAGTGGGTCTGAAATCCTGATTTTTAGCTCTGCAGTTTTCGGTATTGCTATGGCCAGGTTGTCGTCAGCATCAGCATGTGTCATCGTCATTAAAAAAGTTTGACAACTTGTAATCTCTGGTATTACTTAACCAATTACCAGAGGGCAACATTTTTGACTGGTTCTAATTGAATGGAGTTGCAGAAGACAGTTTAAAGTTCATGAATTCTAGATTCTTTAGCTAGGCTGTTTTTGGAGAAAACCCGATGTATTGCGATAGCCTCAGTGTCGTAGACTTTGGCATTTTGTGATATCTCTGGTTCTACTCATGGCATTCACTTGAAACTTGGCACACTTGTTGTTCACTATCAAAAGAGCAACATATACTATCAAGGGGGATAACTCTAAATGCATTTTGTGTGCTATCCAGCACCCAACAGCCGAGTGTAGGTACCCGTAGGCAGGGCTCATGTACAACTTTCTAGACAGAAAACAAGCACTTTCTTCATTTTGTACAATGTTTTCCCTGTTGCTTTTCTTGAGGGGCGCCTAAAAGTGTCACTGTTTTGGAATGGGTTTACACATTTACTTGATACTGAGAATGTATGTTTACTATCAAAAGAACCATCTATACCAACAAGGGGAATAATTCTAAATACATATTTGAATGAATTATGTCTCTTTTTAGACTTAGAAATTTTTCTACCAAGCATTTGAATAGTCAAGCGTTGGCATCTGCATGCACTGCTCTTGTTCACCTTTGCTGTTTTAAGCTCCACTGGCTGAAAGCCATGTGACTATTGTCATGGCCTGTTGTCCGTCATGTGTGTGTGTGTGTTTGTTAGTCTGTAAACTTTTACTTTAAAAATCTTTTCCTCAGAAAGTACTGAACGGCATTCAACAAAATTACACAGAAATAATCCTTGAGTGACCCTTTTTCAAAGAATTTGATTGGATAAAAAACATGGCTTCACCCATTCCCACACTGTGACACTTTTTGACGCCCCTCAAGAAAAGAGATTGGGAAAACAAGTGTAAAACAGTTGGTTAGTGACCTAAACATCATAACTGGGGCTTGAATAATCTGTAGTTAAGTTGTTTAAGTCTTCAAAGCAACAAAAATGCTTCATATAAATGTCGCCCAATGTTCAAAGTTCACATCCGGTCTAAATGAATTATTTGATTGGTTGATAGATTCTTTGATTTACAGTATGAGTTAATCAGTTGACCAACTGAGTGCTTATAGGAATAAGTGAGATAAAATACTGGTTTCTATGGTTATTAGTTTTGCTTCAAAAGAATCATTGCTAGATTATGATCACTGACATTCACTGAGGTATGCCACAATTTAACCCATTACCATACGAAAAAATCTTAAATTGGTCTAAATTAAAAGAAGTTGATAATTGAAAGTTGAAACTTAGAAAACCTTTGTCTTTTAGGGTAGAAAATATTGTGGACATTGAAGAAAATGCTTTTGGACAAGTTCTCCAAAACCTTTTCTTGAGGTCCATTAAAAAAGCGAGATTGTGTAGTAATGGGTTAAAGAATTTAACAGGGTGTACACGGATATGAGTATAAGGAAGAATTTTGTACAATAATGGGAAATATTTTCAGTTATTTGTGTTCATGTATGTAAAAGTTTTGTTATTTAGGGTGTAAAAACGTTCACCCTCTGCTGAACAGGAATGCTAACAACTGTTACTGTATGTATTCTTTCTACCCCACCCTCTCATGTTTGGTCAAATCTAGTAAGATTGTGTAGCCCTTTGAAACTATACAACAAGTTTTAAAGTGATCAAAATTAATGCGTATAATAAAACAAGGAATATGAATTTTTACAGTTTTCTTTTATTGATATCTTTTTATTCAAATTCTTGAATGAAGTAAGATTTACACACTTCTTTTTTAAGAAGACGGATTTATTGTAAGTTTATTTAGTGTAAAGATATTTCTAGTATATTACATTTGAGAACATCCTGATAAAAAAATTAATTAAATTTTACAGTTTTTGATAAAAAGTAATGAACTAACCTTTAGTTTAGGTAGGAATAGTTATTAGGTAATGTATGTTTATCATTTTCCTCTATATAATTATGAACTGACAGGAATTCTTGCATTTTATCTTTCTTATTTTACTTTTTCAGGATTAACCCTTGTTATGTTGAATAAAACCCTTATGTGATTTGGCATTAAAAAAATAAGGCCTGAAAACACTTGGAGCATTAGTTAAGGGTGGAAATTTATTTTGAACATTAATTTTATAAACAACTCTAGGTTGAAAAAAACCTTTAAACTGGTCCAAATCGGAAGAAATTGCAGACAACAATTAAAAGTATGTTAAAATGAAAATTATGTATGTAAAAAAACATTCCAGCAAAATGTAAAATAGCTTGTAAAAGCATTTTCTCCTTTAGTCACTATGTTTACCAAATAGCTGTGGCTTTTGCTTTCTAGGAATTATCAACATATTCTTTATGTGTTTGCATAAATTGATTCATGTTTTTTAATTACATACATGGTCCACAACTTATCTACCTATCTTTTCAGAGAGCATCCAAAATGGCAGTTGATCCAGAAATTCGCTTCACAAAACTAGAGAAGATTGGTAAAGGTTCATTTGGGGAAGTGTTTAAGGGTATAGATAATGACACAAAGGAAGTGGTAGCAATAAAGATTATAGATTTAGAAGAGGCAGAAGATGAAATTGAAGATATTCAGCAAGAAATAATGGTCCTGTCACAGTGTGATAGTCCATATGTGACTCGATATTATGGGTCTTATCTTAAGGTATGTCAAATTTTCAAGAAATAATCATCCTTTTATAGCTTAATAGACATATCTGACTCGATATTATTGGTCTTGTCTGAACCCACTACCAGACAACAGAATATTAGAATGGTCCAAATTCAAAGATGTTCCAAAAGACAATTTATGGTGTATTGAATATTGAAACTTTTTGCCTTTTGGGTATAAAACCTTGTGGAAAATGAAGAAGTTGCTCATAAAAATGTTTTGGAGAGCATTTTTTTTTGGTAAAAAAGACAGGATAGTTTGGAAATTTGTTTACCCTTGTAATGGTAAACCTGGAACATTCCTGATTTGGCAGGATGTAAAGTCAAAGATCAGCCTACACATACATGCAGTCTAGTTTATATAATCTATTAATAAAAGAAATAATAAGCAACAATTAAGGTCTCCTGGTTCTTTCTGTCCTTTGATTTTAATGTATTTCTGTATATGATTTATAATTCAGTATTACAAGGATTAAGATATGGCCCAACTACAAGAAATGATTGTCTGACATGATGATTCTTCCCATGGTTAAAGTGATCTAAAATAATATTAAATATTATCTAATCAGAATCTAATCTTGAGTCTGTGTGATCTCATGTAAAATTGGGCCATCTTCTTTCCCAAATCTTGCTGATGAAATATTTTTATCTCAATCTTGGGTGTACTCTAGAGGCAACAAGTCTTACAACTTTGTCAGAATGTTTTTCTCCATGGAAATATTGAAAATGAGTATTCCCTGAATATAGCTCATTCAATTATAGATAGATTTCACATTTATTTGAAAAAATAAATGGGATAGCTCAAAGTCAAGGTCACAGCTTAAGGTCAAGCATTAGAATTAAGAATATCTGGACCATAGCTCCTAAAATTATGGATGGATTTTTAAAATGACTTTCCACAATTGTACTCTATTGTGAGTAAATGTGCCATTTGAAACAAATTGTCAGATAGCTTCAAGGTCAAAGCTCAAAGATGTACTTTAAAATTTAGCATTTCTGGAATATAGGAAGCATTTACGAGTCTGCGTCTGTTGGTCCGTCTGAACCCTTTTCCCCTTTTATTTTATACTTTCTGTGACAGGCTATATTCGGGGAGTATAATCAGTCTCTGACGGCTCTTATCGCAGTAGATTTTGTTTAATTTTGCTTTCTTTTGTTTTTCAGGGTTCAAAATTATGGATTATCATGGAATACTTGGGAGGTGGCTCTGCCCTAGACCTCATGAAAGCAGGACCCTTTCAGGAAAACGATATAGCAATTATTTTACGTGAAATTATCAAAGGACTGGACTACCTACATTCAGAACGAAAACTTCACAGAGACATCAAAGGTGTGTGATCAAGTGAAATTTGGAGTAACGGAAATAATCATTCAGTGTGTTTTGGGGGTCTTTTTTTATGTGATTGAGTTTCAGACTGGTCCATTATGAAACAACCTGCAGAAAACAGTCCACAGGGTTTTAATTCAGTGTTGTTACTAAATATTTATAACAGGGACCTGGGGCCAAGAAAACTGGAAAATTAATAGAATTATTCTAATTTCAGGAAAAATTTGGATATTTGAAAAAAGTATTTCGTTAGTTTGAATACATGTAACACCTCTAAGTAAGGCTTTATAAAACTTTATACTGTACTCTGTCATGCCTTTAGTTAGGGTTAATTTACCAGTCAATTGAAAACTTTGGACTTGGGGAACTGCAGTCTACATTAGGGAATTTTCTGTTTTGAATTGGGAAAAAAAGATACTGTTTGTCATTGGGAATGGGGCCAATTTTCAGCCCCAGAATAGGGCAAATGAGAACCTTGACCTTGTAAATGACTCAACATTAACAGTATTACATTTTGCCAAAAAGTCTGATTTGGCAAAGAAAGGTTTAATTCATTGTATAAATCTATACAAAGAAGGAAATCATAAAAAGATTCTTATGACATCCTGTACAGATTTTGTTAAAATTATGCGCTTGGGGTTATATTTGGGCTCTGCCCCCTTATCCCTATTTTACATAGAAACAATGAGTGAAATCTTTTAAAAATCTTCTCATAAACCATGAGACAGAGAGGTTTCATATTTTGCATGTAGCTTATAATGGTGACCCTATATAAAAATTGTTCAAAAAATGCCCTTTGATCAAAATTTGGTTCTGCAGATTCACTCTATTTTAAACAAAAATAAGAAAAGAAATCTTAAAAAATCCTGTAGTTTTGTAGGACCAACAGGTATAGAGAGTTCATATTTTGTATGTAGCATCACCTGGTGGACTTCTACAAAAGGCATTTAAATAATGCCACTGAGGTTCAATATCATGCTGGGGTCCAATATTTGCTGTTTGCCTGGATGGACTCTATTTTACACAGAAAAAGAAGGAAATCTCCTGACAAATGATAAGGCATTGAGATTTCATATTTTGTGTTTGGTATACACCTTGTGGCCCTCTACAAAAAGTGTTTAAAGAATTTAACTTTAGTCCCATTTTGGCTGTTCCAGGACACCTAATTTGAACACTCAAAAAAAGATATCTTTAAATTGTCTTCTCCTAGCAAACAATTAAGCCGAAGTTTTATATTTGTGGGTAGGGCATCATTATCTACACAAATGTTTAGAGATAATGTTTTTATGCACAGTATCCAAAGCTCGGGGCATATTGTATTACAGTTGTCCGTCTGTCCGCAAAACCAAAAAACTTAACATCGCCAATTACTACCAGCCTTTTCAAGATACAATGCTCATATTTGGCATGATGATAAATCCCCATAATATGCATCTCCTCATGTCAAGCTGAAGGTCATGTGATTAGGTCAAGGTCATATACCAAGGTCAGACATTTAGTCCTGTGGCGGGGGCATTGTGTTTCACAAACACCTCTTGTTTTCCTATTAAGGCTTTACCGAGTTTCAACTCAACTTATTAAGGATGATATGACAATGTTTGAGATTGTTCTTCATAGGAACAATTTATGACCATTATGATCCTCTTGTTTTCAAATTGAAAATGCTTGTTGAAATTTTATGTGCAAATCTGTGGATAATAGAACTAAGATAAAAAAAAAAGGCCCAGTGATATGAAAGGCCCAGTCCAAAGAGGCAAACTTTCAAAACTTACTAGAAATGCCCAGCCCAAAAAGGCCCTGCTCAAAAAGGCCCATAATTATTCAGGATTTTGAAGTTATTACATGTCAATATCATTGTACGTATATTTTACTAAACTATTGGTATGATTGTTTTTAGCTCACCAGAGCACAAAGTGCGTGGTGAGCTATTGTGATCAGTTGTTGTCCGCCCGTCTGTCCCTCTGACCAGCTGCCCATCTGTCTGTCCGTCCACACTTTCTTTAAAAATCTTCTCCTCCTAAACAAGTAAGCCAATTAAGCTGAAACTTTGCAGGGATGTTCCTTGGGTGAAGCTCTTCGAAAGTTGTTAAAAGAATTTAATTCTGTCAAGAACTCTGGTTGCTGTGGCATTTGAAAATGGGAATCTTTAGTAATTCTTTAAATATCTTTAAAAATCTTCTCCTCCTGAACCAGTAAGCCAATCAAGCTGAAACTTTGCAGGGATGTTCCTTGGGTGAAGCTCTTTGAAAGTTGTTAAAAGAATTTAATTCTGTCAAAAACTCTGGTTGCTGCGGCATTTGAAAATGGGAATCTTTAGTAATTCTTTGAATATCTTTAAAAATCTTCTCCTCCTGAACCAGTAGGCTAATTAAGCTGAAACTTTGCAGGGATGTTCCTTGGGTGAAGCTCTTCAAAAGTTGTTAAAAGAATTTCATTCTATGAAAAACTGTTGTTGCCGCAGCATATGAAAATGGGAAATTTTAGTAAATCTTTGTTGTTGTTTTTTTCATAGACTACAAGGCCAAAGACCTTTATATTTTGTATAGAGCTAAATCATATGGTTCTCAATCTCTGGGGTCAAAAAGGCCCACGCCCCAGAAGTCCAAAGTTTGGAAAAAAACTTAATTAGAGCAATTTCACAAGACTTCTCCTCTTAAACTATAAGGTCAAGGATATTCATATTGGGTTTGTAGCATAACTAGATGGTTTTGTACTATATCACTTAAAGTTGTCCTCCTAGGGTCAAAAACGGCCCTGTACTAGAGGTCCAAAAATTGGGAAAAATGCAAAATTTGAGTATGTTTAAAAAAAATCTTCATTTTAAGGTAGAGGGCATTTATATTTTGAGTGTAGAATAGCCTGGCTGCTATCTATCAGTTTTGATTAGATTTTGCCTGTAGGTTAAAAAACACCCCTTCCCTTGGTGTCCAAAGTTTGTAAAAATGCTCAATTAGACCATGTGCAACAGTCTTCTCCTCCCAATCTACAAAGTCTAAGCCATTCATATTTGGTATATAGCATGAACAGATGGTTCTTTACCATGTTAGCTAAAATCTTAGCCCTGGGATAAAACATGGCACTGTCCTGTAGGTCCAAAATTTTGGAAAACATCCAATTAGAGCAACTTCAAAAGTCTTTTTCTTCTGAAATATAAGGTGAAGGGCATTTATATTTGGTATGTAGCATGACTAAATAATTTTGTACTATGTTACAGGAAAATTTGCTCTTAGGATAAAAAACGTCTCTGCTCCTGGGGTCGAAAATTGCATAAATCACATTGAAAGAATTCTTAAATAGAAATGGAGAAATGGCTTGTCACTCCGTTTCTCAAAATGTTTTTTTAAACCTATTTTCCCTGAGGGTGACAAATTCTAGGATAGTTTTGTAATGGATTAAACAATAAAGCCAAAGGCATTCATTTTTATTGTAAAGCATTACTGGATTGTTTTGTACAAAGCCCAAAATCTTATATTTGTTTTATTTATCTTGCTCAAGTTGTGTCTTTTATACTAAAAAGAACTGTAATTTGCAGATGCCTCAGGTGAGTGATTTAGGACCATCATGATTTCCTCTTGTTTACTCAACTGTTCAAAGATATAGGTTTTATGCACTTACTGAAATAATATTTCCCCAGAAAATGATACTCTACAAGGTTCATTGACTTTTGCCTCAGTTATGCCCCCTTAAAACTTAGTCTATGGGGCTTATTAAAATTGCAGCCTTATGAATGCAAATCCCCCTAAGTTTCTGGCTGGATCTAAATGAAACTAAATTGGTAGATATGCATGATGTAAGGATTTTATGGTTCATTAATTTTTTCTTGACTTATGCCCCCTTAAAACTTAGTATCTGGGGCTTATTGAAATTGCAGCCTTGTGAACGCAACTCCTCCTAACCTTTTGTCTTGATTTAAATCAAACTTGGTCAATGTCATCACCATAATTTGTAGGTGTACACTGTACACCGATCAAGGATTTTATGGTTTATTGATTTTTGCAAGAGTTATGCCCCTTGACACTTAGTCTCTGTGCCCATTCAATCAATCAATCATATCAAATAGTTTGAACTTGACAATTTAAAAAGGTAGTCTGCAAATGTTTTGAATTTGGTTTTGTCAAAATAAGTAGTGTCTCCAATTATTTTCGTGACAGCAGCAAAGTGGGGACGTATATTGTGACTATGGCACTCTTGTTTTTTTTTAAATTAAAGAAATAGAAATTGCCAAGTCAAAATATTGTCAAATGTCAAGATTGATTAATGGGCCTTTTTGGTAAAAATTCAACAGGGGGCCTTTCAGGACTGGGCCTTTTTAGTCAGTTCATAGAGTGTCCCTTTTTGGGCCAGGCCTGTCTTCTCCTGGGCCTTTTTACCCAGTACTCATTAATGTATGTCACTACTCAAGCTTTTGCCATGAAACTTTACATATAGCATTATAATTCACATCTCTAGGCAAAGAATCATAACTGATATTTGCACTTGTGTTAAAGTTTGAGGTCAATTTAACTTGTCTTGGGCTTGTCTCCATTATGGTATATAGTGAGATTTTGAAAATCTTATTCTTGCAAAATGCAGTATGGTTTTCAACCGAATTTCTAAGGAATGAATGATAAGTACATTCAGGCCAATATAGTGAACCAGCACTCTAGCTCCTTTAGTCCAAGATGTTTTCAAACAATATTCTCTTGGGTGACGTCTAAAAGCTTGATTGTGTGGGAATGATTTAAAAGCACTAAAAACTCTATAGAACTTTGTTATGCTCCCCGAAAAATTTCCGGGGGAGCATATAGTTACTTGCTTGTGTGCGTCCGTCCGTCAGTCCTTCCATCCGTCCGACGTCATATCCCAGGAACCCCTGGGCCTAATTGGATAAAACTTCATATATAATCTTCCTAGGAAATTTCCCAAGACACATTTTTTGAATTTTTTCAATTCAAGGCTGCATCATCAAAAAAGGGGCCTTAATGTAAAAATTATTTTTTTGCCAATTTCTCCTGGTCAAATAGTCATAATTTTATGAAATTTCATATTTGAGTAGCAAATCAGATCCTCTTGACCTCTTGATCGAGATTTTATGTTTAAAAACGTGTCATGGGAAAAGGGGCCTTAATGTTATTAGCTTTACGTAAGCTCTCATTTTATATTGGCCATAAGTTTTGATTGGTAACAGATATAGTCTTCATATTTCACATGTGCTTTGCTTTTTCATACCCTTTTTGTTTTTCCTGGATTTTGGATTTGAGGCCTCGTCACAGATAAAGGGGACTTAGGGTAAAATATAGTTTTTCTCAAATTTCTCCTAGTCTAATGGTCAGAATTAAATGAAATTTCATATTTGAGTAACAAATCAGATGCCCTTGACCGTGAACTATTTGAAATTTGCGGAAATAAGATGTGTCGTGGAAAAAGGGGGGGAAAATGTTTGATCGCTTTAGGTTAGCTCTCCATTTCTCTGCAACAAACTTACATTGGCCATAACTTTTGATTAATAAGGGATATAGCCTTCATATTTCACATGTGCATTGGTTATGACAAAACCTTTCTGTTGGAACTATGGTCAAGGTCATCTGTTAAGGTCAAGGTTGTTTCTCAAGGTCAAAATTTAAAATTTTTTCAACTTACATTGTCCATAAGTTTACAATGGTAAATGATATAGCCTTCATATTTCACATGTGCAATGCTTATGACATTACCTTTCTGTTGGTACTTAGTTCGAGGTCAACTGTCAAGGTCAAGATTTCTCAAGGTCAAAGTTCGAAAATCTTAACTATAACATTGTCCATAAGTTTACAATGGTAAGTGACATAGCCTTCATATTTCACATGTGCATTTTGTATATGACATGACTTTACTGTTGGTACTTAGTTCAAGGTCAACTGTCAAGGTCATTTGTTAAGGTCAAAGATTTGAAAGAAATAAACTTTAACATCGCCCATAAGTATGCAACATTGAGTGATATATCTTTCATATTTTGCATGTACATTGCTTATAACATGACCTTTCTGTTGGTACTATGTTCAAGGTCATTGGCTAAGATAAAGGTCATTTCTCAAGGTGAAAATTTCGAAAAATTTTAACTTTAAAATGGTAAGTGATATAGACTTCATATTTCAAATGTTTATTACTTGTTACAAGACCTTTCAGCAGATACCAAAATCAAGGTCATTGGTCAAGTTAATTTTGTCAAGGTCATTAATTTTCAAATATACCCTCCTACCAATTGCAAACATTTCTTGTTATTTTACATAAATGTGCATTCCATTGTTAGGTGCTCCAGCCGTCGCAATATAACTTAAAGATTGTTGAAAGCGGCATAAAACCCCATTCAAACAAAAAAATTTACATAAATGTTGTTTATAAAGTGCCCTAGGTAACTTTAATTTCAATATTTGACTCAATGAACCTTACCATAAGTAAGAATATGGCTTTTATGGGCTGGGCTAATTTCCAAAAATGAATGGATTATGGTGAAAACAGTGAATATGCTTGATGGATATTTAATAAGATTAATCAATAATAATTTTTTTGGTACTCTTGTACTCTGGTTCATTCCCCATTCATCTCTGTAAATAGTTCACAATACATCATTTCATTACATGACATCATACACTGCAACTGATTTTAGTTTAAAACTTGCCCATGAATTAGAAAGATTTTCCTTTAGCACTTAAAACCAATTTTACAACAGAAGTAGTTTGCTGGTTTAAAGGTAAATTCTTCAGTTTAAATGTACATATTATAATCTTTATATATTTATTAAGCTATAAATGTATTTTTTTTATTGCAAATCAACAAAAAAAGAATATTTCTTCATATAAGTTCACTCTAAGTAGCATTTTTTGTTACCACAATCAAATAAATTTAAAGATATTTGTCTTTTGGGGGTAGGAAACAGTGTGTACATTAAAAAAAAAATATATTTTTCTTGAGGGTCTTTGAAACATTATATTGAGTGGGAATGGTTTAAACTGTAGCATTATAAGTTGAGTTAATCTTACTTGTTGTCTGCATTTTCTTGTCTTGTCAAAAATTTTGTGTTATGGGTTAAGTATAATTGCATTTTTTTTTCAGCTGCCAATGTATTATTGTCAGAACAAGGTGATGTGAAGTTGGCAGATTTTGGTGTGGCAGGGCAGTTAACAAATACAATGAATAAACGCAACACATTTGTGGGGACGCCATTTTGGATGGCCCCTGAAGTCATTAAACAGTCAGCATATGATACCAAGGTATTTGATTTTTTTATGAAAAATTGATGTGAATGTACTATTTTTATAGTTAATGCGATACTCCCCCCCCACATACAAAGCACAGAACTGGCCATATTTGTTTCACTGTGTGTCTGTCAGTCTGTCCATCCATCTGTAGACTTTTTCATTTCCTTCCTCTAACTCTTAAACCAATTGACCTACTACCATAAAACCTCGGTAGTTTGTAGCGCAAGGGACTGGGAAAATTCATACAAATTAAGAGTACTACGAACAAAACGGGGGCAAGTGGTGGGCTGTTTGAGATACACGGAATCGGATACAGTCCTGTTCTGTCCCCCATTTAGGAATTGATTCTAAATTGGTTATTGTTTTAAACAAGACCCACATGTTAATTGAGGCAAACATAAAATTAAAAATTACTCATTTTGTATTTTATGCTTTAATCTCTGTATTATTTTTTGGCATTTTTAAACAATATTTGTATCAAATTTCTACATCAGTCAGAGTGATTTTCCTTCACGTATTGGATCAAATCACTTTGAGTATCTATCATCAAAAAGTAAATTTTCGGCAATAATTACGGGAACTTTATTCTATTAAATACCCCATGCAAACCAAAGGTACACGTGACACATTATTTGTCATATAGATCAGCAGGTGTGAAAATCAAGGTAAGTGGTGATATGTGACAATTTATTTTATCAAACATAGGAGTTTGCGCTATAATCATACTGTCGGGACTTGAATTGGCCTATGAACCACTAACGTTCGAATTAGACAGGGTTTTCTAACAAAGCTAAAGAAGGAAAAGATCTTGACCGGGTAAAATATACGAATGAACATTACCTGCCAACCATTGTCATTCGAATTAACCAGGTTCTAATTCATATAACTATTGCCAATGAACTATTGATGGGGATAAATAGGTCAATGGCAAAATGTGCTACTTGATTGACAAAATGCTGGAGAGGGGTACAAGTCTGCTTTGTAACAATTCTAATTTATCTTCAAACACCATTTTACAGAGGATCACGTTACTTTACACAAGTGTTGCCTTTGACCAAAGGACTTGCCCTATCTTTTTTGATGTTACATAAGTCAAAGGTCAAGGTTCAACTGAACTTTGGTTTAAACCGTTTGTGTGCTCCAACACATGCTGCTGAGTTTTGGATGCTGGACCTTGACTGGAGAGATGTTAAGCCCAATAGCTCAGTTGTAACATATTGTGCTCTCAATCTTAGGGTTGTGGGTTTGAATTCTTGTTCAGCCAACTTTCATTCAGACAATTGATAAGAGTGATTGTGACTAACATCATTTGATCAATTCATTCAACCAATGGCAATGATATATCGGATGAGCAGCATTGGCTCTGATTGAATGTTATGGTTGTATTGGCGGAGAAACAGCAGGAATCCATTGTTCGATGCAGCAACAGCCACAATATAACTAAAATGCTGTTAAAAGTTGTGTTGGGCTTAACTTTTAAGAGACACAGCCTATTACCTGGGATTCTTGGGAAGCACATTACCTATAGATTTTTAATATGTACTACTAAATACTATGAATTGACCAAAAGGTCATCAAATTGTTGGTGAACCAATTTCAAACAAAGCTATTATATTAAAATAGGGTGATCTTATGAAGACCTTGGATATTTCATCTGTTATGACTGACCTATGTGGCTGATATATTAAAAGATTTTTCTTTTTTTCATTGCAGGCAGACATATGGAGTCTTGGTATAACTGCGATAGAACTGGCAAAGGGAGAACCCCCTAACTCAGAATTACATCCAATGCGGGTATTGTTTCTAATTCCTAAAAATAATCCTCCACAACTTACGGGCAACTACTCGAAGCAGTTTAAAGAGTTTGTGGAAAATTGTTTAAATAAAGATCCAAATAATGTAAGTCATTCTCTTTTTAGCTCACTTGAGCACAATATGCTTATTTTTATGCCCACGCATTGGTAGATCAGGGGCATATTGTTTTACCGGTGTCCGTTTGTCTGTCAGTCTGTCTGTCTGCAAAACTTAACCTGCCAACTAAACATTTTCCTATAACTTCAACCCTGATTAAGTTACAATGCTAATATTTGGTATGTAGATAGGTCTCAACAAGGTGCAACTGGGGAAGGTCATTTCATTAAGGTCAAGGTCAAAATTTTAACCCTTTTCCCTAAAACAAAGAAAAAAAAACAATGAAAATCACCCGTTTCTAAAGAATTCCTGTTTCGGGGCATGGTGTTTCACAAACACATCTTTTAGATACTTGAATGTTATTATCCTATAGGGGTAGAGTTTTAATAAATATTGGTCAGAATGATTGTTATGTTCATCAAAAGGATGAAACCTATTAAAGATAGGAACGTTCCATTGGAAAACATGGGAAAAGTAGCTTCACCCATTACCAGAAGACAACATTTTAGACTGGTCCAATTTGTAAGGATTTGCAGACGACAAAAGTTTATGAATTTATAGATTTTTTCAATTTTCTGGGCAGAAAACAGTGTCTAAAATAAAGAAATTGTTTCTTCTAGGCGATTTCTTTATTTTCCACTTTGTTTTTGCAATTGTTTTTTGTGGGGGTGTCAAAAGGCATCATTGTGTGGGAATGGGTTAATGACTATTTGATTGAAATTAAATTATACTATCTTAAACTTTGTTTCAAATGGCACGTCAACAGGTCATAGTGAAATATCAAATTTAATTTGTACTGAGAATTACTCCCAAGGGATTTCAGGGTTATTACCCATCAAAGGTAGATATGTCTCAAAAAGGCATCAAAAAGTGTTGTAGCGTATTGGATAAAGTATTTTGTAAAGGACTCTAGGGCATACTTTCTCGCCCGAGGCCATTTTGTTGGATGATTTTAATAAAGTAATTTGTCCCTTTTGTTGTTTTTTTCATAGAGACCCTCAGCGAAAGATTTATTAAAACATCCATTCCTTAGACGGGCAAAGAAAACAGCATTTTTACAAGATTTAATAGATCGCTACAAGCGGTGGAAGTTAGAAAGAAATCATGACTCAGAAAGCGATAGCAGCGATGAGTAAGTTTGTAATTGTCTTTAAACCAATAACTGGACAACAAAATTTTAGATTTGTCGAAATTGAAAGGAGTTGCAGACGACAAGTTTTAGTTGATGAAATCTCAACTAAAATTATAAAATACTGTCCATGGGGTCGCATTTGGGCTGTGCCTGGGGTGCATAAAAAAAGGGGGAAAACATAAAGATCTTTTCAATTAATAAAGCATACTAAAGTAATCAAGCACTATTATCACCAGAGATCTAGTCCTATTGACAAAGTGGAGTTTAAGGGACTCAACAGTCAATGTCATTACTTTGATTGTGTTAAGTTAAGGAGTCCCTTGATTTAACACTGACTGCTCTTTTTTATACAAATACTGAAGTTAATGATGCTCAAACTATGTGGTAGCAATGACTTTATTGAAAATGATTAAAGAGTGTGAAAGTGGTTAGCTCTTGATTAAAATTAAGCCCAAGAGGTTCCATGAGACTCATTTTAAACATTTAACTGGCTGAAAGTCATGGCCTTCTGTCTGTGGTGCGTCTGCCTGTCTTTGTGTCCGTAAACTTTTACTGAGAAAATCTTCTTCTCAGAAATTAGTGAACAGAATTCAAGCAAATTTCACTGAAACTATACTTAGGTGACCCTGTATCAGTTTCCTTCAAAGAGTTTTGATTGGGAGAAAAACATGGCTTTAATGGGCATGGCCAATCTCCATACTTGTTAAAACTTTGAAAATCTTATTCACAGAAAGCAGTTGATTGATTTCAACCGAATTTCACAGTAATGATCCATAGAAAACCTTAATCAGATTTCTCCCAAAAAATTTTGATCAGTAGAAAAACATTGCTTTTTAGGGGGGACACTGATATCCATATATGTACATACTGAAAACTGTAAAAATTTTCCTCTCAGAAAACTGTTGATGGATTTCAACATAATTTCACAGGAATGATTCTCAGGTGACTCTGTGAGATCTTTTTGTTCTATAATATTTTGACTGGTTATATTATTCCTCTCCAATCCCTGGTTTTTAAGTCCCTGTGTCTTTATAACTGAGAAAACTTTGTAGATAAACAAAAAATTGAGTGTTACAAGCAATTTCTTCTTTTCTACAATTTTTTCTACCCCTGCTGAATGGTTATTTTTTTTTTAATTAATTCCAACTTAAAGTTTTGTAAGCAAATCCTTTAAATTTGGACAGGTCTAAACTTTTCTAAAAAAAGGAAAGGGTTAAACAATTTTTGTATGGGTGTGGCTTATGTCCATATATGGTATAAAGAGTAAATTTGTAAATCTTGTTGAGACCTTCACATCTGACTTAGTATATGAACTTTACTTAACTTTACTTGACTTTTGTAAAATAATGAAAAGTTTAAAATACTTCTCTGGAATTATTTCAAAGATTTCAGTGACTAGATTTATTAAGCAGACTTTGCAAAGATGATCAGTTTATATTTAATTTTTAAAAACACAATTTACTTTTAGTATTATGCTTAGGCCTGTAGAATGATACATACACTTAACCCATTCCCACACATGCCCTCCTTTTTATGCCCCCAAGAAAAAAGCTTTGGAAAACATTGTGGAAAATGTAGAAATTGCTTGTATCAAGCAATTTCTTCATTATCCACAATGTTTCTATCCAAAAAGATGAAAAAATTTAAAATTCCATTATCTTGAAATTGTCGTCTACAGCTTCTTTTAAATTAGACAAGTCTAAAACTTTGTTGTGTGGGAATGGGTTAAGCACCTCTATTCTAATGCTCCCATCTATAAGAGACATATTGTTTTACTATTCTCTATCTAAGGTCAAGGTTAAAAAAACCCCACTAACTAACCAGTATATTTTGCATAATGATAGCTCACATCTTTTTGCATCTACTGAAAACCGAGGTCTATGACATATCATAGGTCCATTATATTTTACAAGGACAATTTTCTGAAAAAAAAATCAGTTCTATGGACGATAGTGTTTCACAAGTACAAAGACAAATCAAATGAATACCAACAGCATAGGGATTTAACCCATTATCATATAGCACTATTTTACACTGGCTGGAATTCGAAGAAATTCCAATTAACCAAGTTGTGTTAAAATTGAAAAATAAATATCGAGAAATAAAGACATTGCCTGTGACAAGCAACTTCTCCTTTCTCTACAGATTTTCCATTCTCTGATTTCTTCAATGCTTTTCATCAATGATTAAAAAGGGGGACTGTGTTGTAAAGGGGTAACGAGAAAAAACAATTGAAGATTGCTTACCTGAAAATTTGTGATTATGTTTATTGAAGAGAAATGAATTCAGGAGACGAAGAAGAAAGTGTTAATTGGTTATTAGAGACAGTAAAAGACAACAGTCCTGATGTATTGAGAAAAATCAGTGAAAATATGAATGGTGAAGCTGGAAATGACTTGCAAAATGTGAGTACTAATTTGTCCTTGACATGGGGTGTAGCTTTAAAGTAGACATTGGAATGAGTTCATGAAATTGTGGATTATATAGAAATTTATTGGAAGCTGAAATCTCTTGCAGAATTTCAGGAAAGAGGGGTAATTTTCATTTCAGATTTGAAAAATTTATTTTAGCTTTGAAGGGTTTAGCATTGACACAAATATTGCTTTGGCCTGTGCGTGGTAGTGGTCGTTGTTATCTGATTGCAAAAGCTTGGACACTTTTTTGACGAGTCGGTAATTATGTCTTGATCTGAAACTTGTATGATACATTCAGTTTCACAAAAAATTTACATTGTATATCGTCAAGGGAGGCACCACTTTCCATTTACATTTGTTGCTCACTACCAGCACAATCTATCTGTCTGTCAGTACAAAATTTACATTTATTGCTTAGTACCAGTACCATCTTTTTTTGTCTGTCTGTACAAAACTTACATTGTTCACTACCAGTACTATCTATCTGTTTGTCAGTACAAAATTTTAATTTATTGTTCACTACCAGCACTATCTATTTGTCAGACAGTACAAAATTTACATTTCCTGTAGATAAGAAAGTATATCATTTATGATACTCAAATGGTTAGGTACATTTCATCATAGTTCATTCATATTGAGGGTTTTACAACCAACAAAATCTTAGTTTTAGGAATCATCAGATCATCATCGAAACAGTCATTTAGACTGGAAGTAAATGTTGACCTCTAACGTTTATTTTAACTCATTCCCACATGCACCTCAAGAAAAAAGCCTAGAAAACGTGGAAAATGAAGAAATTGCTTGTATCTTCATTGTATTCTTCATTATCCACAATGTTTTCTTTCCAAAAAGACGAAAAAAAATTCCATCAACTAGAGATTGTCGTCTGCTGCTTCCATCAATTTGGTCTGGTCTAATATTTTGTTGAGTGGGAATGGGTTTAGCATTGTTAGAATATACTATCAAGAGCAGTTACTCTAAATACTTTGTATACTATGCTATCAAGGGGAATTACAATTAATACTTTTTGTACATATTATCTCCCTTTCTGTATTCACTATTAAGCATCCATTGGTCGAGTTTAAGGCATCCACAGATCGAGCACTTGTTAAATTTAGATTGGGGGTACATGAATAGAACTTTCTACAAAGATGTTCTGTGATCAACATCATAGAGTTTGTTTTGGTAAAAATAGTATTACAATCTGACTTTGGTGTTGCCCGATATACTTATTGAGATTGAGGTAAAACAGAGAGAAATTAGCGCATTTGATAGAATATTATGTAATATTATGATTGTGCTTGTACTCAGTTGAAAGTGAATGTTTCATTTTTCTTAACCCATTCCAACTCAACAAAATTTTAGACTTGTCCAAATTGAAAGAAGCTGCAGACGATATTTTCAAGTTGGTGGAATTTAAATTTTCTTTGTCTTTTTGTATAGAAAACATTGTGGAAAATGAAGAAATTGCTTGATACAAGCAATTTCTTCATTTTCCACAATGTTTTCCAAAGCTTTTTTCGTGAGGGGCGTAAAAAGGAGGGCTTGTGTGGGAATGGGTTAATTGAATGTTGTATGAGCACTGCATGTTGTTGTGGGAATTAACTTGAACATGCAGATTCTGATTTGATTAGCTGCTAGCTTTCCTTTACTTTCCATTTATATGAGCCTGATTTGTTTAGAGGAGGATTTCATGTAACAAATATGGCCTGTGAACCTATATCCACACTATTCCCATGCCTTTTGATGCCCTTCAGGAAACATTGTGTAAAATGAAATTGCTTGCAACAAGCAATTTCTTCATGTTATACAATGTTTTCTACCCAAAAAGTTGAAAAATTCTAAAATTTCATAAATTTTGATTTGTCATTTGCAACTCCTTTGAATTTGGACTGGTCTAAATGTTGTTGTTTGGTAATGGGTTATGGCAAATGGGAACACCCAGTAAATCTGTGAAACAAATGCTTGAACAATACATCAGATCAAGTACAGACCAATCAGATAGGGTATTAAAAAAAGAAAACATACTTAAACTAAATTCACCATTCAGATAGGGTAGTTAAAAAAGAAAACATACCGAAACTATATTGACTATACTACAGTCGATAAATTTATCAAAAGCAAAAAAAATCAACCATGTGCATCCTGTTCAATTTGCAACAGAGAGGGATCTCTGCTATAAGTCAAAAATGGTCTAATCAATCAAATTATTAATTTAAATGGGAGGTGAATATTGACCTTGGATAAAATGATCAAACATGTAATATATACTGTTTATTAGAGCTACAGTGAGGATATTTTAGGAGCCACTCAAACCATTTGCATTTCATTATGTGTCTGATCATAAATTGCGCAAACAAGTGCAAACAGGTTTGATATCTTGGTCAAACTGCTTTGTCTGATGTGGGTGGCGTTCTGGTGATCAATAAATTTCAAGATAGAACCTTTTCCTTTTACAGGATAACAATTTAAATTCAAGTTATTTCAAGTCATGGCTTATAATCTCTGTAGGGTAGATATATTGTTTGATCCAAATGATTTCTAGCTGACCTTTATTCTTAATTTTGTTGCTTGAAAAAAATTATTTTGATTTTTAGTTGTAGATGTGTTTTACATCCTAACCCATTCCCACACAATGAAGCTTTTTGATGCCCCTCTAGAAAAAAAACTATAGGGAAACCATTTTGAAAAATGAAAATGTTTTCTAACCAGAAAGTTTAAAAATTCATGAACTTTTAATTGTTGGCTGCATGTCCTTTCAATTTTGACCAGTGTAATATTTTGTTGTCTGGTAATGGGTTAATCAAAGCGTACTGTAGAAGATTGAAAAAATGATGAGCTAATTAGCATTTATATTAAAGTGTTTTGCCTTATGCTTACCTTCTTTGTCCCCATATTTCTTAACCCATTACCACATGGCAAAATTTTAGACTCGTCCAAGTTTAAAGAAGTCGCAGACGACGATTTCAAGTTTAGAATTTAGAATGTTTTTAAAAAATCTTAAACTGATCCAAATTAAGAGGTTGCATTCAAGAAGTTTGGGCCAAAATTTATATAAAAGTACCATATTTGTAGAAATTATCGTAAGAAAGGGAGAAATGGTTGTCTCAATTTCTCCTTTTCCCTCAAATTTGTTTGCATTCCTTTTTCTAGGTATACAAAAATACTTTATTATATGGTAATAGGCTAAACTGGCAGACACATGTCTTTTGTAATGGACAAGAAAAAGTGAAAGGGAAAAACAACAAAAAGAAGCCCTCCCGAATTGGACAATTTACATTTTATCAATCTCACACTCACACTTTGTTGCTAGACAATGTTTGATTTGTACTTATTATTCAAGACAATTTTGTCCAAATTCAAGAAGTTGCAAGCAATAATTTATAGTTGATAAAATTTTGAGACTATTTGTCTACGGGGTAGAAAACATAATTGATGGTGAAAAAAATTTTTTGTAATAAAGTTATATTATGTGGGAATATGTTAAGTTGATAATATGCTCATGAAACTTTCCATGTAAAAGCTGAAATGCTCTAAATTGTAGTTGATAGTTCTGATTTCTGGTTCTTTTTTATGTGCACTTTAAGCATTTTGCAGTCTTTTTCACACCTATTTTCTATTCATTTCTTGTTTCTTTACCTTTTAGCTTATGACCTAGCTTAGCTTGATTTGGTGTTGTGTTTTATTTGCATGTTATTCAGAGCCGAATATTGATGTCAGGTGGAAGTAAAAGACAAGCCCCAGCGGCTCCTCCGAAGGCACAAAATCATAATAACTATGTAAGTTGAGCTATATTTTGTGCAGGAGTTCAAAACATTTGGGTAATTTCATGTAGTAGAAAATCGTTAGTATTTCCTTAAGTTTGAGTAATAAATAATTGTAAGGGTAACCAATGATTTGGTCAACAGTTCAAACTTTTTTATGATTGATTATGGAGGAAAAACATATATTTTCAAAGAAAAATTAATAATAGTCAGACCCCTCCTTATCACTATCCCACAAATGATGTAAACCTCACTGTTTAGGCAGAATTTTTAAAGAACAGATTTTAAGCACAGCTGATTTTGGAATCTATACTAACAAGGGGGATAAATCTTAATGCATTTTTGAATGAAAAAAAAACACAACATTTTATCTTGTTAAGTTGTTCCCCCTATCAAGCACTGGAACAGCATCTTGAATGCCATGTTCTCGTTTTGTTCTTTATTTCAATGGTGGCAAACCCCTGTAAATCAGACATCCTACTTTTCCCAATAATGAATACTAAATTCAGTATGAGCTGCGTGTAATTCACTATTTGAACCCAGATTGGTAAATTATCAGTAAAAAAAGCTTTTAGCTAATAACTATGTGAGTTTGACTATGTTTTGGTAGTTGTTTAAAATGTTCAGATTATTTTGGTATTTGGAAAATGTTTGCTCTTTCTTTCATTGGAATAATAAATAATCATTACCCCTGTTATCTTGAACAAAGAATTTTCTGGTTTTGGCAGAAGGTATAGACCAAGATCAGCCTACAAATATTTGCAGTCTTATCTTAGTCTATACTACCTGCTTTTCCCTTTAAAGTCAGAATTCTTTATCAAATTAATTTTCCAAAGAGAAATTGACCCTGTCATTTTCTGTTATTTAAGTGTTTTTGGTCCATTGACGTGAATGCCATTCTGAAAATGAAAAGGGTTAAGTATAACCATTGATGCAGTTATCATTTCCAACAATTTTGGAGTGATTGTATAGAAATAACTTATGATTTTAGAAAAAAAAAAAAAATGTGTATTTACCATGATTATTGGAAGTGAAAGATAAATGTTATATTTGACAGTGACATGAATAATACATCTACTATGTCATTGCGAAAAATGTGCAGAAAAATTTGCTTATGTTTTAAAACATCAAAACTTCACAGCTGTATGTATATCAATACCTTGTTAATTTGTGTCAAACTTCTGTGTTTTTAGTAATCAATTTAACCATTTTGATCTGTAACAACAATATAAGATTCATGAGAATACGACATTTAGATATTAAGTCCTTAGCTAAATGAAGTAAATATCCAATAGTTACACTAGATTTTGTTCGTGTATTTGGCATGTTTGTTATTTTGATATATCTTCTGAATGTTACCATGCTTTCTAGTATTCTCTTTTCCCTTCAATGTTTGCAGCATGCTCCCCCACCTGTTCAGCAGCCCCCACCTTCTGTGGCCCCGCCCCCATACAAACAACAACAACCAACCTCTGACCCTGTCCAGTCAAGGTCATCCAGTTTACAGAACATTCAACATCCTAACCAGTCTGATACTAGACAATACACACAACCTCCACATAATCCGGTAAGTGCTATATACTTTACACGTAACATATGACAAAGATGTGTGTTCTGAATATTACACATTATGTAGATTTATCACAATTACACTATAGTTGTAGAGACAGTGTGATTTCACGGATAAAACTTAACATATTATGTTCATGAAATAAGATAACGAAATTTCAAAAAGTTCAGTATTGTCATTTGATGTTCTAGATTTAGTAATGGATTAATGTCAAGTACAACTTTGTGTTTGATTTTATATGATTTCAAACGGTTTCCAACTAAGGAGTATTGAAGCATAAAGAACTATGAAAATTAAGAAAAGTCTACAAATGAAATTTGATTGGTTTTCAAAAAGACTTAATGTTATTTGATAATAGTTCTAAAAAAGACTAGTCCTTTTTGATTGGAGTTCCACATGATAATTTCAAAATGGTGCAATATCATTGTCTTTTAGTTTAGGAAACATTGTGGATACTTTTGAAACAAGCAATTTCTGCATTTCCTCCATATGACACTAAGTTTATTTCTCATGAGGTGTGAAAAAGCAGAATTGTATATTTGTTATCTCTCAAAATCATGCAGTAACATAGGCTTTCATTTATCCTTCAAATTACTTCAGATGTACAAATTAAATGGTGTTTTGCAGTGTGCTTGCTGTGTGAACTAATAGTAGTTTGACTCAATTTTAGACAATGGTAGCACATTAGACTCCAAATCTTCAATCATGGGATGTCAGGGGTTCAATTCCCGGTGGTGGCACATATCTTTTCTGAACCTTTGTCTCTCACCAATGGGTGAATAATCGTAAACCTAATTGGATAGCAGCTGGAAACTAGGAAAAGAAGGTGTTGTAGTACTGGTGTGAGAAATGCCAGGAATCCAATGTTAGGTGCTCCAGCCACAGCAATATGACTGAAATACTGTTAAAAGTGGCGTTGAACCCCATTCATTCAATCAAGCAATCAATTTTAGACAAGTCCAAATTCAAAGAAGTTGCAGACAACATTTTAAACTTTATTTGATTTAAAATATCTGTCCTTTGTACAATTAATAGTGTGGATAAGAAAGCAATTCCTTGTCAAAGACATTTGTTCATTTTTCAAAATGTTCTCGAAAGCATTTTTTTCAAGGGCTGTAAATATTGAGGTTTATTTGGGATTGGGTTAAGAGATATTTGTGAGCCAACATTTTTATCATCATCACTTTCATCATGCATTTTTATAATGATATTTATAAGACATTTGTTGACTTTCATTTGTTGTTACAGATAAGATAGATAGCTAGAACTATTTTGCATGAATTCCTAGTAACATGGATTTTAACAAATGTGCTTGTTTGATGCTCTGGATTTTAATGTATTCCAATACAATCCCACTTTTTAGCTCACCTGAGCACAACATGCTCAAGGTGAGCTTTTGGTATCACCTTTTGTCCATCGTGCGAAGGAAGGCGTCAACAATTCTTTAAACATCTTCTCCTCCAAATTTCGTATGAATGTTCCTTGGGTGACCCTTTTAAAAAGTTGTTCGTGGAATTTTGATTTATGCCCAAATATCGGCGTGGCAGGGTGGGGCAGTTTTTGACTTCGAAATCATTAAACATCTTCTCCTCAGTAATCATTAGGCCAATTTCAACCAAACTTGGCATGAATGTTCCTTGGGTGACCCTTTTCAAATCGTATTCGTGAAATTTGATTGACGCCCAAATATGGGCCTGGCAGGTTGGGGCATTTGTTTAATTTGAAATCTATAAACATTCTCTTCTCTGTTACTATTTGGCCAATTTCAACAAAACTTGGAATGAATGTTCCTTTGGTGACTTATTCAAAAGGTTTTCGCAGAATTTTGATTGACGCCCAAATATGGGCGTGGCAGGGTGGGGCAGTTTTTTTAATTTCATATTTTTAAACATCTCCTCAGTTACCATTGGGCCAATTTCAACTAAACTTAAATGAATATTCCTTGGGTGACCCTTTTCAAAAGATATTGGCAAAATTTTGAATCATCTTACATTAGCCAGGTGAGCGATTTTAGGGCCATTCTGGCCCTCTTGTTTACAATACTCAGGAAGGGAGTTTGAGAAAACAGTGATGATAATGAAGAAATTACTTGTTACAAGCAAATTCTTCATCATCCACATAGCTTTCTATCAAGAAAAACGAGACATTGAGAATATCTATCAACTTGAATTCATTGTCTGCAACTTCTCTCAATTTTGACCAGTCAAAAAGTTTGTTGTTAAATGCACTGTTACAACAGTGGACAGTTATTATTTGAGTAATATCTGGGAAAACTGATGAGTGTCTTAGATAATAATCAGATTTTGGGAGTTATTGGAAGTAAAGTCTTTGAAAGTAATAAAAGAAAGAATAAAGAAATGCAACAACTGCATCATGTTGCAGCCAAGCCTTATTATGTGCAAAAATTCTTGTCAGTGTTTGTAGATTATTGTACTGACATTTTGCCTGGCAATTCTTGTACTTAGATTTTGCCTTACAATTCTTGTACCGAGATTTTTTCCTGGCAAGTTTTATCAGACCATCCAATAGTTTGTTTCTACTTACCATTCAATTTACAAGCCTAGATTTATTCATGTTACGTTTCTTTGATTTATAGCAAATTGCCTTGAAATTATTCAAATAGTATTGGTTAGTTTGAACTAAATAAATTGTTAGGCAAAGTTTCAGCTACCGTATATAATGATTTTTAAATTTTTATGCATGTATAGTCGGCAAGACATGCTGGACCGCAAATTGGACCAATAATACATTCCCGGTCGGACTCTGCACCGGCCCTGAGTGACACGAAACCTGAGCCTGTAAGTGTGATAACCTAAATATAACCATACATGTTGCATAGTTTTTGTCCTGCTAATAAATAAATATGAACAGAGATTAAGGAAGGGCATTCTTGTCTGAGGTAGTAAATGTTCATGATTTTATAGAAACAAACAAATTACCTAGACCAGCCTTTTCAAGTCCCAGTAACACTTTGTGTTCAACCAAATAGTTTGACAGATATAAGACTGTTAACTCTTGTCATGCTGAATAAAAACTAGTTTCCAAGATTGCCTTTAAATCAAAGCACCGAAGGCACTGGAAGCCATTATAGAGGACTAGTATTTCTTATCAAAATTAATTCCTCAAATAAATGCCACTTAAAACTTACAAGCAGGTGGTGTTGAAAAAGATCAGACTGCACTTATATGCAGGCTGATCTTTGTCTATACCTCCTGCATAAACAGCAATGTTCCAGGATCAGCATGACAAGAGTTAAAAACTTCAAATTTTAACTTATTATCAACAGCTTTTAATCAAAATGTTTCAAAAAGTTTAATTTTGAGTTGGGAAACAGTAAAATATCACTTGATATAGGATCAATGACAAATAGATATAAAGTGCTAGGGCTGAACTCGTAACTAATATTTTGTATTTCTATAATTTTGTTTTCTTGTAGTGGTTTATAAAGGTTAGTAAATCCAAATCTTATACTGAAGGAGACTTGATACTCATTTGGGGACTATAGTATTGTTTTGGTGTTAAATTTTCTAAGTGTTACTCGGACTTGAAAAGTTCCCCTCATCAATCTGTTATTGAAATTGCTGTAAAAACTCTGAAATGATAAAAAATAAAGAGATTCTTGTCTTCTCCTGACTAGCTGCAGACCCCTCTCTGGCCTATTATAATTCCAAATTTGTTTTATTAACCCATTACCAATGTGACAAAAAGTTAGGCTGGTCCAAATTCAAAAAAGTTGCAGGTAGCAATGTTGAGTTGATGGGATTTCAAATTACCAAATCCATCTTGGTAGACAAAGATGTTGAAATGAAGGAATGTGCTTGTTACAAGCAATTTCTTCATTTTCAGATTGTTTTTCCAAACTATTTTCTTACCAGTCTTAAAAAGGCAGAATTATGTTGCAATGGGTTAATTTGATGGGTGAAGAATTTTTCTGCTTGAACTCCTCGTCAAGAATGCTCCTGTTAAGACCTTAACAACCTTTAAAACTAGCACTGTTTAGGGCTAGTTGCTTAAATGCTTTCTAATTCAGAGGGTTGCAAAACCTATAGAATACCATTAATGTCCTATCCCCACTGTAATCAACTTGCAAATATCAAAACCTTTGATTAAAAATGTTGTTATTTTGAGGTAGCAGAAGCATTGCAAGGATTTATGGACACAAATTGATACTATATATGTGGTCAATGAAAGGAACATCAAGCCATCTGTCCTAGTCAAAACAAAAAGAGCCATTTGGTGACAATCATATATTTTTGTAATTAGGCCATGCAGAATATCTTTTTAAATGTATTAGTGCATTAACTGTTTTTGAAGGAGGTATAGACAAAGATCAGCCTGCACATATGTGGGGTCTGATTTTAGTCTAGAGTACCTGTTTGTCCCTTTTAAGTCAGTGTTGTCATAAGATATTTTTTCAAAATTAATATTTACCCATAATAGGTGCTTCCAGTGCCTCAAGCATTTTGACTTCAATGCAATTTTGGAGGAGATGCTATTTAGTATGACAAGGGTTAAGAAAATCTTAGTGAAATTTTATAATGATTTCTGATAACTGCAACTGATCTCTGGAATGAGTGCAAAACTATTTTTTCTGTATGTATGCATTGTACTTGTACTGAATAGGAGTTTTGCACATATTCCACTTTTAGCTCGTCTGTTTTCGAAGAAACCCCGAGGTATTGCTATAGCCTTGATGTTGTTGTCGATGTCGTGCAAAAACTTTGACATTTTGTGATACCTCTTGAAAGTTAGCACACTTGTTCACTATCAAAAGAGCAACCTATACTACCAAGGAGGATAACTCTAGATTCATTTTGTGCTTTTATCCACTTTCCAGCACCCAATAGCCGAGCGTAGGCACCCGCAGGCAGTGCTCTTGTTCTGTCATTAATTGTTGGTATCTTTAACCTGCTGATATTCACAACCTACTTTTGCTAAAAGTACCCAATCCTTACATCTAGGATTTATCTTTTTATTGCTAGATATTTTGAGATGGAGCTATATTATGTCACTGCTTGAATTTTTAAAAACAAATTGTGGGCCTTTTTTATAGTACTTCTGGAAAATGCACAAATGTATTAAATATTTTAGATGCACAAATAAAAAGTTGATATCTTGGTTTAATCCTTTCTCACACAATCTGGCTTTTTTTACACCTCCTCCAACAAAAACTGTAGAAAACTTTGTGGAAAATGAATGAATTGCTTTTTACATGTGATTTCTTCATTCTGCACAATCTTTTCAACACAAAAAGAGAATTTTTGAATTATTAAATTTCCTTAATGTTTTCCAAAGCCTTTTGATTATTGAGGCACATGAAAAAGTAGGATTGTATGGGAATGGGTTAAACTTCCCTGACATTTCCAATATACATGTTTTTGCTTGATGGAGGGTAAATGTTTGTATAATCATTGAGTCAAAATTTTGTGAATCTAGTTGTACATGTATTTATTCAAAACAAATACTGGCAACTAAATCTTCATGTCAATTTGTCAATTTACCAATGAGTGAAATCTGTCTTTGCCAACACCTGGCTTATCCTTTAACCAGATTACCAATTATGGACTGGTCCACTTTGAAGGAAGTTGCAGAGGACAATTCAAAGTTTGTGGGAAATGAGAAAAAGTTTCTAGATAGGTTAGAAAATATTGTGAAAAAGAAGAAATTGCTTGTAACAATCACTTTCTCCTTATCTAACAATATTTTCTAGAGCTGTGTTTCTCAATAGAGATTATGTGATTGTAGGTTAAATATATCACTTAAAATGTTAATCAAGAAATAATGTTGCAAGCTTTACTTAAGGTTAACAGATTCTTGCATGCTTAAGAAGAAGGTTGATTTGTGAAAACATTTTATTTTTACAAAAATATGTGAATCTTTGCGCCTTATAAAATACAGTTTCATACATTTAGAGTTGTAATTCACCTTTGACAATAATCTACATAGCACAATTCATTGTAAATAAAATGATTTCAAGGGAAACTTTTTCGAAACAGAATTTGCTTGTTGCAAGCAATTTCTCTTTTTCCTCAAAACATTACAAGTTATTTATAGTTTGAACTCATGTAAAACCCAAGATATTGTTAGAGCCTTGCTGTTGTTGAGCAAAAAGTTTGACATTTTAGATATTTTGTAGTATTACTCAGCCACTCGAAACTTCAATATGTTCACAATCAAAAGAACAACCTATACTCTAAAGGTAGCTACATTGAAATATGTTTTTGAACAAATTTTTTTGTATCTTTTTCAATTTTTTTCATTGACTATTAAGCACCCAACAGCCACTGGAGATATTGGCCAGTACTTGGCATTTATGTTTGATCAATTTTCACTCATTTTAACCCTCTTCATTCTGAATGTAATAATTTTCAGAGTTGCATTGAAAACAAAGGCAGAGGAGAGTACTGAAAAACTCTTGTGGGGGGAATTTTTCTTTTGTTAAATAATTTTGTAAAAATCTCTCTGGCCTAAAACATTCAACAGGGGTGTAGATTCAGGTTCAGCATGACAAGGGTTAAAATGACATTCTGAAATCTACTTTCAATTCAGACTTCTCTAAAATTTTGTCGTCTGATGAGTAGTTAATATTTGATAATGGGGGAGAATGAGCTGTGCCAATAACTGCTTTGCATCTTGTCTAAATATTAATTTATTGCTTGATAATTAATTCTTACATAATAAATGATTATCTGTAAATGTATATGAATGTTTTTGAAATCATGATCTTTATGGAAACAACAAATAGGGAAACCAAGTTAAAAACTATTGTATTTTTTAGCTCACCTGAAAACAAAGTGTTCAAGGTGAGCTTTTGTAATCTGGCTGTGTCCTGCGTCCAATGTCTATGGTCAATTTTGTGTCAACATCTTGTGTGCACACTAGAGGCCACAATTTTGCCTCAATTGTCATGAAACTGAGTCCCAATGTTTGTCTCCATAACCTCAGACAAGTTCAATATTGGGTCATGTGGTGTCAAAAACTAGACCAAATCTGAGAAAAACTTTGTGTGCATTCAATAGATCAATAGGCTAGAAAGTAAGTTTTCATATCTTGCTCTTGTTTGATATTAGGTCGCATGGGGTCAAAAACTAGGTCAACCAAGTCAAATCATAAAAAGACTCTGTGTGCACTGTAGAGGGCAACATTTTGCCTTGATATTTGGTAAAAATGTTAGTCTTCATATTTTCTTGGTCAAGGTCGATATTGGGTTACATGGGGTCAAAAGTAGGTCACAAGTTCAAATCTTTCATAAGCCTTGTAAGCTCTCTACAGGGCATATTTTTGCCTCAAGTAAATTGATATTTGGTCAGTAAGTTTGGCTTTTAGTATATTTTGGCCAAGGAGGATATTGGGTCATGTTTGGTCAAAAAGAAGGCACTTCGTAAAATCTTAAAAATAAACCAACTTGTGTGCACTCTAGAGGGCACATTTTTGCCTCAAACATATTGTATGTTTTCATAAAATCTGGGTCAATTTCTGCACTCTTGAAGTTTTCCTTTGGGCTCAAATACCTTGATCAAAATATTTGTCTCATAGATATTTGAGGGCATGCAAGACATTTCCAACCATTACACATGTGCGCCTAGTAAAGACTCAGATCAGCCTGTGCATCCGCACAGTGTGATCAGAGTCTTCACTCTGCGCTCCGTAGATAGATACTGACCCAAAGATTCTTTAAACAATCAGTGAATATTCAAATTGCCCGGAATGGCTGTTCGAGGTGCTGAATGTGTGCGAGTCATGAGAAATGGTTGGAAATGTCACGCATAGGCTCATTTATAACAAGCATTAGCTCAAATTTTGGATATTTTCAGTCAAAAAGTAGGTCACTATGTCAAACTTTGCTTTAACCCTTTCCCAAATGACAAAATTTTGGACTGGTCCAAAATTGAAGGAAGTTGCAGACGACAATTTCAGTTTCATTACTTTTCAATAATGTTTTCCAAAGCATTTTCCACGAGGACATACAGGATTGTGTTGGAATGGATTAGGAATAGAGGTTACATTTATGGCTCATATATTTTAAAACTTGTTTTGAATGTACCAGACAGAATTTGTTCACCTTGATTTAAAAAAATTGGTCACTTGTGCTTTTTTGGCCAGTGGTTGCCACTGTCTCAGGTGAGCGCTTCAGAGCCAATGGCTCTCTTGTTTAATTGCAATATTATTTGAACTGACCTCTTAGGGAGTTAGTTTCCATTTCAGGCTGGTGCTTCAAGACCAGCAGAAATGTTGCTTTACCAATTTCAACACAGTCCCGCTTTTTGACACTCTTATAAAACAGCTTTAGGATACATTGTGGAAAATGAAGCTTGTTATAAGTAATTTCATCATTATCCATAATTTTGTTTTTTCGACCTTAAAAGGCAAAAATTTCTAGATTTCACCAACTTGAAATTGTTGTCTCCTTCTTTCAATTTGGACCAGTCTAAACATTTTCAAGTGGGAATGGGATAGTCTAAAACAATCACATAATTTTTTCATTTTGAATTTCAGTGTCAGTGTTATATGTTAGCTGTTGAAAGTGATAAATTTGAGTTTTATAATGCACTTACAAAAATCATTTCAGTCTCAGCGTTACACTTCCAACGATTACATTTTTCCACCAAGTGAAGAGTGCGATCAGTCTGTACATCCTTAAAATCTGATGACAATCTTGATTGTTTACTCATTTAGGGTGTAAAGGGACAAAGCTTTTGCGAGAGTGAGACTCACAAACTCAAAATTTTCGGATGTAGGCCCAGTGTAGACCCTCTTGTACTTACTTTCAACGTCAGAGAGGAATATGTGAATTTATTACAGCCACAACTGTAAAACATATTTCTACATTTAGCCTCAAACCTTTTAATTTACAATATTTCACGCTGTAACTTGAATACTTCTGTGAAAAGCATATTCATAGTTAAAAAAAACAACAGCCAAATTCGATTCTCATACAGGAACTTACAGTACTCTTATGATGTAAGAACTTGAGACTCAAGTTTGTTTGTGTAAGATTAATCCTTGTCATGCTGAACCAGGAATGTTTAAGCAGAAGGTATAGACAAAGATCAGCCTGCACATAAGACTGATCTTAGTCTACACCTCCTGTCTGTCCTTTTTAAACCAGAATTGTTTATGAAATTAATTTTCAAAAGAACTAATGAAGATTGAACAACAAGTACTATCAGTGCTTTCAGCCCTTTGATTTAAATGCAATTTAGAAATAGATATAATTTGGCCCTGACTAGGATTAAAACCCTGTTTATTAGATAGTGACTTACTTAAAATTTCTATAAAGCTTCAGGGAATTTTCCACACACTCTGTGCAGGTATCCAGACTGCTATATGTCTGTGCTTTACCCTTGACTTCCAACATTTAAGTCGAGCATTTTTGGGGGGGTTGAGGGAATTAACTTTCAAATTGTAGCTTATTCGTTACCATGTATATGACCCAACTTATGATTTGCCTTTTCTACTATGTCCCTGACCACACATATCCTTTACTACCTTAGTCTAATTGCAATGTCTTAGGCCAGTGGGCATGGCAAGTGATTGTTGGAAATGTCAACCACAGACTCATTTCATATGAAATTTGATTTTATAGCAGTGTTATAGATGTATAAAATTGCATGTTTATATGTACAGTCAACCTTTCCTTCAGAATCAACTCTTATTGATCACCGCTGTCAATCAGAAGATATATTGACCAATTAAAACATTCATTTAAACTTGAAGCTAATGTTTACTTCCAACATACACTTCAAGCATTTTCATTGGTTTGGAGAATTGAAATTAATTTCAGTTTAAAAAAGATGTTGCTATGATGTTTAGGTTGCCAACCAGTGATTTTCTTGTTGTTTTATGATCTATAAAACAAAGTCTATATATCTTACACCCAAACATTATTTGATATCATAGTTTAACTGCCTTGTTGGAGGTCAGTAGGTGTGGCCAACAATCTGCAATCGACAAATCGCTACTCTCAATAGTGATCTAACCAATCAAATTATTCATAAATCAAGAGCTGACACTTATATAACTATGCAGCATGTAGGTAGCTAAATGCTAATAGATCTGAGTAATTGCTCAAAGTGGGCTAAATCATCATGCAAACTAACAATTATCTAATGTTCTTTCGTAATTTGTAAGCCATCAATATCCAATTTTAAGATCACATTTTTCTTTGCCTTTGTTGATCTCAAATTTTTAGCATTCTGGGTGTTCATCTAATTTCACTTGAGTTGATCCACATAGTGATTCATTGTGGGAAATGACTACATGCACTCATATGAGTCTATCTGTAATATAAATTCTTGAAAAGCAAAAGTGCAAGAAATTGAGTGGTAGTACTGGGAAAGGGAAAGTCCCACAGTTAAAATTTTTTCCTCAATTCATTCAACCCAGCTTTAGCAAACAAAATTAGTCTTGTCCAGTTAAAGGAAGTTGCAGATCATGCTTCAAAGCCATAGCTTGTTTTAAGTGATTTCCTTTTGCCTGTAATGTTTTTTAAATAGTTTTGCCCATGATATTGTGATAATAAGTTAAGAGGTGATTTTCTAATTGGGGTTAAGTTAAACATTTTATATAGATTGGCAATAAAGAGAACCATATTCTTTAAGAGGGCACTTATTTTGAGGGTACTTTTACACAGGTTTCTGAAGACAAGTTGAACTGTATTTTGGATGCCTTGTAGAATTGTAGTTTCGTTCAATATATTTCCCTTTCAGAAAAACCAGTATATGCATGGGCGAAGTCGCTCTGATCTTTCACAGGACTCGCGTCCGGCTGTGTCACCGAAACCTTCATTTAGACAGGGTCAGGTGACACCAGCTGTGTATGTGAGTCCATCAAATAAAATACCAGTAAGTGCAGATGAATTGCATGCAACTAAACTGTGTAACTGTCAATATATATGCATGATACAAATTGATACTGAGCTACTTTTATCTGGAAAAAACAGAACAGAAAATAGACTGAATGTATCTTCTATGTTTGTTAGCCTGTCAGTTAATTAACCCCTTCCCACACAATGATGCTTTTTGACACCCCTCAAGAAAATTGATTAGGCATTTATTGTAAAAGATAAAGAAATTGCTGGCAAAGTTGAAAAAATCTAAAATTTCATTAGTTTATATTGTCGTTTTCAACTCCTTTTTATTTGGACCAGTCTAAAATTCTACCATCATGTAATTGGTGAAGTTAGTTGTTTTTCCAATTTTGCATTTAGGACGAGGTATCCTTGACAAAATTGGTCAGCCAACCTCTTAGCCATTGAATAATGGAAGTGATATATTTAGAATATTTGTAAAACTTTTAGGCACTATGATTTAATTTGGAATAAAAAATCAATTACAAGGCCTTTCCTGTCTTTCAGGAAGTCTATTTTCTGTATCTTATTTATAAGGGCATCATTTAGATGGTAAAGTGCTGGCAAGTGTATTAGAATTAGGCCAACCAAACATCAGAATTTTTTATATTCATGATAGATATAGGATGCAATGGTTATCCATGTTGGATTCGCAAATGCTTTGAAAAAATGGTGCTCTGCTTGCTTAAATTAATCCTTGGACTGGACTGGACAGCAAAATTTTAGACTGGTCCAAACTTGCAGAAGTTGCTGTTGACAATTTTTTGTTCATGAAATTTTGAAAATCTTTGTCTTTTAGAGTAGAAAACTTTGTGGGAAATTTAGGAATTTCTTACTAACAGCAATTCCTTAATTTTCCACATTTTCTCAGAGTTTTTCCTAAGGGGGCATAAAGGGTTTGAATTGAGCCTACACAAATTTAATTATATGATAATGTCAGTAGAATTAGAGCCCAAACATGTAGGTACTACTGATGACAAGAAAGCATAGGAATAAGTGAATTTTGCCATGTTATATAACTTTAGAGACGTTGTTACACCCCTTACAAGTTGTGCAGAAAGCTCTTGCAAACACTTTGTCACCCTAAATGTAGCCCAGTAATATTGATAATTAATGCACAAGCTATCTTCCTGCAGATAGGACCAGGAAGTTAGATATATTATGTTACGGAAATGAATGGTCTAAGTGATTTAGTGCATTTTGAGGGGTTTGTTCAAAACTCTTTTTGGCATTATATATGTGCTTATTAGCATTTATCCCTCAATTTTTCAAGTGGTCATATTGTTGTAAAAACCAAAGTATAACGTTCATAGAAAAAAAAATAGTCTTGTATTAATTTAGCTTTAAATTGGACCTAAATTTTGTAGAAATCATGTAAGGACACAAAGTGTCTATACAGTAGACACTATGCGTCTAGTCAAAATTTAGACTTTCAAATCTTTCACTCTGATCAAAAAGTACTGTTGAAATTTCAGAAACTGTAACAGTTCTTACAACCCCTTAACCTTTATCCTTTGCTAAGGGGCAGTATATAGGAGTTGGTAATGCATTTTTAAAGTGCTAAATATTTGACCACTTGACATCTGCATTGAAAAGAATTACAAATTGTACTGCAATTCTTGTATCACTCAAAAATGACATATTCTGACTTGTAAATATTCTTAAAGACACACTGAAATTTCAGAAACTGTAACAGTTCTTACAACCCCTTAACCTTTATCCTTTGTTAAGGGGCAGTATATAGGAGTTGGTAATGCATTTTTAAAGTGCTAAATATTTGACCGCTTGACATCTGCATTGAAAAGAATTACAAATTGTACTGCAATTCTTGTATCACTCAAAAATGACATATTCTGACTTGTAAATATTCTTAAAGACACACTGGACTTATATGTTTCTTATTTTTTAAAACAGAAGATGAAAACATTATTTAGCCTGTATGTGACATTTATGTTCACAAAGATTTGTGTGAAGTGCTGGCAATATGCTGCCTAGACATCCACCTGATGCATGTAGCATATTCACTGATCTTTAACTCATTACCAGATAACAACATTTACACTGGTCCAAAGAAAAGATGATTACAAAGTTTTCCTTATGGTTTTATCAGGTAATGTTCTGAATGCCCTGAGAGGCTGTGTAGGCTTCTCAGTGCCTGTTTTTCATGCACATGTTGAATGGTCGGAAACTTTTTGCACAAGTTCAATTGTTGTAAATGTCACACACATGCTTAATTTGTTTTCTGCCGATATTTCAGAGCTTGTAATGATATTCTATTTAAAAGATATTGTTATTAGCTTCACTTGCTAAAAGCTAGCAAGCTATTGTCATGGCGTTCTTGTCTGTTGTCAGTCCATCGATCCGTCCATAAATTTTTACTATAAAATTCTCCTCAGAAAATACTGAACAGAATTCAACCAATTTTCACAGAAAGATCCTTGAATGATCTTTTATCAGATTCCTTCAAAGAAATTTGACAGGATGAAAAACATAGTTTTAATGGATGGGGGTAATTTCCATATATAGTAAACCTTGAAGAATCTTCTTCTTAGAAACTAATTGATGGATTTCAAGAAAATTTCACAGAAATGATCCTTGGTGACCCTTTATCAGATTCTTCAAAGAATGGTGATTGGGTGAAAAACATGGCTTTAATGTGTGGAGCTAATTTCATGACATTTGAAACAAATTTTCAGTTAGCTCCAAACTCAAGCTCACAGTTCAAGGTTAGATATTCAGGGAGATTTTGTCTAGTAGTAATGTAATCACATCCTTTTTAGAGGTCCCTTGTGAAGTTAAAGTGGTTCCATCCCCTTTTTCACATTCCTTTGGCTTAGACTTTAAATTTAGACACTGTCTCCGTATGACCTCAGTTACAAATCAATAAAATATTTTCTGGGCTTGACATGTCTTAACTAGTAGTTGTCAAAAAATTTAAGAATGTATTTTTGTGTAAACCTATTCAAATTTTATGTAAGCAAGTTCAGGATAATGTCATTGAGAAATTGTATATCAGCAAACTATACATTTTCAGCTTTTGTCAATTACTCAGTTTGTAGGAAACACATGTCTCATATAATAACCCTTTCCTTTTCCTAAAATTTTAGTCTTGTCTTGCAGACAACAATTAAAAGTGAGTGAAGGTAATCAACCTGCAGGGTAGGAAATATTGTGTGGAAAGGAGAAATTGCCTGTTACAAGTATAAAATCACAGGGATGTAAAACCAGTGATTTTACAGGAAAGGGTTTTTTTAACAGGTGCTTCAATAAGTGCTTGCATTATTTTAAAAGCTGGTTCATTTTGAGTGTAAAACCATTGCTTCAACCGGCAGTTATATACAAGTTATGCTTAGAAATATTCTCAATATGTTTTAAATCCATAATATTTTGATAATGCTCAATAAGCACTATACTATGTACAAGTTAAAACAAATTGAAAGTTCTGTACTGTTTTTCTGTATTCTTGAAAGACAAGACAATATTGAAAGCTGCTGTAAAACATTTAAGTCTAAAAATGTCTGTTATATTGTTTAAGTTTCCTAGAACAAGCTCTTCTCTCACTTGACTTTGATGTACCCATTATTTGTATCTCTCTCACTACATAAATAAGCTTACATGATTAGTCTTATATAGCTATGTGGATATTGTAATCAAAGAACTTGGTTTTGGGCTATCCATGTATATTATAGACACTGAGAATAGTATTGATATAAGATTGCAAAAGCTCTGCAGAGCATAGATAGGAGGTATTTGTCATTGAGAAGGAAAACAATATCAAATTCATGAATATCTGCTTTGTGTTGTCACCAAGCCATATGTTTTAGTCTTGAAATTAATTCAACCATTGTCATGCTGAACCCTGAATATTCCTATTTTCACAGGAGGTATAGACAAAGATCAGCCTGCACTTAAGTGCAGTCTGATCTTTCTCTACACCTCCAGCTTGTCCCCTTACAGCCAGGGTTGTCTAAATAATCAATTTTCAAAAGAAATATTGACCCTCATTAAGACATTCCAGTGCTGTCAGTCCTTCGATTTTAAAATAATTCTGTAACAGATTTTTTTTTTTTCAGCATGACAAGGGTTAAGAATGATTTTGCTTAATTCTAAAAATTAAATGATAAACATAAAGCATGTTGTAGACTGAAACAAGTGGCATAGAAGATTCATTGACGGAACACTGACATCAGGTTCCATTAAGATATTACATGGCTTTATTTTGCAATATTTATGGCCAGTAGCATCAGGGGCTTGAATAAGCTGTAGTTGATATCTTAAGTTGGCCTACCAAAATGCTTCACATAAATATTGAACAATGTTGAAGATAAATGTTCTCTTTTTTGCCTGAGGTATGATTTGATTGGTTCATCAAGTTTTAGCTCCACCGGCTGAGAACCAGCAATCTGTAGTCATTCCAATTGTGTCCGTTATGTGTCCATTTGTGTGTGTCTGTAAGCTTTTACTTTAAAAATTTTCTCCTCAGGAACTATTTCACAGATCTTAAAAAAATATTACAGGAATGATCCTTGGTTGACATTTTCTTTCACATAAATATGAAACTCAAAATATGTATTCACTCTCAGAAGAGTAATTTATACCAACAAGGGGGATAACTCTAAATGCATCTATATACGATGCTCTTGTATGCCTTTAATTTTTACGAATTATCTCTTGAGATGATGCATTAGTAAATTTTTGAAAACTTTGTTACTAGTTTGTCACATATCAGCTTAACATTAAATAGAGTATTGATAGAAAAATGGTTTTGAAGGCTGAGGTGCAGCTGTATGGCAGCTTGTAGAATAATTTGGTTTGAATAATTGAAAATACAGATTCAAATATTTGATCTTAACCATTGCCATGCTCAACCAGGCATAGACAAAGATTGGTCTGCACATACCTGCTGTCTTGTCTGACCTGAATCTACACTTCATAATTTGTCCCTTAACCCATTTCCACACAGTTGGTAGTGCATCAAACTCTTAATCTTCAATAATGGGATATCATGGGCTCGATCCCCTGCGTTTGCACATATCCTTTACGACATTTATCTCTCACCGATGGGTGGATGATTGTAAAGCTACATTGGATAGCAGCTTGAGGCTAGGAAAGGGTGCAGTGGTACTTGTGTGAGAAATACCAGAAATCCATTGTTAGGTGCTCCAGCCACCACAATATGACTGAAATACTGTTAAAAATGGTGTTAAACCACATTCAATCAATCAACCCACACAATCCAACTTTTTACAACCCTCAAAAATTATTTTTTGGAAAACTTGGAGAAAAATGAAGAAATTGTTTGTAACAATCAATTTCTTCATTATCCACAATGTTCCTACCAAATAGACAAAGTTTCTTAAATTTTAATAAACTTTGTCACACCTTCAATTTTAATGTAGTTTTAAAAAGGATCTTGCTGCCGTAATTTCGCAGTTGGTAGCGCATCAGACTCCCAATCTTCAATTTTGGGGCGTCATGGGTTTGATTCCCTGCGGTGGCATTTATGCTTTTCCACATTTGTCTCTTACCATGGATAATCATAAACCTAAGTGGGATAGCAGCGGGAGGCTATTAAAAGGTGTACTGGTGGTACTGGTGCAAGATATACTAGAAATACATTATTAGGTGCTCCAGCTGCTGCATTTGACTGAAAAATTGTTAAAGGGAGAGTTAAACCCCTTTCAAACATACAAATTTAAAAAGGACCTTATCAAAGCATTACAAGGGTTAAATCATCTGAATTTCTCTTATTTGGAAGCCTTTCAACATTGTGAATATAGATATAGTCATAAGTACTTATAATTAGTTCAATCTGATATAAAAGGCCAAATATCCTATTGTCTGTTGCTGAATTTCATGTACATTTATGTTTTTTAATTTAATTTGTAAAATAAGATAATATGCTTGATCACAAAAAATTGAAATACTGTAGTTTATTCTTATTATTTATTTGCAGGTCATAGATTTTTTATGGTTGGATATTTGGTAGTTTAATCTTAGATAAAATGTTGGCATTTTAAAGTATTTGCTGATTTTCAAAACTTTGGACCCACTTAGCTTTAGTCTATTTTAAAGTTGTTTAGCTTGTTAAAATGAACAAAACAAAAAATGAATGCCAACTCCAGTTATGAAAATCTTTCATCCAGATTTTTCTTTTTCAAAAGCTTTCTTACCATAACTTTTACCAGGAAAGATAATTTCTTGGGGCATTAGTTCATGTATATATCAAAACACATTTTCATTCATATTTGAAAATAAACATTTGTTTTATGTATATAAACAGAGTTGATATAATCAGTTCCAGAGACTAATAACAAATCTCCTCATTTTCATCACCATTTACTCAAACAAAAGTATTGCACTAGTACCCAACCCACCTATTGTTACACTTCATTTCCACAATTCTCACAGTGTGAACCCTGCTAAATGAATGTTGTGTTGTCTATTTTATAGCAATATTTCCGACCCAAGTCTCAATACGACATCCCAAGCAACCATTCCAATCATAGCCCAGTTGCTCCAAAATATGTCATACGCACTGGGTCTGACGTCCAGAGAGAGTCCCCCTATAGGGGCCAAGTAAGTGATGGATAATACCAACAACATACAGCTGTTCAATATTGTACCCCACAGTTCAGTTTATAATCCCTCGTATATTGTTTGTATTTTAACTGCATGCTGCATGACTTACACGTTCTAAATTACAGATTTTGTTTTTTTGTTTTGTCTGACAGTTTAAAAGAAAATGATATACATCTTTTACTTTATCATAGATTTGCTCAATTAATTTTGTAGAAGTACAAACATATATAGATTTCTAAAAGCATGAAACACACCTGTCTTGATTTGATCAAGCTTTTGTAACTTTCATTCTTTAACCCATTCCAACACATGAAAATTTTAGACTGGTCCAAATTGAAAGAAGCTGCAGACGACAATTTCAAGTTGATGGAATTTTGAATTTTTTCATCTTTTTGGATAGAAAACATTGTGGATAATGAAGAAATTGCTTGATACAAGCAATTTCTTCATTTTCCACAATGTTTTCATAAGCTTTTTTGGCGAGGGGCGTAAAAAGGAGGGATTGAGTTGGAATGGGTTAAAGTAAATCTGTCAAGAAAATTTTGATGACAAGTGCTGTGTATTTATGGAAACTTTAGGATGTAAGTGACACTATTACGATGAACAGAATATGGGTTCATGGATATGCTTTGCCTTGGCTTTGTCTAATAGCTTCTGAAAATTGCGAGAGCAACGGTTGCATAATTATGGTTTGGGATGCATTTTGGTGTTACCCTGTTTATTGCACTTGAACACTTAAGTTTATTTTCCTGAATATTATTTTGTATACATAATTATACATTTATACATTTGAATGAAGACTTTGAATATTTTAATATATCAAGTACATGTTCCCTGGGTTACAAGAAAACCATCTAATGTACCTGATGATAATTGTTTTCAAGTTTCAATTTGACAACCAAATTAGTAAATCAATCCCAAATGCAGCATTTTTGACGCCCTCAAGGAAAAGTCTTCCCCCAAGTTATTTTGTCATAATCCACAAAAAAGACAAGACAAAGATCTTCCATTAATTAAAAATAGTCATCTCCAACACAATCTTTTCTCCATGAATGAGCCATTAAGATGTATTCATCATATTAATTGATATGTCAAGTTAAATTTGGAAAAGTCTAAAATTATGTTGTCAGGTACAGAAAAGGGTTGAATATCTTCATTAAGGTATTACTTTTCTTCAAAGAACTTAATAAACTATTTCTTCAATCTTAGAGCATTTTTTGTGGCCAGTGAATGCAATATTGTTCTAAGTGTTTATATATTTATAGACACATGGAAATAGTATCGCATTTATCATGCTACTTATTGTGTTTGTTACAGTGAAGTTAAAGTTGAGCCTTTTTAATTATTAGCTTGGCTGTTTTCAGAGAAAACCCGAGGTATTATGATAGCCTTGATATCGTCGTCATTGTGCGAAAACTTTGACATATTAATATACATGTATTTCTTGTTCTACTAAAGGTATTCACTTGAAACTTGATACACTTGTTCACTATCAAAAGAGCAACCTATACTATCAAGTGGGATAACTCTAGATGCATTTTGTCCACTATCCAGCACCCAACAGAACTTAATAAACTATTTCTTCAATCTTAGAGCATTTTTTGTGGCCAGTGAATGCAATATTGTTCTAAGTGTTTATATATTTATAGACACATGGAAATAGTATCGCATTTATCATGCTACTTATTGTGTTTGTTACAGTGAAGTTAAAGTTGAGCCTTTTTAATTATTAGCTTGGCTGTTTTCAGAGAAAACCCGAGGTATTATGATAGCCTTGATATCGTCGTCATTGTGCGAAAACTTTGACATATTAATATACATGTATTTCTTGTTCTACTAAAGGTATTCACTTGAAACTTGATACACTTGTTCACTATCAAAAGAGCAACCTATACTATCAAGTGGGATAACTCTAGATGCATTTTGTCCACTATCCAGCACCCAACAGCGGAGCATGGGCACCTGTAGGCGGTGCTCTTTGTTTTTAATTGTTTTAATAACTTTGATAGGTAATTTGGTATTCTTATTTCGAACTATGTTTAATCTTCTAACTTATTTTGTTGCATGATATAATTGCATGAATTTTTATCATTTTCATGGACATAACTTTGAAATGTTGACTTGTATACCTTGATTCATATCTGCAATATTTGCAAGTGTAATTAATTCATATATTTTTTCACCCATACCATGTAATGGCAACAAGCATATAGAGGTACCTCTGTGTGCATTTGAATAGGTGTGTATAGATGTCCAAATCTTGTACAAAGAATATCTTGTTCATTAATTGATGGATTTCAAAATACCTTGGCTGTCCTATCCCCCTTGAAAAGTACTTAAATGTGTTATGTTTAAAGTTGTGTTGGATACTCCCAAGTTCAAGGTCACAAGTGAAGGTCATTTGACAAGCACTTAAGTGGGGGCATCCATGTCTCTGCCACATTTCTAGTTATTATGATATTTCCTAAGGGAGAATGTGGAAGATATAATAAATAATTGTTTATATCAGTGTAATATCAATTTATCTTTCATTGAGTGATCAACAATAGCTATATTTCACAGGTGGCAGAGCAACAAGTGAACATTCAGCTTCTGTAGTACATGAATGTATTTGACACAACTTAATTTGAATTTTGTAAATTATTACAAGTACAAAATAATTCTCTGGAAATTCAAAGAGTGTAGTGATTAGATTTATTTGCTGGATATTGCAAAGATAATTCATATTATTTTCAATACCTGAAAATGATATTCTCTTGAACGGTGTATACAGACTTGAGGAGTTTAAGGTGCACAAACCCCTCAAGTTATTTGTGACTGAATGTTTAAGGCAACAGACTGGTAGTCTGTGGGTTGTCAAACTTAATGGATTTGAATCTTGGCCATTGACTGGTCTAATTTGTAAGTTATTGTAGACAATACTTTTAAGTTGGTTAAATTCAACAAAATCTTTTGTCTTTTAGGATGAAAATGTTCTGGGGAATGAAGAAATTACTTGTTACAAGCAATTCCTTCATACTTCAGAATGTTTTCCTAAGAATTTCCCTCAGGATCCTTAAAAGGCCAGACAGAGTGGGAATGGGATGAACATCACCATGATGTCACTGTAAGATTGTTCTCAGCAGAATTACACACCACACTCGTTGGCCAAGTGGTTAGCTTACTCGACTCGTAATATGGTGGTTGTGGATTCAAGCCCCACCGGAGGCGGGTAGTGTATTTGGGCAGGATACTTTACAGACAGAGCCCCAGTCCACCCAGCTGTAAAAGTGGGAAGCATTGGTTAGATAAGATCTTGTATGAGTTCGGACCACAATGGAAATAAGAGTCTTTCGACCCTTTATTGTGTTATCCTCTTGAAAAAACACACACACACACACACAAACAACCATCTTTTATATCAGTGAAAGACTGTTAGATAGCAGAGCATTGTGATACCTTGAATTCAGAGATAATTTTTGGAAAGGATAAATTGTAACTTTACAACTTCTTTATTTTTCCTAAACTGTAAATACACCCTACACAGTTGACTTTAAATGAATTGTGTAAATTTTTTACCTCTATAGATGTTAACTTGTGTGTAATTTCAAGATATCTTAGAAGGTGAGTTGTTTCTTGCATGTATTTCTGCACTGTAACAAAATTGTAAGATTAACTTGGTATTTATTTTACTATTTTCAGCCACCTGTATCCGATAAAAGCAACAAAATGCGTCCTGTATCAATGGGCAGTGAGCCTCAACTCTCTGCTAGTTTAACCACAGCTATATTGCCCTTACTAGTACAGGTAAGTAAAGAAATAATCTTTAAAAAAAAAAAGAAAAGTTAACCTTTTAACAAGTGGCCAAATTTTAGGCTAGTCTAAATTCGTAGAATTTGCTGAACACAAATTTTAGTAAACCAAATTTTTTAAAATTATTGTCTTTTTTTGTTAAATAAAAAACACACACAGAAAAAAATGTGGATAAAGAAGAAATTGCTTGTAACAAGCAATTTCTTCATTTTATTCCAAAGCTATTCTCTTGAAGAGGATGTGTAGAAATTGGTTAATAAGAGATGTAAGCACAAAAAAGTGGTAAGTGTATATATGAATATAAACTGGCTACATCAGTTTTGCACTAAGCTCTCAATTGTAGGTTATTTCAACAATGCCCATCTAGGGAGGCATTCTTTGAAGAAATTCTATCAGTTTTGATAATGAAGCTTTGGAAGATTGGCCAAATTTCAGGGCAGGATCATATAGTGATTCAAGGGAAAAAATTGATATTGCTTTACTGAGAATATTTGTTGCACAGAAGGAAGTTGCCTCCCTTAAAGTAAGTTACAGAGGATGTAATCATTTCTTTAAATGAAATGCCGCAGTTTGAGCAAATCTGAGATGCTCGAATGCCTCTAGTTTAAGGGTTATGTCTTGTAATTTGTCACATGCGAAAATAATTTTTTCCAATTATAAGCTCATAAATCAAGATTTATGTTGTTATTTTTTTAGTCTATTTGGAATGGAATTTCATGTATGTTGAATTTCCGCTTTTGTTAAGATTTTCATTCAAGTTATTATCAAAATCAAGGGTTAATATAAAAAATGTGGAGGGTATATGTACAGTATCTTTACTTCTATCCTTGAATTAAAGACTCAAAATTCTGACTTATATTAATATTTCAGTTAAAAGAAGATTATAAAGAAGATTACAGAAGAAATGGCAGACCTATGCAAAGAACAGAGGCAGCTGAAGAGTTGAAGAATGCGTTTGACCTTGCTGAAAGGTCATGTCCGGGAATAGCTGACCAGTTAGTGACCGGTATTATAGACAAATTAGGTCTTACACTGTCAGATTCTGATTTAAACAGGGCCAAAGATAGAATCAAAAGGTAACTTTATATATTGTATAATCAATGTTAATTCTAGGATTTCGAAAACGTGGAAGATTTCAGTGCAAAATCTGCACAATTGACAAATGTTTGGTATTTCATGCTATTTGTTCATAGAAAAAAATCTCCTATCAATATTGAAAATGTTAGAGATCTTTGAAAAAAAAAGTGGGGGAATCTCACAATCCCCCTGACTAGAATAAACACTGTATAATCAATTTAAGGTATTGCTTTAGCAATAGTTGTGTTTATTCTTTTCCATGAAAAACTATTCTTCGCCATGAAAAACTAAACAGCTTGTGACAGCTCTGTTACTATTATTTAGGTATTGATCTGAAAGTCAGAATATACACTTAACAAGACTTTATCTTTACTTATCAATCTATAACATTCAAGTGGAGAGCTCTAAATTCTTATTTGTACAAATTGACAGACTGCTGGCCCAACCCACTGACTCTGCTGGCCACGCCTACTGACTCCTACAGAAAGTTCCACTTCTAAAGACAGGGTTATTTTGTGAAATTAGGGCCAGTAACATGTAACAAAAAGTCAGATTGTTTGTTAGTAACCTAAACTTTATAATTATATGTTTAAGTTGCCATACCAACAAAAGTGCTTCGCATAAATGTCAGGTAATTTAGGAGATCAAAGTTTATTTTCAGTCTAAATCAATGATTTGATTGGTAGATTCAATCTCTGATTGACAGCTGCCATCCGTCAATCGAACCCATTTTCCAACTTAGACTTTTTGTCGGCTGTCTACCCCTCAACAGTAAAGCAACAGTAAAGACCACATGATTTTGTAAATTATCTATTATTTCAACTTTCTTGAGAGAAAGTAGAATTTATGGTTAGTGTAAGATCTAACCCATTCCTAGATGAGTGGTCTGAGTTCAAAGAAGATGGACAAGACGATTTCAAGTTGATAGAATTTCAAGTATCTTAGTCATTCTAGATAGAAAAGGCAGAAATTTCTTTAACAAGCAATTCAATTTGATTACACAAAATTTTGTTGTCCTGAGTGGTGTAAAAAGGCGGGATTATATGGGAATGGGTCAACACTGCTTTGACCTATCCTCCAGTTACATGGCTGCAAAATTCAGTTATCACAAGAAGAAGCTTGGGGTCCTGAAAAGATTTGCTCAAAAACATATCAAAATGGCAAGTGTTTGGCATAAATTTGACTCTATAACTGTTATTATGACTTGGATAAGGCCCAAATCATTGAGCCATGCTTAATTGCTTAACCCATTCCCACTCAATCCCTCCTTTTTACGCCCCTCAACAAAAAAGCTTTGGAAAACATTGTGGAAAATGAAGAAATTGCTTGGATCAAGCAATTTCTTCATTATCCACAATGTTTTCTATCCCAAAAGACGAAAAAATTCAAAATTCCATCAACTTGAAATTGTTGTCTGCAGCTCCTTTCAATTTGGACTGGTCTAAAATTCGATTGTGTTGGAATGGGTTAAAAGAATGAGTAAAGAAGAAGTGCTGGTAATTCATCTCCTCAAGATAAGTGAAAGAAATTAAAGTAAAATAGATTTGCAATTGTAATATGAATTCCTTATATATTGATGGGTCAGCGCAAAACAGTTGTAACTGCATATAAACATATATATTTGCTGACCCATCAATATGTAAACATGTATTTGGGATGTAGACTTCTTTCTACATAACACTAGTCATTATAAAGTAAAAATCATTTCTAAATTTCCATCACTTTGAAAAAGTTGTTGCCAAGTGTTTTTCAAATTGAACTAGTCCAAAATGATATCATCATTATTTTAAACAAAATGAAGGAAATAAGCAGCAAAAAAATAATGAGAAAAGGAGAATTTGCTTGCCTCAGGCAATTCTTTTCTCATAATGTTTTCTTCACTGTATCACACTTGTTTTCTAATTTAAATGCACTTTGAAATTTCACCTGCAGCAGTCTGAAACTTTGTTTTCTGGTAATGGGTTTATTTTGAGGGTTCTGTCTTATTTTTCAGGCCAGTGTAGTTGAAGAGGAAATTCAATCTTTAACCAAGTCATGTACTTCTATGTAGCCATCTCATCTGTACAAAGGGAAGTCATCCATCCAGTCATTTTCTAATTGATAATAACAGGACAGTAACCCCCTCTTTCCAACATGTATCTCTGTTAACCGTTCTCTTTTTTTAAATCAATCAAAACTACTTTTAGCTCACTTGAGCATGAAGTGCTAGGAGTGAGATATTATGAATTGCTAGTTGTCTGTAAATAATTATGAAGAAAGGTAATTTTTGAAAAATCTTGAACATTTCCAAAGCCTTTGATCTAAGAGCTTTCCAATTTTATATAAAGCATTGCCATATTGTTCTACCAAAATTCTACAATTTATAACAGTAAAGCCTCATTTATTATGATAAGGTGATCAATGTAGGACCATCATTGCCTTTTGTTTCAAGCAATCTTCTTGTTTTACAACTCTGAAATATTAGAAACTGTATATGAAAACATCCTTTGAAAAGAAGAAAATGCTTACAACAGGCACTTTCTGTATTTTCTGGAATTTATTCAAGGTATATAGTGTAATGATTCAAGGAATGAGCACAGCAATGTAAGTACATGTTAGTGCTCTTACCCTTCGATATGGTATTTGTCTCAGTACTTTCCTTGAGACATACTTATCTTTGCCCATTACCAGACAAAAAAACTTATAGCTTGGTCAAAATTGAGAAAAGTTTCAGACAACAATTTTTAGTTGATGGAAGAACTTGTCTGTTTGGGTAGAAAATGTTATCGATAATGAAAAAAATTGCTCTTAACAAGCAGTTTCTTCATTTTCCACAATGTTTTCAGAGATTTGGGAGGGAGCGTCAAAAAACTGGTCTGTGTAGGAATAGGTTAACCGAGTTTAGAATTGGTAAGCTTTATGACTTTTCCATGCAAGATGAGGCGAAGGGTAGTTCAAGTTACTGTTTGTTTTTGTCTAAAAACAACATTGTACTCTAACTTATTACCAGGTGACAAATTTTAGACTGGTCCAAATTCAAATAAGTTGCAGACGACAGTTTTTTGTAAATAAAATCTTAGTGTTCCTTTGTTTTTTTTTTTTTTTTTAAGATAAAACATGGTTGATTATGAAGAAATTGCTTGTAACAAGCAATTTCTTCATCATCCACAATGTTTTTCAAAGCTTTTTTTGCTCATGGGCGTCTAAAGGCTGTTTTGTGGAAATGGGTTAAACTAAGGCACTGTCTCCATATGACCACAGTTGATGATTGGCATGTAATACCCCCATACCATCAATTTGTCAAAGTAAATAAGAACTGACAATAAAGGTTAAAGAGGAAAATTATTGTGAGAAAAGGATATATAACCTTTACCATACAAATTATTTTCTTTGTCCTATACCGGATTTCAAAGATTAAGACTGGTCAAAAGTCATAGAAAAAGTAGACAACTGTTTAAAATGTGCATGACTATCGAAAAACAAGGCACCATATATGCTAAAAATGTATTGTGTGAAAAAAGGAGCAACACAAGCAATTTGTTCTTTTCCTACAATATTTTGACAAAAATATTCTTTGGGTCTATCCGAGTGAGGGATTATATCGAGGGCTTAGAGCAAAAACATAGTATGGCTCTATACAATGTATAGAGCCATACTATGTTTTTGCTCTAAGACATCGATATGTTAAAAGCTTGAAGTTCGAGAGGATAAATTTGGAAATAAAGCTTAGGTCACTTTTTCCTAAAATTGCCTTCCCAAGTTTTATACTTTGACAGTTTGTGTGCTATAGTTTTGAGCTTGGCTATTTTCAAGGAAAGCCCTGAATGTTCAGCATTGATCTTGGTATCGCCAGGGTCATTATTGACATCAAAAATGATAAAAAAGGATACTTTGGTTTATTTATGAATCTGACAAAATACATACAGGAAATTTTGAATGTACCTTCACTATCAAAAGTGCAGCCCATACTCCAAGTGTGTGGGGTTTTTTTTGGGTTTTTTGGGTTTTTTTTTTTTTGTAAGAGTTATGACCCTTTATGTTTTGTCCACTTGCAAGTGCCTAAAAGTAGGAGGTAGGCACTTGCCGATAGTGCTCTTGTTAACCCTTTCCTGTTCAAACACGGGATTTTATGTTCCTGTGATTTTTTACTTGAGAAAACATTGTGGAAAAAGAAGAAATTGCTTGTAACAAGCAATTTCTCCTTTTTCCGCAATGTTTTCTACCACATAGGATGGTTTCATTTCAAATTGCATCTAGTTTTCATTGTCGTCTGCAACCTCTTTCAATTTGGACTAGTCTAAAATTTCCAAAAACAGGAAAGGGTTCAACCATATTTCAACCAGAAATACTGAATAGGTGTTGATTATTTTTTTGACAGTTTTAAAAGTTTCAGGTGTTCAATTGACATTTTAATGTTTACTATTTGTATCTGAATCTAAAACTCTGTGATAATTTCATGTCCTTTTTCAGGGGTTGACACTAACTTTGCTTCAGTGGGATCCCACAGGAATCCCTACCTATTACTTCAGGTTTTCATCAAGATAATCAGGGATCCTTCCTCAATATACATTAACTCGTTCACACGCTATCCTGCCCTTCTAAGCTCAACTTAAAGAAAAAATGTTTTGGAGAAAGTTGTGGAAAATGAAGAAATTGCTTGTTACAAGTAATTTCTTCATTATCCACAATGTTTTCTGCAAAAACAAGTAAACAAAAAAATTGGAGCATTAGTTGATACAATAAGATCTATTGTGCTTGGGAAATATTGAGGGATCCTGACAGAATCCCTAGCCTGAGATTGCTGGGGTTCTTTCCAATTTTCAGGGATCCACTGTTAGTGTCGACCCCTGTTTTTAGAATTGCTTTACAATCAAAGGTCTGAAATTACTGGTAGCACAAGCCTTGGGTCAATATTTCTTTTGAAAATTGATTCTGGTTTGTGAAAGACAATCATGTGGTGTAAACTAAGATCAGACTGCACAGAATTGCATTGAAATTGAAGGTCTTAAATTACTGGAAGCTTGAATTGTGGGTCAGTATTTCTTTTGAAAATCAATTCTGGTTTGGAAGGACAAACAAGTGGTGTAAACTAAGATCAGACTGCACATAGTTGCAAGCAGATCTTTTGTCTTCATCTCCTTCCAAAGTCAGGAGTATAATTCAGGCTCAGTATGACAAGGGTTAATCATACAAAATTCAGTCATTAATGAGGTCATGTTGAACATATGGGGTCCTACATTTTGATAGTTTAACACTTAATAATTGTATCTAGAAAATGATGTTTAGAAATATGTAGTTACAAAAAAGTTTCATTCTATACACTGTCTATAAGCAGATTATTGGTTTGTCTTAAACCAAATGATTATAGCTTGAATCAAGCTGTAGTTACAGGGTCTGAGAAGTAAACCTACCAGTTTTCCTATTGTTAGAAGTGACGGATAGCCGTTGTCAATCAGGTATTTTGATATCAACATCAAACTTCCTGTTTAGATGACAAGTTGGCAGGACCGTGGATTGGTCAACATTAAGGGGTTACACTAAATTTCACAATATTTTTTGCTACCTTGTGCCAAATGTGATACAAAGCACTGTACTTTTTGTTTACTGTCGAATATTCATGAGTATGATAGTGAAAACTATCAAAAGTTCAATTATCAAATATGATTATGCGTATTTACTATAGTCTTATGCTAACTCGCAATGAACACATTACTTTTTAGCTCCACTGGTCAAAGACAACCGGGTTATTATAATGATGAAGCGTTGATGATTACAGGATTTAAACAAAATTTCTCATAAATGATCTTTTGATTACCTTTCGACGGCTTGAAAATTTAGTTTGCCTGAATATAATGGACTTTCGGGGCCTATTTCAAAGGGGAAGTAATAAATGTTGTTGAATTGGTTGATATCTATTGCTTTCCTTATACCTGAATTTTTGCATATGAGTTGCTTCTCTTATTTGAAAAAGCTCTTCTTCTACCTACTACAAGATGAAAGAATTTTAGGCTCGCCGAAGTTGAAAGAGTTGCAAACAACAATTTTAAGCATGAAATTTAAGATATGTATCAAGAGTATAATATTCTGGACAATGAACAAGTCTCTTTGTCTTGAGCTTTTCCAGACACAATCATAGGGCAATGGTAGCACATAGGACTCCTAGTTTTAGGGCGCTCTGTTCGATCCCCAGCCGGGGGCGGATATCCTTGCCAACATTTGTGGAATAATCGTAAACCTATGTGGGATGAGCAGCTAGAGGCTCTGAAAGGATGTGGTAGTACTGGTTTGAAAAAAACCCAGGAATCCATGGTTATTTGTTCCAGCTGCTGCAATATGAAAGGAATACTGCTAAAAGTTGCGTTAAACCCCAATCACACTACAAACGATCAACTCAAGCTATTTCATAATTTTTCATGTTTTTTTCTCAGTTTTTCTCGAGGATCATAAAAAGGGGGTTGATTTTTAATTTTGTTAATTGGTAATAGTAATCCACTATTTGATGCATTTCAAGAAAAAGGTTATGGAAAATTATGTAGTAAATGCTTGTTAAATGTAATTTCTGCATTTTCCAAATTGTTTTCTACCACAAAAGGTGCAGATATTTGAAATTCTATCATTTCAAAATTGTCATCTGCAACTTCTTTGATTTTAGACTAGTCTAAATTTTTGTTGTCTGATAAAGGGTTGAATGAGTATGCAGGACGCAGGGTAACTAATTTAGACTAGTGTTTTCGCTTTAAATCAGCCTGCAGTCTGAACTTTGTCTATACTATCTGCTCATCATTTTATTCATTAGAGCTGACTTAAGCCTCGACCAGACATACAATTTTAGATTGGTCCAAAATCAAAGAAGTTGCAGACGACATGTCAAAGAAAATTAAAATTGGAAAATAAGTGCCGAATAAGGAAGGCAACATCCTGATCAGAGGAATTGCTTCTTACAATCAATTTTTCCTTTTTCACAATGTTTTCTAAGGCTACAATTCTTCAGGGTGTCAAAAAGAGTTTATGTTTGGTCATGGATTAATGAATTCATACTTGTATGGGAACTTTATTGACAGATGGCCGTTGTCAAGAAAAAACAAACTGTCGACCAATCAAATTGTTTATTTTGAGCAGAAATGAAATGTTGAACTTTAGCTTTTCTGTTTTATAAGGTGGCTTTCATGCCATAATTTCAGCTTAATTGAGCTGTAGTTAGGATGTTTATGTTGCTGACCAACACTTTACCTTTTTGTTGTATGTTCCCGACCATACATTTGTAACCTAACATTGTTGGATATCTTAGTTGGACTACCTTGATGTAGATCAGTCGGTGTGGCCAGCAATCCGTCAAGTGTGGGTACAATGAACAGCTTTGTGGCTTCTTCAAAATCTGCAAGTGAGTCGAAAACCATTCTGTATTCTGATTCAGTTAACCCATTCAAATACAATCACACTTTTTACGACGCTTCAATAAACTTTGAAGAAAATGAATAAATTACTTCTAACTAGCAATTTCATCATTTATCACTATGTTTTCCAGCCTAGAGATAAAGGAATTTTAAGATTCTGTCACCTTAATTTTTTTGTTTGCAACTCTTTTTTTTAAATTTCTGTCATATGGTAACACGTTAAGGTTAAAAGCCCTAAATGGCCAATATTAAATATTCTTTTTCACTTTTATTGTGCCATGCTCTCGATCTTGAGGTCATGAGTTGGAAAAACTATAAAATTTGAAAAAAGTTTAAACCCAGAACCTTGGTTTGTATCCTAATTTTAAAAAAAAAGATTGGGAAATAAGAAATTGCTTATTAATTAAGCATGATCTCTTACTCTTAATATGTTTCCTACCACAAAAGCTAATTTATCAATTTACTTGATTTTATTGAAACGTCATCTCCTAACACTTTAAACAGTGTTAAATTTTGTTGTTTAATGATGGGTTAAATCTGATTTTCGGCTGAAAGCTTATCAGCCCAATGTGTGTAAGCTCGATGAATATGTTAATTAGATTGAAAGATTTTATTTTGTTACATAACGGATGTACAGATTTCATAAACGAATAAAATATATCATTTAATACTACAAACACAAAGATAGTTTGTTCTTTTTTCTGAAACCTTAATATTACGGTCATCTGATCACAGCATGCTCATAAGGATTGTGAGCTTTTGTAATGCTTGAATGCCAAGGGGATCTTGTTTTCCATTTTCCAAGTGTTTTCAATAATTTTATAGTTGCGACCTCCAGGAAAAAAACTTGTGAAAACATTGTGGACCTAAGAAATTGCATGCAACAATCAATTTCTCTTTCGACTTTATTTATGCAGAGCCAACAAGCGGTAGGCGAGATAAAGTTGTCATAATCACTGGTCGTTTAATGTACGTTAGTGCTTTTATACGTCTAAATTTGTCATGAGCGTAAATCCATTTATTGATGGATTTCAAAATAATTAGGCATTATTGTTCTCCATCATGACTTAATTCGCCATTTGAAACAAATTTTCGATAGCTCAAAGGTCGAGTAACAGCCCAAGGTCAAACCTTCATATTGAGCTTGACCACAGAATATCTCGTTCGTTTATGAATACATTTAAAAATAACAATCGTTCAACATCATGATGTAGATGTACCGTTCGAAATTTTCGGATAGCCCCAAGGTCGCCGCCGAAGGTCAAACTTTCAAATTGAACTTGAGCATGTTTCCTACATACTTGGACGGAATTGATGATACCTTGGCACACTTGTTCTACATCATGTATAGATATGTCATTTGAAACAAAATGTTGCATAGCAAATCTCCACGGAAAGTACTGCGATCGTTTCAATCCAATTTCACTGAAACGATCCTTGGTCAACCCTTTTTCGGATTTTCCAAGAATTTTGATCGGATTTAAAACGTGGCTTATATGGGTGGGGCTTATTTCATGAATGGTGTAAAGTGAACAGCAAGACGAAGGGGGGGGGGGGTGTTACATTTCATGTAACCCACAAGCAAGCGCTATTAAATCTAGCTTGCACTGCAGTATAAGCACCCCTTGTACACTACCCGGCTACATACACCCCTCTTCAATTAAGATTCTTCCGCGAATCTTCTATATTTAACAACTTCAACCTCTAATCTCATAACCACAATCACAAGTGGGTTATTTACGATGGGCGTCGAATGTAACCCGCAAATAAACACTCGACTCCTTCGGGATTCGAACCGGAGACCTCTCCGTCCCGCAGCAAGCGCTCTACCTCGTATCTATAAAAACTAGCTTGCACGACAAGGTTCGATCCCCGGTGGCGGCATATATCCTTTCCGACATTTGTCTCTCACCAATGGGTGGATAATCGTAAACCTAAGTGGGATAGCAGCTGAATGCTAGGAAAGGATGTAATGGTAGTACACCAGGAATCTATTATTAGGTGATCCAGCCGCCGCGATATGACTGAAAAGTGTTAAAAACGGCGTTGAGAAAGAAAATAAGGGGAGGTAGAAGCACCTCTTATTCACTACTCGGCTACATATAGTGAATACTTTGACAATCTTATTTTCTGAAAGCGGTTGATTTCAACAAAATTTCACAGGAATTATCTTATAGTGATCTTTTATCAGATTTGTTGAAACTTTGAGGATTGGCTTTATTTCAGCCTGGCTTATTGCAGTAAAGCAACGGAAATAATTGATACTGCGTGACTTAGAACTGTGTTGCATAAAAGATAGATTGCTACCTGACAGTAAATAGTGAATTGAAGAAAATAGCAATAACTCTCTGGATTACGTTTATGACAAGTAAAGTCAGGTTTATGGAAAGATTTGGGCACTTAACAGCCTCTTGAACCTAAATTTGTCTGGAGATGGATTAAACTTAGGCGATATACGAGTAATGGCCTTTTGTACATGGCATGGCTGAAAAACAAATGTGAATAGATTTATGCTATCTGAACTTTGTAGATAATGCTTCTTATTGCCCTATGTCCACCTCTTGTCCAAGAGACGGGTTATCATAATCTACGAATAAATTCAAAGTGTGGATGGACGGATGATAGACTGAAGTGTCTGGATCATTGGCATATAGGAAATAATAAAGCCTTGTTTTGCGAATGCACAGAGACACTTTCTTTTGATGGGTGTATTTCAATTCGTAGCATCTACCTTCTTGCACCAAGAAAGATATAGTGAATTAATATACTTAGAAATCTTTCAATAGAACAATTAGCCAACAGCCAGTGCTTTCGGCGCTTTAAGCCCTTTGGTTTTGATACAATTCAATTTTTTTTAAAAATGACAAGGGTAAAAAGTAGCCTGCATTTATACAGAATACCAAAGAAAAAAGAACTGTATGAAAGCCAATGGTTTTATTTTTCATGGCGTCGTATGAGACGTGCACAGAATTCGAGCAAATTTCACAGCAATTATCTCAAGACCTAGGTTTTGTGAATACATAGAGGGACTTTCTTGCGATAGGTGCAAATCAATTAGTAGCGTTTACCTTCTTGCACCAGAAAAAAATATAATGCGATTAGTATAAGTAGAAATCCTACATAGACATATGTTTAACAAAAGGGCATATCAGGGCATCTGCGATCAATGTGTTGATCCACCCATACTTCAGAAATGAGCGCAGAATTAGGCGGAACAAGATCTTTTATGCAAATCCTTAAAAGGAGAACATCTGTTTTGTAACAATAAATAAATGAAATCCGCAATGTCATTATACAAAGCGGTCGGTCCTGTCAAGCGATAGGGAACTTCTAGAGGAAAAGGGTCCTTGGAAAAGATATTAGATACATCACAGGCAATTTGACCAATCGATGGCCCCGCCCCTGACTCCGTAAGCCCCGCCCATTGACTCTGATATGATAGTTTAGTTTAAGTCGCCAGCCCAACAGAAAAGGTTAACAAAATTGACAGGCAGTTCCGGAGGTCATTATTCAACTCTGGTCTACATGAATGTTTTCATTGGTCGACAGATTATTGATTGAGAGTCGCGATTGGTCAATTCTGGATGGTATTCTGAAAATGGGTGTATAGTTAGGTAGAAGAAACATTATTTATCAGAAAATCTGTTTTAATCAAAACGCTTCGACCAGATTTAGTCTCAACGGTCCGCCCAATCTGACTCGGGTCGATAGCTTTTGCACCAGTCAGTTAGATCTATTTTCGAATGACGGGTAACAGTTTGGTCGGATCCAGTAAAAGATGTTAGAGTCCGGGTCGATGTTTTAAAAATGTCTGACGAATAAGGTACAACAAACATTTTACAATCTGAAAAAAAAAAAGAACAAAAAATAAATAAATAAATGAAATAAGAAATTGGGAAAAAGGATGATTTATCGATTTACATGAAAAACAAACGTTTTTTCTATCTCTTATATGCAAAAAAAGAGACAAATCTCGATAATCTACAGAAAAGCATTCAAAAACATGTAATGTTTTTGGTGTGTGTAGCTGAAGGGGGTCCAAGCCTTATGATAAGATAAATAGCTAATAGCGATGAAATTCCTTTTGTCTTGATTTTCGAGGCCCCGCGTGGATGAGATTTAGGGCATATCTTTGAACGGTGTCCATCTTTTCATCTATCTGTACGTCCGTCTATCTGACTGAAGTTCAGCCAGCGAACTCAAGATTTTCCTGTTTCTTCAAAACTTGTGTGTTTGTGTGGGTGTAGATGTGGGCTTGTTGTGTTTTCGTGTGGGGGGAGATGGGCTTGATGTGAGTTCGCATGTGATGGAGATGGGCTTGTTGTGTGTGCGTGTGGGGTGGAGATTGGCTTGTTGTGTGTTCGTGTTGGGTGGAGATGGGCTTGTTGTGTGTTCGTGTGGGGGTAGAGATGGGCTTGTTGTGAGTTCGTGTGAGGTGGAGATAGAATTGTTGTGTGTTCTTATGTAGGTTGAGATGGGCTTGTTGTTTGTTCGTGTTGGATGGAGATGGGTTTGTTGTGCGTTTGTGTGGGGTAAAATTGACTTATTGTGTGTTCATGTGGGGGTTGAGATAGGCTTTGTTGTATGCTCGTGAGAGGAGATGGGCTTGTTGTGTGTTCGTGTAGGGGTAGATATGGGTTTGTTGTGTGTTCGTATGGTATGGAAATGGACTTGTTGTGTGTTCGTGTGGAGATGGACTTGTTGTGTGTTCGTGTGGAGGTGGACTTTTTGTGTGTTCGTGTTGAGATGGACTTGTTGTGTGTTCTTGTGGTGGTGGACTTGTTGTGTGTTTGTGTGGGATGGAAATGGACTTGTGTGTGTGTGTGTGTGTGTGTGTGGTTTTGTTTGGGGGGGTGATTGGTTTTGGAATATGTCATTTTCATTTACAATCTGTAGTTATGACGTTTTAGGCGATAACAAAAATATTATAAAAAATACTTTTTTATTGATAGCCGCGGTTCGTCAATTGTAAGTCAGCTACCAAAAAAATCGAAACTAAAGTTTTCCAGATCACGATGTTTTGGTCGCAAAAATATAAAGTGTCAATAAACGTTTTACAAAAGTACTCAACTCTTAGAATTAATGAATCATCGTCGATAATACAATGACAACATTTCGATTGCGTGGCAGATAACATGCTTTGCGCATGCGTTGATTCATTTGCCAAGTCTTTCTTTCATTGGCCAACATATTCGATGGAAGCCAATCAGATATGCAGTTACATGAAATAAAGCCCTAAATCAGAGAAAAAGAAACGATCCCTGAACAACCGTGCATATTTTAATAATTCATTACCATTTTAGAGAGATTATTATCCTCTTTACAAGGGTGACAGCTTTTTTTCTGCCGACAGGTGATTGAGAAGTCGAGCCATGAAAAAGCTGTCACATTTAACCGTCAACCACCTTCGTTTTTTGAAAAACACGCTGCCTTTAAAGAGGTTTTATTTGTTTAATTGTGGGCTTTTTGTTATTTTTGTTGTTGTTGTTGCTGCTGTTGTTGTTGTCTTTTTTATTTGAAGACTGTAATAAAATGAATAAATAGGCCCATATAAATAAATGAAATCACCTATTTAAGAGAATAAGAAAAAATGGACGTGTTTTTTTTCCCCTTGCTTTTTTTAGTTGAAAATCATCCGAACAACAAAGGACCTTCGAGGAAGTGCGAAAAGTATTGATCCTGTTATGACTGCACGAACAGTGTAGCATGTCCAGGATCGAAGCTCTTTTCTCTTTTTTGGATTTAGAATGGTCGCTGTTATGCTTCTAGTTTAAAAGCCTCTGATTTGGCTGTGCTTGAACCAATCTCTTCTAATTTAATACAAATGATTGCTTTGTTGGCCTGTACTGCGAAACGGAATGTTTCCGATCGAATAAACCCCCAGACAATGCATTATGGTAAATGACAGTGTTTAATATCTCTGTCGGACCGTCTTGTTGGAGGTCAATGGGTATGGTTTACGATCCGTCCTTTCGATAAGTTGATTTATTTCATTTATCTATCTATTTATTTACAGTGTCACTTGCTAGATGACTGATGTGTAATTGTGTCACAAAGATTTGGGTCTTAGAGGAATGACAAACTTATATGGTCAATCCTTTACACAAATAATCTCTTCCTTACAAAATGTGTTCAAACTCGTGTATTTTTCCGAATTGAAATGCACTAAACATGCCTTGAACGGCCACACAGAAATGTGTCTTTAAGACTAAGTAAATGACACGAGTATTCGGCTGAAATAACATCTCAAGTAACTATTGGATACTTAGGCCGACGAAAAGTAAAAAAGATGCTTTATGAGAAAAGAACCAGTCCATATGATATGATATCCAGGAAAAACCTGCCTTAATACATTACCAAACGACAAAATTTTAGTCCAAATTAAAAGGAGTTGCAGACGACAATTTAAAGTTTGTGATTCTTTTTTTTATTAAACTTTTTTGGTAGATAAACATTGTGTGAAATGGAGAAATTTTCCTTTAAAAGCAATTTCTTCAATGTTTTCTCTCACTTTTTTGGGTGGGGGTGTGTGGGAATGGGCTAATGACAAACCTTGTTTTTTTCAATTTTTTCCTAGTTAAGAAAAGACTTTCTATCTGATATCTAAAACCTTGCAAAGTAACACCTGTGCTTATACATTAACCCATTACCAAACTACGGAATTTTAGACTGGGCCAAATTTAAAGAAGATGCAGACGACCGTTTTGTAGTTGCAGGCTTTGTGTCGGGGTAGATATCATGGCGGGGGAATACAGATAATTCTTATTTTGGGTTGATATCTGTTATAAAATTAGAATTTGTGTCAGAAAACCTTGCATTTTCTTCATTTTCCTCACTTTTTATCCAAGGTTTTTTAAAGAGCGTAACAATAGATAGGCACTTGTGACGTCATCAAAATACTGGGATTTCCTAACGTCATAAAGTAACGTCATTTAGGCAAGTTTCCTGGATATCATAATTGAGCCTGTGCGTGACATTTCCAACAATTTAGCATGTGCGTGACTTGCACACATTCAGCACCCTGAACAGCCATTCGGGGCAATTAGAACATTCGCTGATTGTCTAAAGAAGCTTTGGGTCAGAATTTCTACAGAGCGCAGAGTGAAGACTCTGATCAGACTGTGCGGATGCAGAGACTAATCTGAGTCTTTACTTGGCGCACGTGTGTCATGGTTGGAAATGTCACGCACGCCGCTCATATATATTTACAGAGAGCATCATGCCTTTTTAAGTTAAATAATCAGGGTTATGAATGCAAATAATCCGGTGAAAACATACACACACACAATTCCCCCTCCCCACATTCACATTATTTTGCGTTTGGACGAAAGGTGTAAACTTATTAGTGAACGATCTCTCGACAAATTTCAAAAAGATGTAAGTCAACGTGCTTATAATTTAATTTTATTTTCGTCTATCAATATTCCTGCATTCTGATTGGCTGAAAAGTTCGTTTCACATCTCGAACACGAGTAAGAACTATTTTTGTATTATTGCACACACAGTCGCCCCTATAGAATATTTAAAACTAGTAAAATATTGCATAATTTTTCAAAAATTTAAGACGTATTATTGAATAAAAAGTGACTTTTTTTGTTTTTTTTGTTTTCGTGGATGTATGGAACCAAATATTAATCACACTTCTGTAGGAATCTATTTCGTTGCCTTATACAGTGTGATTAGGTTTTCAGCTTCATACCTCTATGAAAACAAAACATTCACTTTAAATGAACAACAGTTCTGAGTGTGACCTTTGACAGTGATCATTAGATTAAAAAAAAAAAAAAAAAAAAAAAAAAAACGGTATAAATTTAAGAATCAGTTTATAATTACCCCCTTTTGGCAAACAGAACTTTGTTATTGAATTTTCATAAAATTCGCGCAATATTTAGCCCATTACAATGATTTTTGAAATTCTACAAATTGAAAATTGCCCTATGCATCTTCTTTGGATTTGGACCTGTCTTAAAATTTGTCGTCTGGCTGTTTAGCAATCCCTCAGATTTCCCCGACAAAGCACAAGTTCGGCAACCATTTTTAGATGGAGACGATGAACACAGAGAACAACCAGTACAAGATGAGTGAATATAATCGGATATTTACATTGCTCAGTACAAAGAGATTAAGACCAACAATCCTGTTTTCTAGTGATTATAAGATTTATTATATAAAGACATAATTTCAGAAGTAATAAGAACACGGGAAAGATCGGTGAACATTCTTAGCACAGCCGTAAAAATCATTTTAACATTAGATTTCAGAAAAAAGTAAGTTGTGGTTTTATTTGTTACAGCTTGCAGCTGGTCCGGCACTGAACATGTACGCGTAGAAAAAAATTGATATAAAATTTTGGAGACACCGTAGATCTTTTTGAATATCAATATATCCCTACGTGGTAAAATGAACGAGTCGAAATACTTTTATAATTAAGACTTTCACGTATCAAAATACTAGACCGATCGATTCGAAAAACTTAAAGATTTTTTTAGAGTTTGAACATACCAATGGTAACATATTTTCTTCTAATACATTTAGCTATGAGTAGGATATCGCCCGCCTCCCTAACAGTTGGGATTAATTAACGGAGCGCTGACCCGCCCTTTCAACTCCAACAAATAGTTTGGCTAAAATAATGATTTAATAGTTTTCTTTTTTTTTCTTTTTTGAAAATTAATGACCTGTAACATGTGACAAAAAGTAAAATGGTTTTAGGCGACATAAACGTTGTAATTATAGCTTGAATAAGCTGTAGTTACAACATTTAAGTCGTCAAACCAACAAAATGCTTCTCATGAATGTCTACCAATGTTGGAGTTCAAGTTTCATTTCCGGGCGACACGCATGATTTGATTGGTCGATTGATTCTTTGATTGACAAATCGATCTATCAAGTTCGACGATTTATATTTACGATAGATAACATCACACATTAACATATTTTGAATCATGTTTGGTACTTACGTTATCAGACTCCGATTTGTTTCTGTCGTTTCCGATTTTGACGTCTCTTACAAATAAATATGTAGATATATTCGCAAAAAACAATACCGCAGGTACTTTAAAGGAGATTTCGAAGCCTGTATCCCTGTATCTTCTGGGTGTATAAACCGCCACGCGATATCTTATTTCAGTATCTTGACTGCTGCACGATTAATGAGATTGTGTTGCAATCGCAGTGTGGCAAATAGAGGATAATCAACTGGTTATTTTTGATATGAAAAATCTCTCACGAGAATGCGTTGTTAGGCGTTGAAAAACGAGTCCGAAGGACGAGTTTTTCTAACGCATAACAACGTATTCGAGTGAGAGAATTTTCATATAAAAAATAACCAGTTCATTATTCTATTTATTATATTCGAAACAGTTTTATTTTTCAATAGGCCCTAGTTGCTGATTTATTTAAATCACATTCGACATCATCGGCCCTAGAAACCATGCGCATTAATATCAAAGGATTTTGTAATTCAATAATTTATGTTCGCCATCTTGAATTTTCTTTCCAAACGGGCGACTTTTTTAAAAGGAATTTTTGAGGAAAGGTCCGTATTTAAAGACCCTTAAAGATTCGCAGTGTCAGGCGCAAAAATAATTTAGGCGAAACATATACTGTATCTAAGGGCGACAATCTGATCGCCGATCTAAAGGCCCCGGGATATTTCGAACTTCGATCGACGATTCATGCCTTGGACTTGTACAGAATTATAGAATACGCAGTCTGTGATCACTTAGTGTCCTGACTTGGGCGTACAAAACAAGCTCATGCGGGTTAGGTTTGAGTGTCTATCACTTTATCTGCAATGTCATCAGTATTCGAGGAATAATTTTGGACGTTACGGAAAATAATGCATTTGTTTGAGTCATCTGTGATAACACAAACATCAAGATTCGTTATTGTTTCAAACCAGTTGTTTACAAAACGGTTATTTTGGTGTTGTAGTTATGTTCGTTAACTTCTTCTTATTCTACTGTTTTTTAATTGATTTTTAGCCTAAGACATTGAATATAAGCTAATGGTCACCGAGCGAGCTGGCACTTTGAAAATAAAAGTTGATCCAAATTTTCGGAGTGAAAGCTGATATCATCACTAGTGATGATATCAAAATTTATTACAGTGGGAAATCCCAAGATTTCACTGCTAGGAATATAATAATAAGTGGTATTTTATTCCGTAGCCCCGGTTATGCAGCGACGGAAACAATAACGTTATAGCGTGTTTCGTCAAACAGTTGAAACACCTCGTAATGGGTTGTAAACCATGACCTCCTTTTTATTCTCAGTCGTGTTTTCCCTAACTTCGACCTTTATTTATGGCTTTTGGCGTGAAATGTACTGTTTTGGGGCTTTTATTCCGTTTTCGGTTGATTTCGGCAATAGATGTCTCGTAGATTTTTCAAACCAGATACATTAGATAGATTATTGAAAGTGAATTTCTTTTATCCTCTGTACTTAACAGGAACGAACCTTGGATTCGAACATGGCATGAAAGCATGGAAGCATGAAAAATACTTCTTAACTCACTCACAACCCAAATCACCCCAAGAAAAAGACTTTGGGAAATATTTTAGAAAATGAATAATTGATCGTAACAAGCATTTTCTTCATTATCAACAATGATTTCTTTCCAAAAAGGAAACGATTCTTAAGACTTCTTCAACTGAAATTGTTGTCTGCAACCTCTTTAAATTCAAGTAAAGATCGCTAAAGGTTCGACTATTCGATAAACGGTTTATTAGTAACTTCAGTGAGTCTTTAGGGGGCAGATTTATAAATCAAATAAATTAAATGAATAGTCATGGACTTTTTTGAAGATTCAAATTTTTTACCGTATGTAATGTATTGTGTGTAAAAACTTAATTTTATTCAGTTATTAAGTTCACAACACACAAACTTTAAGCTCAATTAGAACAAGTCTAGTATGATACATACTTATTTCAAGCTGGTAGACTTGTCTTATTTCAAAGATTTTGCAGACGACAATTTAAAGTTGATTTTATATGAAAAATAATCATTCAGTAGGGTAGAAAATATTGTGGCTTGTTACAAGCAATTTCTTCTTTTTGCACAATGTTTTCTCAAGTATAAAAAGACAGGGACGTAAAAAGCAGGGATTGATCAGGAAAGGGAAAGTGTTGAGTAATTATAGTGAAAATATTAATTGTATGTTGAAACTGTATAGCGACTGTTCCTAAAAACGTGTTGTAAATATTTTTTAATTTCCTCCAAATAGTTGAAAAGCATATACATGTACAATGTAAATGATATAGAAATACACGCTAACGTACAAATATACATGCAAATGGATGAGTTAATAAAAGAATGAATAAACGAACGCGTGAACGAATGAATAAATTAGTGGATGGATGATTGATTGAGCAAATCCATCAGTCAGTCATTCATTCAATAAATACAGTGCACTAAATTCAACTTTGATACACAGTAAAGACTATTTGAACGACTAAAAAATACGATGAAGTCGATGTTCAGATTGCTTCACGCAGACGTGAACTTGTTTGAAATGTCACTCAACATCTCTATATCTATTTCTTACAGTATCCTGTTTCCGCCCTCCACTTTTCGACCTACGAGGAACTCGAACAGTGGAACTTAGGCGCACTAACTTCCCCTTTTCTAGTGATGATGTTACCGCGAAAAGTCGAAAAGTGGAAGCTTTTGACTTGAAAATTGTCATAAAACTTTCAGCTGGTCGACCTCATGTTTGTCTAGAAAAGTGGACATTAGGAATTACTAACTTCAACTTTTCGCATTCGGCTTTCGGGTCTAAATTGGAAAGAAAAGTGGATTTTTTTCTCTTGATATTTCTCAAATATTAGAAAAAAAAATAATATTAATCTACTTTTCGGTCTAGCAAACAGCATAAGACTTACAAGAAAATATAAGAACTTCAACTTTTCGACATCTCCGAGAAGTCAAAAAGTTGAACATTCGAAAGTAGAAATTGGTGGATTTTTTCTTGGTAGGACTAATTGTGCGGTAGGACTAATTGTTCGCCGGATGAATCAACCGCATTATTATTCTACACATGGTCAAGCTCCACTGCGCATTTAAGCATTTGACTCGTTGTACCCTAAAGTAGTTCCATTAAAATTTCATGTTTCTCCTTTTGGCATAGTGTTTTCGAGTCTTGGCGATAGCCAGAAGTCTAAATTCCTGTTCTGCGCAATAACAGACCACTGCTGCGCTGTATTCATGTGTGCTGATAGATTTCTGTTTGGACAAATTACACTGCCAAAACTGACCCTTTTACTCTATTTTCACAACATATACAAAGAACGACAGCAACAATAACGTCCAGGTCAAACCCCACCGTTTTCGACCTTATTTGTTCTATTTAATATTATACATGTTTATGATTCTGTAGCAGATTCCACAACATTCGTTGCAATATGACCTCTTTAGTCCTTTATCCTCATTCATTGTTCTGTCTTTTGAGGCCAATATTCAAAGGTCCTGAATGATTTTTTTCCTTTCTAGCCAGAGTAGAGTAGTCTCTTTTCCAATTTTGAAAAGGTTTGTTAGTTTGGGTAAGCCGTTATCCGTTTGTCGTTCTCGGGAATATAAAGTCGGGGACCGAGACGTCAAGAGTAAAATTAAAAAAAGATGCAGAACTCGTGAAAAATTAAAAATTTGATCACGTTGTTAACCATTGTGTATTTAAAATGTTGTTATCCTTTCAGACTAGTTTTAGTTAAAATAACTACTTTTACTCTACAACGACCCTCTGAAGTAAATTCCAGTGATGACTGGCGAGCCTGTCCGAATCTTACGATACAATGAAAATATCGGAGAACAGCGTAGATGGGAAAGGTTCATCAGTGAGGTCACTCCTCTTCCAAAGTCATTGTAGGTCTCACTCCACTCCGCTTTTTAGCCTAAACCGTTGTACCCTAGAGTAATTTCATTTAAATATCGCGTTTCTGCCTTAAGCATGGTATTGTCAAGTATTAACGAAACTGAACAGTATTCATGTGTGATAATGGATTTTTATCGGGACATTTTGTTGTTTAGTGATAAGGCTAGAACCACCACCCCCAAACACACACACACGCGCGTCTATCCGTCGGAAATTTCTGTGGTTATTGTGTTCAATGTAAATTTGTCGAAACGTTTATTGCTAATGGTATTATTTTCATAACTTGAATTTCAAGACAGATGAACCCTCTTTAAGATGAACCCAGGTTTGAATCCCGACCACTTGTGAAAAGAGCTATACTCTACCAAAACTGACCGTTTTACTCTATTCTAAATAAATGAAAAACGGACAGGAGTGTATTCTACAAGGGTCGATCACACAGTGTTTTTTCACCCTAATCGCTTGAGGCAGGAAGATTCTTCCAAGCGATTTTATTTCCTAATCGACTTAATACGAATTTCCCACTTTTTGACTATTCTACTTTTCGACTTCTCGGGGAGGTCGAAAGTTGGATTTTCTATGTTTTGTTTTGAATCTTATCCTATACGCTAGATCGAAAAGTCAAAAAAAAAATTGACGATTTTCAAGTGAAAAACTCCAACCCGACATTCGATCGTGAAAAGTTGAAGTTAGGAGTCCCTAATTTCCAAATCTCCAGTAAAACGTGAGCTTGAAAAGTCGAACGTTTTTTGACAATTGTGATGTCAAAAACTTCCATTTTTCGACTTTTGCAGTTATTTTTTTCTACAAAAAGTGGAAGTTAGAACGCCCAATTTCCACTTTTCGAGTTCCTCATAGGTTGAAAAAAATGGATGGCAGAACAGGATTCAGTAGTTTCTCACATTGGTCTTCGGGGTTCTCTACAATTACAGCCAGGGCGAATATCGTGTGTAGAATCAGTAGTTATATATCGTCATTTAATCGCACTCATTTACGTAATTTCTTGGGCTGTAAGATTCCAAAATTAGTTTCAACGAAATAGAACCTATAACCCGATTAGCTAAATTAGTTTCAACGAAATAGAACCTAAAACCCGACTAGCTATGGGACGAACCGAATGTGAATTTTCGAGTATATTCTCAATTAGGAACAAAAAAGGTATTATAATTTTAGGTGATCATTGCGTTCGAGCACATGTGTTTGAAATGTCCCATCTTACTTTGTTACCTTGTAGCATGGTGGATCAAATATGTATGCGTACTTTTACTTTATGAAAATGAATGATTCGCCGATAACAAAGAATAAATTGCTTTCTTATCGAGAAAAGACCACTTAACTAGTAAATTCTTTAAAATTTGACCAGTCTCATACTTTGTAATTTTGTATTTAGTAAAGGTACAAAAACAGCTGTTACCTTATCTGTTTTAAGATATTGACATATTTTTGTGATTCAGACATAGAATTTTCTCAAATTTGAAAAAGAAGAAAACATAACAAAAATACTAATCTACAAGATTATATGTACCGTCTGCAAAAAGTATATGTTTTACCATTTTTGACCATCTTATAACTTTTAAGAATCGGTGACATATAGGCCCATTGGGCCGGGTGTTATTCATCTTTCATTTGTTAATAATTGTAGTTTACTGTATGTATACACATGTCACTTAAACAAAATATTTACTTAATTACTTACTCACTTACCATATAGGCAGGCTTTCCTAGATCACAGATAATGTAGTTTCTCAAAAAAGCTTCTTTTTTTTTTCTACGAAAAACAACCATTAGGAGTAACCATTATGACTAACAAATATTTTGAATCAATTTTAATGTGGCGTCATCTGACCGCACGATCTGATATATATGTAGACTTGGTCACTGAATTAATTGAAGAACGATTTTTTGAAGACACGGAGTCATTTTTCATATGAGAAAAAACATTGGAACACCGCCCCCTTGTTTAAGACGATCCCTACTGCAATGAAAGACGCTCTTACGAACACTTTTACAGATTGGTTTAGATAAGTCATACTCGTTAGCTAGAAGGTCTAACTACACTTTATGCCTTAACCCTTTCCTGTTTGCGAAAAATTTAGACCTATCCAAATTCAACGGTTTTGCATACGAAAATTTAATTAGAATTCAATTAGAAAAATAACCCTTCAGCAGGGTAGAAAATATTGTGAGAAAAGAAGAAATTGCTTGTTACAAGCAATTTCTTCTTTTTCCACAATATTTCTCACTTAAAAACTCACAGGGACGTAAAAACCAGGGATTGAACAGAAACGGGTTAAGGAAGATGTAGATCAGCCTGTCTGAATAGTTATTACACTAGTGTAATATAGTCTGTAATAACAAAAATATTCAACAGACTCATCTCTCTCCCACGCTGGAGGCCATTTTATAAAGTGTATAACTAAAATCTTTTTGCTGTTGTTGTTGCTTATATTTAAGCGAAATTTTGCGAATATCATAGAGCAGTTAATGTAACTAGTAAAATAATTGCGGATGTTGACGTGCGGCTGTTTCGTGCTAGATGATAAAACAACAAAAACAAATAGTAATGATAATGAGGATGAGCTGATAAATTGTTGATGATCAGAGATATCACAATGTCAACGACTGACGACTACGGCAATTCCTTAGCAAGACCTTGGGTTTTTATCGCAAACAGGCGAGCTCAAAACACAAATATCGGGGAAAAAGTAAAAGCTATTGACTATAGAAAGAATAAAAGTTGCATGTGCTAAACTTCTCCTCGTAGAGGAGTGTTTTTACCCGAATATGATAAAGAAGGAGTAAAAAGGGTAAAAATCGTCATTTCGCACGTGAATTGCATCCAAACCTAATGACGTCATCAGTGGCTTTTGTCCAGCTGAGATGACGTTCAGTAGCCCGAAATGAGGTAAACAGGGTTAAATTTTCAAATGCAGTGAGTTTGATATTTTATAATTTCAAGTGATAATCCACCAAGAAATCTCGATAATTCATCTGAAAGATTTAAAGAAACTTTAATATTTGTGACATTAAAAAAGGAATAGACAGAGCATGGCCTCTTTTGGAAAATCGCAGAGTTGTTAACTTATTCGGAGGTGTTTATGTTTTTAGCTCACCTGAGCACAACGTGCTCGAGGTGAGCTATTGTGATCGGTAATTGTCCGGCGTCCGTCTGTCCGTCTGTCCGTCCGTAAACAATTATCAAAAAATCTTCTCCTCCCAAACCATAAGGCCTAGAGCTTTGATATTTGGTACATATCATCACCTATTGACCCTCTACCAAAATACTTCAAAGAATTACTGTACTCTTAAAATTAACCCTTTTCTTTGCGATTCCTGATTTTACAAAGGAAATCTTTAAAAATCTTCTCCTCCTAAACCATAAGGCCAAGAGCTTAGATATTTGGTTCATATCATCACCCATTGACCCTCTTACAAAATACTTCAAAGAATTACTGTATTCTGAAAATTAGCTCTTTTCTATGCGATCTCTGATTTTACAAAGAAATAAAGAAGGAAATCTTTGAAAATCTTCTTCTCCCAGACCATAAGGCCTAGACTTTTGATATTTGATATTGTGCGATCCCTGATTTAGTTAGAAATAAATAATGATATCTTTGAAAACCTTCTTCTCCTAAACCATTAGGCCTAGAGCTTTTATACTTGGTTTGTATCGATGTCTATACTTCACAGCATTATCTTATTCAGGAAATTAGTGCTATATGGTGGGATCATCAATATACCTAGGATTAAAAGAGAAATCCTTAAACATCTTCTCCAAAATTGCTATTTTGTTAATATCATAAAGCCATGAACCATCCTACTCAGGGGAGCGATTTAGGACCATCATGGTCCTCTTGTTTTAAATCCTGTCTCAACACTCAAATAAGGCTAGGTCAAACAAAGTCGTCCAAACTGACCAATTGCGGTTGTCAATCAAGCAATCAACTGACCAATCATTTATTTAGCCCGGGTCTGAGCTTTCAACTCCAACATTGGCCGCCATTTTTGTTGGTTTGGCGACTTAAACGTCGTAACTACAGCTAAATGGAGCTAAAGTTACAACGTTTAGGTCGACAACCCACCGTTATCCTTTTTTGTTACATGCTATGGGCTATAAATCTTGCAAAATAACGCCGTTAAAAATCGAAGCGGTCATTCCTGTTGGAGATAATGGGCGGGGCCAGCAATTGGTCAATTGATTAACTTAATCGAGTTTAATGCTAAGGCATTTCAGTAATATCGTAGCGGCTGGTGCACCTACCTACGCATTCCTGTCGTTTCGCACCAGAACAACTACATCATCCGATCAATGCCACTAGATGCTGATTCAGCGCCTTATTTATCATTCGTCCACTGATGACCGACAAGATGACGTATATATGTTAATCTGAAATGATTTTTTTTCTATTGGCAAGTCCAATCCCCATAAAATAATTATGTATAGTGAAAAATCCTTTTATCAGAACCCTTGGTCAGGTTTCAACCAAATTCCAATGACTTTTGTCAAATGTCAGAAAGAGAATTGGTGAGTCTAGGATTGAGAGCGTAGTGCATTACAAAATGAGTCGTCGTACTGGGATTGGTAGTCTAAATAGTTTTTTGGTGCTTAAAGGAATCGGAACAGAAACCATCTCAAAACATCTCAAAATAGCTTAAAAATAACAATTTTTCGTAACGCCGCTAACATATTTCCACTCAATAACGCCTTTTGACGCAACTTTAAAATGATTCCCAAAAAAACCTTGTTGGGAAAGGAGAAATGGATTTTCACATGCCATTTCTCCTTCTCCAACAATGTTCTCTACCATATATAATCACTAATTATTAGAGTACACACTTTAAAACGTCAGCTTCTTTCATTGTGGACTTGTACAAAATTTTGTCGTTGAGAACGGGTTAACTGAGAAAATGTCACTTGTGATAGATGCCCGTGCCATTATTTCTTAAATGGTTGATTTAATGCTTAACTTCTTTTTTTTCCATATTATCTAGATCTTTTCTTCATTTACAATTTTTCTCTATAGAATATCGTATTGAGTACGCCTAGAAACTAGTCAGTTCAAATTATGAAGAATATTTACATGGGTGGTTTCTATCTTTCCTTAATGAATGCATATACTAACAAGCTGTTGTTTACGTAACCAACTTGAACATTACTCGGATCACCAAGGTGGAAATTACCTAAGATTTTTAACTAATCCGCGCATAATCTAGACCGATTATTTAGGGTGATTTCGGTTGATTAAATAACTAGAGTGTTGGCATATTAAAGATTGTCCAAGCTAAAAAAAAATACATGTATCCCAAAAGTCTGCAAAAAGCTGGATTTACCTGAGCGGCAATGATAATCGGCAATTTACTTATTTCAATAAAAAAAATCAATTGACTATTTAAACTGGAAGTAAATGTTTATTTCCTGAAGTTAGTTCAATTCATGATTATAATTGTTGCGTACTTTAAGTTTATGCAATTATAAACACACACACACACATGATGTTTTCTTTATCCTCGTTAGAAGACCAAAACCTCCAAACAACATCGTAAATCCAATTTGAATAAATAGTCACGACACTTTGGTTGTTCAACGGTGATCCAAAGTCTAAACTGCCTTTCAAATAGTTTAACTTATTTATCTATCTTTTTTTATATATATATTTTAAGGCAGTGTATTCCTTATAGTACTGTCGCCACTTACAAGATACAATAATACGCAAAATTGCGGATAGATAATTTTCATATTTACTTATAGTTTTGTCAAGATATTTGTCATTTTAGTGTTCTGAAACTGCCTCCACTGACTAAATAATTTTCGTGTAAAAATTGACGAAAATGACGTTATCTAATTATTTTCTATGGTGACCCTATTTCGTGAAGATATCAGATGATTAAGATGGTGTTGTGCTAGTACTATGGAACTGAAACTACTTACTACATAATCTCTGGCGATATTCGTAATTTGTTGTAAAGGTTAGAAGTTACCTCAACATGAAATGATATCCGCCATTTTTTTGCGTTAATTTTCTAGTAAGTTGTGACAGTTTCAGAGCTCCAACGCTACAGTATTCGTGTTATTTCATTATCTCGTGCCCTGAAAAATAAAAGTTTGATGAAAAGTAACTTGATTTTTGCGATTTTCTCATTAAAATGATCAAGTAAGTAGTAGCGAACCGAGAGAATATCACCAAGAATTTCGTAGTAAATTAATATCTGGTATCTTAACAGAACAATGAAATATGTACGGTAAAAAAGAAGTACATGCATAATGAAAACTTCACCAGCTAAAATGGAAAACAAAGCAAGCTTCATTCTTTTTTTTCTCTCTTTTTTTCGAAATCAATTGATAAATTAATACATTTTTGACACCATATCTATCAAATACGCTACGTTAAATTTCCTAGAAAATGAAAACGTAAGTTTGGTGTGACGTAACATTTAAATTAGATCCTAATGACGTCGCTAATCAATGCGATTATTATAACAATCATCTCGTGCTCAAGAACATTAAATAGACTTGCATATGTTTTATATTCGAAAGGAAAAGTGCGTCTCATATCGATTTTTTTCTCATAATACTTGAACTGGTAATCATTTGCTGTTGTCTTGCTCGTTTCCGGTTAAAATGATGATAGAATACCGGGGTCTGGTCTATAAACCCATTTCTAATCAATCGAATTGAAAAACATACTACAACAAAACGATATGTGGTCGTTTTTAATTCACAGAGGGTCGCTTACATTTATTTTATTTCAGACTCGCTTAAGATTAGCTTTTCTCAAAGAAATATTAAACCACATTCAAAGAAACAAACAAAATATCGGGAGAGATCGTACATATCCCAAATTTTCCACAGATATAAAGCGAAAGTATTTGTGAAAACATGAGGTTACGCCTGGTGTTCGCCTTCTGCGTCCTGGCGTCGATCACGCTGACTGTTGATGGTACCTTTGGTAAAATGGGTGGAGTGGGAGACAAACTCAGAGAGATGCTTGAAAAGATGAAAAAGGCGGCAGAAGAAAAGAGGGATAACTATCCAAAGGTAGATAAATAGTTTAAACGTTTAACTTTGACCATCAAAGATTCTACATCTACAGCTCTGATTGTAAAGCTGATATTTACGGTAATGTATAACTTTTTTTCTGAGAGTAAAGCAATGCTTGTTGTCAATAGTGTCTTAATATGTGACCCAACGATGCTTGACTTCAAAGTAGCCCAAATGATTCGTGACAATTGTTGGCAGAGTTATGTGAATTCTGCTTCATCAGCGGATCCCTTGTGACTTTATTTTATCGTTGTTTTACTCTGAATTTGGCATGTATGAAATCCCTTATCCTATTTGGACGAAATATTCCATGGGTGACACTTCTTAAAACTAAACTGAGATGTTTAAGTGGTTCGATAGAAGGGGGTAGTAGTACAGGGATCTTTTTACTTAAAAATCCTAAAACGAGTTCTCTTTAATCATTTAGCCATGCTACTTTCAGGTGGGCGATCGAAGGTCATTTTTTTTCAATCAACATGGAATAAACATAAATATTCCACTATGATTATTTATAATTATTCGTTAAGGTAAGGAGATGGTAAACATCCACAAAAAAGAGTACCATTGTCCGAATATATACATAACGAAATGTTCTGATTTGGCGGAACACTGGTCACGCCCCCTTACCTCCGATAAGACAGTTCGACCGAGTTACTTAATGAGATTAGTTTGTAAAACATATCAAAAGACAAACAAGCAAATTATCCCTGGACTAAATAAACGTCTCTTATTTATTTCCTAGTATTTCCCAATTCCAGAATTTGTCAAATCAACACCATGTACCTTTGCTCGCTCCTTTTACCTATAGACTAAGACCAATAACTGTGACTGAATTGTATTACTTTGTATATGTTTGTATGGCTATGAACTTTTTGTACTTGTCGATTTCTGTTCTGTTCTCTTCTGTTCTAATCCACTTTAAAAAGGTTATGAAGTTCAAGCTGCCAATAAAAGGAAATGCTTAAAAATGCCAGGGTCAACGAATTCTAAATGAATGATGTTATTGGTAAATTGATGTTTTAATGACAGCGACAATAGGCCTTTTCACGCAAAGCGCCAGATGACTAAAAAGTCTGGATCCGTCAGACGCTTTCAAAGAAAAACAACAACAACAATTTTCCACTGCGGGGAGGATTTACTTCCGGTTTTGCTTTTCGAAAGCCTTACAAATACGCTCAGTCACTTTAACTTCTTTCTTCGAGTTTTTACAATGAAAATTATTGGGCTAATTGATATAGATAATATTGTTAGTAATTTAACACCTGTTTTTTACAATATTTTTTTCTTTGTTGTCAAAGTAGCATTAAAAGTAACCTATTTTATCGGCCTTAACGAATAAATGACGGGTGTTTTGTTTCATGATCTATTCTCACCATATACAATAACCTGTTTGATAAGCCGGTATATTATATAAGTTGAAACAAATGCCTGTGATGTATGAAGATGAATGCACCAAATGTCATCAATGCGTTTTGTATCCGGCAATCCCAGAATCACCAAAACTCATGTTCTTCGCCCCCGGAAATATTGAAGTTATGATAGTTTGTGCGAGGAAAGGTGAAATTAAAGATCAATATATTTCAGACATTGTATCGTAGTCTGGTGACCAAAATGTCTTACTACATATTATCTCAAATTGTATTTACGAACTTTTATTAGCCCATCGACGGTATTCTGGTTATAGTATGCATATCGGCCCCTTGATCTACAAGAAAGGCTACATTTTTCAAATATTAAAGCAAGATATTTTAAAATAAAAGCCTTCCTCGCAATATATACTCCGGCGAAAAAGAATTTTAAATCCATTCAATGAAAATAAGCGTATTTACTTTATTTAATTTTGGAAAAAACATCGTGTCATTGAAGTTTTTAGGGGTCTTCATGTGAAAGGACGTATATTATTCTGTCTCGTGTAAATTGGATTTTAAAGTAATAAAACCGGATTAAAGAGATACATGTTATATATCAAAATGTGGCTGATTCCTTGCTGCATCAGATGAGTACATTGTTATCAATAAATTGACTTTTTATTAGAAGATATGGCTAATTTTGTTGAAACAAAGGACGATTTCTGCCTTAGGGCAGACTAAACATATATAGTTGACAAAAGGTGATATGTTCTCACCGATTTAGAGATTAGTAGCGGATGGATTAAACACGCTAAGCTGGCACCCAGTTAAATTGACATGGATTCCAGTCTATATATGCAGGAAACCAGTACTGTTGAACTGGAACCCCTAACATTAGACGAGAACACCGAAGTAAAAAGTTCCATTACCAGTTATTAATAGAAGTCCTATTTCCCCCATGTTCGACTCCAACGGACCATTACCTGATGACCCCGAAACCAACATTGAACAATCATTTAAAGACATTGTGGAATTTAACCGACTTCAAAGTCTTATTAAGTCATTACCTGGTGACATGTTCATAGACCAAATATTGATAGACTATAAATACTGCAATGAAACATTAGAACAAACTAGATACATGTTATTTGAAATCCTGAAAGATTCGAATGTCTTTCCATATGGCGAGAACAGTGAATTGAAGCGTCGAGTGATGACTAGATCGAAGCACGGCGACAGCGTAGCTGTGAAACTAGCTAACGACATTTACAAACTTCTTCAAACTATTGAAGGTGGAGATATCACACTAATTAAAGATCTTATTAGTACTTCAAAGAAACCAACGAAATCTATGTCCACACCCCATGCTTCAAGAATCTCAGTCCAAACCCAAAAATGCAATTGTAGTGCAGAGATAGCCATTCTGAAAGACACAATTAACGGGTTAAAATCGGACATTCTACTTCTTAAACAGAGACAAGTGGCTTCCGAAAACACACGTAAGAAAAGTATTGATTCTATATCAGAGGTTCTAAAAAGCTATGATACGCATTTGGCCGAGTATCGTGATGAAACGGACAAAACGCTAAGTGAAATTAAAACCAAAACCATGAGCATAGAGAACGATTTGCAAAATAGCGATAAAGCCATAGAAAAAATGAGCACCTCTATTTACGAATGCAAAGAAAGTCTATCAACTATATACACAAATATATCGATTCTTCAAGAATCTGTCATAGCGATTGTATCAAGAGACAATGGAATACAAATTCCAACAAACCTCGTTGGCCCTACCCCAAAGCCAAACAATCACAACGATCTTCCCCAGAACGCGCTGATAAATCAACAAGCTCAAGTAATTACAGATCAAGCCCCTCCACCAAATGACAACATCAACCCAGGGGAGGATAGGAGCTTACAAGTTCCTTATATATCATTGTCAGAATGTATAAAAGAAAACGAGAATGAACTTATAGCGAAGAAAGTTGATTTTCATGTGAATAATGACGAAAAAATGGAGACTGATTCAACATTTGGAAACATGAAAATTCCAACTGTAATAACAGATCGGGTAAAACAAAATAAGAAAGTCAAATCCTACCATCCGCATAAAAAACGCGGACAAACATATATTGGGAGAAAAATAAACTTTTCGATAATTAACAGGGAACTAGCCGAGAAAAAACATCAAACAAACATCGACAACCAACAATATAGGCCCAGGGGTTATCAGCCACCATCACACTTACTGTCCGATGAGAACGACGATGACGACTTCGAGAAACATATAAAACGAAAATCTGTGTCATTATTCGTAGGTGGGTTTAAATCGTCAGTATCGGAGAAGCAAATTTCCGATTATATATCGGACCGAGGATTCCGCGTGTCCAGAGTTACAATATATCGTAACTACAAATACGACAGATCTACGATCCGTGTTAGCGTAGAGGACGACGGTAACACAGACTATATAACCGATTACCCCTCATTCTGGCCCTGGGGTGTCGTATGTCGGCCATGGCAACCAAACACGAGACGATATAACAACAAACCCAGACGCGAAAATAGACGAATAACAGACAATAACGAGAACGGAAACTGGGAAAATTATGACGAAACTGAGACTCAGAACCGTTATTCAGTGTTTAGTTTTGATAATCCAGATGTAGACTAAGATTGCAAGCCACACATTTTCATAGTGGTAACATATCTGTAAGAAAGCACATACCAAAATCTATAACATTATGAATCATTACAAAAACGTACAATTTGCAACATGGAACGCCACAGGCATAATGTCCAGTGCGAGCTACATAGGTATTTGATAGAGAAACATGATATAGACATTTGTGGAATAAGCGAGCATTGGTTGTTAAGTTATAATCTACACTTCTTAAGTTCGATTCACACTAATTATGCCTATCATGCAATGTCTGATCCGGATCTTGAAAAGGTTAGTAGTAGAAAAGTAGGCAAAGGTGGTCTATGCATATTATGGAAGAAAACATTATCTGGTAATATAGCTCCCTTGTCCATTGATAGTAAAAGTATTATAGGTATGCAATATAAGAGCAATCCAGGTTGCTATTATTATGTATTCCAGATTTATCTCCCTTGTACCAATCACTCATTGCATGAATATAAACAATGTCTTGAAGAGATAGAAAATACTGTCAATTACTATCAAAACTGTGGAACTGTGATACTTATGGGCGACTTCAACACAGAACTGCCTTTATTGGATTCATCTGATTCATCTAGAAGCCAAAATACTAGGAGCAAATTACTCTGTCAACTTCTTGACAGACTAAAGTTGATCCCAGTGAATTGTCTCCCTTTTTGCAAAGGCCCAAAGTACAGTAATGTACCCTACAATAGTAATAGAGAAACATTAATAGACTTTATCATAGTTCCACAGGAAAAAGTACCATTGATAAATAGTTGCGAAATACACGATGATAGTTGTACTAATGTATCTACACATCGACCGATAACATGTAGTATAAAACATCTTTACCAACACGATGAAGCCGAACACAAACAACCAAGGGGTATAATCTGGAAAAATGCGAAAACGCATCAAATTGAAAAGTACACAAAATATATGAATGAAGATCAAACCCTAATACAATTATCCCAAATGAAATTCGATAATCCTACAGATATTGATAATTGTTACAAACAGTTAGTTTTTGCGATAAAACGTGCGACCGACAAGTGTATACCCATCTCTTCGTTCAAACCACACATAAAACCGTATTGGAATCAGAATCTAACAGAGCTCGTAACAAAGGTTAGATCGTGTCGTCAAATATGGATATTAGAAAATAAACCTAAAAAAGCGAAACAAATCAGGTTTTCCTCAATTATAAGGCATCAAAACGCGAATTTCGCAATGCGCACCGAAATACCGTCAGAAAGTATTTAGACAAGCTAGAACAGGAGATTGACGATACTGCCGAAGCGGACAGCTGTGCGTTTTGGAAACTCGTAAACAAGCGCCGTAAAAAGGGACAAAACCCAGTCTTTGAAATGGTGTTTGAAGGCAAACACTGCAAATCGGCCAAAGATATAAATCACGGATGGATGCGATACTTTAAAAAATTATACAGTACTGACACTTTCGATATCTCAGACGATATCAAAATGGAGTTGAACTCCATAAACCAAACGTGTGATAAGATAAACGTAACGCCAATCAACGTCAACGCAAATGACGTCAACACCGCATTGAAATCGTGTAAAAGAAATAAAGCATGCGGATTTGACGAGGTTTATTATGAAAATATTATCTATGGAGGATCGATCCTAATGCAGGTTTTGAGCAATATCTTTTCAGCAATGGCACGCTTATCTTACTGTCCAATTGAAATGAAAAGGGGGGTAATAACTACCCTACACAAGGGAAGTAACAAAAGTAAAACCGATCCCAATTCATACCGGGCTATATCACTCTGTTCTACCATACTTAAGCTGTACGAAAAAGTGATCCTTAACCACATAAAGTTTGAAGACAAAATCAACAAATTGCAAGGCGGGTTTCAAAAGGGCCTCAACTGTGTCTTAACATCGTTCATGGCACGTGAAGCCATATACAGCGCGATCGAGAACCACTGTAAACTATATACCTGCTATTTAGACGTTAAACAAGCGTTTGACAATGTAAATCATAAGTTGCTACTTGTCAAGTTATATAAAACTGGTATAGATGTTTCAGTATTTAAAATAATTAGAAATCTACTGTCTGAAATATATAGCTGCGTACGATCTGATGGATTAACCTCCGATTGGTTCATGATACTAAAAGGTGCGCGACAAGGCCAAATTCTGAGCGCAGTGCTTTATCATATTTATATCAATGATTTAATGAATAAACTGGATACTAGCTCTGACTGTTATAAGTTAAACGATCAGAATTTCGGTTGTCCAACGGTAGCAGACGATATGATGCTCATATCCTATACTAAAAACGGTCTTCAGCATCTCATGACAACGTGTCATAACAATTCGCTCCAAAATGATTATACGTACAATTCATCGAAGTGCAAAGTCGTGGTCTACAATGAGAAGCATACAGAATATCAAAGGCAAACCAGGACTTGGTATTTAGGGCCAAATAACGTGGAAGAAGCAAGTCAATTTTTCCACTTAGGTGTTTTAAGCGACAAAAATATGAATCTTGATGACTCAGTACACGAATGCTGTAATAAGCTACGACGCACATATTTTAGCCTTAACTCCTCCGGTATCAGCCGGGACTGTATGCATCCAATTTCTCTTAAAAAGATATATGAAACGGTGGTATTATCTAAAGCACTGTACGGAAGCGAGTTGTGGTCATCGTTAACGAACACGCACGTTCAAACATTAGAGCGTGCTCACAGACAATGCATCAAGCATATACAGCATTTACCGCGTACAACATCAACAATAGTCGCTCTAGGCTGTATTGGGATAATGCCCATCGAGCAATATATTGATAAACGAAAGCTTAATCTTCTTGGACAATTGTGTAGGCTCCGTCCAGACATACGAATAAAACAGATGTTCAATTTTCGGCTAGTTTCGTTCATAGAAAGTCCAAGAAATAAAGCCGGATTCTTCCCAGATATCTACAGAATTTTGGGCAAATACGGTCTTACCAATGTATTATCCGACTACTTGCAAAATGCCACATTCCCGAGACCTAGTTTATGGAAAAAACATGTTAATGTTGCAATAAAAAGATACACAGAAAGTGTAACTTCAGCACAAATAGAAGCAGACCAAGGCTTGCAAGATTTCAAACAAATCCACAATGATTTTTTTAAGCCTTGTAATCTTTGGTATTTCAGTAAACTTTATCGAAATCAGCTAAGATTTTGTTTTTCAGCTATGCAATTGATTGCAAATTTGTTCTCAAGGAAGTTCTGTACGATTTGTTATAAATGTAGAAAAACCGTTGATTGCATTGCTGCACATGTCATACTTTTCTGTTCTTCAAATGAAAGAACACGAGAACAAATGTGGGCAGAACTGTTTGAGACCATAGGAGAAATAAACTACGTAAAATTTATTGGTTTTTCGCCTAATGATCAAATTTTACAGTTAATCGCAGGTTGCACAGAACTACAACTTACAGATGATGAAAGGGTGACCTGCTTCAAACTGTCGTTAAGGTATCTCCACAGATTTGCGGCAGGTCAATTCTCTACATAAACCACTCTAGGATGATAAAATTATTTATCAAATAGGAATGAGAAATAAAAAATCTTCTGTGTGTCCTAGATATATGTACGTACATATAACTTTAAATGTTCTTAAGTTGGTTTAACTCTTAACATGCGAAATATTCAGTACGGTCTTACGCATCCTCTTACGGCATTGTAAAAGGGAGCACTCATATTAGTCAAAGGCCATTAAAAATTCACTCGTGTCAGCAATTTGAACCTTTTTATCTTGTGTTTCGTTTCGATAAGGTAATAACCCCTCTTCTTGCTGATACATACATACAGAAAATCGCATTTGTATGTTTATAAATAAGTGAACCAACATTTAGGTTTAACCATTTCTTTGGTTTGAATAATTAAGTTTAAATGTTAAACCGTATTTAACATGGTATGTGTAAATATTGGGTATATGTGTAAATGTTTGACTCCGTGCACTAGTGCATGTATGTACATGTATATATATGTAAATGTATGTCTGTCTGTATGTATTGTAACTGTTTCTATATGCTTCTATATGTTCTCTTTGTTGTTTGTAACATGATTCTCTTCTGTAAAGGAGGTAATAAAGAATATCTATCTATCTATCGATTATAATAACCCCATATGTATCGTGATTTATCGAAGCGAACCCTTTACATCAAGGGTGTCAACAGATCATAATTCTGATCAACGCTCTCTTATCATCATCTTTACTTAAAATCATTTTTAATTTTTCATACTTTTCGTCGCAGCATTAACACCGTTATCATCAATACGATCTATGTCATTCATCGTCGAGATATTGCTCCCTATTTTCGCACCATAAAATATTCTTTTTAATTCATCGCATGGTATATTTTGCGTAATGTGGATTTTTCATATTAAGAAAACGTTTCCTCCTGTTCTCCCAAATTTTTATTGTTACAATGATGCGAATGTTTAAAAAGCAACCGATATGCTGTCGTTCGGACTTATTTGATATTAAGGACTGAAAAGAAGAGAGAGAGAGTGAGAGAGTGAGAGAGTTTGTGAGAGAGAGAGAGAGAGAGGGAGAGAGAACTACATTGGTGGACACACAAACAGAAACAAATATTTCAAAAACAGAACGCCTGCTTTGTTAATTTTCATAATGTTTCAGTTTAAACGCTTAAACTTTGTTACAAGGAGCTTTTAATAAGAAATATATGCACTTAGCTGAAGACTTTATGAGATTTGTATCAACATGGCATATCTAATCTTTATCGTCCAAAATGTGGTCAATAGTACGTAAACGCTTTGAAAAATAAACATATATATTAGCCAATGATGTCAATCAGGATTATGACAAACCATGACATGAATCAGGATTATTGTCACTTGTGGTCAGTCCTACCGTGTAATGGGCGGGATTTGCAATAAATGACGTGCATGTGATTGACGCATATTCGCAAATTTAACCATTCAGTGTGCTGGAAAAATTCGGATTGCTAATGTCATTTGTGAAGTGTCGATAGTTGTAAATATTAAAAGAATCGCTGATTTCCAGCACATATAACTTATAGTTATTTGTTTGTATCATAATTCATCAAAGTGTTCATTGAGAGCTTAACTGTTACTCTAATCTTTACCTTTCTTGTATGCACGCGTGTGGGGGTGGGTAAATATATTCTCAAAAAATCTCATTACATTGGAAATTGTATTCTTATCGCCAAATTCGAGGTAGTTATATTTCATATGGCCTAGATACGAGGTTGTTTTAAACTCAATTCGTTTACTAACCCACGATAATATCATCAACATTACTCGCTCCAACTAGTCTGCACATATCTGCTCACATGTAGAAACTATTTTTTCAACCTAAATTTGATTTTAAACCTTGGTTTTACATCGTTCAAAATACCCATTTTATATAGGATTACATAGGGATAATTTATCGACTCCCCGCAACCGATCACGTGACTTAGTCTCGGGTAAATATCGCATTTAACGAGATTTATTTTGACGCATGCGCTGTGAGACCGTGAAAAGGTCTATTCGGCAATTGACCAATCGCTGGCCCCGCCCACTCACATCTTTTGCCCCTCCCATTGACTCCTACAGGAAGTTCCGCTTCGTTTTTTAACAGCGTTTTTTTGGCAAGATTTATGGCCAGCAGCATGTAACAAAAAGTTGGTTGGTGAATAAGCTGTAGGTACGACGTTTAAGTTGCCAAACCAACAATAAAGGTAAACAAAAATGGCACAAATGTAGGAGCTGATAAGCTCAGGTCCGGGCTGAATAAGTCATTTGATTGGTCGGTTTATTCCTTGATTGACTGGCCAATTAAAGGCAAATGTTGAAAAGTTATACTTCACGTATATCCTTTGCGTTGATAAAATTTCTGTCTTGAAGGATCAATGGCCTCCAACAAGAAGTTCAACTTAGATATTAACCGGTTTTATGTATATATATATAAATATATTACTTATTGTCAGTAGCATTTAAGAAAATGTAATGTATAGTTGGGTACTTAATCGTCGCAACTTCGAGCTGTTGTTTACATTGTTTAAATCACAAAAATGCTTAACATAAATGTCGATGAATAGTTTGGTGGGACATTTGATTGACAGCAGCGATTTGGTAATTACACGCAGAACAATGATGCCATCTAGATGTGGAATCCAAATTTTTGGTTAATTAAGCTCCAGTTATAAATGCACAAGTTTATATGTGGAAATTTCAACCAAATTCACACACAGTTTCAGTAATTGCATCTACAAGAAAATTTACATGATGTCCTAGCTAATAATCAAATAGGTCTATTGATCAGAAACTTTCCAATCCACTAAGAAGTAATTGAGAAGCCAGCGTTCACCAGATACGCCCCCCTTTTCAATGATACTTATGAAAAAATCGCAAAAGCCATTCATCATATGATTATAAACATCGACTGAAAAGTAAGTCTAATTCCACGAGACAGGAGATACGTAAACAAGAGTTACAGGAAGTCTCTCCGTTCCTTGATACAGCAGAAAATTAGTAAAATCCTAACACTTTTGGATAATCAATATTAAATTGAGCAAAATCAAAATCTACTCAGAAATAGCGCACACCACGGTCTGTCTTTCAATAACATTGGGAATTACAGCGATATTTATTTTTTGACCTAGCCTCCAGGGGAGAAGGAAAAGGACGATGATAGTAGTGGTGGCGGTGATGATGGTGGAAATGATGATGGAAATGATAATGATAATAGTGGTGGTAATGATGATGGCAATGATGATGGAAATGATGATGGCAATGATGATGGTAATGATGATGGAAATGATAATGATAACAGTGGTGGTAATGATGATGGCAATGATGATGGAAATGATGATGGAAATGATAATGATAACAGTGGTGGTAATGATGATGGAAATGATGCTGGCGATGATGATGACGGTATGTATTTATGCTCGTTTTTGTGTGCTAATTAAGTATGCTTGTAAAACCATATGACCGCACAATCATAGGGGAAATATGAACTAGCGATCATAATGCCACAAAATTCCGCAAAATTATTGGCAAAATTGTTTTGTTGATTGAATGGGGTTTAACGCAACTTTTAACAGCAATTCAGTCATATCACGGCGACTGGAGCAGCTAACCACCGATTCCATGCTTGCTTGCCTTGAAAATAAGGTAAACGGAATCGGATATTCTATTTTTCGCTATCGATTTTGAGTTTTCAACTGAATGGTGACGATTGAAAATAATTTAGTTCCTCGGTATTTTCAATCAGCATCATAATCGTCAATGTAGTAACAGAAAACATCAAGAACAGTTTCATAATTAGAATTGTATCGAAGCTTGAATTTGAAAAGTCTTGTGCATTGCTGCTTGCTATTGTCAGTCAAATACTGTGTCATGACTAAAGCAAATCCCATTTATGTAACATTTCATGAGTAACCCGTGCACAATGAAAGTGAATTAATTTAATACATTGAATCGAAAATGACCCCGGGTCAAGATACGAATCTCTGCTATATGTCTTATAATTTGCATATGAATCTTTCAAAGAGCCGCCGCTTTCACCGACAGCAATCGCTCTAGACGAATGGAGCAAGCGAACTTTAAGTGATTGCAATTGGTTCGCCTTGAGACAACAATTATCGATTTTAGAATAGCCCAAATTTTGTTTAAAAACATACGATTATCCCGGTGGAACTATATATAATTACAATTATAATCATAATCATTTTCTTTTAGTCGTTTTATTCGGTTATTTTTTATCACATAATTCATTATGTAGTCTACAGTTATGGTAAAAATCTTGTAGCCATAGCTTAGAAAAACGAGGTCATGTTTCCGTATTTTTCTCTTTGGAATTTTCTTGATGAGAAATTTGAAATAAAAAAAAATACTTTTATTTTTTGTGAACAAATTAAACAATTCAACTTATCGAAATCGAATTCTCCATTAGATATATCTTGTAAAAAAGAAAAATGTATACCAATTTTAGAAAAAGATGAATCAGGTTCGAACCTTCCACCTCTGGATTCAAAGTCCGCGACTTTACGCCAAAAGCTATTGATAGATTTTCAACGATGTAGGTTAAAATTTGTTATTTCAACTAACTTTCAAACTTTATAAGTCTATAATTTGAAGTTCTTTCCGAATGCCAATGAAGGTCAAAAGGAATATTATATGAGCGACAGGTCAATGATGTTTCACAATACGTGGTTATGGTGTTCTAGCCAATTAGGCTTAATCGGTCACTTTCCAAGTAACGCATTATCGCCATTAGACTATACAAACCGCGTACAATACACTTCACTGGGGATAAAATGCCACTTGTTTACAAACAAAAACCTTTAAAATTACACCATTTCTGACTGTGTTGTTATAACCATTTAGCGTCTATCTTTTATTTATTCGATGTTATCGGTTTGTAAGCTGTAAAACTTTTACTTTTTAACCTACGTCATGTGAGCGTAGACGTAGGTCGATCTTCGTCAGATGACATCATCACCGCTGGGTTATAAGAGTGCTATAGATGTACACGTTATTGCATGTGATCAAATCTACCAGTACCGGGATGAACCCATGTTATTGTGGAACATTATTGACCTGTCACTCATATAATATTCCTTTTGACCCTCATTAGATTTCGGAAAGAACTTCCGTAAAAAGGGTTGAACGTTGGTTTGAGTATTAATTTACCCTACACCGTTACGTATCTAGAAATAGCTATTGTCATGAGGTCGCGGACTGCCAATCCAGGTGTAAAGGGTTTGAATCTGCTACAGAACATCTTTTGTTATATACATATTTCTTTTTACTTTTTACACGATATTCTAACAGAATATTTTGAATTCTCATTGCATAAATAACTGTGAGGGTAGTCATTTGAAATGACCCACCAAGAAAATGTTTAAGAGTACACACAACGTTGGTCTTAAAAGAAATAAAAGCTTTACATTTCTATCACCCGCTCTTATCTAGAGCTATGACATTCAGAACAAATATCTCTATAAAAGACGTTAAATTGCAAAACTATAATTTCTGATAGAGGGTACACAGCTTTTAAAGAATTGAAGGAACCAAAGGTCCATATTATTTTACCATCATGCTTACCTAAAAATATTAAACCCGGATAAGATAAGGAATCGAATTTATATTTCAAATCAACCGTTTTCTTCAGAAACATAACATCGGTTGGGGACCATGACCTCGAAACTCAAGCTCATCTAAGCTAAAAAACTACAAAATTTTGGTTGTGTCGATTAAACATTGAATTATATGGTGAAAAATATCGAAATAAAATTATCAGAAAAAATAAAAGTTGATAAAAAAGAGAAGACAATTATAGAAATGCCAAAAATATTAATATTTAAATGTCCCGCTATAGTTTTGCAAGTTTTAAAATTAAAGAAAAATGCAAAATTGAATCAGTCGAAGATATACACCTGCATGCGGATTCGAACCCTGAATCTATAAGTTATGTATTTTCAAACGACATCCTGTTTAGACCACTGTGCTAGACATCGAATATATTTGACACAAATTCAATAAATAACTTAAAAATAGAATTCTGTATATGACCCCTAATTAAATCAACGATAAATTACGAAAGATAATGAAGTGACAGGTCAAATACGTTCTGCAATATTGAAAACATAGACTCAGAACGAAATTTTTAATTGCTGCGATTACAATAGGTAAACTATTGTCAAGTAGAGTATCAAAAGGTATCATAGTCGAGTGTTTAAAACTGACCCACTGCGGACAGAGTGAACAGGGTTCGATCCTTCATCGTGCCCCTATTTTTCCTGTCTTGCAAAATGAATAGAGAATGTTTTGATAGCTTATTCAACATACTATATGTGCTTATGTTTGTCTTTTTTATACGTTGTAGCTTTGTTCATGAAAAATGTAAGAGAAATAAGAAAAAGAGATGTGCTCAGAATGAAATAATACTTTTGTTTCACGCTTCCCAAACAGGTTTAATCACGTGGAATAGAGGAGGGTGCTTAAGTATCAACCGGGTGATTGTTTGTTTGAATGGGGTTTAATTCCACTTTAAACAATTCCTCAGTCATATCGCGGCGGCTGGAGCACCTAACAATGAATGCCTGGTATATCTCGCACCAATACCACCATTAAATCGTTTCGTAGCCTCCAACTGATACCCCACTTATGTTTATGATTATCCACCAATTGGTGAGAGACAAATGTCGGAAAGGATATGTCCCCCGCTGTCGGGGATCGAACCCATGACGCCCAATAATTGAACATTGGGAGTCTGATGCACTACCAACTGCGCTATGACGGCGGCATCAGTCGGGTGAAGAGTTGGCTTGAATTTAAACTGGGAATTTGGCCTGAAGTTGGTCCTGCGTTATTCTTGAAACGAGTCTTCAGATTCAATCATTAAACCTATATGCATACTGCAGATGTTGTTTAGACTTAAGTTTAAAGTATAAAGAAAATGAAAAGGGATAGTGGTTTTTCATTGACATACTATCTATCTTAGGTAAAACTATGCTGGAAGAAAATTGAAAAATTAATCTTTCACATGAAACAAACAGGGTAGACAGAAAACGTTAAATAATGTCTTAAACTTTTTAATCTTGTAAAGTAAATAGTATCTCAAACAAGTTAAGAAAAAAGAAAATAACTTTCTCCTGTAACAAAAAACCCATGACATTGTGAAAAACAAAAATACAACCCCGAGCGGTACCGCTAGGCCATGGTAATGCTTTATCTATGTCGCGATAGTGTAATAATTTAATTGTTAGTTTCATCTATCAAAAACAAGCGTTCTGATTGGTCGAAAAATTGGATTCATACCTCCATGAACAAAATTTTGAGCACGCAGTGATTTTGTATGCTTCCACACAAAATAGTCCCATACAAAAATGTATCAAAAGATGTAGGTTTTTTGCTTTTTTCGCTCGATACTATTAAATTATAAGAAATGAAGAGAATATTTTTTGTTTTCATGGAGGTATGAACCGAAAAACCTAATCACACAATGTATGAATCCGCTTCCATGAAAACAAAAAATCTTCCCCTCATCTCTTTAATGATATAATCTACTTTGAGTACGGGTAGTCGGTATTTTTTGATAAACCAACCTAATTTACCCTCTGTCAATAAATGTAAGTGATTTTTTGCGATTCTTCAAGATGAATGCATATTATAAGATGTTTTAAGGATATTCAGAAGCATGCGTCTTTCTTTTCGAAAAATAATAAGCATTGTATCAAATATTTCTTAGTAGGCCTCTCATGGACACAGCTCTTCCCCTTATCTGTTAATCAGAGAAAACAAGATCAGATAAGGAAATAAGCTTCATTGTAATTAAAATTGAATTATCGAAAATTTCGAAAAAGCTCGCGCGCTCGTGTGTGTTGAGATTACTTATTTATTAATATTACAGTTTTCACTTTTAACGCTTTCGGTACGATCCGAACCCTTAATCAAAGGTTGTATAAAAGTGTTGAATAGTCGAAAAAATTTCAAAGATGATTCAGTCATGTATGGATAAACATTTCATTACATAAATATTTTATACTCAAAACTTTCATATAAAATGTGGGGTAAAAGACCTTGAATATTCCAAGTTGGGATTTCAAAGAAAAAAGAGTGATGGTATTTTTTTAAAAATAGATTGAAAAGTTATAAAAATGGCAATTTATTCGTTAGATCTCTTTCGTATTCCTGGTCTCTCTGATGGGTGCTTTAACTCGACTTTAACATTTTTCTCTTTTCACCTTTGCATTGGTTTTCACAACGGGCTATCTTAACATAATGTCGTATAAAAGTGTAAAGCAAGCTGTCCAAAATAAGGCCTAGGTAAACAGTATTCTATAGAGTAGCAAAAATTAAAATGATAGTAACACGCACGTTATTGCCTCATTTCTAAAATCCTGCACTTTTAGAAGAAAAGAAATGTGATGGCAGAGTAAAAGACCTTGAGTGCTCAAGTTGGGATTTCAAAGACCAAAAGTGTGATGTCCATGACGGTCCTATTAAGGGTGTGAAACTTTACAAACAGAATTCGAAGACCACGTGTGTAAAGGATATCAACTGGGGTTTCACAGACGACTCTATTTGGGTGAAAAAGGGCTGTCGAGCTCTATTTAAAATTTGCGTAGACGGTAAATAGCATTAAAGATTCGACTTCAACAATTTTCAAACTTTCATTTCCGTAAAATACTTTCCGAAATGATTTTCAAGCCATTGATTTTGTAAAAGAATCTGTCTTTTCAGACTAGTCATTCAAAAGTCAAAGATATTTCTTAAGAATAAGAAAAATCATTTAAGCATATTTTCATTAAAATGCATTAATGTAGCAAGCTTTATGATTCTTTAATTACCAATCCTGATATATCTGTGGTTTGAAAGCGATTTCCTTTGATCTTTTTGATGTAGAGACTTATTAATATAGGCGAATCGTAGAACAATACAGTATATCTTTGTTGTATTATTTTATTTTATACTACCACGAAGCAGGAGAAACAAAATGTGACGGAAAAATCAAAGATCTGAAATGTGAGAGCAACGACTACAAAGACGAAAAGTGTAGTGTTACTGAAGGAACTATCAAGGCTGTTAAGCTTTCCAAACAAGAATCGAAAACCATTTGTATAAAGGATGTCAACTGGGGTTTCAATGACAATTATATTTGGGTTAAGAAAGGCTGTCGAGCTATTTTCAAGCTTTGCATCGATGGTAAGTATGTTTTTATATCCTTAATTTGTTACGTATATTAGGTTAGTGAATTTCGTTAATCGTTCGTGAAAAGGAACAAAAAATGCATCAACTTAATAATAGATTCACCAATGAATCCGATTGGACGAAAATGACAAATCATTTAGTATTTCATTTTGCAAGACCTCTTTCGTATTCCTTTTTACAGTCTCTCTGTTTGGTGCTTTGATTCGACTTTTACAATTTTCTCTTGCCACCTTTGCATTCGTTTTCACAACAATGTCGTATAAAAGTGTAAAGAAATCTGTCCAAAATAAGGCCTAAGTGATCGGTATTCTATAGAGTAGCAAGCATTTAAATAATAGTAATACGCACTTTATGGCCTCATTTCTAATATCCTGTACTTTTAGAAGAAAAGAAATGTGATGGCAGAGTAAAAGACCTTGAGTGCTCAAGTTGGGATTTCAAAGACCAAAAGTGTGATGTCCATGACGGTCCTATTAAGGGTGTGAAACTTTACAAACAGAATTCGAAGACCACGTGTGTAAAGGATATCAACTGGGGTTTCACAGACGACTCTATTTGGGTGAAAAAGGGCTGTCGAGCTCTATTTAAAATTTGCGTAGACGGTAAATAGCATTAAAGATTCGACTTCAACAATTTTCAAACTTTCATTTCCGTAAAATACTTTCCGAAATGATTTTCAAGCCATTGATTTTGTAAAAGAATCTGTCTTTTCAGACTAGTCATTCAAAAGTCAAAGATATTTCTTAAGAATAAGAAAAATCATTTAAGCATATTTTCATTAAAATGCATTAATGTAGCAAGCTTTATGATTCTTTAATTACCAATCCTGATATATCTGTGGTTTGAAAGCGATTTCCTTTGATCTTTTTGATGTAGAGACTTATTAATATAGGCGAATCGTAGAACAATACAGTATATCTTTGTTGTATTATTTTACTTTATACTACCACGAAGCAGGAGAAACAAAATGTGACGGAAAAATCGAAGATCTGAAATGTGAGAGCAACGACTACAAAGACGAAAAGTGTAGTGTTACTGAAGGAACTATCAAGGCTGTTAAGCTTTCCAAACAAGAATCGAAAACCATTTGTATAAAGGATGTCAACTGGGGTTTCAATGACAATTATATTTGGGTTAAGAAAGGCTGTCGAGCTATTTTCAAGCTTTGCATCGATGGTAAGTATGTTTTTATATCCTTAATTTGTTACGTATATTAGGTTAGTGAATTTCGTTAATCGTTCGTGAAAAGGAACAAAAAATGGATCAACTTAATAATAGATTTACCAATGAATCCGATTGGACGAAAATGACAAATCATTTAGTATTTCATTTTGCAAGACCTCTTTCGTATTCCTTTTTACAGTCTCTCTGTTTGGTGCATTGATTCGACTTTTACAATTTTCTTTTGTCACCTTTGCATTCGTTTTCACAACAATGTCGTATAAAAATGTAAAGAAATCTGTCCAAAATAAGGCCTTAGTGATCGGTATTCTATAGAGTAGCAAGCATTTAAATAATAGTAATACGCACTTTATTGCCTCATTTCTAATATCCTGCACTTTTAGAAGAAAAGAAATGTGATGGCAGAGTAAAAGACCTTGAGTGCTCAAGTTGGGATTTCAAAGACCAAAAGTGTGATGTCCATGACGGTCCTATTAAGGGTGTGAAACTTTACAAACAGAATTCGAAGACCACGTGTGTAAAGGATATCAACTGGGGTTTCACAGACGACTCTATTTGGGTGAAAAAGGGCTGTCGAGCTCTATTTAAAATTTGCGTAGACGGTAAATAGCATTAAAGATTCGACTTCAACAATTTTCAAACTTTCATTTCCGTAAAATACTTTCCGAAATGATTTTCAAGCCATTGATTTTGTAAAAGAATCTGTCTTTTCAGACTAGTCATTCAAAAGTCAAAGATATTTCTTAAGAATAAGAAAAATCATTTAAGCATATTTTCATTAAAATGCATTAATGTAGCAAGCTTTATGATTCTTTAATTACCAATCCTGATATATCTGTGGTTTGAAAGCGATTTCCTTTGATCTTTTTGATGTAGAGACTTATTAATATAGGCGAATCGTAGAACAATACAGTATATCTTTGTTGTATTATTTTACTTTATACTACCACGAAGCAGGAGAAACAAAATGTGACGGAAAAATCGAAGATCTGAAATGTGAGAGCAACGACTACAAAGACGAAAAGTGTAGTGTTACTGAAGGAACTATCAAGGCTGTTAAGCTTTCCAAACAAGAATCGAAAACCATTTGTATAAAGGATGTCAACTGGGGTTTCAATGACAATTATATTTGGGTTAAGAAAGGCTGTCGAGCTATTTTCAAGCTTTGCATCGATGGTAAGTATGTTTTTATATCCTTAATTTGTTACGTATATTAGGTTAGTGAATTTCGTTAATCGTTCGTGAAAAGGAACAAAAAATGCATCAACTTAATAATAGATTTACCAATGAATCCGATTGGACGAAAATGACAAATCATTTAGTATTTCATTTTGCAAGACCTCTTTCGTATTCCTTTTTACAGTCTCTCTGTTTGGTGCATTGATTCGACTTTTACAATTTTCTTTTGTCACCTTTGCATTCGTTTTCACAACAATGTCGTATAAAAATGTAAAGAAATCTGTCCAAAATAAGGCCTTAGTGATCGGTATTCTATAGAGTAGCAAAAATTAAAATGATAGTAACACGCACTTTATTGCCTCATTTCTAATATCCTGCACTTTTAGAAGAAAAGAAATGTGATGGCAGAGTAAAAGACCTTGAGTGCTCAAGTTGGGATTTCAAAGACCAAAAGTGTGATGTCCATGACGGTCCTATTAAGGGTGTGAAACTTTACAAACAGAATTCGAAGACCACGTGTGTAAAGGATATCAACTGGGGTTTCACAGACGACTCTATTTGGGTGAAAAAGGGCTGTCGAGCTCTATTTAAAATTTGCGTAGACGGTAAATAGCATTAAAGATTCGACTTCAACAATTTTCAAACTTTCATTTCCGTAAAATACTTTCCGAAATGATTTTCAAGCCATTGATTTTGTAAAAGAATCTGTCTTTTCAGACTAGTCATTCAAAAGTCAAAGATATTTCTTAAGAATAAGAAAAATCATTTAAGCATATTTTCATTAAAATGCATTAATGTAGCAAGCTTTATGATTCTTTAATTACCAATCCTGATATATCTGTGGTTTGAAAGCGATTTCCTTTGATCTTTTTGATGTAGAGACTTATTAATATAGGCGAATCGTAGAACAATACAGTATATCTTTGTTGTATTATTTTACTTTATACTACCACGAAGCAGGAGAAACAAAATGTGACGGAAAAATCGAAGATCTGAAATGTGAGAGCAACGACTACAAAGACGAAAAGTGTAGTGTTACTGAAGGAACTATCAAGGCTGTTAAGCTTTCCAAACAAGAATCGAAAACCATTTGTATAAAGGATGTCAACTGGGGTTTCAATGACAATTATATTTGGGTTAAGAAAGGCTGTCGAGCTATTTTCAAGCTTTGCATCGATGGTAAGTATGTTTTTATATCCTTAATTTGTTACGTATATTAGGTAAGTGAATTTCGTTAATCGTTCGTGAAAAGGAACAAAAAATGCATCAACTTAATAATAGATTCACCAATGAATCCGATTGGACGAAAATGACAAATCATTTAGTATTTCATTTTGCAAGACCTCTTTCGTATTCCTTTTTACAGTCTCTCTGTTTGGTGCTTTGATTCGACTTTTACAATTTTCTTTTGTCACCTTTGCATTCGTTTTCACAACAATGTCGTATAAAAATGTAAAGAAATCTGTCCAAAATAAGGCCTTAGTGATCGGTTTTCTATAGAGTAGCAAGCATTTAAATAATAGTAATACGCACTTTATTGCCTCATTTCTAATATCCTGCACTTTTAGAAGAAAAGAAATGTGATGGCAGAGTAAAAGACCTTGAGTGCTCAAGTTGGGATTTCAAAGACCAAAAGTGTGATGTCCATGACGGTCCTATTAAGGGTGTGAAACTTTACAAACAGAATTCGAAGACCACGTGTGTAAAGGATATCAACTGGGGTTTCACAGACGACTCTATTTGGGTGAAAAAGGGCTGTCGAGCTCTATTTAAAATTTGCGTAGACGGTAAATAGCATTAAAGATTCGACTTCAACAATTTTCAAACTTTCATTTCCGTAAAATACTTTCCGAAATGATTTTCAAGCCATTGATTTTGTAAAAGAATCTGTCTTTTCAGACTAGTCATTCAAAAGTCAAAGATATTTCTTAAGAATAAGAAAAATCATTTAAGCATATTTTCATTAAAATGCATTAATGTAGCAAGCTTTATGATTCTTTAATTACCAATCCTGATATATCTGTGGTTTGAAAGCGATTTCCTTTGATCTTTTTGATGTAGAGACTTATTAATATAGGCGAATCGTAGAACAATACAGTATATCTTTGTTGTATTATTTTACTTTATACTACCACGAAGCAGGAGAAACAAAATGTGACGGAAAAATCGAAGATCTGAAATGTGAGAGCAACGACTACAAAGACGAAAAGTGTAGTGTTACTGAAGGAACTATCAAGGCTGTTAAGCTTTCCAAACAAGAATCGAAAACCATTTGTATAAAGGATGTCAACTGGGGTTTCAATGACAATTATATTTGGGTTAAGAAAGGCTGTCGAGCTATTTTCAAGCTTTGCATCGATGGTAAGTATGTTTTTATATCCTTAATTTGTTACGTATATTAGGTTAGTGAATTTCGTTAATCGTTCGTGAAAAGGAACAAAAAATGCATCAACTTAATAATAGATTCACCAATGAATCCGATTGGACGAAAATGACAAATCATTTAGTATTTCATTTTGCAAGACCTCTTTCGTATTCCTTTTTACAGTCTCTCTGTTTGGTGCTTTGATTCGACTTTTACAATTTTCTTTTGTCACCTTTGCATTCGTTTTCACAACAATGTCGTATAAAAATGTAAAGAAATCTGTCCAAAATAAGGCCTTAGTGATCGGTTTTCTATAGAGTAGCAAGCATTTAAATAATAGTAATACGCACTTTATTGCCTCATTTCTAATATCCTGCACTTTTAGAAGAAAAGAAATGTGATGGCAGAGTAAAAGACCTTGAGTGCTCAAGTTGGGATTTCAAAGACCAAAAGTGTGATGTCCATGACGGTCCTATTAAGGGTGTGAAACTTTACAAACAGAATTCGAAGACCACGTGTGTAAAGGATATCAACTGGGGTTTCACAGACGACTCTATTTGGGTGAAAAAGGGCTGTCGAGCTCTATTTAAAATTTGCGTAGACGGTAAATAGCATTAAAGATTCGACTTCAACAATTTTCAAACTTTCATTTCCGTAAAATACTTTCCGAAATGATTTTCAAGCCATTGATTTTGTAAAAGAATCTGTCTTTTCAGACTAGTCATTCAAAAGTCAAAGATATTTCTTAAGAATAAGAAAAATCATTTAAGCATATTTTCATTAAAATGCATTAATGTAGCAAGCTTTATGATTCTTTAATTACCAATCCTGATATATCTGTGGTTTGAAAGCGATTTCCTTTGATCTTTTTGATGTAGAGACTTATTAATATAGGCGAATCGTAGAACAATACAGTATATCTTTGTTGTATTATTTTACTTTATACTACCACGAAGCAGGAGAAACAAAATGTGACGGAAAAATCGAAGATCTGAAATGTGAGAGCAACGACTACAAAGACGAAAAGTGTAGTGTTACTGAAGGAACTATCAAGGCTGTTAAGCTTTCCAAACAAGAATCGAAAACCATTTGTATAAAGGATGTCAACTGGGGTTTCAATGACAATTATATTTGGGTTAAGAAAGGCTGTCGAGCTATTTTCAAGCTTTGCATCGATGGTAAGTATGTTTTTATATCCTTAATTTGTTACGTATATTAGGTAAGTGAATTTCGTTAATCGTTCGTGAAAAGGAACAAAAAATGCATCAACTTAATAATAGATTTACCAATGAATCCGATTGGACGAAAATGACAAATCATTTAGTATTTCATTTTGCAAGACCTCTTTCGTATTCCTTTTTACAGTCTCTCTGTTTGGTGCTTTTATTTGACTTTTACAATTTTCTCTTGTCACCTTTGCATTCGTTTTCACAACAATGTCGTATAAAAGTGTAAAGCAATCTGTCCAAAATAAGGCCTAAGTGATCAGTATTCTATAGAGTAGCAAGAATTTAAATAATAGTAACACGCACTTTATTGCCTCATTTCTAATATCCTGCACTTTTAGAAGAAAAGAAATGTGATGGCAGAGTAAAAGACCTTGAGTGCTCAAGTTGGGATTTCAAAGACCAAAAGTGTGATGTCCATGACGGTCCTATTAAGGGTGTGAAACTTTACAAACAGAATTCGAAGACCACGTGTGTAAAGGATATCAACTGGGGTTTCACAGACGACTCTATTTGGGTGAAAAAGGGCTGTCGAGCTCTATTTAAAATTTGCGTAGACGGTAAATAGCATTAAAGATTCGACTTCAACAATTTTCAAACTTTCATTTCCGTAAAATACTTTCCGAAATGATTTTCAAGCCATTGATTTTGTAAAAGAATCTGTCTTTTCAGACTAGTCATTCAAAAGTCAAAGATATTTCTTAAGAATAAGAAAAATCATTTAAGCATATTTTCATTAAAATGCATTAATGTAGCAAGCTTTATGATTCTTTAATTACCAATCCTGATATATCTGTGGTTTGAAAGCGATTTCCTTTGATCTTTTTGATGTAGAGACTTATTAATATAGGCGAATCGTAGAACAATACAGTATATCTTTGTTGTATTATTTTACTTTATACTACCACGAAGCAGGAGAAACAAAATGTGACGGAAAAATCGAAGATCTGAAATGTGAGAGCAACGACTACAAAGACGAAAAGTGTAGTGTTACTGAAGGAACTATCAAGGCTGTTAAGCTTTCCAAACAAGAATCGAAAACCATTTGTATAAAGGATGTCAACTGGGGTTTCAATGACAATTATATTTGGGTTAAGAAAGGCTGTCGAGCTATTTTCAAGCTTTGCATCGATGGTAAGTATGTTTTTATATCCTTAATTTGTTACGTATATTAGGTTAGTGAATTTCGTTAATCGTTCGTGAAAAGGAACAAAAAATGCATCAACTTAATAATAGATTTACCAATGAATCCGATTGGACGAAAATGACAAATCATTTAGTATTTCATTTTGCAAGACCTCTTTCGTATTCCTTTTTACAGTCTCTCTGTTTGGTGCTTTTATTTGACTTTTACAATTTTCTCTTGTCACCTTTGCATTCGTTTTCACAACAATGTCGTATAAAAGTGTAAAGCAATCTGTCCAAAATAAGGCCTAAGTGATCAGTATTCTATAGAGTAGCAAGAATTTAAATAATAGTAACACGCACTTTATTGCCTCATTTCTAATATCCTGCACTTTTAGAAGAAAAGAAATGTGATGGCAGAGTAAAAGACCTTGAGTGCTCAAGTTGGGATTTCAAAGACCAAAAGTGTGATGTCCATGACGGTCCTATTAAGGGTGTGAAACTTTACAAACAGAATTCGAAGACCACGTGTGTAAAGGATATCAACTGGGGTTTCACAGACGACTCTATTTGGGTGAAAAAGGGCTGTCGAGCTCTATTTAAAATTTGCGTAGACGGTAAATAGCATTAAAGATTCGACTTCAACAATTTTCAAACTTTCATTTCCGTAAAATACTTTCCGAAATGATTTTCAAGCCATTGATTTTATAAAAGAATTTCATTCTTCAATTCTTATCAGTGAAATACAACGATATTTTTTAAGAATACGAAAAAACATTTGAATCGCATTTCCATTAGAAATCCTTCATGTAGCAAGTTATATGCTTCTTTAATTACCAATCCTGACTTATATCTATGGAATTAAAGGCGTTTTCCTTTTATCAATTTGATGTAGAGACTTATTGATATAGGCGAATCTTAGAACAATTCAGTATACCTTTGCTGTTTTATTTCATATTTCAATACCACGACTATATTTGGGTGAAAAGGGATATCAAGCTCTATTTAAAATTTGCGGTAAAAAGCTTTTATTTGTCGAATCGGTCAATTTCATAGCCTACATCACTGTAATTTAGATTTTGTTTAAAGAAAGTAGTTTAAATTCTGTGTTAGTCTTTTTGATACTCGCCAAAAAATTGAAACACAATTAAATATGTATTTAACTGATTTTACACATATCTAATCTGAACACATTTTTGTTAGATACATTCTTGTTCAAATTTTAATGTGATTAGATTTTAACCAAGAATTAGTGGATAACTTCATAACTCAAAAGCTATGAATATTCAGAAGAATACGAACAAATGTAACATATAAAATTAACTAGACTTAATTGCTTTTTATTTAACAGAGGAAAAGAAATGTGACGGAAAAATGAAAGAACTAAAATGTGAGAGCAAGGACTACAAAGACCAAAAGTGTGATGTTCATGAAGGGCCTATAAAGGATGTAAAACTTTACCAACAAGAATCGAAAACTATATGTATAAAGGATGTCAACTGGGGTTTCATGGACAATTATATTTTGACTAAGAAAGGGTGTCGTGCTGTTTTCAAATTATGCATTGGACTTGGTAACTACTTTATGTTCTGAAAATTAATTTTGTAAATTAGACTAGAAGAAAAACGAAAGATAAGTTCTGTCCATAGAACGTATCTGGCCAGTATCTACATTAATATGTATTCTTGTTATGCCTGTTTAAGATACACGAAAGCACTTTTTATGTTTAAGATAAATACTTGAGTAAATTATAGAGTGAAGCGAGTGATAAGGCAATTCAAAACCATTTGAAAAGACTAGTGTGCATGGTTAATACAATATAAATGACATTTATGCGAATATTCGCAAACAGCTCGGACAAGGCTGTTCGCAGCCCGTTGGGTTTCAAAGGTTAAAATAAGGATAATTTTATACTAAAATCGTTGCTTTTCAGTTAACGGTGGATGGTCAAGTTGGGGGGACTATAGTGAATGTTCAAAAAGCTGTGGTTCTGGCACTCAGAAGAGAACACGAACCTGTTCTAATCCCAAGCCATCAATGTACGGAGCTGACTGTATAGGCAATGCTGAAGAAACAACAAGTTGTAATACACAACCGTGTCCAAGTACGTTGAAGCCAGTGCATGTATTTTGTTCGTATTGTTTACATAACACCGCATCATTATATTGCATTTTGGCCAGTTTTAACCTATATTGCACTAAACAGTTAAAAGATTCGATGTATATTTATTTGAGATATGGTTACTGATAAGACACTATAAATCCACCAATGTCTAGATACATTTAGACCTGACCCAAGGGTTTTATCAAGCACAGTTATTATCCGAATTCCCTTATCTAACAGATTACTTACAATTACCTGAAATTATTTTGATGTGGGGCCAATATAAAATAGGTCTAAAATGTTTCAGTTACAATAGAAATATTGCGGACTAACAAAATACTGAAAGCTATTAAGACTGTAGAATTGAAAATTGGATGAAGCTTTTGGATCGGCTGCTGGAACTTGGCAGTAATAAATTCTTTTACCAAACCGAAAAGGTGGTACATGTAGGTTCTTAAAGAAATCTTGATTAACTTACTTCCTTACAGTTACTTCAAATGTAGCCGTATTACCGTACTTGCGGTATTACCGTACTTGCCGTTAGAAGCCTTTGATGTATTGAATTTTACCAATAATTCAAAAGATATCATTTATTTCGAAGCAAGGCTACAACGAATTAAAACCCTTGTCCCATTCGACAACTTTGTCTACGTGAAATATGGTTAATGGGTGGTAGTGAAATGGATTCAACGGGACTGGCAGAAAAAAAGATGTATAGCTATAATGCTTTTAAAAATGCACCTTGGAGATCTCCCAAAGAGTTCTTACATAGATTTTATCCAACTTGGGGGAGGCTACTGAGAAATGATTTCGAGCAGACGGAAGGAAAAGCGGTAGGAAGGACGACTTACACCCACATTGGTGAATATAAACTCCCATCCCTTGATGAAAAGATTTGACATTTAAAAGGAAATTTTAGGCAGCCTCAAGTTCAAAATCACGCATCCAGACCAATTGTGAAATATGAACTTGTTCGAGGCAAACGCCTACTTTTATTGATGGATTATAACATAAGTTGTAATCAGTTATTTGTAGATGTGTCATTTTAAAAATATAGCTTAGAGGTCATAGTCAATGCTCAAATTTAAAAGTTAGCTTTTCGAAGCAAAACTGATGCAATTTCAATAATTTCAATAGAACTTTACACAACTGTATTCCTACATGAGTGGATGTGCCATTTGAAACATTTGTTCAGATTGATCCAAGGTCAAGGTCACACTTCAAGGTCAAAGTACAGCAACTCCTACACTATCAATAAACTTCAATATCATTTGAAAGAAAATGTTTCCCCAAAAATAAATTTCCTTTAGGTACAATAGATCATGTAAATCTATCAAGGTTACAGTGCAAGATTAAAGTTATTCCTAACCCATAACACCTTCCTAAGTTGATAGGTTTCTAATTGATTCTGTTCTCCGCCAGTAGTAGATAGGGTGTCATTTTGTTTATGGTAGTCTGAGGTTTCAATGTAAGAGAGAATGTCAACCATTGTTTGGTTTCATTTTTTTTTGTTTTTACGAGGTTCCCGGTGATCCTTTTTTTATGATGTTTGAGGCTGGAGTAGGTTTTGAGAAAATATACCCTTTACTTTAGGCTTGTCTAAATTTAAAGAAATAGGAGATAACAATTTCTAGTTGATGGCATTTTTGAAATATTTTTTCGAGGTAAAAAAACAAAATGGATACTAAAGAAATGACTTAATTCACTTACCACAATGCTTTCGTTAGAGGCTTTAGAGTCGCGTATTGCTCAACGATAAGTCTCTTTCGATGCCATCAAATTATCGGACTGTCAAACGTCATAAAACAACGTCATTTAGGCAGATTTCCTGGATAAGTGATCATTTCGTCGCTGGGCGTTCAAAATGTCGTAACTACAGCTGCGTTCAAGCTTTTATTTCGTTAGAGGTCTTCAAATCGCGTATTTCTCAACGATAGTCTCTTGCGATGTCATCAAAATATTTGACTTTTCAAACGTCATTTAGGCATATTTCCAGGATAACGGATCATTTCGTCGTTGGGTGTTCAAAATGCCGTAACTAAAGCTTTGTTCAAGCTGTAGTTACGGCATTTTGTACGCCCACCGACGATATGTTTCTTTACAGTCGACGGCAAATGGACAGCTTGGTCAAACTACGAACCTTGTTCAAAATCCTGCGGCACAGGGACACAGGCTAGGACGAGAAGCTGCTCGAACCCACCTGCGTCGAATGGTGGCGCAGACTGTTCTGGAATGGATAGAGAGGAGAAAACTTGTAATACAAATCCGTGTCCTGGTAAGTAGCTTAAATCTCGGGCATTCTTTTCAACGACCACAAGGCAAAATTTGGTTTAACCCAATACAACACGGCAAAATATGAGACTGGTGCAAATGGAAACAATTTGCAGGCGAAGATTCAAAGTGCAATTAAGTTGAAATATAACCGCCGTATGGTTTAGAAAACATTGTAAGAAAATTGGAATTGCTTGCAACAAACAATTTGTCCTTTTTTCACATTGTTTACTAAAGGATAATTTCTCAATTGAGTAATAATGCGGGATTAAAGTGGAAATGGTTTTAGTACCGAGACTGGTTCAGATCGGAAGATGTTGCAGAGTATGAAACTTTAGAATTTTCAACTTTCTGGGTAAAACATATTGTGGAAAATGGAGAAACTGCTTGAAGCAATTTCTTCGTTTACCACAATGGCTTCCAATTGATTTTTCTTGAGGGGCGTCAAAAAGGGTCATTTTGTGGGATTGAGTTAACGTACATACACATGTATTATTTAGAAAAATGTGTCTAGTTTCGTCGACGATGGCTATTGAGTACTATGTCTATCTTGACAATTGTTAAATATGACAAAAGCATTCCAAACAAAAAAATCTTGAAATCTAGTATCATCTTTCCTGAAAACTTACATTTCTATGTATGTTGGGAAATAGTTTTAAAAGGCGATATAATTTTAAAAGACGCCAATTAAAAGTTCATATTGATTACGCATTTGACAGACAGGGTCCTTTACTAACTATTGTTTCTGGCTTTAAATGTAAAAGTACTTTTTTTAAGCCTTCCTTCTCAGTTTAGAATTTAAAGCTTGTTTAAAGATGTTACACACACCGAAGGATGAAGAAATCGTCGCATCAAATAAAATTGTGGAATTACGAAATGTGAAAAAGTAACTGAATATAGATCAACGGTATTTACTTCCCTTAGACTGAATTGGTCATAGGCATGCTCTAGTAGAGGACGCTAGTTTAGATTTAGCCTATTCCCTCACAATGACACTTTCGGACGCCCCTCAAGAAAAATGCTTTAGAAAACATTTTGAAAAATGAAGAAATCGCTTGGTACAAGCAATTTCTTCATTATCAACAATGTTTTCTATCCAAAGAGACGGAAAAATAAAAATTTCCCCAACTTGAAATTGTCGTCAGCAGTTTCTTTGAATTTGGACCAGTCTACAATTTTGTTATGTGGGAAAGGATTAGGTAACAGGATCAAAAGAAGCCATATGGCGCCATTCTTTACTTAGTTGATGGGAGTTGGTCAGAATGGAGTAGTTATAGTTCTTGCTCGGCGAGCTGTGGTCCTGGAAAACAGTACCGCTCAAGAACGTGCTCAAACCCGGCACCGTCCAATGGAGGAAAGAATTGTGTCGGTGACACCACAGATGAGAGGAGCTGCAATATTAAACCATGTCCCGGTATGTCTTTCTGTTTGCTTTCTAATCTACTAACTCCAAGAAGACAGTGTAATAAATATTTAACCCCTAACAAGAGAACACAATTTTAGACTGGTTCAAATTCAAAGAAGTTGTAGACGACATATTCTAAATGGTTGAATTTCAAAAATACATGTATACAGCCTCTTGTGTAGGAAACTGTGTGGGTAATGAAGAAATTGCTTGTATCAAGCAATTTCTTAATCTTCCACGGTGTTTTCTAAATCTGAATTATTATTATAGTGTCAAAAAGTGGGATTTTGTGGGAATGGGTTAATGATAATAGCAGCATAATGCGCGATTTTGAAATCGGCCCGCATAGGGGAATCTCCATCGACATTCCTCTAAAGAAATAGCCGAGCGATGTTTCCGCCTTCCACTTTTCGACCTACGAGGAACTCGAAAAGTAGAAATTAGGCGCAATAACTTCCACTTTTCTAAAAAAAGATGTTTTATTGTGAGTCTTAATCTGTTTGCTAGATCGAAAAGTCGACTTCTTTTTGACAATTGCCAAGAGGTAAGCTTCCAGAATAAAACAGCTTGTTACAAACAATTTCTTCTCTTTCTACAATGTTTTCTCAATTATAAAAACACTAGAGGGTAAAAAAAGGGGTTGAACAGGAAAGTGTTAAATACGCTGAGTGTGACAACGTTATCAGAGGAATTTCATCATTTCATCAAGCAATTTCTTCCATTTCAACATGTTTTTCTAAAGCTTTTTTCCTTTTTCCTAGATGGGCGTAAAAATCGGATTTTTGTGGAATGGATTAAGATTCTCAAGAAAGATCTAAAAGATACAACACGTGTTTTTTATAGAGCTACTTTTTTATTAAGATATAGTTTTTAAAAAGTATCAGCCAATCAGGATGTTATGGAAAATTTATCCAATCAGAATACACAAATTTTGAGAGACACAACCTAAATTATACTTTATTTGCTTATCAGTTGATGGCGGCTGGTCTACGTGGTCTAATTACGGCAGTTGTTCCAAGAGTTGTGGGTCCGGTAAACAGTCTCGCCAGAGGAGCTGCTCGAACCCATCACCTGCCTATGGTGGGAAGGACTGTGAGGGCGAAGATATGGAGGAACGAGCGTGTAATACAGAACCATGTCCTGGTTAGTTTATACATATTACTTCATAATGGCGTATTTATTTTTACATATTGATTTGACAGGATCGCAGGTGTCAATCACAGAATCATTCGAATCATTCATTTTGACTAGAAGTGAACTTTGAACTCAGACCGGTATTTATATGAAACATTTTTCATGGTTTTGAGACTTAAACCTCTCCTATTTTACAGAATTATAGACCTGTCCAATACAAAGCTTTTACAGACAAAATTTTCAAGTGGGTTAAATTTAGAAAATAACCATTCAGTAGGGTAGAAAATATTGTTGGAAAAATAGAAATTGCTTGTATCAAGCTATTTCTTCTTTTTCCACAATATTTTCTCAATTATAAGATCAAAGGGGCGTAAAAACCAGGGATTGAAAAGGAAAGGGTTAAATTTCGTAACTGCAGATATTTCAAATTGAAGTTATGACGTTCGAAAACCAACAATTTTGCATTCATGTTACATGTAACTAGCAATAAATTTTGCAAAATAATACCGTTTAACTTATTCCCACACTACAAAATTTTAGCCTGGTCAAAATTGCAAGAAGTTGCTGACGACAGTTCTAAATTGATGGAATTTCAAAAGCCTTTGTCTTTTAGGATAGAAAACATTGTGAGCAATGAAGAAATTGCTTAATACAAGCAATTCATTCATTTTCCACAATGATTTCTTCGGCTTTTTATATTTGAGGAGCGTAAAAAGAAGGGATTATGTGGGAATGGGTTAACATACAAGTGGAACTTCCTGTCGGAGTTAAACGTGTGGGTGTGGCCAGAGATCCGTTAGTTATATTTTGATTCTATCATTTTCTGATTCAAGAATATCCAACACACCCCGCCCACTGAGCTCCGACAGGAAGTCCCACTTCGAAATTAAACGGTTTACTTGTAAAATTTGTGATCAATAACTTGCAACAAAAAGTAAACTTGTTGGCTAACGACTACTAAACGTCGCAGTTGCATCGTCGGCCTTTTACGCTCACTTCCGGTCTAAAGAGATACTTTGATTGGTCGACTGATTCTTTGAATGATAGACGCGATCCGCTCATTTCTAATCATTTCCTTTTACCAGTTGATGGACAGTGGGCCACGTGGTTAGAATTTGGTCCATGTTCAAAGACGTGTGGGACCGGGAAACAGTCCAGAAGTCGGACATGCACGAATCCAGCACCTGCTTTTGGTGGCAAGAATTGTATCGGACTTCCGACAGAGGAAAAAAGCTGTAACACCGAGCCATGCCCGGGTAGGATCCTAACAAGAGTTGTCCTCTATAGATTCATTATAAGCTAGGATAGGCCCCCATCGTTCATAAATGATTTAGCGGAAAAGAAAACACGGTCATCTCACAGAATGAGGGTTTTATAAATTCTAAACAAATGAAAATTAATAAACACCACATATACGGTGTAGTGATTTAGAGTTGTCAAACGCACATAATGTAAATATCTCGACACCGTCTTCCCCAGTTTCTTTAGTTCTATTTTCATGGAGGTATGAAACCATAGTTTTAATCAGTCTGAGCGTACGAATCGAAATAAACAACTACAGTAAATCTTGTATTGAGCGACCGCTGAAGGGACAACCAAAAAATGGTCACTTAATACACTTTATTGTGAAAGATATTAATGATTGATTTGACTGAATAAAGAAATTATTACAGAATTCTTGCTTAATCCTATGCTATTGAAACTTATTAGAATTGCCTCATTGAGACGATTCTAATGAGTTCCAACAACATAGGATTTTGTTACAATTTTTTAGAGAAAAATGCTCTCAATTCTTAAGAGATTTTCGCCCAAACAAGATTGACTGTATGATGTCATTATAAACTTTTAAAGTTATCAAATAATGTCCTCTAGCCTGTCGAATCTATTGAAGAGCTCTTGCGTGACATTACCATCCATATCACATGATGTTGAGCAGCCTTTACAAACACCCAGGACATTAATAATATTTGCCAATCAAAGAAGCTTCCGGTTATATATACCTATAGAGGGTATAGTGAAGACTCTGATCGGATACACAGGTTGATCTGAGTCTTTACTTGGCGCATATATTAAATGTATGGGAATTTCACTCATAGACTCCGAAATATTTCGAATGATTTTCCGATACTGTTATAATATGAATTATATGGTAATTATAATCCAGTTGAAGAGGAATGCAAAGGGACCATTATGAAGAAAACCTGTCAAAGCTGGGATTACAAATACGATACATGCGATTTTATGCTCGGATTACAAACCATTAAAGGAGTTCGGGTGGCAACACTACTCTCAAATGCTGCGTGCAAGAAGGGCGTGAGCTGGGGTTTCGACTCTTCGTCTATTTGGGTTGATAAGGGATGCAGGGCTGAATTTGAAGTCTGTCTTGGAGGTACGTAATTAGTACGCGTTTAAGCAAATACGCGATCTGAAAGTTCTCAGAATCTGTGTACGACAGTTTTCGAATTTGTGTATTCGTGTATATATTTTTTCTTGTTAGACGAAACCTGTCAATATTTACATCGTGGGGGTTCACGATTGGATTGAGAGATCTTAATTATATTCGGTAAGATAAAACTTTATTACATACGGGTCTAACGTTACATATTTTCTGGAGGAAATATTATCATAGCACACACACACACACAAAAAAAAATCGGACAGGTCAGAAAAAAAGATCCTTACCTTACAATGTCAAATTCGATTCTATATTAGTGGTGTTAGACGACGTCATTTTTCCTTAAAAAAATGACATCACATTTAAGTTTAGAGTTATTTAGAACTACTACTAGGTTAAGAAAACGGTTATTTGGCCACACCCCACTTAACCAAACTTACTTTTAACCGGAAGAAACTGTAAGTATCTAACATATAGAAAGCTATGGTATAGTATTGGTTCTCATCTTGTGCGTGGGAGCACAGCCCTGAATCTAGAGCTTCGAGTTTAAAAGGTTGAGTTGGGGGTATGAAAGTCTCCCCCACCCCTCAGTTTGTACGCATTAAGTCAATACAAAACGACGAAGGAGTTTTATCTTAAAGAAAAACATTTGACATGTACCATTTAAAATAAAAATGATTCTGTACTTTACATGTATAGTTGATGGTGGATGGTCACCTTGGAGCCCATACGGGACGTGTACGCTGTCATGTGGAACAGGTAGCCAGAGTCGCAGTCGTACGTGCTCGAACCCTCCACCTTCGGCAAATGGCGCCAATTGTGTTGGTAACTCGTACGAAGAACAAAGTTGTAATACAAAACCATGTCCAGGTATATGTAAAAGCTATTGTTGGTGATCAAGACTTAATTTTGTCTATTAAGTAAATAATGCAAACAGGTTTTTTTATTTTTATTTTCATGAAGGTGTGAAGCTAAAAACCGACACACCGTGTGAAACTATAAAGCAGATTCTTTCTCGAATTCATACAGAACTGTGGATAGGATTTCAGTTTTATGAAAACAAGAAACATCCTCTTCATTTCATTTATTTTTATATCGCCAAACCATGTACATTGAAGATATTTAAGAATAGCCAGTGATTTACTAGTTTTAGCAGCTTTACACGGAACTACTTTGTGTGCAAACATACAAAATAGATCCGCACTCATTTTTACATTAAGTCATGAAACGAACTTGTAAGCCAGTCAGAATGTAGAAATTTTAACAGACGAAACTTAAATTACGTTATTTATGTTCAGACAAAGTTGATTGACGATTTCCATCCTTCTGCAACTTCTATTGGACTTTGCAAAAGCCGTAAAGTTAACAATTAAACAAGTTATTGATTGTTATAAATGGTCTATTGGAGGATGTTAAATAGCTCAATCTCTATTTCATTGTTTTAGTTACTTCAACCCATTACTAGACGACAAAATTTTAGACTGGCCAAAATTGAAAGAATTGCAGACGACAATTTAAAGTTTGTGTAAATTTGGATTTTTTTCAACTATCTGGGTATATAACAGTGTGGAAAATTTCTTCATTTTCCACAATATTTTCCAAAGCTTTTTCTCTTGGGGGCGTCTAAAAGCGTCACTGAGTAGGAATAGGTTAAATTGACCGCAGATTTACACTTTTTTGTTTATAGTCAAACAAATATAAAAGTTCTTTGAAGGCATTTGTCATTCGAATATATATATTAATAGAGGTTATAAAATATACAAATTGAAGCTTTGTTTTAGTATCCGAGTATTCTTTTGAACGAACCTGCCTTCATTTCGGCCCCCATTTGACGAATTGCAAATGTCAATCAAAAGGTTGCTGAATGTAAGCATTTGGTTGATTTGGAGGCTTAAACGACACAACTACAGTTTACTATAAATGAATTATTTGGTTGAACTAAACAGTCGTTACTTTATTGTCATTCGTGAACCGTCACTTGTCACATAAACTATGTACCCAATTATTAATTACTGTAGATCCTTATAAACCCGTTCTAGGCACAATCACTTTTATTATACCCCTAGCTATGAAGGAAAGGTGTGTACTGGTTTCACCATGTCTATCCGTCCATCCGTCCATCCGTCCGTTCGTTCGTTCGTCCGTAGACTTTTCGTTTCCCTGCCATTACTCTAGAACCTACTTTATCATAAACCATGAAACTTCATACAAATGTTGCCAGTGTCCTGTTGATTTTGAAACACAAAAGTCAAAGGTCATAAGCCATTTGACCTAGGACCTTTAATGTTGTTAACAAATATTATCAATGACTTTTGAAGGTCCCCCCTCCCCCCCCCTTTTTTTTTTGGGGGGGGGGGGGGTAATGTTAATCAAAGGTCAACTGTGCTACTTTAAAGTGGTACAAATACTTATGCTGGATATAAGTCAGCCTTGCGGCAATTTCATAACTATACTGAGTTTCTGTTGGTCCCTTTTCCTGTTATTCTCTAAACTCTATAAATCTTACAGTCGACGGAGGTTGGTCAAGCTGGGGTGCCTATGAGACATGTCCAGTATCCTGCGGTTCTGGTACCCAGTCTCGATATAGAACATGCACCGACCCGGAACCGGCCAATGGCGGCAGAGATTGTGTCGGACAAAACGAAGATAAACGAAGTTGTAATGAAAACCCGTGTCCAGGTAGGTAGTTTATATCCATTTAGGGCAAGTTGGTTCCGCCCATTCTGCACCTAAAAAATATACTTTAACATTGATCCTTTTAAGCATCTCGGGTTATCAAACCTGGTTGTTGTTTTTGTTTTTTTTTTTACAAAATCTTTCAAAACTGTTTTTTCTGCAACCAAATTCCATCAGAATAACATGAAATATTAGTGCAATATGTCAATAACTGTGTACCTAGCTTGTAAAAACAGTGTCCTCTTTCGGTAAAAACGCAATGATAGCTGTTGATAGTCTATTATGTGTCGTATGTCAATGACTGTGTACCTAGCTTGTAAAAACAGTGTCCTCTTTCGGTAAAAACGCAATGATAGCTGTTGATAGTCTATTATGTGTCGTATGTCAATGACTGTGTACCTAGCTTGTAAAAACAGTGTCCTCTTTCGGTAAAAACGCAATGATAGCTGTTGATAGTCTATTATGTGTCGTATGAAGCAACTGTTTAAATAATATAAAATAATAATAAAAGAGTAACTATTATATTACGAAGGGAGATAGAAAAATCTGTGACCTATTGTGGGAATAGACCTCCAATAAACATACCAATTGATGTCTATGTAAATAAAATACCAGTTTGCTGTGATAGTAGGACTTTATTATCTCTGTTCTTCGACAGAATTTGATTCTCAAAAATACACATTTTGATTAATTCAAAACAAACAGGCTATGTTGGTTATCCAATATATTGGCCTCCAAGGCATATCGCCTAAGGAAACTCATGAGGACATAGTAGCGACACTAAAAGAGTATGTCTAATGTTTTAATACAGTAAAGTAATGTGCCGCTGAATTTAAAGGTGGAAGAGAGAGTCTTAAAGGTAAGCCACCACCTGTCACCTCTAAGAATACCGCCAATAAAATCTACGATATGATTATAGCAGATAGGCGAATTACATAGCGGTACATTGCTATATAGGTAGGTATCTAACTGGGACGAGTCTATGCAATTATCCATAATGATTTGAAAATGACAAAGGTTTCTGCGGGATGGGTTCAAAAGCTTCTGACAGTCCATCAATAACGAGCTTGGTGCATGGGTAAACATTGCCAGATTACGCGGGCTTCGGCGAAATTTCGAAGGCGGTTTGTATCCGTTGATGAAATGTGGATTCACTTCGAACCTTAGATAAACAACATTGAAAACACCCATGATCACAGTCCCTGAAAAAGGCCAAGTCAACAACATCCGCTGGGAATTTGATGACCACAGTTTTCTGGGGTGTCGAAGGTGTGCTGCTATTGAATTACTTTGAATGAGGTCACGTTATAAGTGGTATCAGGCTCACTGTTGCCATTGTTGCTATTCATGGAATTTGGTTTCAAACTAGTTGATCATCCATCCTATACGCCTAATTTAGCGCACTCTACCTACCATTGTTCCCAAAGATAAAAAGTTCGGCGGCCTCCACCTTCTAATGTAAAACGGTTTTTTTTCTACCTTTTCTGACTTTTCCGTCACGACTCGTATGTTATTAACCTAAATGTTGGGCCACATACTGGTCGAATGTAATCTTTCTGCTTTGCTTATTTAACTAAACCACATTTTACTTAACACTATAATTTAGTTGATGGTGATTGGAGTGAATGGTCCGATTATGATACATGTATGGTGACTTGTGGAGGAGGCACGCAGACTCGGACCAGATCGTGCACGGACCCTGCACCTATGTATGGAGGTGCTAATTGTGTTGGTAAAGAGAAAGAACAACAAAGTTGTAACTCACAGTCTTGTCCAGGTAAACTACGATTTAATTACAAATAAAGTTTATTATAGATGGTTAAGCGTCCACTACTATTGTGACGGTATATCGTCACAATGGAATTGGGCCAAATGAATCATTTTTACATTTTTTTTTTTTGAAGCCGATGAAAATCTCCCAACAAAAAACAAAACCTTGCGTTATTCGCTAGATAAAATTTGTTGGCTTAGCCAATGACATTTTTAAGATGGTTAGAATTTAGTCTAAATCTCAATAGAGAAACAATGAACTTCCAACGTAATACCCGAATTGGCTTAGCTAACACGGTTTTAGAAAGCGTAAAATTCAAGAACTTCAGTACATAAGATGATAAACATTCAACTTTTCTATCAGTGACGGATTGACGCCATTCTCCCTAGGGTTTATACTAGATTCTTTCTTTGATAAAAGCCAGTTACGATAAAGTATCGGTGTGAAAATGAAACTTGTGACAAGTATCCATCTAAATGAATGGTGAAGTTAGCCATCATATACTAGTCTTTTTAACGAGAGTCGTAGGACACCTCACAAAACAAGAAAAACAGATCATGTAGATATGGTTCATAAGTATGTTTTTTTCTGGAAACCTAAAATCAAATCTGAATATTTTGACTTGATTTATTATTGTACACGACACCTGTATATAATAACATTCAAACCATAACCGTGGCACACAACTCCACTTTGTTACGCCCCTCATGAAAAAGTTGTTCTGTTACAAGCAATTTCTACATTTTCCAAATTGTCTTCTAGTCAGAATAATCAGAATGATTTAAAAGTCTACAAGCTTTAAATTGTCATATGCAGCTTCTTTAAATTTTACCGCTCTAAAATTTTGCTGTCTGGCAAGGGGGTAACTTATACTGTATTTCCTAGTCGACGGGGCATGGTCAGAGTGGTCCACCTATGACATGTGTACCGAGTCATGTGGGGGCGGGACTAAAAGACGTACCAGAACGTGTACCAACCCACAACCTGCATTCGGTGGGAACGATTGTGTTGGAGAAAGAGAAGAAATAGCTGAATGTAATAAACAACCTTGTCCGGGTACGTGAGCGAAACGGTAGATAATTCAGATTCGAACCAGATCATATGATTACTATTAAAGCGTATTTGGAATATCCTATAATCACAAAATTCAAAGCTTTAATGATTCTTTAGAGGTGAAGTTTTGAAATACAAAGTTTATTTTTTAAAACTGCTATAATGATAATTCAAATTAATTTTACATGTTAGCTACGAAAATTTGTTGTTACAAGCAATTTCTTCAATGATTGCAATGTTTTCTTTCCCCAAAAGACAAAGATTTATTCAATTTCATCAACTTGAAAAAGTTCTTTTGCAACATCTATGAATAGGGACCAGTCTAAAACTTTGTTATCCTGTAAAGAGTAAATTCAATGATACTTATATTTACATATTTGAAAATGCTTTCATATATAATTTCGGAAATTGTACGAAATTTATTTACCCAATCCAGTTGACGGTGGTTGGTCGGTCTGGTCAGAATATACAGGATGTTCCAAAAGTTGTGGATCCGGGAAGAAGTCACGTACTCGCACGTGCAATAACCCACTTGTCCAATATGGCGGGAAAGATTGTGTGGGTAGTGCGACAGAAGAAATGAGCTGCAACACAAATCCGTGTCCTGGTATATATCTATCTCATTCGCACTATTCATTTAATCTAAATCTATTTATTTGTTTAACTAATCATCTATTTATATTTAAGATTTTCACTTATTCTATTTTATCTATTTATTTATATATTTATCTATTTCATTTATTTGTGAAAAACAACGAATTCAATTACTTATTTCGTTTCTTTCCCTGTATAAATATTTTTTTCTAATTTGTTCATTTATTTCTCCTATGTATACACTAGTATGTATAGATTTCTTTCAAGCATCATGAAATATGTCTAAAAAATATAGCATGAGACAATTTTACGCTCACAGAATACTTTCGCATTTAATACAGGACCGTTCTGTCTGAATAGTTTTTACTTTAAAACCCTTTCCCGTTCAAATACGGGATTTTTACGTTCCTGTGATTTTATACTTGAGATAACATTGTGGGGAAAGAAAAAATTGCTTGTTACAAGCAATTTCTCCTTTTTCCACAATATTTTCTACCACATAGGATGAGTTTATTTCAAATAGCATCCAGTTGCCATTGCTGTCTGCTACCTCTTTCAATTTGGACTAGTCTAAAGTTTCCAAAAAACGGGAAAGGGTTAAAAAGTGTGTAAATCTACTAAAACCGAATCGTCCGACTTCAATGGGGTATAAATTGGACCGCTTATAAACGGTGGACTATGGTATTAAGACAAACATTTGCTAGACAAAGAAAAAAATGTCTGTCTCTATTCTTTCAGTGAATGGTGGCTGGTCCGATTGGAGTGATTTTGGAAGTTGTTCTCTGTCGTGTGGGACAGGAAAGCAGTATCGAAGTAGAACATGCTCGAACCCAGAACCTATGTATGGTGGTCAAGACTGTATCGGGGAGGCTCAAGATGAGCAGGCGTGCAACACAGAACCGTGTCCAGGTATGGACACTATCAGATAGGGTCCCCTTGACCCTTAACCCTTTCCTACACCACCTCTTTTTTTCGTCCATGTGATTATACACTGAGAAAACATTGTGGGAAAAGAAAATTTGCTTGTAACAAACAATTTCTTCTTTTCCCCGATTTTTCCTACCTGTATGTTGGTTTCTTTTCAAAATTGCTCCCACTCCTAACTGCCTTGTACTTATTTCAAATTTGACAAGATAGCAATTTTAAAGAAAAAAAAAAACAGAAAAAAAATATCGTCAATGGGCGACCAAACTACAGCATTGAAGTTGTAATTACGATATTTTGATCGTCCGGTGACGATATGATACTTACCTTCAAAATGACATGCGTGCTTTAATGATGTTATACAACAGTTTGGTACATATTTACTTCGGATAAAAATGCTTTATATATTTATATATATAATATTTTAAAGGTAGGTATTTTTAACATTAAAAATCAAAGCACTGAAATTGCTAATGATGGACGTCCGTGTTGGCATAGTAGAATGATATGCCCGTTTCGTTTTAGTGTATAAAATTGCAATTTTCATATAGATAATCTTTTTTTAAGCATAGTTTCTCAACTAGTCTGGTTTGTTTAAGAGGTACATGTAATACAGGATGTTTCTATTCTAGAGTCCTGAGCACGATCACAAGTTCGGAAAAAATGCCAATGTTACACACTTAATTTGTCTTTCACCAACGGAAAAATGATTAGCAGTTTGCCCGTTAAGTTGGTTGAGAAGCTACACATGTTAAAGCACAAATTTATTGTTGCATTTTTACATCTTACTAGTGTAACAAATGACAGGAAGCTATGGTTGGGTGAACCCACTAACCGCGTTTTTACTGAAATACTACTGAAAGTCACGTTTAACAAAATTCACTTGATCGCAGTATAACTAGCTTTCATGACCAATACCTTTCAGCTATCAAAGCGTTAGCCTTGACAGCTAAAGTTAACAGACACAATTTTGAAGTCGTCTCAAAGTTCAATGAGTAGAGTCTTAACCACTAAATCCATTAAATACCTACACCATTAAAAGTAGTTCTTGTGTATTTTAAGAATATTAAAAGCTCTGCCTGCAAATTCATCTCCTCGGTGATTTAGCTCACTTGAGCGCATCGTGCTCAAAATGGCTGATCAGATTCTTCAAAGAAGTTGCAGACGACCATATCAAATTGTTGAAAACTTTAAAATAATTATCTCTCTATGAGGAAAACAATTGTAACAAGCAATGTCTTCATTTTCCACATTGTTTTCCACAATTATTTCAAGGGGCGTAAAAGGGAGGGATTGTGTTGGAATGGGTTAATTCCTTGGTTACTTTTACCTCATTTCTTTATCATGATATCGTTTGACGATGAAGATTGCTGAACAAAACAATGCTTTGCTAACTTACAATTCTTTTCAGTACTTAGATTCTTTTACTTTTCCGAGATTATCCTTTCCTTAGACAATCCGTAAATAATTGATATATCATTTAAGAAATTGGGAAATATTAGATTAGCAATATTCATTAAGGAATTATTACCTATAAGAAACAAATGAGAGATTATGTATATCTTTTAAACCTTCCGTGATCTAGTAGAAGCTTAATCCATTCCCACATAATCATCCTTTTTAAGACCCTGGAGAACTGAATTAAAGAAAACATCATGAGAAAAAGAAGAAATTGCTTATTTCACAATGTTTTCTACCCTATCAGGGCCTAAGTTTTCAATTTCAAAGCAGTTGTCGTCTGTAGCTAGTCCAAATTCTTGCCGTTTGGTAATGGATTGAAAATGAAAGTTCAAAATGATAATATACATCCCGCGGTATACTGCTGGTATACCGAGTTTTCAAAATAGAAGGCCAATTGCTCACTATAATTGAAAGACTCCGCGTTTTGAAACCGTCGCATTTAGGAGGAATCTTTATGCGTTCTACAAATTAAATGGAATCCTCGTATTATTTTCAAAATGTATAGTTGTTTGGGTGACAGGTTTTGAAAAATAATAAATCGAATGTAACTGGGCACTACTTAACATCATACTGGATTTTCAAAACTGGGTAACACTGACTGACGCGTATGGAGTCTCATCAAAAATTGTATACTTTTGCATTTATCTATCCTACGACTCAGATAATTATCTTAAACCGTTGTTGAAACGTATTATGGAACGTTGTTCTGCTTTGTTGTCTGTTGTACGTTAGTCGTTCAATTTCTGTATGCTTATTCAGTCGATGGTAAATGGTCACCCTGGTCAGTATATGGATCGTGCAGTAAAAGTTGTGGGACCGGCATGCAGTCACGCCAGAGAAGTTGTTCGAACCCGGCACCCATGTATGGTGGAGCTGATTGTGAAGGTCCTGTGTCAGAAGACAGAGATTGCAACACGCAACCTTGTCCCAGTAGGTGTAGAACTGTTTGAGTTTGGTGATTTAGGGCTCTCACAAAAAATGGGTGTATTTTGGCTTAAGATATAGCCTATAAATCTGGAGATTTGTCCAGCTTTGTGTAGAGTATGTATGGGTAAAAGGTTTTATTTATTATAGTGAAATCCCTATAGAAAGGGCCAGCAAGTTTTGGCTTATGAGATTCTTTGCCCATGAGTGCACAGTACCCTTTCTCTCTTCTCTCTCTCTCTTTCTCTCTCTCTCTCTTTTTTTTCTTTCTTTCTCTCTCTCTTTCTTTCTCTCTCTCTCTCTCTCTCTCTCTCTCTCTCTCTCTCTCTCTCTCTCTCTCTCTCTCACACACACACACACACACATATTTCGAGAACTTGGCACATCACTGTCGTAAGTGCCTATTTAAGATGCGAAATTACGCCCTTAGCCCGCGACTTGGCCAGAGAGTAAACATGGTATCTTTTTAGATGATCAGCAAGTATCCATCATAGTAGCACAGCTCGACCTGCGCGGGCTGACCAGAATCGAAACGTTTCTCTTTATGTAGATTTTCTGAGTGTAAAAAACCATTCTATCATAGCATAAGTTCGTCACTCCATGTGTCCGTGTTAAAAATATTTCTTGTTGCATATGGTAAAATCTTTTGATACAACGATTAATGTTATCTTACAATGTCAAATATCAAGGTCATTTTTCCAAATGTTGATATCATACCGTTATAATTTAATTGTTAGTTTGTCTATCAAAAACGAGCGATCTGATTGGTCGAAAACTTTAATTCATACCTCCATGAACAAAATTTTGAGTACGCAGCCATTTTGAATGCTTCCGCACAAAATAGTTCACTACAAAAAGGTATCAAAAATTGTTAAGTTGTTGCATTTTTCGCTCGATGCTATTAAATTATAAGAAATGAAGAGAATTTTTTTTTGTTTTCATGGAGGTATGAACCGAAAAACCTAATCATACAATGTATGAATCCGCTTCGCGTATTCATACAGTGTGATTAGGTTTTTCGGGTCATACCACCATGAAAACAAAAATATTCTCTTCATCTCTTAAATATTATTGGTATATGTTATAGTTGATGGTGGTTGGTCTGCTTGGTCGGATTATAGTGGATGTTCAAAGACATGCGGAACCGGGAAACAGTCGAGGTCTAGAACGTGTAACAACCCGGAACCAGCTAATAATGGTGCCCCGTGTGTTGGAGACCGTACTGAAGAAATTAGTTGTAACCCGGACCCATGTACAGGTATTTTATTTTAAATCGCAGTTTGATATACGACAAGCTCTTAATGCTGTCGTTTTCTGTCCTTTCCTGTTTTCGTCTAAAACTTGATTCTGAAAACGCATATGTTCGGGTTTTTCATACCTCTATACATAAGATGGCTATTGAACTGCAGTCATATAATCATTGCCCCACTTTAACCCGTTACCAGACGGCAACATTTTAGACTGTCCAAATTGAACGGAGTTGCAGATGACAATTTAAAGCTGATGAAATTTTAGATTTTTTCAACATTCTGGGACAAGCAATTTCTTCATTTTCCACAATATTTTCCCAGTTGTCTCTCTTGAGGGGCGTGAATGGGGATGGGTTAAAAGATCACTGATAGAAAAACGTGTTTAAGATGTAGGACAAAACAAAGAGAAGCGGTATTTTGCCTGAGAATTACTTCAACTTCAGTTGAAGAAGAGTGCAAAGGAGAGAAGATAGAAAAGAAATGTGAAAGCTGGAAGTTCAAATACGCCGAGTGTACAGATCTACAGCTTGGAGAAAAGACCATTAAAGGAGTGAGGGTCGCCCAACAACTTTCTAGTACAGCGTGTAAAAAATCTGTCAACTGGGGCTTCAACGGTACAGCTGTATGGGTGGACAATGGTTGTCGGGCTTTGTTTGAACTTTGTCTTGGAGGTTTGTTAGTATTTAAACTTAGTCCTCACCCGAATTATCGTATCCTAGTCAAATAAAAACAATGCATTAAAATGACCTCATTTGAAAAAAAAGACCGTTTGATATGTCAATAATGTACAGTAGATAGTTTATAGTACCCACCAGATGCACTGTTTTATTACTAAATATCAGTTTAAAATGGTGATTTACCTTGACCCGTTGACTCAGCTTGACCTAAAATGGTTATTTTACTTATTTTGGTTCTCTCAACCAAACGATTCGGGAGCTTCTTTTACCATTCACGTAATTATTACAGAATTAGATTATTGAACAAAAAGTCAACTGACTTATTTTACTCCAAGCCCGTAGGTGATACCAATCTTAAACGTATTTACACGCTGGCCATTTCTAGCAAAAGTATTGAAACGTGCATTTTTTTTATTTCAGTGGATGGTGCCTGGTCTGAGTGGAGCTCATACGGGTCTTGTTCAAAATCCTGTGGCACGGGAAGCCAATCTCGTACAAGAACGTGTTCGAACCCTGAACCGTCAGTCAATGGAGTTGATTGTGTTGGCAATGATAAGGAAAAGCGCAGCTGTAATACCCAACCATGCCCAGGTTACTTGTGAAATTATATCCCGTTACTTCTATCCAGTTATATATCAGTACTAGGCCTGTTTATACGACAGGAGTTTGATTAATAACTATGTTTATTTAATTCATTTCTTTTTTTAAGGCCAACTTTTGTTTATATTGTCTTGTGCCGTTTTGAACTCTTTTTCAATTGTATCGAAGCTCACTTATTTATGTGCTTTCTAGCTAGGTATTACAAAAACTAGGCTAGGACTATTAACTCATGTCTAGATGAATTAAAAATCTTATACAGGGATTGCTTTAAAATCAAAGGACTGAGAGCACTGGAAGGTCTTATTGAGAGTCAATTTTTCTTTTGAAAATGTGAAACAACTCTGGCTGACAAGGGGACAAGCAGGAGGTGTAGACCAAGATCAGACTGCATTAATGTGTTGGTTGACCTTTGTCTGTACCTCCTGTCAAAACAGGAACATTTCTGGTTCAGCATGACATAGATTAATACCTTACAAAAGGATACAGCGACGAGACAAATTGCGCGGCATGAACTCTAACCAGCAACCCTCGAATTATCCTGAATTGCGAGTGTGTCACTCATACACTGGGCCATATTGGACACCTTATGGTTTATGGATTGAAAATGCATTCACCACCCTTCACTTCAGTAATACTGTTTCTATTCATATTGCATTTGGAGTTGAGAATAATAAATGACAGCCAGGTAAAGTAAAATGTAAATAAATAACAGATGTTTATAATAAATGTAGGGAACAAGTAGAATTATGTTCGATTACGGACGTTTAATGATCGTGAAAAGCACATGTATTGCATTTCTTTGTTTTACAGCTTCTTATATCAAGTCAGTATTAAAGATTCATTTCTTTCTCGTTCTTAGTTGATGGCAAATGGACCGACTGGAGTGCTTACGGCACATGCTCCAAGTCATGTGGTTTAGGTATTCAAACTCGCACGAGATCTTGCTCGAACCCCTCACCTGCTAATGGAGGTAAACCCTGCCCAGGTGACGATGAAGAAAGCAGGGACTGTAACAAAGACCCCTGTCCAGGTATGATATTCGGTAAAAATCATCATAAGTCTAAATAGGTAGAAAAAAAAAGAAATTTGTTGGTCTGATCTCGGGAGTCTTATAGCTGGCCATTCTAGCTCAATTTGTCGGTGTGTGAGCGAAATGTCGTAACTACAGTATTAGTCGAGCTGAAGTTGCGATATTTTTCTCCCGCACCTATGTTATTTAGTAGTTTCGAAAGGGTGACATTCAAAATTGGCTTATCCTGATTGTCACTTAAAGAATCGACCAATCAAATCATTCATTTAGACCGGAAGCGAACTTTGAACTTCGACATTTGGCTGACATTTATGTGAATCATCTAAGTTGGTGCTTTTATAATTGAGAAAACATTGTAGAAATTGAAGCAATTTCTCCCTTTTCCATAATATTTTACCCTACTTAATTGTTATTTTTCAAATCAAATCCACTTAAATTTTCGACCGCAATTTTTTCTAATTTGGACAGGTCTGAATTTTGCGGAAAAAAATGGTTAATTGTTTCCTTTAAATGCATCTTCAGTGGATGGGAACTGGAGTGAGTGGACTGAATACGGCTCATGCACTGTGACATGTGGCGGAGGGATACAGAAAAGAAGTAGATCTTGCAATAATCCATCTCCCGCAAATGGCGGAGCGAAATGTGTTGGAAATGTCGAGGAACAGAAAAGCTGTAACTCACAGGCATGTCCTGGTAAGTCTCAATAGAGGTGTGACTTTCACTCTATCTGGGAGGGGGGTCCTACAAAACGTTTTGGAGCGTTATCCGTTCCTGTATGAGGCCTCAGTTCTCATCAACTTTCCTCCCTGCTAGATTAATTCCATTACAAATGGAACATTTGTTGTCATCCTATCGTCTGAATTACTGTTTAAAGACTGTCCGGCGTTTTTATTGTTTCTCTTTTAGTTGTAAGTTATCTCTGATCACGAAATATCTTGGTTTTTGATAGTTGACGGGTCCTGGACAAACTGGTCAGAGTACGGATCGTGTAGTAAGACTTGTGGGGGCGGGGAAAAGTCACGAGCCAGGACGTGTAACAATCCTGCGCCAGCCAATGGTGGAGAAGATTGTAGCGGAGAGAGTAAGGAAACGACAAGCTGTAACAGCCAATCTTGTCCAAGTGAGTTCCTTTAGAATGAATAACCATACTTTATCAATGTTGCTTTATTGACATATTTAACTCCTTACCAGACAACAAAATTTTAAATTGGTCTAAATTGAAAGAAATTGCAAAATACAATATGTATTTGGTGAAATTTCAAAATGAATTGTATTATTGGGTACAAAACATTCTTGATGATGAACAAATTGCTTTTTCCCAAAGTCTTTTCTTGGGGGCGGAAAAGGGCTGATTACTGGGGAATGGGATGGTCTTTACAATCGGCCACATATTAAAAAGATAAGATTAGATCTGATGCTTAAAAGTTCTAGTGTGTTAGATTCCTAGTCAATTAACCCTTAATCCCTGTTTTTTACGCCGCTGTGATTCTATAAATGAGAAAAAGAAGAAATTGCTTTCTACAATATTTTCTAACCAACTAAAAGGTTATTTTTTTCAAATTTATTGTACTTTAAATTTTCGTCTGCAACACCTTTGGATTTGATCAGGTCTTTAATTTTGGAAAACAAAAAAGGGTTAAAAGACGCTCTTGTCGACAAAACAAGTCTGACTTAAAGACCTAGTTTAAGGAATGTTGTGTATGTTGGACCCCTACTGATAAGCTAATTGCCTTATCTGTAAATCACACTAGGGGTTTAATCATCTTGTATATTCCATTGATGACCATGGTCAAAATTTGTCAATATTATGCAATAGCTGCACCTAAGCTTTATGCTGATGAGAATTCGATAGAAAACAAAGTAAAGTTATCTTTTTAAATTTTATCAGTTTTTTTTTCTTTTAGAATTTCAAATCAATTACAAATCACTGAATGAAAAGTGACTAAGTTTCAGATTGCTGGATTGAATGTAATTGAAAGAAATTTTATATGCATTACTTTTTATTGTAATTTAAGCGGTTAAACAGTTTCTTCAAACATTGTGGTCAAGTAAGAATTCTGGTAAAAATACTTTTTTCCATTTTGATTTATCTTCTGGCCTAGAATATTGAAGTATTTCCTGAATATTATGACAGTTTTATACACTAAAAAAGTTTTAGAGAGTTTTAAAGAGAAAAGGTGTTCTCTTTTCTCAATGTTGTTTATCCAAGTTATTCCAGTTGCTATTCGTGATCTGTCATGATAACAATAGCTTGATATTTTGTATTTAACTGTCTCCTGCACTTTGAAAAAGTTTTAAAAATCAAGACTTATTATTCATTAACAATTATAACCAATTAAATTTAAAATTTATTTCAAGAGACAAATTATCCACAAAGAAAGTGCAAATATATGCCACACTTATCCATGGTAATACAGCAGATTTAATCCCTTGTATACTGTATATAGCTTCCTTATTAGATAAGGTCGTTAAATTCTCAGCGGGTATATCTCATTTCGGGGGGGGGGGGTCAAATAAAGAAGGATTAAACTAGGCCTTTAAGTATTTTCCTTTCACGAACTAAAAGAATGCAAGCCGGGCATTATATCTCCCTCGTGACTCCTTTTGTTCTGTTTACAGTTGACGGGGAGTGGTCTGACTGGGCCCAGTATACACCATGTTCGATGAGCTGTGGCTCTGGTGCTCAGACCCGGACTCGAGCCTGCACAAATCCACCTGCCCAGTTTGGTGGTAAAGACTGTGTTGGGAACAGCGAAGAAACAATGAGTTGTAATACAGATCCGTGTCCAGGTATAAAGAAATTAATAAGATAATTATATTTGGGTGATTATAATCTTATATGGATTCTTTCAAAAAGAACGTACACTTTTAAATTTTGAAACCTTGGAATTCAATAGACTATCTACAAGAAAAATTCGAAAAGTTTACTATTTTTTTTTCAATCTATTTAAAATGATAACCACGAATATGGAGATTGTTTGGTTCATTCGCAAAAATTGATATGTGAATATGTTATATTTATAAAATTATCACGACAAATAGAGAATGTTTGTTTCGAAAGTATATTTGGGTTTGCGGATATATCATAAAACTATTCATAAAATAATCACGACAAGTCTAGAATTTTGGTTCTTATGCGAACTTTGGTTTGTGAAAATGTTATTGAAAACAATTAAATCAAATTTAGGTTTTTTAGTTAAAGCTCGAACTTTGGTTTTTTATTAATCTATTTATAAAATAACCACGACAAATTGAGATTTGTTGGTTCTTATGCGAACTTTGGTTTGTCGACCTATGTATATATCACCACAATTAATCGAAATGCCATCGATCTATGTATAAAATTTTTAAAATAAATCGAGACTTAGAGCTTCATATGCGAACTTTAAGTTGTAAATATTCATATTCTTATTCAACAATATTTGACATAAAGGTCGAAGCTCAACATTGACTTTCGGTTAAAATGAACGATTCTATTAGTACATCAATTCTTTTTTATTGGTGGCTGTGTTCAGTCTATTACTGATGTCAGATTGTTCAAGATGTATCTTAGATTTTTATTCAATCATGTATACTCATTTGTTTTATATGATTTAATCTTAGTGGATGGGGTTTGGTCAGAATGGTCGAATTACGGTATGTGTTCTGTGAGCTGTGGCACTGGAAAACAATCTCGCACACGGACATGCTCGAACCCACCACCTGCGAATGGCGGTAAAGACTGTATCGGGAGTGATGTATATGAAAGAAGCTGTAACGATAAGCCTTGTCCTGGTATGTACCGCATTCTTTTATAATGTCATTGTTTGTTTAAAATGATCTATGTATTCAACTTTAGATTAGAAGAACATCGTAACTACAGCTTACCGATGTATCATGCTTTTTGTTCGTTTTTCTTTGGTTGTTTTCAAAAATGCAGAAAAAATATATTTGTGTAACACTTTTCTCTCTCTTTTAAGGCAATTTACAATAATATCAGTTTGACGGTGTCAGATCCTTAAAAGGACGTAAACACAAACAAACGGCGCCCTTATACCAATTATAGTCGGTGTTTTTTTCACATTCTTAAAGAAACGTATATCACCCAACAGAAGTTCCCACCATACAAATTGAGAAAACTCATCTATTCCGAAGTCGGTTTTCGCAGATGTGTATACTTTTTTATGATTTATCAAGTCCAAATGAAAAAGCCGAAAGAGATGTTAATATGCTTCAAGTATCTCACGTGCTTTCATCACCCTTTATTGGATACGGATCATTGAATGTTTGCACGGATGCATTACTGATGTTATCGACAAGGCTTTTCATTGGTTGGAATGAATTTGATTTAAGGTTTTGTCACTCACATTGTAAGACAGAGGGACATAAATGAAATATATAGAAATGGTCGCAATCTTTCTATGCGAAGGCATGTAAAATCGTTGCATTTCTATGCGAAGGCATATAAAATCGTTTTCATTTCACATCTGTCTTTAATTTTAAAAATGTCGTTTGCATTTCGAGTGTTAATATAGAAGTAACAGAAATTTGAGTTTTCTTCCTTGCGCGTAAATCGTAATCGAATTGAAAACTTGTTCTACCTATAATTTTGATTATATCTTTTTAAACTAAAAATCCCTCTCCAGTACTCATGATCATCCACAATTTAAGCAAATCGTCTGTTTTCAAAAACCGAATTTAACCCTTCCCCGTGCAGTACCTGATTTTAGAGTCCATGTGACTTCATACTTAAGAAATTATTAGGAAAAGGGAAAAAATTTGTTTGTAACAACAATGTATTCTTTTCTCACACTTTTTTCTATCACATAGGTTTGTTTCATTTTAACCCTTTCCTACTCAGTAACGCTTTTAGACGCCCCAAAGGTAAAAAGCTTTGAAAACGTTGTAGAAAATGAAGAAATTGCTTGTGATTAGCAATTTCTTCATTTTCCACAATGTTTTTTTACCCAGAAAGTTGGAAAAATCCAAAATTTCATAAACTTTAAGTTGTCGTCTGCAACCTCTTTCAATTTGGGCCAGTCTAAAATTTAGCCGTCTGACAATGGGTTAAATTGAATTCAATTTTCATTGTGGTCTCAAACGTCTATCAGGTTAGACCAGTCTAAAATTCCGAAAACCAGGAAAGGGTTGAGAGTAGATACTATTGAATGCAATGTTATAGAAATGAAAAACTTACAAAACAAAACTTTACAGTTAATGGTGGCTGGTCGGACTGGTCCCAGTATGGCTCGTGTTCTGTAACCTGTGGGTCGGGAGTTCAAGTTCGAGAAAGGAGCTGCACTAACCCCGCCCCCTCGAACGGCGGTAATGATTGTGTGGGTTCATCAAGTGAGGAGACAGGCTGTGACGCAGGACCGTGTCCCAGTAAGTTGACTTTTCGTCCGCTCATTTTGATACTGAGTCATTTGTAAAGTTGCTTGTAAACCATTCCCATAAATTGACGCTTTTTCACTTCCCTCAAGAAAAGCAATTGGGAAATCATTGCGTAAAAAGAGGAAATTGCTTGTAACAATTTTTCAGAATGTTTTCAACCCAGAAAGTTGAAAAGGAAATCTAAAATTTCATAAACATTAAATTGTCGTCTGCAACTCCTTTCAGTTTGGATTAGTCAAAACATTTGTCGTCCCGTGATGGATTAATGAATTTTTCGAGTTTGTTGCTACGAACCTCGGATTCATTGACTCACACCTTATCTTGGTAAATGTAAAAATTACCTCGGTTTAAGCTTGACCATCGGTATGATGTAACTTCCTAAGTTTAAACGTCAAGTGAATTTTCATAAAAGACATCGACTGTTTTTTTGCCGATCAGCAGTAGTTCCGCTTCCATGTTTTGGTAATGAAAGATATAAGCCCAATTCACATGGAATATTTGGTGGGTACCGAATCCTAGAAAGATATCGATACTTATAGGAGACAAAAATGTTAAATTCGATTCCAAAGTTAAAAGTGGTTGTTTTATTGTCGTTGATTTAGTTGATGGACAGTGGTCACCCTGGACAGAATATGGAGCTTGTTCTAAGACATGTGGAACCGGGAAAATGTCCCGAAGTAGATCGTGTACGAACCCTGAACCTGCGTACGGTGGTGCACAGTGTGTCGGTATGGCATATGAAGACAGTAGCTGTAACACACAACCTTGTCCAGGTACATTCGTATACTCTATAAAGATATTATTTTGAAACAAAAGAATGGCTGTGATATATAACAGAAGCATAAAACTAAAGCATATAACGACGGGTGCTTTCTGGGATTTACGTGGATATGCATTTACCACTACTCTTACCTAACGAATAGTCTCAATAGAAAATGATAAAAAACGAACATGGTAAAATACAAGAAATGAGCGCGATTTTATTCTTATTATCAAAACCATTAAAACGGAGATTTTCCGTCCAAAATACAAAATAGTGATATAACAACGCCAATTAAATGTTCAATATAATTTCACCGGCGTAGCTATAACAAAGGTGTGACATTTAAGTTCTACATCCATTCTATCACAAATCATTCGCTCGAATGACAATCTAACAATTCATTCAGTCTAGACTTATTCTCAAACACTTATCGGACTTAAAGAGTTTTTAACCGTAACGGAGTGATTTCATCCGAATACTACAAGCTAAACTAAACAAGCCCTCTATGTTATTTCACTCCATTCGAATTTGGACTACTTAAATTTGAGTAGAAAGTGACGACTTTTTAGTGCACAGCATCTCTAAAAAGTTTCGTTGGGACATAGAATCTAGTTGGACTTATAGAATGTTCACTGGTCATTAATTTAAAATCGGGAAAGTGATATATTTTTTTTACTGAAATATTCAAAAGTCCACATTGATATTATCCTCTGTAGAAACTCTTTACTTTTAACTGGCCTGACATCTTGTCAACAAATTTAAAGTTCCGGCCTCTTACAAAATAGTTCCACGTCAGAACCTTTCTAAGACTAGCACACAGTTCAGCAGCGGTCTACAATTACACTTATATAGACTTAAAGTCACTTTCTATTTTCTTCACAAGCAAGCATTATGAGTAAAACAGTCATTCAGAGTTTTATTTTGGAATAATTTAATTTTTAGTTTCGTCTATCAAAAACGAGCGTTCTGATTGGTCGAGAAAAATTATTCATAATTCCAAGAACAAAATTTTGAGCTCGCAGCGATTATGTAAACTTCCGCACAAAATTGTCCCATACAAAAAGGTATCAAAATTTGTAAAGCTTTTGGTTTTTTTCACTCGGTGCTATTGAATTATAAGAGACGAAGAGACTGTTGTTTTTTTTGTTTTCATGGAGGTATGAACCGAAAAACCTAATCACACCGTATGAAGCGGATTCATACATTGTGTGATTAGGTTTTTCGGTTCATACCTCCATAAATCAGAAAAAGTCTCTTCATCTCTTCAATAATTAAGGGTACAATAGTTCTTATTAGTAACCCTAGTTGAGTTTCACTTTCTTAGGTAAACACCCCATTTTGGTGGCCATTTTCATTGCAATAGTGTTGTGGATGGTATTTTGTAGTGACCTTCATTTAAAGGACCTTCTTGGTCGTGCTGAAAGTGTCGAGACTGACCAGACAGCACGGATTATGGGGGTTGACCGTGGTCGCAAGATTGTTTTTTTTTTTTGTTTTGTTTTGTTTTGTTTTTTTTTTTTTTTTAATTTTGAACTGTCCAAATCAAAGGGACAGCAAACAAAATTAAAAAAGTAAGTGCATTTCAAAAAGTTATCGTCCTATATGATAGCAAATAGTGTGGGATAAGACGAAATTGCTTGTTAAAATGCAACATCTTCTTTTTCCAAATTGTTTTCTCAATTACAATATCACAGAAACGTAAACATCAGGGATGGTAAAGGGAGAGGTTACGAAGATGTTCTGTTTTCGCTTTTACAACTTGCTATATTTGTTTTTCAAAATGCGACCTCTGGTTGACGTCTTTTGAATCATAATTATCTTTAAACAATCGTTTTACAGATCTCATCAGGTCCCGTTTCCCTTGTTTGGGTCAAATATTTGTTCTAATTTAATTGCAGTCGAAGAAGAATGTGACGGCAAGACTGCCTTAAAAACGTGTTCTAGTGTAGATTTTAAATATCAGAGCTGTAACTTTACTTGGGGAAAACAGACCATCAAGGGTGTTAGACTAGATACACAGATTTCGGATACACCGTGTCAACAAGATGATAATTGGGGATTTGATAGTACATCGGTCTGGGTCGATAAAGGATGCAGGGCTAAATTCGAACTTTGTCTTGGAGGTAAGGAACTACCCTTGCTGATTATCCTGAATAAAATACTTTCGCTCGAATCTATTTTTATAAATATCATTCTTTTCTTATCACTACATGATAAGCTTTCAAATACATTCATTTCCATTGTCGTTGCAACTTCAATCAATGTTGCCTGAGAGTCTGGTGGCTCTGGAAGCTTCTGAGTCGAATCCCCATTTTTTATGTATATAGCCAGGAGGCATAATTTTGATGATTGCAATTTTAATTGGGATATATTTTATAATTGGCGGGTTTTCTAACCATGCACACTGTTCTCTTATATGGCAGTTTGACTGGAATATCAAGCGAGGTTTGTTTGAACAATCTATGGATGAGGAGAGGGATTGAATGAAATCTAAATCTTTTGTGGGCAAAACTGAAAAGCACTACATTTGGAGTTCAGCCTTTCAATCTAAATTAATAACTTGATTGGTTAATCTATATTTAATTTGACAGAAGCGATCCACTCATTGTTACAAAAGATAATGTTCATTCGTATACAGTGTCACTTAGTACTTAATTGTCGTATTTTAAGTTGACGGAGGTTGGTCCTCGTGGAGTAAATATGGAAAGTGTTCTAAATCTTGTGGCACTGGTGTTCAGTCCCGAACTCGGAAGTGTTCTAACCCGGCACCCACAGCAAACGGTGCAGATTGCATCGGTACGGATACGGAAGAGCAGAGTTGTAATGAGCAGCTATGTCCAGGTAGGGAAAATAGTTGACAACACTTATTCAAGATTAGTAAATAACTCAACACATAAGTTTTTCAGTTTCTCGAAAGCCTAATCAGTGGTGTTATTATTAATTTCTTCCAGATCTCAATCTAATCTTTATTTTTTATATATCCGCCATGTATTGGCGAGGGGCATAAAGAGTTAAGTGAGTATATCCGCGTGTGTGTGTGTGTGTGTGTGTGTGTTAGTGTTCGTTTGGCTGTAAGTGTGTTTGTCCAATTCTTGTCGAGATCATATCTTCTACATTAATAAATGGATTTCATAACATTTCAAAGGTACGCTTGAAAAGAACTGAAGTTAAAGGTCCAACCCTATGAAGGTCTTGTGACAAGCAATAATGCGTGGGATCCGTGTCTGCGACTGATTTCTTGTTTTTCGTGTGTTTGATTGGTTGTTTGGTTTTTTTTATGTTTGTTTGATTGTTTATGTTTTGTTTTGTAGGGTTTTTTTGTTAAATCAGAAAGTATAAAATTAAAATCTTCATTACTTGACAGTACAATTTTATCTTGCAGTAAATGGCGCCTGGACAGAGTGGAGCGAGTACGGTGCATGCTCCGTATCATGTGGGCGTGGCACACAGTCACGTGTAAGAACTTGTTCGAACCCCGCCCCGGCAAATGGCGGTAGAGAGTGTCCAGGAAAAGGAGAACAAGACAGAAATTGTAATACACAGCCATGTCCAGGTAAAATAGGGAAATAGGTTCGTCAGTAGGCGAACACAATGTCGTAACCCTTTCCTGTATTTTGACAATTTAGACTGGTCAAAATTGAAAGAGGTTGCAGACGACGATGAAAATTTGATGCAATTTGAAATAAACCACCCTTTGTGGTAGGAAATATTGTGGAAAAAGAAGAAATTGCTTGTCAGAAGCAATTTCTTCTTTTTCCACAATGTTTTCTCAAGTATGAAATTATACCGAAGTAAAATCCCGTATTTGAACGGGAAAGGGTTAAATACAGCTTGAAATGAAATTGTGTTTTAATGTCCAAGCGGCAACTTTCATTTACTTGAAGCTGCAGAGGATTTTTATATATATATATATATATCTTAATGCCGAACGACGAGTGGAAATTCAAATTTGCATGCGCTGTGAGAAGTCACTACAAGGTTTCGTATAATCTGTATAGTGCTGATTTTCTTTACTAACCCGTCAAAGCATCGGTAGCAAGAGAAAAACCAACGCTTGGTCCTGTCAGATTCTGATTTTTTTTTTGTCCTACCTTGTTCAAATTCATTCAGTCGCCGTCATAGCGCAGTTGGTAGCGCGTCGGACTGTCAATCTAGAGGTCCCGGGTTCGATCCCCGGAGGCGGCACTCATCCTTTCCGACTATTTGTCTCTCACCAATGGGTCGATAATCGTAGACCTATGTAGGATAGCAGCTGAAGGCTAGGAAGGGATGTAATGGTAGTACTGGTGTGAGGAATACCAGGCTTCCATTGTTAGGTGCTCCAGCCGCCGAGATATAACTGAAAGATTGTTGAAAGCGGCGTAAAAACCCATTCAAACAAACAAACAAACAAATCAAGTTCATTCATGTTCAGTGTATATATTTTACTAGGGATTTGTTGAACACACGTCAGTATTCCAACAAGCATATTACACTAGGTAATTCTTCTTGTTATTTGTAAATGAAGAGAATTTAATAATGTACATTTTGACAATCAGATTTTCATATTTGTTGCCATCAGTTTGAATCAAACAATTATGACGTTCTTCTTTGTTTTGTTATTTCAACTATTGATGTTTATCTTTTTTCTACCTGTTCTTAAAGCACTGTAGTTTATTTATTTACAATATAATTTCTAGTTGATGGTATGTGGAGTGACTGGTCAGACTACAACAAATGTTCCGAGCCGTGTGGCGGAGGAATACAAACAAGGAGGAGAAAATGTAGTAATCCACGCCCCGCCCACAATGGTGCTAACTGTGTTGGGAATGATGAGGAAGAACAGAGCTGCAACACACAGCCATGCCCTGGTAGGTTAAATGAAAACAAGCAATTTTTTAAAACGATTTAAACGATAAATTTCATATTTTAATGTCTTTTGTAATATGATATAGGGTATGTGGTCAAATAAGCCGTTGAATGTTTTAGATATTCCGTTGGTGAAATAAATATCCAAAAGAATTGGAACCTATGGTAACGTATTCTCGTTACTATGACACCATAATGGATATAAAAGACAGTTGTACAAACGACTTTAAAACGTTTTGCAGAATATCAGTTATGAATAAAAATTCTGATTCCGGTCTATTTTTTTAAATATCATGAATAGAATATCAAAACCATGCTCATAAAACACCCAATACACTCAATTTGACATCTAAAACAGAGGACAATTCAACACAGCCACGGTTATACCTATCCATAGGTGACTCGTTTTATAAATTCTGTATTTCATCACCATTTATTCAATATTCTCTATTTGTTACCTGTAGAATCAACTTTTTGTCTACACTTCACGAATCGATCTCCTCGCCCACTGACCTCCGGAGGAAGTTTCGCTTAGATGCTAAAAGGCGTTATTTTGTAAAAAAAAAAAATGGTTATTCTCATGTAACAGTAAATTAAAATGATGGGTTGAAAACCCAAACGTCGTAACCTATTCCAGTTTTAATAACTGTAACTAGCAAATATACGTATATTCAACTACGTCGGGATTCGAACTAGGGACCTCTCCGCCAGAACTCTACTCGCTATAAAAGCTAGCTTGTACCGCAAGATAGAATAAGCACCTCTTTATATACACTACCAGGCGACATTACGATATTAAGCCTTTCCTGTTTTGCAAAGTTTTAGATATGTCTGAATTCAAGGGGTTTTGCAGGCGAAAATTGAAAAATTGAAAATTAAATTGAATTGGAAAATAACCAGTCTGACAAGCAATTTCTTCTTTTTCCACAATATTTCCTACCACATAGGATGGTTTATTTCAAATTGCATCAAATTTTCATCGTCGTCTGCAACCTCTTTCAATTTTGACCAGTCTAAATTGTCAAAATACAGGAAAGGGTTACGACATTGTGTTCGCCTACTGACGAACCTATTTCCCTATTTTACCTGGACATGGATGTGTATTACAATTTCTGTCTTGTTCTCCTTTTCCTGGACACTCTCTACCGCCATTTGCCGGGGCGGGGTTCGAACAAGTTCTTACACGTGACTGTGTGCCACGCCCACATGATACGGAGCATGCACCGTAAGGAAGAAAATATTATAGAGAAAGAAGAAATTGCTTGTGACAAGCAATTTCCTCTTTTTCTACAATGTTTTCTCAGTTATTTACAGGGACGTAAAAAACAGGGAATAAACAGGAAAGGCTCAAAGTCGTCAAAGCAACGGCAACACTTGACATTGATCTTGGAATTCAACATTTACTTCTGGTCTAAATGAATCATTTGATTGGCCGATCGGTTATTTGATTGACAGTCGCGATCCTTCGATGAAAGTCACAACGCTTCATTTGAGGAGAATAAATTGTAAAGGTATTGATTTAGGCACAAATTAGTATGTTGATAATTTGGTTTCTCTTCTTTGTTACAAATGTAAAATTTCAAAGAATTTCATTACTTGTGCCACTAAAATTCTTGTTTTACCAGATAAGTTATCTGCATTTGAACGATCGATATTAATCTTAACCTCATTGAATATGTAATAAGAAGGGTGGATTTTCGATAAAAAACAAGTTTCGGGGATTGGTTTTATTTGGAGAGTAATTTACATATCTTACAATAATCTTTCTCAGTTCACGGTGGATGGACGGAATGGTCTGAGTATGGACCCTGTAGCCAGTCATGTGGGGGTGGTAAGGAGGTTCGAACTCGAACCTGCACTAACCCTACACCCATGTATGGAGGACGAGACTGTAATGGGAAAGCGGAACAGGAGAAATCTTGTAACAACCAGAGATGTCCAAGTAAGTTGTTTATTAATGGATCGCCACGCCCACTGAGCTCCAACATGAAATTACACAAACGGCGTTATTTTGCAAATATATGTTCGGTAGCACGGAACAAAAATGAAAATAATTAGTTGGAGACCTAAATTTCTCAATTAAACTTGAATAAGCAGTAGTTATGGCGTTGGGGTCATAACAACAACACTTAACAGAAATGTTGGAGTTCAAAGTTCGCTTTCGGACTAAAAGAATAATTTGATAGGTCGATCCTGGTTTTGATTGGGCGATCGATTTTTGAGTTGCAGTCGCGATCCGTCAATTTAATTCAAACAAATATCTTTAGTCTCCGAATGATGATTCATTTGATTGACATATCTCTTTCTGGTTTTAAATCAATTTTATGAGTCTTTTTATATTAATTGTTCGGTCCGAACGCTAAATATCTATTTGTAGGAGTCGAAGTGTGACTGAAACTTCATTTATTGCGAAATAATTGGATTTGATCATTTACAGAATGCTGTCTGTCCACTGACTATGACATGAAGTTCCACTTCTCTATTAAACGGCGTTATTTTACAATATTCATGACCAGTAACATAGATTAAAAAAGTAAAATTGTTGGTGGGTGACCTAAACGTTGTAACTACAGCTTTTATAAGCTGCATTTTCGGCGATTCAATCGCCAAACCAACAAAAATGCCTAACATAAAGACCGACTAATTTTGGAGATCAAAGTTTACATCCGATCCAAATGAATGATTTGGTTGATTCCTTGAAGAGAGACGCTAAATTATCCCATTCATACTCAATCCAGCTTTTTTTATGAATTAGGAAAATATTGGGAAAATACAAGTAAAAACAAAAAAAGAAATGAGTAAAAAACGAAATAAATGATTTTTACAAGAATGTTTTCCCTATCCAAATTGTTTTTTCTACCACAAAGGACAGAGCCATTTAAAATTTTATCAACTTGAAATTGCCGTCTCCAGCTTATTTGAATTTGGAATAGACCAAAAGTTGTCGTCTGATAATGATTTAAAAATATTCTTTTATAGTTGACGGTAACTGGTCGGAGTGGTCAGACTTTTCCACGTGCTCAAAATCCTGTGGTTCTGGAACCAAAACACGAACACGGTCCTGCACGAACCCGGCACCTAAACTCAATGGTAAAGATTGTGTTGGGAACACAAAAGAAGAAGTTGAATGTAACACCACTCCGTGTCCGGGTAAGTTCAATGTGAAGATTATAATTTTAGTTTTCATTTCGTACAAAAATTGTATTTGTGAATACTTTGTTCTCATATCTTTAAACATATTTTACATCGATTAGGAATGATTAGGAAAAGAGGTCTTTCAATTTTTGTTAATCCCCCTCGGTTCTGCTTCCTGTAAATACACCAATATGTGCACCAAAAGTTTAGGAAATCGTCAATGAAAGAGAGAACAAAGATCAATAACCCGTCCCGGTAATCGAACTTTGGACCTTCTGATCATGGACACCACTTCTTTACTACTATATCTACTTCTATATCTACTACTATATCTACTTCTATATCTACTCCTATATATACTTCTATATTTACTACTATATTTACTACTATATATCATGCAAATGAAACTATTTACCTGTATATAGTGATGCGATATTTATTACATTTTTTCAACAAAAACTATTTTAAAAAATGAGACTCATACCCCGATGCCTGTAATTTTTCCACATAAAAAACAAAGTTTAATGGATCAAATTAAACTAAAAATAGAATAATCGAAATTCACGGCATCCATTTATTATTTCGCATTTGAATTGCTTCCGATTTGGTAAAACACCCTCATTTTATTTTTTTTTTCAGTTGATGGTGGATGGTCCAGTTGGTCCTCCTACGGAGCTTGTTCAAAGACCTGTGGTACTGGAGTACAGTACCGTACAAGAACCTGCTCGAACCCGGCACCTGCGAACGGAGGCGCCGACTGCGTTGGTAGTGGTTCCCAAAGCCAGACATGCAATGCAGAGCCCTGCCCGGACAACAACAGTAGGATACTAATGATATATACATTACTGCGAAATTGTTTGTTTTAATTTCCAACTCACCTTTTTTTTAAAAAAAAAAATAAGGAGGTAAATTCTAGACTTATTTGAAACCATCATTTTTATACGATTGTTGCAATCTTACATGAACACTGTGTCTTCTTGAGAGGAATAGAAGATAATGGGTTCGAACCCGGACGCGCCATTGACCTTGGACAAGACATTTCAGATCCCATTCCAATTACTGGAGGTACGCAGACAGCACATGAATAAGTGATGTGATCTGTAAGTGAAACAACAATATCATGTACGCAACCCCTAAAGTTACATTCTTTCAGACTTTTGTAAAATGCAAATCATTTCCAATTTTTTCGAAATTACGAATTGTTGTTTCTTTTAAATACGAAACACTTTTTCGTAATTACACCCACCCTTTCGTTGTTAACAAAATACTGTAATAATTGCGAAAATAGCGACGGTTTTTGTCTATTTTGCAGCACAAAAATAGATTTAAGAAGATTTGTAATAAAACTTCCACAAATTACTCAAATAAGATAAACTTTCTCTGTACCCTTATCATACAACAAATGTATTCTTCTAAAGATGTTTTGGTGCAAGTATTTTATAAATTATTATATATCATATAATTTCTATTTGTTAATTTATGTATCTTCGCATTTTATGGTTTTAGCTCAGATTTTATTTGTTAATTTGTATTTTTATCCTGACATTTTATGGTACACACCCTGATTTTTGTTTGTAAATTCATATGTATCTTTGCAATTTATGGCAATCTCTCAGATTTTTTTATTTTGTAAATTCATGTGTGTATCCTCACGTTTGAGTGTTCCCCCAATGAGCATCTTTAATAATTAGTACTTAGTATGAAATTAAAGGGTTTATTCAAAAAATCGTAAGGAAATTTGGGAAAAAGAAGAAGGTAGGCCAAGAGAAAGTTTATTGTCGGTTGGCAACCATAATATCGTTAATATAGCCACTATCTTTTAAATTCTCTCCAGTCGACGGGAGTTGGTCACCGTGGTCGAATTACGGGCCTTGCTCAAAGACCTGTGGTAAAGGGAAACAGTCGAGAACAAGGACCTGTACGAACCCAGCACCTCAAGGAGACGGGGCCGACTGTAAAGGCGATAATGAGGAGTTTAAATCCTGTAATGTGAACCCTTGTCCACCTGTGAACGGTAAGTCACGCAAAAATGGGGCTTCCGTGATTTCCGTATACAAATATTTGAATAAAGAATCAGGTCCTGCAGAGGTCAATGAGGATTCATAGTTAAGAATCAAATTAGAAGTACGATGGATATATTTGAAGAATAGCGTACCACACCCTTTAACCTTCACAAGGTAGTTTGATTCAGGTATCAATGACTTTACTGGGTGAAATATATAGCCAGGAATATACATAAAAAGAAGAAATCATTTTCGGCGACCATAACATCGTTACTCTCCCAAAAACACATAGTCCATAATTGACGGAGGTCAACAACTTACTTAAGGTAAGAGATGTCGGTCTGGTCGATGATTCCATTTCTTATCCACAGCGGCGAGCCATGAATTAATAGTTCGCTGGCGAAGGAACCTTACCCCCGACAAGACCGTTTGTCTGAGATATCAAGTGACATGTTTTGCTAGAAATAATCGGCGATATAATTTAGCTTGAATAAGCTGCAGTTATGACGTTTAAGTCGTCAATCAATAAATTTCTATTAAAAAAAAACTGTTGGATATCGAGACTTCACTTCCGGTCTAAATCTGACAGGTTGGTCGAGTTTTCGACTGACGGCGGCTATCCGTTGATTACCACTCCACATTCAGAAAATATACAAAAATAGGTTACAATCCTGGTTGCAGTTTGATGAGGGTCGATACTTTTGGAACTACCAAAACGGTCATTTTAATCTCGTCTGGCCACAAATGATTTTGTATCCGTAATATTAAACTGGGTCAACCAGGAATCCCGTAAAATATCCGTCGCGAGAAATGGCCCTCGTCACCCTTCATATGAATGACCCTCGTACCCCGTCATTTAAAATGGCTCTCGTCGCCTGTCACGTGATATGGCCCTCTTCGGCCCTCGAGTGAAATGGCCCTATTTAGAACTTCAGAAAAGAAAAAAAAACTGTTCAGATTACCAGCATTGCAGTAGCTAATTAGGATGAATTTCTTTAATGCTTTTTGTTGAATTATCGAAATTTCTGAGTTGATTGCCATTCAACAAATTCACCGATTATCGAAATGGTAATCTCATCGATTCTGTAGATTAAGCCCAGCTAAAGTTAGACGCGCGCTTCTGAACGTCATCTACGCGGGACCAGACATTGATGACGTCATTGATGACGCCATTTCGTTTGCCATGTAGGGCCTTATCCACGCGCGAAATGAGGGGATTTTGACCCCCCCCCCCTCTTTCAAAAGGTCACATTCTGTCTCGTTTTGCATCAAAGAATTAGAAAAGTCGTTTATTTTAGTTCGTGTAAGATCGATGAAGAACTAAAGCATATTTCACACTTATATCTGCCACTCGTGAATCAATAGCTATTGTTGTTCGCTCAATGAAAAACAAATTGATCTTACACTGAAACAAACAAGTGTCCTCTATATATCTGGCTTCTTCTGATTATAGAATGTGATTGTCTGGATAAAGAATGATGTCCTATCTTGCAAGATGTTAAAATTCATGTTTATTAAACGCCGATGCTAACTCTAGAAGGTCCTTTTCAAATTTTCAATCCTTTTTCAATGTATGTACAACTTTTCATAATCAGCATAAGTAAATTGGCCGCCCTTCTACGATATAGTTCGACTGAGAGACGGTGTTTGTTTGCAAAAAATATGACCATGTACATAAAACAAAAGAAAAACGAGCGTTGTGAGTTAATGAACGATATATATAATTACCTCCCCTTATAAATTATACCAAATTTAGTAACTCGGACTATTCAAATGCCTCTAAAACAATGGTTGGCCTATGAACTCTGAAAATGTTTCAGTGTTGTGAATGAGTTTCTGAAAAGTTTGAGTTATTGACTTGAATGATGTGAGTGAAATTTCGAAAGTGGGATGGAATCCTGTTAACTGTATACGTATTCAAGGAATAAACTAAACTAGATATCCACACACACATTTAAAAGTATCATTTCTCTTTAACACAATTCAACACGACGCATGTTTAGACTAGTCCAAATCTAGAAATACAAGCAACATTGTCAAGTGGAATTTAAGAAATATTTACGTTTTATGATAGAAAACTTTGTAGACATTTCTTCATTGTCGGCAATGTTTTCCAAAGCTTTTTTTCTTGATAGGCCTAAAAGGGCGGCATCGTGTGGAAGTGGGTTAAAACATTAGGTTAGTAGAAATGGTCGTTAGATTTTACAGCTTGAATAGGCTAGTTTGGTTGCACACCGATGGGAAATTTGATTTCATGATAATTTTACTTGTGTTTGAAGACACTTTGAAGCCACCATACAAGAAACCTCAAGTATGCCATATCAAGGAGCCCTGCTGTGTCCAAGGAGAACTGAAGGTCATCCTCGGATCAAAGGGCTGTAAGTATCCTTCCTGTGCACATTTGTACACTGCAAAGTATAACTCAGCTACAATGTAAAACAAGTTTTTGTTTGTAGTAATAAATAGCTGAATGCCTTAGTAATATCATGGATGACTGCTTTACCGTTTTAGAGAAAAACGCTTATCTTATTGTAAAGATTTCTAAGTTACTTATTAATTTGATAAATTTAATGAGTAAAATCGGTTAAATTTTAAGATACATGTCATAAAATAATTTTATATTTCTGATTAATAAAGTCAATTAAACATCTGCATCCTGGTCGTGCAAAATTAAGCGGGTTGTTGTTTTCTTTGTTTTACAGTTTGACAGTTTATGTTTGGTCTCCGTTTCGCCAGTGGATTTTTTTACGAGAAAATGCGATTTATACATGATTGTATTTATTTTCGTGAACAAGAAAAGCCATATGTGTATTTTCACTCTCGGCTCCACATTATAAGAAATGTTCACTAAGTGAAACATGAATTGACCTGACACAAAAATAAACAACTATCCCCTATTTCCCCCAACAGTTAAAATAAAGAAAAAAACTGTCGGTAAACTAAATGGTGTGAAGGTAGGGAGATTCGGACCAATGAAGAAACAGCCTTGTAGCCAGCCAGTCCTGGTAACTGTAAGTACTCGTTTTCTCCTCAATCAGCTGCATAGATAAGTACATACAGCCATATTAGGTAATCCTTCGTATCATTTTAACCTGCGCACATTATGCATTTTTTCATCGTCAAAAAAATGAATGGTTCGGGGGTAAATTGCAATACTGTTTTAACTGTGTATACATTGTATAGACACTTAGAAAACAATCACAATTAACCCTCGGGTTGCTCTATTCTAATAAAATCTCCAGAGCCTCATTTTTGTCCTTGAGTTTTACCTTTCAGTTAGACTGGTACCTCTGTCGACTAAGTTAAGCCTTTTGGGGTATCAATCTACATTTCAATTCGCACTGCAACTCACGCTTTTGATCTCTGCTGTTTTAGTAAACAAAATGGTGTCTAAAAAACTATTTCGCTGTTTTTGATCGGGGTTTTTTGTAATCGTACTGATACTTTGGTCGAGCTAAATGTTTTCTACAAGAGTGAACTTTCGATATTTTTATGCATGGGTTGTTTGAGTGCGCAGAATTAGCCTACAGTAATATATCATGGTTTGCAAACCACAACCACATAAATAAAGCTTGAATGGAGTTGTGAAGTATAGGTCGCCAAGCCGGCGACGATATAATACATGACCTGTTGTCTACCTACATGACCTTTTTCGTATTTTCGAATTTAAGAATACTTCGCCTTCTGATTCACAAAAATGAAAAAGATGTCAATATTTCTAAAACTAAAATTTTTTCAACTGTTTTGTACATCAACCCGTTACCATTCTAGGCGACAATATTTTATTATGTTCCTAATTTAAAGAAGTCACGGGGGAAATTTCTTAGTTGACAGAACTTTTAAAATATATATTTTGGATAGAAAATGATGTTTAATATGAAGAAACTTCCTGTAACACACAATATTCTCATCTTCCTCAATGCTTTTAAAAGCCTGTGTCTGGCGTAGCGTAGCAATAATCGGAAAATTGTGATTTCTTCTAAACATTTGAATTTCCAACAACATTTGGAAAGATTTTCCTGGATAACGTATCATATCTCTCGAAGCTTCAGAAATTTGCCGAACCTGCAAGCTTCAAAGAATTCACCTAGTTGTATCTCAATCCTTAATAGTCTTGAATCAAATATATCTCAATTGATGGATTACCGAATACCCGTGCCTCCAGCGTATTTAAGATTTAGTTTCGACGTTTTGGTCGCCCTTCGACGACATGGGAAAGACTCTTTCAGGCGACAAAATTGCAAAGTAAGCGCCAGGATAAAAGGGCAGTCGTACTACTGAAACAGTTACACTCTTAGTTATTTTGCCTTCATTCAATAGAGAAATCCAGTTTTGTGATGTATCACTTTGTAATACTAAAGGCGACGAACATCCTTCTTATCTAAAATGATATTCGAGAAAAAGATGATTTCGAAATCCATTCACTTGTGAGGATGGTGATGTAAAGGACCTCTAACAAGTTTCGGTGAAATGTAAATTCTAGTCTGTCTGGAAGTAATTTTTGTTACCTATACTTTCATGCCAGGACCGTGGTATCATTAGCACCGAAATCTTCGACTCTGCTTGGTTGAACTGATCGACCGATGAAATTCTCCATGTTTGACTGACCTTGTACAAAAGTCGAGCTAAGTACCAACCTGTAATGAAATATGGCTGTATTAGAACCATTTAAATAGTCTTGCACACAATGCAGCGGTGGACTGCCATTATGCCAATATATACATTAAGCCACTTTCAATGATCTAAAAAATCGTAAAAACGTAGATAAAGAAGCTTCTCCAGCTAGTGAGATTTATTTACAACGGATTTGAGGGGTATCTTCGAACTATTTCAGAAAAGGTCCCAAGCCCGATAATATAAGCGTTGCCCAACAAAAAATGAATATAAAATTCATCATTATTTCGTGTATACCAGGGTGTTTTTTTTTACGCTTTAGGTTGATTTTGAAAAGCTTGACCAGGATGCTTGCTTTGGATGTCTCGAAGCACCTTACTGCGGAAGGCGAATGCTAAAAGTACAACTTGAACTCTCGAGTGCCGGGAGGGACGGATGGCTCTTCAATGTGGGCGACAGCCAATCAAATGATGGATGGAGTAAGTCAAATGCTTTTTCCCGATACAAAAATGGTTAACTTTAATTTTAAAGACCATCTTCAGTTTAAAACAATTTGTCGCAAATTTTTTATTGTACTGGACTACATCGAGGGATTTGAGCAAAAACATAGTATGGCTCTATACAATGTATACAATGTATAGAGCCATACTATGTTTTTGCTCCAAGCCATCGATATTGTTGTTGCAATGTTAGTTTTATACTTTTTGGTTCTGATCGTCTGTCCGTCCGTCTGCCTGTCTGTCTATCTATCCGTTAGCATTTTTTGTGCGCAGCATCTCCTACATTTCAAATAGAATGAACTGAAACTTGCCACAATGAATCTCAATTATGTCTAGTCGTGCATGAGACAAATATTAATCTGATCCCTGTTTGAAGTCATTTTGGAATTATCTGCCCTTGACTTTGCGAAATAGCTCAAAGTCACAGTGCCCCTGCTGGCATATACTCTGCAAAGCTCCTGTTTTAAATTATGTTTCTTTCAATTGTTGGTCTATTTATTTATCAATCTAACTATATAGGTCTTTCATTCTATGAAGGACAAAATCTTTGGACAGTGAAACAAAGAATCAATCGACTAACTAAAGCATGCGTTTAGACACGAAATGAACTTTAAACTCCGACATTTGCCAAATTCTATGTGAAGCATTTCTGTTGGTTTGGAGACTTGAACGTCTTAACTACAGCCTATTCAAGCTGTAGTTACTACGTCTAGGTCGCCAACGAAACTTTTCATATTTTGTTATAAGTTACTGACCATAAAGTTCGCAAAAGAGCGCCATTCAGCTTCAACGTGGAACTTCCTGACGGAGCTCAGTGAGCCTGGCCTTACAGCCGTTAAATAATAGCTACAGACTATAGTTTCATATAGACAGAATTCATTTATTGACATTTTTCATAACTAGGGACACGTTGTTGAACAGATATCAGTGTCCGTCTGTCTGTCTGCGAGCAGTAAACTTGACACAAATAAAAATGAACATTTTTCGTTATTCACACATTGTTCTAGATACATGGTTCATATTTGGGACAAAGGCTCGTTGCATTGATGGGCATCAGCTGGTTGTAAGGTCAAGGTCACCAATCGAGGTCTAGGTCTCTTACCAAGATCAACTTAACGCAAAATCCTAACGTTTTGCAGTTATTGAAACACCGTTCAAGATACTTTGCTCATGTTTGGGACATAGATTCCTTGTATTGATATGTATCAGTTCGTTGTAAAGTTTAGATCATCCAGCGAGATCAACGTCACATTTCAGAAAAACACATTTTTTTAAAAATCTTTCTCAGTATAGAATACTGTTTAAAATGAAGAAAGTGATTGTTACAGGCGATTACTTCATTTAACATATTGGTTTCCTAAACTTATTTTTTCTTGTTGCGGGTCATAAATCGTTAGTTTAGAATTACTTAAGTCGTGTTCTGAGTAAGTAGTTGCAGATCTTATATTACTTATTTTTCATTAATTTTGCTTTTATGGCATGTTGTTTGTCGTAGTGTATAAACCCTGCTTAACCCATTTCCCCTCAATAACGCTTATTAATCGCCTCCAATATATAAGATTTGGAAAACGTTGTGGAAAATGAAGAAATCGCTTGTTACGAGCAATTCCTGCGTTATCCACATTGTAATCTACCCCAATAGACAAAGATTTTAGAGATTTCATCGATTTATTGTCGTCTGCAACTTCTTTAAATTTGGATTTGTCTTAAATTCTGTTGCACGGGCATGGGAATAAATTCGAATTTGATCATCTACTTACACGTGATACGCATGTCTCTATCCGCCAAACTCTTTCAGTTTGGGCCAGTCTAATAAATTTTTGGTTGGCAATTAGATATGTTTCTCAATGTCTGAATCTGTTTAACAACTTTATACATGTAACATAAGCTTCTAATACAGTGTTACAACAACTCTGTAAGATACATGTTTTGTAGTTTAATATGTTTTCATGACGGAGCTGAACCTTTTTGGTGACAGAAATCACCTTTTCAATAACGTTGAGCGCAAGGAATTGATGACCCACGTTGGATAACATTTTTCATTTTCGCTATTGAAAAATACTCATTCGAAATGACATCATTGTGAATAATTTGTAATGAAAATGGCGTCTCTTTGTAACGTTTCTAATATGTTTGCAGGGGGCGACTATGGCCACCAAGAGAATGATGCTGAAATCCAAGGACTGTACCCCAACATAACTGTTTACCCGAGTGACAAATGTCTGGGCTTGAGTAGACTCATGCACGTCATAGACGGCATCCAAAACACGGTACATACATTAACGTTGTACGTCAGCAATGAGCACGTGCGAATCACCAACAGTGACGGACTAGATTACTTCTTGTGCAGTGATTGTCTTTACGCCCTCAACGGACAAGCAGACAGCGGAGGATCGAATGAACGAGTCTACATCGGGCTAAATCGTGTGATAAAGAGCTTGACTCGAACAGGTCACGGAGTCTGCTCGGCCACTTTCTCTTGGATGTGTCCATGGTGTGATTAGATAAGATACTGTAACTGTCAAAACGCCCCAAAAGTTAGAAGTTTGAATGAGGAATGAGATATAAAACAATATGGAATAAAAAAATAAATTATATCACCTCAAAATTTGTATTTGTTAAATTGTCAGTTGTTGTTGTTGTTTCTCTTTGTTTTGTTTTGTATTGATGTATAGTGTTAACCAATTACAAGACGAAAACTGTTAGACTTGTCCAAATTTACAGTAGTTGAAGGAAACAATTCTAAATTGATGGAATCTTAGACATCTGAAATATCTACTCGGGTAGAAAAACAACAATATTTCATTGAAAAGAGTTAATATGCGGGATTCTGTGGAAATTAGTTAATTAACCAATTCCAACACAGTGACGCGTTTGGAAGCCCCCCTAAGAAAAACAATTGGGAAAAATTTGTATAAAAAGAAGAAATTGCTTGTAACTAGCAATTTCTTCATTTTAAGCAATGTTTTCTATACAGAAAGTTGAAATTTTTTTTTAAAAAAATCATAAACTTTAAATTGTCGTCTGCAACACCTTTGAATTTGGATCAGTCTAAAATTTTGCCGTCTGGTACTTGGTTAATAGACCCTTATCGTCGGACTGTAAGCTGGACTTATTTGGAGAGATGCTGATAAATACGTGTTTTCTGACTGACAGCGCGATTCCTCAGTAAGATAGTATCATACATTACTAATCTCGCTGTGTCTGTGGCGTATATATGGTTCGTATTTATATTCAATGATATTTTCAAAGTTCACAAATTATTTCATGTTTCTCCTTACCTATAAACATTACTTCAGTTTATCTCATTTCGACACAAATCTGCTTTTTTACTCTCCTCAAGAAAAAAGCCTTTTTAATACATCGAAGAAAACAAAGGGCAAATCCTTCATTTTCATTAATTTTTTGTTTCTCCAAAAATAAAGATTTTTTTTTTAAATTCCGCAGCTAAAATATTGTCGTCTGAAACTTTCTTGAAGTTTCGACTAGCCTAATTTTTTGTCGACTGGTAATGGGTTAACTTTTATATCAAATAAACTGCAGTTACGACGTTTAAGTCTCCATACAGACAAATTTGCTTAACATAAACGGTCTATTTGAAAAAATAAGTTGACCGATCTATTGTTTGATTAACTGCAATGATCAGTCAATTTTAGCATAAAAACATTTTGTCTGGAAGAGAGTGAGGGGGACAACATTAACCCTTTCCTGTTTTTTTTTTTAATTTTAAGACTGGTCCAAATTGAAAAAGGTTGCAGACTACAATGAAAATTGGATGTAATTTAAAATGAAACCATCCTATCTGGTAGAAAATATTGTGGGAAAAGGAGAAATTGCTTGTTACAAGCAATTTCATCTTTTCCCACAATTTTTTCTCGAGTATAAAATCAGTTTTACGTAAAATCCAGGGGAAGTACAGGAAAGGGTTAACAAACAGGACAGGACAGGACATTTCCAAGTTTAACGTAATCGGATTTCATTCAAACATACATTATCGACCTTCTTTATAAGAATTACCCCTACCTCTATAGGCCAGCAAATGGCATCGAAAATGGGAAAAAAAACATTGTGTAAAATGAAGAAATTGCCACAATGCCTACTCAAAAGTTGAAAAAAAATGTAAAACTTTGAATTGTCGTCTGTAACTCTTGTTATTTCGGACCATTCTTGATTTAGTCGTCTGGTTATTGGTTAAATGAGAAGTTCAAGTATCCATCAGGGCCCAAGGTTATAAAACGTTTTTGTGGAATCGACTGAGAATTTACACAAGCTTCAAGTTGGAGTTACAGTTTTACTTTAACTTTAGTTGTACAGTTACTATTATAATAGTATTATAAAAATATCCTTTTTTTAAGGAATTTGCCATAGCATTTCAGCAGAAATAGATCTTTAATTTGAGTAGATTATCAATTGAGTAAGAAAAGATTTATAATCTCGGACACTGATGTAGAACCAAAATAAAGACTGGTTTTAATTCGCTCATTATGGCCATAGAATCAAGTCTAATAATCCATTCACCAATCACGTGTTTCTTTTCGAGTCGATGGAATACACAGCGTAAAATCCCAGGGGATTCCCCAGTTACCTAGACAGGATAATGCATCAACTTCAACCCTTTACAGTAGGAGGTGTAAGACATTTTAGGTAGTACACGCTCAAATGAACGCGTGCACGCGTAAATAATACAGGTGCACTAACAAAATTTAGGCTTGCGCGCATAGTTACTGAGCGTTCAAGGGTATAATATGTGCGCGTACGCCTAATTTACAAGTGCACGCACAGAATGAAGATGTTTACTTTTTACGCGTGCACGCTCATATTTTGAAAAAAACGCGTTATATACGAATATAAGCGCACGCGCTTAAATTAAACGGGTTTATCAATATTATTTACGCGTGCACGCGTTCTTTGTACTAAGACAAGTTAAAAGGACTTTTGACACAAATGGTATACCATATTGATAGGTCTTCGTCAGGCTACAGAAATATCGTTACCATGTCAATGGGTCAGCGCGAAACAGTTGTAACTGCAAATATGTTTATAAGCAGTTAGAACTAATCGCGCTTAACCAACGATGTGTCCTAACTAAACTGATGTGAAATTACGTGATTTGTTACACTAAAGAGATATGGCGTTGTCAAGTAATTGAAATCTACTGCAGACAGAAAAAATATTTTGATTTTATTTTCTAAAAATTGAAGTGTTTCCAAAATCATGGTATTTTATTATTACCATTAAACCCTTTTCCAAACAAGCTAACAATCTTGATAAGACTATTGATAAAAAGAAAACACCGTGAAAATGGATAATTAACGTACACGTTATTACATTCTTTCTATTCTGATTTGGCAAGAGACAAATTTAGCAAGAGACAAAATTCATATTTGCAACAATTTCATCTCTGGGTCAAGTAGGTATCGGGTCAGCCTGTAAAATCCGCAGAACCTGATCAGAGTCTGATCAGAGTCTCCAGAATGTTGCCCCGTGGAATGATACAAACTCAGTTTCCTTTGACGATGAGTGATATTCTATATACTCTAAGTGAATGTTTAGGTTGCTCAATGTCTGCGCCACACGCATATAGGTTTAAATAATGTTTAATGCAACTTTTAACATTATTTCAGCCATATTGCGGCGGCCGGAGGACCTAACCACGGATTCCATGTATTTCTTACTTCAGTACTACCACTACATTCTTTCCGAGCCTCCAGCTGCTCGACCTACTTAGATTTACTATTATCCACTCATTGGTTAGATACAAATGTTGGAGATGAAATTTGCTGTGACCGAAGATCCTACCATTGACCTCATTTTAAGAGCCCTACGCGCTGCCGTCTGCGTGCTGGCCGCGGAAATGCCCTCCACTAACCACTGGCCTAGATTCTATCTTGAAACGCGAGGAAATTATTTCTCTCATTTTGACAAATCATTAGACAAGTTACCTAGGATTTACTAAATTTTAAAACATTTTTCTGGATATTCATGACTAAAAGGAGGCTGTTGGCATTCAGCAAGTAAGTTATTTTCTTCATCAGCAATGAAACAAGATGGAGGCGATCACATAGATTTTCACTTCACGTTTATGAGCATGCGTGGAAAATGTGTAAGAACTTGTTTCCGGTTGATCGATATGAAATACCGGTTTTTCCTAAAAAAAACGCTAAAAACGAGCTTTGTGAGTTAATGAACGATATATATAATTACCTCCCCTTATAAATTATACCAAATATAGTAACTCGGACCATTCAAATGCCTCTAAATCCATGGTTGGCCTATGAACTCTGAAAATGTTTCAGTGTTGTGAATGAGTTTCTGAAAAGTTTGAGTTATTGACTTGAATGATGTGAGTGAAATTTCGAAAGTGGGATGGAATCCTGTTAACTGTATACGTATTCAAGGAATAAACTAAACTAGATATCCACACACTCATTTAAAAGTATCATTTCTCTGTAACACAATTCCACACGACGCATATTTAGACTAGTCCAAATCTAGAAATCCAAGCAACATTGTCAAGTGGAATTTAAGAAATATTTACGTTTTATGATAGAAAACTTTGTGGACATTTCTTCATTGTCGACAATGTTTTCCAAAGCTTTTTTTTTCTTGATAGGCCTAAAAGGGCGGCATCGTGTGGAAGTGGGTTAAAACATTAGGTTAGTAGAAATGGTCGTTAGATTTTACAGCTTGAATAGGCTGGTTTGGTTGCACACAGATGGGAAATTTGATTTCATGATAATGTTACTTGTGTTTTAAGACACTTTGAAGCCACCATACAAGAAACCTCAAGTATGCCATATCAAGGAGCTGCTGTGTCCAAGGAGAACTGAAGGTCATCCTCGAATCAAAGGGCTGTAAGTATCCTTCCTGTGCACATTTGTACACTGCAAAGTATAACTCAGCTACAATGTAAAACAAGTTTTTGTTTGTAGTAATAAATAACTGAATGCCTTAGTAATATCATGGATGACTGCTTTACCGTTTTAGAGAAAAACGCTTATCTTATTATAAAGATTTCTAAGCTACTTATTAATTTGATAAATTTAATGAGTAAAATCGGTTAAATTTTAAGATACATGTCATAAAATAATTTTATATTTCTGATTAATAAAGTCAATTAAACATCTGCATCCTGGTCGTGCAAAATTAAGTCGGTTGTTTTTTTCTTTGTTTTACAGTTTGTCAGTTTATGTTTGGTCTCCGTTTCGCCAGTTGATTTTTTACGAGAAAATGCGATTTATACAAGATTGTATTTATTTTCGTGAATAAGAGAAGCCATATGTGTATTTTCACTCTCGGATCCACATTGTAAGAAATGTTCACTAAGTGAAACATGAATTACCCTGACACAAAAATAAACAACTATCCCTTATTTCCCCCAACAGTTAAGATAAAGAAAATGACTGTCGGAAAACTAAATGGTGTGAAGGTAGGAAGATTCGGACCAATGAAGAAACAGCCTTGTAGCCAGCCAGTCCTGGTAACTGTAAATACTCGTTTTCTCCTCAATCAGCGGCATAGATAAGTACAGCCATACTGGGTAATCCTTTGCGTCATCTAAACCTACGTTCTTTATGCAATAACCGAAACACTATATTTTTCACCCGCAAAAAAATTAGTGCTTGTGATACTGTTTTAAGTATTTACACATTGAATAGACACTTAGAACATAACTGCAAACTGTAACTCTTTAAATACGTATTTTGGATAGAAAGAACTCTTTAAATACGTATTTTGGATAGAAAACGATATTGTATAAGAAGAAATTGCATGTTACACACAATATCCCCATCTTCCACAATGCTTTCTCGTGGAGCTTTACAATAATCTGGCAATTGTGATGTCTTCAAAAGAATTTCTAAGAAACGTAATTTAGACAGGTTTTCCTGGATAACGTATCATATCTTTCGAGGCTTCAGAAATTTGCCGACTAGGTCCAAGCGCAAGCATCAAAGGATTCACTAAAATGTATCTTATTCTTAAATAATCGTGTACAATTGATGCAAATCAAACATATCTCAATTGATGGGCTACCTCCGGCGTATTTAAAATTTAGTCTTGACGTTTTGGTCGCCTATCGACGAAATAGAAAAGATATTTCGAACAACAAAATTATATCTTATAGTTGCAAAGTAGGCAACCGTACATGTGAAACAGCCTCACTCCATTTGTTCATTTTGCCTTCATTCAATAAAGAGAGAAATCGAGTTAGGTGATGTGTCACCTGGTCGTACCAAAGGCGGCGAACATCCTACTTATCTGAAATGATATTAGAGCAATAGATGATCTCGAGATCTTTTCACTCGTGAGGATGGTGATGTGTAGGACCTCTCGCAAGTTTCGATAAAATGTAAAATCTAGTCTGTCTTGTAGATTTTTTTTTACCTTTACTTTCATGCCAGGATAGTGATAACATTAGCATCGAAATCTGTGATTATGCCTGGTTGGGCTGATCGGCCTTTGAAAATTCTCCACGTTTGACTGACCTTCAACAACAGTCGTGCGAAGTCCCAGCCTGTAATTAAATAGTTCTGTATTAAAACCATTTAAATCGCCTTGTACACAAAGATATTCACAGTGCAGCAGTGTTCTGCCATTATGCCAACATATACATTAAGCCAATTTCAATGATCTAAAATTCGTACAAACGTAGTTAAAGAAGCCACTCCAGCTAATGAGATTTTTATTTACAACGGATTTAGGAGCCGCCCTAGTTGTGTTTAGCCAAATATGGTCAAATCATTCTTTACCCTACCGTTTTGATGCCGTGTCATGTATTTTAGATGTAGCGTGTCTAGTACTAGTATAAACTGTATGAACTAGTAATACGTCAAGACGCCGCCCTTAAAGCCTCTACGGCTTTTGTTGGGACAAAATTTCTCACCGAAAGGAATCCAGAAAACTTTGTTAACAATGTTTACAGACTCTCTTCCAATAATTTCATAACAGGTCACAAGCCCGATATGTAAAGCGTTGCCCAACAAGAACAGAATATTCAAAATTATTTCATGTTGCTGGCATAAAATAATTCTAAAATTTATTTTCGAGAGCTCTCAAAGATTATATAACAGTTTTTTTCGCTTTAGGTTGATTTTGAAAAGCTGGGCGAGGATGCTTGCTTTGGATGTCTCGAAGCTCCTTACTGCGGAAGACGAATGCTAAAAGTAGAACTTGAACTCTCGAGTGCTGGGAGGGGAGGATGGCTCTTCAATGTAGGCGACAGCCAATCAAATGATGGATGGAGTAAGTCAAATGCTCTTTCTCAATACAAAAATATTTAACTTTTAATTTTAAAGACCATCTTCAGTTTAAAACAATTTGTCGCGAATTTTAAATTGTACTTGACTATATGTTGGTGCAATATTAATTTTATACTTTTTGGTTCTGATCGTCTGTCCGTCCGTCTGCCTGGCTGTCTATCCGTTAGCAATTTATGTGCGCGGCATCTCGTACATTTTCAACTAGAATGAACTGAAACTTGACACTATGAATCTCTATGACGTCTAGTCGTGCATGAGAGAAATATTAATCTTATCACTGTTTGAAATCATTTTGGAATAATCTGCCCTTGACTTTGCTAAATAGCCTTAAGTCAAATTGATAATTCACCGACAAGCCCCTGCTGGTATATACTAGTGCACCGCTCTGAAAAGCTCCTGGTTTCAATGATGTTTCTTTAAATTGTTGGTCTATTTACTTATTCATCTAGCTATTGGTCTTTCATTCTATGAACGACAAAATCTTTTGACAGTCAAACAAAGAATCAATCGACTAATTAAATCATTTGTTTAGACCAGAAATGAACTTTAAACTCCGACATTTGCCAAAATTCATGTGAAGCATTTTTGCTGGTTTGGCGACTTGAACGTCGTAACTACAGCTTATTCAAGCGGTAGTTACTACGTCTAGGTCGACAACGAAACTTTTCGTTTTTTGTTATAAGTTACTGACCATAAATTTCGCAAAAGAGCGCCGCTTAGCATCGAAGTGGAACTTCCTGACGGAGTTCAGTGTGCGTGACCTTACATCCGTTACATAATAGCTACAGACTATAGTTTCATATAGACAGAATTCATTTACTGAACATTTTCATAACTAGGGACACGTTGTTGAATAGATATTAGTGTCCGTCCGTCTGTATGTCTGTCTGTCTGCGAGCAGTAAACTTTACACAAAAGATATGAACAGTTTTCGTTATTCATACATTGTTCTAGATACATGGTTCATATTTGGAACAAAGGCTCGTTGCATTGATGGGCATCAGCTGGTTGTAAGACCAAGGGTCATCAATCGAGGTCTAGGACTATTACCAAGATCAAGTTAACGCAAAATCCTAACATTTCACAATTATTCAAACACCGTTTAAGATACTTTGCTCATGTTTGGGACATAGGTTCCATGTTTTGGGTTGTATCAGTTCGTTGTAAAGTTTAGATCATCCAGGAGATCAACGTCACATTTCAGAAAAAAAAACACATCTTTTTTTAAAAAATCTTTCAGTACAGTATTGAACACTGTTTAAAATGAAGAAAGTGATTGTTACAGGCGATTACTTCATTTTACATAATGGTTTCCCAAACTTTTTTTTCTTGATAAATCGGGATTGAGTTAGAATTAGTTTAGAATTACTTAGGTCGTGTTCTGAGTAAGTAGTTGAAGATGTTATATTACTTATTTTTCATTAATTTTTCATTTTTGGAATGTTGTTTGTCGCAGTGTACAACCCTCTTATCTTATTCCCCTAAATAAAGCTTATTAACGCCCCAAATATATAAGATTTGGAAAACGTTGTGGAAAATGAAGAAATCGCTTGTTACGAGCAATTTCTGCATTATCCACATTGTTTTCTATCACATTAGACAAAGGTTTTAGTGAATTCATCAATTTAATATTGTCGTCTGCAACTTCTTTAATTTTGGACTTGTCTAAAATTCTGTTGCACGGGAATGGGAATAAATTCGAATGTGATCATCCACTTACACTTGATACGCAGGTCTCTATTCGCCAAACTCTTTCAGTTTCGGCCAGTCTAATATTTTGTTGGTATGCATTAGATATGTTTCTCAATGTCTGAATCTATTTAACAACTTTATACATGTACCATAAGCTTCTAAAACAGTGTTACAACAACTCTGTAAGATACATTTTTTGTAGGTTTTTTTTATGTTTTCATGACGAAGCTGAACCTTTTTGGTGACATAAATCACTTTTGCAATAACGTTGAGCGCAAGGAATTGATGAAACACGTCCGATAACATTTTTCATTTTCACTAATGAAAAATTCTGATTCGAGATGACATCATTGTGAATAATTTGTAATGAAAATGGCGTCTCTTTGTCCCTCTGTAATGAACGTTTATAATATGTTTGCAGGGGGCGACTATGGCCACCAAGAGAATGATGCTGAAATCCAAGGACTGTACCCCAACATAACTGTTTACCCGAGTGACAAATGTCTGGGCTTGAGTAGACTCATGCACGTCATAGACGGCATCCAAAACACGGTACATACGTTAACGTTGTACGTCAGCAATGAGCACGTGCGAATCACCAACAGTGACGGACTAGATTACTTCTTGTGCAGTGATTGTCTTTACGCCCTCAACGGACAAGCAGACAGCGGAGGATCGAATGAACGAGTCTACATCGGGCTAAATCGTGTGGTAAAGAGCTTGACTCGAACAGGTCACGGAGTCTGCTCGGCCACTTTCTCTTGGATGTGTCCATGGTGTGATTAGATAAGATACTGTAACTGTCAAAACGCCCCAAAAGTTAGAAGTTTGAATGAGGAATGAGATATAAAACAATATGGAATAAAAAAATAAATTATATCACCTCAAAATTTGTATTTGTTAAATTGGCAGTTGTTGTTGTTGTTTGTCTTTGTTTTGTTTTGAATTGATGTAGTGTTAACTAATTACAAGACGAAAACTGTTAGACTGGTCCAAATTTACAGTAGTTGAAGGTAACAATTCTAAATTGATGGAATCTTAGACATCTGAAATATCTACTCGGGTAGAAAAACAACAATGTTTCCTTGAAAAGAGTTAATATGCGGGATTCTGTGGAAATTAGTTAATTAACCCATTCCAACACAGTGACGCGTTTGGACGCCCCCTCAAGAAAAACAATTGGGAAAAAATTGTATAAAAAGAAGAAATTGCTTGTAACTAGCAATTTCTTCATTTTAAGCAATGTTTTCTATACAGAAAGTTGAAATTTTTTTAAAAAAAAATCATAAACTTTGAATTGTCGTCTGCAACACCTTTGAATTTGGATCAGTCTAAAATTTGCCGTCTGGTACTTGGTTAATACACCTGTATCGTCGGACTGTAAGCTGGACTTATTTGGAGAGATGCTGATAAATACGTGTTTTCTGACTGACAGCACGATTCCTCAGTAAGATACTAATCTCGCTGGGTCTGTGGCGTATATATGGTTCGTATTTATATTCAATAATATTTTCAAAGTTCACAACTTATTTCATGTTTCTCCTCACCTATAAACATTCCTTCAGTATATCTCATTACGACACGAATCCGCTTTTTTTACTCTCCTCAAGAAAAAAGCTTTTTTAATACATCGAGGAAAACAAAGGGCAATTTCTTCATTTTCATTAATTATTTGTTTCTCCAAAAATAAAGATTTTTTTTTAAATTTCTGCAGCTAAAATATTGTCGTCTGAAACTTTTTTGAAGTTTCGACTAGCCTAAATTTTTGTCGTCTGGTAATGGGTTAACTTTTATATCTAATAAACTGCAGTTACGACGTTTAAGTCTCCATACAGACAAATTTGCTTAACATAAACGGTCTATTTGAAAAATTAAGTTGACCAATCTATTGTTCGATTAACAACGGTGATAAGTCATTTTAGCATAAAAACATTTTGTCTGGAAGAGAGAGAGGGGGACAACATTAACCCTTTCCTGTTTTTGTTTTTTTAATTTAAGACTGGTCCAAATTGAAAGAGGTTGCAGACTACAATGAAAATTGGATGCAATTTAAAATGAAACCATCCTATCTGGTAGAAAATATTGTGGGAAAAGGAGAAATTGCTTGTTACAAGCAGTTTCTTCTTTTCCACATTTTTTTCTCAAGTATAAAATCAGTGTTACGTAAAATCCCGGGTATGTACCGGAAAGGGTTAACAAACAGGACAGGACAGGACATTTCCAAGTTTAACGTAATCGGATTTCATTCAAACATACATTATCGACCTTCTTTATATGAATTACCCCTACCTCTATAGGCCAGCAAATGGCATCGAAAATGGGAAAAAAACATTGTGTAAAATGAAGAAATTGCCACGATGCCTACTCAAAAGTTGAAAAAAAAAGTAAAACTTTGAATTGTCGTCTGTAACTCTTGTTATTTCTGACCATTCTTGATTTAGTCGTCTGGTTATTGGTTAAATGAGAAGTTCAAGTATCCTTCAGGGCCCGAGGTTATAAAACTTTTTTTGTACTCAACTGAGAATTTACTCCAACTTCAATTTGGAGTAGCAGTTTTACTTTAACTTTAATTGTACAGTAACTATTATAAAAGTAATATAAAAATATCCTTTTTTAAAGGAATCTGCCATAGCATTTCAGTAGAAATAGATCTTTAATTTCAATTAGAAAATTGAGTAGATTATCAATAGAGTAAGAAAAGGTTTTATAATCTCGGGCACTGATGTAGAACAAAATAAAGACTGGTTTTAATTCGCTCATTATGGCCATAGAATTAAGTCTAATAACCCATTCACCAATCACGTGTTTCTTTTCGAGTCGATGGAATACACAGCGTAAAATCCCAGGGGATTCCCCAGTTACCTAGACAGGATAATACATCAACAGTATAGGAGGTGTAAGACATTTTAGGTAGTACACGCTCAAATGAACGCATGCACGCGTAAATAATACAGGTGCACTAACAAAATTTAGGCTTGCGTGCATAATTACTGAGCGTTCAAGGGTATAATATGTGCGCGTACGCCTAATTTACAAGTGCACGCACAGAATGAAGATGTTTACTTTTTACGCGTGCACGCTCATATTTTGAAAAAGCAGGCGTTATATACGAATATAAGCGCACGCGCTTAAATTAAACGGGTTTATCAATATTATTTACGCGTGCACGCGTTCTTTGTACTAAGACAAGTTAAAGGGACTTTTGACCCAAATGGTATACCATATTGATAGGTCTTTGTCAGGCTACAGAAATATCGTTACCATGTCAATGGGTCAGCGCGAAACAGTTGTAACTGCATATATGTTTATAGGCAGTTAGAACTATTTCGCGCTGAACAGACGATGTGTCCTAACTAAACTGATGTGAAATTACGTGATTTGTTACACTAAAGAGATATGGCGTTGTGAAGTAATTGAAATCTACTGCAGACAGAAAAAATATTTTGATTTTATTTTCTAAAAATTGAAGTGTTTCCAAAATCATGGTATTTTATTGTCACCATTAAACCCTTTTCCAAACAAGCTAACAACCTGGATAAGACTGTGGATAAAAAGAAAACACCGAGAAAATGGATAATTAACATAAACGTAATTACATTCTTTCTATTCTGATTTGGCAAGAGACAATTTTAGCAAGAGACAAAATTCATATTTGCAACAATTTCATCTATGGGTCAAGTAGGTATCGGGTCAGCCTGTAAAATCCGCAGAGCCTGATCAGAGTCTGATCGGAGTCTCCAGAATGTTGCCCCGTGGAATGATACAAACTCAAAGTTCGCTTTGACGATGAGTGAAATTCTATATGCTCTAAGTGAATGTTTAGGTAGCTCAATGTCTGCGCCTCACGCATATAGGTTTATATATTGTTTAATGCCACTTTTAACATTATTTCAGCCATATCGCGGCGGCCGGAGGACCTAACCACGGATTCCATGTATTTCTTACTTCAGTACTACCACTACATTCTTTCCGAGCCTCCAGCTGCTCGACCCACTTACATTTACTATTATCCACTCATTGGTTAGATACAAATGTTGGAGAGGAAATTTGCTGTGACCGAAGATCCTACCATTGACCTCAATTTTAGAGCCCGACGTGCTGCCGTCTGCGTGCTGGCCGCGGAAATGCCCTTCACAGGCTTAATCAATACATTTTCTGAGGTCCTTTTTAACCCATTAACATGAGCGTTCCAGAACAAAAAGGCTAACAAGCAATTTGTTCATTTTCCGCCAAGTCTTTTTTTTTTTTTTTTTTTTTTAGAAGGCAAGGCTTTTTACAATATCAACTTGAAAATGTCGTCTTCGACATCTTTGAATTGGACCAGCCTAAAATTTTGTCGTCTGGTAATGGGTTAACCGTTTAAGTGACCGTGTTTCAGCCTAAAATCCAGTAAAAGGACGATGGCTATTTGACTGCCCCATCAACATTGCATTTTACATGTTAAAACTTCTTTCATTGTAAAACACAGCGGATATCATATTTATTTTAGGGTCTGATAAACTCACTTTTAAAGGTCGGTATCGATGTCACTTGTTTCATGTTTCATGCAGACTGGTACCATCGCCCCCTCCAGTGATACTAGTCTAGAAACTGCTTGAATTTGAACCAGTATAACATTTGTCGTCTTGTGAATATGATTAATGGTTATGTAATTGTAATTGACAACTTTTTTTAAAATTCTCATTTCAAGTTGCTAAGTAGAAAATAGCCAGATTATCAAGAAAGAGAAACTTCCTATCAGTTCCTTGCTAAAGCTAACTAACTTTTCTCAGAGCAGCATGCTACAAGTCGATAGACTTTTGTACCTCCTTTCAGCGATGACAAATCGCCGCGGTCGATCAAAAAGTCTATAGAGTAATCAAACCGAAAATAAACTTTAAACTCCAACAACTGCCATGCGTTTTTGGTCTGGCGGCTTAAACGCCGTGACTGTAGTTCGTTCAAGCTGCATGCTATGGCGTATATGTCGCCAGCCAAGCATTATACACTTTTACGCTCCCCATTAACTCCGACAGGAAATTCCGCTTCGATTTTTGCAGCTTTATTTTGCAAAATTTATGGCCAGTTTACCAAGTAACAATAGAGTAAAATAGTTAGTTTGTGACTTAACCGTCGTAACTACAGCTTTAATAAGCTGTAGGTACGAAGTTTTAGTCGCCAAACCAACGATAAAGGTAAACAAAAATGGCGACCAAGGTCGGAGTTCATGTCCGGGCTGAATGAAATATTTGATTGGTCGATTTATTCCTTGATTGACAGCCGCGATTGGTCAATTATGTATCTATCAGGCCCTTTTATGAATTGGTATAGTCACTTGACAGAAATTGATATAGTATAGTCTTTACCTCTAGTATAACAGACAACGGAAATATATTATATTTTAGGTCAATCGTTTTCTTTTTTATTGACAAAGGAGATCCGTCAGTTTCAAATCGAGTACTGTTTTTAAAGTTCATACATTGTTTAGATACAAAGTATATCTTTGCACTAACCCCTTGGTATGTTTGTTATTTAGTCCTTAGTTTGGCTTAATTTTTCTCAATTTGTATAGTAAGTCTTTCACCATAAGAAAGAGTGTAGCAGAGTCCCATTGTTTATCTTGTAGATAACCGAAATAAGATTTCACAATTTCGTCGATAGAGGTGTTGTCGGTCTTCATTGTGTCACCATGCTCAGGCCAATAACTATATATTCTACCATGTCCAATTACAAAATCTTTCATAATTTTAACAGCGAGAAACATTGGTTGCTTCCTTTCACCAGAAACAAATGATTCTGGCCGGCAGTTATAAAACCTTATAAGATTCAAAGATCCAGGGATGCTGGAGGTAGCAATGTAAGCAATATAATGTCTACGTATAAGGCATTCTGTTTCGATTTTATACACTTGGATAGGATATCAAACACTTCAATCACCCTGTTTGGTATATTGTCATCGCTCCATAATGATAGGTCTTTATGATTGTTCATCATGTAAAGAATGACGGTCTTTAGGTGGTAAGACTTTAAAATACACATTCTGCATTGGGGGCAAGGCCAATTTTCCACCTTTGGGAAAAAGCGCTCCACGACACACTTTGCATACCTAAAAGTTTTAACGTGTCCACTGTGTCTACCGTATTGTAGAAATGGAGAAACTTCCAACCCAGGGATAGTTATTCTTGTCAATATACCTCGTTGATTCCCTTCAGTCTTCCGCGCAATAATGGCAAAGACTTCTTCTTCTGGATCAGAAAGCATGGCAGTCTCGACAGAACTTAAGAAGCTTACGGTTTTCTCTTTGTAGTGTTTTTGCTATTATTTCGTCCATTTTCAGATTTGATTTTTTCTATGTCATCTTTTACAATAGGGATGCAAAAACAAACATCGATAGCTACATCCATATTGTATTTTTCCGATCGCAGATGAAGGGTTAAAGCAAATCTAGAGGAGCATTGTCTAAGCTCATCGTGAACGTCTTCAAAATTAAATAATTTCCAGTCGTCATAATTTTCAAGGATTTTACGAAAGACTTTCAAAAAGAAACTTGTTGATAACTTTTGCACGTCTTGTTTTGTTAAAAGATCATCTGAACATGAAAGGGTAAAAGGTTCATCGTATTTAGCAGAGAAAGGCTCCATATATTTTGGCTTTCGCAGTAGCGTTTGTACAATCAGATCCATTGTCTAACTTAAATTCTGATCGACTCCTATCGCCTGTCCTATCCACTAATTCATCGCCAGTGCCATTATCTAAATTGGGAATATCTAGTGACCCATTACTACTATGTCTATCAAAGTCGTTTGTTTTAGAGTACTCATAAGAGGAAGAATTTACTTTGTCGTTTATTAGCCTTCTTGAAATGCAATCCTGGTAACTTAACAGTTCTAAGTAATCACCACAATTTCTTAAAACGTCTTTTGCTTTCTCCTTTACACATAAAGTTATAAAAGTGCCCCCAAGAGGCCCATCCTGAGTGTACACCAGGTCTTTAATCTGGAGTATGTCTAACATAAGAAGGAACTCAAATTCATCCATTTTCCCAATTTTCGTTCCTTCAACAACACTTCCAGTCTTTATTAATCGACAAGACCGAAAGAGTGGATCATTATCTTCAAGGTTAGTAACAGTGGTTTCCATGATCGAATTAATCTCCTTTTGGACAGCTCGTCCGATATCTGTTTCAAAAACGTCAAGATCTTTGTCGAATGTTTTCAGAAAAGTTCGAAGTCCGTTAATAGATCCATTACTTTCACTTTTAAGTGTCGTATGATTCTGAAGAACATCAACCTTACTTGTTTCAGTCCATTTGCCGTAAGGCCAGAGCGGTCGGCTCAGTTTTTCCTCCATTTTCCTATTGTTATTTTCTGCCTTGCATTATCTTTCCTGATCAATGGTTTTCTTTCTTTTTTTTTTTTTTTTTTTTTTTTTTTTCGTTTTACATCATATAATGCAACAAGTGGTTGGAAAACTCAGCGAAAAAGATGAACTCGTATGTAGAACATACTCTCTTGATTTTAAAAAAGATGGAGAACACAACCTAAAATCCAACGGGAATCCAACGGGGAATCCCCAGTAACCTATAGACAGGAAAATACATCAACTTCAACCCTTGACAGTAGGAGGCGTAAGACATAGAGAATATTACAACAGTGTCTTTTTCTATTTGTTGTTATCGTGTTCGAAAATCGTGTGTAGGTTTTTTTTATTGGATGAGACCGAAGGTAGAATCCAATAAAAAATACCTACACACGATTCGAGAACACGATAACAACTAATAGAAAAAGACACTGTTGTAATAGTCCTTTTATTATAAACCTTTCAGGACATGAAATTAAGAAAATTCTCTTAAATGATTAAGAAATAACCAACTTTCCAGGGGAAAAAACCCGAACGTCAATACACAAAAAAGGGGTCCGTGTTTAACGGTACTCGACGAATACGTTTTTTGGTACCCGCCGAATATTGATTTTGTTTCTGACGAGTTGTATTAGATAGCCAGATTTTAATTCATATCATTTATAGGTATATATTTATATTTAGACCCCCTGCCTGAAATTTCGCACAGTCAGAGTCTTCAAAATGTAATCTTTGAAACGATACAAACTCAAAGTTTCCAAAGATGATGAGAAATATTCTACATGCAATGTGAAAGTTCAGGCTGCTAAATTTTGTCGCCTCTTTAACAGGATTTCAGTCATTCGCGGCCCTTGGAGCACCAAAATATGGATTCCTGGTATTTCTCATACCAGCACTACCGGTACATCCTTTCCGAGCCTGTAGCTGCTCTACCCACTTTAGTTTACGATTATTCACCCATTGGTGGAGAGAATAATTGCCGCGACCTAGGATCGAACCCTGTACCTCACGTTTGAAAAACCAACGCTCTACCGACTGCGCGCAGGCCGCGGAAATATCATCCACAGGCTTAATCGACGCTATATCAATGCAACGTCGGTGGACTCCTTTAATCCATTGCCATACAATATCCCTTTTGAAGATGCTTGCAAAGAGGCTCGGCAAAACATGGTGGAAAATGAAGAAATTGATTTTAACAAGCAATTCCTTCATTTTCCGCCATGTTTTTTATCAAGAAGGAAAAGGATTTTTACAATATCACCAACTTGAAAATATCGACTGGCACTGTGGACCAGTCCAACATTCTGTCGTCTGATAATGGGTTAACCGTTTAAGTGGTCGTTTACCAGGCAATTCCGGTAATGGGACGAACAAACACTGGGTCGAACCGAAATACTCCACCAGGCTTTTGACGACCTCAATCATTTACCTTACGTTTTCCGTGTTTTATACTACACAACGGAAATGCGCTATAATTCACGGCCTCATAAACTCACGTTATTTGACCCATTATCAGACAACAATATTCTAAAGCGGTCAAAATTGAAAACAGGTGGCAGACGACACTTCCAAGTTGCTGAAATAACTTGAAAAAATCTTAGTCTTTCTTGATGAAAAGAATGAAGAAATTACTCGATGTTTTCTGGGGCGTCAAAAGGAGAACTGTGTGAGAACGGGTTAGAACACACAACGGGAATTCCCAATGGTGACTCAGATGGATCAGTAATGTTAGACTGTATATCCTTGTTGGGCTGACCGAATATTAAAACTACTATATATACACAAGGAAATCTAGGGTGTAGCTATAATAACGATATGGTAGTAATGAAGTTTGAACCTGCGCGCGAAGCGCAGATACCTGGCAGCCTGAACATCCTCTCCGTTTTTACATTCTAACCCTTGTTATGCTGAATAAAATCCCTATCAAAACAGCATGAAAAACAGAGGGTTGAAAGGACTGAAATTACTAGTTGCAGGTCTATATTAATTTTGAAAATTTAATTCCATACACAACCCTGACTTAACAGGGACAAGCATGCCGTGTAGACAAAGCTCAGACTGCACGAATGTGCAGGCTGATCTTTGTCTATAACTCCTGCCGAAACAGAAATATTCCGAGCTCAGCATGACAAGGGTTAAAATGTCTTCAGTCAATATCTAGAGTCAGTACATAGTTAAGGCTCTACGAATGCACAAGACGATATTTGGGTTCCTGGTTTAGTGAGAGGTGTAGCGTTGGCTGGTCCCGAGTTCGACTCCCGAGAACGATTATCGATCTTTGATCTTTTATATGTACACGGCATCCTGCACGAGATTTGGTATTTTTGTTAGGAAGCAGAATCGAGAGTCGGAAGAACTTGTTTCCCAAGTTATGTAAAATGTATAGGATTAAATATGCAAGCGTAAACGTGGAAAAGAAACACATGGGCTCATTTGTTAAACCCTTATCCGACCACAAAATTTTAGACTTTTCCAATTTCAAAGAAGTTGCAGACGGAAACTTCAAGTGTATATAAAAGTTTTGTCTTTTCGGACAGAAAATTTATGGGCAATAAAAAACCGTCCCTAGCAAATTGACGGATCGCTTGTTGTGCCGACTTTATTCCGAAATTGCAGTTAGAATGAGGTAATAAACGAAATTATTCTGTATGACATGATGTGTGGGACGTACAAAGTAAGATCAATCGATGAAGCGCGATCCACCCTCCCAATGACTTCTCGAGAACGTCCCATTTCATTATTAACCCTTTCCCGTTCTACACTCCCTGTTTTTTATGTCCTTGTGATTTGATTTTTGAGAAAAACAATGTAAAAAAGAAGAAATTGCTTGTTACTCTTCTTTTTCTACAATATTCCTTACCCTAATGAATGGTTATTTTTCACGCCAAATTCGCTTTAATTTCCTTCTGCAAAACCTTTGAATTCGGACAGGTAAAAAAATTGAAAGGGTTAAACGGCATTATTTTGAAATATTTAAGGTCAGTAATATCTAACAGAAAAGGAAAGGCGTGGCGACCAAACGTCGTAACTACAGTTTGAAAAAGCTTTAGTTACAACGTTTAATTAAAAAAAAAAAAACAACATACACACACACAACAAGATGCTTTGAATAAACTGTTGTCGAAGTTCAAAGTTCACACCCGGTCTAAATAATTTATTTGATTGGTTGATTTATTCTTCTATCATGACATGCCATTGGTCAATTGGTTGTTAGGCAGGGCCGCAAATCGTGAAATAGAGATATTATTTCACAAAAATTGAAGTATAGTATAGAATAGAATGATTCTTAGATTTTCAGAAAATCAACTTTAAACAAAAGTATCGACCCGGATCAGCGTGCCAATCAGAGATGCAAATCATGATGATTTGAAAACATTTATAGCTACCCCAGATAACACATTACCAGATGGCGGCGCCAATTTAGACTGGTCCAAATTAAAAGTTACAGGCGCCGATTTCTGCTAATGAAATTTTCTGTGTATGAATCTTGAGATTGATCAGTATAGGCTTTATGGCACTAGCAGATGCCGGCAAGGGCGCATCCAGGATTTCTGTAAAGGGTGAAGTTACCAATGAGAGGTTCGTTTTCCTAACGTTACTATAACCAAATTATGGTTGATTTTTCCTTCGAAAATGAAATGATCATGATACAGATGTGTGTTCAAACGAACGAACCCTCTTTAAATCCGCCACTGGATTGGGACGAATTATGTTTGCCAGGGCATTACCTAAGCATACTCAAGTCAATAGTGAACAGCTTCTGACAACGGTGATTCTAAAAGGGTGCTGGTTTTCTGTAAATTTATACGATTCCTATGAAATAAGTAGTTTCGAATTTGCGCGTTAATGCTCGGTAAGCATTATCTCGATTGATTTCTCTATGTTTGTGCTAGCTTGTCCTAGGGGGAACCAGCCAAACCCGCCCCTTGTGAAACCGGCCCCAGATCAAACAGGCCCCAAAACGGTCAAACCGGCCCCTGCATTAAAAAAAACGGTTAAATCGGCCCCTAAATCGTCAAACCGGTCCCCTTAATCGCCAAACAGGTCCCCAACTTATTGTAAGATGTATGTTTGCAATCTTTTATTCATACATTTTATTTGTAATTTAATTTTGTTGTTATAGAAACTGAAACCTATGTATGAAAAAAAGTATATGATTTTCGTTAATTCTTTATATAAAGAATACTTTTAACGCTAAATTCATTAACAAAATATGAACAATATGAAAATGTGAATAATATACAAATGAAATGACTTGTATCGAACACTTTACCTTTACTGAAAATAATGATTTAGTCAATGGTGTTATTTAATTAAGTCCGATTACGCAATTTAATGCAAGTGCTAATCAAGCCTGTTTGAAAGTTTGTATTCTACTTTAAAAGCCTTTAATCCTATCGATTTTCAGCATTTAGACATTGAACTTTCAAACTTGTAGAAACATCAATCAGTTGAAAGCATTATTCAAGATCCTTTATTAATCCTTTAAGCAGAGTCTGTCAGCCTATTAGCTCTTTGGGTAGAGCACTTGACTTCCCCAAACACTTGACAAACCTCAAAATCATGGGTTTGAGCTATGGGCTAACCAGCTAAACAAACTAAATGCCATCTGGATGCGTGTTAAACCGAGGCTCCTTGGGAGGGCGCTTGAAAGCGGTAGCGAAGAGAATAAACGAGAATACACTTTAAGCAGTGCATATTTAATGCATATTGTTTTACCGGTGTACGTCTGTCTGCCCAAAGTATAATCTGTAAATTTACTTGCTTAGCTTAACTAAACTCCCAAGCTATGCAAGGTACAATGTTCATACAAAGCACGAAGGTACATGTCATCACTTATGTAAGTTATGAGTCAAGATCAACCTATATTGATAAACTTGTTGTTAGAATATTGTTTGATGAATTGGGTTAGATTTTTTCAAACTTTACAAGAGACCACTTCAAGTTGTATGTCAGTATACATCGTCGTCCGTCGAGCCGAAGTCACTAAATAATTTCCTAATTTTCCTTTCCCCGCAATATTTCACAATATATTCATATGTGTATCTTCTCCTTAAAGCCGCCCTAATAGCGCAATCATGGGGATGTCATCGGTTCGATCACCGGCGGCGGCACATCATCCTTTCCGACCTTTGCCTCTCACCAATGGGTGGATAATCGTAAACTTAAGCGGGATTGCAGCTGGGGGCTAGGAAAGGATGTAGTTGTAGTACTTGTGTGGGAAATACAGGAATAAATTGTTCGGTGCTCCAGTCGCCGCGATATGAATGAAATACTGTTGAAAGTGGTATTAAACCCCATTCAATCATGTTGACATGTTACTAGAGAATGTATTTCGAGGAACATCATAACGAAAACAGGTTGAAGATCATTATAAAAACAAAATTTGGAAAATGATAAAAAAAAATCTTACAAATATATTATTGAAAATAAAAGAAACAAAAAAAAGATACAAAATATCAACAAATATCCATCGAAATTTTTGGGGCCGGTTTCGGGCACGGTTTGACCGATAGAAAACATACAATGGTACCGGTTTGATCGATATGAGGCCGGTTTGACCGGGGTTCGGTTTGACGAGAGGGCTTTTTTACAGTAAAGCGACCTAGGCTATTATTCAATTTAAAATTCATGCCTGATCTACATTCGCCGCAAATTCAAGCAATCGGAAATCATTTTGCTTGCTTAGGGGAAAGAAAAACTTCTAAAGATGAAGTCTCAATCAAAAGTTTAAAGGAAAACAGGAAAAGAAGAATTCACACTAAGGAATCTATCCTGAGAGAGGTAAGTATCTAGTCTATATTATCCAGTCAATTTTATTATCAACAACAACAACAACAACTGAACGAAAGTCTAAAATCGAATGGCACAGTGGAGTTTAAATCAGTATTTCAACGTCGTAAGTAAATATATTGTTTAAAATTTGATTTAGATTTGTCTTAAACCGACTTATTATTGTTTTGATCAGGCGAAGAATAGATTTAAAGGTCTGTATTAAACTCGTACCCATGTCAAGTCGTACACTTTCAAACTTACCATTATTTATTGCGAGCTGCGGAGCATGAGCCTTGTTGACAGGCAGAGTATTTTGATATGAATGGCCTCAAGAAGTGCTCAAAGTAGTTTAAATAATTTCACAGAATCTTGCTTAAGATAAATTGTAAATTACAAATGCTCAATTATATTTTGAGCTCATTTGTTTTGGGTATGGCTTTAGTCATGTCGCAATTATATAAGCATCGTTTTTTGTCTTAATACTTTGACAGTTTGTAATTTATCTCTGGTAGTATTGAATGGGTCATGTACTAAAACAAGCCCAATGAGATTTAACACCCAACAGACGCCCTACAGAATTTGTACATGCCATATACAAATATGTTTATAACTGCTGCTACTTGACTGGAAATGCTTGACCAAACTCCCCTCCTGTAATATCTTTGATAGACAAAAATGTATAGAAAATATAGGATTTATTAATAAAAGTGTTCTTTCCTCACAAATAAAGTATGAATAAATGGAAAAACATGCACATATACTCACAGACCGTGTACACAATCCATGGGGCGTAAGTAGGTTTTTAATTCTCATAGGGCTTGTTGTAGTGTGACCATATTGAACAAATTCACTTGAAAATCAGAAAATATATTCACTTTATCAAAAGGGCAATCTCAGGGCTCTGCAGACTCCCAGAATTTGGGGAGAAGTCACTTCTCACTAGTCTGAGAATTGGGAGAAGTTTTTCAAAATGGGGAGAAGTGGTGAGACTTTCAGAAGAAGTGGATTGCGTTAATAATTAAGTTTTTGCGCATATTCCACATTTCTATTAGAAAATAAAATTGCTTTACAACCAAGTAGTTGCATTTTATATTATGTATTATGCAATAAACATAGAAAATACTGCTTATTCTTTAAGTCCTCAATAAAGATCTTATTCCTGTGACCAAATACTTTTGTATTTTTCTTTATTAGAGTTTGATTCTGAATTTATTTTTTTTTTAATATTTCATAATAGATTCATATATGATAAAAAAAAGTGAACTAATAAAAAAAATGCAAGTAGTGTATAGGCAGTCTGAATGAAATGAGTAGTGTAACTATTTGAAGCAGAAAATGAGAAAAGATTTTATTGTAACAACATGTATTTAATCAAACCATTACCAGAAGAAAAAATTCAGACTGATACAAATTGAAAGAAGCTAAATAAGACATTTCAAAGTGAGCTTAAATAAGAAAGAAGGTGCCAAAGAGAATAGATACATGTGGGGAAATGATCAATTGCTTGCTGCAATCATTTCCTCCTTTTTCCACAGTTTCCCATAAAAACATTTCAAGATGTCAAAATGGGGGACTGTGTGGTAATGAGTTAAAGTCTGTCCACTTTACCTGATAACATATAGGACCTAAATGGATAAAAATTGTCATTAATTGGTCAAAAAAGGTCCTCTGTGATTAGGTCAGTTATAATGGGTAAAGGGTAAGGGTTACTGCTGAGTACACAAAACCAGACTTTGTACATGCAGAGGTTTAAAGTTAACACAGGATAATTTGCTCCATTTTATAGGATTACATGTTCTTTAAAGGAATTATTACCAACACAAGTAAGTGGAATTTAGTTTTGGGAAGAAGACTCAGGAAAAGATTGTAGCAGCCTTTGAATTGTTTGCCATAATTTTCTTCACTTGTTACAATTAAAGTAGATAATTCAAATTGAAGGATTCTAATGAAAAATGAATTTACTCTACGTAGATTTTCTGCTAAATTATTTTTCGTCAAGATTTCAAATTTTTAACAAAATTTTAATTTCTGGTAAATGACACAGCGTCCGTAAATGTCGGCCATTATTCTCATTATGTGAAAGTAAGCAACTAATCTCGTAGACTGACGATAATAATTTACAGAAATAATTAAAACTTAAGAAAGGAGAGGATTTTAAATAAAGATTTCTGATGCCGATAGTATACAAAGCATTGCCGAAACCAATCAGCGTAGGTGTGAATGAAGCAAGCTGGTTGACTATTAGCTGCCAGAACATACCCCTCTTTCATATAATCTGCTGGCCTCGCGACTGTCGATACACGCTTGAATTACGATCAAAGGGCTTCCGACCGGCAGTTGTATAATTGCACACTGTCCCCTACTTTTAAAGCCACTGGGCAAGATTTGGTTATCACCTATCGTATCCAGGCGACTTCCCGAAAATTCCAGGCGACTTCGACTTCGCTTTGATCAGCAAATCAGGCGAAGTTTTATGAAACCAGGCGACTTTTTCGCCTAAGTCGCCCACTCTGCAGAGCCCGAATCTAAAACAATATGGGGTTTAACTCTAAAAATGTATTTGAAGGACTCATACCTTTTTTTTACTTTGAAATTTTACCTACTTTTAAGCAACTAAACATCAGATTGTTGGCTGCATTAGGTTCTTTGTTAGAAATCTGGTAATGATAAAAAATGCTTCTCAGAATCAAATCTTCAATGGCCTCCTTACAAACTTTGTATATACATAATGTTGAAAGAGTCTGAAATAAGATTTCCTTCTAAAACTACTGTGTTTGAACTTAAAATCTAGGCAATGAAATCTTCAGAAAATAAAGGAACTAGGAATAAGCTGTACATGTATTTAATTTTGGGAGGTTTTTTTCTTTAAATAATAAGACGTCTTTTGCTTTAAGTCAAATAAATGAAATACAGTAAAACTTATCATGATTTTCTTTTGCATTTTTATATCCAAGCATCTGTAGAAAAAGGGTATTTTGTCCATCTGTCAATTCCTAGAGTTGTTCGTCCGTAATAAATAAATAAGTCTTTTACTACAAAGGAAGGTAGAATAAGACCGGAAGAAAAATTGAATGGGTATAAGTTTCTTTGCTATACACAATTATACACTAATCCTTTTTCATGTTTCATTTATCACAGAATTACAATGTCGAAGTAATTTGAATATGAAATGGTCACTCTACCTCATTTTTCTTCTTTATCAATCCCAATTGACCTATGAGTATATTTATTTTGCCATACAAGTTCTACATCCATACAACGTAACATCAGATGACTACCAAAATCTCATTGCAATAGAAATATAGCTGTAGTTAAGGAGGTTTTGGTGGCCCCTCAACGATATCATTGCTGATTCATTCCTGAGAAAAGGATAAAAGGGATGTCTGAAAAAAAGTAACTGCAGATAGCATATGAAATATATTTAAAGGGATAATTGCTTGTTATTGGTGACTTTTACTTTTATCATAATGATTTCATTTCTCTTCTTTGAATGAAAAAGGGACCTTGCATGGCATAGGTTAACATGGATTCATGATTCGAAATTCACTATAAAAGAACCAAACAGAAATTTAGCCCCAGGCAGAGATTATCTCACACGTTGCCTATATCAATTTTTTATCGATATTTTCAAATGTTAGAGAATCGGGAATGAACCCACTATAAGTGCATGCATTTTGAGATCAATTCAACAAAAAAGTGTGTATATCTCAACTGGTTCAATATCATGACTGTTTTTATAAATATTTATTTATCAACATCAATATTTGAAAACATCCTGCTGTTTGATGGAAATGAGCTTCAATTAGCAAGACAATATGAAAATCACCTTTTAAACACGCTTTCACCACCATAAACAAGGCTTCTATTTTGATCCCTTGATTTTCAGTAAATCGTCTTACATGCTTTTTGAAACAATGTGAATTTTAAAATTGTCTGTTTAGACTTCCACTCTCAAATTTATAATCATTATTCTGTCTTTTTTGTTGGTTTGTTCTCTAACATTTCGTCTTTTTCTTGGTTGGTTCTCCATCAAAAACAGTTTTGTCCTCTGAAATTTCATCTTTTTCTTAATTTGACCTCTGTCAAAAACAGTTTGGTCCTCTATATTTTTACCATTATGGAGTCAATAACTCTGATATTTCAAAGGCTAGCAAAAACACTGCTCTTGTTTTTCTTTTCAGTTGTATGACAGTTTACAGCAGTATGATGGAGAAAAAGCTGGGGTAAGTTTGGGTCTATAGTCAGTGATACCATTTAGCAAACTCAGAGGTCTAAATAAAAGGGGGAAACAGCTTTTTAACATCCTTATTTCTCAATGGAAACCTATATTGTGGGTACTCATTTGAATCTTCTCGTCGAGATGATTCATATGGGTACCTACAATATAGGGTTTATGGCAGTATTGGTGAAATATTTGAATAAAAAAAACCCTAATTATGCCCTCTGTCTATAGCTCTTTAAACAATTACCAGATAAAAGAATTTTAGACTGGTCCAATTTGAAAGGAGTTGCAGACGACAATTTATAGTTTATGAAGTTTAAAATTTTTTCAACTTTCTTGTTAGAAAACATTGTGTAATATGAATAAATTGCTTGTTACAAGCAATCTCTTCATTTTTTCCAAATTGCTATCATTGAGGGGCATCCAAAAGTATGGCTGTGAGGGAATGGGTTAAACTAATTTATGCTATTGCAGCTTAAATTGTGAATCACTTCTGTAAATCAAAAAATCAATTGACCAATGATATCATTATTTAAGACAAGAAGACAAAATGCAATGTTTAAGTCTGACCTTCATTTCAACATTTTCCTTGCTGGGTGACTTAACCCATACCCACGCTATGATGCTTTTTCAACCCCAACCAAGAAAAAAAATGGGAGAACATTGTGTGAAATGAAGAAATTACTTGTAACAAGCAATTTTTTTCATTTCAAAATGTTTTCTACCTAGGAAGTTGAAAAAAAAACTAAAAAAATTTAATTGTCATCTCACTACTCATCTTCAACTTCTTTCAATTTGGATCATTCTAAAATTTTCTTGTGTGGTATTTGCTTAAATACATGTATCATAACTACAGCTAACTCAAGCTGTAGTTGTGATGTTTAGGGTATCCACCAATCATTTAGTTCTTTCCCGGAAACTGACATCACTTGAGAACTAGCTTGTTGGAGGTCAGGGGTAAGACAGTTTGTTTGAGAATAACATTATAAATTTTCATTATACATGTACATGTATATGATATGGAACAAAAACTAATTATTGTTTCACCCCCTAAAAGATTAACTAACTACACCTGATTAATCCTGAATAAGCTGTAGTTACTACATTTAGCCCATTACCAGATGACCAGATTTTACACTGGAAGTTACAGACCACAATTTTTATCTAATCAAATTTTTGAAATAGCTGTCTTTAGAAGTAGACAACATTATGGAAAATGAAGAAATTGCTTGTAACTTTTTTTGGGTGTAAAAAGGCAGGATATTGTGGGAATATTTCACCTACAATCAAAATTTTATTAACCTAGACACAAATGACAGTAAAACCATATTAATTTGAAATTCATTGTGTATTTTATTACAGGAATTACTATCTTTTAATCATCCACATATTGCAAACCAGAGGTTACAGCTTGAAAGTCCATCATCGTTGGTGAGACGAGTGTTTGAAGCTCCCTGGGATGATATTGTGTCTTCACATCTAAGGTTTGTTTGACCTATTACTAAATGACCAAATTAAATTGAGATGGGTCCAAATTAAAGGAAGTTGCAAACAACATATCGGAGTGTCGTGAAGTTGAAAAAGGAAAAACTTAAAATACCCAATGAATTTCAAAACAAAAAACAAAATTGTAACAATACCAGGGTTTCAATGGCTTCTCAATGTTTTCTGTTTATATGGCAATCCTTTTTAAACTTCAAGACACTATTGAATGATTGCCATATCAACAGAAACATTGAGAAGACATTGTAAAAATGTTCTTGTGACAATTTTGTCTCTTGTTTTGAAAACTATTTGGTGAAGTTGCTCAACATTTTGAAATATTCTGATACTTAAAATAGATTTTGGTAAAGTTTCGGGGCCAGCAGCATGGACAATGGTCCTTTTGTGAGGGGATTTCAGTTCAGTGAAGTAACTCTAGAACTAACCCTAATGTGTTGGTAAGCATAAGAATAGTTTCTTACACAAGTATCAATTCTGTCTAAATGCTACACCGGTCCAAATAGAAAGGGATAGCAGACAACAATTTCAATTTGATTGAATTCTAAATGTCTCTTTTTTCTGTCAGTAGAAAGTAATGTGTAAAATGGAGAAATTGCTTGCCACATTGTTTTCTCAAACTCTTTTCTTTAGGGTCATGAAAATGTAAAATTGTGTGGCAGGGGTTTCTGGGATAGGATGCTTTGTATGCTTCATATGTAAATGTTCAACAGCACTTGCTTTTAATTCAAAAGTATCAGGTGTGGGATGCTCAGATTTTTGTTTGGAGGTACCATTCACTGATATGCACCAGTTCCTGATGAAGCAAAGGTCATCTGCTTGTAACATGTGATTTCTTCATTTTCCATATTGTTTTCCACAACTATTCTTTACCATGATAGCGTTTGACAAAGAAGAATACGGAACAAAACAATGCTTTGCTAGCTTACAGTACTTTGAGTTCTTTGATTTCAATTTATTCCTTATATCAATGTAAATTATTTTGTATCCTGAATGAATATTGTAGGGGGAAGTGCTATAAGAGAGCTAGCCCTGAACCTATTAACACAAGACAAATTTTGGACTGGACCAAATTCAAAGGAATTCCAAAAATAATTCAGATTTGTCTGAGTTGAAAATATCTGTCATATGGGTAGAAAATATTGTGATAAAAGGATAAATTACTTTTTACAACAATAAAACCATTCATTCCCGTGAAATTTGGTTGTTTACCTCAGTATAAGTAGAAAAAGTTTAGGAATTTATTATTAAATTATTCTTTCAGATGTTGCTGGGCTGTTGGGAACCATGACTTTATGGAAGCATATGGTTGCCAAGCTAACATTGTCCAGTATCCTTTTAGAGTATTGTTGGTTATAGGAAAAGGGCATCTATGGAAAAAAAAAAACCACATTGGCTTTTCATTTGTAACTTGGAAGTTTATTTTTGAATTATGATATGTTGTGTCTACAAATTGCAACTTTATTTTATACTTACCAGTTTTCCCTCAGAATACTTGTGTTGCACATTGACAACATCAAAAGACTGCTTTCTATTTAACCCATTACCACACAATGACGCCCCTCAAGAAAAACAATTTGGAAAACATTGTGTAAAATGAAGAAATTGCTTGAACCAAGCAATTTCTTCATTTTACGCTATATTTTATACCCAGAAAATTAAAAAAGTCTTCAATTTCATAAACTTTATTTAGTCTTCTGCACCTACTTTTAATTTGGACCATTCTAAAATGTTGCCATCTGGTAATTAGTTAAGATCATGGTATGTGTTAGTTGGTCTGTCTATCTCTATGTAACAAACTAATGCAATACACCCTTTTTATACGCCCGTCGAAGAAGGGACGTATTATGGGATCACCCGTGGTGTCCGGGCGTCCGGTTGTCCGGGCGTCCGGGCGGTGTCCACTTCTTTGTCCGGAGCATAACTCTGTCATCCTAAGTCCGATTGACTTAAAACTTGGCAGTTATATTCTTCTTATCAATACGGATTGCAGTGCGCAATAACCATAACTCTACCTGGCCTATTTTTTGAGTTGTTGCCCTTTGTTGTTTTTAATACTTGAATCTTGTCCAGAGTATATTTCTAAAAGTATAATAGCTAGGATCATGAAACTTCATGGGTGTATAGATCTCAACAAGGGGGAGTGCAGTGCACAAGAACCATAACTCTACCTGGCCTATTTTTTGAGTTATTGCCCTTTGTTGTTTTTCATACTTGAATCTTGTCCGGAGTATATCTCTAAAAGTATAATAGCTAGGATCATGAAATTTCATGGGTGTATAGATCTCACCAAGGGGGAGTGCAGTGCAAAAGAACCATAACTCTACCTGGCCTATTTTTTGAGTTATTGCCCTTTGTTGTTTTTCATACTTGAATCTTGTCTGGGGTATATCTCTAAAAGTATAATAGCTAGAATCATGAAATTTCATGGGTGTATAGATCTCAACAAGGGGGAGTGCAGTGCACAAGAACCATAACTCTACCTGGCCTATTTTTTGAGTTATTGCCCTTTGTTGTTTTTCATACTTGAATCTTGTCCGGAGTATATCTCTAAAAGTATAATAGCTAGGATCATGAAACTTCATGCCTGTATAGATCTCACCAAGGGGGAGTGCAGTGTACAAGAACCATAACTCTACCTGGTCTATTTTTGACTTATTGCCCTTTGTTGTTTTTCATACTTGAATCTTGTCCGGAGTATATCTCTAAAAGTATAATAGCTAGGATCATATAACATCATGGGTGTATAGATCTCACCAAGGGGGAGTGCAGTGCCCAAGAACCATAACTCTACCTGGCCTATTTTTTGAGTTATTGCCCTTTGTTGTTTTTCATACTTGAATCTTGTCTGGGGTATATCTCTAAAAGTATAATAGCTAGAATCATGAAATTTCATGGGTGTATAGATCTCAACAAGGGGGAGTGCAGTGCACAAGAACCATAACTCTACCTGGCCTATTTTTTGAGTTATTGCCCTTTATTGTTTTTCATACTTGAATCTTGTCCAGAGTATATCTCTAAAAGTATAATAGCTAGGTTCATGAAACTTCATGCCTGTATAGATCTCAACAAGGGGGAGTGCAGTGTACAAGAACCATAACTCTACCTGGTCTATTTTTGAGTTATTGCCCTTTGTTGTTTTTCATACTTGAATCTTGTCCGGAGTATATCTCTAAAAGTATAATAGCTAGGATCATATAACATCATGGGAGTATAGATCTCAACAAGGGGGAGTGCAGTGCACAAGAACCATAACTCTACCTGGCCTATTGTTTGAGTTATTGCACTTTGTTTTTTTTCATACTTGAATCTTGCCAGGAGTATATCTCTAAAAGTATAATAGCTAGAATCATGAGATTTCATGGATGGATAGAGCTCACCAAGTTGGAGTGCAGTGTTCAAGAACCATAACTCTACTTTGCCGTTTTTTTGAGTTATTGCCCTTTGTTGTTTTTCATACTTGAATCTTGTCCGGAGTATATCTCTAAAAGTATAATAGCTAGAATCATGAAATTTCATGGATGGGCAGAGCTCACCAAGTGGGAGTGCAGTGTACAAGAACCATAACCCTACCTTGCCTAATTTTTGAATTATTGCCCTTTGTTGTTTTTTCATACTTGAATCTTGTCCGGAGTATATCTCTAAAAGTATAATAGCTAGGATCATGAAATTTCATGGATGGATAGAGCTCACCAAGTTGGAGTGCAGTGTACAAGAACCATAACTTTTCCTAGCATATATTTAGAGTTAGTGTCCTTTGTTGTTTTTCATACTTTGTTTGACAAAAAATATTCATTCAAAATAACCTCAGTTCTATTCAAACCCCCAGCTAATATTAAGCAGTGTGATGGGCGTATCTTGTGACAGTTTGGCACCTTGTTTCATTATGACATTTATGTCACCTTTGTGTATTAGTTTGTTAGTATTTCCATCTATCTAAATTTGTCCATTACTCCTTTATTTGATAGATATGAAAATATTTGGAACAGTTGTTGTCTTTATGAGTGTGTGTAACATTTCAAAGAATTTCATAGAAATTTCCAGGTCTAGGTTATAACTCAAGATTAATCGTTAAAATTGAACTTTCCTGGAGCACAAAATTTCTACATATATAGTTAGATTTCAAATAACTTAGCACAAAAATGTTATTCATGGTGACAAGAAGAGGCATTTGAAGTATTTAGCTCAGCTGTTTTCGGAGAACCCGAGGTAATGCTTTAGCCTTGCTGTTGTTGTTGTTGTCGTCATCGACCTCATGGGAAAACTTTGCCATTTTGTGATATCTCTGGTTCTACTTAAGGCATTCACTTGAAACTTGGCACACTTGTTCACTTTCAAAGAGCAACCTATACCTATAAGGGGGATAACTCTAGATGCATTTTGTCAACTATCCAGCACCAAACAACTGAGCGTAGGCACCAGTAGGTGGTGCTTTTGTTGGATACTTTCAAGGTCACATCTCAGATATTAAGATTGAGCTTGTCCTCAACAATGCAAAAGTTGCAAGGTTTTGTCAATTTAAAATTTTCATCTGCAACTTCTTTCAATTTTGACCAGTCTAAAATTTTTGTGATGTTGAAATGGTCATTAGGAGGCACAGGTTTTACAAGTCAGTGACTACAAATGGATTGCAACGAATCTCAACCCTTTACCATATCATAAATGTTAGACTGTTCTGAATTGAAAACAGATTATAGATGACAATTAGATTGATAAATAAGTGCTACATGGTGAAGAAAACATATGAAAAGAAAAAATTGCTTATTTTAAGCAATTTCTTATTTTCTCACAATTTTCTCCAAAACTAATTTTCTTTAACATGCAAAAAATGTGTGATTGTTTGATAATGAATTAGATGATTCATATAGATTCTATAACAGTCATTTGTTAGCTCTTGTCATGCTGAATAAAATCCTTTCAGAATTGTACAAAATTCATAGGACTGAAAGCACTGGTAGTACATGTTGTTTAGTTGTCAAAACTTCTTATGAAAATTAATTTCATAAGCAACTCTGGTTTCAAAGGGACAGACAGGATGTGTAGACTAAGATCAGACTGCACTTATGTGCAGTCGGATCTTAGTCTATACATCCTGCTCAAACAGGAATATTACGGGTTCAGCATGACAAGGGTTAATATAGAAAGTCAAATATTTTCAGCAATGACCCTTGTTAGTTAGCTATTGCTTTGCAAGGACTCCCAATTTGTCAGTTTCAGACAAAAACCCTGATTTCTGTTTTGATTTATTAAAAAAGAGTCTTTGTGTTAATTTTTGTTGATGATTTTATCTATGGTTGTCTTTCTTTCATTATATTGCAGAGACTCTGAAATTTCAGTACATTTTAGAGGTTCTTGTGCCGCCGTCATAGCGCAGTTGGTAGCGCGTCGGACTGTCAATCTAGAGGTTCCGGGTTCGATCCCCGACGGCGGCACTCATTCTTTCCGACTATTTGTCTCTCACCAATGGGTCGATAATCGTAGATCTATGCGGGATAGCAGCTAGAGGCTAGGAAAGGATGTAATGGTAGTACTGGTGTGAGAAATACCAGGATTCTATTGTTAGGTGCTCCAGCCGCCCCGATATAACTGAAAGATTGTTGAAAGCAGCGTAAAAACCCAATCAAAACAAAACAAATTAGAGGTTCTTGCATTTCTCTATATTTATGTAAATTGTTTATCCTTAATTTTGTTGTTTAGAGCATTCACAAAAATATTCCAGAGTCAAAAGGATGAAAACTGGTCACTTCCACTTTTGTTTGCCATTTGTTTAGATCTGAGGTTATTCGCAAATCAGGTAGGCATTAATATATGATATGTTATTCACACACACACAGAGGAAAAATTTACTCCATTACTCCACATTACAATTTGACCTTTATGCAGAACATAGAATAGCATTAACCAATTCCCACACAGTGACGCTTTTTGACACCCCTTAAGAAAAAAAATTGGGAAAACATTGTGTAAAATAATGAAATTGCTTGCAACAAGGTATTTCTTCTTTTTACACTATGTTTTCTATACAGAAAGTTGAAAAAATCTAAATTTTCATAAACTTTGAATTGTCGTCTGCAAGTCTTTTCAACTTTGACCAGTCTAAAATTTTGCCATTTGGTGATGGATTAACTCAATTTCTATGATCAATTCCTTTACCATGCACACACAAACACACATACCAACTAGCCCTTATCATTTTGCATTGCTATAAAGAGATCATAGTTAAGCCTTTTGCTTGGTATCCACATTGACATCCTCACTTTAAACCATTCCCTAACTATGTCACTTTTTGATGCCCCCCAAGAATAAAACTTTGGGAAAACATTTTTTGACAAGCAATTTTTTCATAGACTACAATGTTTTCAATCTCAAGATTTAAAAAAATGGGATTTCATTAACTAAAAATGTTGCCTGCAACTTCTTTCAATTTGGACCAATGTAAAATTTTGTTGTTTGGGAACGGGTTAAGCTACGTGCGTGGAATCGACCAACCCTGATCTATCGCACATCACATCATAATTTCAGGCAGACCTACAGGCAGAGAGTAAAGGCCAGGGTAAATATGGAGAAAGGTTGGAAAAAGCTGCAGAAATCTTGATGGGCTGTTTTAGAGTGTGTGCTAGTGACAAGTAGGTTGTTAACGAAAAAAACAATATTGATTGTACAGATGCATTAAAAGATAAATGAATTAAACCCCATTTCCAGACAAAACCCACTTTGTAAACACTAAAGAACATTGTGAGAAAAAGAGGAAATTTCTAAAGTACTTTTTCTTTTTTTCACACTTTTTAGCTCAGCTGTTTTCAGAGAAAACCCGGGGTATTGCTTCTGCCAGGTCAGCGTCTGCGTGGTTATCGCCGTCCGAAAACTTTGAAATTTTATAATATCTCTAGTATTATTGAACACAGTCATTTGAAACACAGAATATATATTCACTATCAAAATAGCAATCTACAACAACTAGAGGAATAACCTAAAATGCCTATTGAATGAATTTTGTCCCTTTTTTGACTTAGAAATTTCACCCACCATCAAGCATTTGAACATTGGCATGTGTATGTGGTGCTCTTATTCCAACCTAGATAGCACTTATTATTCAGTTTTAAGTACTTTGAATTGTCAGTAATGTATTTCAATTTGGACCAGTTTAAATTTTCATTGCACATTAATGGGTCAAACTCTTCTTTTTTGCCGCCATCATAGCGCAGTCCGTAGCGTGCCAGACTCCTAATCTTCAATCATGGGTGTCATGGGTTCTATCCCCCGCACAAGCAATTTATTCTTTTTTCCACTAAATTTGCAAAACCTTTTAGTTTGGAAAGATCTAAACTTTTACAATACAGTAAAGTATTAAATAACAATGCTCTTGGAATGAATGAAGATATCTCTTGTTGATACACAGCTGCTTATAGCAAGGTCAAGGTTATGTGATGAAGTCAAATCTGTATATTAAGGTCACAATGCCTAAAGATTTGCTTTTACAGTTTCAGTAGCATTGCACATGTAAATTTTGTTTAACCCTTTCCTGTTTTTTAAAATTTTAGACCAGTCAAAATTGAAGGAAGTTGCAGACGACAATGAAAATTGGATGCAATTTAAAATGAAACCATCCTATTTTGTAGAAAATATTGTGGAAAAGAAGAAATTGCATGTTGCAAGCAATTTCTTCTTTTTCCACAATGTTGTCTCAAGTATAAAATCACAGCAAAGTAAAATCCCGTTTTTTTGAACAGGAAAGGGTTAAAAGTGCATTAGCTGATCATGTATTTGTTATTATTAAATAAGTTAGAAATGAAAATAGATTATTAGCCAATGTCAATCAAAAAACAATAGACCAATCAAAACATTCATTTAGATTGGAGATCAATGATGAACTCTGATGAACCATGACAATAATGTTGAGCATTTTTGTGTGTTTGTTTTTCTATGCCCCCATATCGAAAGATTTGGGGCATATTGTCTGTCTGTCTGCAAAACTAAACCCAAAAACTTAAAATTGCCAATAACTACCAGCCTATTCAAGATACAATGCTTATATTTGGCATGATGATACATCACAATAATACGCATCTCCTCTTGTTAATTTTGCAAAGTGACGCTGTTTGATATCTGTCAATTTTTTTTGAGGTCAGTAGGCTTGAGCATTATTCTGTCTGTTAACCAATTGTGGCATTCAATCAAAGAATCAATCATTCATTAACCCTTGTCATGCTGAACCCGGAATATTCCAGTTTTGGCAGGGGGTGTAGACCAAGATCAGCCTGCACATAAGTGCAGTCTGATCTTGGTCTACACCTCCTGCTTGTACTTTTCCTGCCAGAGTTGTTTGTGGAATTGATTTTTAAAAGAAATATTGATTATTGAACAAAAAGTTTTATCAGTGTTTTCAGCCCTTTGACTTTATATTGAGCATTTTTGTTGGTCGGGCCGATTAATAACCCTAACTACAGCTGGTTCAAGCTGTAGATACAATGTTTAGGTCGCAGATCAAGCATTTTACCTTTTATTTTATCCTGAGCACAAAGTGCTCATGTGAGCTAATATGATCACCGTTTAACTGGCGTCTGTCCGGCGTCTGTTGTCTGTCATTAATTTCTTTAAACAGCATCTCCCAACCAAACCACGTAGCCAATTTCAACCAATTTTGGCAGAAATGTTCCTTAGGTGGTCCCCTTCAAAACTGGCTGAAAGGAATTTAAAAAATTCTTTGAAAATATTCTTCCATGACCAAGTAGTGTTAGGGCCTGTATATTATGCATTACCTTTTTCAAAACAACTAAAATCGTTACCCTCAGGTCCATAGGGGCAAGGCACCAGGGATGATGGTTCTGTTTAGAAGCAATAGATGATTTTTGAAGGACATCTCCATCCAAGCCATCAAGCCAATTCAAACCAAGTTTGGCAGAAATGCTCCTTAGGTATCCCTTATGAAAATACATGTAGCTAAAAAATTGAAATCAGTTGAAAACTCTGGTTGCTATGGCAATAAACAGATCTTTAAAAATCTTTTTCTCCTAACCCTCAAAGGCTTTAATATTATTGCATGAAACATCAGTATATTGACCTCTTTCAAAATAATTAAAATCATTATCCTTGGGTCCCTAGGGGCAGAGCTCTAGGGGGGTTCTATATAGATACAAAGGAGGATTTTTAAAGAGCATAACCTTCCAAACTACTGAGCCAATTTCAATTAAAAAATTTGGCAGTAATGTTCCTTAGGTGGCCCCCTCCAAAAGTAGGGAAAAGAATTGAAAACAGTTGAAAACTCCGGTATCATAATTCTAGACTTAACATTAAATTTGACAATTGAAAGATAAAATGCCTTTATCTCGGATAAGTGCACCAGGGCCCTCTTGTTTACTACAGGTTATTGGCCATAAATTTTACCATACAACACTGTCTAATATTGAAGTGGAATTTCCTGTTTGAATCAGTGGGCTAGACCAGTTGAGTCAGAGGGTGGGACATTGATCCATCAATTTGTCAAGCATCTGACAGGTAATGAGTGTAAATTGTCTTTTTTATATTCCAGCCGTGCAGCAATAGAAGATACCAAAAAATGGGGAATGTTGAATCTGGTTAACCAACTATTTAAAATCTATTTCAAGGTAAGTATATATCTAAAAAGTTTAATATCATGTGTTGTATTACAGCAAGGCCTTATGATTTTTGAAAATCTCAAGAAGTAAGTATAAGACAATTCTTAGTGACCTTAACCCATTCCCACTCAGTGACGCTTTTAGACGCCTCCATGGAATAAAGCTTTGGAAAACAGTTTAAAAAAATCTAGAATTTCATAAACTTTGAATTGTCATCTGCATCTTCTTTCAAGTTGGGCCAGTCTAAAAGTTTACCATCTGTTAATGGGTTAAAATGCATGGACTCCTCTGTTGTATTGCTATCTTCCTTAAACCAACACCCCTTCAAAATTTAAGACTGGTCCAAAATGAAAGTGTTTGAGGATTAACAATCCAAAGTGTGTCGAAAATTGCCATCTGCAACTTCTTTCAATTTGGACCACTTAAAAATTTGAATTAAAATGTGGCAATGTGTAGTAAATGGTTAATGCGTGTTGGGGATTTATTTGGCAATAGCATTCTTACTTGTTGTACACTGATTCTCTCCTATTTATACCTGTTTATAAGGATTTTTCTTCTTTATTTCAGATTAACAAATTACATTTGTGTAAACCACTGATCCGTGCAATAGACAGTTTACCCATGAAAGATAAATTCAGTCTGTCTCATCTAATCACATTCAGGTAAAGTAAACCTAGTAATTTTTATAGACCCTATTTATGTCATGTAAATCCAGTCAATTATGCTCAAGTGACAACTTCTATTAACCCATTATCACTCAAGAAAATTGTAGACAACAGACAAAGAAGCGGACAATCTATCTCTATGATATATTGGGAGCAGCACCTTTCTCTAACTTATTTTGCTATTTGCTTATTGTTGTTAGTCAGTTGCTATTGTTTGTGGTTGGTTAGAAGGGATTTAATCCCTTTTCCAAATGTATTCAGTAATATTGTGGCAGCTAGTGATCTTAACCGTTGTTTCTCCTACCAGTGCAAACACAACATTCTCTCTGAGCCATCAGTTACTCATCTCACTTAGACAAACTACTTGTCATCAGTGCATGTTGTGATGATTTTATCAAATATCAGAAAAATGTTGGCTGAACTAGGTTTCAAACTCACAACCCAATGATTGAGAAAACAGTGCATTACTGACTGACCTAACCATACTGGACTCTTTGGGATGTAGATCCATGAAAATTGTATAAGTGGTGACAATGACCTTAGGTTCCCAGTAGGTTCAAGGTCACATGGGGCAAAAGGCAACAGATGAATCATTTTTTCCAAACATTTTTGTGCATTTGCTTTGTCTATTTAACTATAAAACGTTACTCAAGAAATCCTGATGATCCAGGAAAGAGACCTCTTTGGACAAGTGGTTGATAAGTTACTTAGTTTAAAAACTGAATAAAATTATGGAGCATATCCAAGTTTGTTTTCCTGTTTTATATTTTCTTTACATGAACACTCTTATACTGAACTATACAGCACTAGCGACTGTTGTAACAAAGGTTTTATTCGGGGATATAGTAATGTTTAGCGATAGCTCTAGTTAATTAAATGATTGGCCAGAACATTTTATGATTATTTGTCTGTTGGGCATAGATTACGAGTTGTTTTTTTATCTAATTTCAAAAATACAACTTTTTGGTACTTTTTGATTAAAGGTTATCAATAAGACTTGAAAATATCAAGTTTTTAGAGCTGATCATCTTTCGAGGTATTCAGTTGGAGATGAAGAGTTACCGTAAAGTGTTACTGGGATGTTACTGTTTGAAGTAATTTCTCCCAGAACACCTTTATTTGTTTTACTCTGACAACAATTCAGAGTGGATTTACTTGAACAGAAGGTCGTATGTAACAAATATACCATGTTATCTGAAAATGTATATACCTTTACAGGTACTATGTGGGACAAAAAGCAATGTTTGACGGAGACTTTAAAAAAGGTAGGCAATTTTGCTTGTTTAAAATGGATTATTTTCCATTAAACTTGTATTGCAATATACATGTAGCTAGAATTCAGACCTATTCAAAACAAAATTGATTCAACAAATTAATCTATTCACTTTTGGTCTTCTTTTTCTAGAAATGAAAAAACATATTGGACAGGCCCAATTTCAAAGAGGATGCAGACAGCAATTTGATGTGCTAAAGAATGGAGAATAAATGGTCAACCGGATAGAAAACAATGTATTTATTTCATGTAAAAATGCCAAACTTCGGCTTGGAACACACTAGGTTCTCAATCCTTGGGTCATGAGCCAACATTCTTTCCAACTTTTGACAAAAGTCTACACTGCATGCTTCATTTGTCCGTCTCCATTGGGAAAATGATAAATAGCTCACCTATGTGAGATAAGCGGATCAAATGTTGTAGTTGAAATGATGTGAGAAATGACAGGAAGCCATGGTTCATTACACAAGCCAACATGCTATAATGAAATACTCTTGAAAGGGGATTTAAATCCCAATCAATCAATATACATGATAAATGAAGAGCTTTGTGGTACTAGATTTATAAATTTGTTCTGTGTATTATAGCTGCAGAGTATCTAGAATTTGCCTTTGAGCGATGCCATAAAGACAGTATCAAGAATAAAAGACTTATTTTACAGTTTCTAATACCAGTCAAAATGTTATTGGTAAGGATGGCAATTATTTCTTTAATACAGAAATTCAAAAAGGATGTTCTAGGATTTATTTATTCATTTATCAAATAGCTTGGCCGTTTTACGAGAAATCTTAACCCTTGTCATGCTGTATAAATCATCTTACTGAATTGCTGTCAAATCAAAGGGCTGAAAGCACTGATAGAACTTGTTAAAAAATCTACATTTCTTTTAGAAAACAACTTCATACAAAACTATGGCAGGAAAAGAACAAGCAGGGGGTATAGACTAAGATCAGCCTGCTCATAAGTGCAGTCTGATCTTAGTCTACACCTCCTGCTCAACTGGAATATTCCAGGTTCAGCATGACAAGGGTTAATGTTTACTTTAGCCTTACCAATGTCAAGATTGTCGTCGTCATTGTTATTTTGCAAAAACTTGAAATTAGCCATATGTCAAACCATCAAGAAAGAAATCTATAGTATCAAGGGAGGTAACTCTTAATTCATTCCCACTCTGTCCCGCGTTTTATATGTATTTCATAAAAAAGCTTTGGAAAACATTGTGGAAAATTAAAAAATTACATGTTACAAGCAAATCTTCATTACCACAATGTTTTCTTCCCCATAAAACAAAAAGACTACAATTATCATCATCTTGAAATTCTTGTCAGCCACTTCTTTAGAATTGGACAAGTCTTAAATTTTGTTGTGTGGGAAAGACTTGATTCATTTTTACTCATCTGGTCCCAGGCATTGTCATAGCTTTGTCATCCTCTGCATCATCGTCATTTATTTCTAAAAACTTTGACATTTTGTTGCATCTCTTGTATCACATAGGGTTTGACACTTACTAATCAGAGCAAAGAGTCCATTGGACTCCGAGCTTATGAAATGAATGAGTAAAAGCTAAAAGTTAGGAGCCTAGACTAGCTATCATAATAAAACAACTATATCATTTTGATGTTCTATTTAATTAATGTAACTTTGGGTTTTACAACATTTTTCTTTTATTTAAACACCTTTCAAGATAATAGTGTATACTTGGGACGTAGGTTCCTTGCATGATGGGCATTAGTGGGTTGTGAAGTTCAGATCATCCATCAAGGTCACTTTTAAAGGTCACATTTCCAAGATAGGCTGTTATAGGGGGCATTTTTTTTCACAAATAAGTTAGATTCTTATTCACTCTCGAGCTCCAAGGAGCTAAAGGTCAGACATATGTAGGTGGCGTTCATATATTTGTTTCACATTCATGTTTATCCATAAAAAACTGTTTTCAAAAATATAGAAATCGAAATCAATAATTGTATTGTGAGAAATTTTGTTCCTTTTTTCATTCATCCATAAAGAACATACTTGTGATCTATTTTGTATGGTTTCATTACTCAAGTTTGCAAAAGTGTTGGTTATGATATGTTTGTGAAAGTGTTGGTAATGATGTTATTTATTTTTTCTAGGGTCAGATGCCATCTGGGGCATTACTGAGAAAGTATGATATGACAGCATTGGCTGAAGTGGCTCAATCAGTCAGGTATGTGATTGAAAAGGATACATAAATATGCATACAGGTCACAAACCTGAAAACGATGATACTCAATAATACCTGTGAAACTTAAACCATTATCAATGAACTTTGATACTGGCCAAAACTTAAAGATGATGTTGGTGACTATTTTAACTTTGTATTTGAAATTAAAAGTATTGCAATATTTTGGTCACAACTACTTTACTTAAGCTGTAGCTACCAGATTTGAAGGGTATACAAAAACTGTGAAAAAAGTTTTACAAGCAATTTTTTTTTTCTCACAATGTTTCCACACCTAAATTTCATAAGGCGATAAAATGCAGGATTATATAGTTAAACAATATCAATTTCTGATTGAAAATTACATTGTAATTCTCTAATTCTTGAGGTACATACCCTTTACCTAGTCACCTTGCTTATTTTCCTGCTTATATCCTCTTGAACTAGTAATATGTTCTTGTCACCATGACTTGTGGAAAGTGCAGTAAAAGATCATTTATCACTGTGCACCATCTTAACTTCAAAAATTAACTTGTTACAATGTTGTTTTTTTAGCTCACCTGAGCACAACCTGCTCAAGGTGAGCTTTTGGTATCACCTTTTGTCCGTCGTGCGTCGTGCGTCGGAAGTCGTCAACAATTCTTTAAACATCTTCTCCTCAGTAACCACTGGGCGGAATTCAACCAAACTTGGTAGGAATGTTCCTTGGGTGACCCTTCTCAAAAGTTGTTTGCGGATTTTTGATTGACCCCCAAATATGGGCGTGGCAGGGCGTGGCAGTTTTTAACTTAGAAATCTTTAAACATCTTCTCCTCAGTAACCATTGGGCCAATTTCAACCAAATTTGGTATGAATGTTCCTTGGGTCACCCTTTTCAAAAGTTGTTCGTGGAATTTTGATTTATGCCAAAATATGGGCGTGGCAGGGCATGGCAGTTTTTGACTTAGGAATCTTTAAACATCTTCTCCTCAGTAACCATTGGGCCAATTTCAACCAAACTTGGCATGAATGTTCCTTGGGTGACCCTTTTCAAAAGTTGTTCGTGGAATTTTGATTTATGCCCAAATATGGGCGTGGCAGGGCATGGCAGTTTTTGACTTAGAAATCTTTAAACATCTTCTCCTCAGTAACTATTTGGCCAATTTCATCCAAACTTGGCATGAATGTTCCTTGGGTGACCCTTTTTAAAAGTTGTTCGCAGAATTTTGATTTATGCCCAAATATGGGCATGGCAGGGCATGGCAGTTTTTGACTTTGAAATCTTTAAACATCTTCACCTCAGGAACCATTGGGCCAATTTCAACCAAACTTGGTATGAATGTTCCTTGGGTGACCCTTTTAAAAAGTTGTTCGCAGAATTTGGTTTCACGCCCAAATATGGGCGTGGCAGTTTTTGACTTTGAAATCTTTAAACATCTTCTCCTCTGTAACTATTGAGCCAATTACAACCAAATTTGGTATGAATGTTCCTTGGGTGACCCTTTTCAAAAGTTGTACGCAGAATTTTGATTTATGCCCAAATATGGGCGTGGCAGTTTTTTTAACTTTGAAATCTTTAAACATCTTCTCCTCAGTAACAGTTGGGTCAATTTCTACCAAACTTTGCATGAATGTTCCTTTGATGACCCTTTTCAAAAGTTGTTCCTGGAATTTTGATTAATGCCCAAATATGGGCGTGGCAGGGTCAGGCACTTTTTTGACTTTGAAATCTTTAAACATCTTCTCCTCAGTAAGCATTGGATCAATTTCAACCAAACTTGGCATGAATGTTCTTTGGGTGACCCTTTTCAAAAGTTGTTTGCAGAATTTGGTTTCACGCCCAAATATGGGCGTGGCAGTTTTTGTCTTTGAAATCTTTAAACATCTTCTCCTCAGTAACTATTGGGCCAATTTCAACCAAATTTGGTATGAATGTTCCTTGAGTGACCCTTTTCAAAAGTTGTTCTAGAATTTTGATTGATGACCAAATAAGGGCTTGGAAGGGTAGGGCAGTTTTTGACTTTGAAATCTTTAAACATCTTCTCCTCAGTAACCATTTGGCCAATTTCAATTTTGAATCATCTTACATTAGTCAGGTGAGCGATTTTAGGGCCATTCTGGCCCTCTTGTTTAACTCATCTGAGCACAAAGTGCTCTTGGGAGCTATTGTGATGGCCTGTTGTCTTGTGTTTGTCCATCTGTCCTTCTGTGAAAAAGTCTTTTAAAAAAATCTTCTCCTCCTGAACTCTCCACAATCTCAGTAGAACTTTACAGGAATCATCCTTTTCTGATGGCCTTCCAAAATGACACTTTGGTACGCCCATGAAGAAAAACAATTGGTAAAACATTGTGTAAAATAAATTGCTTGTAACAAACAATTTGTTCATTTTACACAATGTTTTCTACACAGATAATAGAAAAAACCTAAAATTTCATAAACTTTACACTGTAGTCTGCAACTCATTTTGATTTGAACTGGTCTAAAAATTCTAATCCTGTGGGAATGGGTTAAAAGAAATTGTAATTCATCAATAATTCTTGTTGTCATGACAACCAAAGGTAATTTCTATAAGGAATTCTTTAAAAAAATTTATTCTCCTCCTAAACCATAAGGCCTAAGGCTTACAAATGTTAAATGTAGCAATACCTCATGATCCTCTTCCAAAATGCTTCATGTTAAGATTATGTGATTTATATTATCCCTATATTGTGGGTACTTCCAAAATACCTCAAAGAATCTTTATCCATATATTATCCTTGTTGCTATGGCATCAAAAAAAATCTAATTAATTCTTTAAAAAAGATTTTCTTCTAAATAATCAGGCTTTAAACAGCTTTCAAAATTGTATGTAGCATTATCTCATGGTCCACCAAGATATCTCAGGTTTTGAAAATTTATTGTATTTAAGCTCTATGTTGCAGGTACTTGGAATTTGGCTTGGACCAAATTCTTCAAATTCCTCTTAAAATAAATATAAGATTTCATTGGAACTTGGCAGAAAACTCAAGAGAATAGGTATCCATGAATAACTCAGGTTAATCTCATTTTGGTAGGGTATCATAAGGAGATGCTATGAGTAAAATGTGAAAGCTCTAGGCCTTACGCTTTTGAAGAAGATTTTTAAAGATTTCCTTCTTTATCTGTATGTAAAAGAAGCACCTTGTGTCTTTCTACTTTTATTCCTAAATTATACATGTAGTACTTTGAGAATAACAAAAATCCTGTGTTGTGGTTTCCTTGATTATACAAAAGGATTCAGAAGGAAATCTTTAAGAATTATCTCTCGAAAACAAAAAGGCCTAGATGTTTTGTGAGCAATATTGCCTTATGATAAAACTTTTGATCAGTTTAATCCCTTTGTTGTTTTGTTCTTGACTATTAACATATAGATAAAGAAGGAAATCTGTAAAAAAAAACAACCTGATTTCTCCCTAGCCTTGAATCAGCCTATAGCTTTCATTTCTATAAAGCATTGTCCTTAAACGATTCCCACTCAATGGTGATTTTAGATGCCCCCAAGTAAAAAAGCTTTGGAAAAGAAGCAATTTCTTCATTTTTAAAAATCCAAAATTACATAACTTTTGAATTATTGACTGCAACTCCTTTCAAATTGAATTGGTCGTCTGGTAATGGGTTAAGGCATTCTACTAAAATTCTGCAAACTATCTCGGTAAAACCTAGAGCTATCATGATCAGGTTAGGGATATAAGACCACCATGGTCCTCATGTTTACTCTCGCTAAATATCTTGGAAATTTGTATCTATACAAATACACTGTAAAAAACATCTTTACCATCTCTGATTTAGCAGCCAGTGACTATTTTATTTATTGATAGGTCTGGGAATGTGAAACAGTTATCAGCAGTGATGGACAAATATGAACATTTCTTCATTAAATGTGGAATATATCTTATACTGGAAAAATTAAAGGTCATAGCCTACAGAAACCTCTTCAAAAAAGTGTAAGTTTGTATTAATTCCCGTTTGCATTAAATATAATCTAGATATGTATAATTTCCTCTTCTATTTATCTGTTGTAATTTTTTTCTTAGGCTTATTTAACCCTTTCCTGTTTATTGAAATTTTAGTCTGGTCCAAATTGACAGAGGTTTCAGATGAGAATGAAAAATGGATGCACTTTGAAATATAATCATCCTATGTGAATGAAAATATTGTGGGAAAAGAAGAAATTGCAGAGACATAAAATCCCTTGTTTGTACAGAGGGTAAGGGTTTAAAAGTCATTCAAGACCAGTTTTGTTCTTGAAATGAGTGTATAGGTAAATGTTAACCCATTACAATAGGTGCGTTCTTTTTGTCGAGATTCTTGAGATTCTTTTTCAGATTTTTTAAGATAATGCATTCTTTAGATTAAGATTTTTAAGCTGCTAAATAAGAATCTTAAGAATTCTAAATGAGGAATTTAAGTGTATTCAGATTTGGCTTAATCGAGTTGCCTTGATGACATCTAATGTTTTAATTGAACATAATAAAAATCGTTCTTTATGACACTTCAAAATCTTATTTGTGGGATTTTTCATTTCGACGAAAAGAATGGACCTCAAATGTAAACATTTTACACCTACATTCAGAAGGGTTGCAGATGACATATCAAAGCTTGTGTAAATTAAAAACTAGGTGCCAGATAGAGTTGAAAACAATCTGAGAAAAGTAGGTATTGATAGTAACAAGCATTTTTTTTACATAACTTCGTTTTCTTAGAAATACAGAAATTTCTAGTAATGAGTTAAACAGAATTGTACAAATGATTAGACAGGGTATTATTTTTGCTTGGCTGTTTTTTGAGAAAACACAGGGTATTGCCATGGCCAGGTTGTTGGTTGCCAAAAACTTTCATATTTTGTAATATCTCTGTGCATTTTTAAATACATTATTGCCCTTTTTTGACGTGGAAGAACTTTGAAATTTTGTAATCTCTGGTATTACTGAACACTTTCACTTGAAAGTTGAAATATATGTTCAAAGTATATACCAAAATGGGGGGTAACTCCAAATGCATGTTTTACCAAATCATGCCCCTTTTTTACTTCGAACTTTTACTCACTATCAAGCACTTTAACCAACTATCAAGGACTTGAACAACTGAGTGTTGGCATCCACATGTATTGCTCTTGTTTAATCTTTTACCAACAATTTTTAGCTCACCTGAGCATAAAGTGCTCCTGGAGAGGTATTTTGATCGTCCTCTGTCCGTCTTGCATCATCTTTCGTCTGTTTGTGTCTCGTATTCCATTTACTTTAAAATGTACATCTTGATAAGAGCATTTGTGCTGTGCTCAATTCAGGCTTCTACTCTAAAAAGTCAAGGTTACAGAAGGTCAAATTTTTACCTTGCCTTTATCTCTTGATTTTTAGTCAGGCTTCTACTCTAAAGAAGGTCACATTCAGAATTTTACGGTCAAATTTTTACTTTACCTATATGTCTTGAGCTGATGGTCTGACTCTCATAATATATTACACATTCCTGCACCTTGATGAGAGAATGCATGTTGAACATGATTCAGTCTCTTATTTTAAATTCAAGGTCACAATCAAAGGTCAAATTTTGACCATGTCTTTATCTCTTGACTCTATAGACTGTTTCTCATATATTACACACTTGATACATAAATATTAAGTCAAGGGTATAGCACTGGATTCTGGCTCCTACTCTTATCCCATTACCACACAATGACACTTTTTGACACCCCCAAGAAAAAGGCTTTAGAAAAGATTGTGGAAAATGAAGAAATTGCTTGTCAATATTTTCTGACCCAAAAGAAAAAAGTTTTTTAAAATTTCACCAACTTGAAACTGTCAGCTACAACTTCTTTCAATTTGGACTTGTCTAAAATTTTCTTGTGTGGTAGTGCCACGGCAATAGTGCAGTGGTAGTGGGTCAGACTCTCAACAATGAGGTCCAGGATTTGATCCTAAATATCTTTTTCAACATTTGAATCCATCCAATGGGTGGATAAGGGTAAACCTAGGTGTGATAAGCAGTTGGAGGCTCAGAAAGGATATAGTTGTAGTACTGGTGGAAGAAATGCCAGGAATTCAGGGTTAGGTGCTCCAGCCACTGCAATATAACATTGCAAGATTTTAGACCTGTCCAAATCTAAAGGTTTTGCAGACAATATTTAAAGTCTATTTCATTTGAAAAATAATCATTAAGTAGGTTAAAAAATAATCTGGAAAAAAGAAGAATTTGCTTGTTACAAGTAATTTCTTTTTTTTCCACAATATTTTCTCAGTAAAAAAACAGGGATGCAATAAACAGGTTGAAGAGGAAGGGGTTATGTTACCAAACCAACATGTCAGAGGTCAACATTCACTTCTGGTCTAAACACATGAATTCATTGGTCAATTGATTTTTTCATTGAAAGCAGCAATCTGTTTTTTTTAAGACAGAACCATTTTGAAAACCAATAAAAAAAGAAATCCCATAATCCTTTATCATTTAGCAAGAATTTAAAGCTTGATAAAAGAAGAAAAAAAAAGTTCATTGGCAAGTTGTGTATACTATGTGAAACAGTTATTTTCCTTGCAAAAGCACATTTTCCTTGTCAGATGACTTTGTTCTAAAAATCAACTGATGTGTAAATATAAAACCTTGTTCAAGCTTTAATCAGCCAACATTTTGCTCTTTGTTTGGTGTCCCTGACATTGTACTTTTCAAACTAATGTTATTTGGTTTCTCAGTCCAACTGCTTTAACCCTTTCTCGTTCAAACATGGTGTTTTACGTTCCTGTGATTTTATTCTCGAGAAAACATTGTGGAAAAAGAAGAAATTGCTTGTAACAAGCAATTTCTTCGTTTTCCACAATATTTTCTAACACATAGGATGGTTTCATTTCAAATGGCATCAAGTTTTCATAGTCGTCTGCAACCTCCTTCAATTTGGACTAGTCTAAAATTTCTTAAAAGCGTCAGTTGTTGTAAAAGAGATAACCAATCCTCTCACTGATCTCTTTTCCAGGTATTTGATACAGAAGACACATCAGATGCCTGTACAGTCCTTTACTCAGGCCCTTAAATGGATGGGAGTAGAAGATATAGACAATGACGAAACTTCATGTATCATTGTTAACCTCATTTGTGATGTAAGATAATCCATTACCAGATAAACATGTTTACACTGGTTCAAAGTGAAGGAATTTGAAAACAACACTTGAAACTAACCTCATGCTGAAAAAAAAGTTCTTTGAAAACCTGAAGATGGTTATTGCTATTGTACTCACATTTAAAACTCAAACAACTGGAATGACTCAATTTCACACTTAACCTATTCCCACAAAATTCTGCTTTGAAGAAAAATACTGAAGGAAAACATGGTGAGAAAAGGATAAATTACTTGTTACAAGCAATTTATTCTTTCCTCAGTGTTTTCTAACCTATATGATACATATTTTCCCATTGAAGAAATAAAATTGCTGACTTTACTTCTTTCAATTAGGGTAAGTCTGTCTGTTAATGGGTTTAAAGATAGATGTTATCCAGATATTTGTGTTTGACTATTTGTATTTCTTCAACACCTTTTTTGTGGTCTAACATTCAAAATATGGTGATTTTCAGGACCTTCAGACCTTTGATTCTAAATTTTGCATTGTACGAAAAGGGATAACAAATTTTTGAAAGAATTGCACCCTATTTTCGTGTTAAATTTCTCACTGTTTTAGAATATTGCAGCCTTTTATTGGCACCTTTATGTGGTGCTCTTGATTACTTCTTGTTTATACAATAATGTTCTACACCAAAGTGGCTAATACCAGTCAGGTAACATTATAACTTTACTAGTGTATTATCACATGCATAATGACAATGTATATAAACTATAGTGTAAAAGATGTTTCCATTCCTTGCCTCTCTTATAGGAAACATTATGACATTTTATGGATGCTAATATTAAAAAAAAAAAATATCTAACCTTTATCAGATGACAAAATTTTATACTAGTCCAAATTAATTGAGTTTGCAGACACCAGTTTACAATTTTTAGTTGTTGAAACTTTAAAAACCTTTGACTATTTGGATAGATAATATTGTTGATAATGAAGAAATTGATTGAAACAAGCTATTTTATCATTTTGCACAGAGTTTTCCCCAGTTTTTTTTCATGAAGGGTGGAAAGATTGATTTATGTGGGAATAGGTTTATATGGTACTAGTATAAATAGATTAATTACATTTGTGTTCAATCTTATACGTTTTGTCTAACTAATCATTCTTAACCCATCCCCCCACTATGGCGCTTTTAAATGTCCCTTTGGAAAACAATGTGGAAAATGAAGAAATTGCTTGTAACAAGGAATTTCTTTATTAGCCACAATGTTTTCTACCCCAATAGATGAAGATTTTAAGGAATACATTACCTCTAAACTGTCGTCTGCAACTTTTTTGAATATTTACTGGTCTAAAATTTTATCACATGGGAATCGGTTAAAGTGATAAAAACTTGGCAAAGCCTCATTTACATCACTTTTATGAATGACCAATGAGATAAAAGTGATAAACGGTGAACTCTCATGTTCTATCCAATATTTCTTCTTTCAGAACAAGATAAAGGGTTATATCTCCTATCAACACCAGAAGTTAGTACTCAGTAAACAGAATCCCTTTCCACAGCTGTCTACTGTCATATAGCATCGGTATCATGTAATGTTTTGGTATCATACAACATGGACAGTGTTCACTTGAGGGGTCCCTACTGTCAATCAAAAAACTTGATAGACCAATCAAATCATACATTTAGATTAAAAAAGAACTTTGAACTCCAACAAGCATTGATATGTGAAGGATTTTGTTAGTTTGGCAACCTAAACAATTTGTTAGTTTGGCAACTTAAACATCATAACTTTAGCTAAAATAAGCTGTAGTTACGATTTTTAGGTCATCAACCAACTATTGTATTTTTGTATTACAAGTTATCAGCCATAAATTTTTCAAAATAACCCTGTTTAATATCTATGCCAAACTTCGAGTCGTAGCTCAGTAGGCGGGGCAATGGTCCGTCAATACTCAAGAATCTGTGTGTGAAATTCCCAAAAATTTGTTGTTTGCGTAAAGTACCAACAATGAATTGTCTGGACAGCCACTTTGTGCATGGTGAAACTTTGAGTCATAAGCCATCTACAGAGTGCAGATGCACAAGCTGATCTGGATCTTTACTTATAGCACATCATGTAATTGTGTAAAAGACAAGCACTGGATTCTATACATATGACCCCTCATGTAAGAAGAGGCCTTCAGGAAATTCTTTGAAATAAGCATTTCAAAAAAGGTTAGAATAGGCAGAGGTTGAGGAGATATTGTATTCCCAAATAAACAAATAGTAAGGTAGAATGACTATTCTTCAATCGGGAAACCTCCTAAAGGGGAGATTTAGCCTGCATAATCTGCACAGGATAACTTGGGTAAAATATTTTCACGCTCACAAATGGTACCTTGAATATGTAAAAGTTCAGATATAATGATATAGGGTGAAAGAGAAAGGCTTTTTCAAATGTTTTTAAATCAAAATTGTTGTTAGCAACTTCTTCAATTTTGACCAGTGTAAAATTCTGTCATCTGGTATTGGGTTAAAGGCTGTGTCTGTACATTGGTTAGGTACTTTATACCGTGAGACTTCAAAATTCTTGTCATGCTGACCCTGTATTTATCCTGCTTTTGAAGGAAATATAGACAAAGATCAGTCTGCACATATATGCAGTCTGATCTTAGTCTACATCACCTGTTTTTCCCTTCCAAACCAGAGTTGTTTAGGAGATTGATTTTCAAGATAAATACTGAATACAACTAATACTTCCAGTACTGTTTGCCCCTTGATTTTAATGCAATTCTGACAAGGATTTTATGGAGCATGACAAGGGTTTAACCCATTAACAGATAGCAACATTTTAGACTGGTCCAAATTGAAAGGAGTTGCAGACCACTTTTTGTAGTTAATGAAATTCTAGATTTTTTCATCTTTCTGGGTGGGAAACATCGTGTAAAATGAAGAAATTGCTTGTCACATGCATTTGTTTCATTTTACATATTTGTTTACCAAATTGATTTTCTTGAGGGGCATCATTGTGTGGGAATGGGTTAATAGTCATACATGGAAAACCATTTGGAACTGTAAAGTATTTTCTTGAGTTGGCCTGCATTAGACAACAGGTTTGTCCCTTTTCATAGAAAATAAATTGTAAATAATTTATATCAGATTTTGTCTTTAACTTATGTCCCCCCCCTTTAAAAATAGCTTAAAGGATTGAAGTCCATTGAAAACTTTTGTTGCCATGGCAACAAAAGTGAAATATATATGAAAAAAAAAACTTTAAAAATCTTCTTGTCTTGGCCAAGAAGTTGTAGAGCCTTGATATTTTGCATGAAACATCAGTATATTGACCTTTCTACCTTGCGAAAACAATGACCCTCAGGTTCCCAGGGTCATAGCCTCATGGGTTTGGGGGTCTAATAATAATAAGGATTTTAAAAGACATCTCATCCTAAACTATTGGGCAAATTTGAACCAAATATGACAGTAATGTTCATTAGGTGGTCCTCTTTCACAATAGCTAAAAGAATAGAAAACAGAGAAAACTATGGTTGCCATAGAGCAAAAGTGAATTTATAAGATCTTTCATTATCTTCTACTCCTGAGCCTGAAAGCTTAGAGTTCTTGATATTTTGAGTGAAACATCATTTTATTGACCTCTTTTTAAATTTCTAAAATCATTACTCTCAGTTCCCCGGGGGATCGGGCTATGAAGAATAAAGGACTTTCAAAATGACTTCTCCTCCCAAAAGACTGTGCCAATTTCAATTTGCCTTGGAAAAGGGACTGTAGAGAAATAAAGAAGGTTATTTTTATGCCCCCGCATCGATAAGATTGGGGGCATATTGTTTTACCAATGTCCGTCTGTCTCTGTCCATCTGTCTGTCTGTCTTTCTGCAAAACTTAACCTGCCAACTAAAAATTTTCCTATAACTTCAACCCTGATTAAGTTACAATGCTCATATTTGGTATGTAGATAGGTCTCAACAAGGGGCAACTGGGGAAGGTCATTTCATCAAGGCCAAAATTTTAACCCTTTTCCCTAATACAAAGAAAAAAAAATAAAAATCACCTGTTTCTAGAGAATTCCTGTTTTGGGGGCATAGTGTTTCACAAACACATCTTGTTAACAATATCTCCTGTCACACAACTGGGCAAACTTCAACCGAATCATTTCAGAAATGTCACTTAGGTGGCACTTTGTAAAATAAGAGGACCATGATGGTCCTAAATTGCTCCCCTGAGTATGATGGTTCATGGCTTTATGATATATACAAAATAGAAAAGCCCTCTGTCTAATTATTTTGGAGATGATGTTTAAGGATTTTCTCTTTTAATCCTAGGTATATTGGTGATCCCACCATGTAGCTCTAATTTCCTGAATATGGTAATGCTTTGAAGTATAGACATCAATACATACCAAGTATAAAAGCTCTAGGCCTAATGGGCCGCCGTCATAGCGCAGTCGGTAGCGCGCAAGACTCCTAATCTTCAATCATAGGTGTCATGGGTTCGATCCCCGGCGGCGGCAAATATTCTTTCCGACAATTGTCTCTCACCAATGGGTTGATAATCGTAAACCTAAGTGGGATAGCAGCTGGAGGCTAGGAAAGGATGTAGTGGTAGTACTGGTGTGAGAAATACCAGGAATCCATTGTTAGGTGCTCCAGCCGCCGCGATATGACTGAAATACTGTTAAAAGCGGCGTTAAACCCCATTCAATCAATCAATCAATCTAGGCCTAATGGTTTAGGAAAAGGTTTTCAAAGATTTCTTTCTTTAATCCTATCTAAAATTAGGGATCGCACATAAAAGGGCTAATTTTCAGAATACTGTATTTCTTTAGAGTACTTTGGTAGAGGGTCAATAGCTGGTGATATGTACTAAATATCAAAGCTCTAGGCCGTATGGTTTTGGAGAGGAAGATTTTCAAAGATTTCTTTCTTTATTCCTTTGAAAAACCAGGGATCCCACAGAAAAGGATTAATTTTCAGAATAGAGTAACTTTGAAGTATTTTGGTAGAAGGTCAATTGGTTATGATACATACCTAATATAAAAGCTCTAGGCCTTATTGTTTGGGAGAAGAAGACTTAAAAAAATTTCTTTCTTAATTCCTTGGTAAAATCAGGCATCGCACAGAAAAGGGTTAATATTCAGAATACGGTGATTCTTTGCAGTATTTTGGTAGAGTGTCAGTGGCTGAGGATTTGTAGCAAATATTAAAGCTCTAGGCCTTATGGCTTTGGAGAGAAGATTTTCAAAGATTTCCTTCTTTATTCCTATGTAAAATCAGGGATTGTACAGAAGGGACATTTTCAGAATACAGCAATTCTTTGAAGTATTTTGGTAAAGGGTCAATGGGTGACGATACTTACCAAATATCAAAGCTCTAGGCCTTATTGTTTTGTAGAAGAAGACTTAAAAAGATTTCCTTCTTAATTCCTTTGTAAAATCAGGGATAGCACAGAAAAGAGCTAATTTTCAGAATATGGTAATTCTTTGAAGTATTTTGGTAGAGGGTCAATAGGTGATGATACATACCAAACATCAAAGACTTAGGCCTTATTGTTTGGAAGGAGAAGATTTTCAAATTTCCTACTTCTTTCCTTTGTATAATCAGGGATTGCACAGAAAAAGGGCTAATTTTCAGAATACAGTAATTCTTTGAATTGTTTACGTAGAGGGTCAATAGATGATGATATGTACCAAATATCAAAGTACTTATCCTTATGGTTTAGGAGGAGAAGATTTTCAAAGATTTCCTTTGTAAAATCTGGCACTGCACAGAAAAGGGCTAATTTTAAGAGTACAGTAATTCTTTGAAGTATTTTGGTAGAGGGTCAATAGGTGATATGTACCAAAAATCTTTTCCAGGCCCAGAATGGCCTCAAGCCTTGATATTTTGCATGATTGGCTTCTTTCATATTTCTAGAATTATTACTCATGGTTTCCAAAGGGGTTGAAAAAGTGTTTTATTCCAAACATACAAGTCCTGGATGCTGTTTTACTAAGTCCTTACGAAGGTTTTTTTTCGTAAGATTTTGTGTATGTTCAAATTGCAATTTCAGTTTGTAACTAAGATTAACTAACTATTTGCGTAAAGTTACATGCAGAAATATGTGGCGTAAGTAGGATCGTAAGTCTTTAAAATAGTGAAATTGGATATATTGCACTTTCTTAGAATGGCGTCGCATTAGCTATTTGTATATATTGACTTTTTGGTAAATTTCACTTAATAATCAAGTAATAACAAAGTTATTAAATAATTTGTGAGTTGAGCAACATCTGTCAGCTTAACATTTTTCCTTACACGCGAGAAATAAACTTAAAAATATAAACAAACCGTCTAGCAGAAGGATATATTCACCCCAGTGATTGTAATGTTAAAGTTAATTCATAAATATCGATACCTAGCCAAAATAGTGAATTGTTTGCTATGAAATAATTGCATTTTGTACGTAATGATAACGTCATTCATTACTATGTGACATCACTTTTTATAAGAGTTTAGTTTAGTCAATATTACAATTTCACTGATTAAATATCATTATTCTGTCATCTCGGCAAATTGAAGTCTACTGCTTTTATTTTTCAAATTATTATTTGGTGAAGTTTAGGAGTGAAATGTCAAAAGAGATACCAATCAACTAACACAATTTTTGTATTCTCCTTTACCAAAGCTACGACAAAAATGTACCATTTACGATAAAACCTACACAAGTTTAGTAAAATGCACTTTGTATTTATGTCAGTTTTATCGTAAACGTAGAGATATGAAAAGTTAGGGAGGGGGGGGTTATATGCATGAAGCATCAGTTCTCTGACTTTTTTCTTATTTCTGAAATTATAACACAAGGATCCAGTGTGAGGAAAAGTTTTCTCCTTCTTTCAAATTTGCCCTTAAGCCTTGGAATTTGTAATTTAGACTTTTGATCCACAGGTACTGAGCCTATATATGTATAAAGTATAGCTCACTTGAATGATAATCCTAACCTTAACATGAAATAAGACTGTTGAAAGAAAAAGAGCCTTTATCTTAGGTGAGCGCCCAAGGGTCAATGGCCCTGTTGTTCACACCAGTACTACCACTACATCCTTTCCTAGCCTCTATCTGCTATCCCACTTAAGTTTACGATTATCCACCCATTGGTGAGAGACAAATGTTGGAAAGGATATGTGCCGCCGCCAGGTCGAACCAATGACATCCCATTAGGGTCATAAGGTGATGATACATATCAAAGCTCTAAGCCTAATGGTATGAGAGTAGAAGATTTTCAAAGATTTCCGTCGTAAAATCAGGGATCACACAGGAAAAGGCTAATTTTCAGAGTACGGTAATTCTTTGAAGTATTTTGGTAGAGGGTCAATAGGTATGTACCAAATATCAAAGCTCTAGGCCTTATGGTTTAGAAGGAGTAGATTTTTTGATAATTGTATACGGACGGACGCCGTACATTTACCAATCACAATAGCTCACTATCAGCATGTTGTGCTCACATGAGCTTAAAAATGAATACAGTTTATTTGAATATATTTAAACTTTGCTGTTTCCTGAAAGGTATTAATTTAATAATAAGTAGCATTTTTTTGTAAGAAGATATCTTTATTCATTTGCATTAACAGATCTATTAAACAAAAATGAGACAAAATGTTGATATACCACACAACTTATACATATTATTTGCCTATGTAAAATACTAGGTTGGCCTTCAACAAATATGTGACCAGATATCAGATCTAACAGAGTTCAAAAAGGTTGGTTACCAAAAAAGTAAAATAAAGCAAGTAGTATGGCCATTCTACATTCAGAAAGAAAAAAAAAGTTATTTGAAATTGCAAAGAAATTAGTGAGAAAGGAAAAAGGGGCAAAGTTTGTATAAAAATGCATATGGATTTATTTCCCATTTATTCTACATATTCCTCTGCAGATAGTTAACAATCATTAAAGTGGATATCTTCATCATCCCATTTCCACACAATCATGCTTTTTTATGCCCCTAAAGAAAAAAAGTCTGGGAAAACATTGTGTAAAATGAAGATATTGCATGGTACAAGCAATATATTCATTATCCACAATGTTTTTTATCCAAAAAGACAAAGAAATTCAAAATTTCATCAACTTAAATTGTTTTCTGCAACTTCCTTTATTTTGGACCACTCAAAATTTTGTCGTTTGGTAATGGGTTAATAGCAGAAATATCACAAGTCATGCCAAGGTTGCATTAGTACAATTGTTTTTTTCCCAAGCTAAAACATGATACAGCCAATTTCCTCAACAGAATTAACCCTTGTCATACTTTATAAAGTCCTTTTCAAAATTTTATTCAATTCAAAGGACTGAAAGGACAGGAGACACTTATGGGTCATTGCTTCTCTATAGAAATTCATTTGATAAACATCGCCGACTTGAAAGTGACAAACAGGTGTTATAGGCTTTGTCTTATCTTCCTGATGAAAAAGGGATATTCTGGGTTCAGCATGACAGGGATTAAAACAAATTTGAAATCATTGGCAAAATAATTCTATATAAGTATTCATAGGTTTAAAAAGATGTGAAAATAATGTAAAAATAATATTAAAAACTGTATAAAAGTGAAATATAAGACATAAATAATACAGGTTCTAAAACACAAATGAGCCTATGCGTGATATTTCCAACCATTTTGCATGTGCATGACTCGCACAAATTAAGCACCCTGGACAGCCATTCGGGCAAATAGAATATTCGCTGATTGTTTAAAGAAGCGTTGGGTAAGTATCTATCTACAGAGCGCAGAGTGAAGACTCTGATCAGACTGTGCAGATGCACAGGCTGATCTTAGTCTTTACTAAGGGCACATGCGTAATGGTTCGAAATGTCCCACATGTGCTCAAATAATACTGCTAGACTTGACAGCCTAGGCATTGGAGATTTCAATTTCTGTCTCATGGGACCAAACTGATATTCTATAACAGAAAACATCTTTGGAAAAGAAGAGTTTGCTTGACACTAGGAATTACTTGTACTCTGACAACGTTATGTACCCTTGAAGGTTTTCATTGTTTAACTTGAACTCACTTTCAATCATTTCAAACATCCTCTATATTTGTTCACTATCAAGTCACTAATATCACACACAACTCTTACTGCTTTTTTGCATGGGATATGTTCTCTTTTGAATTATTATTTTCTCAAACTTGGCTTTTAACCTGATGCCACCCATTCCTGCATTTTGATGCTCTGAAAAATACACTTCAGAAATGATTGTGGGAGAATAAGATATTGCTAAAATCAGTTGTTGCAATTTCTGCTTTTACCCCAATGTTCTCTACCTTATTTGGCACATATTTTTCCATGTAAAATCACTCTGAAGTCTAGTCAGCCTCTTAGGAGCTAAAACTGACTCCCCTCCAGATATTGATGGAAATATAGTCTAGTGTCTGTATCCATCAAACAAGCAAATTTTTAGGTCCATTTCAAAATAAAACCCGTTCCTATACAATAACACTTTGTAGAAAATGAAAAAATTGCTTGATACAAGCAATTCCTTCATTATTCACAATGTTTTCTACCAAGAAAGACAAAGATTTTTAATAATATTAAAGTGGACCTTCACTGATTGTGATTAATACCATCCAAAAGCCCTATGCCATTAAAAAGAAAATTTCTAGAATTAAGCCTTCAAAGGGCCATAACACCTAGAAGTGAATGGACAATAACTTAAACAAAATATGTACATCTTTGGTCTATACTGAGTCCATTTGTGAAATTCAAATCAGTTTCATTCATTGGTTCAAGAGAAAATGAATGGACAAGATTTTTAAACAAAGGGCCACAACTCTAATAAATGAATGGAATATAAACAAAAAAGCACATGCAAATATTTGCTTCATAAATTGTGATATTTGAACAAAATCTGACCTGTATTATGTAGGGAATAGCAGACAGACAAGAAAAAGGCTGACCGTCTAACCAACAAAACTGACTCCTATACATGCCCTAAAAAATGGGGGGGGGGGGGGGTATGAATATTTTTTCTCACATTAAGGATACTTAGAATATTACATATAATCCTTATCTTGAAAAGCCATCTGCAACTTCAATCTTTCCTTAAATACCCGTGTAAATAAGTGGGTTTTTCTGAAATCAACAGCTCTTTAAAACTTTCCTGTTTTTCGTATTTTAGACTGTTCCAAATTGAAAGAGGTTGCAGACAACAATCAAAATTGGATGCAATTTGGAATTAAACCATCCTTTGTGGTTGAAAATTTTGTGGGAAAAGAAGAAATTGCTTGTAACAAGCAATTTCTTCTATTTCCACAAAGTTTTCTCAAGTATAAAATCATAGCAACTTAAAATCCCGTGTTTGTACAGGAAAGGGTTAAATAAATTTGCCTGATTAAGGCCTAATGAAATTGTGTGTTAACTAAAATGCTAGGTGATCACATGATCAAAAGTCCAAAAATGGTTCCAAATCTGCTTCACTTGCGGCTGGAGTTTTACGCCAATTGTCCTCGGGGTAGTCATCGAAATTCTTGGTATCGCCATCGTGAGCAACTTTAGGAATAAGAGGTGGCTGAAAGTAAAAGGAAAACATTTCAATGACTCGAAAACATTGGACAACATTACTAAGCCCGTTTCCACACAATTTTTCTTATCAAGATAAGAGTTTGAGAAAACAATCTGGACAATACAGAAATTGTTTGTTACAAGCAATTTCTTTATAATCCACATTGTTTTGTATTCAGAAAGACCAAGATATCAATATAATATCATATCAACTTGAAATTATCATCTGAAACTTCTTCCACTTGAATTTTTTGTCATTTGTTGATTGGTTAAAATATTGCCAGACAATTCTACAAGTGGATGAACTGAAAGAAATTTGTGATAAACATTTTGTAAAAAGAAGCAAATAAGAAATTTTTCTTTTCTCTCAATGAATTCTACCCTTGAAGTGACTAATTTTACAAAGCATGACATGTAACAAAAGTAAAACAGTTAGTTGGAGACCAATTCTTATTAACTACAGATTAAATAAACATGTATGTCAGAGTTCAAATTTCATATAAGTCTGAATTAATGATTTGATTGGTTGATCAATTCTTTGTTTGACAGCCACCATCCATTAATCCTTATAGTTATATGACAATACTAATTGACGTCTAGGCTCTTGACCAATTCCCATTTAGTCCAATTTTTTTGTTACCCCTATAAACCCCACCCCCCTATAAAAGCCATAATTTTCATCTGAGCCATATTTTATGAAATAATCAGACAAAGAGTCATCAAAGGATCATTTTGTAAATCTTTTGAAAATTTACAATCGTTTGTAATCTGATAAGATTTTAGGTTTTCACTGTTTTTCATATTTGATTATTAGCTCAATCCATTAAAGCAATGTTTACAGCCAATTAATTCTATTTTTAGAAATCTAATAAGTTGTCACCAAAGGAACATTCAAGTGAAATTCGGTTGAAATCCATCTTAAGGTTTCTCATTAGGATTTTCAAAGCTTTCAGCATATATGAAAATTAGCCCCGCCCATTAAAACCATGATTTCTGTCCATCAAAATTCTTTGAAGGAATCTGATAAAGGGTCACCAAAGGATCCATCCAGTGAAATTTGGTTGAAATCCATCCATTGGCTTCTGAGAAGAAGATTTCCAAAGCTTTTACCATATATGGAATCTAGCCCTGCCCATATTAGCCATGTTTTTCATCCAATCTTAATTCTTTGAAGGAATCTGATGAAGGGTCACCCAATGAGCATTCCTGTAAAATTTGGTTGAAATTCATCAATTGGTTTCTTAGAAGAAGATTTTTAAAAATTTCACCTTTTATAGAAATTAGCCCCGCCAATCAAAAGCCATGTTTTTCATCCGATCAAAATTCTTTGAAGGAATCTGATAGATAGTCACCCAAGGATCATATTTCTGTGAAATTTGGTTGAAATCTTTCCAGTACTTTCTGAGGAGAAGATTTTCGAAGGAAAAGTTTACAGACGAACGGACAGAGACACACGCACGACAGCCACAACGCCATGACAATAGCTCTCTGGCTTTCAGTCAGTGGAGCTAAAAATCATAAATGTGATGCTTGATCTTTGTTAATGTCTATGGCCAAAACAGAACTATTCAAACATGGCAAGTCTTCATTGACTCATTCCCCAATGAAAAATTTTTGACTAGTCCAAATTGAAAGAGGACAAGAGAAAGGTTGTTTAAATTGAAAAATTATTGGACCATATGAGGTAGAATGCATTGTGAGAAAGCAGTTTGACCCGTATCAAAATTTTTCACAAAACTCTCAAATAACTGCAATTTTGACTCTTACTGGATTTGAACCTAGGTGGATACGGCAACGCCGCCTAGGGTTGCAATGTCCGATGTCTTTAACCTCTGCGCTACGGAGAGGGGATGTGTCGGAAGCGCAGGGATTAAAGACGTCAGACATTGCAGTGCTAGGCGACGTTGCCGTATCCATGTAGGTTTGAATCCTATAAGAGTCAAATAAAGTATTTGTTCTCCAAAAGACAATAGTCACTGCCGTAGTTGAGAGGATTCAATATACTATAAATAGAATTACTGCAATTTTGACAGAACAAGCATTCCAAAGTATTGCATTTCATTACCATTTCCCCTATCAGCTGTACAATTATTTTTTTGATGAATCTGTCCAACTCCAACTTTAATATCTCTACCAAAAATTGATGGTAAAAAAAACCCCTCTTAACTTAATTTGTAACTCATTATTACAGTCAGTGTAATATCTACAAGCATTTGGAAAAATCTTTTGAAATGGAAACTGGTTGACCATTCTAAACAACAAAGGTACAGACACAGTGCAAACCTTTACACTGCCTTAGCTTCCTTCGGTAAGGGGACTTATCATTATTCTGTGATACTACCCGATACATCATGTTTTTCTAATCCATGATATTATGAAAATTTCTGCGACATTAATTTCCTGTTTGGTCACTTTTCCTACGATACTGGATCACTTGAGTGATTGCACGACACTCAACATGCCTGAATGTACTAATTTAGAAAATAATGTTTTCAAGAACTCAGCATTTTTCAATCATGTTCATGACACATTCTACAAATACATCTAGTCACTGAAATCTTGAAATAGTTCCAAAAAAGAATTTCAAATATGTACTTAAATTACAGCAGTCTAACTTAAAATACAGTTACTAAGTCACAGGCATGTGTTTAGAGATCACATTTGTGCATTTAACACCACCTTAGCTGCATGGTTTATACAAAAATTAAAAATAATGGAGACTGGTAACAATTTTGGACAGTTTTTAAGGTCTCCAGCAAGAATTTTTAAGACTTTAAGCAACATTTACATCTCTTTTCCAATAGAAATAGATGGCATGCCGATAAAAACTACGTTTTTTCAACCAATCAAATTTTTATCACGGTATCAAATAAATGGTCTTCCATGAATCATTTGTGGAAAATTTGATTGGAAACCCACAAGCATACTCTGTTTAATACATGTAGTTAATAGTTTTCACTAAATACTATAAAACCCGTTCAAGCCCAACCCATGAAATTTATTTTTTGAAATCATCTGATACAGGGCCACCAAGGGATCATTTCTGTGAAATTTAGTAATAATCCAGCACATAGTTTCTGAGAGGAAGATTTTCAAAATTATCACTATATACAGAATTTAGCACCACCCATTAAAGCTATGTTTTTTTCAATTGATTAATCAAATGTCTCTGAGGTAATCTGATTAAGGGTCACCCAAGGATTGATCCTGTGAAATTAGGTTGAGTTTCAGCTGTCAGTTTCTGAGTGGAAGATTTGGAAAGAACTAGAGCTGTTGCCCTCAAGGGCTGACGAGAATACCCCCCACAACGCTAAAAAGGCTTTTCTATGAAGGAGTGGAATTTGAAGCTGTTTAATCACATGCATGTCATGGTGGATGAACATTGCCAACCCTCCACCTCTTTCTGATTTTGTGTTTGTTGCTAGAGTTGACTGATTAGGAAAGGTTGATCAATATGAGCCTATGTTAAAGAAAACTGTTTGAGGAGATGATGACACAAAATTATATCCACGAAAAGTCAATGTGAGCCTATGTTAAATTTTTGACCCCCGGGGGGGGGGGTCAAATTTGACCTCAGGAAATAAACCGTTCGATATTTTGTAAAGGTCAACAAGATGATGTTACTTACCAAATTTGGTAACTCCCCTTATGGTTACTGAGTTTTGCAATTTTAAATTTTGACTACTCCCCCCCCCCCCCCATTAAAAAGTTCAAAATGGCATAACTCTGAAACTAACGACTGGATCAAGATGAAAATTGCAGGTGCACAACTTCATATGATAGGAAACAACCTGATAAAATTTCAGCAAAATTGGTCAAAAATGTGGGAGGAGAAGAGGACACAAAATTATGTCCACGGACGGACGGACAGACAGATGGACGGACGGACAGACGGACGGGCGGACAGACAGAGGGACGGACAACCTGATTCCAGTATACCCCCCCATAACTTCGTTGTGGGGGGTATAAAAAGTTAATGCACAAGAGGCACAACACCATGACAGTTGTCTGCTGGCCTTTACCCAGTGGAGCTAAAAATTAATCATTATAACAAAAGCAGGAAAAGAAGCTAGGGCAGGAAGTTTATCTGTAAATTGAAAAGTTTTTAATTGATCAATAAATTGAGCGCATGTATGACATTTCCTACCATCACACATTTTCACCGTCCGCACATCCGCACAGACTAATCAGAGTCTTCACTCTGCACTCTGTAGATAGATACTGACCTAAAGTTTCTTTAAATAATCAGCGAATAATCTAATTGCCCCGAATGGCTGTCCATGGTGCTCAATGTGTGTGAGTCACACACATGCGAAATGGTTGAAAATGTCGGGAATAGACTCAATTATATGTCTAAGTTACAGTAAGCATAAGTATAAATTTACATGCCTAATGTACATGTAGTTGGTGGGTGACCAAAGTAATGTGTAATATAACAGCTTGGTTACAACAGTTTGGTCAACAAAGATTTTTTCTATTACTTTAATTTAACATTAAGATAATTTTGATGAAAGTTTGGTTTCACACTGCTTATCAGAATAACTCTACCAAATAGTATGGAATGCTAATATGAACTTGTCAGCCATTTAGTCCAGTAAGAATCGTTCGAAATTTCCTTCCAATTGACAGATCTTTGGCAGCACATACTGTTGACTGTCCTTTTATCAAACCTAACCTTGGATGTTAATTAGGGGCTACAATTCTAGCAAACTCTCATCAAAAACAGATCAAGTAACAACAAAACAGTCTGGACCACTTACAGACCGATGTAATATCGCGTTGTTGTTAGTAAAACAAAAAATGGATGAAAATGGATACAAGGCCTTGTTTCATTTCTTCACATTTTCCTATTGCACTAACTCTTTTTACTAAATAATCATGAGAAGCAGTTTTGTTGTATGCAAAACATTTGGGATATCTGATTGAATATCATACCAGTCAGAGTGGATGAATGTATGAGATTTCTGAAATTGACACAGAAAGTGATCAATTTCAACAAAAGATTTTAGGAAAGGCATGGGCTTTCAAATGATTTTATTAGAGTTTTTCATTTATATTTTGAAAGAGGCTCGCCTCGCCTCATTTGTTAATGGCACAATATTCAGAACTTATGTTAAAGAAAGAAAAAATATGCAGGTTGAAGCATTTTCATGCATGCTGCATTTTATTGACAGTTACAATACTCATTTGCAAATATTTACATTCATGTACAAATTTACATTTTACAAGACTACATGCTAACAACTAAGACTTCCCTGCAAAAGTAAGCTAATCTAATAATGGTTTATACTTATTTCTAAAGGATTACAATGTATGTGTACTGAACACTAGCCCTAAGCATCAAATATGTATAATATCCCATTCACCCTGTATAAATTGCATCAGAAGGAAAGAATATTAAATAGTCTACAAACAAGATGGTCATAGATCATGTGCTTGAGTTGATTCTTCAAATTTCCTCGACAAGTTTATGGATTGAGCCAAAACAGTGACTACTGGATACCCACATTGACATTCTTTAAAAAGCAACCAATTTTTTTTTCTCAGATAGAAGTTTCAAATCCTAAATTCCTGTTATTTCTGACTTAACCCATTCCCACACAATCCCTCCTTCATACGCTTCAGAAAAGCTTTAGAAAACATTGTGGAAAATGAAGAAATTGCTTGTTTAAAGGAATTTCTTCATTATCCACAATGTTTTTTAATCAATAAAGATGAACAAATGTAAAATTCCATCAATTTGAAATGTGTCTGCAACTTCTTTCAATTTGGACCAGTATAAAATTCTGTTGTGTGTAAATAGGTTAGTACTTGACCATGAGCAATACACCCAGGGGTCGACACTAACTTGGGATTCCACAGGAATCCCTACCTATTACTTCAGGGTTTCCTCCAGATAATCAGGGATCCCTCCTTGATATTCATTAACTCATTCACAAGCAAATCTGCCTTTCTAAGCCAACTAGAAAAAAAGTTTGAAAAACATTGTGGAAAATGAAGAAATTGCTTGTTACAAGCAATTTCTTCATTATCCACAAGGTTTTCTATAAAAACAAGCAAACAAAGGAAAATTAGTTGATACATGAAGATATATTGTACTGGAGAAATATTGAAGGATCCTGACGGCATCCCTAGAATGAGATTGCTGGGGTCCCTTCCTATTTTCAGGGATCCTTGGGATCCCGGGACACTGTTAGTGTCTACCCCTGTACACCACATGATTGTAGGCGTATACACCTAGAATCAGTCCAAGGGCCCAATGGCCCAATGACTTTGCCAGATGAAAGGAAAATTTCATGATACTTCAGCTCCTCATTTACTTAAAATGCTGCTTATCATAGAAATATGTTCTTAACCCTGTATCAATGACTATCTTGTTGCAATTTCTGATAGCACTTTGTTTATTTTCTATATTTCTCCCCTTTGAAAATAATCCATTGACTATAAAGAACGATTTTGGCTTTTCACCACAGAGTAGAAAACATCTCAAGTTTCATAAACTCCAAGCTTTCATCTCAACTCCTTTCAATTTGGACCAGTCTAAAATTTTGCCCACAGTCTCAAGAAAATATACCATAAGGGTAGAATTTTTTATAACAACCTCTTTCCGGGATACAATATTATCATTTAGACACACTTTTCATTTATCAGGATTAAAATGAAGAATGTAATTTGTATCCAGTCCAAATTTGCATCAATGTGATCAATTTCATTGGTCATTTATATAGATGATGAAAATGGCAAAATCTACATAAAAATTGTCAAGCAATGAAATCCTAAGATCATTTTATTCAATCAAAAAAGTAACCATAAAAACAAAATTTTCAATGAGTTAATTTGCTGACATATAGCTGTATTTTGCTGTCAGATTAATCATGTGTTATGGTTTATCACTGTTTCAACAGAGAAGGAGTGTAGAGATAAGCCAGAAACTTCCACTAAAAAACATTCATAATTGAAGAGTGACTGAAAAACGTGTCAAATACAGAATCATTTTGCGGGTTCTTTAAAGCAAAAAGTACTAGCGTAAAGAAATAAATAAAATGTAGCAACTAAGAAGAAATAAGAAGAAATGGACAGAGTAATCAATTCAAAAGGAAGATTAGAGGTCAAATGCAGGATAGGTAACTGCATATTCATAATCTGGATTATTAGAGTTATGCTCCTTGCTTTACTCACAGAACATTGGTTATAATTTGAGGTGTCACCAGCGTACAGCACCTCTGGTGTTATAGGAGGCTGAAAATTAAATGGTCATAAAAACTATAACATAAACTCTTTCCCCACACAACAAAATTTTATTAATTGAAATTAATTGAAAGAGGTGGCAGACAACAATCAAAATTGGATGCAATTTTAAATGAAAACAACTTATGTGGTAGAAAATGTTGTGAGAAAAGGAGAAATTGCATGTTACAAGCAATTTCTCCTTTTTCCACAATGTTTTCTCAAGTATAAAATCTCAGTGACATAAAATCCTGGGTTTTCACAGGAAAGGGTTAAACACAGTAGATCCATATGTTTAAGATCTGAAAAAAGAAACCTTATCATATGACGTATGGTATGGGCATGAAATACACAATTTGAATATTAACCCATTTCAACACAAGGATACTTTTTGACACCCATATAGAAAATCATTTGGGAAAACATTGTGTAAAATGAAGAAATTGCTTATAACCTAGAAAGCTGAAAAAATCTAAAATTCAATAAACTCTAAATTATCGTCTGCAACTTCTTTCAATTTGGATCAATCTAACATTTTGCCACCTGGTAATGGGTTAAACTAGTGAAACAACTTTGCAAATGAGCTAAAGGTTATAGTATTGACTTTTGTTACTTCCAAAATGACATCAGAGGCAATGTATCAGTAAAGATGTCATTTTACAACTGGTGTTATAAAAGATTTGCAGGAAATTTGTATTAAAAAAAAAATCAAATATTTTGTCAAAGATCATATAAACAAAAGACTATATTATAGATAGAAAATCAAATTTGTTTTAGAAAATATTAAATTTAATAACCTAAAACAGTTTTGAGCTCGGCAAAGTATCATTTTCATCTATTAATGGGTCACTGAATAACCCATTATCAAACAACAAAATCTAAGACTGGTCCAAATTGAAGGATTGGTTTCAGACAACAAAATCAAGTTGGCTTAAGTTGAAAAATAACAGTCATGTGGGAAATTCTCACAATGTTTTCCATGCTAATTTTTCTTAGACGCTAAAAATGGCAGAATTATGTGGTAATAAGTTAATTAATTCCGTATTTCACATTGCCTCATTCAATACTTTCTACATATTATATCATATAGGAATTCAACTTATTATAAAGATTTTCCCATTTTTGCATGAGCTACTTTCAATACACTTCTTCATTAACCCTTTCCTGTTTTTTGAAATTTTAGACTGGTCCAAATTGAAAGAGGATGCAGACGACAATGAAAATTGGATGCAATTCCAAATAAAACCAACCTTTGTGGTAGAAAACATTGTGGGAAAAGGAGAAATTGCTTATTATAAGCTATTTCTCCTTTTTCCAAAATGTTTTCTCGAGTATAAAATCACAGAGATGTAAAATCCCGGGTTTATCCAGGAACGGGTTAAAAGGACACCACTGTCACTGTCTAAATTTTCTACTATGTAAGACAACTCTTAAGGTTTAAATCTTTTTATAAAAATCCATTCTAACTTTATACAACCATGAGGATCATAATCTTGTTTCACCAAGTCTTTCCTCCGAAAGTTAAGATTAATGTTAATTTCAAATAACACCAGAACAAACTTTGATTAACCAGTTATAACTACACCAAAAGCCAGGGGTAAAGTTACAGAATATGTATAAAATTCCATTTCCAAACATGAAAATATAAATATTCTAAGAACTTAAACTGTAATATTGTATAAATTCAATTGACAGATTGTGGCTGGCAATAAAAGAAACAATAGACAAATCAATTCATATATTTAGGGACCAGAAGTGAACTTTGAACTCGTACATTGGCTGACATTCATATTAACCACATACAAGACGATAAAATTTTTGACTAGACAAAATTGAAAGGAGTAGCAGATGACAATTAGAAAGATCACAAAATTTAAGATTTTTTTGCCTTTCTAGGCCGAAAACATACAAGCAATTTCTTCATTTTCTATAAAGTTTTCCAAAGCTTTTTTTTCCTTTGGGGCATCAAAAAGCGTCAAAATGTGGAAGTGTATAACACTTTTGTGGATTGGCAACTTAATGTTGTGACTACAGCTTATTCGAGTTCAGACATCAAGCTGCAGTTAACCCATTACCACTAAACACCAATTTAGAAATGTCCAATCTTAAGAAGTTGTAGACGACAATGTCAGGTTGGTGCAATTTTAGAAAATTTTCACCATTTAGAGTAGAAAACATTGTTGGACATTGAAGAAATTGCTTGTTACACACATTTTCTTTATATTACACAATGTTTTCCAAACCTTATTTCTTGATGAGCATCAAAAAGCATCATTGTGTGTGAATGGGTTAAGAATTTTAGGTCGCCAACCAATGATTTTTTCATACATGCTTCTGGCCATAAATTTTTCAAAAATAATGTTTGCTGTCAAACTTCCTGTCTGAGGTTGGTGGGGGGGAGCCAGCAATCTGTCAATCCAAACCAAATGATAAATGACGTATATGCATGAACCCACACAGAATAATGACTGAACAAAAAAGATTCTTTGAAAGAAGTATTATGGTCAAATTTAGCACAGAAGTGATATAACATGAATTGAATTATTTTGGTAACAAGAGCAAATCAAGAGTTTCTTGACAAGATTGATAAAATCTCCTTCTTTACATTGTGATGGCAACAAAATACCCTTTCCCTTCTCACCTTCTTAATTTTCCACAATGTTTTCTTGGCTTTCTACCTTTCAAATTAACAATTGAATTATGGCTTTCAGATAATACAACACAGTAGTGAAATTAGCAAAGAAAATAGGTTTTGCTCACCTGTATTGACTTTATTTAAAATGCTTTAAACAAGGAAGACAACTCATCATGCAACAAAATTGCTTACTTAAGCAGATTACCTCCCTTGATATATGGAGTCAACTCATTCAGTCTAGCAGGAAGCTATTAACTCCCTTGCAATAGTATATAAGTGTTACAGAAAATATTCCATCTCACAAAATCATTATCTTATACAGCCAATCAATTTTTTCAGCTTGCCTATGAAAGCCCTGTTTTTCATTACAAAAAAAATTCTTCAAGGAATTAGATAAAGGGACACAGAAGGAACATTTCTGTGAAATACCAGCTGCAATATGACTGAAATACTGTAAAAAATGGCATTAATCTCCATTCAAACAAATATTAGTTGGTAAAACTGCTTTCAATTTAATTATCTTTTGTCATTCATAATTTTAAGAAATGTCATTGAAAGTGGTATGTAGTTTGTTTAAGAGATGAAGAGAATATTTTTTGTTTTCGTGGAGGTATGAACCGAAAAAACTAATCACACTGTATGAATACACGAAGCGATTCATACATTGTGTAATTAAGTTTTTTGGTTCATTCCTCCATGAAAACAAAAAGTATTCTCTTCATTTCTTATAATTTAATAGCATCGAGCAAAAAAACAAAAGCTTAACAAATTTTGATTCCTTTTTGTATGGGACTATTTTGTGCGAAAGCATACAAAATCACTGCGTGATCAAAATTTTGTTCATGGAGTTATGAATAATATTTTTCGACCAATCAGAACTCTTGTTTTTGATAGACAAAACTAAAAATTAAATTATCAAACATTAATTTGAGAAAAAGACAGCTTCCTGGATAATAAATCACAAAAGAATGTTATCAGAAAATTTAGTAAAAAGAAGAAAATACCCAAAATCTGCAAAGGTGATGATGAATTAATCTTTGGGGCGGGGGTGGATGGATCAGACCAAACCTCAGAATAAGATCAACCTACTACTAGAAATATCCTGAGAGGTGGTAAGGAGAGGAATTATTAAATGTGGATAATGAAGAAATTGCTATATTTTATAATAGATCAAGTGGGCCTATTTGAACCAAAAGTCCTAACCTGAGTCAATGAATGCAGAAGTAATCAAAGAGCTAATGAACTACATATTTCAGCCAAAAGTCAAAATCTTTTCAAAGAAATCAGAAACAAAAAGACATTCTTATTAAGTTTCATGATTTTGTTGCAGAAAAATAGCATCTACATTGAAAGGTCAAGGTTTTTATAAGATTTGGGTAATGAACTAGATCTTTAACTAAAAGGATCCAATATCAAACCATGGCCAAGATATAATGACAAATATATTGACCTGTAATAAAGACATTCCAGCCAAATATGCAGCCTCTAGAGAGCGCACAAGGATTCTTTATGTTTTAACTCGTGACTAGATACTAGGAAATATTGGGCTTGACCAAGATTTCCTAGACACCAACATTCTGACCAAATATCAAGATCTGTAAGCCAAAAATGTGGTATCTAGGGTGCATACAAGGTTGTTCTAAGATTTGACCTTATGACCTAATTTTTTATCCAATGTGACCAAATATCAACCTTGACCTAGATTTAAAAGAGACAAACATTCTGACCAAAAATCAACCAAATAAGCCATATCAAATCATTTGTGACTTGTAGAATGACTACATGTGTTTTCTAAGAGTGACCTCGCTTTTGATCACATGTTACGATTATCAAACTTGAACAAGTTCCATGAAGACTAATACTCTGACCATATACCAACACATTTGTTTTCTAAGATTTGACCTTGTGACCTCGTTTTTTATCCTAATATGTGACCAAACATTGAAATTGACAGAAACTTCATTGAAACAATCTTTCTGACTATTATATCAACACATTTGAGAGTGCACAAAAGGTGTTTCTAGGATCAAATTTTTGACCCCAGGCGACCCAATATCAATCTTGACCAGAACTTTATGGAGAGAAATATTCTGACCAAATATCAAGGCATTTGAGCTACAAATGTGGCCAATACAATGCACGCAAGATGTTGACAAAAGATGTATGTCTGATGATGCACACTGATTACACAGCTAGATCACATAAGGCTAACCAGTACATTCTGATAAAGTGAGTTATAAAATATCATGAAATTATTCCCAGCAAGTGTGACCTTGACCTTAATTGATTTTAATTAAATTCATGTTTAAAATGGCACATCGTTCTAATGATGGAGAGCAAATAGGCAAAATGAAATAGTGACCTTGACCTTCCTCTGTCTTTCATATGACAGCCACCAAATAATGCTTAATATTTATATTGGTGAAATCTATCCATAAATGTAACAGTAAGTGTCTGGACAAAAATTCAACTGCAAGCGTGACCTTGACCTTCGATCTTTCTGATTTTTTTTTTCAAAGGGTACTTTTATTTATGATGGAGAACAAGCCTATTATTTAAGTTATGGTCTACACATAAGCCTGTAATGACCAACACAGGCACGTACACTTGACTCTACCAAAATGTTGTCATTTTTTGCCGATGATAAATGACATCATGATCTTTATCAAATATTATATACAAAATGGAATGATTTAAATCAATCAATTAATGGCACCCTACTGACTCCTGTCTCATGGCTAATGACTTTGAAACATCTTGTTCAAGGATTCTTATTACAGTGGGTTACACAAGAGAAGATTAATAAACATGAAGGATAGCTCCACAAATAAACCTCTGAATGTACAGTGGTTAATTTAACCAGTGAATTTCTAGAAGGCTACAGGGCGAGTGCCATATGTTTTTGTTATTATAACATGTTTCATCGAGGAAAAATAATCATCGCCCACATGGGAAAAGCATATACAGTTCCTTTGAATGTGTGTGATACATTTATATGAAATTTGATTCTTTGTATACAATTTTTAACATTTCTACATACTTCACCATATACACTATATCACGCTTCCCGCAAATCTTGGGGCAGCGGTAAATACAGATCCATTAAAGGTTATCAGCAACATTATTTATTAAGGGCTACTATTTACTGTAAGGTCAAGCTGAATGAAATGTTTGACTTGAGACTTTAAATGCTATTATTAGTTTGACTGATAAGCCAGCCAAACAGAATTCCTTGTTTTCCTGCTATGATGTTATAACTGTAAACCTTCTGACTGGATTTTGGTGAATTCCATGAAATCTCAGGAAGCCTGCTAGACTGATATAACTGGACATAAGCAAACAATTTTTATGCAGCCAAAAAATGCTTAGGCTTAGTTAATGTTACATGTGTTGTTGTTGGGGTTTTTTTTTGTTGTTGTTGTCGTTTTTGTGGTGGGGGGGGGAGGTTTGGGGGTGGAGGGTGGAGGAGGGGTTTATCACTTCCAACAATCTTTCTGCTATATGATTATTAAGTTAGTCTATTCAAAATTTAGGCTAAGTTTTGGTAAACTGGTGAAGATCAAGGTCACAAAGAATGTCTATGACAGATATGAACAAGAGGCCCCTAGGGTCTTATCGGTCACCTGAGTCCAAAGAGCACAAAAACAAATAAAAGACCACCAGATTATGTGATATACTAAAATCAAAGCTCTAAGCCCTTTAGTTTGGGAGCAGAAGATTTTTAAAAGTTTTCACCTAACAAGCCTATGTTAACCCATTACCAGACAACAAAATATTAGACTGGTCCAAATTGAAAGGAGTTGCAGACGAAAATTTAAGTTTCTGAAATTTTAGATTTTTTCTGTTTTCTGTGTAGAAAACATTTTGCATTGTGATATTTTGTTGTTTGGTAATGGCTTAAAGGTTGAAAAACATTCTAGGTTAACCAAAATTGCAGTTCCTACATTATTTTCTTTGACATCAACAACTATTTAATTGCACACAAGAGTAATTAGAATCCTACATAAAAAGAGTTTTTAAAAGAAATTTGACCTGTCATGGTTAATGGGAAAATTTGGTGATTTTGCAAGAAAAATAGTTGAAATAAAGATTGGATCTAGCACAGGTCATTAAGAAATGGCAGTTTGAATACATCATTACTTAGAATGGTTCTTCTTTATTCACAAAACCTGCTGATAGTGAAAATTGTAAACCCTTGTCAGTCTGCCCATTAGCGAAGGGTCTATATTATCATATTTCCCGAATTATCCCTTTTTGTGTGATGGATCATAAATACTTGAAGTTACATTGTATGAGTGATTCTATGAAATCCAAAAGTATGTATTGAATGTGAGAAGGTGAAAGCAATTTTCTACATTTCTATTTTTTTGTGCTAGTAAAAAGTGAGACAAACTATTCAACCTTAGGTGAAAATGTGAAAAGGTGACTATAACACAATATGAAAAGCTGACTATGAGAGCTAGCAATTTCTTTAAAGTTGGAGTATGGTTTATTTAATGTATTAATATAAAGATGATGTCTTTGTTGACATTTTCTAAAATTTATAAAAAAAACTTTTCAATTCTTTATCTACATGGTTGGGAAAAAATAGACTGGTAACCATATCGTTATAACTCACATTTAGTTTACGTGCTAGAACATCATCCCAGTCTACAGCTTTAAACCATTTGTGTCTCTTTACATCTTCAGCACCATTCTGAAATTGAACCAAAATCGGACCCTTTCAAAAATCTCTAGCTTATAAAAAGTAAGTGACATAAACTTAAATCAGTTAATTTTATGCCAAACCCTAGGTTTTAGGTACTCATTTGAATTAATGGATTGCTGACAAAGCCTATTAACCTCCAATAAGCCAGTTGGACTGACATATCAAACAGTTTGACTTTGCATAATTTATTATTAGAACTAGATGCGCTTGAGCCCCTGTATAGCTCCACAGGCATGAATGTCCTGATTAAGCAAATTTTTCATGAATTCAATATAAACTGATATAAGGAAAATAAATCTATGTCACTAATATCTTTGAAATAGTTCTAGAGAAGCATTTCAACTTTTTCATTGTTTTTACAAAAGTCAAGTTAATTTATTCATAATTCATTCACTGGGGAAGATGAAAAGGTATTAACAAAATCTTAAATTTATTATTGTATACCATATGTGGACATAAGCCACAACCATAATAGCCATGCTTTTCAAAATCATATGAAGGAATCCGACAAACAGTCTGCTGACGATCATTCCTGTGAAATTTGGTTGAAATCAATTTACAGTCCATTTTCAGTATATACCCTATATCGAAATAAGCCCTGCCTATTTAAGCTAATTATTTTTCTTATGATCAAAATTCTTTTTGATAATCTGATAAAGAGTCACTAAATGACTGATTGGTAAAAATTTGGTAAATATACATCCATCTGGTTTCCGATACAAAGAATCTACCAAATATGGAAATGAGCCAGACCTATTAACCCATTACCAGACAGCTAAGCTTTCGACTGATCCAAATTGAAACGAGTTGCACATACCAATTTAAAATTTATAAATTTTCAGATTTTTTCAACTTCCTGAGTAAAAAACATTGTGGAAATTGAAGAAATCACTTATTACAGACGATTTCTTCATTTAACACAATGTTTCTAGATTGTTTTTCTATGGAGGCGTCCAAAAGCGTCACTGTATGGGAATGGGTTAAAGTCATGTTTTTCATTTGATCAGAATTCTCTGAAGGAATCTGATAAAGGGTCACCCAAGGATCATTTCTGTGAAATTTTGTTGAAATCCATCAAATGGTGTCTGAGAAGATGATTTTCAAAGCTTTCACCATATAAATAAATTAGCCTCGCCCATTAAAGCCATGTTTTGCATCCGATTGAAATTCTTTGAAGGAACCTGATAAAGGGTCAGCCAAGGATCATTTCTGTGAAATTAGGTTGAAATCCGTCAACTGGTTTCTAAGTAGAAGATTTTTAAACATTTTACCATATATGGAAATTAGCCCCGCCCATTAAAGCCATGTTTGTCATCCGATCGAAATTCTTTGAAAGAATCTGATTAAAGGTCAGCCAAGGATCATTTTTGTGAAATTTGGTTGAAATCCATCAGCTGCTTTCACCATATATATGGAAATTAGCCCCGCCCATTAAAGCCATGTTTTTCATCTGATCAGAATTCTTTGAAGGAATCTGATAGAGGATCATCCAAGGATCATTACTGTGAAATTTGGCTGAAATCTGTTCTGCACTTGCTGAAGAGAAGATTTTTGCAGAAAAAGTTTACAGACGGATATATAGATGGACGGACAGACCGACAGACGGATGACCAGATGGATGGACAAAGGCATGTATGACAGACACCAAGCCATGACAAAAGCTCTTTGGCTTTCAGCCAGTGGAGCTAAAAACCATCAAATTGTTTGTTTCGATGTTAGTAATGTAATTTGCATAATCTGACCAGATTCATCTCAAAACACTCTGGTATTCCATCAAAGTTTCTTTAACCCTTACCAAAACAAAATAAAATTTGGACTGGTCCAAATTGATAGAAGTAGAAGACGATATTTCAAAGTGTATATAGTTTTAAAAAATGCCTGAGTAAGGAAGAAAACATGGTGGGAAAAGGAGAAATCAAATGTTACAAGCCATTTCTCCTTTTACCCCGTCTTACATTTACTTTTCAAATTAAACACACTTTCAAATTTGTCTGCAATATCTTTCAATTTAGACCAGTCTAAAATTTTGTTGACTTATAATGGGTTAACTGTAGATATGATCTGCCTGAAGAAATTTTGCATACTGCATAATTACTGCTTCTCCAGACATCAATTTTAACTAGAAATGGTAGTTCATATTTTGTGGACAAAAAAAAGAGATTGAATTCTAATCATATAAGATTATAATCATATAAGCACAATGCAGTTACAATTCACCCTTCGTGGCTGTCAATCAATGAATCAATGGACCTATCAAATATGGCAAGAGTTGAATCTTAACCCTTGTCATGCTGGGCCCAGATTTTATTCCTGCTCTGGTGGGAGGTATAGACTAAGATCAGCCTGCAAATATGTGCAATCTGATCTTAGTCTACACCACCTAAGAGTTGATTTACAAAACAATTATTGACCCAAAATTATGGCTTTTCTGTGCTTTCAATCCTTTCATTTTAATGCAATTATGAAAAAAAAAATATTCAGCATGACTTAGGTCAATGAACTAAATGTTTTGTCAGATATCATTAACCCTTGTCAAGCGGATCCAAGAATATGCCTGCTCTTGCAGGAGACATAAACAAAGATCAGCCTGCACATATGTGCAGTCTAATCTTAGCCTACACCAAATGTTAGTCCCCTTTAAGTCAAAAGTATTTGTAAAATCTATTTTTTTTTTTTCAAAAAAATTGAATCACAATAAAGCCTTCCAGTGCTTTCAGAGTTTTGATTTTAAAGCAATTTTAAAGAAAACATTTTATTCTGCATGACATGGGTTAATCTGATCAAGTAAAATATGACTCACTTTCATATTTCCAAGCCTCTTTGTTCTATCTTGCACCAGTAACTTCTTAATGAGATCTCTGAAAGGAGAAAGGAAACCATACGGACATTAATTATCAAGCAATTTTGAGAATGACTGAGTCAAAATTATTACTTTTAGGGTGGTAATAAGGAAGTTGTAACGAGGACCCTTTGCCATTGATAATGGTAAGAATGCATCATCATAGAGATTTCAAACATTTTCAGCAAGTTTGTGAAAGATTGAGCAAACATTGTGACCAATAAAGTGGTTACACTAAAATGTTGATAATGGAGATTCAATTATCTCATAAGCTAGCTAACATTGAGCATGGTGTGCTCAGGTTAGATAAAAAATGTTTACAGAAAGACAGGAGGACACACAGACTGAAGGAGGCACATGCACTGAGGGGTGCATAATGGAAATAATGCCATGAGAGTATAATCTATTAGAGCTATAGAATGCCATGATGAATTAGGTCACATTTATAGCAAAATCACCTTGATTTAACCCATTCCTACTCAATAAAATTTTAGACCAGTCCAAATTCAAAGAAGTTGTAGACGACAATTTCAAGTTGATGAAGTCTTTAAAATCTTTGTCTTTTGGGGTAGAAAACATTGTGGATAATGAAGAAATTGCTTGTAACAAGCAATTTCTTCATTCTCCACAATGTTTTCCAAAGCTTTCTAATTGAGGGGCGTTTAAAAGTGTCATTGTGTGGGAACGAATTAAGGAGTTTGTATAATGAAATACAATGTCACAAACACAATGATAAATGTTTTCTTAAACAGTTGTGGCATTAGTTTGTTCAAATTCATAAATTCAGAAAATGTCAAAAAGAATGAATAAAATGTTTTGGTCTAAAAGGGTACCCCTTTCCGTGTCCTAGTCCCACTTTTTACAGACAGGAAGGTAACATTACTAAGTGTGATGTAATTTTCTTTTCATTGTTTATTAATGTTGTTATAGCCTATAGGTGTTACATGCTAATTAGGAGCCTCTTTAGGCCAGACCATTATATCATTCTGAATATCATAGTAGGTTTTAGACTAAAATACAATATATATCTTATGTCGATCAATGAAATGTAATTTTACTGCCATATTGTTTACTGTTTTGCAATAAACTTACTAAGAAAAGTTATAAGGCTATTCTATTCTGGCATTTTTAGCCCTTGTCATGCTCAATAATTGCATTCAATCAAAAGGCTGAAATCAGAACAGGCAGTGCTTGTTTTGATTGTCAAAATTATTTCATCAACAACTCTGGTTAGAAAAGGACAGACAGGAGGTGCAGACCAAGATCAGACTGCATTTATGAGCAGGCTGCAGCCTGCTCATTAGTGCAGTCAGGTCTGATCTCTGTCTGTACCTGACCTGCCAAAACCAGATATTGCGGGTTCAGCTTCAAGACATGGACACTAATAATAACTTTTGTCGTACTTTACCCGAAATACTTGTCTATGAAAGTAGTATAGACAAAGATTAGCTTGCACATATATGCAGTCTTATCTGTTATCTATACTTTAAGCAAATGTTGTTTAAAAAATAATTTATAAAAGAAATTTTGACCCTCAATTAGGCCTATCAGTGCTTTCAGTCTTTGATTAAAATTCCATTCAGGATTTTAGTCAGCATGATAAGGATTACGGTTACTTCAATACATTGGAATAAAACCAAGAATTTTTATAGTCAACTTTGACAAGAAAGTAACAAATATTGACATGAGTAAAAGTATAATATAGTTACATTAAAATTGCAATTAGAAATGGGCATTACTATAGGGAAATTTGTTTAATTCATACCAGATGACGATTTTTAGACTGGTCAAAATTGTTGAAAATTTTAAAATGATGAAATTTTAAAAATAAGTATCTCTCTAATTAAAGTAATGGTTAGGTGCACTAGTTGCCATGATATAACTAAAATACTTTTGAAACCAATTAATACAATCAATCAATCACTCAATCAAACTAGTTGCCATGATATAACTAAAATACTTTTGAAACCAATTAATACAATCAATCAATCACTCAATCAGGCAGGAACAGCTTTATACAATATTATAATACATTATTACTTCTGAGAGATACACTACAGAAAATGGGGATGAAATCCAACCAAGTTATCATTAATGTATGCAGTTAAGTTAAAATAAAGCATAAGAGACAGGCCGACATGCAGAAAGAGAACAAAATTAATAAATGTTCAACAACATCCTACAAAAGTAATATAGTTTCAAGTCAGAGGAATCACTAAAGTACATCTAGTACATGACCTTACAGAGGCAGTACCATTGAGTAAATTTTATGGTCGCCCCTCTGTTACAACTGTGTAAGTAATACAATAATTCAAATTGGCTTAATCCTTAATCCTTACATCATGGGCTATTAAAGGAGTACAGAAATATCTCAATATAGTTATGACATTATATGAACTTTATAGAACACATTGCTGCCATTCAAAAAATCAACCGATCAAATTATATATTTAGACTAGAAGCTGAAATTGGTCAATAGCAGGGATCGTTTAACCGTTTACCAGACAGCAAAATTATTTACTGATCCAAAGAGAACAGAGGTTTTTTAAATTTTAGATTTTTTCAACTTTCTGTATAGAAAACAATGTGGTAAATGAAGAAATTGCTTGTTAAAAGCAATTTCTTCATTTTACACATTGTTTTCCCAATTGTTTTTCTTGAGGGGCATCAAAAAGTGTCACTGTGTGGGAATGGATTAAGTGATTTGTTACTAATATCAGAAAAAATCTTTGCGCATTTGCGTCATGCTTCCCAAAATATAGGACATTCAAAGATTGTCTTACCAGATGAACAGGAACACTCAGTGAAACCAAATTCCATTTATAACCAAAATATAAAGGGAATCAAAGTATCAAATGAATTTATTGCCAGCCAACTATGGGTTGCACATCGCTTATATTGCTTACGTCAAAGACAATAGCTGCTACAGTTTATCAGAATAATTTTATCTTTTTGGTGACTTAACCCATTCCCACTTCATTACACCTATAAACGCCCCAAAGGAAAAAAGCTTTGGAAAACAATGTGGAAAATGAAGAAATGTTACAAGCAATTTTCCACAATGTTTTCTACTCAGAAAGTTGAACAAATCTGAAATTTCATTAACTTTAAATTGTCGTCTTCAACTTCTTTCAATTTGGGCAAGTCTAAATTTCACTGTGTGGGAATGGGTTAAACATCATAAACTAGAGCTTAAATTGCAATTTCAGGTCACCAACCAACCATTTTACTTTTTATTACTACCACTGACCATAAATTTTGAAAAATCATAATCAGGTTCAATATATCAAAGTCCTGTCTGAGATCAGTGGGTCGAGCCAGCCATCAATCAATTATTAACCATACTAAATTGGTATTCTATTTGAATATGACCGTTGTGATAAATGTTGCGGTAGCAGTGGTAATACTAATGTGATAATAATAGGAACTAGATCTGGCATGGGAAGAAACTTTGTACAAGGGTCCCCTTAGTAGTAATAACCAGAGGGTCCTTGAGTACCCGATAATATTGAATTCACTTTAAAATCACCAATATTTATCTATCTTTTATGCATCCTGACTCTTATTTAGTAGAAAAATTGCAAACCATGTAAAATGGTAATGATACAGATTAAAAGCTAGTTTGAATCCTTTATCCTTTATAAATCAGTTAGATAGATTTGTATCCAGTTATCATAATTTGAGCTGGTATTAATAAATCTCACAATACAAAGGCGTGTTTTCATTGAAAATGATCACCAGAAATAAAGGGATCTGGACTGGTCGAAATTTAAATTTCCACACAAGAGAGTTCATGAGATTATTGTAGAACAACTCGTAGATTTCATTAACCATTTTTAAAGCTCACACACAGTTCATGAATTGTGTAATGAATTCCTTAACTATGATCTTTATTCTTTTTTTGTAGTAAGACTTCATGAACTATATGAAGCTATAAATATTTTTGTTCAGCCTGCTTGTGGTGAGCAAGACATAGTCCTGAAATGTGTATGAATCATTAACCCATTCCCACACAACAAAATTTTATACTGGTCCAAATTGAAAGAAGTTGCAGAAGACACTTTCAAGTTGATGGAATTTCAAAATTCTTTGTCTCTTATATGGTAGAAAACATTGTGGACAGTAAAGGAATTGCTTGTTACAAGCAATTTCTTCATTATCCACAATGTTTTCCAAAGCTTTTTTCTTGAGGGGCTTAAAAAGGAGGGATTGTGTGGGAATGGGTTAAAGCTAACAGCTGTCCCTGGAAAACTTGCTATTTTATGCAATTTAACCAAATTCAGACAACAAAATTTTAGACTGGTCCAAATTGAAAGGAGTTGCAGGCGACAATTTAAAGTTTATGAAATTTTATATTTTTCCAACTCTTTAAGAAGAAAACATTGTAGTAAATGAAGAAATTGCTTGTTACAAGCAATTTCTTCATTTTACACAATGTTTTCCCATTTGATTTTCTTGAAAGGAGTCAATGTGTGGGAATAGGTTAACTAAATGTTGTTCTCTAATGTTGAATAATGCAAAACCAAAGAATCACTTTTATAGAAATATTCACAGTGATATAAATGAAGATTTGTTGACAGCCAGAAAATTCTAAATATAGGCCTGCAGGTTTTTTAAACTTGGGGTTACAGCACCATATAGGATTATAGATTTGACCCACAAGATAATACAAATCTGTGCCATTATAAGGATTAAAGAATGTATAGCGTAAATGTAAAACTGTTGTATGTGTTTATGTATTGCATAAATACATAGATTTGCCTTGTATTTACCCCTCAAATCATGTTTTTTGTATGTTCACTATTGTTATTACACAGAGCTCCAGATCGACAAAGTGTTGTCAATTTCACATTGTCAAATTCGATTACAAGAGTATCCAAATCCTATGTTGCAGGTACTCATTGGAATCGTATTATCAATAAATAAGAGGTATAGATCGTCATCACTTCTCCCTATCTGCAGCTCTGACTTAAAAGGAATTGCAGATGGCAATTTCAAGCAAATGAATTTTTTTAATTTTTGTAGCTTTCGGATAGAAAACATTGTGGATAATGGAGAAATTTTAGACTGATCCAAATTCAAAGGAATTGCAGACAACATTTTAAAATTTATGAAATTTTAGATTCTTTCAACTTTCTGTGTAGAAAACATTGTGCAAAATGAAGAAATTGCTTGTAAAAAGCAATTTCTTCATTTCACACAAAGTTTTCTCAATCATTTTTCCTGAGGGGCGTTCAAAAGTGTCACTGTTTGGGCATTGGTTAACAAACTATAATTGAAAGTATGCAGTACAATCTCATTGTTTTGTTTCCCGTCAATTTCAAAATTGTTAATTGTATTAGTTACAATAAATTTTAACCCAATCGAAAATGACAAAATTTCAGACTGGTCCAAATTGAGGTTGCAGATGACAAAACTAAGTTTGTCTGAATTGGTAAATAAGGTTCAAATGAGGTAGAAAACATGAGAAAGAAGAAATTGCTTATAATAAGCAATTTCTTCTTTTCTCTCAAAATTTTCAAAAGCTATATTTTTAAGAGTGTCAAACGCGGGTTGTATGGTAATGGGTTATCTACTATATGCAGGCTACATTTTTTACTTTTGAAAGCTCATTTATTTATTTTTTACAGCCAAGCTGTTGGTAATGCACTTAACTCTCAATCCTTGAGTCATATGGTTGGAACCCTGGCTTGACTAACAACAATCTGGCTGACAATTGATACAAGAAGGCCAAGATTGCTCTCCTGAATTCACATTCTTAAGCTAACAAATCAAGTAAAAATTGAAAATAATGAGACATCTTAAGTAAAATAGATATAAAAGCAAAAGGTTGTGATTGGATGAGAATAAAATTGATTTTGCCATTCATGCTATGTTCTACAATATTCAATGTGGAACTCTCTTTTAATAACAATACAAGCATTTATGGCAAGATTGAGAAGGTAATTGATTGAATGGGTTTGACACCATTTTAACAGTATTTCAGTCATATCGCAACAGCTGGAGCACCCAACCATAGATTCCTGGTATTTCTCAAACCACTACTACTAGTACATACTTTCTGCGCCTCCATCTGCTCAACCCACATAGGTTTATGGTTATCCACCCATCGGTGGGAGACAATTGTTGGAAAGGATATAATGCTGTGACCTGGGATCAAACTCTTGACCTCACAAATGAGAGTCTGACATGCTACCAACTACTCTATGACCTACAGCCAAGTTTGAGAAAGATCAAGCCAAAATTGTGACCTCTAGGGTAGTAACAAAGAAAATTGTCAATAAGGCTCTTCCATAGATATAAGCCAGAATGTCTCTACATTCAAAAGGGATCTTTCTCCTGGCAATACAAACATTTTCAGCATGTTTGAGAAAGATCATAGACACACAGCACTACAGTGGGTGTGTGGGAAGCCAGTGGGTGAGGCCAGTAATCCATCAGTTATCTTGGCAATAATTCTCTTTTGATTTCCTGTATCTTTTTATTAAAGGGGAACTTCTATTTGAGAGGGGGAGTTTATTAGAGTTTATTAGGAAAAATATGTTTTCCAGAAAAAGAAACCTGACAATATCAAGTTTCTTGAGATATTCCTAAATTCACATCATGCTTGATGACTTGATCGGAATGATATAATCCCTTTAGTTGCCAATGTATGTGAAGGTGTTTTAGGGAAGCTGTTTGGAATAGTGCTGTCAATATAGTTCTGTTGAAAATGTAAGCCCTAATCCTTGTCATGCTGGATAAAATTCGAAATAAATCAAAGGATTGGAGTGCACTGAAGGCTTAATTGCTGGTCTTCATTTCGATTGAAAACAAAATTTATGAACATTTCCAGCTTAAGAAATAAATAGATGTTGTAATCTAAGATCAGACAGCACATATGTGCAAAATATTTAACATCAAGCCCAAAAAGGAATATTCCATGACAAGGGTAAATGACTGTAATATGATGTTATTATCATAACTAGGACAGGAATAATTGTTATACAATCAACAAAGGCAGATGAAGCAGCAAAAATTGCTGACAGACAAACAGCAAAAACATGGCTGTAGACTGCCAGAAATTCACTTGGTATGCTGGAACAGCTATATTTATACCAGAATCCACTTCTCTGGGTTAACACTTTTCCTCTTTATAGATAAATATACATATACACCAGAATCCGATTCACACAGTTAACACATTTCCTCTTTACAGATATATTTATACCTTTAAACATAGCTCATTTAACCTATGTCTCAATGAATTATGCATCCTCAAAATAATTGCATTAAAATCGAAGGGCTGAAAGCACTGGAGAACTAATTTTTGATTAAAATTATATGAACAGCCCTTGCTATAAATGGACAGGCTGGTGCACGGGTGGGCATCACTGTCACTACCACGAAATCTTGTCAACATTATTTTGTGCCCTCGCTACTTTCGGGAACTGTCACAGTAGTTTCATCGCCAGGATAGTGTTAAACAAAGGTGTGTAAAGTCATGTATTTAAGAATATTGCTGGAGAATGTCCCAAACAAAGTAAAATTTTGACAATGCAAGTCCATGGTGATAGGATTCACCTTTATTTTCAGGCCAAAAACATTAAAATACCTTAAGCTTGAAACGAAGACCGTAATAAGTTCGACCCCGAAACAGCCTTTCATATCAACATGGCAGAATTATGCATTTCGTTACCACTTTTCACTGCATGAACAGTCCTTGGCAAATGCTCTGAATAAATCTGTCATAATTCATCATTTTGATGAAAAAAAAAATCTATTTACGCACTATATGCGTGTAATGTCCATTTTTTAGGCATGGTAGAGTCATCGTGGTACATGCAAAGTCTCACGCTAGTTTCATCATGTCTGCCATGTTTTACTGTCCAACTGGAATTTGGCACACGATTCAAATATCAAAAACCGGATTTGCCATGACTGAGATGCAAGAGAATAACCTGCAAGTCATAAGATCAAATTTCCATCTAGTGAAACCTACTTGGCAAACCAGGTTTTCAACTAACAGACTAAGTACTCTTAGATGGTACAAGACAGCAGTATAGATTATCAAACTTTGCTTACCATTAAGCAACAATTTGCAGGTTGCTTTTAAACTGCTGTCCTCACACAATCTTTTAAAAAACACCATTTTGAAAATCTTTTCTGAAACGACTTGAGGAAAATATGGTCATGCCACCCATTTGCATTCCAAAAGTCATAAAAAGTGCCACAAAAAATTTGAAAATAGGTTCACGATTAATTATTTAAGGCCAGAAAATAATTTTGACTAGGGCTTTTTCCATTGTAAAAATGTGAGCAAGGGAAGAAACTATTTCCTTGGAAAAAATCAAAATTGATTAATTTTTGTTGAAAATGTACCAGATCAAAACAAAATTGTATTTCATACATAACAGAGGTCTGAACACCTAAAATTACCCCCAAAATTTTCTAGAATTTCAACTTAAGGGTTTTTGGATTACCTCCTTTGTACATGCAAAAAGGCCTAGTCAAGATTATTTTTGGCCATAAAATTTTTATTTGTGAACCAATTTTCTTACTTTTGCACTAAAGACAGATTGTAAGTAGTCCTTAGAACCACCTCCCCGAGGCAGTTCTAAGACGTACCCACAATCTATGTTTTTAGCTAAAATAAAAAAATATATATATTTCCTTACCTGCAAAATTCGAATTTTTAAAGCCGAAAAAGTGCATATTGCATGGGTGTGTTTTCGTAATGAAATCAAATTCATTAATCACCCAATCCAATCATAGCATGAGAGAGGCATATCTAAAATGCATGTAGAACACATACAAAGCGCTGAGCATGAAAGAATAATGAAATGAATTTTTTGTGATTTGTCACCTGTATAAAAACAAGGCAGAGACAATTTATCTCCTGTATTCAGTCATCACCATGGCATATAATGCTTTCAATTTTTCAAGGCAGATTTCAACAGATAAACAAGTTAATTTTATGCAATAAATCACACTTTTGGACTGTCTTAAAAGATTCAAACATAGTATAGATTTATAGTGTGAAAAGATCTGAGAGCATTTTTGTTGTAGATGAATCCATGTGTTTATGGTCGTAAGGGGTGTTTAGTGGGCCCCGATTAGAATAGGCAAATCACAAGTTACTCCCTAAAGCTCCTCCAATAATGTATACGCCACACTCGACGGAACTAGCAAGTGAGTTTGTAACTATCGTGATGACGATGTATCTACAGCGCCTGAAATTTTTGACATCTAACTCAAACTTTAAGTCCCTGAATTGAATTTTAATATTGAATCAATAAATAGAAGACCGATAAAGACAGACCATGTGTCAAAGGCTGTTTTCCCCAGGGAAACTTAGCAAAAATGCAAATGCTCTTCATATTGACATTTTATTTGTAAAAAATTACATTTCGGGGCCAAATGGGTTACGGTCCTCATCTTAAAGCAAAGAGTATTTTGATAATGTTCTAGACCTGTATAGGAAGACGTTTTATAATAACATGGAACTGCATTATCAAATTTTTACAAAGTTTGTCCATTCTTCTATAAAATTTGTCTCTCACCAATGGGTCGATAATCGTAGACCTATGTGGGATAGCAGCTGGAGGCTAGGAAAGGATGGTAGTACTGGTGTGAGAAATACCAGGATTCCATTGGTAGGTGCTCCAGCCGCCACGATATAACTGACAGATTGTTGAAAGTGGTGTAAAACCCCTTTCAAACAAAAAATCTTCCATAAAAATCAAAACACATTGTAGATCTTACCCGTGTTTACCAATATCCTGGCAATGTAACTACCATGACAGTTCCCTGATGTGGCAAGGGAACAAAATTACGTTGACACAGTTTCCCTGTAATGACAGTGATGCCCAATCGTGTGGTGGTGTAGACTAAAATCTGACTTCACATTAGTGCAGGCTAATCTTTGTCTATATCTCCTACCAAAGCAGGAATATTCTGGGTTCAGCATGGCAAAGGTGAATGCCATATAATAAAATAACTACCTTTCTTTTAAGCCCCTCAAGAAAGAAAGTTGATTAGTTAGCTTGAGAATAACAATAAGGTACTTTAACAAAGTCAAATGGATAAACAAGAGTGCCATGGTCACAATATATGCTACCTGTTTGCATTAAGTCCCACAACAATTTTGGATCAATCATCTTGAAACTTTATCTAAATGTTAGTCTAATAATATAGACTACAGTTAGATCAAAATTGACTTTCAAGGTAAAGTACAAGATAAATATTTGGTTACAAAATTTTACAGGCCATTTTTTTAAACCATGTACAACTTGCTTATGCAGAATGCATGTCTTAAACTTTTTATGAACTGTCACCATTTTAAGATATACCCAAGCGATAAGGTTCAAGAACATTTTGGTTCTAAAAAATTTCTAGAACTTCAAGAACTACATTTTGAGGTACAAGAACTGTTCTTGAAGTTCTAACTCTGGTTCTACAACCTTTCACAGGCTCAATTTAAACTTAAGTTTAAGAATGTGAAAGTTCTAGAATTTGTGTTCAAAAATATTTGAATTTCTAGAATTAGGTTCAATGGTCAACAGTTGAAGAACTGAAGTACAAATAATGAGCATTCTTGAACTTTTAGGTCAAAACCGTCCAATTCTTAATCTTCTGCCTTTTTGCTATTTAGTTTTTCACACCCTTTTTACATCCTTATTCAAAATGCATGTGATTTGATTGAGACTTCTGCAACCCTACAACTGCTGTATTGAATATGTTAACATCATAAACATATTGAATATTTTGAAAAGAAGTGTTATTGAAGTATCAGTTTCATTATCCACTAGGTCACACTATCCTGTTGTTGTAATAGTTGTCAAGTTCTTCAACCAGTTCAAGAACCTAAAGAACTAGTTCTTATTCCAGAACTGGTTCTGGTACTTTGATCTAAGCTTCTTTTGTTGCTTTTCGTCCAAGCTCTGGGTATCATCTAAGTAAATTGCAGCATAATTCACTAAACAGAAATATATTCCAAAGTATTCAAAAATACTTTTTAAGAAAAAATAATAAAAGTTCTCCAACTGCAATTTAATGTTCATGAACATTCAAAAATAGTCTTGAACTGTAATTTTAGAATGTTCAAGAACCAGTTCTTGATTTATTGCAGAACCCTGCTTAGCTGGAGATGTATACAGAATCAATTAACAAAAGAAATATTGATCCACATCATGGCCTTTCAGTGCTCTAAGGCCTTTGATCTTAATCAGCTATTCTGAGGAAGGATTTTATTCAGTATGACAAGGGTTATAGAAATAACTATTCTTGATGACATAGAGTGAAATTCCAAAATAACTTGTCCTATTCAGTCCTTATTACTCATTTGTAGGTTTTTTTTTTATTTATTATTCTAAATTTTGTTAAGATCAAGTAATGTCCACTCTGGTCTGGAGAGATTTTTTTTCACATGGCATATCTTGTTTTCTATAGCAACCATCCTTGTCTTCTGAAGAATCATCTTTGAATGACATCATCATTACATCATCTTAACATGCATGCGATAAAACAATCTGCAACTCAATTTTTTTTTAACCAAGCTGATCTTAGCCTTGCCTGACATAGACTGGTCATTAAACTTGCTGATGCTTGATAACTAACTTTTCTTTTCTAGACTCTGTAAAAAGCCTTGCCTGACATAGACTGGTCATTAAACTTGCTGATGCTTGATAACTAACTTTTCTTTTCTAGACTCTGTAAAAACCATTACCGGACTGCAAAATTTTAGACCAGCCCAAATTAAAAGAAGAAGCAGACGACATTTTAAAGTTTATGAACTTTTAGATTTCTTCAACTTTCTGGGTTGAAAACATTGTGTATAATGAAGAAATTGCTTGTTACAATTTGTGATTTTACCGAGAAAGACATGAACAAGTAAATTATCTGTGATACAAATGGAAAATTGTTCTAAGTAATGTTAAACATCATACAAATATTTTGCTAACTGAAGGTTAAAATGACTAAATTAGTAATATCAGCAATAACTGAATGATATACATCAATAACAGAAATCAAGCAAACCTTTGGAATAAAGGTTATGTTTTTATGACCCTGTTTACTGGACTTAATAAGAAATTAATAAATTCATGCCAACCTGCCAAAAACATTCACTGATCCTGTAAGTTGACCTGATTCTACACAATATGGCTTTAATAATACAGCATCAAATTTACTGAATATCCATTAGATTCAAACACATTTGGCTATCAAATGATAATGTGATGGATTGTACAAGAATTCAACCCATTCCTACACAGTCCTCCTTTTCACGTCCCTCAAGAAAAGGCTTTGGAAAACATGGTGGAAAATGAAAAAATTGCTTGTATCAAGCATTTTTTTTATTTTTCACCATGTTTTCTATCCAAAATGACGAATAAATATATAATTCCTTCAACTTGTATTGTCATGTGCCGCTTGTTTCAATTTGGACCAGTCTAAAATTTTGTTGAATTGGAAGGGGCTAGGGAACTTTCAACACATTAATTTTTACTGCGTAATAAAAGCTTAGAAGCCCACAAAGCCAATAATATCTATCATTTTTCTAACAACTTAGCCAAAACATCCAATCAGCATATTAATCCCAATTCAAAGACTATCAATGTCATTTGAAATTGAGTACCAGTACTTAAATTGCCATATATCTAACCTCATGTTTAGTTAAAAAAGTCTTTGCTTTTATTTAACGGATTACCACACAATCAGGACTTTTTACATCTTCAAGGTGTTATATTGAGGAAAATACAATGTATCATGAAACAAGGGGGCCATAATGGACCTTATTTGCTCAACTGAGTTTTTAGTAAATACATAGAGTAAAATGATGAGATGGAAATAAAATACCACATATCTTTATATAGCGATGGAAATCCAATCAATACAACCATATCCATCATGCATCAGTTAAGGGACATGAATGAAATACTATGTATAGAGTTATATGCCATGACTATGCAGTTTAACGCACTCCGAAACTATCCCTCCTTTTTACACTCCCTGAGAAAAATTGTGGAAAAGATTGTATCAATAAATTTCTTCATTATCCACAAAGTTTTCTATCCAAAAAGATTAAAATATGAAAATTCTAACAACTTGAAATTGCCGTCTGCAACTTCTTTCAGTTTGGACCAGTCTAAAATTTTGTTGTGTTAGATGTAAATAAAATACTACATGTATGTAAAGAGTTATATGCCATGACTTTGAGAGTTTAAAGATAGGAATATACTCAATACTTCTTTAGACAATCAAAAAACTTTGGTACTACACTGAGTGGAGGGCAAGACTCAGAATTTTTAAACTTCCACAGTTTAATTTTGTGAAATAATAGGAAATAATTTGCACCCTAGCTCAATTAAGATGTATTAATTTATTTTGACTTCTAACTTACTTGGCAACAGGATCAAGGTGACGTGGCCAGTCTATTTTTCCTGCAAGAATTTTTTCATAAATACCAAATGGCTGATCATCAAAAAATGGAGGGAATCTGAAATGATACAAAGTTCAGATAATTTATGTAAACACATTTTGCTAAATTTCAACTAAAAAAGTCCTTCCAATATTATTCTTTAAACACTCTTCATGCTGAATATTCCACAATTTCGCATATAGGGGGCTAAAAAAAATCTGTAATGAAAGCATTTTTTGAAAGGGAGAAATTGTTTGTAATAATAAGCAATCAGACCTTTCTATCCCCTATGGTGCTTACTTTTCAATAGCTTCTTCACTTTTTGCCAATCAAAATTTTGAACTTCTGGTAATTGGTTGACAAGCTTTCAAATAACTCTCACAACTTGTGGATCATCAATGTAAATCAAAAAATCAATTGGCCAATCAAATAATCCATTCAGACAAAAAGTGAAACCTTAATTCTGACATTTATTTTAACCCTTTCCTGTTTAAACCCTGGTTTTAACATCATCTGAAAACTTATAATTGAGAAATTATTGTAGAAAAAAAAGAAATTGCTTGTAACAAGCAATTTTTTTTTTTTTTGACAATATTTTCTACCCTACAAATTGACTATTTTCCAAATAAAATTCACTTTAATTTTTCGTCTGCAAAACCTTTGAATTTCGACAGGTCTAAAATTTTGGAAAACAGGAAAGAGTTAAGATTTTTGTTTGTTTTGCAACTCAAGCAGTAGTTATGATATTTAGGTTGACAATCAACAATACTTAGTTTTAATACCTCAATCAAACTGCCATGTTAAAGGTCAATGAACTTCATCTGAGCAATCTGTCAAATTTTTTTCCCCAGTAAATCTCAAGTTTTAGAACAGTTTCAAGCAATTCGAAGAATGTCTATTTATATATCATAATATAGGGTTCAGAAGTTAGTTTATTGTCAGAAGCCTACCATAATGTCATAACTGCAACTGAATCAAGCTGTAATTACTTTATTTTGGTACCCAGTCTACAGTATCATGGATACAGTCTAATAACCAAACAATGATAAAAATACAATAAACTCAGGTCTGTTTTATGATTTACAGGAACTGCTCTAAAGAAACTTGGCATGGCAATGCATTCAGTACATTAGTATATCCTATATAATCATTTTAACCCGTATCCTGTGGGAAAGAAGAGCAAACATGTAGTGAAGACAAAGATAAGACTGCAATGCTACTGCAGAAATGCTTTTGGATAAAGAGGACGAGAGTTAATACCATCAGAGTTTGTACATGTATCTGATTAATTTTTGTTATATAACTCCCCTTCTTAGCCATTCTCACACAAAACAGCTTTGTAATGACTCTTAAAGAAAATAAAAAGCTTAGAAAAAGTGTGAACAGTGAAGAAATTGCTTTAACAAGTAATTTCATTACTTTCCACAATGCTGTCTGTAACACTAAAAGATAAGAATCTTTTAATTTCCACCAACTTAATATTTTCATCAGCAAATATCACTTTCACTTTGGACTGGTCTGTGATTTTGCTTTGTGGTAAATGGTTAAAAATTATAATATGGTATGGTATATTCTGTAATGAGCAGGAGAAGGCTTTAATCTTTGGCAAAGAAGTTGGGCTTTATACAGTTTATACTAATGAAAAAATAACACAATTATAGATCAAACCAGAAAATTAGTAGAGAAACTTTCTTATTAATACACAAAAGAACTAATTACATGTACGCAGACTTAGGTGCATTGCCCTTTCTCAAGGAAAATAATACTATTTATATACTGTAATGATTCTAATAAAAGCCCCAGTGTTAATTAGAATCAGAAGCTTTCCGAAAGAAGGGGATGGGTGTTTATGAGTGGCTATGGGTTTGCGAAATGTTAAAAAATGTCAAAGATTCCAAATATTATATACCCTCTTACCGGAACACAGGCGGCAAAGTTTGTCCTGAAAGTTTGTGTTATTCACTTGTAAAATATAGACCAGTCAGAACATATAAAATATAAAAATTTGAGAAAGTTGCCCTATGAGGCTCAGAAGTGTTCATTTTTGGTAAAATTATCCAAATAAGTCGTTCTAGCTTTTACTGTCCTCAAATTCAACGTTGTTGCGATAACAAAATATTCAGAACAAGTAAGATATCAAAAAGAAGATAGAAAATGATGACCAGAAATTTACTTTCCTTGCAATATTCCCAAAACTAAATCCAATCCTTAGTCACAAACAATTGTGATAACAGGGTAACATTATTTTACTGTGAGGGGTAGACCAGGTGATCAAAGGAGTTTATGATAGATTTTCAGCTATTTCAGGTCAAGTTTGGAGTCATGCCTGGCTCATCAGAAGTTAGACCCTTAAATTGCCATTGTATAATTGTAATTGATCAATTATTGCAAAAACTTCAGAAACCCTGAAAAAAAACTTTTCTCAATTTTTTCCGTTTCCAATCAAGTGGAACATTGTTAATTCTTGGTAATTAGTCGATGTTGCATATATTCTATGACTGCTCTCTCCTCTCTGTTTGAAAAATGAAATATCATTTTGTGACTTTAATACATGGTTATTGATCATTTGAAATAAAACCATAATATTTTTATCTAAATATAATGTTTCTTGCAACTGTGAAACAATAATTATCCCAAACGGATATTTCATGAATGCGATTAATGTTTCCTGTGGTAGCATTTCAGACTGCATTTCTCACCAAGTATCATGACTAATACTGTTTGGATAATTTTCAGTTATATTTTCCCAATTCTTTGGAGCAAAAACAAAATATTTTCATAAATATTTGGACACAAAAAGTTTTTGGTCTTAAAGTTGTGATTCAGCACAGAAACTATCTTTGTGAGTATGTTCACTTACTTATTGTCATTATCATAGCATTTGCCATTATGAGCGAGTCATTAACTTTTAGAGAGGATACCGTAAGAATACAAGCCGAACCTGCTGGGATCCCAACCAGGTTTATTCATGTGCTTGGTATAAAGCACTGTCACGCAAGTTTCATCAAATTGTTTGTAAGTCAGGTCAGCTTGGCCCTCCAATACGCAATCTAGGGATTGGAAGTTGACTGCACTATTGATTTAATAGGGCTGTCAACTATCTTTTGCTCATAGCTATCATTTATACCTGTATAAGCTATTAGAGGCACTTGAGCATTCTGTACTGCTCCATTAGCCTGAATTTACTGATATACCCATTCCCACACAATCACACTTTTATTGAATGGGGCTTAACACTGCTTTTTGCAGTATTTCAGTCATATCCCGGCGGCTGAAACACCTAACAATGTATTTCTCACACCAGTACTACCACTACATCCTTTCCTAACCCCCAGCTGCTATCCCACGTAGGTTTATGATTATGATCAACCACCCATTGTTGAGAGACAAATGATTTCATGACCATTGGGAAACATAAGCCAAAGAGGGAGCACATTGCTCCACTTACACTTTCTATCCACCAAGTTTAGAAGCTTATATTGTCATTATACATGTATTTTTTTTTAAGAATAATGAGCAAAGATGAAGTTTTTCACTAAGGATCAAAAATTAAACAAGAGGACCATATTGGTAACCTGAATTATCTGCTACAGGGCCTTATTGGTCATCTGAGTCCAAAGAGCACAAAAATAGTTAAAAGTCCACCAGATGATGTTATATACCCAATATGATAGCTCTAGGCCTTTTTGTTTGGGAGAAGAAGATTTTTTAAAATTTTTCACTATACAAGCCTATGTTAAACTTGTGATGTCTGGAAACGGGCTAATTTTTACCCTTGGGCCATAATTCATAAAATCTTGATAGAGGTTTATCAGATGATGCTATATACAAAATATCAAAGCTATAAGCCCTCCTGTTCGGGAGACGAAGATTTTTAAAATTTTCACTATATAAGCCCTATGATAAACCTGTAACATCTGGGGATGGGCTATTTTTACCCCCCCCCCGCTTCACACACACACACCTTTGCAGGAACATTTTCAAAGATTTTTTTGCATGATTTATCTAAGTCTGATTAGCCAAGCCCTGCCATGCCCACATTTTTTGCAGATCAAAATTTCATTAACAAACATTCTTGTCAAGACTCTTACGGGATTCGAACCTATGCAGATACGACAACGCTGCCTAGCGCTGCAATGTCCGACGTCCTTAACCTCTGCGCTACCGAGACATCCCCAAAAAAAGGATGTTCAAATAACGCATATAAAGCTTCCCGACACTGCAGCACACTCCGTATAAGGGTTCTATTTTTAGAAATTCTATTTATATTGAATTCTCTCAACTATGGCAGTGACTCTTGTCTTTTCAACCCTAGTGAAGCTAATATTTTATTTGACCCTTACGGGATTCGAACCTACGCAGATACGACAATGCCGCCTAGTGCTGCAATGTCCGACGTCCTTAACCTCTGCGCTACCGAGACATCCCCAAAAAAAGGATGTTCAAATAACGCATATAAAGCTTCCTGACACTGCAGCACACTCCGTATAAGGGTTCTATTTTTAGAAATTCTATTTATATTGAATTCTCTCAACTTCGGCAGTGACTCTTGTCTTTTCAACCCTAGTTATTTGAACATCCTTTTTTTGGGGATGTCTCGGTAGCGCAGAGGTTAAGGACGTCGGACATTGCAGCGCTAGGTGGCGTTGTCGTATCCACGTAGGTTCGAATCCCGTAAGAGTCAAATAAAATATTAGTTCTCCACTAGGGTTGAAAAGACAAGAGTCACTGCCGTAGTTGAGAGAATTCAATATAAATAGATATTCTTGTCAAGTTTTGTCCAAATTTGCCCATTAATTGGTAATTAAGGAATAGCAGATTTCTTAAGAATTATTTCATGATTTCTCTAAGTCTAATATTCCCAGCCCTGTCTCCCCCTTTTTGCAAATAAAATTTCATGAAGAAGTTTTGAAAAGGGTCACCAGAGGAACATTTCCACAAAGTTTGGTTGAGTTGGCTTTGTGGTTTAGAGGAAGAAGATTTTTAGAATTATTTCATTTTTTCTCATAAGTCTGATAAGCCCTATTTGCCACACCCCTATGTTTTCTCTAATAAAAATTTCATGAACATTTTTTTAATAGGACCATCAAAGGAAAATTTGTCCAAATTGGCTCGGGATTTAGGAGGAAAAGATTTCATGATTTCATGATTTCTCGAAGCCTTGCAAAGCCCTGCAAAGCCCATATTTTTTGGTGAATCAAAATTTCACGAACAAGTTTTGAAAAGGGTCACCCAAAGAACAGAGGAGAAGATCTTAAAAGAATTGTTGACTTCTTCCGTCCAAAGCAAGATGCACAGCAGACACAGGGTGATCACTAGAGCTCACCTAGAGCTCATTGTGCTCAGGTGAGCTAAAAAAAACCCTCTCCATCACCATAATTATGTGGTATGCTTTATCTAGCTCGAGGGGACACTTGTATCAAGTGACCACTTTCATTTTTTCATCAAGGGGAATACTTATGCAAAATTGTTTTGTAATCCATCAATTAATTTAGAAGATATGCTCTGGACAGGAATAGGACAAAAGCACACACTCACACATATTCATGGAAAGGGGCAACTCTTTGTCAGTTGTCATTACATAACAGGGCATAAAAACGCATGGCAAATTGCAATGAAGTCATGAGTGATCCTAATGGAAGAGGTGAACCATTGGATTTTGGCAATATCCTCTGTAGGAAGAGTTAAAAGATGAGGTAATGAAAGCTTGGAAAAAAGAAATGTCTTACTCACCCTACTAACATTTCATAAATAAGAATGCCTAATGACCACCAGTCTACTGCTTTACTATGACCTTTACTCTGGATGATTTCTGGAGCTAGATATTCTGGTGTTCCACATAACGTCCAAGTTCTGCAAGAAAAACAAGAGGACCATGAACACTAACATGAATCATTAAGTACTTTTTTGTTAAAGAAAATGCAAATGAATCTAATTAATCATAACAAGTTACAGGAGGATTGAGCAAAAACTGTGGACTTTAGAGTGCAAACAAAGAAATTGTAAATGAGGACCCTTTTCCTGGGATTTTCATTGGAACCTATACATAACCAAAAGGGTTCACCCTTATGACCTAACAATTATCCTGGCAAAGTTTCAGGAAGATTGAGCAAAAATTATTGTTGCCTCTAGAGTTCTAGAGTGTAAAATAAGAACTCTATAAGAACTTTTCTCCCGTTTCCATTAGAACCTTCCTATAGTCCTTCCTATAATTAAAAAAGTTCATCCTTATGACCTAACAAATATTCTGACCAAGTTTGGTCAAGATTTAATCAAAACAGTGGCCTCTTAAATTCTTGAAGCCGCATCACTGACGACAGACATTCAAGGATCACAAAAGCTTACAATGAGCATGTTGTGCTCAGATGAGCTGAAAATATTCGAAAGATTTATGATCACAATTCCTTTATGAAGAACACTTCAAAGATGGTCTCACAAGCATTTGGTCAAAGAAGTTGCAGATAACAATATTCAGTTACTGAAATTCTAAAAACCTTTGCCTTTATATGGGGTAGGAAACAATGGCTGATAATAATGAAATTGCCTGTCACAAGCAATTTCTTCATTTTCCACCATGTTTTCCAAAGCTCTTTGCTTGAGGGTCATGAAAAATCTTGATTGTGTGAGAATTGATTTAGAATTATACCAATGAAAAATATTTTATAAAAACATTGAAAGTCAACATAGTAATTCCAGTCCAAGGATTCAACTCTTGTCATGCTGAACCCGGAATATTCCGGTTTGGGAAGGAGGTATAGATAAAGATCAGACTGCACATAAGTGCAGTCTGATCATGGTCTACATCTCCTGATTGTACTTTTCCTGTCAGAGAAGTTATGAAATTGGTTTTCAAAAGAAAAATTGATTATTTAACAACAAGTGCAATCATTGCTCTCAGTCCTTTGATTTAATGCAATTCCATAAGGGATTTATACAGCATCACAAGTGTTAAGATTTGATTCATGAATTGATTTTCTGATTGACAGTGCCGATTCCATGCTTCAAGATGGGATAACCAAGTCAAGAATATGCTATTACACAAAACTTCGTTACAAGTGATAAAAAACTTTTTCAATTTCAGTTTTGTTGAACTTGTTCCTTTCTTTTGTCGATTTGTTAACTTCGCTCACATTCTCACGCACTTAGATGTTTACATTATATAAGTTTTTAGTACAACTGTATTTAAATAAGGCATATGTAACAGTCTTAGGCAAATAAAAGATAATTATTGCAAATCACAAAATAGATTTTAGAACACAATTTGTTCACAGGACATTTGTTTTGGTCATTTAACTATTAACTCATTCCCACTCAACAAAATTTTAGACTGGTTCAAATTGAAAGGAGAAGCAATGACAATTTAAAGTTTATGAAATTTAGATTTTTTCACCTTTCTGGATGAAAAAAATGTGTAAAACGAAGAAACTGCTTGTTACAAGCAATTTCTTCATTTTACACAATGCTTTCGGAATTGTTTTTCTTGAAGGGTATCAAAATCATCATTGTGTGGGAATGGGTTGGGACATTACACATTGTTGTGGAATTAAAATTTCAACTTTATATTGTTGATCACCAAATCTTATCAATGTAATTATGTATTTGACCTGAAAATTCACATCTTTAACCCATTTCCAGATAGCAAACTTTTTGACCGGTCCAAATTCAAAGAAGTAGCAGACAACATTTTTAAGCTGATGGTATTTGAAAAGTATTTGTCTTTTGGGGAATAAAACATTGAGCATAATGAAGAAATTGATTGTCACAAGCAATTTCTTCATTCTCCACAATGTTTTCCAAAACTTTATTGCTGGGGGGTGTAAAAAGGCGGGACTGTGTAGGAATGAGTTAAATGTGACAAATTGTTTGAAGGCTTGGTCACTGAAATCAGGGGTGTGAAATTTCTATGCCAAACTAATGTCTGACATGAGCTTTTTTACTGGCGGATAATTACTGGTACAATTTTCAAGGCCACTTGTCCAGGAACAAGTAAATTTAAGGCCACTTTTCCAGGAACAAGTAAATACCAGGGCAAGTTCAGTAATTATACAAAATTGATCTCCACAATTACTCATAACATATTGGAAAATTATCATAATGTTTATATTGAAGGTCAGAAAATATTATGATTTATGGGGAAAATGCTAGGCTCCAGCATTTTCTTCATTAACGACAATATTTTCTCTGAGTTTGTGTTGAAGTAATCAAAGTTGATTTGCTTGTTTGAATCAGGTTTAATGCCACTTTTAACATTTTTTTCAGTAATATCGCAGTGGCTGGAGCACCTAATAGTGGATTCTTGGTATTTCTTGCGCCAGTGCCACCATTACATCCTTTCCCAGTCTCCAGCTGCTGACACCCCATCATTGAAGAATGGAAGTCTGTTATGCTACCAACTACGTGATGACGGTGGCTATAAGTAAGTTGAAATATAACAAATTGCAAAATGTGATGCGATGTTATTAAGTCCTACAGTGAAGTGCTATAACATCTTGATTGAGGCCAAGTATTATGGGTATTGAATGGGATAAACATTATGAGAATACATGTATTGCCAATTATAGCAAAAGAATTAAACTAGTAAAGATTTGCCCTATTTCTTAAAGAGGATATTTCTATAGTCCTATAATAGCCTATTATCTCAAGACTGGTAATCTCCAAACCCATCTTTATTGATACCTATATAAATGTGTCACAGTAACAGGGTTAGCCTATATTGTATTTTTATCCCATTACGAGACAGCAAAATTTTAGACTGGTTCAAATTGAAAGAAGTTGCAGACAACAATTTAAACATTATAAAATTTTAGATTTTTTCAACTTTCTGAATAGAAAACAGTGTGTAAACAGTGTGTAACAAGCAATTTCTTGATTTGACACAATGTTTTCCAAATTGTTTTTCCTGACGGGTGTTCAAAAGCATCACTGTGTGGGAATGGGTTAAGGGGAAACCAAAATACTGTAGATATGGCTTAGTCAAAGCTACAGTTTCAATCTTTTGGTCTCCATCCAGTGGTATTTGGATTTTCCAACTTTTTTGGTAGAAAATATTGTGAAAAATGAAGAAATTGCTTGTTGCAAGCAATTTCTACATTTCACACATTGTTTTCCCAATTGATTTTTTTGCATGAGGGGTGTCAAAAAGCCTAATTGTGTGGGAACTGGTTAAAGACTTAGTGTATAATGAATCATTCAAATGTTTATAATTAAATCTCTGTCACTTGTAGCTTTAAAATAAGCTATTGTATCAACTAAATTTTTCAAACATCATAGAATGAGGTAGGATTGTGTGGGAATGGGTTGATTTGATTTGTTTGTTTGAATGGGGTTTTACGCCACTTTCAACAATCTTTGAGTTATATCGCGGCGGCTGGAGCACCTAACAATGGAATCCTTGTATTTCTTATGGTTGAACGTTTTGCCTTTACTCTGAACAAGGGCCGTCAGAGTCAAATTAATAATTGCTCCCCGAATTTAGCCCTGTCACAAAAAGTATAAAATAAACAGGGAAAAGGGTTCGAATGGACTGACACACACAGATGTGAGTATATGCTTGCTGTATTCCAGACATTCTAAATTTTAATGTACATCCTTGAGCTGTGACCTTGATCTTAGAGATATCTGATTTTTTTTTTTTTTTTTTTCCAAATTGCACATTTTCTCTTGACTGAGAATAATTGTGCCTAGTTATATTGAAATCCTTCTGTAATTGATGGAGCTATGCTCTAGACATGCTTAATTTTAACATTTGACTTTGATATGTGACCTTGACCTTGGGTTATCCAAAAAAAATTCAAATGGCACATCTATTCATGACAGAGAACAATTGTGTAAAGTTATTTCAAAATCAATCTAAAGTTGAAAGAGCTATGCTCTGGAAATACTTAATATTTACACTTGAGCTGTGACCTTGTTATTTTAAGATTTGTTTTGAATTCCACATCTTCTCATGATAGAGAACAATTATGCAAAGTTATTTTGAAATCAATCCATAATTAAAGATACTATGCTCCGGACATACTTAATTTCAATGTATGACCTTGGGCTGTGACCTTGACCTAGGAGCCATCTGATTTTTTTTTTTTTTTTTTTTTTTTCAAATTGCACATGTACTCATGATGGAGAACAATTGTATCAAGTAATTTCAAAATCCATTAATAATTGAAGGAGCTATACTCTGGAAATGCTTAATTTCAATGTTTGACCTTGAGCAGTGACCTTGACCTTGGGGCAATCTGATTTATTTTTGGAGTTGTATATCTTCTCATGATAGAGAACAATTTTGCTGCTGTATTTTAGATCGATCCATAATTGAAGGAGCTAGCAGCTGTGGACAAAGTCAATTTTTAACTTTTGACTTTGAACTGTGACCTTGAAGCTATCCAAAAACCAGGAAAACAAGAGGCCCATTGGGCTATATGTGTCACCTATGTCACCCGAGTCCAAAGAGCACAAAAACAGATAAAAGTCCACCAGATGATGCTACATACCAAATATCGTGGCTCTAGGCCTTTCTGTTTGGGATAAGAATATTTTTAAAGTTTTCACTATACAAGCCTATGTTAGAGTTTTGACATCTGGGAACAGGCTAATTCTGACGCTAGAGCCATGATATATACAATCTAGATAGATGTCCACCTGATGATGCCACATACCAAATATAAGAGCTATAAGTCTTTTGGTTTGGTAGAAAAAGATTTTCAAAGTTGTCACTATGTAGGCTTATCCCCCCAACACACTTTTGCCCCAACACATTTGCCACCCCACCCCCCCACTACAGCCATTCCTTGACAGATTTTTTTTCTTGTACAAACTTTATAGTCAAGGTGTACCCTTTTTTCCCCCTTATGGGGCCCACAGGGGATAAAACTCCATTACATATACAAATCTGAAGTGCCGTCCCATGGGGATGCTTCCTGCCAAGTTTGGTTGAAATCCGCCCATGGGTTCTTAAGAAGAAGTTGATAATGTAAAAAGTGACAAACGATTGCAATAGGTCACCATTACCTAAAAATGCGCAATATCATAAGATACATGTATTCCTATGTGAATTTGGCCTTAGGGTTGTAAAGATTTCAGGGCAGACGAACCGATAGATGGAAAACAGAAGGAGGGACAGGTGAAGTGGCAGCTATATGCTCACCCTTTGGGGAGCAAAAAAATCTAATAGAGCAGGGCATAAAAAGCTATAGCTACAGTATTTCCGTTACCCAAAAAGATAATGTTTATTTTCTTTTAAGTAAATTTTGTTGCTCAAAACAGAATGTTTCCTGTCCTCCGCCATGCAACATGCAGTTCAAAATAGACTCTAAACACCATCTTTTGAAAACTATGTGGTCAGGATAAAGAAAATTATAGGTGGTAGTCCTAAATGTTATAACTACAGGCTGAATAAGTTGTAGTTACAATGTTTAAGTCGCCTAACAGCGAAAAGGTTTTAAATTAATGTCAGAGTTAAACATTTCACTTCCAGTTATAGAGAGGCCCACATGGATTATCGGGCAGAATGTGCAACCTCTTTTAATGAAGACTTAATCATAAATATCGTAATTATCATACTCTACATGAATGTATTAACCGGTCAATCAATTTTTTTAACAACAGCAGCAATCTGTGAATTTTATAACTCAATATAAAATCATATTCTAATGCATTAACTAATTCCTAAACAATGACCCTTACTGACGTCCTGAAGAAATACAATCATGGAGAACTCTGTGGGAAATGGAAAATTTGATTTTGACATGCATTTTTTTCCTTTTCTCAAAATGTATTCTATCCCATTCGGAACACATTATTTTCAAATTTAAATGCAATATAAAATAACGGCTGCAACTTCTTTTAATTCGGACTAGTCTTTTATTTTGTCATCTGGTAATGGTTAAAATACTTGCCTATCTAGAAGACGTTTTGCGAACCCAAAATCTGTGATTTTTAAATGTCCATCACGGTCCAGTAATAAATTTTCTGGCTTTAAATCCCTGTACACTATAGATCGTGAATGTAAGAAGTCCAACGCAGAGATTATTTCTGCAGCGTAAAAGTTTGCCATTCCATTATTAAAACGTCCGTAACTCCGTAAATATGAAAACACTTCCCCTCCTGGTACATATTCCATGAGCATATACAGGAAAGTTTTGTCATGACTGGCCCAGTGTCTGAAAAATAAAATATTTAAGAGATGAAGAGAATATTTTTTTTGTTTTCATGGAGGTATGAACCGAAAAACCTAATCACACTGTATGAATACACGAAGAGGGTTCATACATTGTGTGATTAGGTTTTTTGGTTCATACCTCCATGAAAACAAAAAATATTCTGTTCATTTCTTATAATTTAATAGCATGGAGCGAAAAAAACCAAAAGCTTTACAAATTTTGATACCCTTTTGTTTGGGACTATTTTGTGCGGAAGCATACAAAATTGCTGCGTGCTCAAAATTTTGTTCATGGAGTTATGAATAGTTTTTCTCAACCAATCAGAATGCTCGTTTTTGATAGACGAAACTCAAAATTAAATCATATGTCATTTGAAACATACATTGGGACCATCTTGGTAGTGTGAAAAATGTCAAACCTGGCCATACTGTGTGAATTTTGTACACTGACCAGGCTAGATAATTTTTGCTATAGGAATATTATCTGAAGGTATAAGTTCTTCCAGTTTTGAAAGAGCTACTTTGGATACCTATGCTTTCAGGATATGTTTTAAAATATTAACCTATTGTTCTCAAGTTCTACATGGATAATCTCCAGGATACATCACATTATTCTCTTTTACAAAGAGCCCCCAACATTGCACTGGTGGTAGCATATGTCAGACTCCTAAACTTCAATCATGGGATGTCTTGGGTTCGATCCCTGGTAGTGGCACATAATTTTATCCTTTCTGATATTTGTCTCTCACCAATGGTTGGATAATGGTAAACCTAAGTGGGACAGCAGCTGGAGGCTAGGAAAGGATGTAGTGTTAGTACTGGTGTGAGAAATACCAGGAATCCACAGTTAGGTGCTCCAGCCGCTGCGATTTGACTGAAATACTGTTAAAAGTGGTATTAAACCCCATTCAATCAATCTTTTTTTACAAACATATGTGCCTAACTGTGCACTTAGATACAAACAGAATGGTATAACTCTTGTGGTACCTAAATAATGTACTCAGGACTACTCGTATCGGATATCATTTTCATGCACTTGGCAATAGCTACATCACTTTAACCCATTCCCACTCAGTGACGCTTTTAGACGCCCCTTTGAAAAAAAGCTATGGAGAACATTGTGGAAAATGAAGAAATTGCTTGTTACAAGCAATTTCTTCATTATCCACAATGTTCTCTGCCGAGAAAGTTGGAAAATTCCAAAATTTGATTAACTTTAAATTGTCGTCTGTAACTTCTTTCAATCAGGACCAGTCTAAAATCTTGCCGTCTGGTAATGGGTTAAAATTCTCTGCCATCCGGTATAAGATGTTCACCCACAATTACATCTTTAAGCCCCTTTTCAAGTGTTATCCAGTTGAACCTTCCTGTTTTAGATAAGGTTCATCCAAATAATGTAACATTTATTATGACGAAGTTTCAACAATAAAAACTGTCAGGAAGCCCCCTTTTCTCTTTTTTCTAATATAACCATCCTATTTTCAACAGGGTTCATTCTTATGACATAACAATCATCCAGACCAAGTTTAATTGAGACAGAGCCAAAATTATGGCCCCTAGAGTGTAAATGAGGAAATTGTCGCAAAGGCCCCTTTTCCCATGTTTTCCAAGGGAACCTTCCCATTTTTGATAGGGTTCATCTTTATGACAATTATTATGACTAAGTTTCATCAATATTGAGATAAAACTGTGGCCCCTAAAGTATAAACACTAAAATTGATGATGCTGCATGACAAAAGACACACAACTGACGACAGACATTCAAGTATCACAAAAACTTAACTTGAGCACTTGCTCAGGTGAGATAAAAAGTGCTACTCCGTATGTTTTCAAGAGACCATTTCCTCAACCCATTACCACACGACAAAATTCTAGACTTATCCGAAATTGAAAGAAGTTGCAGATGACATTTGCAAATTGATAGAATTTTATATATAACAGTTTTTCTAGGTAAAAAAACAATGTGGAGAATGCAGAAATTGCTTGTGACAAGCAATTTCTGCATTCTCCACATTGCTTTCCTAAACTATTTACTTGAGGGGCATAAAAAAGCTGGAATGAAGCAACTTGCTTTGTTAAGCCCTTTTGCTAATTGCTGGATACAAGAATGGTTGTACTTACAAATTAACTATAAATGGATGAGCAACGGTTGATAGGATTTCTTTTTCATTTTTCACATGTTCGATCTGTTTTAATCTTATGACCTCTGTGATGGCCATGACCTTGAGCGCACTGTACTCTCTTGACTCTTTGTTTCGGACCAACACCACTCTACCAAATGTACCCGTACCTGAAAAACAGAAAGAACTTACAAAATTCAATACGTGTGTTTCTTGATGTTGCGACTTGCCTTTACTCAAATATCTGCTCTAAGTTCCAAGGGAGTGATATTTCATTTTCAACGTTGAACATTTTGTTATTCATGATTCAAACCCTCTCTTGTCGGTACGTCCTGGGATTTTTTCATCAACATGATTCCAATGTGTACCCAATCCTGGTAGATTTTCTGAATCAAGAAAGTTTAAATTTACACATACTATAGAACTAGAGGCGCTTGAGCGCCTGCATTGCTCCAAAGGCATGAATGTACTGATTAAGCAAATTTTTGCATGAATTCAAAATTAACTGAATATAAGGAAAAAAATCTAAGTCAATGAACCATTTCAAATTTGTCATTGTTTTTCCCAAAGTCAAGTTGTGTAAAATTCATTATGTAAAATGTTCACTGTATACCATATATGGACATCACCTGTGATCACCGTAATATAGGCATGTTTTTCAACCGATAAAAATTATGTAAGGAATCCGCTAAACAGTCATCTTAGAATCATTCCTTGGAAATTTGGTTGAAATCCATCAACAGGTTTCTGAGAAATTTACAAAGTTTTCAGTATATACCATATATGAAATTAGCCCTGACCATTAAAGCCATATTTTTCATCCAATCAAAATTCTATTATATAATCTGATGAAAGGTCACCCATGGATCGATCTGGTCAAATTTGGTTTAAATACTTCCATTGCCTCCAGAGAAGAAGAATTTCAAAACTTTTACTATATATGGAAATTAGCACCACCCATTAAAGCCATATTTTTCATCCGATCAAAATAATTTGAAGCAATTCAATAAATGTTCAACCAAGGATCATTTCTGTGAAATTTGGTTGAAATCCATGGATTGCTTTCTGAGAAGAAGATTTTCAAAGCTTTCACCATATATGGAAATTAGCCCTGCCCATTAAAGCCATGTTTTTCATCCAATCAAAATTCTTTGAAGGAATCTGGTAGAGATTTATAATAGAATCATTAATGTGAAATTTTATTGAAATCCATCCATTGGTTTCTTGCAAGAAGATTTTTCAAAGCTTTTACCATATATGGAAATTAGCCCCGCCCGTTAAAGCATATTTTTTTCATCCAATGAAAATTCTTTGAAGGAAGCTGATAGAGGGTCACCCCCAATATCATTTCTGTGAAATTTGGTTGAAATCCATTGACTGGTTTATGAGAAGAAGATTTTCAAAGCTTTTACAAATATGGAAATTTGCCCCGCCCATTAAAGCCATGTTTTTCATCCGATCAAAATTCTTTGAAGGAATCTGATAGAGGGTCACCCAAAGATCATTTCTGTAAAATTTAGTTGAAATACATAGACTGGTTTATGAGAAGAAGATTTTCAAAGCTTTTACCGTATATGGAAATTATTTCCGCCCATTACAGCCATGTTTTTCAACCAATCAAAATTCTTTGAAGGAATCCGTTAGAGGGTCAGCCAAAGATCATTTCTGTAAAATTTGGTTGAAATCCATCAACTGGTTTTTGAGGAGAAGATTTTCAAAGGTTTTACCGTATATGGAAATATTTCCACCCATTACAGCCATGGGAGAAGATTTTCAAAGGTTTTACCGTATATGGAAATATTTCCACCCATTACAGCCATGTTTTTCATCTGATCAAAATTCTTTGAAGGAATCCGTTAGAGGGTCACCCAAGAATCATTTCTGTAAAATTTGGTTGAAATCTGTTTGGTACTTTCTGAGGATGAATTTTCAAAGGAAAAGTTCATGGACAGATGGATGGACGACGGGACAGAGGGACGAAGGACGCAACGCCATGACAATAGCTCTCAGGCTTTCAGCCAGTTGAGCTGAAAATCATAAATACTTAATATTTAAGTAGTGTGTTTGGTAGGGTTATATTGACACGTAAAAATTATCATATTTTTGAGGGCAGTAGCTATGGGTTATTATTTTAACCCATTCCCAGAGGATAAAATTTAGATCAGTCCAAATTCAAAGAAGTTGCAGACGACAATTTGAAGTTGATGAAATTTCAAAAATCTTTGTATTTTATTAGGTTAAAAAACATTGTGGATACTGAAGAAATTGCTTGTTACAAGCAATTTCTTCAGTATCCACAATGTTTTTCCAAACCTTTTATATTGAGGGGCGTTTAAAATCGTATTGTGTGGGAATGGGTTAAACCATTCCCAGTCAATGATCCTTTGTGATGCCCCAAAAGAAAACTTATGGGAAAATAACGTGTAAAAAGAAGCAATTTCTTCATTTTAAACACTGTTTTCAAACCAGAAAGTTGATAAAATTTCATACACTTAAAATTGTCATCAACTCCTTTCAATTTGGATCGGTCTAAAAAATTGTCATTTTGTAATTGGTGAAACAAAGGACAAATTTTTATTGATGCTAAGTAAATGCCAACATAGACTGTATAATAATCAGGGAAGGGAGAATCCGATTTTTTTTCTGGTTTTTTCACTATTTTCTAGACATTTATTTCTGAAATTTTGAAATAAAGTTGCAGTGAATGCTTTTTATCAAAAAGACCACTTACTGTATTTAGTACAAGTTAGTACATTTAGTTCATATGCAAATAAAATGATATTAAAAAACAGTTTCCTAATATTTATCACACAACAATATCCTACTCAGGTCAAATATATTCCTTTACAAGATGAAAATATTCTCTAGAAAATATTCCAAAATATTTGTAGATTTAAGCAAAACATGCAATAGTAATATAGAGTAGAAAACATTATGGAATAAGGAGAAACTGTTAATGAAAAAGCCTATTTTTCCATTTCCCCCAATAATTTACTAAATAAATTATTTCAGGGTCTTGACACAGAAACTGTGCAGAAACTACAAACTGATCTAATGGTTAGTGCCAAAAGGATCTTCACACCAAATAAAAGAACCAAATCTTCTTCTTATGATGATGATGTTTAACCACTTACCAGAGAATGACGCCTTTGGACACCCATCAAGAACAAGAGGCCCATGAGAGCCTGAGACGCTCTACTGGTTATTAAGTTTTCCATTAAAGAAATCTGATATTTAAGGAAGTTAATTACTCAAAGAAGAATGCATCCCCTTTGTTATTTTGAGCAACAATCCTCAAGGCCCCTTTTCCCCTGTCAGAATCTGACAATAATTTTGGACTTTATCACATAAACAGGATTGTTTTGAATGAAAATCCATAAGGCCCCTTTTCCTGTATTTTCTGATGGATCAATTTCATTCCAAAAGGAACTTTCCTTACAACCCTACAATTGTCCTATGAAATTTAAAAGACAATTTGAAAATGATTGTGAACTTCATCACATACACAAGAATGCTTTTCCTGTGTTTCCACTACCACAATTATTCCATGCATCTTTGAAGAGAATCCAGTAAAACTGTTGACTTAATTGTGTTAACAAAGATATTAAAATCAAGTTCTCATAGGGTCCCTTTTCCTGTGATATTTTACTGTTGGTTTTATCATTCTGTGAAAAATTAAAGTGAATCCGATGTAATATGTGGACTTCATTATGTTAATAGAATATTTAAAAAAAATCATATGGCCCCTTTTTACATGATACTTGACGGATTGTACCCAGTTCTGAAAAGAACCATTTAAGAGATTGTACAATCATTCTGTGAAATTTTGAAGGGAATCCGGTGAAATCAAGGGACAGCATTTAGTTAACTAGAATAGTTAACTCATTCCCACACAGCAAAATTTTAGACTGGTCCAAATTGAAAAGAGTTGCAGAAGAAAATTTAAAGTTTATGAAATATTAAATTTTTTCTGATATTCTGGATTGAAAACATTGTGTAAAATGAAGAAATTGCTTGTAACAAGCAATTTCTTCATTTTACACAATGTTTTCCAAATGCATTTTTTCCTGGGGGGGGGGGCGTTCAAAAGAATCACTGTGCGGGAATGGAATAAGAAAGTTTTTCATAAGGCCCCTTTTTATGTAACACTTGCCATAATCAGATCCACTGTCAAAATCAACAATTGTAATGATGGTACAATCAATCGATGTAATCTGTGGAATTTATTGTGTTAATGAGTTTATAATGAAATTTTCATAGGGCCCCTTTTCCCATGATACTTTACAGAACAAACCAAATTTCAAAAGGAACAATTCTAATGAAGGTACAATCATTCTTTAAAAGTTAAAGAGAATCAATGAAAACTATGGACTCTACAGTGTTATCAAGGAAAAGTTAACGGACGGACGGACGCACAGACGCCGGACAGGAAAAAGCCATCGCAATAGCTCTAGTGGCCTTCGGCCAGTAGAGCTAAAAACAATTTAAAAAACATTGTGCAAAATGAAGAAACTGCTTGTAACAAGAAATTTCTTCATTTTGCACAATGTTTTCATTCCAGAAAGTTGATGAAATCTAGAAATCCATAAACGTTAGATTGTCGTCTGCAAATCTTTCCAATTTGGACCAGTCGAAAATTTAATCGGTTAACCAATTACCAGAAAAAAAATTTAGACTGGTCCAAATTGAAAGGTGTTGCAAACAACAATTTAAAGTTTTGTATTTTTCAACTTTCTGGAAAGAAACAATGTGGAAAAGGAAGAAATTGCTTGTTACAAGCAATTTCTTCATTTTTCACAATGTTTTCCCAATTGCTTTTGTTGAGGGGGGTCCAAAAGCGTCACTGTGTGAGAACGGGTTACAGAGAATTCATTATAGATTTACCCATTCCGACTCAATCCCTCCTTTTTACGCCCCCCCAAGAAAAAAAAGCTTTGGAAAACATTGTGGAAAATGAAGAAACTGCTTGTCACAAGCAATTTCTTCATTTTCCACGATGTTTTCAACGCAGAAATTAACTTAAATTCATTAACTGTAAGTTGTTGTCTGCAACTTCCTTGATTTTGGGCCAGTCTAAAATTTCACCGTCTGGTAATGGGTTAATTTATTAAGGCAGGCAGATGGACAACAAATCCAAATTTTATTGGATAAAGCATAAAAAGGTAGGAAAAGTTTATTCAAAATTCCACTTTCAATGACAAAATTCTTACTAATTCCCTCTAGAGCTAGTCAAGTAGGGATTAAACTTTTTAATTAGGTCTTAGTGTGAAAATTATTATTTTTGAATAATTATGAAGTTTAAACTTTTTAAGATCAACTGCTAGCACCCATTTAATATTATCATTTGAAAAGACTCTCATAACAAAGTGTTATTATGTCCCAAAATCATGCACATTCTATACCAACATTTCATCAATAATTTATGAACAATACTTCATAAAAGTTCATAATTTGAAATGAACTATCTGTGAAGAAGATTCATGAACTGTTCATAAGCATACCACACTATCAAATGGCAAATTATACATTACAACTGATCAGAGATTAAACATGACTGAAGTTCTTTCCTTGAAATACATTTCAAGTATCAAAGATGCCTAAGAGAAATTATGTATATGATCATGAACTATATATGATCATGAATTTATCAATGTTTATAAACTTTTTACAAGTGACATTTTAAAGTTTATGAAATTTTAGATTTTTTCAACTTTCTGGGTAGAAAACATAGTGTGAAATGAAGAAATTGCATGCCACAAGCAAGTTCTTTATTTTACACAAAGTTTTCCAAATTGTTTTTCTTGTAAGATGTCCAAAAGTGTCACTGTGTGGGAGTGGGTTAAAGGGACAAGCACATATGTGTAGGCTGGTCTTTGTCTATACCTCCTGCAAAAACAGAAGTATTCCAGGATCAGCATGACAATGGTTAACATCATAATTACAGCTTAACCCTTGTCATGCTGTACAAATTACCTTACCAAATTGTTGTAAAATCAAAGGTCTGAAAGCAATGTTAGAACTTGTTGTTCAATAATCAATATTTCGTTAAGTAATCAATTTCATAAACAACTCTGGCAGGAAAAGTGCAGGCAGGAGGTGTAGACCAAGATCAGACTGCACTTATGTGCCTCCTGCCAAAACCGGAATATTCTGGGTTCTGCACGACAAGGGTTAAGCTGTAATAAGAAAGCTTAGAGTCACCCAAATCAAAAATGTATCATATATATATGTTTGGGGACTAATATTGTACTTCCTGTATAAATGAATTATTTCATAGATCAATCAAATTGTTTTGATTGACAACAGGACCCATCAATTAGCATCTAGTATTATTACAAGAAATAAAGATTGTAAACTTGCTTTGAACTGTAATAAATGAAACAATCCAGGAACTGGGGGGATTGATTAATCCACTTTGCTCAAAAAGGTTTTAATATTAGTACCTCAAAAGTTTTACCTATGCCACAGTTAAACATTTATAACCCTTGTCCAGCTGAACCCTGAATATTCCTGTTTTGCCAAAGGTATAGACAATGCACATACGTGTAGCCCCCCCCCCCCATTAGCTTCACCCAACCCCTGTAGGTTGTATGTCTGATTTTCATGCGGGATAAATTTTTATATCTTTACAAGTGAGCAGCCCACAGTGAGCCCTCAACTGAGGGGCTCCAAGGTCAAGGTCATAACCACACACACATGTACGTAATTGTGATGACCAACAACTTAGGGGGCAAAATTCCTCTTTTACCTGTTACCTTGAAAATCACAGACTGTTAATATCATAGTCTACTGCCTGCTACTAAAGATAAGATACTGTTTCCTAAACATATGAATTTGTGTATTGCCTGTTTGATCTTTATCACTCATCCTAACCAAAACAGATGATGGGGCTTTGGGTGCAGAACTGTGAAACCTCAGGTCTTGGCTGAATAAATGATTTGATTGGTTGGTTAATTCCTTGATTGACAGCCGTGATTGGTCGATTATGAGGAGGATTAGGAATTTCTAACCTTTGGGTCCTTTGGGCATTTAGTTTTTCTTATTCAAATCAAATCAATACAAATCTCTCTTTTTTTAACCAACCAAGTCAGTTACTGGTTTTCATAATACATAGATATCTAATTTGAGAAAACAGAGTGGGAAAAGAAGGCATTGCTTGTAACAAACAATTTCTCCTTTTCTTACAATATAATATATTTGCTATTTATTTAGCACTCATTTTGCAATTTTAGCTCATTTTACAATGTTGTGTGCAACTTCTTTATTTTGCATCTGGTACATGTATTGAGCTTCATGCAGGAGGATAATTTGGACTGAAACAGAAGGTCGTAAAAAAACTCATGACTCATCACAATTCCACTTCGTAAGCCTGCATGTATATTTGTGGTACGAAACCACACACTGTTTACTGTTTACTTACTGTATAGCTTGTACTTACTACAACTTTTATCACACCTGGCGCTGAACCAATCTATTTATAGATCGGAGCTCTAGATAACAGGCAATGATTGTCATTTCTTAAACCATTCCTACACAACAAAATATTAGACTGGTCTATATTAAAAGAGGTTGCAGACAACAGAATTAAGTCACTTTAATTTGAAAAAACAAGGGCCATGTTAGGTAGAAAATGTTGTGTGAAAAGAAGAAATTGCTTGTTACAAGCAATTTCTTGTTTTCTCCCAATGTTTTCTCTAAATAAATTTCTTCTATGTGTAAAAGGGCTTGACTGTATAGTAATGGTGAGGCCCTCAAGGCAAAAGCTTTGGAAAACATTTAGGAAGATGCAGAAATTGCGTGTTGTAAGTGATTTCTGCATTTTCCACATTGCTTTCTACCCAAAGAGAGACAAGATTTCAATAATTTGAATAAAAAGTCTGCAACTTCTTTCAAATTGGACCAGTCTTAATGTCACTGTGTGTGGTCGAGTTAACTTAAACCATTCCCACTCAAATCCTCCTTTATACAAGTTGCAGACGACAATCTAAAGTTGACGGAATTTTGTATTTTTTCCACTTCATGGGTTGAAAACATTGTGGAAAATGAAGAAATTGCTTGTCACAAGCAATTTCTATATTTTCTAAAGCTTTTTTCCTTAGGGGCGTCTAAAGATGTCACAGAGTTGGAATGGGTTAATAGTTTGCAATATTTGGGCACTAGGTCCAAATTCAAAGAAGTTGCATTTTTTCAACTGTTTCTGTCATTCTGCGAGAAAATTAATCTTAGAATTGCCCTATATGTATTAGCTTATACCAAAGAGCAAAATATTAGACTGGTCCAAATTCAACAGAAGACTATTTCTAAACTCTATTTTCTTTTTCTTTTGAAGCATTGTGGAAAATGAAGAATTTGCTTTACAAGCATTCATTTTCCACATTGTTTTTGTGAAAGCAGAACTGTGTGTGCATAGCTTAAGCTATTACAAGACAAATATTAGCCGGACAAAATAAAAAAGTTGCAGATGGCAATTTTCAATTCTCAGTTGATGGAATTTAAAAACCATTGTATTTTGTTGTAGAAAAAATTGTGGGAAAAGCGAAAAATGCTTATTACACGAAATCTCTCCATTTTTAATGGCACTTTCTAAAGTTTTTTTCTTGAGATTATATAAACACAGGATTCATTGTGAGGGTATTAATATTGTATTTTATTGGAATCAAAGTCATATAGAAATGTGATTGTAGCTATTTTTCTGTTTATTTTCTATCATTGCCAGAATTTCTGCCTATCTAGAGCTCTGTTAGCAAGAAAGGCTTATCAGCTGTTGGGTTAGTTTGAATATGCCAGGTCTAGGCTATAATTAGACCTCCGTCTACAAATGACTTACATCTTGGAAAGTGAAAACGCATGTGCCATTAGCTAATCCAATTATCTAGGGCATAAATATGGGAATACAGAAGGAAGACAAACTATAGGGCACCTTATATCAGGACAAAAATTTGGATGTATTACACTCAGGGCTTCAGCTAGCCTTGGAAATTGATGAGTCATTGTCTCCTTGAGTAATTTGAGAGTGATTTTGGAGAGGTCAAAATATCAAAACAGGTGATTTAAACATATAAATATTCTTGTATGTGTCTTGTTGATATTAACCCATTCCCACACAATTACCCTTTTGGACACCCCTCAAGAAAAAAAAACAATTGGAAAAATACTGTGTAAAATGAAGAAAGAACTTATAATAAGCAAAAAACTTCTCCATATACAATACTTTCTGTCCAGAAAGTTGAAAAATGTAGAATTTCAGAAACTTTGAATTGTCTTCTGAAACTCCTTTCAATTTGTTCTTCCTCCTCTTTTAAATGTCTGATGTTTTAACAAGTCCCGTAAAAGATACTTAACAAGCAAAATCATCATTGCTTGTTATGGAAAACGTCTTAGGTAAATGTAGAAATACTTGATACAAGCAATTTCTCCTTTCCCACAATTATATACTTTGTCCTAAATTTGCTTTTACTTTTATGAAATCGAAATCTAATGTGGGTTAGGATAAAAACTATTGTGTAGACCCTATAATTAATCTATAGGCCCTTTCAACAAATTTTCTGTAACCCATTCCAACACAGCAACATTTTAGACTGTTCCTTATTGAGAGAAGCTGCAAACGACAATTTCAAGTTGATTGAATTTTAAATTATTTCGTCTTTTTTGATAGAAAACATTGTAGATAATAAAGAAATTGCTTGTTACAAGCAATTTCTTCATTATCCACAATGTTTTTCATAGCTTTTTTTCTTGAGGGTAGTTTAAAGGAGGGATTGTGTGGGAATGGGTTAACATGCTTCCCCCTTTTTTTCTCAAGTTGGATGAAATACAATTAACCTATTCCAACACAATCCATCTTTTCTTGAACCTTCAATAAAATGCTTTTGAAAACATAGATGAAATTGCTTATTACATGCAATTTCTTCTTTTCCAGACTATGTTCCCCACACAGACATTTTAGACCAGTCTAAAATTTTGCCATCTTGTTAATTGGTAAAGCAACATTAAGCTATTTTCGAACATTTTTTCTGTAATGATTTACAATGTTCAAAGTAGTTACAATTTACAATTTAACACTAATAAACCATTAAAATGTAACAAGTGTTCAGAGTAGAAAACAATGTGGAAAACGAAGAATATTCTGGTGACAAGTAAATTTTATTTTCCAAAATGTTTCCATATCTTAATTTTCTAGGGGATGTGAATACAAAGTAAACCCTTCCCCAAACAACTTATCCTTTTTATGCCCCTCATTAAAAAGCTTGGGAAACATAGTGGAAAATGAGAAAATTGCTTGTCACATAAAGTTTCTTCATTATCCACATTGTTTTCTATCCTAAATGTTAAGGATTTAAGAATTTCCTTCAATTTTGAATTGTAGTCTGGTACTGCTTTTAAATTTGACCATGTTACAATTTTGTCATATGCTATTGCATTAAAATAATGAATGAATAAATTGTTATTATATGTACCCCATTCCCACAAATTAATACTTTTTTGACACCCTTTGAGAAAACAAACTTTAAAAAAAAACATTGTGGAAAATAAAGAAATTGCTTGTAACAAGCAATTGTTTCATTTTCCACAATGTTTTCTTTCCTGAAAGGCTTTTTTCAAAATTTCTTCCACTAAAAACTGTCGTCTGCAACTTCTTTGAATTTTGACCAGTCTAAAATTTGCCGTTTATTAACCCATTCCAACACAGCAAAATTTTAGACTGGTCCAAATTGAAAGAAGCTGCAGACGACAATTTCAAGTTGATGGAATTTGGAATTTTTGTTGTCTTTTTGGATAGAAAACATTGTGGATAATGAAAAAATTGCTTGATACAAGCAATTTCTTCATTTTCCACAATGTTTCCCAGCGCTTTTTTCTCGAGGGGCGTAAAAAAGAGGGATTGAGTTGGAATGGGTTAATTAGTCAATTAATGAGAGCATGATTGCGTTCTGTCAACTTAGTTGATAAACTTATTAATTCACCAATGTTAACTGAAGAGAAATCTGTAAAGGTGTCTCACCTATAGTTGTTAAGATTTCGTAATCTTCCAATTTTTTGCTGTTTTCTGTTTTTTTAGTGCCACCTGCAGAACTTGTCGTCTGCTTCTTTGCCTTGGCAACTTTGGCTGATGCCATTCTCGTAAAGTTTCCAAACTCTGAATCGAGCGTGCCAAGTTTTCAATTAGCGCAACAGTTCGTTTCAGCTTTAGTTTATATCTTCCATCCTAAATTAATGAATGAAAACAACGTCTTATCCGAAAATCCATGTTTATTTGTTCCGATCCACTGTGATGAAACACGTAAGAGTTCCACAGGTTTTAGAGAACTGCCGAAATCATAGCGTCTTAACCGATTAAGAGAGCTGTCAAAACGTATCGGTTAGAGTAACCGTTCTTTGTTATGTGTGTATTGTGAGGGGCTGTTCAATAAATTCTCAGGTACAGTGTATTTCAGTGAGTGATCTTGTCTCGTTTGCCGTTTGACCACCGCAAGATCTTGTATATGTTTTATATCCTTCTTTTTTTAACCATAAAAATCGTGTTTTTGTTTTGTGGAGAAGCTAACACTAAACATTTCAAGAAACAAAATAGTTTTCCTTTCTAACAAGTTTTAATATCTTTATAATTGGTTTATTGTTGTGGTTGGCTACAAAAGGGATAACTAAATGTTAATTAAGCTGTAGTTACTACGTTTTAGTCACCAAACCAGTAAAATGCATAGCGCAAATGTTGACCAATTTCAGTGTTCAAATTTCACTTCCAGTCTGAATGAAATGATTTCAAACGATCGATCGATCTCTCGATCACTGCCTCTGCTCACCCGTTATCTTCCGATAGGTGGCATTTTTCAAATACTGAATCTTCGGAGAATATGACATGCGCAGACAACGTCTGCTCACCAATTGTTGTCGGAATACGACCTCTGATTGACCTGTGTTGGGTCAAACCTATTTCATAGTATTCTGCTCACCAATTGTTATCGGAATACGACCTCTGATTGACCCGTGTTGGGTCAAACCTATTTCATAGTATTTGTTTTACTCACTACACGGGAGCTCCTTTTCCATCTTACGTAAGATAGGCTGCCCTAGGTACGTCATTATTTAACCAATTCCCATATGAGAAAATTTTAGATTGGTCCAAATTGAAAGAATATGCAAATGACAATTTTATGATGATGAAATTCTAAAATTCTTTGTCTTATGTGGTAGAAAACATTGTGGACATTGCGGAAAAAAATGCTTGAATCAAGCAATTTCTTCTATGTCCACAATGTTTTCCTAAATTTTTTTCTTGAGGGGCGTAAAAAGGAGGGATTGTGTGGGAACGGGTTAAACCATTACCAGACGACACAACTTTAGACTTGTCCAAACTCAAAGCCTGAACTTGCAGAAGACAGTAGTAAGGGTATGACATTTCAAAACTCATCATAGTTTTCCTTCTGAGTATAGAAAAAAATGTGGATAAGCAAAAGATGTTTTGTATTTGCAAATTCTTGATATTCCACAATGTTTTCCAAAGCTGAGAGTGGGATTGTCATTATAGCTGCGATAACGTAACCCTCTTTCTGATAATCTGCTGCAGATTGTCACGTGTTGGTATAACCAACTGTAGATGTTCCGACTGATCACAAATGACATTGACGGATCGCCGCTGACAATAAAAAAAACCCTCAGTAGATCGACTCTTCAAATTATTAAGATTCGTGTGTGCGTGTTTATCTCGCTACCGTAGCACATCTCCCTATGACCGAAGCACATAGAGGCGATTACATTTTACGGGGGATTTGATGCAAGTAAACAGGATAAAACTGCTGTGAGCCTTTCGGCTTGATCCCATACATAACCACACGAAAATTTTTTAGACTGCTCCAAATTGGAATAATTGCAGACCACAATTTAAATTTGATGAAATTTTAGATAGACTTTGCTTGTTGGTGAGTAAAAAATGAAGATGAAGAAATTGCTTCTTACAAGCAATTCCTTCATTTTTCATAATCACGGTTTTCCGAAGCTCCAAGGTTTTGTTTTTTTATTATTATTATTGACGCGTCAAATAGCGCCATTGTGTGGGAATTGGTAATCGTGTTCGATAAAGCATTTTGACAGAGGGAATCTGTTAAACGTCTCACCAGAAAAACAATTAATAGTTAATTTTGTAAGCCCATGGCTCGAACCCGTGATTTTGGTGTTTGAAGACAACTGCCGCTACCAACGACGAGCTAGTCGTTCTGAAAAATTCGTGAATGAACACATTCATGCATTACATAGAACTCGGTGCAACTATCTTAACCTTGGGTTTCTAGTCCGCGTCTCGATGGTTTCGGGACACAGCATTTGTTGTTCACCGCCTTTGTTACGAGCATCCAAACAATCATGCGACCTCTCTTTTTCGTTGTTTTAACCCAGTTTGCGAAATTATTGACCTGCCCAAATTCAAAGGTTTTGCAGACGAAAACTTAATCTGGATTCAAGTTGAAAAATAACCATTCAGTAAAGTAGAAAATTTTGTGGGAAATAAGGAGAAATTGCTTGTTACAAGGCGATATAAATTCACGGGGACGAAAACCCAGGGATTGAACAGGAACGGTTAAAAGCTACTATCTTGAAACCAGACTATTACTCTTTTATCCAACTATGTTTAAAAAGAACTATTAGAAACTTACTTTATAAATACTAACCTTGCAGAGCCTGTCTTTGCTTCTTGGTATTTGGGCAAGACAAAAAGCTAACTTGTTAGTTTTATTGTGATGCTTTGTTAGAGAATATTTGATATATACCATTAATAACTACAGTGAAATCTAACATTTCAGTATTTCTTAACTAACTTTGAATATTGTGAAATAAATCAACATTTGTTGTAATTCAGCTGAAAGTTTTAACCCGTCCCAATCTTTTCACGCCCTTCATGAAACACACTGTGGAAAACATTGTGGAAAATGAAGAAATTGCTTGTATCAAACAATTTCTTTATTATCCACAGTGTTTTCTATCCAAAAAGACGGAAAAAATCCACTAACTTGACGTTGTCGCCTGTAGCTTCTTTTAATTTAGACCAGTCTAAAATTTTATTGTGAGGGAATGGGTTAAATAAGTTTAAATCATGCTCAAGAAGTTTTGCTTTGCTGTCCGCGACAAAATCTCTCCTCTATAGTTCTAGATATTTCATCTGGACTTGAATTTAATTTGATGTATTGCTTGTGCATCCGAATTCACAAATCGCTGGCCCCGCCCACTGATTCCATTGGCCCTACCCATTCACTCAAGCAGTAAGTCCCGCTTCGATTTTAAACGCTGTTCTTTTAAAAATTCATGACTAGCAGCGTGTAACAGAAAAGTGGAACGGTTTGTTGTCGACCTAAACGTCGTAACTACAGCTTTAATCAGACAAGAAACTTAACAAAAATGGCCGCCAATGAAGGTTTTCAAAACTCACTTCTGCTCAAATTAACGATTTCATTGGTTGAATGATTATTTGATTGACAGCCGCGATTTGTCAATTTGCTGCGCTGAAGAGTAATTTGTGAGTATAATGCACTTCCACTACCCCCCATTGTTAAGATTACAGGTGCATTCTAAGAAACTTGTATCATGAATACTATGATCTATAACAAACTAGTGCACAATTAAGCTTACTTGATCAATTCCCATTAACGTTACTTAAGGGAAATAAAAAAAAAATGCAGCATGAAAATTCCTTTTGTTTTCAAAACTGTTACACGTATCTGAAACAGTAATGTTTTACACAACATTATTGGTTACTTAATAAACAGTACTTATTCGGTTAGAATCCGGGTAAAATCATATTTAGTCAAAGAGAAACAACTCTTAATATATTTCTCACTATAACAGTAGATCAATTCCCTTTACATTGTCTAAATTCCTCTCACAGATCCATTAGACTACCAGAGAAAACAGTGACATTTTGAGTATAAAATCAGCACTCGTCGACACTCATTTGAATCCTCTAAATCACGCTTGTTACAAAACATAGTAGTACGTGGGAAACAAGAGTGCTATCCAAACATTTAACTCCGTCGCATGCCTGTAATTTCAACTTTCTGTAGAGATTACAAACAAGCAAGAGTTGGAGTAACAAGGACCTTTCCATTTATCCATTCTCTGTCTCCATCTGTCTCTTTCTCTGTCTCTCTTACTTTCTCGGTCTACATCTGTCTCTCTCTGTCTCTCTTACTTTCTCTGTTTGTCTGTCTGTCTGTCTCTCTCTCTCTCTCTCTTTCTATCTATCTATCTATCTATCTATCTATCTATCTATCCATCCATCCATCTACCTATCTATCTATCTATCTATCTATCTATCTATCTATCTATCTATCTATCTATCTATCTATCTATCTATCTATCTCTATATCACTTAATTTCTCTGTGTGAATATGTTTTTCTCTTTGTCTCTCTTACTGTTTCTGTCTCTTTCAGTCTTTCTTTCATTTTCTGTCTCCCACTGCTTCTCTTACTTTGTCTGTCTTTATCTATCTCTCTCTGTCTCACTTGTCTGTCTCTATCTCTCTCTGTCTCCTCTGTATGTCTCTTTTTCCGTGTTTCCCTCTCTGTCTGTCTGTCTCTCTTTATTTCTTTCTTTCTCATTATAGATGAACATTTACAATGCCCGAATGCTTATTTTTCTGTCACACCTTCCTAGTTGGCTCTCCTTTCTCCATGGTCTATCTCCCATTCTCATTCATTTTTCTTCTTTCTCTCTATTCTATATTTCTACAGCACTTTTTTTTCTCAAATTTTTAGACCGCAAAATATTCTAAAATACTTTAACATACCAAACGGCAAAATTTTATTTGGCCCAAATTGAAAGGAGTCGCAGATGACAATTTAGAGTTTATGAAATTTCAGATTTTTTCAATTTTTTTGGGTACAAAACATTGTGTAAAATGAAGAAATTGCTTGTAACAAGCAATTTCCTCCTTTTACACAATATTTTCCCAATTATTTTTTTTTCTTGAGGACGTCAAAAAGCGTCATGGTTTGAGAATTGGTTCAAAAAGAAGTCACTTTATTCTTACAGAATTAAGCTTTTGACACATAAATACTTGATCTTAAATGTTTAGTATCATTTCAAGTTTAGAATGAGGTATCGACTTAATAACAATGATACATTCTGTTACATAGTTTGATAAGAATATTCATGATTCATAAGAAAGTAAGAATGAGTTGTTGCTTTCACAAGTGTCTCAATTTCAATGATGAAGAAAGCGGTCTTTCTTCCAATCTTGGCTTTAACTTGTATGGTCTTTGTAAATAGTTCAGGTAAGTCTGAGATTTTATTTTTTAACCCATTTCCAGACAAAAATAAAGATAGACTTGTCCAAGTTCAAAGAAATTTGGTTAAATTTTGAAAGCTTCGTGTTTTATGGGGAAAAAGATTGTGGATAATAAAAGATTTGCATGAAATAAGTAATTTCTTCATTTTCCACAATGTTTTCAAAATCAATTTTCTTAAGATATGTATAGTCAACCTTGCTCGAGAGACCACCTCTATTAAGCGACCACTTGCATCAAACGACCATAATCAAAATCCCCCCTTTTCAAGATGATAGTTCACATAAGAAGTGGTCGTATTTGTTAACCCCGTTCCCGTACAATAAAAATTTGGACCACTCAATTTTGGAAGAGGCTGTAGACAACATCAAAGTGCATTTAAATTGAAAAATAACCACTGCAAAGGGTAGAAAACATTGTAAGGAAAGAAGAAATTGCTTATAACAAGCAATTTCTTCTTTCCCTGCAATGTTTTCCCCAATACAAAACCTATGGGTCGTGAAAACAAGTGGTTAAACGCATAACAGAAATAAATCTTATGTTGTTGAGCTCTTTCGAATCGCCTTAGTGACACAATTCTAGTGAGTCCCAACAACAAAAAATTCAGCGAGAATTTTATAAATTTTATATAAGCTATCGAATCAATCATTCATATATTTCATAGAAATTTGTTATAACCCATCCCAATGTATCAAGCAATTATTTCATTATCCACAATGTTTTCTTTCCAAAAAATGGAAAAAAAAATTATAAAATTCCATAAATTTAAAATTGTCATCTGCAGCTTCTTTGAATTTAGACCAGTCTAAAATTTTGTTGTGTGGGAATGGGTTAAACGACCATTTTCTTAAGGGGACCATTTTTGGTCGTCCGATGAGTGGTCGCTTAATACCAGATATACTGTATTTGAGGTGGGTTGTGTGAGAATGGTTTAGCGTTAAGTTAATGAAACTTTAGGAAGGCAGCCCAAGCGCGAATCCGGATCTCCTGGTTATATCTATATTCCTTTAGAGTCGACAGATTTTTATATAAATAGATCGTTCCCCAGGAAACAAACTGCACTCTATAAAATCATCTAAACTTACACATTTGACAATCAGACATACATCCCGTTCTAAGTTTACCGTCAATCAGGGTGGCACCAATCCTGAATGAGACCAAAGTTGGCTCTTTGAAAATGTCTCCCGATGTAACGTGTAGGGCTTGTAGACAAAACAAATCCCCGCCGCGGCCAGAGCGCGGTGGAAGCGAGTAGAACTCCCAGGTTCGATCCCCGGTCGCGGCGAATATCCTATCCGACATTTGTCTCCCACCAATGGGTGGATAATCGTAAATCTAAGTGGGATGAGCAGCTGGAGGCTCGGAATTGAAGTAGTGGCAGTACTGGCGAGAGAAATACCAGGAATCCATTGTTATAATTGCACCGCCCTCCACGATATGACTCAAATAATTTTAAAAGTGGCGTTAAACCCCGTTCAATCAATTAATCAATCAATCAAAACAAATCCATTCAGAGAAAAGGGCCCTCAATCTAAATGTGTCGGCTTTGTGTAAATGTAACGATAAAGAGTTATTTGTCCCTAATTGCATACCAGTACAAGTTAACTCCCGTGTAGCGTCACACCAATTTGTGTGATCGGTATGTTTCAATATCTGGGCCGCGACCAACAACGGAGGACTCCTCATCACGGGATCCCGGATTAGATCACCGACCGCGTTGAATGTCCTTTCCCACAATTGGTGCATAATCGCAAACCTAAGTAAGATGAGCAGCTGGAGGCTCGAAAAGGATGTTTAGTTGGTACTGGTATGAGAAATACCAAGAATCCGTGGTTTGGTTTTCAAAGTTCAAAGTTTACTTTCGGTCTAAATGAGTTATTTGATTGGTCAATCGATTCTTTGATTGACAGCCGCGATTATTTAGAAGCTAAATAATTGCGAATATCCTTAATTTTTGTCACCTGGCATTATGTTTTAACCCATTACCACACAATGACGCTATTTGGCCCCCCCTCAAGGAATATGATCATGGAAAACCGTTCGGGGAAGAGAGAAATTGAATATCGAATATGGTCAGAGAGCGATATTTTTGGATTGAAGCAGATTTGCTGTTGAAATAAAAATGCCAGTCTTCATGATAGTAAATTCTTCTATTTTTCTTTTTTTTTTTTTTATTATTTTTATTTATTTATTTATTTCTTATATATTTTTTTTTATAAAAATTACACCGATTTAGCGCCTAGTATATGAGATCCGTCAACGAAAATGTACCTTCTAGAACGTGCGTAAGGTATTGAACCAGGCAGACTAACTTGGATAGACACTTCAAGCTATTTGGGGATTTTCTGGATGTTGACTTTCTGAATCGTGGTCACTTTATAATGTCGTCTGTTACCCCCAGAATTTTGGACAAGTTCAAAAATAAATGGTTAAGGAATGCTCATGTGATGGTTCACATTACTATGACGACAATTCCATGGTATCTGAACGAATTTCATAACATTAACAAGGTTAGTGGAACGTACTTAGTGATAGACCAAGAATGCTTAAAGTTAAAAGATTGACTAAGTAATTATTGCAAGGTTCAAAATATTTGAGATTTAATTCGTAAGTCTGAGCTTACAGCATTTTTTTTCATTCCCCATGAAAATTGGTCAGAATGTTTGTCTCCATGAAATTCCGAACAAATTTGAAATGATGTCCCAACAGTCAACGACGCAAGGTCATTGATCAGTTCTAAGAAAACTTTGCTGACACTCTAGACGCTAATTTTTTATCATGGCAATTAATTTGAAAATGGGTCAGAATGTTTGTCTTGGTGAAATTTGCGACGGGTTCAAAATTTGGGGATTGGGGTAAAAATCGGTCATAAGGTCAATATTAAGTCCACAATTATTGCCCAATCCACATGGAAATTATAGTCAGACCCTTTTGAGTTACTCTGGGTCATAGACTAGGTCACTAAATCATTTTTTGAAAAAACGCGTAGACTTTCAAGAGGCCAAAGTTTTGACCTATTGACCCGAAATTGACCAGAATGATGGTTTCATTTTACCCATTACCAGGCGGCAAAATTCTAGACTGGTCCAAACTGAAAAGAGTTGCAGACGACAATTTTTTATTTATTTATTTTTTTTTTTTTTTTTTTTTTTTTCACTGAGGTATGACCCTAAAAACTTAATCACCCTGCATGAACACTCGAAGCGGATTCATACATTAGTGTGATTAAAATTTAGGACTAGCCTTAATTAACAAAGATATTCTCTTAAATTTTCATAATTTAAGCCTATCGAGCAAAACAATTCACGTACTTATACTAGTTTTCAGTATAGTTTTTTCGGATCTACTTGGTGCACAGGCACGCGGAAGAGTTGTATGATAAAAGTTTTGTTCATCGAAGCATGAAAAAAACCCAGCTAATCAAAATGCTAAACGACACTAAAATTAAAATATAAAATTATAGACTAGTTCGGAAATGGGTCTCTCACGATATTTTTGTCCAAGTCAATATGAGTATTTGCCAAAACAGATGCAATGCTTTGAAAAAAACGGGGATAGGTTAAAAATTTGTTCACCAGGAACCAATTAATTAACCCATTCCCGCTTTTAGACGCCCCTATGGAAAGAAGCTTTGTGAAACATTGTGGAAAATAAAGAAATTGCTTGTTACATCTCCCTCTTTCTTTTTCCATAATGTGTTCTGCCCAGAGAATTGAAAAAAAAATCATAAACTTTAAATTGTCGTCTGCAACTTCTTTGAAATCGAGCCAGTCTAAAATTCCGCCGTCTGATAATGGGTTAAGTCTTAGATAACCTTAGTTGACACCGTGGTCACATTTTCTGCTCAAATTACCCGGAGAAAGGTCAGTTTGTTTGTCTGAACAGTAAACTCAGGTACGCGATTTGGGGTCATAATGGCTCTCTTGTTTTAATATCGGAAATAACTCCATTTTGTTTAAATGGGACACAACAAAGAAATTGACGGATCGCTGGCCACACCCACTGACCTCCGTCAGGAAACTCGACTATTTTAAACGGCGTTAATTTGCAAACTTCGTGGTCAGGAAAATGTAACAATGAAATGGTTGGTTTGCGACCTAAATGGTGTAACTGCAGCTTTTTAGTTTCACAACCCAAAATGCTTAACATAATTGTTGGAGGTCAAATTTCACACACGGTTTAAAAGATCGCTTTTGATTTCACGGCTCGCTAGCCGAGACCTCTGTATTCTAACAAGATAGTTTATCTTAAATACCAATCGTAATTGTTTCGCCGGGTGCATAAAACAAATGTTAAAAAAATCTATGTTGGTTACACCCATTACCAAACGATTTTTTAAACAGGTCAAATTTGAAACAAATTGCAGACGACAATTTCAGGTTTTATCATTTTTTATAATCTTTGTCTTTTGGGGAAGAAAACATTGGGGTCAATGAAGAAATTCCTTGTGACAAGCAATTTCTTCATTTTCCACAATGTTTCCCAGAGCCATTTTCTTGGGGAGGGTGGGGGCGTCGTAAAAAGCGGGATCGTGTTTGAATCAGTTAAGATAAATAGATACAGAAAAACATTGGGTTTTTCGTTTCTAAACTCAAAACAATACAAACAAAATCTGTTTCTCTGAATGAAAATGCGCGACAAAATGGTGGGTTTGGAGATTTTAAATTTACAACTTCTATATCTATAATACTTCACCGCGAAAACAATCTGGATTGTTTGGTTATGGGTTAAGTGGTAGATAGACTTAGTTCAGTTACTTGAACTTTAAACATCACAGGTTTTTAACGTTTTTTTAAATTTTCATATCGGAGTCGAAGACCTCACAGAAACCTTTTTCCTCCTAGATTTGGGCATAAACGGGTCCACAACTATACATATCGGGGAGGGGGGGGGCATTGTTTTCTGATGATAAAGAATTTCATTAAACTTTTGTTATTATTCGGTAAAATATATAATGCATATACAGATACGTTGTTGTTGTTGTTGTTTTCTTTTGGCCTCATCTAACTTTATATCGTGATACACCCTAAACATGTTCCCTTGCTAAATTAATCAAGGATAATCCTCACTACAATATTTATTTCTTTCTCTGATGAATAAATATTTATACCAACACACTTAGTCGTTGCAATGAGAAACCCTTTTCCAGACTACAGAATTTAAAACTGGTCCAAATGTTCCAGACGACCAATTCTACTTCATGATACATATTAGAATTCTTTGTCTAATTGAGTAGGAAATATTGTGGATAATGAAGAAATTGCTTTACACGCGTTCAGCAATGATTTCCATAGCTTTTTACAAGAGGGACATAAAAAGCGGGATTCAGAATTGATTAACCCATTCCTAGACAGGGGAATGCTAGAATGGTCCAGATTGACAGGAGCTGCAGACGGCAATTTCAAGTTGAGGAAATTTTAGATTTTTCATCTTTTTGGAAAGAAAACATTGATGATAATGAAGAAATTGTTTTATACAAGCAATTCCTTCATTTTCCACAACGTTTGTCAAAGCTTTATTTCTTTGGGGGGGGGGGGTTAAAAGGAGGGAATTGAGTGGGAATGGTTTATGTTAAATTAACATGGCCCGGAAGGAGGTCGGCGAATGATATCTGCTGACGTCATTTATTAAGTCTTTTGGGTGGAATTGATAACATTTTAGATCACAAAAAGGAGAACGCATGCTTTTTTGGCGAAATGTTAGACATGCGCTGCATTAAAAAATGATTAAATTACATAAAATAAACTTTTATACCTTGTCATACTGGACTCAAAAATATCCTGTTTTTGCAGGAGGTATAGACAAAGATCAGCCTGTACATATGTGCAGACTAATCTTAGTCGAAGCCACCCGTTCGTTTCCTTCAAACCTGAGTTGTTTCTGAGATTAATTTTAACAGAAAATATCGCCCCCCCCACACACACACTTGTACTTCCAGTGCTATAAGCTTTTTAATTTCAATGAAATTCTTAACCCACTACCAGACTTCAAAATTTTAGACTCGTCCAAATTGAAAGAAGTTGCCGACGAGAATTTAAAGTTTATGACATTTTAGATTTTTTCACCTTTCTTGGTAGAAAACATTGTGAAAATGAAGAAATTGCTTGATACAAGCAATTTCTTCATTTTACACAATGTTTTCCCAATTGTTTTTATTGGGGTGTCAAAAACCGTTAATGTATGGGAATGGGTTAAAATAATGTTATTCGGCATGAAAAGGGTTAATAAGATACTGAAGTAGGCTAAGGCTTCAAGTTCAATAATTTTATCTCTACTATACCATCATACAGCGCTAGTCGAATTTTGTCGAATCTTCTTTTCGACGGTTTGACAACCAATCACCACACGATCCCGTATTTTTTACGCACCCAGCAAAAATAACGGTGTCAAGCACTGTGGAAAAGGAAAGGGGCTTGTAAAAAACAATTTTACATTTTCTCACAATGTTTCCTACCCTGTTTTTGCACTTATTTATCACTGTCAACATTAATGGAATTGTCGTCTGCGATTTCTTGCAATATCGAACAGTCAAAATTATCTCGTCTGGTAATTGGTTAGGAGATCATTTAACATAAATATTCTTCTTTTCCTTAATTCTTTCGGATGAATTATCGAGATTTCTCGACATATTATCTTGTAACAAGCAATTTCTTTATTTTTTACATTGTTTTCCAGAACTATTTTCTTGAGGGGCGTAAAGAGGAGTGATTGTGCGGGAGTGGGTTAACCAGCACTTCTTTTGCAAGCCAATGTATTTTATTTACGTGTTTGTCGATATCGTATACATCAGTGTTTCTCTATACAATACACATATTTTCATTACATTCTAGGAAAATCTATGAAGTGTTATGAAGGGTCCGGCAGAGATACAAAAGTTGTCAAATGCAGAGGATGTTGTTACTATTACGCATTGTTGAGTAAGTTTATACACTTTAACCCCTTCCTACACTGTCACGTCCCGAATAAAAAAGAAAGAGAAAAGAATCAAACTTTGGAAAACATTTTGGACAATGAAGAAATTGCTTGTTGCAAGAAATTTCTTCATTTCAACAATCTTTTCAACCTCAAAAGACAACAACAACAACAACAACAAAACATCAACTTTTGATTTCTGTGTGCAACTTCTTTGAATTTGGACCAGTCTAAACTCTTGTCGTCTGGAAATGGGTTTATGTGACCCTTCACAAAAAAAAAACAATACGGCATTCCTTAAAACTAATAGTTGTACAATGTTACACTCTTGCACTCCGGCTTACTCCCCTTTCATGTATGGTGAAATAACCGGCGACAACTCTGCTTGGAGATTGGTACATTCTAACGAAAAACAAAAGTTCAATGACGTCGTGTAATTTGCTTGGTTTGTGTATATCCGTATATTTATCGTCGCTACCGTAGCACATGCCCATATGAGCGACGCCCCCAGAAGACGGTTAGTTGTTACGGGGATAATGTAAGGACGAAACTGCTGAGAGCACCGCCTGGTTCTTAAACGTGCCCGACGGATAGCAACGTCACACGGAGCCTCGGTTTAACATCTCATCCGAAAGACAATTAGTTTGTTAGTTGATATGTTCATCCCAGGGTTCGAACCTGTGATCTTGCTTGATAGACCAATCATCCCATATTTTAAAAAAAGGTGACAGAACCGTCACAGATTTACTGTGAATCATCACGATGAATGAAAGGATGCGATTTACTAAGATTATCATAGGCAGGTACAAGGTCATTGTTGTTGTTGTATTTCGTCAGTGCGTGAACAAAATGTTGTAACTACAGCTTTATCACGACATTTTGTTGGCACACTAACGATTTGATATCTGCAATTGTTTCCCGAGGGACCGAAGGCGATTAATGAAAAGTTGCTATTTGTCTGGATTATCGCAACAAATATCTTTACCAATTAAAAGACCGACAGCCATTGTAAATCAGAACGTCAATTGGCCAATCAAATAATATAATTCAGACCGGAAGTTAACTTTAATTTCTGACATTATGTTAAGTTTTTTGTTGTTTCTGCTGTTGACTTGACGACATAAACGTCATACCTAGCTTATTCAAGCTGTAAGTACGATATTTATGTCACCCTTAAACCATTTTACATTTTTCTTTTATGTCACTAGTTACTAGCCATACAGTTTGGAATACTACACCATTTAAGAGATGAAAAGAGAATATTTTTTGTTTTCATGGAGGTATGAACCGAAAAAACTAATCACACTGTATGAATACGCGAGGCGGATTCATACATTGTGTGATTAGGTTTTTCGGTTCATACCTCCATGAAAACAAAAAATATTCTCTTCATTTCTTATAATTTAATAGCATCGAGCGAAAAAAGCAAATATTTTACAAATTCTGATACCTTTTTGTATGGGACTATTTTGTGCGGAAGCAAACAAAATCACTGCGTGATCAAAATTGTGTTCATGGAGTTATGAATAATATTTTTCGACCAATCAGAACGCTCGTTTTTGATAGACGAAACTAAATATCAAATTATTCAAAAACAATGAATGAAAGTGTGCTAGTTTTCTACACTTACGAAGGAAGGTTTTTCCGTCATTTTTTTGTCTTCTTGTATTAGGAAGATTATATATATATCGATAGGTCAGCGCGAATCAGTTGTAACTGCCTAAATGTACTGAGGGGGGAAAGTTTAGCAATTTCGTACGTTACAGCCAATATCTCCGGTGTCTAGCTTTGGATTCAAACCATATTTTCACACATCGATCTTTTGTGTGTTAGCCGCAGTATTTTAAAAAAAATCAGATGATTTCAAGGTCATACGTGTTTGTTGTACAGCGTCAAGTACAAATTTTAAAAAAAATCACCGAATTCATTTGATCGTTATGGTAACATAATATTCATTATGTACCATTTGCCGCGAATAACCACATTTGGTACTCACTTTATTACAAAGACAAAAAATAGAATTACAACATTTGCGGCTATGTTGTTCTGGCCGATTAGTGTCTATCGATCATTGATTAGTGTTCTTGGTATATTAGATATAAAACTTAAACTTTCTAATTAACCTGCATTGTGTGCGCGTAGACGCAAGTCGGTCATAATTGGGTGACTCAGTATCGCCGTTGGATTTTATAAGAAAACGACACTCTATCATTGATATTGTAATTAATTTTTCCAGTTGTTACCCGCAGAGGATGTATGGAAGTTTGTCATTTACCAGGTTGTAACGTCGACAGGCACTATGTTATTGTTATTGTATTTTATACTCCGAGTTGTTACCCGCAGAGGATGTATGGAAGTTTGTCATTTACCAGGTTGTAACGTCGACAGGCACTATGTCATTGTTATTGTATTTTATACTCCGAGTTGTTACCCACAGGGCGTGTATGAAAGTGTGTCATTTACCAGGTTGTTACGTCGAAAGGCACTCTGTCATTGTTATTTTATTTTATATTTCCAGTGGTTACCCGCAGAGAATGTATGGAAGTGTGCCATTTACCACGTTGTTACGTCGAAAGGCACTCTGTCATTGTTATTTTATTTTATATTTCCAGTGATTACCCGCAGAGAATGTATGGAAGTGTGCCATTTACTACGTTGTTACGTCGAAAGGCACTCTGTCATTGTTATTTATTTATTTATTTTCTTTTCCAGTGGTTACTCGTAGAGGATGTGTGGAAGTGTGCCATTTACCAGGTTGTTACGTAGACGGGTTCTCGGTCATGTGTTACTGTCACAATGATCTTTGTAATAATGTGAGAACATACAAAGTTAATGTATAAAAGAAGACTTTTTATCTAACTAACGTTAACCCTTGTCCTACTGCTTTTTTTATCAAATTTTTACTTCTTTGTTTGAAAATATTACATAAAAAACAACAACAACAAATAATAATAAGAAGTGTAGACTAAGATCAGACTACACTTCTGTGCAGGCTGATATTAATCTATACACCTGCAACAGTTATTGTCAAAAAAGAATATTCCGGGATCAGCATGACAAGGGTTAACATGGTCTTTTATAATGTCCAGAACACGTTTTATCTGTCTTGAATCAATAATAAGCAAAGCACTGAGAGTGCTGAAGGAGGACAATCATCTCAAAAGCTAACCGATCATTTTACGACACTGATTAAATAAAATGATCTCACAGTTGACTTAAGCGATGAACATTAATAACTATTATCACATAGACATAAAACTCTAAATTTAGTTTGATTTAAATCAAATAGAAGTTAAATCAATTATAACTTTTCTAGTAAAACGTAGGGTCATTGTCAACAGAGCTGCAATACCTTCACTGTCATAACAATGTTAGGTAGACGTATGTTGGTATCATCTCCTCGATCTGTCCGTGTATCTGTTCGCCCATTTTCACTATTCCGACATGAATAGTTGACAGAATGTTCTCATCATCTGACCTTTCGAGTGTATCTCTTCCATTAACTGTATGCAAGGGTTTTGTACGGGAAATAAATCAAACTTTCTTGTCAAACAAAATACAGCCATACTTTTGTGTTAAGAAAAGAAGAGAATGTGTTTTGTTTGTTTGTTTGCTTGTTTGTTTGTTTTTGTTTCTATTTCAATAAGGTAGGACCTAAAAACTTAATCGCACTGTATGAATACGCGAAGTGGCGTGATTATGTTTTTAGGTTTATACCTAAATGAAAACAAAAAATATTCATTCTTTAAAATCTTATTCCACCAAGCAAAGAAATACGTCTACTTTTTGCGCAAGCATACAAAATAGTTGCTGTTTTTCGCTCATGGAAGTATGAAACAAAATTTAGCCAATCAAAACACTTGGATCTTGATAGACGGACTAAAACTAAATTATTTATATTTGGTGTACTTTTTCACAGAATCCTTGTTGTCATGTTACTTTTGGCATATTTTTTCTCCCTTTTAGGTGTTACAGGAAACGAAATTATTTTGCATTTCTTTACAGATTTGGATGAAATTTTCACAGATAGTTATTGTTCATCATGTCACGTTAGGGTATTTGTAATATATATGAAATGCCTGGTATAGCGATACAGCATCTTGTTATTTGCTTTGAGCTGCGGAATTTTTTTTCCCCATTTCTATATTTCACGAGGCCACAGCGAGATTTTGTATCACTACCGAAACTTCGTATTCCATTGATTCTATATTTACATTTTTATCAAATAAATTTGACAAAATGATAACAAATCTGTATTTATACAAGTATTTCTTTCATTACCGTTCTGACTACATATTATAGGCATTATAAAGTCAAATACAGAATGACATCATCTTAGACCACCTTATATGGAACCGTATTTGTGAATTCTTTTGTCTGACGCGTCCGATTTAGTCCGTATCTTTACGAAAAATATTTATAGGTGTTTAACCCTTTCCTGTTTTACAAAATTTTAGACCTGTTCAATTCCAAAGGTTTTGCAGACGAAAATTGGATTTAACTTAACATAACCATTCATTTTGGTAGAAAATATTGTAGAAAAAGAAAAAAAATGCTCTAAATTCATCTAAAATAGAGCAATTCTCTCTAATTGCACAATGGGTCTTGGAGCAGAGGCCAGGTCTTGTAAGGAAGATAATCCTTTTTTATAGTGACGCAAATATCAAGAGTTGTCCCTCTTTGACAAAAAATAAACAGATCTCTTTCAATTTATATAGCTTGTTGGTGAAGAAAAGCACTTGGTCAGCTGAGCTTAATTTGACACTACTTTTTTATAGACCATAGTAATTCTTAATCAAAGGACTGAAAGTCCTGAGAGCGGTTTTGCTGGTTTATCAGTACCAGCGCTCACAATGCGAGCATGTTTCATCAATATGAGTAAGTAAATCGTTCACCTAAGTAGGAGGAGCAGCTGGAGGCTTGATAAGGATGTAGTGGTAGTACTTTTGTGTGAACTACCAGGAATCCATGGTTAGGAGCTCCAGCCGCCCCGATATAACTGAAATACTATTAAAAGTTGCGTTAAACCCTATTCAATGAATCATGACCCCTTACTGTTTACCTAAATCGCTTTTTGATTTAATCACAACGTTTTCTTCTTAAGCGTGTGAAAATTTGTGGTTGTGTGGTAAAAGGTTAAATGATAAAAGGTAAAGAAATCAAAGCTAACATTCAATCCTTTTTTCGTATATTATTATCACAATTGAAGCACTACATGTCCGTTTCAAAGATTTAGTCGAATTCGAGAGGTAAAAGGCTGTTTATTCGATGGGGTTAATAGGTGCTTGAATCGCGACTATAACAGGGTTGTGCCTAGTTACATATACTGTGTACACGGGGTGTAAAATTTGCCGCGTCGGCCCTGCCAGGTCAAAACACTAACAGACAGTTTACATGTATTCTCTAACTTCACTAACCACTGACCTAGATTCTATCTTGAAACGCGAGGAAATTATTTCTCTCATTTTGACAATTCATTAGAGAATTTACCATGGATATATTATGTCAAAGTTTTGAACCATTTTCCTGGATATTCATGGCTAAAAGGAGGCTGTTGGCATTCAGCAAGTAAGTTATTTTCTTCATCAGCGATGAAACTAGATGGAGGCGATCATATAGATTTTCACTTCTGTTTATGAGCATGCGTGGAAATGAGCGAAATTTTGTGTGAGAACTTGTTTCCGGTCGATCGATATGAAATACCGGTTTTTTCCTAAAAAAACCGCTAAAAATTGAATGATTTTTAACACCAGAGAAAAGCGGAAATGCTTGTCCTCCAAATACCATGGTTTTTTTAAACTTATTTTTGAAATGGCGTACCATTATTCCGTCGATGGGCCATGAAAAAGAAAATACAGCTTTTCTCCTCCTTATTTCCTCCTTTTCTCTTTATTTCAACGTACAACTTAGGAAGCCAGCTTAATGAGCTGTAATTAGACTGACCAAAGTAAAGAAATTTCCGTCTACATCTCTATGTAAAATCCGGGGACCGAATGCTTTATATTTAACTCGGAGATATTATTTGGTGGGGTACCGTAAACTGCTACTACATGCAAAATTTGCTCGTTCTAAGTCTACAATTTCGGACGAGAAGATTTTTAGAGTTTTCATTCTGTATCTCCTTGTAAAGTCTGGGAACCCATAAACTAGGGGCTTGTGTTTATCCAAAAGTAGTAACTTGAAGTATTTTGGTTGGGTACCGATTGGTAATAATGCACGTAAAATTTGAAAGCTCTACTGGTTAACAATAGACTATTTTTAAAGACTTCTTCTATGCATTGTATTTCTAAGTAAAATCCGGAAACCCACACCATAGGGCGTATTGATTAGCAGTTACGAGGTTTTAGAACGACAACGACGATATTGTACCATCTCATATTCTACTGATAAACAAGCGTTATCGAAGTAATTGAATATTTTTTAAATCCTCTAAAGACAGGTAAGATGTTTACGGCCCCTTTGGGTAAAATTAAACAACAAAACGTAAGAATAACAAATAAATACAATTTACACTCCACGCTGATGTGATTAGTCCAATCGTTAAAAGATTGCATTTTATTACACTATTTGATAACGGATTTCATTACAGTAAAAGGTTAAGACAGTGTACTGGGGATTGGAACGAATTAATAAGATTAGATAGGGATCGCCCGAAAGGCTAATAAATCTATTTCATTAGTACAAAATGGATATTGTCTTGTAATACTACCATTTAAAACAATTTAGAAATAGAATTTGCTAATGATTATCACATTAAAAGATAACATTTACCTGCGAAAAGACAAATTATTTTACCGTCATCACTTCAAGATTCATTACGTGATCTCAGCATTGATTAGACTGTGTCGAGCATTTGCGACACTTGAAATTACTAACAAACTAGTTGGCTGGAAACGAAGTTCTCTCGACATAGTTACACTTATTGTCGGTTTTTGTTTGTTGGTTCGTTATGTTTTGTTTTGTTTGTGTTTCCAAAGCGATTTTAACCGAAACTACGTGTAATTCTCATACACTTTAGGCACTCTATTTTTCCGGTACTAAAGATACAAATATACCTGTCGAAAATTTGCTCTGTATTTTCGAACATGAAATGATTTTGCTATCTCCATATGCCAAAGTAGCTCAAAATAGTATAAATCAAACATTCCGTTTTGCTGATTTTTGACGGGTCGCTGATGCCAATCAAGTCATTCATTTAGAACGGAAGTTAACTTTGAACACCATCATTGATGAATTTATGTTGGTTTGGTGACTAAGACGTCGTAACTACAGCTTATTTTAATTAAGAGTTTTTTTAGCTAATCTGAGCACAAAGTGCTCTGGGTGAGCTATTGTGATCGGTCATTGTCCGTCGTCCGTCCGTTCACAATTACAAAAAAGTCTTCTCCTCCCGAACTAACCATGGCATTTCAACAAAACTTCATAGAAATGATCCTTAGGTCATGTTCTTTCAAAATACTTCAAAGAAATAGAAATCCATGAAGAACGCTGGTTGCCATGGCAACGAAGTCAAAACAAATAAAAAAAACTTCTCCTCCCAAGCCGTAAGCTTTGCTATTTGGTACAAATTGTTATCTATTGACCCTCTGCCGAAATACTTAAAAGAATTACCGTATTTTGAAAATTAGCCCTTTTATGTACGATCCCTGATTTTACAAAGAAATAAAGAAGGAAAACTTTAAAAATCTCCTTATCCCAGACCATAAGGCCTGGAGCTTTGATATTTGGTATACATCATCATCTATTAACCCTCTACCAAAATACTTCAAAAAATAACCGTTTTCTGGAAATTAGCCCTTTTCTGTGAGATCCCTGATTTTACAAAGAAATAAGAAGGAAAACTTTAAAAATCTTCTACTCCAGAACAATAAGGCTTAGAGCTTTGATATTTTGCATAAATTATCATATTTTGACCCTCTACCAAAATACTTAATAGAATTACCGCATTCTAAAAAATAGCCCTTTTCTGTGCGATCCCTGATTTTACATAAAAAAGAAAGAAAGAAAAATTCTTCTCCCAAACCATAAGGCTTAGAGCTTTGATATTTTGTACAAATCATTATCTATTGACCCTCTACCAAAAAACTTTTAAGAATTACTGTCTTTTGAAAATTAACCCTTTTCTGTGCGAACCCTGATTATACCTAGAAATAAATAAGGAAAACTTTAAATATCTTCTTCTCCCTAAGCATGAGGCCTAGAGCTTTGATATTTAGTACAAATCATCATCTATTGACCTCTTCCAAAATACTTCAAAGAATAACCGTAATCTGAAAATAAGCCCTTTTCTTTGCGATCCCTGATTTTACATGGAAATAAGAAGGAAAACTTTAAAAACCTTCTACTCCTAAACCATAAGGCCTCGAGCTTTGATATTTTGTATAAATCATCATCTATTGACCATCTACCAACATACTTTATAGAATTATCGTACTCTGAAAATTAGCCCTTTTCTTTGTGATCCCTGATTTTATATAGAAATAAAGAAGGAAATCTTTAAAAATCTTCTCCCAAACCATAATGCCAAGGGCTTTAATATTTAGTGTGTAATAATACCCATTGACCCTGTACTAAAGTACTTCATTGAATTACTGTATTCTGAAAATAAGCCCTTTTCTATGCAATCCCAGAAAGGAGTAATGAAGGATATCAAAGAAAATGTTCTCCTTCTAAACCATTAGGCCTAGAGCTTTGACATTTGGTATGTATCAATGCCTATTGACCCCCTTCTTAAGTACTTCAAAGAATTACTGCACTTCTTAAATTGGCTCAATATGGTTGGATCTTCATTGTACCTAAGATTAAAGGAGAAAATCTTTAAAAAAAATCTTTTTCTCCAATATGATAAGGTGTAGGGCTTTGATATTTTGTAAATTATATCATTAAGCCATGAGCCATTATACACAGGGGAGCGATAAAGGACCATCATGGTCCTCTTGTTACTTTATTTATGTTCCCCGACCATATTTTCTACAAAATGATGCCGTTTATCACCTCAGTCGAACTGACATGTCGGAGTTCAGTGGGCGTGGCCTGAGATCCGTTAATTCCTTGGCTTTAACCCTTTCCTGATTTTCAAAGTTTTAGACCTGTCCGAATTCAAAGATTTTGCAGATGTAAATTCAAAGTGGATCTAATTTGAAAAATAACCATCAGTAGGGTAGGAAATATTGTGGAAAAAGAAGAAATTGCTTGTCAAAAGCAGTTTCTTCTTTTTCTACAATTATAGAATCACAGGAACGTAAAAAACAAGAATAGAACAGGAAAGGGTTAAGATGATTAGCATTCGGAGAGTTTGACTTTGAACAAAAAAGGGGCCGTCTGAAAAATTACTTACGAAGATTCATTTACTAAATCAGTGGGCATCAAAGAACGCACAAATACACATTTGTTAAATCACTCTTTATATAACAACTTTTATATTTAGAAAAAATTCCTTACTAGATTTGGAAAGGTACAAACGTGTAATAGCGGGAAATATGTTCAGGAAATATAATCGAATATACTTCTATCAAAACGAAACTATAATAAAGTAATAAATAGCCATGTTTATTGACAATTGAACAATAGCAGATGTCAATCAAATAACCAGTCGACCAATCAAATTATTCATTGAGACCAGAAGTCAGCTTTGAACTCAGATATTGGCTTTCATTTCTGTTAACCTTGTTTTGTTGGTGTCACGACGTAAACGTCATAACTACAGCTTTTTCAAGCCTTAATAAGTTAAAACATTTTGAGGCGACGGTTTACCTCATTAAAAAGTTCACTGTTCACAGTCGGCGTCGAGCTAAATGATAAAACTCTATGAGTGTGTCAACGATTACCGCAAGCGAAGCAAACCTGCCCACATCCGCACATTTACTCAATAACTGTTATGGGACTTAAAACTATTTCTCATATTCTCGCGGTAAGTCGTATTCTCTCGCTTTTAGGCGTAATGACGCTATACTTGAGCATCTCTCTGGTAAGAGAACAGATTTATCAATATCCGCAGATCTCTGTCGATCACTTAGTCGAACATGTTCTGCTTTCCCAGAATTACAAAATAAGTTGGCCGCCAAGGGAGATAAAAACTGTTCGTTGGTTAGAGACTCACTAACATTAGCTCCCGTTTGAATGGCTGCCATATTTGATCTGAGATATGTTGGGATTGCAGGCACCAGGGACAATCTTGATTGAAAGGGTATACCGCTGAGCGTGTATTTCTGGAATAATTGGGCCTCGTAGGCTTTGAGCAATAAATCTGTAAAAGCCTGTTGTTCTTGGGAGAAGACTCGACTGTTGTTGCTAAGTCCAAAATTAGTTTGAAAAGTCACGTGACTATATGGATGGCTTTGAGGCCCAACCTTTTCTTTCTTTCTCCATTTTGCTCTTCGATTTTGGAACCAAACCTGTTAAAAAAAAGAGTAAGAACATTTTTTTTTTCAAATTAAGCGTTCATTTCTAACTAATAAAATTGTGTCAAATTAGACGAACCAGAAAATAAAAAAATTCCAAGAAATGTCAAACTGTTTAAATACATAGACAATGAAGCACTGTGCGTTTTTGAGCTTTAAGTCTCTTGCAGCAATTGAACAAATATAGCAGGCTCATATATGAGAAAAATAAGGTATTGCAAAAAAAATTGTTCCATAAACTTAGAAATTATGGTTACTTTCAAAACAGCATTTTTATATGATCAAGAGAAGTAGCTTAAGAGGTATGATTTAAAAAAAATATGCCAACTTTCTAGTAAGATTTATTATCCATATCAAATATACCTTCGTCCAGAGAATCTGAGCGCAACACTCATTTCCCTATCACGATGGCTGTAATTTTCAATCGAAAGATAATTTTCGATCTTGAGTTACATTTTGTACATTTTCACAGGAGCGCAAAGTAAAGTCCGCTCAGTCTCTGCATCCGCACAATCCGATCAGAATTTTTAGATTTGCGATCTGTAGCTGGTGACTGACGGAATATTTCTGTATGCGATCAGCAAATATTCATAATTCCCTGTGTGACTGTTCAGGTTGCACAATGTTTACTCAACAAGCATATGTGAAATTGTTGGAAATGTTAGGTACATACCTGGACTCGAGCTTCCGTCAGATCAATTCGCATCGCAAGGTCTTCTCTGAAAAAAATAATCCCGCTCAACATATTATTTTGTCGTAATGAATTTCCATATTGAGTGAGTGTAAATGAATACATTTCAAACAATGAACAGATTGCTTGCCACGCCCACTGTCGTCCTGCCTCGAAGTTCGACAGGGTTTATAAACGACTTTGTTTTGCGAAATGTATGACCAGGGACATAGGATAAAAATCAAATAGCTGATTTACAACCTAAATGTCGTGACTACAGCTTAAATAAGTTGTACTTACGACGTTTAAGTGGTCAAACCAACGATGGGCTCAATATAAATGTAGGAGTTCAAAGATTATGTCCAGTCTAACTTAATGATTTGATTGGTCAATCGATTTTGATTGACAGCTACGATCCACCAATTTCACTTGAGCATGAGGCACTGACACTGAGAAGACAGGGTGCGTTCTATTAATTGAGATTTTTAAGATATGTTATATAGATTTATAAAGTAAAATGTTCTCTATTCTATGGGCAACTGAATTAAAACTAGAGGCGCTTGAGCGCCTTATTCGCTCCAACGGCCTGAATTTACTTACCATTCCTGAGAAATTTGGTTGAAAACCTTCCTGCAGATTCCTCAAATTTCACTACATACAATATATGGAGACAAGCCCCCCTGCCCCCCCCCCTCCAAAATCCTTAATTTTCATCAGAGCCATATTTTATGAAGGCATCTGACAAAGAGTCATCATAGGTTGATTTTGTGAAATTTTGTTCAAAACTTGTGATCGTTTGTAATCTGAGAAGATTGGAGATTTTCACTGTTAGCCAAATCCATTAAAGCAATGCTACAGCCAATCAATTCTTTTTCTAGCAAGCTAATTATAGGTGACCAAAGGATCATTCCAGAGAAAATTGGTTGAAATTCATCCAATGGTTTCTTAGAAGAAGATTGTCAAAGCTTTCACCATATATGGAAATTAGCCCCGCCCATTTAAGCCATGTCCTCTGTCCTCTCAAACTTCTCTGAAGGAATCTGATAAAGGGTCACCCATTGATCAATCCGGTAAAATTTGGCTGAAATTCATCATTTTCATCATTTGGTTTCTTAGAGAAGATTTTTAAAGATTTCACCATATATAGAAGTTAGCCCCGCACTTTAAAGCCATGTTTTTCATTCGATCTTAATTCTTTGAAGGAATCTGAAAAAGGGTCACCCAGTGATCATTCCTGTAAAATTTGGTTGAAGTCCATCAATTGGTTTCTGAGAAGAATTCTTTTTTTTTTTTTTTTTTTTTAAGATTTCACGATATATAGAAATAGGCCCCGCCCATTATAATCATGTTTTTTCATCCGATCAAATTTCTTTGAAGGAATCTGATAAAGGGTCACTAAATGATCATTTCTGTAAAATTTGGTTGAAATCCAGTTATTGGTTTCTGAGAAGATGATTTTTTAAGGTTTCGCCATCGCCATATATGGAAATTAACCCGGCCCATAAAGCCATGTTTTTCATCCGATCGAAATTCTTTGAAGGAGTCTGATAAAGGATCACCAAAGGTTCAATTCTGAAAAAAATTGGTTGAATTCTGATCAGTACTTTCTGAGGAGAATATTGTTAAAGTTAACGGACAGACAGACGTATGCACGCATGAAGGGACGGACGCACGACGGACACAACGCCATGACAATAGCTAAAAAATTAATAACTCTTATCAAGTAATATTTTCGTGCTCAGTACTGACTTAAACGAGTAGCATTTACTTCGTCGATTATGTTCATTCAAAATGAACGTCTCATTGAATATCATAGCGAGATTTTCCCTTTTGAAGGAAAGAACGTGGTAAGCCAAATGAAATTCATTGATGGTCGATCGAAACTTTTAATTGATACCTATCTATAGAGCGGACAATGAAGATTAAGATCAAACTGTGCCGGTCTAAGTCTTTAGCGTAATGTACACGTGATGTAGTTAGAAATGTAACATACGGGGTCAGATATCATGTAGTTTACTAGGAGTCACAAATACCATGATATTTGAATTTGAATTTTGAGAGTTCTTGTTTGTTCATTTTCGATGAAGACGGTCAGCGCAGGAATCACCTATTTTTACCCGATTGGCAATAAGTTTGCCAAACGAAGTAACCTATTACCAGACGGCAAATTTTAAACTGGTCCAAATTGAAATGAGTTGCATAAAAATATATGAAATTTGAGATTTTTCAACTTTCTGGATAGAAAATATTGTGGACAATGAAGAAATTGCTTGTTCCCAATTGTTTTTCTTGAGAGGCGTCAAAAAGCGTCACTGTATGAGAATGAGTTAAATTATTGGATTCAAGTGGCAATGGCAATATAAGATTTCTTATTTTTTCGTAAAGAATAAAGAAATGATAAATGATTCTATGCAAAGTGAATCGCACACTCAAGTATGTACATTGCTATTAATTTACCCATTGCCAGACAACAAAATTGTAGACCGGTTCAAATTCAAAAATGCTGTTGCAGACTACAAGGTCTGTCGTGTTAGAAAACATTGAAGGAAATAATGAAACAGTTTGTTATTTTTTCCTCAGTGTTTTCCAAAGCTTTTTCTCTTGAGAGACTACGTAGGATTGTGTAGGTTTGGGTTGATGAAAAAACGTCGATTTAAGCGGTGAACTTACCTTGTAAAAACATCAGGGTAGTGCGTTTTCTGGAAAGCCCTCTCTAATTCTTCCAACTGAAAACTAGTGAAGGTTGTGCGATATCGTCTTTGTTTTCGCTTGTTTAATTCGTCGTCATCGTTCGACAAACCAGCACGATTAGACGACCTGTCTTCAGTCGAGTCTGGGGAGCACACGTCATCATGTCTGAGTGAGAGAGAACTTAAACACGTTATGTAATCCTTTCCAACACAAACCCTCCCTTTTACGCACCTCAATAAAAAAGTTTTGGAAAATATTGTGGAAAATGAAGAAATTGATTGTATTACTGTTTTACACCCCAAAAATACAGATTTTAATTTTTTTAATAGTTTAGAATTGTCGCCTGCAGAATCCCCCCCCCCTTTTTTTTTTTTTTTTTTTTTTTTTTTTTAATTTAGAGCAGTCTAATTTTTTGTCGTCTGATAATGGGTTAATTACCAAACAACAGTAACTTCAAGATATTGACATTTCTTTCTCATACTTGTGAACCAGAGTGACAGTTACATCTAAAAATCAAAGAATACTGATAAAGGAAAAATACTTTATTTTGTCATTAATGCATTTTTCCTAGATAACGAGGGATTGACCTTTCAGAAACTAAATTCAACCTCTTGAAATATTAAAAAAAGTTTCTACGGAGCTTAGAACAAATACATGATCCCGTATCAATACGAATCATTATATACATTGTGTACAAATCGCGTGACTTGATATTTAACCTTCATTGGCGGATCCGTGGACCCGCCCACAGACCTCCAACAGGAAGTTCGACTGGAAAATTAAACGATTTTTTTTCAAAGAAAATAGTAGCATGTGGCAAAATTAAAAGATAAGCGAACATAATTTTTGGTTGGCGATCTAAAAGTTGTAACTACAGCATTGGAAATAGTATTCTTACACAACAGGTATTTATTGCATCGAAGTATCGGAAACGAACAGAATGTCGTAACTGTAGCAGTATGCAAAGTAGCATTCTAATGAAAATCAGTACTTTGCAAAGGACTTACAGATATCTATATGTAATAAAACAATGAAATTGAAGATGGGCGATATATTCCTTGTAACTCTAACTTATTCAAATAGTAGCTACGAGGTTTTACTCGCCCGGGGATGATATTTTTACCTGTCATGTTGATTTCCAAGGAGACATCTTTCCCTGTATGTTTCCTTATCAATGTGAAACTCTGAAGCTAAAGTAACAATGTCTCTCGCTTTGTTTTCCCCACACTCTCCTACGGAATCGCTCTCCCCTTTAACAGTCTCGTCCTTTGATTGGCACACTGGGTGTTTACTATGCTCAAAGGTTTGCTCGGCATGTTGTCTATCATCCGATGTCCCAATCTTTCTAGCCAAGTTGCCATAGTATGTACCATAATCGCCGTATTTCTCCGAATATTCGTTGGTTTCTTCAGCAGTTGAAATACACCAACTGTCTTTTAAAAATTGTGGTTGCAATCCATTCGAGTTAACTCCATTTCTCAAAGATAAATCGAATGTTTCATCCCTTATTTCGTCAGATAAACCCTCACTAGATTCGTGTTTCATCCCGGGTTTATAAAACGTGGGTACCCTCAGACGAGTGTGTTGTTTTTCATTTTGTTTATCGAAGTTCTCACCAATGACGTTTGAGACTATCGGTTCTTTTTCCGTCCGTACAGAAGATATAGTCGGACACTGTTTCTCCAAAAGATCTGAACTCCTGACTGTATTATCTGGAATAAAACAAAGGTACTATCAAGGAGTTTGGTGTTTCAGGTGATACAAAGATTAAAGGATCAAGTATTACAATGTTGCAGCCTGAAATGTGTCGATTCTTTTAGCTTGAAAAGTCACAAATATGTCAAAGATTTGTTGCAGCACAGGTTAGTCAGAATAGACGGATCGCAGTTGTCAATCAAAATGTCGATTAACCAATAAAATCACATATTTAGACACTAGTTTTGGTTTTGCGACTTAAACGTCGTAACCCAAGCTTACCGAAGCTGTAGATGGGTTTTTAAGTCATCAACAAACCTATTTTGTCACATTAAATGATTTCAAGTCCAGAAAAAAACACCCTGAAATTTCTGATGTTTTGCCACCGTCATAGCGCAGTCGGTAGCGCATCAGATTCCCAATCTTAAATCATGGGATGTCATGGCTTCGATCCCTACGGCGGCACATATCCTTTTCAAAAATTGTCTCTCGCCAATGGGTGGACAATCATAAACCTAAGTGGGATAGCAGCTGGAGGCTAGGAAAGGATGTAATGGTAATACTTGTGTGAGAAATACCAGGAATCCATTGTTAGCTGCTTCATCCGCCGCGATATGACTGAAATACTGTGAAAAGTGGCGTTAAAACCCATTCAATCAATTAATTTCTGATGTTAACTTCCATTCGGAGCCCAAAAGCGACACGGATCACTGCGGGTATCTCATATCAATGTCAAGCTGTAATTATCGTATCGCAGATCAGTGGGTGTGGCTAGCGATTCGTCAGTTGAATCTATCGTAACGTAGAAAGGTCGTTATACATTGAGGAAGGGTGAAAGTTAAAATCCGCGCAGTCCGTTCTGAATTGATACTGTTTTTAATTTCAAAGAAATCCCCCCGTGTATGTTATATCAAACGACGTTAGTTTTCAGCAAATAAAACAAAATACAAATTGGTGGATGGTGAGGTAACTTAAATATTCACTTAAATGAACACTGCGAAATATATCGACAATGGTCAGATTGCTCGTATATAGCAGGCTGATCAGGGTCTCAACGTTATACTCTGTGGCGTTTTTCTGGATCTAAAATGACCGATCGTCCTTGTTATATAATTATTTTCGGAATGGAATCTCTGGATGACATCTGCTGAATCAAAAAACTTTTTCAATGATTTGTTTTACGGAAGATCTGGAAAGTAACACTGTTCTCATGAACCCATTACCACACAGTAAAATTTTAGACTAGGCAAAATTAAAAGTAGCTGCAGACGATCATTTAAAGTTGATGCGATGAAATTTTTAAAATCTTTTTCTTTCTGGGTAGAAAACATTGTGGATGATGAAGAAATTGCATGTCCAAATTGAAAGAAGGATCTAACGACAATTTTAAGTTTTTGAAATTTTAAACCTGTTCACCTTTTTGGATAGAAAACATTGTGAAAAATGACGAAATTGCTTTTTGCAAAGCAATTTCTTCATTTTACTTAATGTTTTCCTAATAGTTTTGCGTCAAAAAGAGTCATTATGTGGAAATGAGTTAACATAAATATCTGAGTTCATCAAAGTTCACTTTCGGTCTAAATGAATGATTAGACTTGTCAATTGATCTTTTACTAGCAAAGCGTCAGCTTTGATAGTTTAAGTTAACAGACAAAATTTTGAGGTCGTCTCAAAGTTTAACGAGTTCAAACTGCCACTGGAGGCTTAACCACTAAATCTGTTAAATGCTTCCGCCATAAAAAGGAGTTCTTGCGTATTTCAGGAATATTGCAAACTCTGCGTGCAAGTTCATCTCCCAGGTATTTTTTGCTCACTTGAGCACATCATGTTTAAAATGACTCTGATCAGGGTCTTCAAAGAAGTTGCAGACGACAATTTCAAATTGTTGAAAATTATAAAATATTTATCTCTTTAGGTAGAAAACAATGTGGAAAATGAAGAAATTGCTTGTAACAAGCAATTTCTTCATTTTCAACAACATTTTTCTTCGGGGCGTAAAAAGGGGGGTAGGAAGTGAGTTAATTCCTTGTTTACTTAACCCATTCCAACACAGCAAAATTTTAAACTGGTCCAAATTGAAAGAAGCTGCAGACGACAATTTCAAGTTGATGGAATTTTGAATTTTTTCGTCTTTTTGGATAGAAAACATTGTGGATAATGAAGAAATTGCTTGATACAAGCAATTTCTTCATTTTCCACAATGTTTTCCAAAGCTTTTTTCTCGAGGGGCGTAAAAAGGAGGGATTGAGTTGGAATGGGTTAAACGTCGATTCTTTATCATGATAACGTTTGACAAAGAAGATAACTGAACAAATCAATGCTTTGCTAGCTTACGGTACTTTTCAGTACTTTGATTTACTATCAGTGACGATCCGTCAATTGACATTTGAAAATAGCCGAAAAAAAAAAGCTTTAGAAAACATTGTGGAGAAGGAAGAAATTGCTTGTTAAAACAATGTCTTCTACTCCAAAAGAAAATGATTTTTAAATTCCGTCAACTGAGAATTGCCGTCTGCAACAATTTTAACAAGTCTAAACTTTTGTCGTTTTGGAATGGAGACTGACCCAAAAATCACACAGGAAATTAAAAAATAAATGACCTAAAAGTGACACGCCTTTGTTTGTTCAGTGTTCTAGTTGTTCAAGCTGAAGTCGTGGATTTGATATCAAACACAATTTCTTGTAGGTTTAGAAAACTGTCACAATCGTCTGTAGCAAGAATCAGAACTTAAGCCTCTTTCGCGTTCACCCCTTCGCTGTCTTTACACTTCATTGTATTCCATTAAAAGTTCGTTATCGAATTAATTAAAGTGGTCGGTTAATATTTTCTTCAAATAAATCATTAATGAATTCCTTCCAGAAATAATTCACTTGAGTTTTGACTTTCGTGCTCTCTCATTTAATGGTAATACCCTCTTAATGAGAAATTTTGAAATCGGCCCAATGTCGAGTTCCTCGAGTGATGTCGTAAAACTCCGTAGCCTTTCCGGTTGGTAGCGAAACATAATGATGGAGTGAGTTGGTCATAGTAGCGCTAAAGAAGGCGATTGTCGTTGAAATCGAAATACTATGACGTCATCCAGGGAATCACGACGTCAGGCCGATTTCGGGGGATCATTAATGATAAGAAAAACAGGATATTCCCCGTAAAAGTTGATAAGAAGGTATCGAGTTAGCCACTTAGCCGTGGGTGGCAACTCTTCCTTTTCAAATATTCAATAATCAATCTGAATCAACGTGTTTTCTTTTAAATTCATAACAATGGCTCTGGTTGGACGAGAATTGTGTCGATCTCGTCCAATCAGATCTAGAGGCAGTGACCCAGTCAAGTATCAATACGGACCAATACTAACCAAATGTTGATCCGACCTCTTTTTATTGTTTTCATTCTACTGAATTTCCGTTTTCGTGTGACGGTTCACAATATATAAACCTATCAAAATAAATGAAGTTATGTCTCATAGCAGAAAATGTATTTAGATTCGCCTAGCTACTTAGCAACAGCGACTAATCATTTAGTCCTATTCTGTGGAAAGTTGTCTTAAAATACTTATTTAGCCTCGATTTTTGCTTATTATTATTATAAATCAAATTCGATCGACCTCCAACTTCAATACATTTGAACACACATCGATGGTCAGAATGGGGAATTCGGGTTAAAGTTAACCCTTTTTGTCATGACGACTAAAATTCAACCATAACCACGTTCTTTAAAGTCCAACAGTTAAACATACATTTAATTAAACCGCCTCGATCATTATGGATCCGTAAAATAAAATGTGATACCAACCGGAAGTGGAGTTTAATGGCGTCAAATTATGAACAAATACGCGAAATGACTGTGCTGAACTGGTCCTTTTAAAGTTTTAGTAATGTGTTTACTTTTTAATTAGGAATTAATTGGTACGTCGCTAAATGGTAGGGTTACTTCGATTTTCAAGCTTCTATCGTAAGGTCTTTTTCGAACATGTATCGTCTTTCCAATTCGACATCTTCAATGGGCAATCAATATTTCGGAAATACAGCTATATTTACGATGTTTTGGCGTAAAGACGTCATAGAATTAAACTCCAATCTACGGCAATCTTATATACAACAGAATCCCTTAAAAATAACTTCGACCATTTGAGACTTTTTTACATATTGTTCAATGCTCAACATTTCTCTTATTATTGGCACTCTTTACAGTCATGTGTTCCTTCTCTCATTCATTTCTTCTCTGATTCAAGATTGAATGGGTAATTTACCGTAATTGCATTGAACCTAGTTGTCGCCTAATAGGACGGTCACTTAAGCAACATAGACCCATTTGTAAGAAGGTTATTGCTACATGATTTTATTCTAGTTTCGTCTGTTAAGATCCAATCATTTTGAGCGGATCTTTAAAGTCCGGGATCAGCAAGACAAGGATTAATGTATGAGCCCGCCTCGCGTTTTCATTACAACGTGATTAATGTTTAGGTTCATATATCAATAAAATAAATGTTCTCTTCATTTCTTGAATATCTAAACCATACAAGTTGAGAGAAGATTACACACGCCCAATTCGATTGAGAATGCCTAACAAACCTACCGACAAGTTAGTTTGTCTGAGAAAATACACGACATTAGTTTGTAGAACTTGGTTCGTGACATTTAAGCGGAAGATGGAAAATGTAAAAAGACTTATTGTCGGTGGCCATCAGCGACATAAACGTTTTAACTACAGTCTAAATAATATGTAGTTAAAATGATTCTGATCGCACATGGTATTACACATGGGGCTAACATAAATATTGCAGCCTCGCATAGAATAAATAACTTAAATAGTCATTTGATTCCTGCTTTAATGCGTATGTTATACTTTTATTGTCTTTGAATTCGTGTGGAAATGATTTGAAAGGCATCTACAATTACACGATATATACCGAATCAATATTTTCGCAAAAATGGCCCATTTGCTATGCCACCTATTATTTCAAATTACGTTTATATTGGGTATTTCAACAACAGGATAGCCACATATCCGCTCCTTTTTAAGTAAAATGACCGATTCATTGGCAATGGTATTTGAACAAAAAATGATAGAAACTGTCAATATATCGTGGATGATCGACCAAAATACCGTAACTGCATCTCAAATAAAGCTAAAGATACGAGGTTTTGGTCGCCCATATATGAAAATATCGGTAGCTTAGTGCAAACACATCATAAATGTCTATACTTTGTATAGACACTTATGATGTTTTTACACTGAGCTATCGATATGATCGGTGGTATTCCAAAATATTGTAATTACAATTTATTCAAGCTGTAGTAAAGCCTTTTCCATAGCACATATAACTTCTAGACAACTGAAGGCGTTTTAGTTTAATAAATACAAGCTAACTTAGTGAGCTTTTCTACGACTATGAGGAGTACTAATGAAAACTTCTCTAATGATTAGTTGTACGTGTTTGAAACCATGGAATACATAGTTCGTCGGAGGGCGACTATATGTCGTAACCACAGGTTTTTATGGTCTCCAACTATATCAATTACTGGTATAACCTTAGATCTATGCATGATATCTTTTGAGTGACGAGTGAATAAAGGTAAAGCGCTGATAACTCTGGACATATACAGAGTTTGTTTAAAATATTTTGCTAAATGACTCTTCCAACAAATTAACATTTTCAAAACGCTCCGACTCTGTAAGTTTGGATATCTACACAGTACATCTGCGCGACCAACAACTTAACGTGCGCGCAAACCATGAAACTGATCATTTTTGGACACCCAAACAGTACATTTAAGCTATATTGCTGCATGTTATTTCTGCAAATTTAACTTGAGCGAAAAGCTAGACACTGCTTATTTTGGACCTTCACAAAGTACACCTACAGTTTATTGCTGGATGGTATATTTCCGCCAATTTAACATATGCA